>CM077086.1:103342022-104832258 GCA_039513925.1 Platanthera zijinensis | reverse complement strand
TCCTATACAGAGCACCTAGCGGAAGCAAATTATTAAGTTGCAAGATAAAAGAACAAAGCCAAAGCAAGAATGTCCACTACAAAAGACCTATAGGAATGTATAATACAACAATTAATGGTCTTATGGCCTTACAAGAGTTTCTTAATAAAAGTGTCTTCCAAACCACGGCATGCAGGCCGGTCATACATGAGTACAAAAGAAAACACTCAAAACTTGGCCTTCGAGGGCCGGCACAACAACTTGGGCTTTAGCCCGCTATTAGTCACTCGGCTCCACAACACCTACAAGCAACAATCCACCGCACGGTGGTAAACAAAAGCAACGGTCAGCTATACTGACCGAATTATAACGACCCCGCCCCCAACACAGGGCGGCTATGCTCTTCCCTGCATTTGGTTAGCATAAACAAGCGGTATAGTGTAAACACACACTTCATCACAGGTGCAGGCACGCACAACCACACACCTCATGCACTCAGGGCACATTCACGGCGAACCGGCCAACGTCACGTCAATTTAAGCCATAGACATTCCCGTCCCACCACCGTCCCTTGGACGGCCAACCATATGAGCATTTTGTCTCCCTGGCATTGGTCACGTCAATTTAAGCCATAGAACGCCGAAGACACTCATCTATGCCAACGGTTCCGCCGAACGACATAGATCGGGTACGGTTTCGCCTGACCCGTGCTCATACTGCAACGATAATTTAAGCCATATGCGCAGGTCCAGACTCCTCGAGTCCCGTTTCCATCACACAATACACAAGACACGGTTATGTTCAAGTTGGCTCCCCGGCCACGATGTTGGCAACATCCCGCATTTGCACACTTTTCCGGGTGCACCTTGGAGTTAGTCCCCATGGCTCCCTGTTGCAATCTACCTCGCAGAAAACCCGAAAAACAAACATTCACCCGTAGTCTTCTCCGATTATTATGCAATGCAACATCACCGATCCAGACGAACATAACCGGATAGGTTTCACATAACATGTCTATGTCTGTTTTTGCATACGGACTCTACACAAGGGGGACTTTACATATCTACCCCAAGGAACGCCTCAACTCATCGGACACTAGCGTGAGAGGGCTTCCTATGCAAAGGAAAAGAGGACTTCATATGTCCTAGGATGAGAATCGTTGCTCTAGTGTTCTTCCTTGGCGCCATGGAAATCTATGCGGATGGGAAGCACCGCAATCTACTTGCCTCCGCGGATCCGAAGTCAGCTCGCGATTTGGAGCTCCGAAGCTCCGCCGGTGTCCAAATCCTCTTCCTCCTCCTTGCTCTCCCTTCTCTCTAGAACTTAGAGAGAGAACTCAAATGGAAAATAAGAGTTTTCTAACCCTATTCCCGGGTTAAACCCCATTAGGAACAACCCCAGCCCTTGGATCCCAAGCCAAGGAAACGGACGGCCACGATTTAGGCTGAAAGTAGAAAATCTGGGCCGAACACGGGTTGCAACACGACCGTGTGCATGGCCGTGTCACTCATTCGCCGTCACCAGAAATTCCCGACCAGAACACGGCCTCTGACACGGCCACCGACACGCTCGTTTCATGGCCCATGTCACGGCCTGTGTGCAAAATCCACGTTTCCCCCGAGAAGGACACAGCCATGTGTTGAAGTGTGACCGGGCGGTCTGTCTTGGCGAGTTGGAGACCGCGGCGTTCCTGGCGGTCTCCCTCAGCGGTTTGGTTGCTGTGCCGTTGCTGTCTGGTGTAACCGTGCGGTTTAGCCCTTCTGTCTAACCGCGCGCCAGTGCGGTCTCCCCTGGCGGTCTCTCTCTCTCTCTGGTGGTAGCCGTGCGGTTAGCCCTTCTGTCTAACCGCGCGGCCTGTGCGGTTTGATCTGTATAGTCCGCTTAGTCCTGTAAATTTTTAGTCCCACATCTCTTATTTGTATTCTCTCTCCTCTCCTCCATTCTATATAAGGGAGGGCATACCTTTGTAATAGATACCTTTTTCTGATAATAAAGTTTTAGTTATACTACTTCCGGTTTGTTTTCTGTTCGTTTCTCACATGGTATCAGAGGACTCGACCTTCTCCTCCTGTTCTCGCGGCTTGCGTCCTGTCCGCACGGCTTGCCCCTTCCTCTCGCGCCCTGTTCGCGCGACCTGTTTTCTGTTGCTTGCTTCTTTCTTGCGACCTGTTCTAGTCGCCGCTTCCTCCTCTCCTTTCTAGTCGCCGCGACCTGTCTCTGCGGCCCTTTTTGCCTTGTTCGCCTTTTGCCTCCCGATATCCTCCCCTTCTGTTCGCGCGGTCTGTCTGCTAGCCGCCCGACTTCTCTCCCTCTGTTTGCTTCTGCAGCTTGGTCGTGGTTTTTCTGGCCGCTGGTGTCTGACATCGTGACCGCTGCAGAACTTCTTCTTCCTATCCGCGCGGATAGTTTCCTAACCGCGTGGCTTCCTGTTGTTTGCGCAGCAGATCTCTTTCTTCTTACCGCTGCGTTTTCCTCTCTGTTCGCGCAAGTTCTTCCTTGTTTAGGCGGCCTCATTGCTCTTCTTTCTTTGCCGCTCTCTCTCTTGTCCCCGCGACCTCTCTCTAAGTCGCGCGGCTTGTTCTCCTCTGTGCGGCTCTTCCTTTAGCCGCTCCTGCTTGTTAGTCGCTGCGCGACCTCCTGCTGAGTCGCGCGGCTTGTGCTTTCCTAGCCGCGCGGCTTGTTTAGGCGGCCTAAGGCGAGTTCTTTTGTTCCTCCCTTCATGGCTTCCATATACTCCTCAGAGCCGTTCGCCTCGGTGGTCCCGTCTTCTGGTAGTGCCCACGTTGTTACTCAAGGAAAATGGTTGATCGACACCGGTGCTACTAATCATATGACCGGCAATCCCCAGTGTTTTCTCTCCTAGAAACACATGGTCGGTTTCCCCCTGTTACTCTCGCTGACGGCTCTTCATCATCGGTTCATGGGATGGGGATAGTTCATGTCACTCCCGTCTCTTCGCTTGGAGGATACTCTCTACGTGCCCAAGTTCCCGTGCAACTTATTATCTATTACCTCTCTATGCAAGCAATTACAATGTTCTGTTACTTTTACTTCTACTACTTGCTCTTTTCAGGATCCGGACTCCCAACGACGATTGCTACTGGGACTGAGAGTGGCGGCCTATACTTTCTGGACAACATTTCCGCTTTCTCCACCTTCTCCTCCACCTCCACAGATCTTCTCCAATGGCATCTCCGCCTTGGTCATGCTCCTCCTCATCTTCTTCGTCAACTTCTGCCCCACCTTCCTCCACAAAGTCCACCGCTCAACTGTGAAGCTTGTCAGCTTGGCAAGCATCATCGCTCCTCCTTCCCTCCAAAGCACATTCGTGGATCCACCCGTCCGTTCGATCTCATCCACTCCGATATTTGGGGTCCTTCTCCTACCCTTACCGTTGGTCGGGGTAGTTCATATTTTGTCACATTCATTGATGATTTCTCTCGTTGTACGTGGGTGTATCTGTTAAAAGATCGCTCCGAATTATTCTCTGTATGAACGTCATTCTATCTCATGATCAAAACTCAGTTTGATGTTTCCATTAAAGTTCTTCGCTCTGATAATGCCAAAGAATATATCAGTCATGACCTTTCTGCCTTCTGCATGCAAAATGGGATTATTCATCAAACGAGTTGTGTCTATACTTCACAACAAAATGGTGTGGCAGAACGCAAAAACCGTCACCTTCTTGATGTCGCTCGCTCCTTGATGACTCAGATGCATGTTCCTCGCTCCTATTGGGGCTATGCTATTCTCCTTGCCTGTTACCTCATCAATCGCATTCCCTCCACCGTTCTCCACGGAAAAACCCCTTTCTCCATTTTGTATCCGGGCAAGGAGCCGTTTCATCTCCCTCTCCAAATATTTGGATGCACTGCCTTTGTGCATGCCCCTTCTGCCACTCGTGATAAGCTATCTCCTCGCTCCACCAAATGTATCTTTCTGGGTACTCCACCACTCAGAAAGGTTATTGTTGCTTGATCCATCCTTCGTAAGCAGTTCGTTCTGCTGACGTCACCTTCTTCGAGAATACCTCCTACTTCTCGGATGACTCCCCTCCTCTTCTCCCAGCCTCTGATTCTCCTGCTGTTCCCTTTATTTCCTCGACTCCCACTACGATATTCACCCCTACTCCGCCCTCGTCCACTCCTCTTGTTCCACCTCTCTCTCCCTCTTCTCCACCTCCATCTCCCGCATCTCCGCCGCCGTCGCTCTCTACTCCCGGGCCAGCTCTCTCTGCCACGGATGCTCCGGATGCCGAGGAACCTGCTGACCTGATCTTCCTATAGCTCTTCGCAAAGGGGTGCGGACGTGTACCCAACACCCTCTTACTGCTGTTGTTTCATATGATCGTCTTACCCCTTCTCGCAGGGCCTTTGCTCTAGCTATCTCCGCCACTGCCACGCCCCGCTCCTACCAGGAGGCCCTTGCTATTCCTCACTGGAAGATGGCTATGGATGAGGAAATGGCCACCCTAACAGAGCGGGGTACCTGGACTCTTGTTCCTCCTCCCTTCAGCACTGATGTTGTTGGCTGTCGCTGGGTCTTTGTGGTGAAATTTGCCCCGGATGGCACGGTGGACCGTTATAAAGCTCGCCTTATTGCTAAGGGCTTTACTCAGACCTATGGGGTTGATTACTTTGACACCTTCTCTCCCGTGCTCGTCTCAGCACTATAACGGGTTCTTCTCTCTGTGGCGGTCAATAAGGATTGGCCGATTTCCCAGCTGGATGTCAAGAATGCCTTCCTTTATGGTGATCTTCAGGAGGCCGTCTACATGGAGCAACCTCCTGGGTATGTTGCTCAGGGGGAGACACGTGTATGCCGCTGAAGAAGGCAAATTATGGCCTCAAGCAGAGCCCTCGAGCTTGGTTTGACAAGTTCAGCGGCATCGTGGCGGCCGTTGGTTTTGTGCGCAGCTCTGCTGATCACTCTCTATTTGTTCGCAAAACCTCCTCGGGACTGGTGGTTCTTGCAGTTTATGTTGATGACATTCTTCTCACTGGCGATGATCAGGAAGGGGTAGCCTTGACAAAGCGGCACCTTCGTCAACATCTAGTCACAAAAGACATGGGCTCTCCGAAGTATTTTTTTGGGGATCGAAATCTCTCGGAAGCCCAACTCCTTAGTCCTCTCTCAGCGTAAGTATGCCCTTGATCTTTTAAAAGAAGCAGGATTGACTGGGGCTAAACCTGCCCGGTGTCCCATGGCTGTTGGAGAAGACAAAACCTGGACAGATGATTCGCCTCTCTTTCAGATACTACGCGGTACAGGCGACTTGTTGGTAAGCTCATATACCTCACCGTGACCAGGCCCGATATTTCCTATGCTGTGGGCAAGTGAGTCAATTCATGCAAGCACCCAGGGAGTGCCATCTACAGTCCGCCTTGCGGATCTTGGAGTACGTCAAAGCAGCCCCTGGGAAAGGATTGCTCTTTCAGAAGAATGGTCATCTGAGGTTGAAGCATACTCAGATGCGAGTTACGCTGATGACAAAGGGATCGCAAGTCCACCTCCGGTTTCTGCACTTTTGTTGGGGGAAATCTGGTAAGCTGGAAGAGCAAGAAGCAGTCTGTTGTCTCCAGGTCCAGTGCTGAAGCAGAGTATCGGAGTATGGCATCGACCACTTGTGAGTTAAGTGGCTTCGGGCTCTCATGTGGATTTAGGAGAGGTCTACAACCATCCTCTACCTATGTTCTGTGACAATAAGGCTGCTATATACATCTCCAAAAATCCAGTCTTTCATGAAAGAACCAAGCACATTGAGGTCGATTGTCATTTCATTCGTGAAGAGATTTTAAAGGAACAAATTTGCACTCCTTTTGTTACTTCTGAGAAAGAGCTGGCTGACATCTTCACCAAGCCAGTATCCGCCTCGTTCCTACATATTTGTGACAAGCTGGGCATGATCGATATATATGCTCCAGCTTGAGGGGGAGTGTTGAAGTGTGACCGGGCGGTCTGTCTTGGCGAGTTGGAGACCGCGCGGTCTGGCGGTCTCCCTCAGCGGTTTGGTTGCTGTGCCGTTGCTGTCTTGGTGGTAACCGTGCGGTTAGCCCTTCTGTCTAACCGCGCGGCCTGTGCGGTCTCCCCTGGCGGTCTCTCTCTCTCTCTGGTGGTAGCGTGCGGTTAGCCCTTCTGTCTAACCGCGCGGCCTGTGCGGTTTGATCTGTATAGTCCGCTTAGTCCTGTAAATTTTTTAGTCCCACATCTCTTATTTGTATTCTCTCTCCTCTCCTCCATTCTATATAAGGGAGGGCATACCTTTGTAATAGATACCTTTTTCTGATAATAAAGTTTTAGTTATACTACTTCCGGTTTGTTTCTGTTCGTTTCTCACAGCCATGTGACACGCCCGTGTCACATGCCGTGTTCTAGACACGCCTTGGGACACCCCCATGTCCTAGTTTGTGTAATCTCCTTAGCACAAAACGCCGCACGACCCGAGGAGGACACGGGCATTCGACACACTCGTGTCGAATTGAACATGCCAGTGTCGGAGACGAACATGCCTGGGCTCAGGCCATGAGCCCCTCACTTAACGATCGTTGTGTGTAAGGCTTTGAGTGGCTGACATGCCCTGGGACATGCCCGTGTCCCAGGCCGTGTTCACCCCCCCCCCCTCCTACGACCGTTGACTCCAAAATCGTCGACCACGCAACCAACACCGACCCGAGCATGACACGCCCTGGGACACACCCATTTCCCAGGCCGTGTCACCTCTAACAAAACCCAGATTTGGCTAAAAACGTCACCCATCCCTCTTTTGAGTTTCGGGGCGTTACAAATCTCCCCCTCTTAAAAGAATTTCGTCCACGAAATTACCAAAGGAAAGATAACGGAAACTTTTAAGCGGTACCTGAGCGGAATAACTCCAGGTACTCCTCCAGCATTGTTTGCTACTGTTCCCAAGAGAGCTCCTCCCGACCGCAATTGTCCTACCGGACCTTGACCATCTAGATCTTCTTGTTACGGAGTCGTGTAAATTAAAAGTCCTCAATACGAACGGACTTGACCTTAGTCGTCAACCCTTCGTCCACCAGCACTTGATCAACTGCGATCACCTGCGAAGTCTCTTGTACCGCCTTCCGCAATACAGAAATGTGAAATACATCGTGTAGTCCACTCAACTCCACCGATAGCTTCAAATGATGAGCCGTTTCTCCGATCCGCTCAAGAATCTCAAAGGGTCCAAAGTATCTTGGGCTCAGCTTCTTCAAGCATCTCACCTGCAAAACACCCTTGAACGGCTTTATCTTCAAGTACACCCAATCGTCGACCGCGAACTCCACATTCCGGTGCTTGACATTGTAGTATTTAGCTTGCCAATGCTGAGCGATCAGCAAACACTCTCGAATGATCCGCACCAAAGATGTAGCATTCTCCACCTCCTGCTTCTTGTACAACCTTGCCTCACCTGTTTCTAGCCACGATAACGGCGTGCGACACTCCTACCATACAGGGCCTCGAAGGGCGCCATTTGAATACTCACCTGGTAGCTGTTGTTGTACGCAAACTCCACCAAATACAGGTGGTCTTCCCAATGCTTCCCGAAGTCTAGAACACACATGCGGAGCATGTCCTCCATAGTTTTGTTGACCCTCTCTGTCTTCCTATCCGTCTTCGGATGGAAGGCTGTGCAGAACTTCAATTTAGTCCCCAGCATCTGTTGCACCAACCTCCAATCATTGGATGTAAAATGCCCATCGCGATCACTCACGATGCTGCGAGGCACACCATGAATTCTTGCTATATTATCCACATAAAGTTTCGCCAGTCTCTCCAATGAATCATCCTTCCTATGCGGAATAAAATGCGACACCTTTGTTAACCGGTCTACGATCACCCAGATGGCATCGTTCCCTTTCTGCGACCTTGGCAAGCAATACACAAAGTCCATCGATATATCGTCGAACTTCCGTTCCGGAATAGGCAAGGATTTCAAGAATCCTCCAGGCTTTTAGAACTCTGCCTTTACCAAGGCGCAGGTTTGACACTTAGGTACAAATAATGCCACATCCTTCTTGAGCCCTGGCCACCAAAACAGCTTTTTAGGTCCCGGTACATCTTTGTGCTCCCTGGGTGGATTGAGTACTTGGTATTATGAGCCTCGTACATAAACTCCGCCCGAAGATTTCCCCCGCTTGGGACGCACAAACGATGGTCCTTCCTTAACAGCCCATCCTCGACTAAAAACTGGGAATTTGACTCATCCAACGTTGTATCAATAAGCTCCTTCATGCTACCATCCAACTCCAATGCCTGCCGAACACGATCAGGCTGGTAATATTGTGTTGGAGTTACCATGGTTATCTAGAAGTGGTCAAACATGTAATCTCACTGCCAATGCGATATGAGCCTGTAGGGTCGCACATAAGAGCATGTGGAGAAGTTGGAAGATTGACAATGTTGGTAAGGGTTACATATCACCATAAAGAATGGGGGTCAGGAAAACGTTGCCAAGGAGATTCGTCGAGAATCGTCGAGTATGACTCGCCGACTCTCGACGAGTTCGTCGAGAATCATTTGTCGCGAATGATTCGTTGAGAATCGTCGAGTATGACTCGCCAACTCTCTATGAATTCATCTAGAATCGAGTTGTTGGATTCCCGGCGATTGGTGATTCTCGACGATTCTGCAGATGATTCTCGTCGATTCTGTCTGCTGATTCTCGCCGAATCTGGATTGGATTCTCGCCGAATCTGGATCGGATTCTCGCCGAACCTGGAGCTGATTCTCGACGAATGATTCTGAAACCCTATGTTGTGTGGTCTGCGGATAGCGATTCTCTTAGGTCTGTTTATACCTTTGGTATAAATAAGGACTTAGGGTTTTGGGGATTGGTGTGGACGGGTGAGTTTTCCTGTGGCCGATTCTAACCCGACGGAAGCGTTCTGCCGGTCTGCCGATCCGCCGATTCCCGAATCCGGCCGGACGGAAGCGTTCCGCCGCATCGTTCGCTCCGCCGACCACCTCTTCTCCGGCGACAGTCGCCAGTGTTGCTATTCCTGGCGCGGACCTAGCAGTCCGTGGAAGTGCAAGGTGCAGTTGATCTCCTTCCCGATCTTTCGTGCGACGAGGCTCGGTGTTCTCCCGCTCGTGTGGAATTCTGCAGAGACGTAGACGCTATTCTACGTGGAACTCGCCACCGACAAGGACTCAAATTTTGGACCATCTTCGTTGAGTTGTGACTCAACGCCGCTAAGGTAATTTTACCTAGTTATTTATTAACTTCTTGATTCAATATTCTTGGCCCGATCCCAAATCTCTTTTGGGTTGTTCTTAATTTTATTACTTCTGCTGCGTGCACAAGTGTTGTGCCACCACCCCCCCCCCCCCAGAGAAACCCAAGAGTGGTATCAGAGAGAGGTTTCAGCCATGATTGTTGTATTGGAAGTTAGGTTATTCCAGTACGTGTAAACCTAGGGATTTAGAAGTGTTCTAAATGTCTAGATTTAATCTTGGATCATCAATTGTTGATGGTTTTTCCAAGGGAAATCGGTGGGCCCATAACCCACAGGTTAGGGGCTCTGCCCCTTGGAACCCCGCCAGGAATGTCTGGGATTTCGTGGTAATTTCTAATTGTTAGAAATTGTTGTCTCCTTAGCAGTAACCGTCCCTCGAGTGGTTAATGAACCCGTGTATTGTTTTGGATTTTGAATCCAACAATGAGAGACGAGCTTGTCTACTGCTTTAAGTCGAGTTGCCTTTTCCTTTGTCCAATGCATGTAAATCTGAAGATTTGGAAGAGTCCTGATGTTCAGATTTAGCCCTTTCTTCTATCAAATGTTGATAGTATCATGTTGTGCACATAAGAGATGCATGTGGATTTTAGAAATGTTTTTCTGTGGATGTGCGCATTGATCAAATGTTGATCATGGTTAATTGTTAACCTATTATCAAAAAATCCCTTCATCAAATATTAAGTCTTCGGATGCCTTCCGATGGATGACACTTTTCCTGCCTCGATCGATAAAGTGTGGGCTTGCCAAAGCAAGGTGCATTAATCTATCTTGGTAAGGGTGCGAGCGGATAATTGTGATATCCCACTATCGACATCGGGTCTAACTTAACTAGGTGACCTAAAAGGTTGAGTGCCTAGAGGCATAGGGTTGGCATGCACCATGTGATGGATGCGAATAAGGAGTTATTCACCAACCATACAAGAATTGCATGAGGATGTAATTGGCAAGCGTTGCCTACCTAAATAACTACATCGTGAGAGAAAAGCCAAAGCTGACTCATTGTGTTGGTGAAATACGGATCTTGTCCACTAAGAGAGTAGCTCGCATGAACTCTCCGAATTGATAGTAAGGGCATGAATTCTTGTAGAATTCCATGGCAAGTGGTTCACACTCCACTCTGTCTCTGAGAGCCATCCTTAAGAAAGATAAGCTTAGTGGGACCAACTACATGGACTGGTACAGGAACCTGAGAATTGTTCTCAGGCAAGAGCGAAAGCTCTATGTCTTGGAAGAAGAAGCCCCCAAGGCGCCGATCGGGAACTCTTCTCGTGCTGATAAGGATACTTATAAGAAGTATACTGATGACGCTTTAGACGTCGAATGCCTAATGCTTGCCACCATGAACTCTGAGCTTCAGAAGCAACATGAGAACATGGGGTGCAAGGAGATTGACGAGCATCTCAAGAAAATGTTTCAAGTGCAGGCTCGTCAAGAGAGGTTAGACGTCACAAAAGCGTTATTTTAGTGCAAGATGGGAGTTTGAGACTCAGTAGGGACTCACGTACTCAAGATGATTGGGTATATAGAGAACCTTGAAAGGTTGGGTTTTCCTCTAGGTCAAGAGTTGGCCACAGATCTGATCCTGCAATCGTTGCAAGATAGTTATGAGCAGTTTTTCTTGAACTACAACATGAATGAAATAGACAAGACACTGCCCGAGCTCCTAGGCATGTTAAGAACTGCCGAGATCAACATGAAGAAGTCCAAGCCTGCCAGCCCCATACTGATGGTGCATAAGGGCAAGGGCAAGGCCAAGGGCTTTATGAAGACGAAGGTGGGACCTAAGTCACATCTTGAGCCCAAGTCTTCTGCACTGAAGAAAAAGAAGAGCATGGTGAAGGAAAGGAAATGCCACCACTATGGCAAGGCTGGTCATTGGAGGAGGAACTGTCCTTCTTACATTGAGGGTATGCAGAAAATGAAGGGAGGTGTGACTTCCGCTTCAAATATTTATGTTATAGAGATAAACCTTTCTGCTCCTTCATCTTGGGTATTGGATACCAGATGTGGTTCACACATTTGTACAAATGTGCAGGAACTTGAAAGGAGAAGATTGTTGAGTAAAGGGAGGTGGACCTGCGTGTCGGCAATGGAGCAAGAGTTGCTACTGTAGTCGTAGGGGTTTACCGTCTTTCTTTGCCCAGTGTGCTTGTAATAGAACTAGATAATTGTTATTTCGTTCCGGCCATAACTAGAAACATTATATCCATTTCATGCTTGGACATGATTTGATTTTATTTTATAATTAAGAACAACTGTTGTTCTATATTTAAGAATGATGTTTGTTATGTTGTTGCCCAATTGTTTAATGGTCTTTATGTTTTGAACTTGGACCATCTGATCTATAATGTAGAAAATAATAAAAGACAAAGAACAAATGTCTCAAACCCTACATATCTCTGGCATTGTCGTTTGGGCCATATAAACGAGAAGCGCATATCTAAGCTCCATAAAGATAGACTTTAGACTCATTTGATTATGAATCATTTGAGCGATGCGAATCTTGTTTGTTAGGTAAGATGACTAAAGCCCCTTTCACTGGTTATACTGAGAGGACTAAGGATCACTTGGGTGTTGTACATAGTGATGTATGCAGACCCATGAGCTCCATGGCTTGAGGTGGGTATTTCTACTTCGTTACACTTACCGATGATTTCATTAGATACGGATATGTGTATCTTATGAAGTGCAAATCCGAGACCTTTGAAAAGTTCAAAGAGTTCAAGAATAAAGTAGAAAACTAGTTGGGTAAAAGGGTTAAAGCACTCTGATCAAATCGAGATGGCGAAAACCTGAGTCATGAGTTCCGTGATTATCTGAAAGAGTGTGGTATTGTATCACAGCTCACTCCACCTAGAACACCACAACATAATAGTGTGTCTTAGAGGAGAAATTGTACTCTGTTAGACATGGTACGTTCGATGACGAGTCATGCAGACTTGCCTGTTTCCTTTTGGGGTTTTGCTTTAGAGACTGCTGCAATGACACTGAATCGCACTCCAACGAAAACGGTTCTGAAGACACCATATGAGATATGGACTGGGAAGTGTCCTAGTATGTCGTTCATTAAAATTTGGGGCTGCGAGGCATACATGCGATGTAAAATGCCTTACAAGCTGGAACCCAAATCGAATAAATGTTATCTGGTGGGATATCCTAAGGAAACGAAAGGGTATTACTTTTACCTATCGTACGAGGGCAAAGTGTTTGTCGCAAGGACTGGCGTCTTCTTGGAGAGAGAATTCTTATCAAGAAAGACTGAAAAGGTAGAACTTGAAGAAGTTCAAGAACCACAAGTAGTGAATGAACCGGAATTGGATTCTGAGATAGAACTACAAGATGTTGTAGCTAGAGAACCTGCTCAAGAAACACAAGTCCTACATAGATCTGGTAGACCTAGATTTGATCCTAAGAGATATGGATTTCTCATATCTCAAATAGGTAATGTGTCCTTATGGATCATGATGATGAACCAGCAACCTACTAAGAGGCTATGAATGGACCGGACTCCGACAAATTGCTTGAGGCTATGAAATCCGAAATGGACTCCATGTACGCAAACCAAGTTTGGAACTTGGTGGAACCACCTGAAGGGGAACGACCCATACGGTGCAAATGGATCTTCAAGAAGAAGATCGACATGGATGGGAATGTACAGACATTCAAAGGGGGACTGGTGGCTAAGGGTTTCAAGCAAATTCATGGTATTGACTATGATGAGACCTTTTCCCCTGTTGCTATGGTAAAGTTCATAAGGATATTCCTTTCTATTGCTGCGTATTATGACTACGAGATCTGGCAGATGGATGTCAAAATGGCTTTCCTTAATGGAAACCTCCTTGAGGAAGTGTACATGACACAACCCGAGGGTTTTGTATCCCCAAATGAAGCCACTAAAATATGTATGCTGAATAGGTCCATCTATGGACTGAAGCAGGCCTCTCGAAGTTGGAATCTTCGTTTTGATGAGAAAATCAAAGAGTTTGGTTTCATCAAGAATGAAGATGAGCCTTGTGTTTACAAGCGAATCAGTGGGAGCATTGTTGTCTTCCTGATATTGTATGTAGATGACATACTATTGATTGGGAATGACATTCCTACCCTGAAAGTTGTTAAGAACAACCTTGGGAACTGCTTTTCTATGAAGGACTTAGGTGAAGCGACTTACATACTCGGTATTAAGATCTATAGAGATATATCGAAGAAGTTGCTGGGTTTGACCCAGAGTATATACATTGAGAAGGTGTTGAAGCGGTTTAACATGCTTGGGTCCAAGAAAGGATTTTTACCCATGTCTCATGGTGTGAATCTCTCTAAGGACCAGTGTCCAAAATCTTGTGAAGATAAGGACCGCATGAAGTTGATTCCATATGCTTCGGCAAATGGATCAATCATGTATGCAATGTTATGTACTCGACCCGATGTCTCCTTTGCTTTGAGCATGACTAGCAGGTATAAGTCAGACCCCAGTGAGTGTCACTGGATTACATTCAAGAATATCCTAAAGTACTTGAGAAGGACAAAGGATGTGTTCTTGGTGTATGGTGGAGAGGAAGAGCTCGTTGTAAGTGGTTACACGGATGCTAGCTTCCAGATTGATAGGGACGATTAAAATTCTCAGTCAGGGTTTGTGTTTTGCCTTAATGGAGGAGCTGTGAGCTGGAAGAGTTCCAAGCAAGAGACAGTTGTTGATTCTACAACAGAAGCCGAGTATATCGCTGCAGCTAACGAGCAATATTTAGGTCAGGACTCCTTACCATGCACATGGTACTCCACCAATGAGGAGCTTGCAATGGAGGTGGGGCCCACGCACTAGTGACTTGTGTCATACACTTTTGCGTGGGACCCATGCAGTTTCTAGCTCCTCATTGGTTGTCCTGACCTTTCTTTAGGTCAGGAGTCCTGACCTAAAAATTAGCCGCAGCTAACGCAGCGAAGGAGGCTGTATGGATTAGGAAATTCATCGGCGAGCTTGATGTAGTTCCTAGCATTGTTGGTCACGTAGTTCTCTACTGTGATAACAATGGTGCAATTGCACAATCTAAGGAACCTAGATCCCATCAACACTCCAAGCACATACTTCGGCGGTTCCATCTTATTCGTGAGATTGTCGAACGAGGAGATGTGAACATCTGCAGAGTGCCGACTGAGGAGAATATCTCGGATCCACTGACAATGCCTCTCGCGTAGAGAAAGCATGATGGTCATACTATATCAATGGGTATACGATACCTAAATGATCAACTCTAGTGAGAGTCTTGTGGGTTGCGTGTAAACATATATTCTGTTGGCTATTTGTTATTTATTCATATGATGAATTGTGTACCAGAATTTTTCTTTTACAATTAATGGCAAGTTCTTTTATTATGATTTCTCTATGTAATAGTTAAATGTTAACATAATAAATACCCTTAGAATGTTCGCTTCCATAGGACATCAAGTACATGACTTGAATGTGAGAGCCTATGATTTATTTGAAGCTTCATTCTTAAAAGGTCCCTGGTCATTGTATCATTATAGAAGCTAAGGGTGATGATGATACATTAAGACTAGCACGTGAGTTGACTAATGACCAGTTCTCACAGGCCATGATATTGTGATATCAAGTCATCACGTGGGTACTTGTTAATGAACAAGTTGTACTGGACAAACCCAACCTGAGACTACTTTGTGGATTGTTATCTAAACGTGTCACGAGTAGGTCTCAATTGATAATGGTGTTGTGGTCCTTTGACCTTAAGTCACAACATTCATCAAGTGAGGAAGAGCGTGCTTTGATGTCATCTAAAATCTTCCTTGAGAAAGGTTGATGATAAAGGTGGTTGTTGGGCACGTTACGAATCATTTGGGTGTTTGTGTGTGAGCAGATATGGGATTTGTCCTCCTATATGATAGGAGTTGCATCCATGGGCCCCTTGATGGAACTGGACTGAGAAATGCATGGCCATGCTTGGTTGAGTCAATATGTGATATTGGACTCACCATTCTCTTGAAGTCCGTTCTAGATCAATAAACTTGGATTGAGCTATTACGAGGGTTACACGGTCCATGCCTCTAGTTCCTTCCAGATGTAAGGGATAAAGGGACAAAGACAACGCTGGGACATTGTTCATAAAGGCTTATGAGTTATGAACTCTTATTGCTTGGGTAGAAATGATGCATTGCTAGATGCCGCTCATTGTTTGTGAGGTTTTTGGTTTGATTTCAAGATCAGGTGGGAGACTATTGGAGTTACCATGGTGATCTAGAAGTGGTCAAACATGTAATCTCACTGCCAACGCAATATGAGCCTGCAGGGTCGCACATAAGAGCATGTGGAGAAGTTGGAAGATTGACTGTGTTGGTAAGGGTTACAAATCACCATACAGAATGGGGGGTCAGGCAAACGTTACCAAGGAGATTTGTCGAGAATCGTCGAGTATGACTCACCGACTCTCGACGAGTTCGTCGAGAATCATTTGTCGCGAATGATTCGTCGAGAATAGTAGAGTATGACTCGCCGACTCTCGATGAATTCGTCGAGAATCAAGTTGTTGGATTCCCGGCAATTGGTGATTCACGACGATTCTGCAGATGATTCTCATCGATTCTGATTGCTGATTCTCGCCGAATATGGATCGGATTCTCGCCGAACCTGGAGCTGATTCTCGGCAAATGATTCTAAAACCCTATGCTGTGTGGTCTACGGATAGTGATTCTCTTAGGTCTGTTTATACCTTTGGTATAAATAAGGACTTAGGGTTTTGGGGATCGGTGTGGACGCGTGAGTTCTCCTGTGGCCGATTCTAACCAGACGGAAGCATTCCGGCGGTCTGCCAATCTGCCGATTCCCGAATCTCGCCGGACGCAAGCATTCCTCCGCATCATTTGCTCCGCCGACCACCTCCTCTCCGGCGACAGTCGTCGGTGTTGCTATTCCTGGCGCGGACCTAGAAGTCTGTGGAAGTGCAAGGTGCAGTAGATCTCCTTCCCAATCTTTCGTGCGATGAGGCTCGGTGTTCTCCCGCTCATTTTGTTTTCTGCAGAGACGTATATGCTATTCTTTGTGGAACTCGCCACCGACAAGGACTCATATTTTGGAGCATCTTCGTTGAGTTGTGACTCAACGCCGCTAAGGTAATTTTACCTAGTTATTTCTAAACTTCTTGATTCAATATTCATGGCCCGATCCCAAATCTCTTTTGGGTTATTCTTGATTTTATTACTTCCTCTGCGTGCACAAGTGTTGTGCCACCCCCCCAGAGAAACCCAACATATTGAACATCCATCCAGTTCAACAATGCTTTAGCGCTAGACTGCTTGTCCACGCAACAGATCTCCAACGCCTCAATCTCCCAAATTAGCCTCTCATCGTGCCCTGAAAACCAGTTGGCTTGGGCGGGAGCCCTGCGACTCAATGCATCCGCAACTGCATTGCCCTTGCCGGGTACATAATGAATCTTGAACGTATAGTCCCCCAGGAACTCCATCCATCTCCGCTGTCTCATGTTCAGATCCTTCTAATCCAACAGGTACTTCAGGCTCTTATGGTCGGTATAAATATCGACCTTAACGCCGAACAAGTAGTGTCTCCACAGCTTAAGCGCAAATATCACGATCGCCAACTCCAAGTTGTGGACCGGATAATTCCTTTCGTGTACTTTTAGCTTACGCGATCCATATGCTATAACATTACCATGCTGCAGCAGCACGCAGCCCAAACCAATACCTGATGCATCACTATAAATCTCGAAGCCCTCGGTCCCACTCGGCGAACTTAGCACTAGCGCCGTGGTCAACCGTCCCTTCAGCTCCTCAAATGCTTGCATGCACTCCTGCGTCCACAAGAACTCTTGATCCTTCCTTGTCAACTTCGTGAGAGGTAACGCTATCCGCGAGAAGTTCTCTACGAAGCTCCTGTAATAGTCGGCAAGCCCAAGAAAACTACGGACTTCTGCTACCGAAGACAACACAGGCCACTCTCGTATCGCAACAATCTCGACGGATCAACCGCTATACCTTCCCCACTAACAATATGACCAAGGAATTCTACTGAGGGTATCCAGAACTCGCATTTGGAGAATTTTGTATAGAGTTCATTCCTTCTCAGCGTATCCAAGACTAAATGCAGATGCTTGAAGTTATCTTCTTCGCACTGCGAGTACACCAATATGTCGTCAATGAAGACGATCACAAAATGGTCTAGGTACTCTCGGAACGTCCTGTTCATCAAATCCATAAACATCGATGGCGCATTCGTCAGTCCAAACGACATGACCGTGATCTCGAAGTGCCCATACATTGTGCTGAATGCGGTCTTCGGGATATCACACTCCCTTATCCTCAGCTGATAATACCCATACTTCAGATCCAACTTGGAATATACCAATGATCCGACTAACTGATCGAAGAGATCATCAATCCTTGGGATCGGGTATTTATTCTTCTCTGTTAGCTTGTTAACCTCCCTATAGTCGATACATAGCGGCAAACTCCCGTCCTTCTTCTTAACGAAGAGGACCGGTGCCTCCAAGGCGACGAGATCGGACGCACATACCCTTGCTCCATCAACTCCTCTAGTTGAACCTTCAACTCCGCCATCTCCTTAGGCGCCAACCTATAAGGAGAACGTGACACAGGTTTGGCACCTGACACTAGCTCGATAGTGAAATCAATTTCTCGCTGCGGTGGGGCTCTAGGAAGATCGCTCGGGAACACGTAGGGGTACTCACATACCACTGGGATACTATCCAAAGTGGCCTTAGGCTTTACAAGCTCCACTAACATGAAGAATAGCTATGCTACAGCACGAACCGCCTTCACCACCTGAAGAGCAGACATCAATGTCTTGCTCGACCCCTTTAGTCCCGCAAACGTCGTCTCCTACCCAACACTCAGCTTGACCTCCTTACGGTTGCAATCGATACAAGCCTTCTGCTCCGAAAGCTAATCCATACCAAAGATGACGTCGAACTCTGCTAGCGGCAGCAACGATGCTAGCAAGTCGAACTCTTGGCTTCCAATAAGAACCTTCACGGCGCATACTCTGTCCGCACGCATCGAACACCCATTCGGTAGCAACACATCCAATTTGTCCTTCGCCATCGAAGAAGGGACTCTGATGCGCGTTACGAAACTTTCGGACAAAAAGGAGCGTGAAGCTCCCGTATCAAAAAGCGCTCGTGCCGGACTACCGCCAATCAGAACAAAGCTTATACAACAGTATTAAGCTAACAAGCATTGGGTAATAGTATTTAAAGCTAACTTGCAATAAATTAAACAGTACTTGTCACCACTTCGGCCTGTTTTATGGCCTCCTGCTGGCCCAAGTTATAGACTCTCGGTTGATTCGGAGCATAGTGGGACGCGGTTGACTCCACCGTCTTTCCCTTCTCTTCATAAGTGGCTCCTTGCTTTCTCTCGGACTTCGAACGTCCGCTCCAACAATCGCGGGCAAAATGCCCCGTCTTTCCACAAGTATAACAAGCGCTCGGGGTTCGGTTGGTAGATGCCCCCAAGGCACCTGAAGAAGGGGCTCGACCCGACGTCTTAGCCTTCTTGTAGAACTTGCGATATCCAGACTTCGAAGTAGTCGGCACTTTAAACTCTGATTTCTTGCCGTCGGATTCCTTCTTTGCTTGAACATTCTTCATGTCCTTCTCTAAGGACCGGGCCGAGTTTACCAAGGTCATGAAACCCTGCGCCATAAGCCCCGAAAGTAACAATCTCAGATCATCTCTTAACCCTTCATAGAAATGATTCGTCTTGCGCTCCTCATCGGCAAAGGTAGCGCTTGTGTATCGTCCCGAACGAGTAAACACGTGGAGATACTTGTCCACGGTGCTATCTCCTTGCACCAACTTTTGAAACTCATTTTCCAACGCGATCCTCTACGGTGAGGGGAGGTATCGAGCCATAAACAACCTCGAAAATTCCTCCATGGAGACATCAGCCAAATGCCTTCTCCTTTGGTGGTGTAGCTCCAGCCCTTCCCACCATAACCTCGCATCCCAGTCCAACAAGAACATTGCAATCATGGTCTTCTGCCACTCTTCACTTTTCGTTGCTGTCAGCACTCTCTTAACTCTCGATAGCCAATCCTCTGCTTGAGTCAGGGTTCCCGTTCCCGAGAACACTGGCGGATGGAAACCCATCACATGCTTAAGTTGTTTCTTAGGTTCTCTCCAAGGCAACTCAGGTTCCACCATCACCTGTTCCACCCTCCTAGGCTCTGCCGCTTGGAGCGGTACTTGCTCCATAGCAGGAATAGGCTGCTGCACCTGCCTTGCAGGCTACGCATTGATCATTGTAAGTACAGCTTTCGCCACCAATCTAATGGTCTCGGCTTAAGGAGGTGTTGTAGGCGCATCATTCTGTGCGCTTCTTGCCTCAGAACCTGGTCGTTTCGATTGTCCAGCACCACTTCTGGTCACCTATAATCGTGCAAAACACCGATAAGCGACCAAACAATATTGCAAACAGCAATTATAGGAACACGCAGGTTCCTCAAACATGTGTATTTTCATTCCTAAGTTGACATTCATGGGTTCTTTTCATGTTATAATGATGACACACACACCTGTGCTCACCACCCCTTAAAGTGAATTCACCCACGAATTCATTTAAGCAAGACCGAAACCGGTAGTCTGATACCAATTTGTAATACCCCTATCCGTCACATAGCACATAGCAGTAGGTACGGCCGGGGCCCGACGCCATATACTATGGACAGACCGGTTGGTTACTTATTGAAACCATTCAACTAATCACAACGTCCTACACAGAGCAGCTAGCAGAAGCAAATTATTAAGTTGCAAGATAAAATAACCAAGCCAAAGCATGAATTTCCACTACAAAAGACTCATAGGAATGTATAATACAACAATCAATGGCCTTATGGCCTTAAAAGATTTTGCTTAATAAAAGTGTCTTCCAAACCTCGGCACACAGGCCAGTCATACATGAGTACAAAAGAAAACACTCAAAACTTGGCCTTCGAGGGCCGGCACAGCAACTTTGGCTTTAGCCCTCTATTTTCCACTCGGCTCCGAAGCACCTGCAAGCAACAATCCACCGCACAGTGGTAAACAAAAGCAACGGTCAGCTATGCTGACAAAATTATAATGACCCCGCCCCCAACACTGGTCGGCGATGCTCTTCCCTGCATTTTGTTAGCATAAACAAGCGATGTAGTGTAAACACACACTTCATCACAGGTGCAGGCACGTACGACCACACACCTCGGGCACTCAGGGCACATTCACGGCGAACCAGCCAACGTCACGTCAACTTAGGCCATAGACGTTCCCGTCCCGCCACCGTCCCTTGGATGGCCAACTATATGAGCATTTTGTCTCCCTGGCATTGGTCACGTCAATTTAAGCCATAGACCTCCGAAGACCCTAATCTATGCCAATGGTTCCACCAAACGATATAGATCGGGTACGGTCCGCCTAACCCGTGCTCATACCGCAACGACAATTTAGGCCATCTGCGCAGGTCAAGACTCCCCGAGTCCCGTTTCCATCACACAATACACATAACCGGGTTATGTTCAAGTTGGCTCCCCGGCCACCATGTTGGCAACATCCCACATTTGCCCAGTTTTTCGGGTGCACCTTGGAGTTAGTCCCCAAGGCTCCCTGTTGTCATCTACCTCGTAGAAAACCCGAAAAACAAACATTAACCCGGAGTCTTCTCCGGTTATTATGCAATGCAACATCACCGATCCAGACCAACATGTCCGGATAGGCTTCACACAACATGCCTATGTCCGTTTTCTCATACGGACTCTATACAAGGGGGACTTAACATATCTACCCCAAGGAATGCCTCAACTCATCGCACACTCGGGTGAGAGGGCTTCCTATTCAAAGGAAAAGAGGACTTCACATATCCTAGGATGAGAATCGTTACCCTAGCATTCTTCCTTGGTGCCATGGAAATCTATGTGGATGGAAAGCACCGCAATCTCCTTGCCTCCGCGGATCCGAAGTCGGGTCGCGATTTGGAGCTCTGAAGCTCCGCCGGTGTCCAGATCTAACTCCTCTTCCTCCTCCTTGCTCTCCCTTCTCTCTAGAAATTGGAGAGAGAACTCAAATGGAAAATAAGGGTTTTCTAACCCTATTCCTTGGTTAAACCCCATCAAGAACAACCCCAACCCTTAGATCCCAAGCTAAGGAAACGGACGTCCACGATTTAGGCTGAAAATAGAAAATATGGGCAGAACACGGGTTGCAACACGGCCGTGTCACTCATTCGCTGTCACCAGAAATTCCCAACCAGAACACGGCCTCTGACACGGACACCGACACGCCCATGTCATAATGTGATATGCCCGTGCCATGGCCCGTGTCACGGCCTGTGTGTAAAATCTACGTTTCCCCGGAGAAGGACACGGCCATGTGACACGCCCGTGTCGCATGCCGTGTGCTAGACACGCCCTAGGACACGCCCATATCCTTGGCCATGTAATCTCCTTAGCACAAAATGCCGCATGACCCGAGGAGGACACGGGCATTTGACAAGTCCGTGTCGAATTGAACACTCCCGTGTCGGACCCGAACACGCCTGGGCTTAGGCCGTGCACCCCTCACTCAACGATCGTTGAGTGTAAGGCTCTGAGTGGCTGACATGCCCTGGGACATGCCTGTGTCCCAGGCCATGGTCACCCCCCCCCCCCCCGACGACCGTTGACTCTAAAATCGTCGACCACGCGACCAACACCGACTCGAGCACGACATGCCTTGGGACACGCCCGTGTCCCAGGCCGTGTCACATCTAGCAAAACCCATATTTGGCTAAAAACGTCACCCATCCCTCTTTTGAGTTTCGGGGCGTTACAAGCTGCGCCAAGGAGAACAGGTCATGACCACTTAGGAACAGGTCGCGACGACTAGAGAGCGAGAGCAGCTAGAAAGGAGGGGCAGAGAGGTCACCCACATAAGGGAAGAAAGAAACCGCGCAAACAAGGCGTGACAAGAGGGAAAACAGGTCACGAGAACAAGTCGAGAGAAGAGGAACAAGCCACGCGGACAGGTCGCACGGACAGAGAGGGCTCAAAAATCAGGAGAAAAAGATTGAGGCCTATGAAACCATGTGCGAACAGAAAAAAAGAGACCGAAAAATTAGAGTAACAAAATTTTTATTATCCAAAACGGTTTCAATTACAAAGGTATGACCTCCCTTTTATAGAATAGAGGAGAGAAGAGAGATTACAAATAAGCAATGTGAGACTAATAATTACATGAACATAAAACTATACAAGCCGCACAAGCCGCTAGACCGCCCGGTCTCAACTCGCCAGACCGCCCGGTCTCAACAAAGGAGGAGGAGAGAAAGAGAGGGATTCTCAAGGAGGAATTTAGGGTTTCAAATCCTTTCATTCAACTTGAAATGATAATAAACACATCATGGCCTTATATAGGCTTGCATCCAAGATTTTGGCTACATTTAGCCCAAAAATAAAAAATATATCACACACCATAATTTTAAACATTATATGAAATAGAAATGCTCAGAAAATGCTCAAAGAATAGCAAAATAAATTAAACTAAATATTATGAAGCCGTCTTGCGTCGAGGGCAGATATTGTAGTGTCGCTCCACAAGATCACCACGGCAGCGCATGTCTTTGACTGGAGACGGAGAAAAATCTTCTGTAAGAATGTCGTCGCCTTCTTCATCATGTTGGGGGTCGTTGTCTCCATCAATCCTCCCCCGCTCGAAAGTACTCATCACCGATGAGTTGTCCTAAAGGTATCAGCGCAGAAGAGCATCATCCAAGAGAGCCACCTCTGATTCAAGAAGTCATGAGTCATCGGAGGCCGGACGATCACGCCATCGAATCAAGTAGCAGTGAACATCACCACGGGGAGAGTAAAGCACTTCATCCTTGATAATCTTGTCTGGAAAAAAATTGGTCCTGGGAAACCTGGGAAAAACATTAGGCAATAAAGGAGGAAAAGTTTCTTCATCAACAACCAATGTACCTCCATTTAAGACCGATGGAGAGAGCGATCTAGACACAAGCTCACCCCCCAACCCATTAGAAAATACAGTGGAGCTAAATGGACAGTTAGATAATTCAAGTGGTGGAGAAACATATGGCGTTAAATCAGAAACATTAAAAATAGGGGAAATATCCCAATCAGTGGGTAACTCCAAAAGATACGCATTTTCTCCTAATTTCTTTAAAATATGAAAAGGTCTAGCTCGCCGATTTGCCAACTTTGTTATAGTGCTCGAAGGCATCCATTCAGGGATGAGACGCACCATGACTAAATCGCCAACCTTAAAGTGAGACTCTCTTTTATGTACGTTTGCATGAACTTTATAAGATGCATATTGTGTGGTTAGCGCTTCATTTATGTGTTTATGCAAATTATGAATATGAGAGGCAAAATCCTATGCAAATTGACTTGACTTATAAGATGGCGGTAATGGAATCAAGTCAATTAGCATTGGTGTTTTATATCCGTGCACGATCTCATTTGGTGACAAACCAGTGACCTATTTTTTGAGTTATTATACGCTAACTGAGCATGAGGAAGGATTAGGTCCCATGTACCCTTGTGGTCACACACAAGAAAACATAGCAAAGTACCCAAACTTTTGTTTACCACTTCCGTTTTCCCATCCATTTGTGGATGTTAGGCCGAAGAAAATAATAGTTTGGTGCCCATAATCCTCCACAGGGTCTTCCAAAAATAACTAGTAAATTTCACATCTCTATCGATCACTATCATTTTTGGAACGCCCATATGCCCAACAACTTCCTTAAAAAATAAATTTGCTACATTTGACGCATCATCAGTCTTACTACACGCAACAAAATATGCCATTTTAGAAAATCGATCTGCTACCACTAGAATGGAATCATGACGTATAAACATGACTGGTAGGCCTAGGATAAAGTACATACTAACATATTCCCAAAGAATGGACGGAATCGGAAGAGGGGTATAAAGTCTCGTATTCGTTTTAATACCCTTGTCTAATTGACACGCGCGACAACTTCCAACAATTTTATTAACTGTAGATTTAAGTCATTTCTAGTGGAAATTATCTTCTACTAACATAATCATCTTATCACGCCCAAAATGTCCACCTAGAGCACCATTATGTAACTCCCATACGATAAAATGTTGAAGGGAAGAACGAAGAAAACAAAGCTTCGAATGCTTAAATAAATAACCGTCCTGAATATAATTTACTGAAATGGTAGTGGGAGAGTTGTTTTGAGTGGAATAATAAATGTCCTTAAAATCAGGGAAATAAATGTACTCATCCTATATCCTATCGAAACCAATCACTTTTACCTCTAGCGCAGGCAACAATAAGGAGACACGACTAATAGCATCCGCCACACGATTAAAAGTTCCCTTTAAATATTTAATTATGAAGGTATACTCCTGAAGATAGGAGACCCACTTAACATGCCTTGGGCTAACTTTATTTTGGGAGTTAATAAATCTCAACGCCTCGTGGTCGGATAGAATAACAAATTCCTTAGAGATAAAATAGTGACACTAATGCTGCAAACACCGAATGACTGCATAAAACTCTCGGTCATAATTAGAACAATTTAATTTTGGTCGTGAGAGTTTTTCACTAAAGTATCCAATAGGATGTCCCTCTTGACTCAAGACACCACGAATACCGACTCCAGATGCTTCACAGGATAATTCTAAAACTTTAATAAAATATGGTAATCGTAAAAGAGGAGTTTCTGACATTCGGGATTTAATTATTTCAAATGCTTTGGCAGCCGATTTAGTCCCCGTAAAATCTCCCTTCTTCATGCACTCCGTGATTGGTGTCATGATACTACTAAAATCTTTGATAAATCAGTGTTAAAAAGTAGCTAATCCATGAAAACTCCGAACATCCCGTATATTAGTTGGTTCCGGCCAATCCTTAATGGCTTGGACTTTCTTAGGATAACAATGGATGCCCTCTGAACTGACAATATAACCTAGGAACTCCATAGATGGAACATTAAACGTACATTTCTTAAGATTAACAAATAATTTTTTAGTACGCAATGTGGTATTACCGTCCTCAAGTGAGACTCATGATCATTCGGTGAGGAGCTAAAGACTAGGATATCATCGAAGTAAATAACTACAAATTTTCCTAAATAGGGCTTGAACACTAAGGCCATCAGTCTTGAAAATGTACTCTAGCCATAAGTGAGCCCTTCCCCAAGAACCAACCACTCATAGAGTCCATCCTTTGATTTAAATGTCGTCTTCCACTCGTCTCCCTCCCTAATCCTGATTTGATGGTAGCCACTCTTAAGATCTAATTTGGAAAATATCGCGTCCCCGACTTACATGTCCAATAAGTCATCCAATCGAGGGATGGGAAACCTATATTTAACAGTTATTTTATTGACAGCCCTATAATCTACACACATACTCCAAGAACCATCTTTCTTAGGGACCAATAATGCGGGTACAACACAAAGACTCTTACTATGAAGAATGAACCCCTTACTTAGCAAATTCGAAAATAATTTTTGCAACTCTAAATGTGTGGAGGGGTTTAGTCGATAATGGGGAAGATTTGGCAATGAAGAACCCGAAACGAAATCAATCTCGTGTTGAATGTCACGCATGGGGGGTTACTCAGGAAGTAAGTCATCTGGGTAAACATCCTTAAATTCCTCTAATAGGGTATTCAACGTTAGCGGTAAGTTCTCGAAAGAGGAGCTGTCTTCCTTAATTTGCAAGCAAACTAGCGCATATATGACACCGTCTATAAATGACATGCGCTCAAACTCCTTCTTACCTATCAAGCTTAATGTTTTCTTCTCTACAGGTATAATAGTGTCTTTGGAAGCAACCGTGAGATCTTTAGGCGGGGTGTGTTTTAAAATTATGGTCTTACCATTACATTTAAACTCATGGGTGTTTGCTCACCCTAGATGAGTAACATTATGGTCATAAAGCCATGTACGTCCAAGTAAAACTTGACAAGCATCTAAGTGGATGACGTCACACCAAATATTTGCATAATAAACCTTGATGGTAAGGGGTACCAAACAACACTTCGACACCGGGAGGGATGTCGTATTTACCAATGTCACCTTATAAGGGTGAAGGTGCGGCTCAGTAACTAATGGGATTCGGGTCACCGCATTTTCAGAAACTACGTTAATACAGCTACCATTGTCTATGATCAATTTGCACCACTTCTCTCCACTCTTAAAATTTAACAAAAATATATTCGTCCTATTCCAGTCAACTAATGCACGTGGAGTAGCCAAAATACACCACATGATCATCAAATGAGAATAATCCTCTATATCACTCGGTACTCCTTCTGACTCGCTATCTTCTCCAGCCTTATATATAAGGTCATCAGACTCACAAGTGGAATCTAAGAGAGCTAAGGGCTTGGGCTTAGTAGGACACTCACTAGCGTAATGACCCTGAATCCCACAAGCGAAACATTTAGCATTCATTTTATTAACCCTTCCTATAGGGACTCTCTCACATGATGGGTTTCTACTATTCCTGGCAGTCACAACTATGGAGTTTGAGTCGGTGGACCGAAACTTACCCTTATCCTTATAGGTAGAAGTGGTAGGTGGTCCTAAGATGGACTTTCCCTTTTGAAATGAGCGAGACTTATTTTTATGAACGTTGTGCTTCTCAATGTCTAATGTAGCATTAAAGTGACATTTAGGTTGGTGTGACCATAACGCAGTAACTTTCCCTGGATGTCGGGGTTTAACCCCTTACGAAACCTAGAGAGGGTGATCCCTGGCATCTCCTTCACACCACACCTAACCATCATGTCCTTAAGAAGACTCATATACTCAGAGACTGACCTATTCCCTTGCTTAAGGGTAGCCAAATTATCAAACATCTGCGTTCGATGGTACGTAGGGACGTACTGCTCTGTTAGTAAGTCCTTCATGTCTGCCCAACCAATGGGTAATTCACCATTCTCAACTCTCAAGAATCGCTCCTCATTCAACCAAAATATCTTAGCTCTACCTTACAAATTTATTCTCGTCTCTCGCACCTCATCTGTGTCAGTCAGGTTGTACCACTCAAAGTATTACTCTATTTCCATAACCTAGTCTAGGAAAACTTGGGGTTCTCCCAATCCATCGTATTATAGGGGTTTGACCCGGACAGCCCTAGTAATATCAAACTCAAACAGTGCTCGCAGAATATGTTCATTATTATTATTAATGTTAGGGTTTTTATTTCCTTCCACACGTTGGTTGGCGGGTTGATTACGAGGCGCCGCGAGGTTTAATATCAAGTCGTGAAGCGTCTCCCTAATAGCCGTCATTTGTTCAGTGAAATCCTGGTGTAGTTCCTCAAGCGCTGTGATACCATGATCCTCATCCCGTTCGTTTGTCATATTGGAAGAAGATGGGGAATACTCCGTACCTAATCTAGTGCGCATATAAAGAAACAGTAGTTATGTCCTAAGAAATGAAAAACTGAAGGAATTTTTTTCGCTTAAAATCTAGGGTAGAAAAATATTTTTTTTTAATTTTCTTACTGAAAATAAATAAGAGACTATAAAAAAAATTTATTTTTTTCCAAAAAAATAAAAATTTTAGTTCGCTATTGGTAGACCAGAAATAAAATTTAATTTAAATAAAACGATGTGCAAGAAACGTGCGTGTTGATGAACCAAGCAAGAGGGGGAGGGTGCCAATTAGGAAATTGAAGTGAACCTTCCTTTGATACCAAATTAATGCAGACCCACATGTTGACACCATAAAATCTACGAATTAAACACGATTGTCTCTCAACGTTCGAATTCTACACTCGCACAATTTTTCAACGCAGCGCACACGCAAGCAATTATTTAAATTAGATGCTAACGTACGGGTAGCCAAACTGATTAGGATCAAATAATGTCTATAGGCCAATATTCTTTCCGGCTAAAAGGACCCACCCGGTCCAATCGAGCGAAGGTTGTACCAAAAGAGATCTACCAAAAATTACGATTAGGAAATGCTAGATCTCTCCCAACAAAAAGTTACGAGGTTCGCCAATCCTCTCGAAAATAAATCAATCAAGATAAACACAAAACCGATCGAAGAAAAGCACGATTATTTAATGCTATCAAGATTCAATGCCAAAATTTTCCACCACAAGAAAATCTTGGAAAAGGAACACACGAAGGTAGAAATTTTCGTTACCCAATCAGAATGGATGATTCCGATTTTCTCTAACTTGGATCGCTCTTCAACGGCTCCGCCAGAGTCGCACCGGTTGAAGATGAAAACTTGTCCTCCTTCGTCGCTTTACGCCTTGGCCATGATCCACCACAGATGGTTGATGGTTGGTTAGTGTTGGCAAAAGTATGGTGGTCAGGTTTTGATTTAAGGGTGGGTGGTCAGTTTTCTTCTAGGGTGGCCGAATGTTTGTATGAGGGGGAGGGTGAAAAGGTGGAGGTTTTAAGAGGGGTGGTCGAGCCCTTTGAGGGAGAGGAGGAAATTGGGTCGACGGCTATGGAGGAGTGGTGGCCGGATTTTGAGAGGGTGAATGAGGGGAGTCGGCGGCTTGGAGAGAGGGGAGGGGTGAGGCCAAAGTTATGTAGAGGGAGAGGGGTTAGCAGCTAGGGTGAGGGAGGGTTTGGCTTGTCCAAAATCTTGAAGGAGGAGGAGAGAAAAAGAGGGATTCTCAAGGAGGAATTTAGGGTTCCAAATCTTTTCATTCAACTTGAAATGAAAATAAACACATCATAGCCTTATATAGGCTTACATCCAAGAGTTTGTCTACATGCAGCCCAAATATAAAAACGATATCACACATCATAATTTTAAATATTACATGAAATAGAAATTCTCAGAAAATGCTCAAAAAATAGCAAAATAAATTAAACTAAATATTATGAAGCCGTCTTGCGCCGAGGGTGGAGATTGTAGCATCACTCCACAAGATAACCACGGTGGCGCAAGTCTTTGATTGGAGATAGAGAAAAATCTTCCGTAAGTATGTCGTCACCTTCTTCATCATGTTGGGGTTCGTCATCTCCTTCATGTATCAACAACAATTGTGCACAACAGCTGCTTGCTGAAATGTACTCTGATTCTGCAGTTGAGATTGCCACACTGGCTTGCTTCTTGCTGCTCCATGACACCAGTCTTCCTCCTAGAAATTGACATGTACCAGTAGTACTTTTTCTGTCTTCCTTGCATCCTGCAAAATCTGCATCTGAAAATCCAGTTAGGTCAAAATCTCTATTCTTAGGGTAGCATAGACCAAGATCTGGTGTGCCCTTAAGATACCTTAAAATTATTTTTGTTACAGAATATTGAGATTCTTTGGCGCAGGTCCTATACCTAGCACAGACACATGTAGCATACATGATGTCAGGCTTACTAGCAGTCAAGTATAGAAGGGAGCTAATTATCCCTCTATACAAAAACTCATCAACAGGTTTCCCTTCCTCATCTTTGCCTATAGGCATACTTGATCCCATTGGAGTTCTCATGGTGGAGGCATTCTCCATACCATATTTCTTAATCAACTATTTGGTGAACTTTGACTGGGATATGGACAAGTCATCATCAGTCGGTGTTACTTGGAGTCCCAAGAATAACTCGAGCTCACCCATGTTGCTCATCTCAAACTTCCCTTGCATAAGTTTAGCAAACTTCCTGCAAAGGTTGCCCTCAGTGGATCCAAAGATAATGTCATCAACATATATCTGGACAAGGATAATCTTGCCCTTAGATTCCCTTAGGAATAGAGTCTTGTCTATTTTCCCCCTTGAGAATTTGTTCTCAATGAGTAAATTATACAATGTTTCATATCATACTCTAGGGGATTGCTTCAACCCATATAAAGCTTTACTAAGCCTATAAACAGAATCTAGAAGGTGAGGGTCTACAAAACCTGGTGGTTGATCCACATATACTTCCTCTTTTAAGTCCCCCTTTAGGAATGCTGACTTCACATCCATCTGGTAGACTTTGAATCCTTGATAGGCAGCAAATGAAAGGAATAGCCTAATTGCTTCCAGCCTAGCTACTAGGGAAAAATTGTGGTAGAAGTCTATTCCTTCTTCTTGCTTATATCCTTTTGCCACAAATCTAGCCTAGTTCTTGACAATAATGCTATTCTCGTATAACTTGTTCCTGTAGATCCACTTAGTTCCTATGACATTATGTCCCTTAGGTCTAGGAACCAGCTTCCAGACACTACACCTTCTGAACTGGTTCAGCTCCTCCTACATTGCTCTAATCTAGAAAGGATCTTTGATAGCCTCTTCAAGCTTCTTAGACATTATTTAAGATAAGAAGCTTGAACAGAGAGCTGTATTTATGCTCTTGCTTCTAGTCTGGACTCCATGTCTTGCATCACCAATTATTTGGTATGTTGGATGGTCCCTCAGATATCTCTCAGCAGGAGGCAATCTTGTTTCAGCTTGTTGTTCTTCATTTTCCTCAGCCGGCTATATTTCACTTTCTTCAGCTTGTTGTTCTTCATCCTCATCTAATAAGTCTTGAACACCCCCTGGACAGTAGCCATCTCCTTTCTTATCTAGAACTTCTAGATCATGTTCCCTGATGGTAAGCTTGTCCATCACCTCGTTTAAACCTGCAGAGCAAGAAGAGGAGCTAGACAGCTCATAGTTAATCAGGTTTGACTCATCAAATACAACATGGACTTATTCTTCTACAACTTGACTAGTCAAGTTATAGATCCTATATGCCCTACTATTATTATTGTACCCAATAAAGATCCCTTTTTGGTACATGGAAGCAAACTTAGTCACATTGGACTTACCATTATTCAGTACATAGAACTTGCTACTCAAAATCTTGAAGTAGGATAAGTTTGGTTTTCTACCTTTCAGAATCTCATAGGGAGTCTTCTTGTGACTTTTGGTGATGGAAGCCCTGTTGAGGAAATGACATGCAGTGCTTACGGCCTCAGCCCAGAAATATTCTGGGAGAGATGTGTCTCTTAACAAGGTCCTACTAGCCTCTATGAGGGTTCTGTTTTCCTCTCAGCAATTCCATTTTGTTGGGGTGTTCTAGGAGAAGAGAACTCTTTATGAATTCCATGCTCTTCACAGAACTTTGTTATGCACTCAGACTGAAACTCAGTCCCATGGTCACTTCTGCTTTTGATAACAGTACTGTTAAATTTATTCTGAATTTTCTTAATAAATGTCTGGAAGACATCAGGGGTTTTAGATTTTTTTCCTTATGAAGAACACCAAGGAAAATCTGGAAAAATCATCAACAATCGCAAGAGTGTAGGCTTTCCTACCTAGACTATGAACTTGTATAGAACAAAATAGATCCATATATAGGAGGTATAAACACCTCACGGAGTCTTTTGTACCAAGACACTGGAAGGAGGTCTTGGTCTACTTTCTCTTTTGGCATGCAGAGAAGATACCCTCCTTAGTGCACTTTACCTTAGGACCATTTCTCACTAACACTTCACTAAAGAGTTTGTCTATGGTCTTGTAATTCAGGTGAGCTAGCCTCTTATTCCATTGGACACAATGTTAGGCTTTCTGATCTACAACTAGTAATATAGGAGAGTCCTTACTCTCACAAACAAAATTCAGACAATAAACATTTCCTTTCCTAGTACCTGTCAAGATGATATGCCCCTTGGTCACTAGACCTCCTAATTTGGCAATCATCCTTGAGGAAAGAATTGTCATAGCCAAGATCACATAGTTGGCTTATACTTATCAGGTTGTGTTGCAAACCTTTCACATAAGCAACTTGTGTGATAGTGATTATACCATTTTAAATCTTACCAAACCCTTTTGTTGAGTACATAGGTCATAATGTACATGATTTGAAGAAGTCCTTTCAGCTCACTGATATATACATAGTTATATTTGATGGATGTTAAGTTCATGTGTGAAGGCAAATAAAGCTAAGAACAATAGTGTCGAGACACTCAGGACTAGTGTCAACACACATTGAACAAGTTGTGTCGAGACAAAGAGAAGTTGTGTCGATACTAAGGATAAGTGTTGACACACTCTATACAAGCAGTGTCGAGACTGAAGATAATTGTGTCGACACAAAGGACTAGTGTCGACACATTCTACATAAGTTATGTCGAGACAAGGTGAAGGGTTGTGTCAAAACATTCAGAAGTATGTCGACACCACTACAAGAGCAGTGTCGACACCCAGGACTTGTGTCGACACATTGAACAGTCAAGTTTCAACACTTCAAGCAGATTTGTTTCTTAAGTACAGAAATCAAGATGGAGGTACTAATAACTGTCAGAACTATCAGATGTTAGTTATTAACCGGATCAGCCGGTTACTTCTAACAGAGCCTATTTAAAGGGATCAACTATTCAGAAAAAGTAATAAGAACAATTTGGTGAAGATAGATCTTAGAAGCATCAGCTATAATTTAGAAGGTGGAGAGAAGCCAGATCAAGAATCATCTTCAACATTCTCCAGCCTAGATCTACCCTAATTTCAACTTTAAGAAGCTTTGAAAAGCTAAGAAGGGTTGGATCAGATCTATCTTGACAAGATCAAAGGAAGCAAACACATTAGGATCAAATCAAGAAGCTGTCACTCATTTCTCTCTTGTTGGGTGACATTTTTTTAATCTATTTCTTTTACCTTCATTAATTGTATAAGATCTATCCGTAGATCTGAGTGTAGGAAAATCATTCTCTTTTAGTTATAAGACTCTATTATAAAGGCTGAGGTAGGGCTAGGATTTCCTGAGGTAGGAGAAGTAGGTATTTCTCTAAGTTGTAGGGCAGGATTTGCCTTAGGAGTAGGAGTGTGGATTCATTCTGAGGTAGAGTTCTTGGGAAGAACTTGAGGTGTCAGATCTTGGTGATATGAGTGGTAAGACTTGTATTGTCTGAGTGGAAGGAGACAGCGGGGCTCTGAGCTGTAAGATCTGAGGATCTGAGTAAAAGAAGGTGAAGGAGTTTGGCTGAATCTAGTTCATTGCTAGATAGGCAAAGGGGGAAGTGGATGTACCCAAAAATTTGGGAACCACTATAAATCTGTGTGCATTGCGCTGTGATTTCTGATTGTTGTGCTGTGATAATTTTTAAATTGCTATTAAGATTATCTTATTTATCTGACTGTGTTAATCAACACAAAGAAAGTATAACTCTGAATTTTAAAGGGGTAGCCATAGTTTAAATTGGACCTATTCACCCCCCTCTAGGTCATTCTCAATCCTAAAGTAAACATTTACAATTCGTATTAGAGGAAGGTTGACTGAAAAATGGCATAACAGTTCAGTGAGATTCCAAAAGATTGTAGAGAAAGATATATCATGGCTTAGAGGGAAAATAATTCAATTAAGCTTCCTTTCTGCTCCAAACAAAACTTTGGAATATGGAAGGTGAGAGTCAGATTATTCATGAATGAAGCAGATCCAAGAATATACATCACAGTGATTGAAGGACCTTTCATTCCCATGAAAGTGTCAATTCTTGATGCAAACATCAAGACACCCAAGACTTACATGGAGATGGATAAGGATGAAATCATTCTGGCCTCTATGAACAAAAGGGAATGGAATATTATAATCAGTGCAATAGTTGATTCCACTTTTCAGAATCTGATTTGCTGCAAGATAGCAGAAGAAATGTGGTAGTCTCTAATTGTCTACATGGAAGGAACTGATGAGATCAAAGATGATAGAAAATCTCTACTAAACCAACAGTATGAAGCCTTCAAACAGGATAAAAAGACTCAGTGGCTAAATGTTTTTAAAAGTTCTTCAGAATTGTAAACAACCTGAGGAATTATGGTAAAAGTTTCACTAACAATGAACTTAATGACAAGATCTTGAGGTCCCTGAACAAGGAATGGGACATCAAGATCTGTTCCATAAGAGAAATGGGGAACTTAAACAACATAGACCCCCATGACCTATTTGGCAAGCTATTGTCACATAAGTTACAGCTCAATCTCACGAAGTCTGAAGAAGATTCAGTTAGAGCACACAGCATAGAAAAGACCTTGGCCCTAAAGGCTGAGTCATCCAGAAAAGTTAGAGAGAAGTTAACACTCACAGAAAGACTAGAAACACCTTCTGAGTGTTCAGAATCTTCCTCATCAGGAGGATACCTGACTGAGGAGGAACTGTCTCTCTTCTCTATATAGTTCAAGAAGATGTTGAGGAGAAGAAGGCAGTGTAGCTGGAAGGGTCTAGCTGGAGACTCTTCTCTCAAGAAGTCCAATCATCCAGAGAAACCCAGGAAGAAGAAATCTGGGGACAGGTATGGGTTTTCAAAGAATAAATATATTAAGACTAATATAGTGTGTTATTATTGCAACAAAAAAGGGCATGTCATAGTTGATTGCCCAGCAAAAAGAAAGGAGAAAAAGTCAGAGAACTTGAAAGATGGACAGTACAAGAAGGCTGACAAAAGCCTCTTAGCAAAAAGACAGTTGAAACTATCTGAGAGTGAGTCTGATTCATCATAATCAGAAGAGGAGGATTTGTGATCGCTAAGCTTCGAATAAAATAAAATCAACCGAATAAGAAATCCAATGAGGTAAATATACCTATCGAACTGTAGCTAGGGGACACAAGTGTCGTATTGAAATCCGGGAACTGTTGAGTACACTTACTTACACAAAGGATATTATTTTATCGACGGAAAAACTAGAGTTTGAGAAACTAATTGCAATTAAGGAAATAAAACTATGCTAGAAAGAGAACTACTGCAGTTAATTAAAGAGCTATTAGAAGCGATTACAGTGAAGGGCTGAAAATATGAAATGGAAATGCACTCGATCAAGAATCACCTCGGCTAAAGTCGAATAAGAAATGCGATAAAAACCTAAACTTAATAGGGTAAAGGTCCTTGACCGTGGAGGTTCCTAAAGCTTAAACACGCTTCTCTCGAAGTCGTGCCCAACTGAGTTTAGGAAGGTCTGACCAACTCTCATCTAAATCGGAGGCCTAAAGCTCGCTTTACGCGGTGAACCCCACTATTTGATTTTACTCCAATCCGGGAGATTTGGACGTCTGCCTATCTCGAGGGGTGCGTACAACTCCCTTTACTCTTGAGCGCTCACTTAAAACTATCGGCCTCTAGGCTATCCAAGAATGAAAGAAAAGGTGGAGAATATATATCGATGATATATCTTCACTCCAAAATAATTCAAGAGTAATTCAAGGTCTAAAACCCTAAAAAGAAAAGGTAGAACTAAAGCATCATAACTTAATCACTCGAACCTCGGATCATCAAGATCGAGTGTAAGGAGGATTAGTTAATCATAATGGGGTGGAGGAGGGGGGATGAGTAGTAAAGCATAGTAAGAACACAAGTAATAAAGGAGAGAAAACAACACTTTTATTAAAAATGAAAGAGGGCTACAACTTAGAAATGAAAAATTACAAGTGCATAAAATGAAAATCCTAATCTAAACCTACATTTATCAACTAGAACAAGTGCATAAACTACACTAAAAACTAATAGAACAAAAGCATTAAACTAGGGTTAAAAAGATTACAAAAAGAGAAAGAGAGAGAGAGAAAAGAACACTAAAAAAAGACAAGAAACAAAGGGGAGCACCTCCCCTCTCAACCCAAGCTTGCTGGAATGGAAGGTGGGGTCTGAATTTATAGGAAAAGTTCACGGGTTGGTCACGCCCATCGACAGGCCCAAGGGGGGCGTGTTAGGGGGCGTGATAGGTACGGGGTTGACCTCGGGCTCTGGATTCTGGAGGGAAGGATGATTGCTTCTGTACATCGGTGGATACGCCCTGGGTCACGCCCGTGTAGGGTGGGCGTGACACGCACGTCGCATCAAAATCATTGGTCAGAAATCCGTCAGTCATCGGAAAAGGAGGGTTCATGCCCATGTAAGGCCTGTGACGGGGGGCGTGACACTACTTTCGGCGTGCTGAGGCAAAATAGCATTTAATGCGGCGGCAGGCTTCGAGCAGAGGGCGACATGCCCCGTGTCACGCCCTGGGACACGCCCGGGGAGGGCATGTCAGGGGGGCGTGACAGCCGTTTTTCCTGTTATTCTGTCTCTGTCATAAGGCTTCATCGGGATCAAGTGACACGCCCTAAGTCACGCCCAGGGAGGGCGTGACAGGTCATTTTTGGCCAAACTTCTGAAAACCTACAAAAAGATAAGAAAATGTTAGTGGCAATAATATTGACCTAAAAATGATAAAAAATAAACTAATAAGACATGATTTGTACATTATAAACTAGAAAATACGATAATAGTTTAGGCTACAAAACATATTATCAAATTTCCCTAAGTTTAAGCTTTGTTTGTCCCCAAGCAAAAATATAAAAACTAGATAATCAGAAAAAGGACTAATCAAAAAGTTCTAATTATGCCCACACAAATACTATGTGAAATTCTAAGTAGGGAAAAGGTGAAACATAAATCTAAAACAATTATTTAGGTATGGTATAACTTTTATAAACTTTACTTAACGAAAATAAATCATCCAAAATTTTGACAAAATTCTTTAAATAGATTTAAGTAAAGCAACGAAAATGGAAAAACACATTGAGTTGTTACTAGATCCAAGTAATGCATTATAATTATATCGATTCAATAACAAAAATTTAAGTTTAAATCCAAAACTAATACTGATTTACTTCTCTTCTTTTCTTAGTTATTAATTAGAATTCAAAAGCATGAATCAAAAGGACTTAATAGGACTGAAGCGTTTGGTTTAGGATTATGATTAGGAGTGGAATTCAAAGATAAATAGGGAGGCTTAAAATCACACTAAACCGAAACAAAGAGTTTAAAAAATTTTCATTTTAAACAAAATATTTTTCTTTCTTTTTTTTTCCTTTTTTTTCTTTTTCTTTTTCAAAACAAAGGCCATAAATATTTTTTTTTCATTTTGAATTGGGTAAACAAAAGCAAACATTTCTTCTGAGCACTACTTTTTTAAAAAACCTTTCCCAAAAATATCACAAAATATCCTATCACAATCATGAAATTATTTTATGAAACTCAAGAAGGCTAGTGTGATTAGATAGGTTGGAAATTTTGGCTTTGGTGAAAATGATATGAAAAGAGGAGATATCAAATGAAATTGGAAAAAGGCTCAAAAGCGGCTAACTAGTGGTGAAAGTTTTTAGGTTGACAGGAAAGCTCAAATGAAAAAAAAATGGCCTAAATCATATTCATGCTTTTAAATTTATTTTAAACATAGATTTGAACATTTTCAAAAAGCAAGTCCTAGATAATAAAAGAAGATTGATGAAATTAACTTGAAAATAGAAATAATAGATGACTTGGATCGTTCACATCTACTACGCTATTCAAAAGTTGACCTTACCAAAATTATCCAAAAACGAAAAGGAAAATAGTGGATGATGAATTTTTGAGAAAATAAAGAAAATAAAGAACAAAAAACATAATGAAAATGCGAGTTTTAGAGAAAACGTTTTACGTTAATATGCTACCGCGAATTAGAAACACAGCATGTCCAACATTTTACTTGTGAAACATAATTAAAAAGGGCGATTAGAAATATTATAATTAATTAAGTTGTTTATATGAGATTTTGAGAAAAACAAAATAGAAACAAGGGGTACTATTGAAATACCAAAACGTATAAACAATTAAAGTAGTAACAAAAAGCATATATTTTTTTTATTTTTAAATATTTTCTATTTTTAGGATTTTTTAAGATATTCATTTTTTTTTGGATTTTGTTTTTTGAAAAATATTCACAAAAAACAAAATATTTACACGAAGCAAAAAGAAGGAGGAAGTCCTCCCCCAAGCTTAAAATGGACATTGTCCTCAATGGCAAAAGAAGGGGATTGGAGAAGGAGAGAAAATGAAATTACAGAATTGAAAAATAGAATTGAAAAATAGGAACTTCCCCGGATTTATTTGCTGCAAAAGCTGAGTGATGTCGCTCCCCGAAAAGTCTTCTTTGGACTGCGTGATGGATTCAGCAACGTTGGTGCAGGCGATCGCAGAAGCTTCAGCTTGTCGGAGCTGTCCGGGGCAAAAATTGTAAAATCAAGAAAATAGAAAAAGATAACTTGGGTTGCCTCCCTAGAGTGCCCTTTGTTTAAAGCATCGTTTGAGCTCGACGCATCAAAATAATATTTTCCAAAAATATTGTTGTCTAAAAAAAAAAAAATCAAAGTTTTTAACAAAAAATAAAATAGTCTCAAGTTAGAGTTCAAAGTTCATGCCGAAGAAATTTGACAATGTTTGGACTAACATCATCACAGAAATACAGTTTAAGACGCTGACCATTCACTTTGAAATTACCCTTATTAGGGTGCGAAATTAAAACAGTTCCATACGGGAAAACTTCTAAAATAGCAAATGGCCCAGACCAACGTGATTTTAACTTGCAAGGAAATAAACATAAACGAGAATTATAAAGAAGAACCTGGTCGCCCGGCTTAAAGGTTTTAGGGTGCCTTAAGTGTTTATCGTGCAAACGCTTTGCCCGCTCTGTATAAAGTTTATTATTTTCATATGCGTAAGAGCGCCACCCGTCGAGTTCATTGAGTTGAAATTTTCTAAGGTCGCCGACAGAGTGGGGATCGAAGTTTAAAAATCTTAAGGCCCAAAAAGCACGGTGTTCTAATTCTACGGTTAAATGGCATGATTTTCTATAGACCATCTGATACCGAGTACATCCGAGGGCGGATTTGTATGCTATTCGGTAGGCCCATAGAGCATCGCCTAATTTGGCTGACCAGTCTTTCCTAGAATTTGAAACAGTCTTTTCTAATATTCTTTTTATTTCTCTATTCACTACTTCGACTTGTCCGTTAGTTTTGGGGTGGTAGGCAGTTGAAAGCTTATGTGTAATGTCATATTTAGTAAGGATTTTTGAAAACTGTGTTACAGAAATGGGAACCCCTGTCACTAATGATAGCGCGCGGCGTACCGAATTGAGAAAATAATTTTTTTTTTAAACGTAACTACAACTCGGGAGTCGTTTGTAGGAAGAATTTGGGCTTCAGCCCATCGAGAAACGTAATCAACAGCAAATAAAATATACTTATTTTCGAAGCTCGAAGGAAGGGGGCCAACAAAATCGATCCCCCAGAGGTCGAAAATTTCGCACTCAAGGAAATAATTTTGCGGCATCTCATTTTTATTGGAAATGTTGCCCGACCGTTGGCAACTATCACACCTACACATAAAGGCTTGCATGTCTTTAAACAGGCTAGGCAAGTAAAAACCTGCGCAAAGCACCTTGTAAGCGGTGCGAGCTGCTTGATAGTGCCCACCTGTCAGACCTTCATGTAAGTGTTTTAAAATATCAACTCCTTCTTCATAAAAAACACATCTCCTTATCACTTGGTCTGCACAGATTCTGAAAAGACGCGGGTTTTCCCAAAAATAGTTCTTCAGCTCAGAAAAGAATTTCTTCTTTTGCTGAGAGGAGAACTCTTTTGGGAGCACCCGGTCCACTAAATAGTTGGCGATGTGTGCGAACTAAGGAGAAGTAGATGTGTTAATTGAAAGCAGCTTCTCATCAGGAAAATAATCAATAAAAGATTTTTCATCTAACTTTTCTATAAAAGGGTTATCAAGACGGGAGAGATGGTCTGCGGCCAAGTTCTCGGCTCCTCGCTTATCTCGGATCTCTAAGTCAAACTCTTGGAGGAGTAAGACCCAGCGAATCAAGCGCGGCTTGGCATCCATTTTGGAAAGAAGATAATTGAGGGCTGAGTGGTCCATAAAAACAATAATTTTTTAAAGAGTAATATAAGGGCGGAATTTATCAAAAGCGAATACTACTGCTAGGAGCTCCTTCTCAGTCGTGGTGTAATTTTCCTGTGCAGATGTGAGTGTCTTACTTGTGTAATTGATGGGGTGGAAGTTTTTAGATATGCGTTGACGTAATACGGCTCCCACCTCGAAACTACTTGCATCGCACATTATCTCAAAGGAAAGGTCCCACACCGGAGTTATCATAATGGGTGCGTTAATTAACTTTTCTTTAATTAATTTGAAGGCATAAAGACAAGAGTCATCAAAAATGAATGGGGCGTCTTTTTCTAAGAGTGAAGTAAGAGGCTTGGTGATCTTGGAGAAGTCCTTTATGAAATGACGGTAAAAGCCAGAATGCCCTTGGAAACTTCTTATAGCTTTTATGTTTGTAGGCTGCGGCAGCTTCTCAATAACTTCTATCTTAGCAAAGTCTACTTCAATATGTCTCGCAGAAATTTTATGACCCAAAACTAACCCTTTCCTCACCATAAAATGGCATTTTTCCCAATTGAGGGCAAGGTTTGTCTCTTTGCATCTTTCTAAGACTTTTTCTAAATTTTCTAAACAACTATCAAAGGAATCGCCGAACACGGAGAAATCGTCCATAAATACCTCCATAATGCTTTCTACGTACTTGTCAAAGATAGCGAGCATACATCACTGGAATGTAGCTGGCGCATTGCGCAATCCAAATGGCATTCTTCGGTAGGCGAAGGTGCTGAAGGGAATAGTAAACGTAGTTTTCTCTTGGTCCTCGGGAGAGATGGGGATTTGAAAATACCCCGAGAGGCCATCAAGAAAACAATAAAATCTATGGTCGGATAATCATTCTAAAATCTGATCGATGAACGGCAAGGGAAAGTGGTCCTTGCGGGTGGCATCATTTAACTTACGATAATCTATACACATTCTTCACCCGGTCACCGTCCATGTCGGGATTAATTCATTACTCTCATTACTAACTACCGTTATCCCTCCCTTCTTCGGCACTACCTAGACTGTGAAAACCCACTTACTGTTTGATATAGGGTAGATAATTCCTACGTCTAAGAGTTTCATAACCTCGCCCTTAACAACTTCATTCATATTCGGGTTTATGCGGCGCTGAGGTTGTATTGAATTGTGTGAATTATCTTTCATTAAGATTTTGTGAGTGCAGAAAGATGGGCTTATGCCCTTGATATCGGAAATTTGTCAGGCAATAGCTCAGCGATGCTTACGTATAACTAAAATAAGTTTTTCATTTTGGACATCCATGAGGTAGGCCGAAACTATAACTGGCAGCTTGGTGTCTTTTTCTAAGAAGGCATACTTGAGATGTTCAGGAAGTTCTTTAAGTTCTAGGGTAGGGGGTTCTTCATAAGAGGTTTGAGAAATTCTTTCTTTTTCATATACTATATCTTCGTAGATCTTTTTAGACGGAAAACTAAAAGGGGTGGAGTTGGTGCCCAAGGCGGCTTCTTGCAGCGATTCAGTTAGAAGAGTAGAAGAGGAACAAAAATCAGAAAAAAAATTTTCAAAATCAGATAAAAGATAAGAGGATTCTACACTTTCTTCACTTAGGTGTAGCGATTCAGGTTGAAGAGAAGAGGAGGAACAAAAAGAATAAAATTCTTTTTCAAAATTAGAGAGGCAGTAGGAGGATTCATCACTCACGGTATCTACGAAGAAGCATGACTCATCATTTGCTAAGGTGTTTTCATCGAAGATATGATAGAGAAAGTGATTTCGTCATCGCCTACTCGAAGGAAGAGCTTACCATTGCTTACGTCAATGATAGCTCGGTAGGTGTCAAGGAAGGGTCGGCTTAGGATTAGGGGAACCTCGACCTCCTCTTTGATGTCCAAAATGACAAAGTCTACCGGGAAGATGAACTTGTCGACTTTTACTAAGACATCCTCCACTATTCCTAACAGGTACTTGACGGATCTATCGGCGAGCATGATACTAATGCGTGAGCGGTTGAGGCTACCAATTCCTAACTTCTTAAATAATGAGAGGGGCATCAGGTTAATACTCGCACCTAAGTCGGCTAATGCATTCTTGACAAAAAGATTACCAAAGACACACAGAATAGGAAAACTACCCGGGTCACTGATTTTCTTTGGTAAGCCGTTTGTAAAAACTGCAGAGCACTCGGCGTTTAACGTGACGTGTGAAAGGTTCTCTAACTTCTTATTATTGGTCAAGAGGTCCTTAAGGTACTTGGCGTACTTCGGTATCTGGGAAATCGCTTCATGGAAGGGCAGATTTATGTGGATTTGTTTAAACATCTCTAAGAAATGGGAGTATTGATCGTCCTGACGTTGTTTATTAAGTTTAGAGGGGTAAGACGGATTTGGATTATTTTTAAAGATGGGTTGTGGAGTGAGATATTTTTCAAAAACGTGGGTGATAACTTCTTCAGCAGAGGGTGGAATTTTTAAAACGGGGGCGGAGCTATGATTTTTTAAAGCGGGGGAGGAGCTTGCCTCGGGCTCTTCACTTACCATACCAGTAACTTGCTTCCCACTCTGAAGAGTTATTGCTTTCGCTTTCTCTCTCGAGTTGGGCTCGGTATTGGAAGGAAGAGACCCTGCGGGTCGCTCAGAAATAATTTTAGCGAGTTGTCCAACTCGATTTTCAAGACTTTTAACGCTTCCAGTTAAGGTTCTTATAGTAGCGTCATTTGTGGCGATATATTTGGAAAGTAACTCCTCCAAGCTTGGAGGTTTTGGATAATTTTGAAGAGGTAGAGGTGGTGCAGAAAAATCATTTTGAGGTGGCTGGCACATCGCATTCGATGGATTACTCCACGAAAAATTCGGGTGATTTCTTAAAGCAGGATTATAACTATTCGGAAAATTAAAACCAGGAGGATGAAAATTCGTAGCAGAAAGATTATTAAAAGCATTTCTAGGCATATTGTTAACAAAATCTAACTATTCTTGGGCAGGAGTTGCAGATTCCCATACCTGAGGGGCGGAGGCAGCAGTCATCTCTGTGATATTTTTTCTCCATATTTCAACTTGTAGAACGAGCTAGGAGACATTGTCCACTTTAAAGATACCTGCAGGTTTGTTTGGGCGGGACCTAGGCACATTCCACTGATGTGTTCATGGTCATGTCCTCGAAAAGATCAAGAGATTCTTTCGGTGTCTTATTATTTAAAGTACCGCCAGAAGCTGTGTCTATCATTTCCTTTGTATTTTGATTTAGCCCGTTATAGAACGTCTGCACTTGTAACCATACAGGCAGCGCATGATGTGGGCATCGTCTTAATAAATCTTTAAATCTTTCCCAGGTTTCGTATAAGGTTTATGAGTCTATTTTTCCAAAAGCGGAAATATCGTTCCTAAGTTTTGCAATTTTAGCTGGCGGAAAATACTTCGCCAAAAAATTTTCAGTTAATTCATTCCAGGTGTTTATGCTATTTTTAGGTAGAAAGTTCAACCACTGTTTAGCCTTAGTTCTTTGAGAGAAGGGGAAGAGTCTTAGCCTGATTGCATCATTTGTGACACCATTTATCTTGAAGGTGTCACAAATTTCAAGAAAGCTTGCTATATGTGTGTTCGGATCTTCATCTTAAAGTCCGTCAAATTGTATATACTGTTGCACCACTTGAATTATGCTAGGCTTTAATTCGAAGTTATTATTTGCTATAGTAGGGCGGACTATGCTTGATTCTGTTCCCTCGAGATTCGGTCGTGCATAATAGGACATAGTCCTTTGCAAGGCTTCATCTACGTTGGGTTCTTCCATTATTAGAGTAGAGAATGACTCGGAGTCCTCAACCAGAACTTGGATAGTAGGACCTTGAAATCGCGATCTTCTCTGAAGAGTACGCTCAATTTTGTGATCCAAGTCCAAAATAACCGACGGACTCCCACGGGTCATGCACTAAAAGAAGAGAAGAGAAGAAAGAGAAATAAAATAAACTAGAAAGAAAAGCTAGATTTTTTTTTGAAATAGATTTTTTTAATAGATTAACTCCTGAACTTCCCAAGGACTACCCGGTGAAGGGTTCACAAGGTACTAGACAAGATAGCGGCACTTAAAGCCGCTTTGCCCTTTCCGAGAGAATTAGGTGTCGTAGAAAAATTGTGAAGTTGGTTACTATTAAGAGCGGTAATAAAAAAAATGATTTTAGAATTTTTTAAGAAAGAGGATGAGAAAGAGAAGAGATAAAATTAATTGGTTCATGTTTTCAATATATCAACAAAAGTTGCTCCCCGACAACGGCGCCAAAAACTTGGTGATCGCTAAGCTTTGAAGAAAATAAAAGCAACCGAACTTGCAATCTAATGAGGCAAGTATACCTATTGAACTGTAGCTAGGGGACACAAGTGTCGTATTGAAATCCGGGAACTGTTGAGTACACTAACTCACACGAAGGCTAATATTTTATCGACGGAAAAACTAGGGTTTGAGAAACTAATTGCAATTAAGGAAATAAAACTTTGCTAGAAAGAGAACTACTGCAGTTAATTAAAGAGCTATTAGAAGCGATTACAACGAAGGGCTGAAAATATGAAATGGAAATGCACTCGATCAAGAATCACCTAGGCTAAAATCGACTAAGAAATGCGATAAAAACCTAAACTTAATAGGGTAAAGTTCCTTGACCGTGGAGGTTCCTAAATCTTAAGCACGCTTCTCTCGAAGCCGTGCCCAACTGAGTTTAGGAAGGTCCGACCGACTCTCAACTAAATCGGAGGCCTAAAGCTCGCTTTACACGGTGAACCCCACTATTGTATTTTACTCTAATCCAGGATATTTGGGCGCGTGCCTCTCACCAGGGGTGAGTACAACTCCCTTTACTCTTGAGCGCTCACTTAAAAATATCGGCCTCTCGGCTAGCCAAGAATGAAAGCAAAGGTGGAGAATATATATCGATGATATATCTCCAACCCAAAATAGTTCAAGAGTAATTCAAGGTGTAAAACCCTAAAAAGAGAAGGTAGAATTAAAGCATCATAACTTAATCACTCGAACCTCGGATCATCAAGATCGAGTACAAGGAGGATTATTTAATCATAATGGGGTGGAGGAGGGGAGATGAGTATTAAAGCATAGTAAGAACACAAGTAATAACGGAGAGAAAACAACACTTTTATTAAAAATGAAAGAGGGCTACAACTTAGAAATGAAAAATTACAAGTACATGAAATGAAAATCCTAATCTAGCCCTACATTTATCAACTAGAACAAGTGCATACACTATACTAAAAACTAATACAACAAAAGCATTAAGCTAGGGTTAAAAAGATTACAAAAAGAGAAAGAGAGAGAGAGAGAGAAGAACACTAAAAAAAGACAAGAAACAAAGGGGCAGCACCTCCCCTCTCAACCCAAGCTTATTGGAATTGAAGGGGGGGTCTGAATTTATAGGAAACGTTCATGGGTTGGTCACGCCCTTCGACAGGCCCTCAGGGGGGCGTGTCAGGGGGCGTGACAGGGACGGGGTTGACCTCGAGCTCTGGATTCTGGCAAGAAGGATGATTGCTTCTGTACGTCGGTGGACAAGCCCTGGGTAACGCCCGTGTAGGGTGGGCGTGACACGCACATCACGTCAAAATCATTGGTCGGAAATCTGTCAGTCATCGAAAAAGAAGGGTTCTCGCCCTGTGTCACGCCCGTGACGGGGGGCGTGATAGTACTATCGGCATGCTGAGGAGAAATAGTATTTATTGCGGCGGCAGGCTTTGGGCAGAGGGCGACACACCTCGTGTCACGCCCTGGGACATGCCTGGGGAAGGCGTGTCAGGGGGCGTGATAGCCATTTTTTCCGGTTTTCTTGTCTCTGTCATCAGGCTTCATCAGGATCGGGTGACATGCCCTAGGTCACGCAAAGGGAGGGCGTGACAGAGGGGCGTGACAGGTCATTTTTGGCCAAACTTTTGGAAACCTGCAAAAAGACAAGAAAATGTTAGTCGCAATAATATTTACATAAAAACAATAAAAATAAACTAATAAGACCTGATTTGTACATTATAAACTCGAAAATATGATAATAGTTTAGGCTACAAAACTTATTATCAAGGAGGCTCTCATGGGCCTGATTTCTATTGAGGAGACCCAACCAGGAGAAGAAGATCAAGATTGTTCAGATCCTGCTAAGGTAAAATCAATATCTCATAGTTTAGTCTCAGATTCTTTTTCTGCATTAGAAATAGAATCATGTTCACACTCCTCTAATAATAAAGAACATGATTCAGACATTGAAGCTGATTTTAACTCCCTCATCAATAGATATATGAAGTTACTAAAGGCCTTGATTGCAAGCAAACAGCTTGCTAAGGATCAGGCCAAAGAATTAGAATCCTTGATAGGAGTATCTTTTCAGTTGGAAAGTGTCAACAAAAAGTTAGACCTACAAAAACAGAAACTTATTGAACTAACTAACAAGATTGATAGCAAGGCAGAGGTAATAGTAGAACAGGTAAAGATTGTCAAGGACTTGGGAGCAAAGCTTACCCAGGAAAGATAACTCCTGACTCAATTCTCAAACCCTAAGTTAGTGCTACCTATCATAGATACCTTTTCTGCACCATTTAGAAGTGGTGTAGGATATGGTAAGAACAAAAAGTTTAAAAAGAAGTTTGTACCCAAGGGTAAAGCTCCAACTGGTCCAGTTAGGCAACCAGTCAAGTATCTGCGTTCTAATAGATGCTTGAGATCATGTGTTCCTAGACACATGAGGTTTGAGTGCTCTACTAGTTAGGTCAATAAAGAGCCTTGCTGGAAGGATCAAACATCTAAAGGCAATATAGGCCAAAAACCACCATAAAAGGTTATTAATCCAAGAAGCCAAGGAATATTTAGAGCTGGTCCCAGTGCATCTCACCTAAATATGAACGGTAAGGGTGTGAATTTTGCACTACTACCTTGGAAGTTGGATGACAATTCTGTGTTGCACAAAATAATAACCTCAAATGTGCAACCAAAAAAAGATACAACCAATTTATGTGTTGGTTTTGTGGGAAGATTGGGTATTTTGCCCTAGATTGTTGGTATAATCCAACAACACCTTCATATAAGATTCAACCAGTTTTATTTTGAAAGCCTGCTGTGTTTCACACAGCAAAGCCTAATAGGAACCAAGGCCCCAAAACTATTTGGGTGCCAATGGTGAACTAAATCTGTATTTGCAGGTGGAGCGAAGTACCAAAGGTAGGCCAATATGGTACTTGGATAGTGGCTGTTCTAAGCACATGACTGGATCAAGGAGTTTACTAAGAGATTACACTGCAGTTAGAAATGGACCAAAAGTCATCTTTGGAATGTCGGAGAAAGGACTCACCAAGGGATATGGTAACATTTCTAATGGCCTAATTAGCATCACTAAAATGGCTTATGTGGAAGGATTTAACCACAATCTGATAAGGATAAGTCAGCTTTGTGATAAAGGGTATGAAATTATTTTCCACAATGACAAGTGTTTGATAGGAAATTCAAGTGATCAAGAGATCACCTTGTCAGGCACTAGGAGTGGGAACATTTATTTTCTAAACTTCTTTAGTATAAATGAAAAATCACTTGTATGCCTTGTAGCTAGTGAGAAAGACTCTTTGTGTGTACAGTGGCACAAGAGGCTGGCTCACTTAAACTACAAAGCTATGAGTAAACTATTCTCTGTGTACTTAGTTAGAAATAATCCATAACTCAAATGCTCCAAAGAAGGCTTATGTCCTGCATGTCAAAAATGCAAAAGACAAAATTTTCCTTTAAGAGTATTCAGTCAAAAGACACTAAGAGGTGTCTGTACTTACTTAATATAGATCTATTTTGTCCTATGCAAGTTCTTAGTTTGGGTAGGAAGTCCTATACATATATTATTGTAGATGATCACTCCAGGTTTTCTTGGGTATTCTTCTTAAGGAGAAAGTCTGAAACATTAGACATCCTTGCTGATTTTGTCAAACAAATTAAGAATGAGATGGGTTGTTCTGTGGGCAAACTTAGAAGTTACCATGGTACAAAATTTCAATCTGAAAAGATGACAAATTTCTGTAAGGAACTAGGAATCTTTCAGGAGTTCTCCTCTCCAAGAACAACACAGCAAAATGGAGTTACTGAGAGGAAAATAGATCTCTTATTGAGGTAGCTAGAATAATGCTGAGTGATACATCTCTCCCAGAATATTTCTAGACTGAGGCTATAAACATAGCATGCTATGTTTAGAATAGAGCTTTGATCAACAAGAATAACAACAAGACTCCCTATGAACTTATGAAAGGAAGAAAACAAAATTTGTCCTACTTCAAAAGTTTTGGTAGTAAGTGCTATGTTTTGGACAATGGGAAAACTTATCTAACCAAGTTCTTAGAAAAATCCTATGAAGGAATCTTTATAAGGTATAGTCTTCATAGCAAAGCATATAGGATCTACAACTTGAAACATCAAATTGTAGAAGAATCTATTAATTTAGTTTTTGATGAATCATTTGTTTTATTTAATGAGATCTCTAACAACTCTGGTCTAGGTGTTATAGACTCTAGAATGGAAAAGCTAAAAATAAGTGACTCACCTGATCTAGAGTTACACATTAGAGCGAATATAAAAATTCTTATAGAAGATACTGCAACTGCCTAGGGGGAGGAAGAGAATCATCCTAATCCTCCTAAAGTACTAGTTAATGGTAGGCACCTGCCAGTAGCAGTTAGACACCTTAAAGATAATCTTATTGATAAAATAATAGGTGATGCCAGATTAGGAGTAACTACTAGGAGTAGACATCACAATGAGGTTCTATACTCTAGTTTCTCTCTCAGGTAAAACCTAAAAGGTTTGAGGAATCCAATTCAGCCCCCCAACTGGATTATTGTTATGCAAGAAGAGCTCAATCAATTTGAGAGATGCAAAGTCTGGAGTCTAGTTCCTAGACCTAGTGATCATAATGTCATAGGCACTAAGTGGATTTATAGAAATAAACTAGATGAGTATGGGGTTATAGTCAAGTACAAAGATAGATTAGTGGCTAAAGGATATAAACAAGAGGAAGGGTTAGACTTTTACCAAACCTTTGCACCTGTAGCTAGGCTAGAATCCATAAGGTTGTTTTTAGCTTATGCAGCATTCAAAGGATACAAGGTCTACCAGATTGATGTAAAGTCAGCATTACTCAATGGTACACTGAAGGAGGAAGTCTATGTAGAGAAGCCACCAGGTTTTGTTAACCCTAAACATAACACCTTTGTTTTCAGATTGCACAAGGCTTTTTATGGGTTAAAACAGGCAACTAGAGCCTAGTATGAGACCCTGTCTACCTTTCTTATAGAGAACAAGTTCTCTAGAGGAAAGATAGACAAGAAACTTTTTCTTAGGGGCATCAAAGGATCAAGCATTCTAGTACAGATTTATGTAGATGATATAATCTTTGGGTCTACTAATGAGAAGCTGTATAGTAAATTTACAAGTCTTATGCAAGACAAGTTTGAAATGAGCAGCATGGGTGAGCTAAAGTTCTTCTTGGGATTCCAAGTTAGACAATCAGAGGATGGAATATCCATCTCTCAATCTAAGTTCACTAAGGAGTTGATTAAGAGATATGGTATGGAGAATTCTTCTACCAGAAAAACTCAAATGGGTTCTTCTATGTCACTACACAAGGATGAATCTGGGAAATCAGTTGATGAAACCTTGTATAGAGGCATCATTTGATCACTCTTGTATTTGACTGCTAGTAGGCCAGATATTATGTTCTCAACATGTGTCTGTGCTAGGTACCAAGCATGCCCCAAAGAGTCTCATTATACTGCTCTAAAAAGAATACTGAGATATATTAAAGGCACACCCAATCTTAGGCTTTGGTATCCTAGGAATAGTGATTTTGAACTCACAGGATACACAGATGCAGATTTCACAAGATGTGTCAGCCCAGGAAAAGTGATTCAAGGGCAAATCTTGGCCGTCCAATTCAATCTATTTGGATCGTGTAGTTCGAGCATATTCCTACAGTGATAAGACTGTGGAATCAGATGGCTGTATCATTTGTTCTAAGATCACTCTCTTTCTAAGCAAGAGAGAAGGGATAGCTTTTAGGAGGAAGAAGAAGAGGATTCCGGCCACCGGTGGAGCTTCAATGGTCCGACTCGAGATACGAGGCCAGCGTTGTGGAGGCAAGGCCGTCGCGGTGATTACCATCCGGCTAGTTTCTCCATGGCTCAGAATCGATCATCAAGGGTAACGATCTCCTTCTTAGACAAGTGAAGTCCTACTTTATGCATGTGCATGGGATCCTCCACCAAGAGGAGGAAAGCGTAAGCGATTCTAGTAGTTGAGTCTGCATTTAGATCCGAAAATGAGTAGTACAGAATAGGCATGCTGTGTGAAGCCCATCTGGATGGTTAGTCTAGATTGGTGATGTTTATATTGCGAACCGGAGAAGACTCCGTGTATGTAACGAGTAGGTTGCGTAGGTTGTGAGGATGCTTGTGAGCTTCTTGTGTTGTATGCTCTACATGATCAGAACGCATTATGGCCTTGAGAGCCAGATCATGTGATTGGTTGAGCGGTGTGCTCCCAAGATCTTGTGTGGTAATGGAGTTGTGAACTCCTGTGAGAGAGCTGTGAGCTCTGATGGTTGTGTGAACATGAAAGTGAAAGCAGACCCGCATCAAGATCTGCGTTATTGACGAGTTGGGCAACGGGAAAAGGCTGACCTGTACCTGTGTTATGTCCATCCGAGAAAAGGTTGGATCCAACCGCGTCGGAGCGCATGATGAGAGATTGATTAGATGACCGGAATGGATCATCGATCTGAAATGCTCAAGTGTTGATGTGAGGTTACCACCTCGGAACGGGATGGGTGAGAGGGTCTCTAGTCTGTGCGTTGTAGTAGACTATGCTCCATCGCCAACAAGTTAAGAACCTCTAATCGGTGGTGTACTAAGGATGATCTGATAAACCATAAGCGTGCCATGAGTGCACGGAGCGTCTGGCACGAAGGATGGCGTGGGTGTTGTTGTGCCTGAGTGCACTTGTTGTGATATATATATATATATATATATATATATATATATATATATATATATATATTGTGATTGCAATGCATGCAGGGAAGGAACAACTGCCATGGGTATGGGGTAGGGTCGTTATAATTGGTCAGCTAAATGCTAACCGTTGCTTTGTTTATCACCCATGGGGTGGACGTCCTTATGTTGGTGCTCCCCTTGTTGATGTTGAAATGGATTGAGCGGGCTGAAGCCCTTACTGTTGTTGCTTCTTGTAGGCCCTTGAAGGCCATGCGAAGTATTGGAATTCATGTATGGCCGGCCTGCGTGCCGATGTTTGAAACCATATTTTGTAAAGAGAAACATGTAAGGCATTAAGGCCGTGAGTGGTTGAGTTGTAAACATTCCTGGTGTTGTATATAAATGTGCTATTTATATATGTGTAGTGGACATTCGTTGATTGAGTTCTTGCAAGTAATAATCTTCCGCTAGAATGATCTGAGTTAGGATGCGAATAGAAAGGTTTTTGATATTCGTAAGTAATTCCGCCATTTGTTTGTGAAATATGGTGTGCGGCCCCGGCCGGACCCTCTGTTATATTCCATGTGACGGATGGATGCGTTACAAAGTGGTATCAGAGGTTCGGGTTTTGGTAGAAATCACATAATTGAACTCAAGAATATCCACTAGGAATGTGAGTGTGTATATTCGGTATGTTTGTCATTTTGGAATGGACATTAATGAGGTCTTGCTCATGTATAGGTGACAATGAGTGGGACTGGGCAATCTGAACCCAAGTGTTCGGATGAGAGTGTGGAACTAGCTGAGGTGCCCACACCTCCTCCTTCGGTAGAGACAGTGCGGTTCTTCGCAAAGGTGGTTTTTGCGATGATCAAGGCCCACCATGAGCAGGTGGCAAGGGACGGAGCATCGATCCCGCCATTTAATATGTGTCTGACCCAAGGACCACATACGGTCGAGGAGTACTTTCATGCATTTGTTGAGTTACGACAACATGCAGAATTTTTGTTTGAACCCGAGGAGACTCAGATCAATAGATTTTACGATTGTCTACGCGATGACCTACGACGGTTATTGGTGGGACCAAAGTTGATTGGATTTTGTGCCTTTATAATGTCAGCTAGATCTTTGGAAAGGGACTTGAAGCAGTTCAGCACGAGGCACGGTGGTAATGTGCTAACCTCTTCCACCACCGTGGGAACAAAGGAAAGGCGTGTTTGTGTTTCTTGTGGTAAGGTGGGGCATCATGCCCGAAGATGTTATTATGGTACTACACCAAGGGCAGAGAAGGAGTTAAAGCGGGTGCGGGCTAATAAGAACTTGGCAGTGGAAAAGTCGGAGTTCAAAGTTCTGCAGTCAGAACAATCAGAGTTTAGGAAGTAGGATAAGAAGAGGTTCAGGCCTGCTGAACAAGCTCAGTCGAATGTTGCTTTGGGAGCAACGTATGGGCAAGGACGTGTGGAGACGCGTACATGTTTCACTTGTGGAAAGCAAGGGCATGTCGCCCAAAATTGTTGGAGTGGCCTTTCAAAGGGTGAGAAAAATACAGGTGCACCCGATAAAGAAAAGGGTCATATTTCCCGAGACTGCAAAAGTGGCCCTTAGATGACACAAAGCAAGGAGGGAAAGACTATCTATAATAATATATACAATCTTTGTTTTGTGCGTCTAAACATGGTGTGATTGTGAATAAAGAGGTTGTTGGGTGTTGGCTTAAGATTTTTAATGTCCTATAAACTGATTTTGGTATCACCGCTACGAGTGGATTGACATAGCCGTGGTGAAAAGAGAAATTATGGATAGAGCATGTCCGTAAAGAGGATTATGAAGGCCGCGGATCAGCGGAAGTAAAGAAAAGAGTGTACTTTACTATGGTCATGATATAATCTGTGCATATTGTATGTATGTGTGTTTATTAAAAACTCATGTGTTTGTGCGATGCCGTAGGGAGAGATAAGCTACGGCCTCTGAGCTCTAACCCGGTTCATTTTGGTATAATTTGCATCGAATGAATGGTTGTGTTTGTATCTGCATTGCGCTAAATTTCAGGACGAAATTTCTGTAAGGAGGGGAGGGTTGTAACACCCCAAATGTTAATTTGGAGTTTAGGCTGGGTGACACGGCCTGGGACACGGGCGTGTCCCAGGGCGTATCCAGCTCTGGGTACTCAGATGTGTCGTGAGAGCTCGACGAACACTAAGTCGACGAGCGTTGAGAGGCGACACGGCCTGGAACACGGGCGTGTCCTGCTCGGTTTCCATGGCGTTGAGTGGCGCTGAGTTGTGTTGAGGCATTGAGTGTGGAACACGGCCTGTGACACAGGCGTGTCACAGGTGCGTGTTCGGCACACGGCCAAGGACACGGGCATGTGCCTTAGCTGTGTGCTTCTCGGGAGCGCTGGTACTGTGTTGAGTGAGGAACATGCCCCTCAACACGGGCGTGTCAGGGCTTGACACTGGCGTGTCTTAACCTGTGTTATGGTCTGGAGTGAGTTGTTTCCTTGCCGCTTAAGGTAACACGGCCTGTGATACGGGCGTGTCACAGGCCGTGTCAGCCCGGGAAAAGTGATTCCAGTGCAAATCTTGGCCGTACAATTCCTTCTACTTGGATCCTATTGTCCGAGCCTATTCCTGCAGTGATAAGACCGTGGAATCATATGGCTTTCTCATTTGGTCTAAGAGCACTCTCTTTCAAAGAAAGAGAGAAGTGAGAGCTTGGAGGAGGAAGAAGAAGAAGAGGATTCGGTCCGCCGATGGAGCTTCAACGGTCTGACTCGAGATCCAAGGCCAGCGTTGTGGAGGCAAGGCCTTCGCGGTGATTACCATCCAGCTAGTTTCTCCATGGCTCCGAAGTGATCGTCAATGGTAAAGATCTCCTTCTTGGACAAGTGGAGTCCTAATTTATGCATGGGCATGGGATCCTCCACCAAGAGGTGGAAAGTGTAAGCGATTCTAGCAGTTGAGTCTGCATTTAGATCCGGAAATTAGTAGTATGGAATAGGCATGCTCTGTGAAGCCCATCTGGACGGTTAGTCTTGATTGGTGATGTTTATATTGCGAACCGGAGAAGACTCCTTATATGTAAAGAGTAGGTTGCGGAGGTTGTGAGAATGCTTCTGAGCTTCTTGTGTTGTATGCTCTACATGATCTGAACGCGTTGTGGCCTTGAGAGCCAGATCATGTGATTGGTTGAGCGGTGTGCTCCCAAGAGCTTGTGTGGTAATGGAGTTGTGAACTCCTGTGAGAGAGCCATGAGCTCTGATGGTTGTGTTGATAGGAAAGGAAAAGCCAACTCGCATCAAGATCTGCGCTATTGATGAGTTGGGCATTGGGAAAAGGCTGACATGTACCTGTGTTATGTCCGTCCGAGAAAAGGCTGGATCCAGCTGCATTGGAGTGCATAATGAGAGATCGATCAGATGACCGGAATGGCTCGTCGATCTGAAATGCTCAAGTGTTGTCGTGAGGTTACAACCTCTGAATGGGATGGGTGAGAGGGTCTCTAGCCTGTGCGTTGTAGTAGACTATGCTCCATCGCCAACAAGTTAAGAACCTCTAATAGGTGGTGTACTAAGGATGATCTGATACACCGTAAGCGTGCCATAGGTGCACGGAGTGTCTAACACGAAGGTCGGCATGGGTGTTGTTGTTGTGCCTGAGTGCACTTGTTGTGATATATATATATATTGTGATTGTAATGCATGCAGGGAAGGAACCACTGCCCCGAGTATGGGGTAGGGTCATTATAATTGGTCAGTTGAATGCTGACCGTTGCTTTTTTTATCACCCATGGGGTGGACGTCCATATGCAGGTACTGCCCTTGTTGATGTTGAAATGGAATACACGATCTGAAGCCCTTGCTGCTGCTACTTGTAGGCCATTGAAGGCCATGTGAAGTATTGGATTTCATGTATGGCCTTCCTGCATGCCGATGTTTGAAACCATATTTTGTAAAGAGAAACATGTAAGGCCTTAAGGCCGTGAGCGGTTGAGTTGTAAACATTCCTAGTGTTGTATATAAATATGATATTTATATATGTGTAGTGGGCATTCGTTGATTGAGTTCTTGCAAGTAATAATCTTCCGCTAGAATGCTCTGAGTTAGGATGCGAATAGAAAGGTTTTTGATATTCATAAATATTTCCGCCGTTTTTCTAAGAAATATGGCGTGGGGCCCCGGTCGAACCCTTTGTTATATTCCATGTGACGGATAGAGGTGTTACATCGAGACAAAAGGTTTTCAAGTCCTTGAGGTCTGAGTGGAGAGACATGAACCTTGTGTCGACTTAAGTCGACACATCTCGATAGAATAGGTTTTCCATGTCAACACTAGATATTTCCCAATAGTTAGAAAATTACAAAATACAGCGCGCCATTTCACCTTCAAAAGACAGCTACTATAAATAGGAGGTATAAGGATTTGTCGACTTCACTAACCAGAAATCATGATAGACTGATCATTGTGTGTCGAGACCTATAAATTGTTAGGTATTGTCTCCACAATAACCCAGATTTACATGAAGTCACCCTGGAACTAAGATGAATTAAATTGTATTTTACATCTGTGTTCTAGTTGAATGTTTGCAGATTCTCAGTGCTAAGTGTAGACCAATGTCAGTCTACAGTGGGACAGGAACACAGGACCATACAGTGTAATCCCTCACTGTGTGATCCAAAGTGTTGACTCATGTGTAGCATCTCAATTGGGATACACTTCATGTTCAAACATTGGGAGCAAAGTATGGAGATTGGGCCAGAAGGAAATCTTCTCTAAAGTTCTTGAAAAACATTCAAAGTCCAGTTCTCGAGAAGTAATCTCAGAGTTCTCGAGAAGTATGGTATAGTTCTCGAGAAGCTCAGACTCTACTTCTCGAGAAGTCAGGACAGTTCAAGAATTTCTCTAAGTGAAGTTCTCGAGAAGTCAGTAAAGCTCTCGAGAACTATTCTATAAGTTCTCGAGAAGTCAATTTAGTTCTCGAGAAGTATTCCTTTGATTCTCAAGTTCAGAAATTCAATCAGAAGTTGATTCTAAGTAAAGTTCTCGAGAAGTCTTCTATAAGTTCTCGAGAAGTCAAATTAGTTCTCGAGAACTATACTCTGGTGTTCTCGAGAAGTCCAACCCTTTCTAAAGAGATTAGTTTTCAAGAAGTCTCTACAGTTCTCGAAAACTCAGTTCATAGTTCTCGAGAACTATAATCACTTCTCGAGAACTAAGTCGGATTTTTTCCAGAGAATTTCTTCTAAGTCCAGAACGGCCGGAATTTCAAATAACCCAACAGGATTGGTCCACGTGTCATCATTAATGATATTTCCAACCATTAAGAGATATCCTATATAAGGTCTTGTCACTAAGACATAACCCTAAGAAGGATTAAGAGAAATTATTGAGCGGATCTCGTACTTTCCAAAAAGCTCTGGTTCGGCCGATCTCTTCTCAAGCTCGACGTCTTAAAGTCGCCGCCACCGCTCTCGTCAAGATCGATCCTCATCCTTTCGATATAGAAGATCTAATGATTCAGGAAACGTTCTTTCTTCCTTGACCGAGTAGATTCAAGAATTTCTCAAGTCAGAACTACTAGTCTTCTTCAACAATTTTGAAAGGGCTGTAACTTCAAGAAGAAGACCTAAAGACTTATTTCTTGCAGACCTGAGAAAGTTTATGCTTGTATTTTCATATCTATTTGTAAATCTTGTAGGAGATTATTCTCCGAGTGTAGGAGCGTTGTGCTCCGAGTGATAGCAAGTTTGTATCTTCCGAGTGTAGATCCATTTGGATCGAGTTTTGTAGGAACGTGGTTCCGAGGTGTAGGATTGGTTTGCAATCCGAGATAGTGGAGTAGCCGAGTCTAGTGATTTGCTAGATCGGTGAGGAAAGTGGACGTACCCAAGATCGGGGAACCACTATAAATCTCTTGTCGTCTGTGTGATTGCTTGATTACTTATTTGTGCTAGTTGTCAAATTTTTTATTCTGCATTAGACGCATATCTCACCTATTCACCCCCTCTAGGTGATTTAGGTAGACAACTTACAACTTTCAATTGGTATCAAGGGAAGGTTGATCGTTAATAGGTAAACACCTTGATCTAATCCTTCCCAAGTTGTCTTTAAAGAAGTATCAAGCATGAGTAAGACCAAGGATTTTGCTAAGCTCCCTATATGCACCAAGAACACTTTTCCTATGTGGAAGGAAAGAGTTAAACTCTTCATGGAAGCAGTGGACCCTCGGATCTTCATGATTGTTGAAGGAGGTCCGTATGTTACTATGATTGCATCTAAAATAGATCCAACCAGACAAGTCCCAAAGAAGTTGATGGACTTGGATAAGGACGAGATTGCACTTGTCTCCTTGGACAAGAAAGCTAAAAATATTATAGCAAGTGCAGTCGATGACTCGATGCTGCAAAATCTGATTCATTACCAGTCTGCTAAGGAGATGTGGCAATCCCTGGTGACTCTGATGGAAGGCACTGAAGATGTTAGGGATGATCGGAGATCCCTTCTAAATCAGAAGTATGAAGCCTTCAGGCAAGGTCACAAGGAATCCATAGCTGATACCTTTGAGAACTTCTTCAAGATAGTTAATGGACTAAGAGTTTATTGCCGAGTCTTCACAAATGGGGAACTGAATGACAAATTCTTAAGATCCTTGACCAAGGAATGGGATAATAAGGTATGCACCATTCGGGAGTTCGAAAGGTTAGCCGAGACGGACCCGCAGAATCTATTCGGAAAGCTTATGTCTTACGAGCTCCAAATCAACTCATGAAAAGCTGAGAAGAGATGAGCAGGTCTGCATCCAAGGAGAAGTCTGTCGCTCTGAAGGCAGATAGCTCAAGGAAGACAAAGGCTAGCTCTCGTGCCCCTGCTCCTGAAGCAGATGAAGAAGAATCATCTGAGCCAAGCTCCTCTGGCTCAGAGCTATCTGATGGAGAGTTCTCTCTACTCTCAAGAGAGTTCAAGAAATTCTTGAACAAGAAGAAGAAATAGAGAGGCAAGGATGCCTCCTATAGAAGATCACGTAATGATGGTGATCGCCACAAAAAAGGCTCAAGCAGCCATGACAGGTATGGTTCTAAACCGAATAAACATTATTCGACTGACATTGTTTGTTATTGCTGTAATAAGCCAGGTCACGTCATTGCGGATTGCCCCCATAAGAAGAAAGAGGGTGGCAAAATGAGAAGATAAGAAGTCTTACAGTAAAAGAAAAGAGCCTGTTGGCCAAGAAGGGAAAAACCCTCAGTGACTCCGACTCATCTGAGTCAAGTGCAGAAGAGGAAGAAGCCTACTTTGGGCTAATCGATCTAACTCATGATGAACAAGTCCCCCAGTTCACTGGGGAGGTAAAATCTCACACCCCTCTTTCAGAATCTGATGATGATGATGAGCAAGAGGGCTATCCCTCTGAGGATGAATCTGAACTCATGGGACAATATAAGGAGTTACTCGAGGCTTACGACAAATGTCGCCGAGTCTTGAAAACTCAAGCTAAAGAGATAAAGTCTCTGAAAGCTACAGAGAGCGCCTTAAGAGAAGAAGTCTTAAAGACTGACTCTCTCAAGGAAGACTTCAATAAATCTATTGAAGAATATAACAAGGCTCTTGAGCACCTTGACCTTGAGGATAAAATCATCAAGGAGTTGGAAGAATAACTCTCGGCTGAAAAGAAACTTGCAGAAGGTTTCTATAAGCCTTAGACTGTACTTCCTCTGATTCCTGAATTCTCAGCTAAGGGCAAGGGTGTTGGTCTAGGCCACAAAGGTGCTCCTAGTAAATCCTCTAGGAGAAGGAAGGCGAAGAGAAAGAATAAGGATGCCAAGAAGGCCTCGGCCGAGGGAAAAGGGAAAGCTCCTTTGGAGCCAATCTCATTCAAGAAAGTTATCTTTCCTGCGAACGAATTCGACTTTGAGTCCACCTATGGACACTTCACTAGGCCGATCCCGGAGAAGCCTAAGTCAAGATACCAAGGTTGGACTCGCCCTCGTAACTTTGGCGAGAGTGTCTTCAAGGCACCTTATGAAGAGATTCAACTTCAGAGCTATGGACCTTATGTTCATGGTCATAACATCAAGAAGGCACCAAAAGTAAAACCTATTGTGGAAAAGCCTATGAAGGAGAAGACTTCATGCAGATGCCATCATCATGAAGCTTCTTCCTCCAAGGATGCTACCCATGCTGGACCTCCTCTCAAGAAGGTCAAGCAGGAGGTTATAAGGCAAAGATACAAAAGATTCGATTGTTGGTGTTGTGGTAGAGTTGGTCACTTTGCCATTGATTGTTGGTTCAATCCGAAAAATGCTGCAACTCCTCAAGTTAGCAACGTGAGAATGACCACTCATGAGGCTAATACTCGTAGGGGGAGTATTCTAACTCGAGACCAAGGACCCAAACGTGTTTGGGTTCCTAAGGCTAAGTGATTATAATTGCAGGTACGTCCAAAAGCCATTAAAACGCCAATCTGGTATTTGGACAGTGGTTGTTCTCGGCATATGACCGGGACAAGGAGCCTACTCCATAACTTTTCACCGGTGTTGAACGGACCAAAGGTCATCTTTGGGGATTCAGACCGAGGAATCACCAAAGGCTACGGTATGATTACTAATGGTAACGTATCCTTTTCGGATGTAGCTTATGTTGAAGGATTGGAACACAATCTCATCAGCATAAGCCAACTATGCGACAAAGGATATGTGATTGAATTCCATGCTGACAAGTGTTTGATAAAATCGGTTGACAACATGGAAACTATTTTATCAGACACTCGAAGCAGAAATATTTTCTGTTTAAACTTCAGCTGTATTGACTCCTCTACACCAGTATGTCTTTTAGCAAAAAGTAGTGCATCTCTTGCTGACCAATGGCACAAGAGACTAGCACATATTAATTTCAAAACTGTAAATAAACTATTCTCTCAAAACTTTGTACGTGATGACCCTAATGTCAAGTGCGTTAAGGAAATCCCTTGTCATGCTTGTATAAAAGGCAAGCAAACAAGGAGTTCATTTAAAAGCATTATAGGGAAGGATTCTGATAGAAGCTTACAGCTTCTTCATATGGACTTGTTTGGTCCACTACAAGTTAGAAGTTTGGGAGGTAAGGAATATACGTTGGTTATTGTGGATGATTATTCGCGCTTTGCGTGGGTGTTCTTTCTGAAACACAAGTCAGATACCTTCAATATTTTCACTAATTTTGTTAGGCAAATCCAGAATGAATACAACTGCTCCGTAGTTAAAATCAGAAGTGATAATGGAACGGAATTCAAGTCTGGGGCCATGACAGAATACTGTTAAAGTCAAGGTATCTTTCATGAGTTTTCCTCTCCTCGCACTCCACAGCAAAATGGAGTAGTTGAGAGAAGGAACAGAACACTCATAGAGGCTTGCCGGACTATGTTGAGTGATGCCTCACTTCCAGAGTACTTCTAGACTGAAGCCGTCAACACCGCATGTCACGTGCAAAATCGAGCACTCATCAATAAGAACAATGATAAGACTCCTTGCGAACTTCTAAAAGGAAGGAAACCGACCATTTCATATTTTAGAATCTTTGGTTGTAAGTGTTTCATACTTAACAACGGCAAGTATCACACTACCAAGTTTAGCGAGAAAAGCTTTGAAGGTATTTTTGTAGGTTATAGTAGTCATAGTAAGGCCTATAGAGTATTTAATAGAAAAACTCTGGTGGTAGAAGAATCGATACACATTGTATTTGATGAGATGAGTTTACAGCAAAGCAACTCTTCTAGTGTGCTCATTGAAGATGCAGGTACAAAGATAAAGGAACTCAGCTTGGATGAACCTACTGAAGACAAAGATGAAAAGTTCATCAAGATCACCTCTACAACCCCGATTGGAGAGGTAGATGATCAAGATGAAGAATTCATCCCGGCTGAAGATGCAACTCCAGTGGCTGAGGAGATCCCAGATGCAAGGACTCTAGAGCTCAGACACCTGAAGGATCATCCCTTGGACCAGATCATAGGATATCCCCGGGATGGTGTCAGAACTCGTCGAGGTACAACTAACGAGAATTTATTCTTAAGTTTTCTATCACAGGTTGAACCTAAGAAGTTCGAGGAAGCAAACTCGGATGCATCCTGGATACTATCCTGGATACTAGCCATGGAAGAAGAATTAAATCAGTTCAAATGTTGCAAAGTTTGGACACTTGTTCCTAGACCCAAGAGTAAGACTTTCATCAGGACAAAATGGGTCTACCAGAACAAGATGGATGAAGAAGAAACTATTATAAAGAATAAAGCCAGACTCGTTGCCAAGGGCTATCGTCGAGAAGAAGGAATCGACTTCGATCAAACGTATTCTCCAGTGGAAAGACTGGAGGCGATCAGGTTATTCCTTGCTTATGTTGCACTTAAGGGCTTTACCGTCTATCAGATGGATGTAAAATCCGCCTTCCTGAATGGTGACATAAAGGAAGAAGTGTATGTAGAGCAACCGCCAGGTTTTGTTGACTCAACATTTCCTAATCATGTTTATTTACTGCAAAAAGCTTTATATGGTCTTAAACAAGCTCCTCGAGCTTTGTATGAGACGCTGTCTAGCTTTCTTCTTGAGAACAAGTTCACAAGAGAAAAGATAGACAAGATATTATTTCTTAGGGAAATAAATGACTAGATTTTGCTAGTGCAAATCTATGTCGATGACATTATTTTTGGCTCTACGGATAACAACCTCTGCAAGAAGTTTTCTAAACTTATGCAAGGGAAGTTTGAAATGAGCAGTATGGGAGAGCTGAAGTATTTCTTAGGGCTTCAGGTGAAACAATCTGAGGATGGAATCTTCATCTCACAAACCAAGTTCACCAAAGAGCTACTTAAGAAATTCGGAATGGAGAATGCAACCTCTACGAGGACTCCAATGGCCTCAGCTATGTGTCTGGACAAGGATGAAAAAGGGAAACCTTTTGATGAAACCAAGTACAGAAGCATAATTGGGTCCTTGCTCTACCTTACTGCAAGTAGACCAGATATAATGTTCTCAACATGTGTATGTGCTAGATTCCAGGTGAACTTTAAGGAATCTCACTATATTGCTGCGAAGCGAATTTGGAGATACCTTAAAGGTACACCAAATCTTGGCTTATGGTACCCAAGAAGTAATGATAGTGAACTGATTGGATTTTTAGATGCAGACTTTGCAAGAAGCAAAGACGACAGGAAAAGCACTTCTGGGACTTGCCAATTCTTAGGAAGAAGGCTTATCTCTTGGAGCAGCAAAAAGCAAAATTGTGTCGCAATCTCAACGGTCGAGTCAGAATACATTTCTGTCGGTAGTTGTTTTGCACAGTTGCTTTGGCTAAAGAACCAGCTAGAAGATTACAATATGAAGGTAAAGGACATTCCATTGTTCTGTGACTCCTCCAGCGCAATCACAATCGCAAATAACCTAGTCTCTCATAGCCGGACAAAGCAAATCGAGCTGAGATACCACTTCATCTGGGAGCATGTGGAGCAAGGGGATGTGGATCTGCAATACGTGCCAAAAGATCGGCAGGTTGTAGATATATTCACTAAGCCGCTGGACGAGACAAAGTTCAATTTCTTCAAAACTGAACTTGGGTTGCTGAACAAGGAGGATTAGACCAAAGTGATCAGTTCAAAGGCTCAAGAATCGAGGATACTCCTAAAAGGTTTGAATTTACCTAGTGGAAGGCAGTTCTCGAAAACCTACTTCACTTCTCGAAAAGTAAAAGTCATTTCTCGAAAAACCTAAGTACACTTCTCGAGAGGCAGAAATTAGCTCTCGAAAAGTATCTTAAGTTCTCGAGACATACTTAAAATTCTCGAAAAGTCCATCGTAAGTTCTCGAAAACTATTGGTCACTTCTCGAAAAGTATAACCTACCTCTCGATAGCTAGCCCGTCCTTCTGCTGGTAATTCTTAACTCTATTATTTTGCAAAATTCTTGATTTCTGCCCTAACCTAAGACTAATTTGGCATATAATTAACGTTACTAGAAAAATATATATATCTATAATATTTTAGAATCCTAAATCAACCGCCATTTCAAACTTCCTCTCTGTTGGAACACCCTATTACTAATTTGGGTAAGGATCACTATGCTTGTCTTAGGAATCCCAGTTGACCTAGTTGTATAGTTAAGAAGGTCAACATTAGAATGAGTCTAGGGCTTAGAACTTAGGTCTGGAGCTGCCCCCAGGATCATTCCAAGATCAAGGTTGAAGAGCTAAGTCTAAGGCAATTTTCGTCGAGCTCAGGTCGACGAATCGTCGAACTCCGTTCGACGCTCTCTGAGCTCAACTTCAATAAATCGTCGAGCTCCGGTCAACGATCTTCGAGCTCAGATTGACTATCTGCTTTTGGCTTAGTCATCGAACTCCCCTCGACTATCTTCTAGCTCAGTTCGACGATCCCTCCATGAAGTTATTTCTCAGGTCTCTGAGCTCGGTTCGACGATCGTCGAGCTCAGATCGACATTTTCTGTCTGCTTGTCCATTTCATCTCTGAGCTCAGTTCGACGATCGTAGAGCTCAGATCGACGTTTTTTTTGGAGAGATCGATGCTTCCAGGAATTCAAATGCTGCTGTTCTTTGGAATGTTTTTGAATATTATCAGCATTTATGTCAAGAGATCTTCTAGCCGTTTGTCTTTATTCTGGAGCAAGTTTCAAGGAATTATTCAGAGAATGTTTGCTGGACTTTCCTCTAGAAGACAAGACTCTTTTTGGAAGACATTTATGACTCCCAACGGTTTTCTTGGAAGAAAAAAAACTTCAGAAAACTTGAATTCCTCTCTCCTTTGTTTTAAGATATACAGAATACACAAGAAAAATAGACACAGAGATTGACAAGAAAGAAAGTGAACACACAGAATAGAGAAAATTGATAGCAGAAGAACAACAGAAGAACTGTGACTCCAATAATCTTCTTGCTGACTGAAAAGTGTTCACAATCTCATCTCAGAACTCCAGACACCTTATTTTCAGCCTTCTTGCTGAAACCATCCTGTGCTGGAGATCAAAGTTCTGAAGACCTATCACCCTAGAGCAAAGCTTCTTTTCATGAACCTTTCTACATCTCAGGGGGAGCTTTGACATCATCAATCCACTTGTGCTTCTCTCATTTGATTGAGAACAGAGAAGACACCCTTCACTCTTATTTTTCTTTTCCTGCTGTAAAAGGGTTCTTGAACTCCCTTCAAAAGTTCTGTCTGGTTCTGAGAGCCTTGTCAAAACTCAGTGGTGGCAAGACACCTTATCAAAAAATCTAGTTTTGGTTTTTGGGCACCTTATCAAAAGCTCATTGGTGTCAGGACACCTGATCAACTCATCCTGAGTGGATTCCTACCAAGGGTGGTAGAAGAGTGGATGTACCCAGGTTTTTGGGGAACCACTATAATTCCTTGTGTCTTCTGGTTTGTTTGTGTGATTTGTCTGTTGTGTGCTGTGCTCTTTACTTCTTGGTTTTTAACCTCTTACTAGCACTCTACACTATATCATAAATTAAATTTTATATGTGCTGTTTATTTCAACAGTGAAAAATTATTTTAAAATACTCTATTCACCCCCCCCCCCTCTAGAGTTGAGATAGATCTTAGCCTCACTTTCAATTGGTATCAGAGGCAGGTTGGTTGCTCATACAGGCTAACACCTGAACCAAAAGATCCTTGATAAGATCAATCTCTTAAGGGGATTATTTTCTATACATCTACCTATTTATTTAAAGACATGGCACAGAACAAAGATTATGCAAGCACCAGACCACCAGTGTGCAACCTTTCCAAGTTTGCACTCTGGAAGGCAAGGATTAGATTATACATGAATTCTATTGATGAGGATATTTTTAATTCTGTCTTGACAGTGTGTCCAACTCCACCAGCAAGCTCAAGTACAAGTGTTGTTCCACCTCCTTCTGGAACAGATGCAGATATAAAGAAGTGGAAGACTGCAGATGCTAAGGCTATGAACATCTTAGCCCAAACAATGTCTGATGAAATCTTTCAGAAGGTAGCTGAATGCCACTCAGCCAAAGAAATCTGGGACAAACTCTCTGAAATTGTCTCAGGATCTGCTGATGAAAGGAAAGATAGAAGATCTCATCTGATAAGCCAATATGAGAACTTCAAAAAGGGAGAAGCTGAATCAGTGGCTGACATGTACAATAGACTAAGTCTAATTGTCAATGAGCTAAAAACCCTAGACAAAGAAATCTCACTGACTGAGCTGAATGACAAAATCCTGATGTGCTTCCCCAGCACTTGGGATTCAAGAATCTGGCCAATCAAGGATGCCAGAAGTTTAAATGAGATTACTACTGAAGCTCTCCTGGGTAAGCTCAAATCCTATGAGCTGCTCATTAAAAATAGAGAAGAAGAACAAAAGGCTATCTCTCTAGCTACAAGGAAAGAAAAGACCATAGCCTTCAAAGCTGCAGAAGAGGAGCCTGAAGATAAAGCTACAGGAAATGATGAGCTCATAATTCTACTGGCCAAAAGATTCTACAAGATGGCCAGAAAAGACTTCAGAAAGAGACCATACAAGGGTCATGATAAACCAAGGTATGATAAATCAAATAACAATAAAGAAATCATATGCTTTGGTTGCAGGAAACCAGGCCACATTGTACCTGACTGTCCAGAAAACAAGAATAAGGACAAAAGGGAAAGAAGAGAAAGAAGAAAAGAAAAGGATTACAAGAAGAATAGCTCAGACAAAGCCTCCTCCAGCAAGAACAAACATACAAGGAAGGGCTTTGTTGCTGAGACATGGAGTGAGACTGAAGAGGAATCTGAAGCCTCATCCAGCTCCAGTGATGATGAGGATGATGCAGATGAAAAAGAATTTTGCATGATGGCTATCAATGCATCACAGCAAAACTCTGATGAAGAATCAGATTCAGATTCAGAAAGTCAACCAGATGAGGATCAGGTAATCAACTCTTTTGATTTTAACTCTGAGGACTTCAAAGATGAATTTAAGACACTGTGTCTAGATCTATTAAAATCTGAGAAGGAGATAATCTCTCTCAGGAATCAATTATCTGAGCATAGTGTCCTAAACTCAAAGAACCTCAAACTCTCTGAGGAGTTAGAATGCTGTAGGGAGGAGATAGCTTCACTGAAAAGTGAACTATCAAAGGACAAAAAGTTTGAAGAATCCCTAAATGGGAGAAGTATCAGACTGATGGACATCACAAGCACAGTGAACTCTAGATTTAATAGCACACTAGGCTTGGGTGCCTCATCCAGCCAACCTATAATTTTGACAACTCCAATCAAGTTTGTCTCTGACAAAGGAAAGGGAGTAATAAAGGGTCCCAGGAAGAATGCAGATCTGTCAGAGAAGAACTCAGTTCAACAGATGGCGTCGAGCAGAGCTCGACGATCGTCGAACAGAGCTCGACGATCTAACTACAGATCGTCGACCTCAGCTCGACGATATCCAAATTCTGAACTTCAGCATAATCGATCTTCGAACAGAGATCGACGATCTGACCCAAGATCGTCGACCTCAGTTCGACGATCGTCGAACAGAAATCAGGACTGTGAACAATCCTTCAATGGCACATCTAGATTCAATCCTAGAAGTCCCACATCCCAAGGCTTTAATCCCTATTCTGAATGGATAGTACCTCCTAGGAGATACCATCCTGAAGGTTATAAGGATCAACCTGGGATGTCTTTTATTTCAGAATTCAAGGGATATCAACCTAGGCCCAAGGTTAACCGGGTCAAAAACAAATAAGCTGTTTTTGTGCAGGAGAAGACCTATCCAGCATCAAACCATCAATGGTATCTGGATAGTGGGTGCTCAAAGCACATGACAGGGGACAAGGACAACTTCACTTCCTTCAAAGCCAAGCTTGGACCCAAAGTAATTTTTGGAGACTCAAGCTTTGGAACTACAAAAGGATATGGTGCAGTCAAAATTGGTCCAGTCACATTCAAGAAGGTGGCATATATTGAAGGACTCAAGCACAACTTGATAAGTATCAGTCAACTGTGTGATGAAGGATATCAAGTGACATTCAACAAAGCCATATGCAAGGTCAAGACAGAGGACAACACAACTGTATTGACAGGTAACAGAAGAGGTAACATTTACTTAGTGGATTTTCATTCACCTATAGTAGATATTTGCCTGTTCAACTCCATTTCAAAATCTAATATTTTATGGCATAAGAGACTAGGGCATATTAACCTTAGAACCATTGCTAAGCTATCTAAAGACAACCTTGTTAAAGGACTACCTTCTGGTCCCTACAAGAAGGAAGGACTTTGCAAGGCTTGTCAATTAGGCAAGCAAACTAAAAGTAGTTTTAAATCAATTAATAAGAGTGATTCACCTAGGATTTTGTACCTGTTGCACATGGATCTTTTTGGACCCATATCAGTGCAAAGCCTAGGAGGGAAGTCCTATACTTTAGTGGTTATAGATGACTTCTCAAGATTCACTTGGGTATTCTTTCTGAGGAAGAAGTCTGATAACTTCAAATGTTTGACAGATTTTCTCAAATGCATTCAGATTGAGTTCAACACTCACATTGCCCTGATCAGAAGTGATCATGGGACAGAGTTTGATTCTCTTCTCATGCAAGAGTTCTGTCAGAGTGAAGGGATCAGGCACACTTTCTCAGCTCCTAGAACTCCTCAACAAAATGGGGTAGCTGAAAGGAAAAATAGAACACTCATTGAATCTGCAACTACATTATTGGCAGATGCTCACCTACCTCTGTCCTTTTGGGCTGAGGCAGTGAACACCTCCAACTATGTGTTGAATAGAAGCCTGATACACAAGCTGAAGGGCAAGACTCCTTATGAATTGCTCAAAGGGAAGAAACCTAAAATAGGCTATTTCAAAGTTTTTGGTTGCACTTGTTTTATTCCCAATAATGACAAGAAATATCTAGCAAAATTCCAAGCTAAAGCTGATGAAGGAGTGTTTCTGGGATACTCCATGATCAGTAAGGCCTATAGGGTTTATAATAAATCTTCCTGTAAAATTGAAGAATCTGTTCATATTATTTTCGATGAAGCTAACATGTCTTTCAAGGAGAAGAATGCTTCTACCATAGAACCTCTGCAGGTACATTCTCTAGCTGAAGACTTGAACAAACTGCAAGTTGCTGAAAAGAATGAGAGCAGTGATGATGAAGAAGAAGTTCAACATCTTGAAGAAAATCATCCTGAAGAGCCAGTTGATGTTCCACTAGGGGAGACAACAACACAGGCTGGTGAACAATCAATACTCCCTGTTGACTTAGTAACAACAAGAGATCATCCAATCACCCAAGTAATTGGAGAGATCTCAGCTGGTGTGCAAACTAGAAGTCAGGTCAACAAGAACCTGATGCACACTTGCTTCCTATCTCAAATTGAGCCTCAATCCATTCAAGATGCAGAGCAAGATCCACACTGGATCATTGCAATGCAAGAGGAGTTGCATCAATTTGAAAGGAACAAGGTTTGGGAACTAGTGCCTAAGCCAAAGGATCATCCCATTATTGGAACAAAGTGGGTATTCAGGAATAAGCTGGATGATCAAGGAATTATAGTCAAAAACAAGGCAAGGCTAGTTGCTCAAGGGTACTCTCAACAAGAAGGAATAGACTATGATTAGACATTTGCACCAGTTGCAAGGTTGGAAGCCATCAGAATATTCCTAGCCTTTGCTGCTCACAAGGGCTTCAAAGTGTATCAAATGGATGTAAAGAGTGCATTTCTCAATGGGGACATCAAAGAGGAAGTCTATGTTAGACAACCTCCAGGTTTTATCTCTCTAACTCACCCTGATTATGTTTACAAATTGCATAAAGCATTATATGGTCTCAAGCAAGCTCCTAGAGCATGGTATGAGACCCTAGCATGCTTTCTTCTGGAAAATGATTTTGTTAGGGGGAGAGTAGACCAAACTCTTTTTATTAGAACCCATAAGTCCCACACCCTACTAGTGCAAATTTATGTAGATGACATTATTTTTGGTTCTACTGATTCAAAATTGTGCAAAAAGTTTTCCAAGCTTATGCACTCTAAATTTGAAATGAGTAGCATGGGTGAGGTGTCCTTCTTCTTAGGACTGCAAGTCAAGCAACATGCTGAAGGCATATTTATTTCTCAAACCAAGTATGCAAAAGAATTGGTTAAGAAATTTGGTATGTCTGATGCATCATGTATGAAAACACCCATGCCCTCAAATGCTGTAGTAGATGCTGATGAACATGGGAAACCTGTTGATCAGACAACATATAGAGCAATAATTGGCTCTTTATTGTACCTTACAGCTAGCAGGCTTGATATAATGTTTGCCACATGTATTTGTGCTAGATTCCAAGTTAGCCCTAGAGAGTCACATTTAATCTTAGTTAAGAGAATTCTTAGGTATGTAAAAAGTTGTCCAAATCTAGGTCTCTGGTATCCAAAAGATTCAGCATTTGATTTAACTGGATTCTCAGATGCTGATTATGCTGGATGCAGAATAGACAGGAAAAGCACCAGTGGAACATGTCAGTTCCTTGGTGACAGACTTGTCTCCTGGTTCTGTAAGAAGCAAACATCTGTGTCCACCTCAACTGCTGAAGCTGAGTATATGGCTGCAGGCAGTTGCTGTTCACAAATATTGTGGATACAGAATCAGCTCTTAGACTATGGATACAACTTAGAGAAGTCTAAAATTTTCTGTGATAATACTAGTGCTATCTCTATAGCTCAAAATCCAGTCCTCCATAGTAGGACAAAACACATAGAAATTAGGCATCATTTTCTAAGAGATAATGTAGAGAAAAATAAGATTGAACTTCAATATATTCCTACTGATTTGCAAAGGGGAGATATTTTCACCAAGCCTTTGGATGAAAAGAAACACAGTTTCTTCCTAAATCAGTTAGGTATGTTAGATGGAGGAAGCCTTAATTAAATTACAAGATTTTGAAAAGCTAAAACAGACCAAGACTAGGCCAAAAATCCTTCTTTTTGTGTCTATAGAATGTGTTTAGACTCTGAACTGCGCTCGACGTTTTCCCCAAAATCGTCGAACAGAGATCGACGATTTTCCAAAAATCGTCGACCAGAGATCGACGCTTTTGCAGTCGTCGATCTGAGTTCAGAGTCCTCGCTAGAACTAGGCTTTCTCTCTTTCTGATCAGAGGGCGTCGAGCTGAGCTCGACGTTTTTCAACATCGTTGAACTAAGATCGCCGATTTTGAAGACTCTTCAGATTCCCTCTGTAGCCCAAATCGTCGAGCTAAGCTCGACGTTTCGTCGAGCTGAGCTCAACGATCTTCCTTTTCGCCGTCGAACCCTAATATAAAATCTTTCTTTCAGCCGTCGTTCTCCTCTTGCGCTTTCATACTCTGCAACTTTCTTTCTTTTCCCTCCAAACTCTCTACGCTTGGTCGTTTTTGGTTTTCTGTTGCAGGTAAATATGGCTGAATCAAGTGCTACTATTGCTAAGATGAAGTTCGACACAGGCTTTGACATCGACATAAACTCCTTCGACGGAAGCGACCAGCGCTTCAAGGACATCCTAAACTTATTCAGAGAACAACAGCTGACTCCAATAATGACTACAAGGATGAAGATCGCCTCAGAAGAAATTAAAGAGTGGTGTTTTACCGCAACAGACGAGACTGAGAATTCTGTTGTTGGCACCATTAAGGGGACTCAGGTATTTCTATCCCCGGCTCTTTTAACAGAAGTCTTTCAACTCAGTACTGGAGAAGACTCCATTGAACTGTCTGGAGAGGAGTATGACTCCATGCTGGATAGGATGGGTCACAATGCAGTCAACCCTAATAAGCTACTGAAGAAAAATATGGCTATAGAATTTCAATTCCTGGCTGATGTAGTTGGGAAGGTGCTGTTGGCTAAGCATTCAGCCCATGACACCATTTCCAGATATCAGTTCTGCCTGATGGGAGCTTTATTAGATAAGAAACACCTGGACTGGGGCTCCATCTTCTTCACTCTGATTAAGAAGAAGATCAACAAGAATGCAGTTAGTTATGGGAGAATCTTAGGGGTCTTTCTGCACAACAGGTGCCCTGACCTATTAACCTCCTCTGGCATGTTTATCAATGCATCCAAGAGGCTTTCCTGTGCCCTCTTCAGTAAATGGGACAGGCAGATCATAAACCCCTCCAGGGCTGCTGCACCACTTCATTCAGGCACAAGGACTATCTCAGTCACTCCTCCAGCAGAAGAGATGCCTGCTTCTTCCCCTCCTCCAGCCACATCCACCCAAGCCGTCACCTCCTCACCACCAGTCACCACCATAATTATCTCATCCCCAATTACCATTTCCTCACCTATGTCATCCCCTCCTCCATCTACCTCAGAGGAATTCCATCCTCTCTTTTCCCATTCAACCTTCTCCCTACCATCCTTCTCACTCATTGATGATTCCTTCATGGATGATTCACCCTCTACTCCTCCTGAACCACCCTCAACTTCCTCCTTTCAACAAATGCTCCATAACATTCTCTCTCAACCCTCCTTCTCGCCATCTCTTACTTCCCCTATCTCCACCTCAACCTTCTCTATCTCCATAATTCCATCTTCTGAACCAACCATTCCCTCTCCACCTTTCTCCACAATTTCAGTTTCAGCCACCATCCCTCCATCCACCTTTGCCTCTACCTCTGCTCAAGCCCCACTTGAGCATGTGGATCTTCCTAATTTGGCAGACAGGCTGTATGAGTTGCTAGCTCCCAAGCTGACATCTCTACTGGAGTCTTCCCTGGCTCCACTCCTGAAGCAAGTACAGGAGCTGTCTACCAAGATTGCCTTCCTTTCCTCCTCCCTGGCTATCCCATCTTCTGTGTGCCTTGATTCACCTCTCTCTGAACCAAGGTAGGGGGAGATGCCTTATGAAGAAGTGGATGTGCCAGCTGCTGATATTATGTCTGCTCCAGCTCCAGCTCTTGGATGTGCTTTTGCACTGAATCTGCAGAGGCTGCTATCTATATTTGATACAGTCCATTTCAGCTGTCTGCCTGCAACTCCTGCTGAAGATTTGTCTAAGGCCATTGTGCCTGTAGCTACCTGTGATCCCAGCCATATTGATTCCTACATCAAGTCCTGGAAGGCTGTGGATATCTCTGATGCTGCTACTAAGGCCACTGTGCCTCTTTCAATTGCTACTAAGGCCACTGTGCCTCTTTCAATTGCTACTAAGGCCACTGTGCCTCTTTCTGTTGAAATTGCTGCTGCTGCTACTGCTGACATAGAAATGATTCCAGCAACTGATGCTGATGAAATTGCTGCTCCTGCTCTAGTGTCTGCTCCTGATTCTACCTGCTCTGCTGCTGCTCTCTCTCCTCCTGCTCCTGCTGTTTCTGCAAAACTTAAAGCTCAAGAAGAGCTTATCAGAAGAATTGATGATCTGTATGATCAACCTCAAAGTTCTGAGAGTGACCAATACAGGACTGATTCTGATGATTCTGCTAGCACTATTGCCAAGAAGAGAAAAGCCAGAAGTAAAGCAATGATGTCAGTCCCTCCTGCCAAAGCCAAAGACTCCAATGATATTCCATACTACATCCTGCATGACTGCCCCATCTCTGAGCCTTGGATGCAATATTCCAAAAATCAACTGAAAGCTATGAAGAAGAAGAGGAAGCTTGACAAATATGAAAAGGGATCTTCTCAATATCAGCCTCCTCCTCCTCCTCCAGATTCTGGCTCAGGTTCAGCCTCTCAAGCTCCAGTCTCCAGACACAGTTCTTCCCAGTATTATCAAAGATCATATCAAAGGGGACAGCATCAAAGGGGATATCAATCAAGAAGAGATCAATTTATAGGAAGCCATAGAGGGCATAGACTTCATCCAAGGGAAGGGCAAGGTCACTCTGACCCTTCTTCAGGCCCTTTCCCTTACAAGATGAAAGACACAATTGTCTCCAGGACCCCTTCTACTGCTTCTGAAATCATCAACAGATATGAACCTCCTATTCCTTTTGAAGATCCTGAGAACAACCCTGTATCCTGGACAGCCAGAATGAAAGAATTGGCTGCCCTTGATCAAATAAAAAAGGCCAGAGAACAAGGCAAAGATACTTCAAACATAACTACCTTATCAGAGCAGAGAAAGAAAGAACTGGAAAGATATGCATCAAGAAAATTTTTCAATCCAGAAGATTGCATAAAGCTGCACCCAGAGGCTGTTGTTCCAAGGCCCAAATCTCAAACTTCTCTAGGTGCAGAGGATGACAGAAGGTCAAAGAAAGAAAGTCAGAATCCAAATAGAGAAATTTTATTTAAAAAGGGATCTGAAAGGAAGTGAACTGTGTAAGCTAAACATTTCATCCACCTTTGGATATCTGCTGCTATTTATCTGTGATCTGCTTTGCTGCTATATATCTTCTCTGTAATTTTTTATTAGCTTATGTATTGTTGTATGCTTTTCATTTCCTATGATTGTCTGTAAATAGTAATCCTAACCCAAATAGGGGGAGATTGTTGGAACACCCTATTACTAATTTGGGTAAGGATCACTATGCTTGTCTTAGGAATCCCAGTTGACCTAGTTGTATAGTTAAGAAGGTCAACATTAGAATGAGTCGAGGGCTTAGAACTTAGGTCTGGAGCTGCCCCCAGGATCATTCCAAGATCAAGGTTGAAGAGCTAAGTCTAAGGCAATTTTCGTCGAGCTCAGGTCGACGAATCGTCGAACTCCGTTCGACGCTCTCTGAGCTCAACTTCAATAAATCGTCGAGCTCCGGTCGACGATCTTCGAGCTCAGATCGACTATCTGCTTTTGGCTTAGTCGTCGAACTCCCCTCGACTATCTTCTAGCTCAGTTCGACGATCCCTCCATGAAGTTATTTCTCAGGTCTCTGAGCTCGGTTCGACGATCGTCGAGCTCAGATCGACGTTTTCTGTCTGCTTGTCCATTTCATCTCTGAGCTCAGTTCGACGATCGTAGAGCTCAGATCGACGTTTTTTTGGAGAGATCGACGCTTCCAGGAATTCAAATGTTGCTGTTCTTTGGAATGTTTTTGAATATTATCAGCATTTATGTCAAGAGATCTTCTAGCCGTTTGTCTTTATTCTGGAGCAAGTTTCAAGGAATTATTCAGAGAATGTTTGCTGGACTTTCCTCTAGAAGACAAGACTCTTTTTGGAAGACATTTATGACTCCCAACGGTTTTCTTGGAAGAAAAAAAAACTTCAGAAAACTTGAATTCCTCTCTCCTGTGTTTTAAGATATACAGAATACACAAGAAAAATAGACACAGAGATTGACAAGAAAGAAAGTGAACACACAGAATAGAGAAAATTGATAGCAGAAGAACAATAGAAGAACTGGGACTCCAATAATCTTCTTGCTGACTGAAAAGTGTTCACAATCTCATCTCAGAACTCCAGACACCTTATTTTCAGCCTTCTTGCTGAAACCATCCTGTGCTGGAGATCAAAGTTCTGAAGACCTATCACCCTAGTGCAAAGCTTCTTTTCCTGAACCTTTCTACATCTCAGGGGGAGCTTTGACATCATCAATCCACTTGTGCTTCTCTCATTTGATTGAGAACAGAGAAGACACCCTTCACTCTTATTTTTCTTTTCCTGCTGTAAAAGGGTTCTTGAACTCCCTTCAAAAGTTCTGTCTGGTTCTGAGAGCCTTGTCAAAACTCAGTGGTGGCAAGACACCTTATCAAAAAATCTAGTTTTGGTTTTTGGGCACCTTATCAAAAGCTCATTGGTGTCAGGACACCTGATCAACTCATCCTGAGTGGATTCCTACCAAGGGTGGTAGAAGAGTGGATGTACCCAGGTTTTTGGGGAACCACTATAATTCTTTGTGTCTTCTGGTTTGTTTGTGTGATTTGTCTGCTGTATGCTGTGCTCTTTACTTCTTGGTTTTTAACCTCTTACTAGCACTCTACACTATATCATAAATTAAATTTTATATGTGCTGTTTATTTCAACTGTGAAAAATTATTTTAAAATACTCTATTCACCCCCCCTCTAGAGTTGAGATAGATCTTAGCCTCACTTTCACTCTCGCAACTCTTCAGCTTCCGCCGAATGAAAGCTCCGTCTCCGCCGCAGTTCCCTGCTCCGTTCGTTGCCACCGTCGGCGTCAATAACTCACAGTTCCAAGATTGGAATCGGAAGCGAACTCGTCGTCGAAGGACTGGCTGACATTTCTAACGATTTCCAGAACTTGCTGATTCTTCTGGAAACGGCCAGATTGATGTTCGTTCTCTCTGAGCCCGTCAGGATAGTATTTCCAGATGTCGAAGAATTTTTCAGGAATACTAAGGTAAGGAGGAATGGAACAATTTTGAAGACAAAAGTTAAAGTGATCAAAATCAAGCTTGACAAGCACAGGATTTCCAAGCTTCTGAAAATTTCTATTGTTGATGAGGAAGACGACCTAACTCAAGAAGATTATGCCAGAACCTATTCTTTCTGTGGAATTCCTGAGGAATACATCTCCCTAAGGAGAAATCTTCTAAATGATTTAGGGAAACTTCTTGCATATATTATTGGAAAAATACTGTTGTGCATAACAGGGTCAGTCAGTTTTATTTCTCATGACTTGTTTGGAGTAATGACAGCTGTAGTCTGTAGAAAGAAATTTTAGTTTTGAATGATGGTGTTTGAGATGATCAGAGACAGTATCCAAGAACCAAAATTTGTCAGGATAATCTCTTTACTGCTGAGTGAGATTGTTCCAGTCACCTTCAAACTCTCCAAAGGTACTCCAGTTCATCACCTGAAAAATATCTCCTTCACCTCCATCCAGAGATGGGAGCTAAAACTGAAGAACCCATGACAGTTAGCTAAGGAAGTTGGAGCTTCTATCTTAGAGGTCAGGACCCCATCTCCTCCTTCACATCATGCTGCTGAACCATCTTGTGCAGCAGCTGAGGGGGAGCCTGCACACTCTGCCCCAGTTATCATAATTCCTTCTCCAGCACCTTCTCTAGTCAGAAGCCCCATGGCAAACTCTCCAGTTCCAACCCAGTCAGATCTTCCAGCACAAGAAATCCTAAAAGACACAAATGAAGCCATAAACAAGATGATAGAAGAGCTTACTTTTGAATAACCTCCTCCCCCCTTTTCCAAAGATATCCCTGAAGATCAATCCAGAGATCCCTTACCCCAAGCTACTTCTTCTCCCTCCCCTAGAAATGATTCAACTCCACTAGAAACCATCCTTCTATCTAAAGAGGATGTGCAAGCTCCTAAGGAGGTGGAAGCCCCTCTTAAGAATCTCGACTTCTCTCTTTCCAAGTTTGTTGATGAAAAGGAAGATATATCATTCAAAACTGTAAGAGACAAGAGCTCTGTTGTCATAGAATAACTTCCTCCATGGCAAGCTACCACTGTATCTGCCACCCCAGCTACTACTGCTTTATCAGGTGCCCCTCTAGTTCCTACTGTTTCCATCACTCCTGCTCCTGCTCCTGCTACTCCTGTAATATTAAACTCAGAGATTCTGTCAAGGATTGAAGAAATGTTAGCTGCACAGAGGAAACATTTTGATGAATCACTTCATACTGTTCAGAAACAGGTAACTGCCCTGGAAAAAAAATAAGCAGAGGTTTTGCTGAGATCAAAGCCAATACTGACCTGCTGAAAGAGTTATTCAGTATTGGAGGAAAAGCAATAGATCACACAATTACCAGTATTGGTCAAGTAATGGAACAATCTGTCACTCTAGCAAACAATCAGATCTAATTAGACAAGAGAGCTGAAGAAAATGTCATGAAGGTATGCAATGAAGTTGGTACATTCAAGGAAGATGCGATAGCAAATCTATCTATAGAAATCAGAAAGGGGGAGAGCATAGTAAAAGAACAAGTTGAAAAGCTTACTACTGATGCCAAAACTCTTTGGACTGAAAAAGTAACTGAGATCAATAAAAGTGTTTTAGAACAAATTCAATCAATCAAATTCCATACTTATGATACAGCTGTATGGATGCATAATCAAATCTTTCCAGATTTTTAGGCAGACCCCAATGTGATTCCTTATCATTTAAATCCTCTTGCTCAAGGTGAGTCTGGCCAAGTGCCTCAACCTCAATTTCCTATATTCTCTCCCAGGCCAGAATATCAGGAACCTCCTCCAGCTTCCTATTCCCATGTTTGGGATGATGTGATCCCTGAAGACCTACCATAGATTCACATCCCCAAGAAAAGGAAGTATGGGGAATGTCATTCTGCCAGCAGATCAGTTCCCCAGCCAGAGGCAGAGAAGCGAAAAGCAAAGGAATTTGTTGAAGTTTGGAGCCCAACTTCCAAAGCTCTAATTCTTGACACTCTTAAACTTGTCATGGATTTTAATGAGAATAGATATCTGCACTACAGTTCAGTTTAGTGGGAGTTATATGAAAAATCCATGACCAAAAGGAGGATTTATGATAGAGAATATGGAAAGAATAATCCCAAAGCTCCTCAAAAGCCTCCCAGATACTATCTTAAACCATTCAGCTATCAGAGAAGACAACAAGCAAAGCAAGACAGGCAACAACAGAACAAGGATGATTCATGATGTTGTGGTGTTGATAAATGTTGAGGAAATGGATGTTGACTAATTTTAAAACATTATTGATATATATAACATTTCCTAGTTTTGCTTAATTGTGCTTTCTAATAATCTGTCTGTGCATTTATTCTTACTTTTCTTCCTTCATGTTCTTTATTTATTATAATAATTCACCTTAGTGTAGAGGGTTCTGACTTCTACAAATAGGGGGAGATTGTTGGGTATTGTCTCAATAATAACACAGATTTGCATGAAATCATCCTGGAACTAAGATGAATTAAGTTGTATTTGACATCTATGTTCTAGTTCAATGTTTGCAGATTCTCAGTGCTAAGTGTAGACCAATGTAAGCCTACAGTGGGTCAGGAACACAGGACCATACAGTGTAATCCCTCACTGTGTGATCAAAAGTGTTGACTCATGTGTAGCCTCTCAATTGGGATACACTTCATGTTCAAACATTGGGAGCAAAGGATGGAGATAGGGCCAGAAGGAAATCTCCTCTAAAGTTCTTGAAAAACTTTCTAAGTCCAGTTCTCGAGAAGTAATCTCAGACTTCTCGAAAAGTATAGTATAGTTCTCGAGAAGCTCAAACTCTACTTCTCGAGAAGTCAGGACAGTTCAAGAATTTCTCTAAGTGAAGTTCTCGAGAAGTTAGTAAAGCTCTCGAGAACTATTCTATAAGTTCTCGAGAAGTCAATTTAGTTCTCGAGAAGTATTCCTTTGATTCTCAAGTTCAGAAATTCAATCAGAAGTTGATTCTAAGAAAAGTTCTCGAGAAGTCTTCTATAAGTTCTCGTGAAGTCAAATTAGTTCTCGAGAACTATACTCTGGTGTTTTCGAGAAGTCCAACCCTTTCTAAAGAGATTAGTTTTCGAGAAGTCTCTACAGTTCTCGAAAACTCAGTTCATAGTTCTCGAGAACTATAATCACTTCTCGAGAACTAAGTCGGATTTTTTCCAGAGAATTTCTTCTAAGTCCAGAACGGCCGGAATTTCAAATAACCCAACAGGATTGGTCCATGTGTCATCATTAATGATATTTCCAACCGTTAAGAGATATCCTATATAAGGTCTTGTCACTAAGACAACCCTAAGAAGGATTAAGAGAAATTATTGAGCAGATCTCGTACTTTCCAAAAAGCTCTGGTTCGGCCGATCTCATCTCAAGCTCGACGTCTTGAAGCCGCCGCCACCGCTCTCATCAAGATCGATCCTAATCCTTTCGATATAGATGATCTACTTATTCAGGAAACGTTCTTTCTTCCTTGATCGAGTAGATTCAACAATTTCTCAGGTCAGATCTACTAGTCTTCTTCAACAATTCTGAAAGGGCCGCAACTTCAAGAAGAAGACCTAAAGACTTATTTCTTGTATATATGAGAAAGTTAATGCTTGTATTTTCATATCTATTTATAAATCTTGTAGGAGATTATTCTACGAGTGTAGGAGCATTGTGCTCCGAGTGCTAGGAAGTTTGTATCTTCCGAGTGTAGATCCGTTTGGATCGAGTTTTGTAGGAACATGGTTCCGAGGTGTAGGATTGGTTTGCAATCTGAGATAGAGGAGTAACCGAGTCTAGTGATTTGCTAGATCGTTCAGGAAAGTGGACGTACCTAAGATCGGGGAACCACTATAAATCTCTTGTCATCTGTGTGATTGCTTGATTACTTGTTTGTGCTAGTTGTCAAATTTTTATTCCGCATTAGACGCACATCTCACATATTCACCCCCTCTAGGTGATTTAGGTAGACAACTTACAACTTTCAGAAATCCATAGTCAACTCCTCTCAAACTCAAGCTCTTTCAACAAGGATGGAACCCAAGATGGACGACAACATCAACGAGGGATACGAACTAGTGTACAATGCCTTCGTCTTCGCTCTAGAAGATATAAAGAATGTGATTGACCTTGTCAGTGAGGCGGGTCTTGAGTATCTACTTTATGAACCAACCAACATATGGAAGAGAGAGGTATCTAAATTCTACTTTAATGCCTCACTAAACCCTAAGTCAGGCAAGATTAAATCCAGTGTTAATGGAGTAAGAGTAAAGGTCACAATCAAAAGATTGGCAAAAGTCTTTCAGATTCCAAGAACTATATGGAAAGATGAACTAGATTAAGTCAAGACAGTTGAGTTCTTGGAATGGTGTGGACTAGCCCCAACCACTAGATTTGGCAATTCCTTATACAGGAGGGGAATGAATTCTCAAGGAAAATTTCTATCTAAAATATTTGGAAAGGTGCTCCTCTACAAGTCTGTAGCACATGACAGGATTTCCAAATTTATGTTTAGCCTGATGACAAGGATTATCTTCAGATTCACAACTAATTGGAACAGGGTGGTCTTTGATAAAATTGCAGATGGGATTCAGAAGCCCAATATGGGCAGAATAATTAGTTTGAATCTGGTAAAGGTCATTCCAGATAGTATCAATCAGAAAAATGAATCTAAGATAAATCATATGAGGAGAATATACCTGAGAATTCTATCTAGATGGGACAGAGTCTTGTCTAAAGAGACACCGGAACCTAAAATGATAAAGGAGGTAACAGATAAGAAATCTATGGTAGAGAAAGTTGTATCCTCTAGTGATTCTGAAGAAAGAGGTGAACTTCAGTTATGATAAAGATGCTAAAGAAGAACAAGGCAAATCTCAAAGGTACTCGATCACCTGGAACTAGTGTACAAGTGCAGGGGGAGAACATTCCAGAAAGAGAACAAATTGATGGGGAGAACCTCTGTGAATTGCCAATGAATACAGCTACTACTATTATAATGGATGTTGTACAGGACCTAGAAAAATCAAAAGTTCCTGAACATGAAATGTCTGAAAAAGAGATGGAAGAAGAGAATCCAAAAGATACTCAAGAAGAAATTGTTTTGTCTAAGGTATCTAACATCCAGGGGGGAGATAGCTGAAAATTCCCAGATAGAGGTGCCTGATGCTGAAATTCAACATACAGATGTTCCTTTGGAATTTCTTAATACAAATATTGAAGGTAAAGAATAGTAAAACTCTGTTGAGATGGTCAGCTCATCAGATTCTGAGGAAGTGGAAGCTCACAAATTAAGAAAAGAAAACTATCTTAGTTAAGAAAAGGAAGTAAGAGTTACAAGAAATATCTTAAATTTAGACAAACATCAGATCCTGTAATAGATTCTAGCTCCCTGCTAGTTCAACTACATATCATGCTTGATAAACAAAGGAAAGACCTAGAAAAGTATGTGGATGAAAGCAACAAGGAGTTGCAAATTCAGCTGGCACAAGACATCAAGTCAATAAGATTTGAAGTAAACTTATTAAAGAAATATATGACTGAGTTCTTTGAGAAAGGAGCAAATGTTGTTGTCTATATGGCCAAGCAATAATAGGAAGCCAAACAACTAGAGGCTGATATGAAAATCAAGAAAGGCTATGTCCTTGAGAATCAGAATAGAATGAATGAAAATATGATAGTTAGCATGTACAACATTGGGAGAAATAAAGAATCAAACCACTTCTTTGGAAACAAAACATAATTCCACTGCCACAGATATAAACACCAAACTGAAAAATCATTAAGAATCTCTGCTTAAGGACATCAAGGCTTCTGATAAGAGTTTGTACAACAATTTACTAAGAGTTAAGAACACAGTAACATCAGGAATTAATTATTTAGATGGTCAAGTGAGATTTCACAAAAATGATTTTAGGGATCATATTGAAAGAGAAGTCATAAAGGGAGAGAGGGTAATGATTAAGGCAAGTTCTGAACATACTACCTGGATATCAAACAATATCAGAGACGCTTTAAGCTTTCCTCCCCTATGGTATGATGGAGATCAAATTGCAGAGTCTGGTTATCAACCACCTCAACTTGAAGCACCTCATGCTACTGAAATTTATGATCATGAGCACACCATGGATAATCATCCTACAGCATAAGCTACTTTTGAGTCTATCTAAGAAACTGTCAAACACATGTACAGTCCTCCTCAAGGTTTATATCAAAATGTAATCTGTGAGAAAGTGGACATGTCTTCTGCTGCTCCGGAGATAGAGGCCCAACCATCGAAGAAAAGGTTTAGAGAACAAGCTGAGACTAGACTAGATTTTGAGCAATAGAGTCCAACCTCCAGATCAATAATTCTTACTGCATGGAAGGCTGTAAATGCTAATGTCATAGATAGGGGCAAATGGTATAATGAATACGAATGGGACAAACATCATAAGCAGTAGCAAGTTATCGAGAAGTTCGGATATGATCTGAAGAAAGGAAAGCTTCCTACTAAGTTAATTGAGCCCAGCAAATATTTCCCAAAGCCATAACATTAATTTGAAAGACAAAGGCTTAAATAAGAAGCAATTGCAAAAGATAAAGCTAAGAATGACACAGAAAAGGATGTTGTTGATGACAAGGTGCCTGAGGTGAAAGCAAAGATACAATTTGGAAAAGGCATAGTTATCAAAGAACCAGAGCTTCCTTAGAATGTTCTTAGTTTTAAATTTCATATGAAAAACTTGATCTGTAACTATTGTGTAACCAAAGCTTGTAATAGTAAACCTTGTGATAAACAATTAATAAAAATCTTGGCTTACTCAACATTTCATATGTTGTTAATTAGGATTACAATTGTTTGCCTTATCTTTTGATCAGCATTATTGTTTTTAATATGTGTTTTTATCTGTGGTATTTCACATATAGTATTGCACGATATTCTTAATATATTTATCATTATATTTTGATATCATGTTGTATATCATTGAATTGGGGTTATGACTTCTCCAAATAGGGGGAGATTGTTGAGTACATTGGTCACAATATACTTGATTTGAAGAAGTCCTTTCAGCTCAATGATATACACATAGTTATATTTGATGGATGTTAAGTTCATGTGTGCAGACAAATAAAGCTATGTATAATAGTGTCGAGACACTCAAGACTAGTGTCAACACACACTAAACAAGTTATGTCGAGACAAAGAGAAGCTGTGCCGATACTAAGGACAAGTGTCGACACACTCTATTTGAGTAGTTTCGAGACTGAAGACAACTGTGTCGACACTCAGGACTAGTGTCGACACATTCTACATAAGTTGTGTTGAGACAAGGTGAAGGGTTGTGTCAACACATTCAAAAGTATGTCGACACCACTACAAGAGCAGTGTCGACACCCAGGACTTGTGTCGACACATTCAACAGTCAAGTTTCAACACTTCAAGCAGATTTGTTTCGTAAGTACAGAAATCAAGATGGAGGTACTGACAACTATCAGAACTGTCAGATGTCAGTTATTAATAAGATCAGCCAGTTACTCCTAACAGAGTCTATTTAAAGGGATCAACTCTACAGAAAAAGTAACAAGAACAATTTGATGAAAACAGATCTTAGAAGCATCAGCTATAATTTAGAAGGTGGAGAGAAGCAAGATAAAGAATCATCTTCAACATTCTCCAGCCTAGATCTACCCTAATTTCAACTTCAAGAAGCTTTGAAAAGCTAAGAAGGGTTGGATCAAATCTATCTTGACATGATCAAAGGAAGTAAACACATCAGGATCAAATCAAGAAGTTGTCACTCATTTCTCTCTTGTTGGGTGATATTTTTTAAATCTATTTCTTTTACCTTCATTAATTATATAAGATCTACCTGTAGATCTGAGTGTAGGAGAATCATTCTCTTTAAGTTGTAAGCCTGTGTTATAAAGTCTTAGGTAGGGCTGGGATTGCCTGAGGTAGGAGAAGTAGGTATTTCTCTGAGTTGTAGGGCAGGATTTGTCTAAGGAGTAGGAGTGTGGATTCATTTTGAGGTAGAGTTCTTGGGAAGAACTTGAGGTATAGGATCTTGGTGATCTGAGTGGTAAGAATTATATAGTCTGAGTTGTAGGAGCCAGCTGGCTCTGAGCTGTTAGATCTGAGAATCTGAGTAAAAGAAAGAGAAGGAGTTTGACCGAATCTAGTTCATTGCTAGATATGCGAAGGGGGAATGTGGATGTACCCATAAATTAGGGAACCACAATAAATCTGTGTTCATTGTGTTGTGATTGTTGATTGCTGTGATGTGATTATTTTTAAATTGCTTTTAAGATTATCTTGTTTATCTGACTGTGTTAATCAATATAAAGAAAGTATAACTCTGAATTTTTAAAGGGGTAGCCATAGTTTAAATTGGACCTATTCATCCCCCCCCCCTCTAGGTCTTTCTCAATCCTAAAGCAAACATTTACACCTTTGGCTACTCCCTTTTCTGAACCACCAAATATGACTTTGGGTCCATTCTTTATTAGAGTATATTCCTTCAACATGCTCCTTGTTCCAATCATATGCCCGGAGCATCCACTGTCCAAGTACCATATATGGGTATGACCACTTGGAATCACCTGCAACAAATAAATCATCTACCCTTAGGACCTTAATTCTTATTGGGTCCTAGGTGCATGTTAGAGTGAAAATGAACATGCCGCCTGCAGCTCTTCGGACAGGTAAGCCAACATTATCTCTCTGGATACTATTATTGCGCCAATAATCAATAGCATAGTGGCCCACTTTACCACAACACCAGCACTCATAAATGTTGTACCTTCTCTTAAGGGATGGCTTATCAGCATTGCTGTTAGCAGCTCTCAGTCCCGCTGATATAGTAGCAGACTTGTTCTTATTTCTTCCAGCCACAACCTAATTTGGGATATGTCTAGCAGTAGAGGTACTTGGAATATCTTGGACCCTATCAGCAGCAGAGTGCATGCTCCTGATGGCTTCAGATATACCCAGGTCAGGTTTGCTGACAGAATTTCCTTTGGTCTGATTGTGGACTGGCAGACTTTGAGAATGGGTTGTAGCCTTATTTTTGAGTGTTAGGCTGGTAAACCAAACACAAATGGTCCTGGATGGGCCATTATGATTTTTCCATGGGCTGCCTTATAGGCACTAGTACCCTTGCAATTCATAACACCATACTCCCAGTGATAATGGATGCTCTCATGTTCATACCTGTTAGATGGTAGCAGCACTTTCCTGAAATAAATTTGAGGCTTAGAGACTAGTGGCTGCACTGGAGCTTTGCCCTTCTTTTTGGAATTGGAAGCTCTAGTTTTCCCTTTGAAGCCTAAACCTTTCTTACCCTTTTGGTAGGAGAAGGGATCTATCAAGGTAAATACAGAACATGGCTTTGAAAACATAGCCACTAACTCCTTCTCCTTTTGGAGTTTACCTTCAAGATTTCTGATGTGGTCATTCTTGAAGGTGATTGTGCCCATCTGAATGACAGTGATGTCTTTCAGCTTGCTGATTTCTTTCATCTTTAGGTTCAACATGTTTGTTGAGTCTGAAGCAACCAGCTATAAAGAGGCATTCTCCTTTGCCTCCTTTTTGGCCAGGAGCCTGCTTTTATTCAGTGCTTGCAGGAGTTCACCATAGTCATCAATCAATTGATTGACATCTCCTTCAGATTCAGAGCTATCTTCATCTCTTGATGTCAATGCCTTAGATTCTTTACTTGTCACATAATCTGACACAGAGGAAAGAGAATGTACTTTGCTTGGACAAGGTTACTCCTGCCTGGGGCCTTCTTCAGTCAGAGCCATCAGCCCAAGGCAATGGCTGTTTTCTTTTCTTTCTTAAAACCCGGCAGCATCATCAGCTTCTCCAGCAATAGCAGTCAGCATCTCTAAGAAGTCTGCCTCTATAGATTCTTCTTCAGCAGTAAATAGCCCAATGTAGGCTTCATCTTCATCTTCCTTTTCTTACTCTGATGATGATGAGTCAGTCCAGCTCTTTTGCTTTTTGGTAATAAAGGATTTCTCCTACTTGCCCTTCAACTGATGTTCCTTCTTTTCTCCATCACCCTTCTTTTTGACATGGCAGTCAGCTAAAACATGTCATGGCTTGCTACAACAATAACAAACCACTTTAGAAGAAGCATATTTATTTGGTTTAGAGACATACCTGTCCTCTTTAGAGAATTTATTCCTGCCCTTGTAGTAATCTTCCTTGGGATAAGAAGAAGAGGATGGCAACCTTCTCCAGTGCTTCTTCTTCATGAACTTCAAAAATTTCTTGGAGAAGGCAGCAAAGTCTTCATAAGATATGTGGCAGTCTGATGTGCTGGTTTTTGAGCTTTCTGAATCAGATTCAGCATCTCTCCTTAGTGGAGAAAGAATATTTATCCTGCTCCTTGTGGTTTCAGCTTTGAAGGGCACTGACTTGTCCTTGACTGCAGACATGCTAATTTTCTCCTCCTCCTTTCTGGCATTCAGCTGCATTTCATAGGACAACAGCTTTCCAAACAGGGTTGGTGGTGGAGTGTCTGCAAGTTTTGCCGCTTCTCTGATGACACCGATTTTTGTGTCCCAGTCTTTAGTCAAAGACCTGAGAAACTTGCCAATTAATTCATATATACTGAAAACTCTGCCATATATTCTCAGCTCATTCACAATCCTGAAGAAATTTTCAAAGTACTCGGCTATGCCAAATGTCTTGTTCTGCTTGAAGCTTGCATACTCTTGATTGAGCATGGACTTCCTGTTGTCCCTCACTTCTTATGTTCCCTCCATGAAGATAATTAGTGTGTCCCACATCTTCTTAGATGTCTTGCAGTGGACCAGATTTTGGAAGGTTGAGTCATCTATGGCACTAACTATAATATTTTGTGCCCACTTATAAGATGATTTCATCCTTAGTCATCTCGGTGTACATCTTTGGAGTCTTCAGATTTGCATCAAGGACTGATGTCTTCATTGGGATAAAGGGTCCTTCTTGTACTGTGATATAAACCCTAGGATCAGATGCCTTCATGAACAATCTGACCCTTTCCTTCCAGATGCCAAAAGTCTCCTTCCTATAGAGAGGAAGTTTCATGGATCCAAGCTCTTTGTGATTCTCTCCTGAGCCCATCTTGACTTTCTGACAACTGCCATGGAAATCAACTCAGACTGTTAAGTCCTTTCTTAAGCAACCTCCCTCTGATACCACTTGAAAGTCTTGATTTCAAGATCAACTAAACACCTAGAGGGGGTGAATAGGTCCAATTTAATTCTAGAGTACTTAAAGTTAATGAAATCTGATTCTCTATCTTTATAACTATCTCTGTCAGATAAGGCAAGAAATTTATTCGGTAATTATAACACAATCACAGCACAGCAATCACAGCACAGTACTCACAGATTTATAGTGGTTCCCCAATTGATGGGTACATCCGCTTTCCCCCTACGCATATCTAACAATAGACTAGATTCGGCCAAACACCTTCTTTCTTTCTTAGATCCTCAGATCTTACAGCTCAGAGCCCAACTAGCTCATACAACTCAGACTATACAAGTCTTACCGCTCAGATCACCAAGATCCTATAGCTCAAGTTCTTCCCAAGAACTCTACCTCAAGTGAATCCACACTCCTACACCTTAGGAAATCCTATCCTACCTCATAGTGATCCACACTCCTACAACTCACGCAACCCTTGCCCTACCTCAGCCTTTATAACATAGGCTTACAGCTCAGGCACTTAGCCTTACCACTCAGATTCAATATGAATCCTACACAAAATATTAAAAAAATGAATTACAGACACCAGAGAAAATTCTCTGTGTCTGTCTACCTAGACTGAGCAGATGTCAGCCCTATATTCATCTTCACAGCAACAAGATGAGAAAGAGATCTTGAATTGAAGCTCGACTTGTTCTGGAATCGACTACCAGAAACCTCTACTTCTTATTCTTCAGGAATCTATCCCGATCTGGAGTGAGCGGATATCAGACCTCTATACTTCTTATTCAAAGATCCAGCGAATGATCTTCAGATTTGGCATGGCTTGGATCGTGAAGATACTTTCAGCTAGGGCTCGCCTAGACTGATTCGTCTTCCTCAGAGAAGTACTCTGAACTTGCTTTCGTAGATGTTGAATGCCTCAGCAAACTCAGAACCCCTTCAGATTTTCAATTTGAATTTCTTGGCTCTGTAATAATGGTGGAAGAAGACGACAAACTCCGCTTCTCGTTTATCAGAATGAATTAATTCTTTGATCAGAAAGCTATTTGATCTCGATCTCAGCTACTATTTATAACTCTGTCAATTAGCAAGATGATCGACACGTGTCCCAGATTTAACAACGGTTAACACCTCAGCTTAATCAAATTGAGATTCATTGCAGACTGTCGGCGACGTTAATGTCGATTTGTAACGAATCTGAAATTTGTTGAATTTGTTGACGTCAACATCATTCTGGACTTAGCCAAAATCAACTATCTTTCCAGAAGTCTTGCGTTCGACGAACTCCACGCTTAGTTTGACAAACCCTGAGCTCAGCTCGATGAAACAGTGAAAGAGATGAAAGTTGAGTTCGACGAATTCTGAACTCTGTTCGACGAAAGCAAAGCTTAGCTCGACGAATAGTGGATAAGCTGAGTTCGACTATTTTGAAAGCTAAGCTCTTCTTACAGATGAAAACTGAGTTCGACGAATTTTGAACTCCATTCGACGAAATCAAAGCTTAGCTCGACGAATAGTGAATAAGCTGAGTTCGACGATTCTTAAGGCTGAGTTCTTCTTACAGATGAAAGATGATTTCGACGAATTCTGAACTTCTGCTCGACGAAATCAAAGCTTAGCTCGACGAAAACATAATAAGCAATACTTCGACAATCCTGGACTTAGTATTTTCTTCAGCTCTGCTAGGCATTGAGTGGCGTTGAGTGAAAAGGCCATTCTCAACGAATTTGGACTTAGAAATATTTCTGCTCTGCTAGGTCTCAGCGGTTCCTTCTCAACTGTCTCAGTGGTTTCTTCTTCACAGTTAAGACTTTTTCTTATCTCAACGGTTATGCTGAGACATTCTTCTCAATTATCTCGGCTATCTCGACGCTTTTACCTTAGTCAAATTGTTCAGCTTTCTGCCTAATGGCGTTGAGAGCGTTGAGTGTATATGTCTCACTCAATGCTATCTATCTTAGCAATATTCTTCTACTTTCCTTTCTACTAAAAAGCGTTGAGAGCATTGAGTGAGCTCGCCTCACTGAACGATTCTAGACTTAGCAAAATTCTGGTTTCATCACAGAACGACTAAACTCTAAGCCTTTTAGCTTGGAGTTGAGTGAGTGAGCTTCACTCAACGCTTCTGTACTTAGTCGACTTTTCTTTCTCCTTATACATTGGCGTTGACAGACCTAGTAATACTAGAAAAATGACTTTTAGCCACGGTTTTTTAACCACGGGGGAAAACCGTGGCTAATAATGAAGTATTAGCCATGGTTTCTATTCCATGGCTAATAAGCTAGTATTAGCCATAGATGACTAAACCGTGGCAAATAACCCGACTTTTTGCCACGGTTTGCCTATTTCGAGAATTATAATCTAGTATTAGCCATGGAAGCCTAATCCGTGGCAAAAAGTCGGGTTTTTTTTAGTCCCACACCGTCAACTAAATAATCTATTTGGGGTTTATATTGCTCATTCTCAATTAATGTATGAAATAAAGTCGACTCGCAGGCAGAGACGGTCGGGCGGAGGCGGCCGGGCGGCAGCGGCTGCCGGGCGACGGCGGCCGAGCTGCGGCGGTGGCCGTGGCCGGGCGGCGGCGGCGGACGTGGCCGGGCGGCGGCGTGCGGTCGAATCTTTTTTATGTTAAAGACCTTTTAGCCACGACAATTGAACCGTGGCAAATTAGGAGATTTTAGCCACGGCAAATTAACCGTGGCTAATAACTTATTTGCCACAGATTCAGCAAGGCTAATACTATTAGCCACGCTCGTATTGCCCACGCCCATTTGTCGTGGGTAGGTCGTGGCTAAAAGTTATTAGCCACGGTTTTGGACTTTTAGCCACGGCAATCTGCCGTGGCTAAAAGTCTGTTTTCTAGTAGTGTAGCATGGCGTTGAATGATGAAGTTTCACTCAACGCTTCTGGACATAGTCAATTTTTTGGCTTCCACTGCTTAGGCTTTGACAAGATAACCTTGACTCAACGATTCTGGCCATATGGAGTTTAGTGAGTTAGGGTCACTCAACGTCTGTGGACTTAGCCATATTTCTGCCTTTGCAATATTGTAAGCGTTGACTATCCGCCTTCTATCAGCACTATTAGTTATATGGCGTTGAGTGGGCTTGCCTCACTCAACGCTTCTGCACTTAGGCATTTTTCTTAATTTCCAGCCCCACCTTGAGTTCACCTGTCATTTTCTCTTGAACTATCTGTCTAATCATTGTGACAAAGACCATCATGTATGCATGAACTTAAACATACATCAAATACAACTATGTCTATCTCATTGACCTATTTGATATCATCAAAGAAGGGCCATTGGAATCAATGGACCCAACAATAACGACCGCATCCCTCACTCGGGGTGGCAGTGCTCCTTCCCTACAGGCATTTGCATATACAAAACTTGGCAATCAGAACGTGTAAATAAAGCACCATACGTCACAGATGTTGGCCCAACGCCCCGTGCTCTCAGTGCACATTTTTGGTGCATAGGACCTCATAGGTCATACTTTCGTTCTTTGCGATGGTCAGCAACATTTGAGCTTTTTGTCCTTCGGAACCAAAGCCGAAGACAACGCCCCTATTCTTCGACAAAGTCATGATGATCTCCATATACACATTATGACTCACTCCAAGTCTAACGACTATGGTTGGGTACAGTTCAGTTATTTCTCGTGCTCAAATCGTCATGCGCGACAGTCACGATGCTGGTCAGCATTGTATTTCCCATTTCGTATGATCCATAACCCCGTTATGATCCTAGGCTAGCACTCACGGCCGCCTAAGCTGGGCCACAAAGTCTCTCAACACCACAAATTGTCCCCCAAGTCTTCAAGAGACAGGACTCAACAATCAATATCCCTTAGGTATCCCAGAGACAGGCATTCACAATAAGTAGCCCTCAGGTCTCCCAGAGGCAGGCTTTACAAACAAAGATAGCTCACTGGGAGCTATCGCCGGTGGTAGCTCTACCACCGCGCAGTAGGGGACAGACTATCGGTTCTTCCCCCTTTCGGGTGTTTTCCCGGAAACCACCTCCAGTACTCTCACTACATCCATCTGCACACCTCGTGACTCCGAAATATATGTGATTACTACAAAGTCTTCTCCGGCATACAAAACATATAAACAGCACCAATCCAGACCAAACGGTCTGGATGGGCTTCACACAGCATGCATATTCCGTACTTCGATTCAGGATCTAAATGCAACACTAACGGGGATACACGGATTTACCTGTCAGGAGAACCACTTTCACGTGTTCGTGGAGTATCTACCCTCACATGTCAAAAAGAAGGACTTCACATGTCCAAGGAAGAGAATCATTACCGTATAAGTCCTTTCGGCGTCATAGGAGAGATTTCAGCCGGATGGAAACGACCGTTTCGGCTTTGCCTCCGTAGATCCGAACTCGTCTCGCGAATCCGAGCTCCGAATCTCCAACGGTGGCGAGATCTCTTTTGAACGAATCTCCTTCTTCATTTTCCAGCCGCTCAACCCTAAAACTCCAAAAGAATGAAGTGAAACGACACTTCCAAGGCTTTAAACCAAGCTACCGACACGCGGTAACTAGCTACCGCCACGCAGTATCGTTAATTAACGCCTCGGTTCGTGAGCCACCGCCCAGGCCCTCCAATCACAGGCCGACACGTGGTCACTCCGTTACAGTATTGCTATCGTCGCGCGATAGGATACTATCGCCACGCGGTAACTAGCGTTGTTTACGACACGACCGCTACCTCTACCGCCGCGCGACAGCTTCTACCGCCACACTGTAGCAACCCGAGAGCTATGCCAATAAATTGACCAAGCTACCGCCAGTGGTATCTCGACCGCTGGACGGTATCTTCGCGAGAGTAGTGCCACTATAATCACGTCGCTACCGCCGGCGATAACCCTACCGTCGGGCAATATCTCCCAGAAATCATTTTCCTGTTTTGAGAAGGTTGGGGCCTTACATCCTCCCTCCTCCACCAAACTACAAGATCTAGTTTGTATTGTCGGATAAAGGAAGTCGGTGGCGGCAGTTGTCCTGCTGAAAAAATAAAAGTTTTTTTGTTGGACCCAATTTTTCAAGAAATCCATCTGCATTCCATGATCTAATCTTGTTGATGGTTCTTCAATCTGATTATTGAATCTGAAGCAATAAACTTCAAAAATGTCAATTTGGTTGATACTGAATTCATCAAAACTTCATGTAAGTTTACCTTTAAAAGTCTATTTTGTGTGCTTTTTAAAGAGGATTCCACAGCCTTTTTAGATTCGAATTCAATCAAGCCGTTGTGGAGAAATCAACGTGTAAACGTTGTATTTTGTACAAATCAAGAAAATCTTTTTTCCCATGAAAAATTGTACCTTGGCACATCCCCAGGAAGCTGGTATGTATATGGCTGATTTTGTTTGAGGAAAAATGAAATGAAATTAAGTGCAGCACATTCAGGGTTATAAGTAGAATACATTATTTACGTAACTTCATCAAATATATACATTGTTCTCCCTCCAACATCTTCCTCCACTTCCGGCAACATTGCCTTGATCACAGAATTCAGCAAATTTTGGTTATTTCTTAGAGGAGCGGCAACGACCAACATATGATCTCAAGAGGTCAACTATCCTCTTCCCGTTGAAGAAATAGCCGAACATATACTCACGATCAATAAAGCTTGAGTGCTATTACGTGCAAATTATATTTGATTACGTACACATCATAAATTATATTTGCAGTCAAAAAAGGTCAAGTTAATAACATAAATATTATTTGTTTATCAAATTGTTAATTAAACAACAAAATAAAGTTGGAGTTTTTTTTTACTTCAAATACAAAAGATTTCTTTCCTTTTACATTTCAAACCAACAAAAAACAAACAAAATAAAAAACAAAAATGTCAAATAATTTCCATTGATATAACTACAAATTTGCACAGTCCATTTTTAAGTTTATGTAGAAATGCACGATTATAAAAATATGAATATTATTTATCTTAAATAAATAAAATATTTGCAAGTTACTTAAAATTGAATATTAATACTTGCACAGTCATTTTACTTGTTCAAGCTTCCTTTTGATTGCCCTTTAAGCGACATGGAACCAAAGATTCTACAGTTTGGCTTGCTGTAGGATCCAATAGCTCTTGAAGTTTTCTTTTCAATTCATTTTTTTGAATAACTGATGAATTATTGTAATTATGGAGTATCCCATCCAACTCTACTTGTATGTCATGTGAAGCGAGACTGAAGCTAGGCGAGGGCAGAGTTTCGACTTTCGGGAGAAAATAGAAGCGGGATGTACGCTTAGGTTTAGTATGGATGGGATTGGAAAAAAGTAATGATATTGTTTATTTTAAAAGTTTGGTGTGCACATAGCCAAAAGTGATGTGCACGTAACATCGCCCTTTATTTCAAAAGTAGGGTGCGCATATAGCTAAAAATGGTATGCAAGTAACAGCGCCCTAAAGCTTTTATGATCATGGAGTTTTTATCCTAACTGGCGGGAGAAAATAAGGCGTGCCAAACGGAGCCTAAATAGCTTATTATAACCGCTCTAACACGTTATAAATATTCAACCATACTAATAAATCTAACTGCATTAGATAACATAATTATTATAAAATTGGAACATTTCAGCATTTCTTATTCCTCAAACTCTGGATTCCTATATATATATATACTTATACTATCTTAAAAAGATATACGGTGGTCTTCCAATAGCGTGAGTTCGAAAATAGGGGGAAATAGGTGACCGTAAGATTTGAGTGTTTTGATCCTGAACAGTTAGATCTTGAGCTGCAAATATCGATTTTTGTCTCCAAATAAAAAAAGCCAAAAAAACAGAAACACTCACTCTCCTAAAACCCGCGTCCTATTTCCGCTCCCCCTCAAACTCATGGCCCTCTCCGCCGCCGGGGGTGGCCCCGCCGGAGCGCCACCGGAAGACCCCTTGCAAGTTCGCCGGGAGCCCTCCGTCGCACGGGGGAAGCCCGCCGTCGCGCGGGCGAAGCCCTCCATCGCGAGCCGAGTACTGTGGCGCGTGGCCATCGGGCCGGAGGCCCGTGCCTATCACTCGTGTGTGTGTGTATATATATATATATATATATATATATATATATATACACACACACACACACACACACACACGAGTGATAAGCATGGGCCTACGGCTTGATGGCCACGCGCCACAGTACCCGGCCGACGACGGAGGGCTCCGCCCGCACTCCACCGCCCGGCGGGCTTCGTCCGCCCCCCGGATTTTTTATAATTAAAATTTTACTTTTTTAAATTTTTTGTATATATTCTGTTTATATATCTTTTTATATATTTTTGATATATTTTATATATTAATATTTTAATTTTTTTATTTTAAAAATCGTTGCAGGCTCCCGCAAAAAAAAAACGCATCCCCCCCAATCTCACGGCCCTCTCCACCGCCAGCGGCGGAGCCGCTGGCGGCCAGACCGGCGACCCCCAGTAGATTCGCCGGGAGAAGGCGAACCTGCCGGCGGTGATCCGGTGTTGCTCCGACGGGGCCACCGCCGGCGGTGGCCCTAACCATGAGGCCCAGATCCGGCGACTCCCAATCTCACGGCCTGACTGGCAGCCCCCATCTGGGCCTCACGGTCAGGGCCACCGCCGGCGGTGGCCCCGCCGGAGCAACACCGGATCATTGCCGGCAGGTTCGCCTGCTCCCGACGATCCTTCTGGGGGTCGCCGGTCAGGCCGCCGGCGGTTCTGCCGCTGGCAGTGGCCCCGCCGGAGCAACACCGGATCACCGCCGGCAGGTTCACCTGCTCCCGGTGAACCTGTTGGGGGTCGCCAGTCAGACCGTCGGCGGCTCCGCCGCTGGCGGTGGAGAGGGTCGTGAGATTGGGGGGGGATGCGTTTTTTTTTTTGCGGGATGCCTGGATCGGGTTTTAGGAGAGAGAAAAAGTTGAGTTTTTTTGGTATTTTTTTATTTGCAAACCAAATCTGTTATTTGCAGCCCCAGATCCAATGGTTGTGGATTAAAACACTATTGGCAGACCTATTTCCCCCCTATTTTCGAACTCACACTATTGGCAGACCACCATATATCTTTTTAGAATAGTATATATATATATATATATATACTAATATACAAAAACTATTCTTTGATGAAACATTGTCTGATGTTCCTATATTGCCCTTATAGTTGTATTCATAATTTCACAATTATACCAAACTTTATATTAGTATATTATAAACACAATATCTTCTTAGGTAATTACACAACTTTACAATATTAAAATACAAAAATTAAAAACACTAGATACCCTAAATCTATTGTCTTTAGCTAGGAATGACATGGGAAAAATTAATTTTTTAACGTTAAAATATAATTTGTTTTGCAAATTAAAAATTGTATTCTTGATTTATATTTTTTTACGGTCATTTTGAGTACTCATACGTATATGTTGCGGGTCGGGCGAAGCCCGCCGGGAGCGGGCGGGTACTGTCGCACGAGGCCATAGGGGCGGGTACTGTCCACGACAAATGTTGCCGCCCACGACAAATGTCGCCGCCCACAACAAATGTCGCCGCCCGCGACAAATGTCGTCCCCACAACAAATGTCACACCCCGCCGAATGCCCCCAGGGCCGAATGCCCCGAGGGCCCCCAGTGCCGAATGCCCCCAAGGCCGAATGCCCCCAGGGCCGAATGCCCCCAGGGCCCCCAGGGCCGAATGCCCCCAGGGCCGAATGCCCCCACGGCCGAATGCCCCCAGCGTCGAAGGCCCCCAGGGCCGAATGCCCCCAGAGTCTGTGCCTGTCACTCGTATACATATATATATATATATGTATATACATATATGTATATATTTGTATACATATATGTATATATATATGTATTATATATATATGTATATATATATGTATATATATATATATACATATATGTATAAATACATTGTATATATATGTATATATATATATATATATATATATATATATATATATATATATATATATATATATATATATGTATATATACATAGAGTAATTATACAGAGAGAACCAGTTCTCTGAATCTTATATAGAAAACCAGCAAATTGACCTTGAAATATTTGTTTTTTCAAAAGGTGATCAACATGAAAGTTGTAGATCTCATCGAAATCTATAACTTTCATGTTGATCACTTTTTGAAAAAATACCGTTTAGACCCCCGATTTGAGCCCCGAAAAAAGTCAACACGAACATATATATATAGTTCGGTTTGACTTTTTTCGGGGCTCAAATCGGGGGTCTAAACGGAGTTTTTTCAAAACGTGATCAACATGAAAGTTGTAGATTTCGATGAGATCTACAACTTTCATGTTGATCACCTTTTGAAAAAACAAATATTTGGAGGTCAATTTGCTGGTTTTCTATATAAAATTCAGAGAACTGGTTCTCTCTGTATAATTACTCTATATACATATATGTATATATATATATATGAATATATATATATGTATATGAGTGACAGGCACGGGCCTCCTGGTCTCGTGCCCCGCGCGACAGTACCCATTCGCAGGGGAGGGCTTCACCCGTCCCAGGAGGGCTTCGCCCGCCCCTATGTAACATAATATAATATATTTTAAATTTATATTATATATATAATATTCATATAATATTATATATTATATATTTATATAATATTATATATTATATATTTATATAATAGATATTAATTATATAATATATTTATATAATATTTATATTATATATCCCCAATCCATATCCCAGCAACCTCACCCCCCCCCCCCCCCCGAAAAATGGGGGGAGGGAGGGGCTTGTAATCAAAAATGCATCAGGGGGGGGGGCAGATCTGGATTTTTGCTAGATCGGATATTTCTTTTTGAAATGGTATATATATATATATATATATATATATATATATATATATATATATATATATATTATATATATATATATATATATATATATGATACGCACACGAGTGACAGGAGACCTCCTGCCCTCGTGCCCCGCGCGAGTAACAGGCTTAGTCGGGATTCGCCCGCCCCCGCGTTTTTTTAATCTAATTAATTTAATAAATAAATTATAAACAAAAATAGAAATGATAATTTAGTTAATGGGTAAGGCGTCCGACTATTAACCAAAACATTGCGGGTTCGAGTCTCATTGGGCGCGCATTTATTTGTTTATTTGTTTTTTTATCACATTGTGAGTGTTTTAAATAATAAGAGAAGATTGCAATATTTGAAAATTGAGCCGATAGATTATGCAGAGGGGGTGGCTTTGACAGTGCGTGCTGTGTTATTGAGCGGGTTTTGCTGGATTTCGCTTTAATTCCCTCTCAGTCAATTTTTTTTCCTAATCTGAAGGGTAAAACGATAATTTTCCATAATATGTTTAGGAAATTTTATTACAGATGCAGATTCCAGTTAATCTAGAATGATTGAATGATGTGATTGATTGGATTTTGATGATCGATTCGACTTTTAAGTTTTTTTAATATTTCTTCTATAGACCCAAACGCGCTTTCGGAAAAATGAAAAAAACACCCCCTTAACAGTATTTTTAGAAAAAGTGGTCAACATGAAAGTTGTAGAATGAGATCTACAATTTTGACCACTTTTTCTAATTCATGGTTTAAATTTACGTAGAAAATAGACCTCCTAAACAGTTAGAAAAAGTGGTCAACATGAAAGTTGTAGATCTCGTCGAGATCTACAACTTTCATGTTGACCACTTTGTCTAAAAATGCTGTTAAGGAGGTGTTTTTTTTCATTTTTTGCGTTTTTTGTTTGCGCGGAAATTGGCCCCATATATATATATATATATATATATATATATATATATATATATATATATATATATATATATATATATATATATCTTTATTATGTAAGCAAAGAGGAGAAGCCTCTATGATTTAACATTTATTCCCAAAATACACTCAAAAACACCCCTTCTACAATCCACATTCCGGATTTTTTGGTCATTTCCCGCTAACCCGCCTGCAGCCTTTGACCCATGCTTTCATCCTTCCTTCACGACAAGTCCGTCCCCTCGAACTGTCGCACGCCACAAGCTACAAGCATGCCAAAAGCAGCAAGCATGCATGCTCTGCTCCACCTCTGCACGCAAGCAGGCACGGACCAGTAGAATACCTGATGCTCTCTCCCTCGCCATGCCCCCAACGCTCAACGATGCCTCCGATTGAATGTCAAGCACTACTCGCCTGCTATGCTAGGGCATCATCTTCCCCCACCTCTTTCGTGAGTCTTTGACTCACTTCCTCTACAGAAGAAGTTTCAAGAGATGAAGTGTAACATCCCATTTCCGGCTAGACCCCTAGGAGTCGGTTGGTTGTGATAGAACCCTAGGGAGCCCAAAAACTTGAAATGAATCGGCTAAGAAATCGGGTCACGGGTTGGTCACGCCCGTGACCGACCCGTCACGCCCGTGACAAAGGGCGTGACACGCTCGACGATCGTCGATTCCAATTCGACGATCGTCGAACCAAATTCGGCCACACGGGCCCGTCACGCCCGTGACCCGCTATGTCACGCCCGTGACAAAGGGCGTGACACGCTCGACGATCGTCGAGCCCAATTCGACGATCGTCGAACCAAATTTGGCCATACGGGCCTGCCACGCCCGTGACCCGCCATGTCACGCCCGTGACATAGGGCGTGACACGCTCGACGATCGTCGATCCCAATTCGACGATCGTCGAACCAGAATTGGTCTCCAGACCTGTCACGCCCGTGACCCAAGTGACACGCCCGTGACCACCCTTCGACGATCGTCGATCTTAGTTCGACGATCGTCGAACCCAGAACTGCTAACCGGGCCTGTCACGCCCGTGACCTATGTGTCACGCCCGTGACCAAGGCCGAAACGTCAGCCAGACTGGAAGTTTCGGTAACCGACGCCTTAATAAATTCTGGCTGTGGGGATGAAAAATCAAGAGTATTTATGGGTCGTTCCCTACTTTAATTATGTTAATAATTAAGGAAAAGTGGGTCCAATAGGAAATTGCCACCTGGCAAGCACCTCTTCATTCCCAACTTTTCAACTGCCATTCGTCATAACCGAAACGTCATAAGAGTGTTATTAATGGCCGCCAACGTTTCATCTCCAACGTTTCACCCTTTCCCCTCCCCATTTGCTCATCTATAAAAGATTCCTGAGAGCAAGAGGAAAAGGTTACACTCCCTCAACTGTTCAGACTTCCTCCTTGCTGTTGAAGAATTTCCGGCGACGCCACCACCGCGCAAATGGCTTCCCGACGCTCTGCACGCCTTCAACCCGCGAACAAGGTCCTCCCCTCCCTCTTCTTCTGCGGATAGATCTTAGGAATCGTTAGGAGAGATATCGGGCTCAAAAGAGCCAGATCGGGTGAGCGTATTGGTGGTTTTCCGAAAATTTCATGGTGGCGGGTTCGCCGGAAACCGCCTCTCCGGCGGCCGTGCCGCCGCCCGACGGTAGCCCTCACCTCAACAGAGGTGGTGGTGGTGGTGGCCGGCCAGGGAGATGGCTGGGTGGCCGGGAAATAGCTTGGAAAAGCTACAGGATATTAGGTTTTAGGCCTCTGTTTCGGGCTGTTGAAGAAGATGAACAGTGGCATGAGAAATAAATTCTAGTTTTTAAATCCATTTCTGAGTGAGGTATCTGTCATGTTAAATAATTTGGGAAAAATACCTAGAGGCTCCTACGGGAAAAATGATCAACATAGGAAATGTAGCCCTTGAAGTCTACTTTAATTCAAAATTAATTTCACTTGATTTGGGATCCTGGTTAGACCACAGCACCCTTTTTGGTGAGGTCTACCCAGAGGGCTGCCTTGACCTTAGAAAAATTCCCCACTCCAATCCAGTCATCCAAATGAATTGAAATTTGGGGTGTGGTCTAATCTTATATATATCTAGGTGCTATCCAAAAATGAGAATTTTTGGAGAATATTTTTCTATAGTTTTTAGAAAAATTCAATAATCCTAGCCGATTTTAATTAGATTGTTAAATAATTTTCAAACCCTCCTAAATTTTGGTGAGTGGTCCCTGGGTTCACCATAAGGTTCTGTATAATTTTTTCATCTCATTTGGAGATGGTTTGGATCAAAAATGATCAACCCAAAGTTTTGCCCTAATAAGAGGTCTTAGGTTAAAAGTGCACTTTTGAAGTTTGAGTGGTGAGATCACCTCAACAGAGGCTGAGATTTTTACCACTGGCTAGTAATATTCTCTAGCACCCCCTCATGGAGTTTGAGGTGGATCGGGGTAAGTTTGCCCTAAGGCCCAAGGCCCAACCCTAAGGATGGATCTTGGGGGTTTGTGAAGGTCATGTGCTCTAATGACCTCGGATTGACCCGAGATTGGGTGATGAGAACCATAGGGTTAATATTGTTCTCTGGATGAAATCTTAGTAGATTTGGAGATCGTTGGAATATCTAAAAATCTAACCCTAGTTTAGGGCGCAAAACTTGTAGAGATAGGAAATGACACCAAATCACATTAAAAAGTGATGAGAAATGGGTAGAGTTGATTATAGGGGTAGTACAAGCTCTGGATATTTTTCTATGAATTTTATGATCATTATTTTGGGTACTTCCTTAATGATTTAGTAGTTGTATGATTTGCTTAGAAAATTTATTATGCAGTACAAACTTCCTGGAAATTGATGAAATTTAGGCAGAGAACCTTTATTATGATTTTAAAACTCTGTGAATTCTTATGGGATTTTTAGAAGCTTAATTCTAAGACTTGCCTCATTAAGTATTATTTACCATGAATATTGGATTAAATCTATTTTGGTGCTTAGCAAGCTGGTAAAATTATGATTCTTTGCACAATGATCTTTTCTGTACCATACTATTAATCAGTAATTTTTCTGTAATTTTATGATGAGTAATTTCAGTACTTCCTTCTTTACATGGGAATAATGAGATTATAATGGATAAATTAATTAGAGGCTAATTATCTTTTGTAAAATCCTGCAAATTAGTATTTGATGATACCTTACAGTTATTTAGTGATCATAATTTCTGGGTGGCCATAACTTAAGAATATCATGTAGTTCATGTTAAAAATTACCCATGGCCAATTTTTGAGAAAAATAAAATAAATATCAGAAGAACTATTGAAGCTTCGCGAAACCCTTACATAATTAGGAAAATTATAAATTTCTGGATTTAAGCTAATTAAGTCATGATAGATCTCCAGTAAATTTTATAGGAGATTTGGAAGATAATTTGGAGTACCTCCCCTTGTGTACCTCATATAGTTTAGGATGGTCTGCATTTAGTAAAACCACGGAATTCTGATAATCGATGGTTGGTAGGGCAAGTTAAGGTTGAGTTCATTATTAGAAGTCAGGATAAGTAGAATGTGGGACTGGTTAAGGTAAGGGAGTACGGGAACGACGAAAGATCGTCCGTCCCGGGAAGAAGAGGAAGAGTCTTAATACTCTAGGGTTAGAACTAAAGCAACTAAAAGGGGATTGGGTAAAGGGTAGACAACCAATAATAATAAGTGCCTTGCGAAAGGGAACTTCGGGCCGTAATGCACCGTCTTGGTTCCTAGTGCCCCTTGAGAGCCCTTCACGGGGAATACCGGGGGCAGTCCTGGGCTAACGTAAACCTTAGGAGTAATAAATTAAAAGAGCAACTAGTATAACTAGGATTGCACACACTCACTCCCCGGTAGCTAGGAAAGTAGAACTATAGGATTACTTGCCATCAGACAGTAGCTCTGAAGGTAGATGCACGGACAGTACTGTCCGGGGGGCCGCGGGCTCGAGGGTTGGAGTACGGAGAAAAGTGGTGGGTCATCGGTACTAGGCGATCGATCACACCGACAGCGGTACGATGACTCGGCGAAAAGTCTGGAGGGTACATCCAGCAGCAGTACGCGGATACTCTAGGTTGTGTTCTTCTAGGGGCGTACGGAAGGGCTAGGCCTGGTAGTGTGGTTACCCGCCTAGGAGTGGGGGGCCCGACCCACTGTCTCCGTTTGCCACTACGGAGGTTCCTGGGGGTGAAGCTAGCCTCCCGAACAGGGGGAACTAAAGGTCTGTGCGCATAGAGTCGTGTGCGTGGGTTGCACTTGCATGAATCATGGCATAGCATATCACAACACTCATATTTGCATACAACCGACACCCCAACGTATAAATCGGTATGGGACTTTTTATACGATGGGAGCCTTGCAGAAGATCCCTTAACTTATAAGTTTGTATGAGCATTCATATAAGTTAAGGTTACTTACATACTTACTTACTTGTTGCTTTCTTACTATTCTCTAGCAGTCTTAAATCAATTTGCTATTTATTAATTGTTCTACCTATTACAACATTTATATTGTTCACCTGATATAACTTGCTAGTTAGGTCCACCGTCACTTGCTTGACTACTCTCCACTTTTGTAGCTTCCCTTTCCTCCTCTCCGCCCGGTGCTTAGGAGCCGTGGTGGGAGGGGTAGGGGATGATAGGGCTTGGTCTTTATGACTAATGGTTTTCGAACCAAACATTACAGGAGCTCCGGATGGGAGACAGGGACCAGCACCAGCGGAGTACGGTGCGCATGGAGGTGGGACAGTCTAGCACCGGTGCACCTGCGACCAGCTCCGTGAGTGATTAGCATTTTCTTAGCTTCCGCGATGAGAGACTTGTAGTGAGGACTCTGATGTACCGGGCATGAGCCCTTTTATTTCCAGACTATTTATACTCTGATGATTTTCTGTGGACACTCCCTTCGTGGAGTTTTATTTTATGTGATATTCTCTTTTGGTGGACTTGCTTCTCTCTTGCTTGCTACATGTTGCGATCGAAAAGGCCGGCAGAATCGGCGCGTTGTAGTGGCAACCTTCCCGGGTGCGAAGGTGTCACCGCAAAGCGGCGGTTCTGGGCATAAGACCCCGGTGGTTGAAAAAGAAAAAAAAAGGGGTCTTACAAGTGGTATCAGAGGCAAACCTCGATCGAAAGAGAAGTAGTCCACAAAAACCTTGGGCCACCCCCGTGCGAGCTTAGTTTGCGGACAAACTAGCAGCGGAAGCAGTGGTGGGCCCATAAGGGAAATCACATGTGAAAGTCCATCATAACTCTTCTTAATTCCATTCATTCGCTCTCTAACAAATGGAATTTTTGCCTGTAGCCTGCGACGAACCCTACATCGCAGCAGGGGACACCTCAGGCTCCGAATGTGGTCCCGACTCCGCCAGCACCCGTTCCGTTCCAGCAGACGGAGATGGGGCAAACATTGACGGCCATCCTGGAGGCCTTCAGAGCTCAGCAAGCCCCGGTCCCACAGCCGAACCCCGGGGCCAATTGGATGACTGTCTTCCGGGGACTATCCCCTCCATCCTACCAGGGGACGGAGTCCGCAGTACATACGGAGGAGTGGTTGGACACCATTTACGAGATGCTGGCAGGGATTCGATGCCCCACGGAGGAGGCAGTTGCTTTGGCAGTCTCCTGCTTAGAGTCACACGGGAAGAGATGGTGGAAATCTCAGCTGGACACCACCTTTGCAGGGATAGATTGTGCTGATATTACTTGGGAGGAGTTCAGAGCAGCGCTCTTGGGACATTTTGTACCTCAGTCGGCGAGAGATGACCTGGAGGATAGGTTCCTGCGGTTGAGGCAGGGGAGCAGGACTGTGGTGGAGTACTATCAGGAGTTCACTCACTTGGCCCGTTATGCGGACGCTTACTAGTTAGACGATGTTGGCTATGCCCGGAGGTTTTATAAGGGGCTGCAGGATGACATGAGGCAGGCCCTCCTTTTCGTTTCAGAGGGGAGTCTGGCCAGGATTCCGGAGATGGCTAAGAAGAGAGAGGCGGATCAGCTTACAGTGAGGAGCCGGAAGAGACCGGCTGATGATACAGTGATTGGAGGACGTAGAGACCACCCCCGAGGCCAGGTTATTGGAGAGAGAAGGAACGGGGATCAGCCCCGTCAGGAGTTTGGGCAGGAGCAGAGGACTCAGGGGATATTGGCTCCCCAGCCTATACAGATGCTGGAAATGCCAAGGACGGCAGGGCAGCCACCGGTATGTTATCAGTGCAACCAACCGGGGCATATCAAGCGAAACTGCCCTGTGGGGCGAGCACCCCCACCAGCACATCAGGGCGCTCCACCCCCCAGACAGTTTGGCGGACGAGGACAAGACCAAGGACGAGGATTTCAGGATCGAGGTCGCAGGCCAGAGAGAGAGCAGGTGTATGCTCTAGACCTGACACAGCCTCGGAACCCGGAGCAGGTTATCACAGGTATGGCAGCACTTTTAAATTTTCTTCATATAAACTACTATTTTAGACGTAACCTGCTTAGAAATTTAAGAGAAGATGAACTGCAACAAAAATACTAAGACATTTAATTACCCCAGGCATAGTTTTCGTTAGCGGCAAGCCCGCTCACACCCTCTTTGACACCGGTGCGTCGCAATCATTCGTGTCAGAGGATTTCATGAAAGGGCTGGCAGGAGTGGAGCTATACACCGGGAAGATGCTGAGGGTGCGCCTACCCGATGGATCAGAGATTTTGACCTCTACTCATTGTAATATGGAAGCGAGGATCGGCGGAAAGGCGTTTGAGGCACCAGCGACGGTTTTGAGGATGCCAGATTACGATCTGATCCTGGGCATGACCTGGCTATACTGGAACCATGCCCAGATCGATTGCGTGGCGAAGAGGATCACCGTGAGGCACGGCGACTCCTTCATCATCATCGAAGGTATTATACCAGCACCCCGTACCTTACTATCATCTATACAGGCCGTTAAGGCCCACCTGCAGGGGGAAGAGGTTTATCAGATCCTCTTTGAGGCGGTCGTAGCCAAGGACTCCATTGCAGATATTCCAGTGGTGCGGGACTTCGCCGATGTGTTTCCAGAGAAGCTACCAGGGTTACCCCCGCACCGAGAGAGGGACTTTCAGATTCAGCTCGTACCGGGGGCTAAGCCGGTATCCAGAGCTCCCTATCGAATGGCCCCAAAGGAGTTGGTGGAATTCCGGAGTCAGCTTCAGGAGTTAGTGGAGGCCGGGTTCGTTCGGCCTAGCTCTTCACCATGGGGAGCTCCGGTGCTGTTCGTTAAGAAGAAAGACGGGACCCTCTGACTGTGCATAGATTACCGGGCTCTGAACAGGTTGACGGTCCGGAACACTTATCCCTTACCACGGATAGATGAGCTTTTTGACCAGCTGGAGGGAGCCCATTGGTTCTCAAAGCTGGATCTGAGATCAGGATACTACCAGCTTCGCATTCGGAGGAGGACATCCCGAAGACGGCGTTCAGCAGCAGATACGGCTTGTACGAGTTTACCGTGATGCCGTTCGGGCTCACGAATGCACCCTCCGCATTCATGACTTTGATGAATCGGGTGTTCGAGGAGTACCTGGATGTCTTCGTCATTGTATTCATCGACGACATCCTCATCTATTCAAGGACGGAGGAGGAGCACGCGAGACATCTAGCCTTGACCTTGGAAAAGCTGCGTGAGCACGAGATGTATGCCAAGTACAGCAAGTGCCAGTTCTGGCTAAAGGAGGTGGCCTTTCTAGGCCATGTCATCAGTGGAGCAGGTCTAGCAGTGGATCAGGCAAAGATCCAGGCAGTACGGGATTGGCCACCACTAAAGTCGGCCACGGAGGTTCGAAGTTTCTTGGGACTTGCCGGTTATTACCGGAAGTTCGTAAAGGGGTTCTCTCAGATTGCCCTTCCTCTTACGTCTCTGACGAAGAAGGAGTCCCCTTTTATTTGGACGCCGCGATGCGAATCTGCCTTCCAGGAGCTGAAGGATCGTCTCACCTCGGCCCCCATCCTTGCCCTTCCATCAGGGAGGGAGGGATTCCAGGTATATACAGATGCTTCCTATCAGGGGATGGGTGCCGTCCTTATGCAGAATGGGCACGTAATAGCTTATGCCTCCCGTCAGTTGAAGCAGCACGAGCAGAACTACCCCGTGCACGATTTGGAGATGGGGGCAGTCATTTTTGCTCTTAAGATCTGGCGACACTATCTCTACGGGGTACATTGTGATATCTTCTCCGACCACAAGAATCTGAAGTACGTCGACACCCAGAAGGAGTTAAACATCAGGCAGAGAAGCTGGGTGGAGTTTCTTTCGGACTACCAGTATACCATGCACTACCACCCGGGGAAGGCAAACGTGGTTGCGGATGCTCTGAGCCGGAGAGCGAATACGACTGGAGTAGGCCCGCAGCTGATGGCCTTGGAGTTGATTAGATCATTCGAGGAGATGCAGATTTCGCTAGTATCTGAGGATGACCCGGAGCTGTACATGGAGTACCTGGGGTCGATGGCTACTACAGATGACATCCGAGACCGCATCAGAGATGGGCAGATGCTGGACGAGAGAGCTGAGCCGATATTCCGGGCCTTGGAGGAAGGCACGTCAGGAGATTACACTTTGAGGGATGGGCTTCTGTGTTTCCGGGGCAGAGTCTACATACCAGCAGGAGGACGGATCCGGGAGGACATTTTGACGGAAGCTCACTGCAGCCGGTATTCGGTACACCCGGGGATCACCAAGATGGTAAAGGATTTAAAGAGGACGATGTACTGGCCGGGTATGAATAAAGATATTACATATTTTGTGACGCATTGTGAGGCCTGCCAGCTCGTGAAGGCGGAGTGTAGGAACCCGGCAGGATTGCTGCAGCCGCTTCCAGTGCCGGAGTGGAAGTTTGAGAATATAGCCATGGACTTTATACATGGGCTACCTAGATCCCGTGCGGGGAACGACTCGATCTGGGTGATAGTGGACAGGCTGACAAAGGTGGCCAGATTCATCCCAGTGGCGAAGGACACACTGGTCAGTGTATTGGTACGGAGGTTCATCGAGCAGTTTGTGCGTTATCATGGGGTGCCCAAGACTATCGTTTCGGATCGGGATAGGCGGTTTACATCCAGGGAATGGAGGTCAGTCCAGGCCCATCTGGGTTCTCGGTTGACTTTCAGCACAGCTTTCCACCCTCAGACCGACGGACAGACAGAGCGCACAAACCGTACACTGGAGGATCTGTTACGACTGTGTATTTTGGACCGTGGCGAGCCTTGGGAGAGATTGCTGCCACTGGTCGAGTTCTCGTACAACAACGCTCATCAGTCTAGCATAGGCATGGCTCCATACGAAGCGTTGTACGGAAGGAGGTGCAGAACCCCACTATCATGGGTTCAGGATGAGGATCCGCAGGCACTGGGCTCGGAGTTTGTGGGAGATACAGATGCTCAGATTAGGTTGATCCGAGACAGGATGTTGGAAGCCCAGAGTAGACAGGCGAAATACTACGATGCGAGGCATCGTCAAGTGGAGTTCCAGGTGGGGGACCGAGTTTTCTTGAAGATACGGCCGATGCACGGAGTCTCGCGGGTTCGCGGGCGGAGGAAGCTCAGTCCAAGATATATGGGGCCCTACAGGATCCTGGAGCGGATCGGCCCCTTAGCCTATAGACTGGAACTACCGCCGGAGTTAGCGGTATTGCATGACGTCTTCCACGTCTCCTCACTTCGGAGGGCTCTGCTACGCCCTGAGCAGCTGATTCCCTCGACAGATGGCTCGGTGGCCTCGGATCGGTCGGTCAACGTGGAGCCTATCAGGATCGACGATACAGCAGTGCGGGTCTTGCAGCGAAAGAAGGTCCCGTTAGTCAAGGTTCTGTGGAACAATCATGGGCAGGAGGAGCATACATGGGAGCCACAGGACTTGATGCGGCAAAAATATCCGGAACTTTTCCGTCAGGTATACCTCAAAACCCCTCTGGACAATCAATTTGCCTTCCTGTTTTAAACCAATGGAGTTGAAATTTCAAGAATAGGGGCTAATCTTTTGTTTATTGGGGTGTATATACCTAGTTAAGTGGGCGAATTAACCTTAGATTCGAAACCGCACAAATAAACGTAACGTAGGAAGGTAAACATTCGGTTCTCATGGGATGTTACAAGCTTATTTTTCCCGATTTGAGTCCCGTAGGCTTAGCCTTGATTTCGGGGACGAAATCTTTGTTTTGTTTATTGGGATTTGTAACATCCCATTTCCGGCTAGACCCCTAGGAGTCGGTTGGTTGTGATAGAACCCTAGGGAGCCCAAAAACTTGAAATGAATCGGCTAAGAAATCGGGTCACGGGTTGGTCACGCCCGTGACCGACCCGTCACGCCCGTGACAAAGGGCATGACACGCTCGACGATCGTCGATTCCAATTCGACGATCGTCGAACCAAATTCGGCCACACGGGCCCATCACGCCCGTGACCCGCTATGTCACGCCCGTGACAAAGGGCGTGACACGCTCGACGATCGTCGAGCCCAATTCGACGATCGTCGAACCAAATTTGGCCATACGGGCCTGCCACGCCCGTGACCCGCCATGTCACGCCCGTGATATAGGGCGTGACACGCTCGACGATCGTCGATCCCAATTCGACGATCGTCGAACCAGAATTGGTCTCCAGACCTGTCACGCCCGTGACCCAAGTGACACGCCCGTGACCACCCTTCGACGATCGTCGATCTTAGTTCGACGAACGTCGAACCCAGAACTGCTAACCGGGCCTGTCACGCCCGTGACCTATGTGTCACGCCCGTGACCAAGGCCGAAACGTCAGCCAGACTGGAAGTTTCGGTAACCGACGCCTTAATAAATTCTGGCTGTGGGGATGAAAAATCAAGAGTATTTATGGGTCGTTCCCTACTTTAATTATGTTAATAATTAAGGAAAAGTGGGTCCAATAGGAAATTGCCACTTGGCAAGCACCTCTTCATTCCCAACTTTTCAACTGCCATTCGTCATAACCGAAACGTCATAAGAGTGTTATTAATGGCCGCCAACGTTTCATCTCCAACGTTTCACCCTTTCCCCTCCCCATTTGCTCATCTATAAAAGATTCCTGAGAGCAAGAGGAAAAGGTTACACTCCCTCAACTGTTCAGACTTCCTCCTTGCTGTTGAAGAATTTCCGGCGACGCCACCACCGCGCAAATGGCTTCCCGACGCTCTGCACGCCTTCAACCCGCGAACAAGGTCCTCCCCTCCCTCTTCTTCTGCGGATAGATCTTAGGAATCGTTAGGAGAGATATCGGGCTCAAAAGAGCCAGATCGTGTAAGCGTATTGGTGGTTTTCCGAAAATTTCATGGTGGCGGGTTCGCCGGAAACCGCCTCTCCGGCGGCCGTGCCGCCGCCCGACGGTAGCCCTCACCTCAACAGAGGTGGTGGTGGTGGTGGCTGGCCAGGGAGATGGCTGGGTGGCCGGGAAATAGCTTGGAAAAGCTACAGGATATTAGGTTTTAGGCCTCTGTTTCGGGTTGTTGAAGAAGATGAACAGTGGCATGAGAAATAAATTCTAGTTTTTAAATCCATTTCTGAGTGAGGTATCTGTCATGTTAAATAATTTGGGAAAAATACCTAGAGGCTCCTACGGGAAAAATGATCAACATAGGAAATGTAGCCCTTGAAGTCTACTTTAATTCAAAATTAATTTCACTCGATTTGGGATCCTGGTTAGACCATAGCACCCTTTTTGGTGAGGTCTATCCAGAGGGCTGCCTTGACCTTAGAAAAATTCCCCACTCCAATCTAGTCATCCAAATGAATTGAAATTTGGGATGTGGTCTAATCTTACATATATTTAGGTGCAAATGAGAATTTTTGGAGAATATTTTTCTATAGTTTTTAGAAAAATTCAATAATCCTAGCCGATTTTAATTAGATTGTTAAATAATTTCCAAACCCTCCCAAATTTTGGTGAGTGGTCCCTGGGTTCACCATAAGGTTCTGTATAATTTTTTCATCTCATTTGGAGATGGTTTGGATCAGAAATGATCAACCCAAAGTTTTGCCCTAATAAGAGGTCTTAGGTTAAAAGTGCACTTTTGAAGTTTGAGTGGTGAGATCACCTCAACAGAGGCTGAGATTTTTACCACTGGCTAGTAATATTCTCTAGCACCCCCTCATGGAGTTTGAGGTGGATCGGGGTAAGTTTGCCCTAAGGCCCAAGGCCCAACCCTAAGGATGGATCTTGGGGGTTTGTGAAGGTCATGTGGTCAAATGACCTTAGATTGACCCGAGATTGGGTGATGAGAACCATAGGGCTAATATTGTTCTCTGGATGAAATCTTAGTAGATTTGGAGATCGTTGGAATATCTAAAAATCTAACCCTAGTTTAGGGCGCAAAACTTGTAGAGATAGGAAATGACACCAAATCACATTAAAAAGTGATGAGAAATGGGTAGAGTTGATTATAGGGGTAGTACAAGCTCTGGATATTTTTCTATGAATTTTATGATCACTATTTTGGGTACTTCCTTAATGATTTAGTAGTTGTATGATTTGCTTAGAAAATTTATTATGGAGTACAAACTTCCTGGAAATTGATGAAATTTAGACAGAGAACCTTTATTATGATTTTAAAACTCTGTGAATTCTTATGGGATTTTTAGAAGCTTAATTCTAAGACTTGCCTCATTAAGTATTATTTACCATGGATATTGGATTAAATTTATTTTGGTGCTTAGCAAGCTGGTAAAATTATGATTCTTTGCACAATGATCTTTTCTGTACCATACTATTAATCAGTAATTTTTCTGTAATTTTATGATGAGTAATTTCAGTACTTCCTTCTTTACATGGGAATAATGAGATTATAATGGATAAATTAATTAGAGGCTAAATATCTTTTGTAAAATCCTGCAAATTAGTATTTGATGATACCTTACAGTTATTTAGTGATCATAATTTATGGGTGGCCATAACTTAAGAATATCATGTAGTTCATGTTAAAAATTACCCATGGCCAATTTTTGAGAAAAATAAAATAAATATCAGATTAATTAGGAAAATTATAAATTTCTGGATTTAAGCTAATTAAGTCATGATAGATCTCCAGTAAATTTTATAGGAGATTTGGAAGATAATTTGAAGTACCTCCCCTTGTGTACCTCATATAGTTTAGGATGGTCTGCATTTAGTAAAACCACGGAATTCTGATAATCGATGGTTGGTAGGGCAAGTTAAGGTTGAGTTCATTATTAGAAGTCAGGATAAGTAGAATGTGGGACTGGTTAAGGTAAGGGAGTACGGGAACAACGAAAGATCGTCCGTCCCGGGAAGAAGAGGAAGAGTCTTAATACTCTAGGGTTAGAACTAAAGCAACTAAAAGGGGATTGGGTAAAGGGTAGACAACCAATAATAATAAGTGCCTTGCGAAAGGGAACTTCGGGCCGTAATGCACCGTCTTGGTTCCTAGTGCCCCTTGAGAGCCCTTCACGGGGAATACCGGGGGCAGTCCTGGTTAACGTAAACCTTAGGAGTAATAAATTAAAAGAGCAACTAGTATAACTAGGATTGCACACACTCACTCCCCGGTAGCTAGGAAAGTAGAACTATAGGATTACTTGCCATCAGACAGTAGCTCTGAAGGTAGATGCACGGACAGTACTGTCCGGGGGGCCACGGGCTCGAGGGTTGGAGTACGGAGAAAAGTGTTGGGTCATCGGTACTAGGCGATCGATCACACCGACAGCGGTACGATGACTCGGCGAAAAGTCTGGAGGGTACATCCAGCAGCAGTACGCGGATACTCTAGGTTGTGTTCTTCTAGGGGCGTACGGAAGGGCTAGGCCTGGTAGTGTGGTTACCCGCCTAGGAGTGGGGGGCCCGACCCACTGTCTCCGTTTGCCACTACGGAGGTTCCTGGGGGTGAAGCTAGCCTCCCGAACAGGGGGAACTAAAGGTCTGTGCGCATAGAGTCATGTGCGTGGGTTGCACTTGCATGAATCATGGCATAGCATATCACAACACTCATATTTGCATACAACCGACACCCCAACGTATAAATCGGTATGGGACTTTTTATACGATGGGAGCCTTGCAGAAGATCCCTTAACTTATAAGTTTGTATGAGCATTCATATAAGTTAAGGTTACTTACATACTTACTTACTTGTTGCTTTCTTACTATTCTCTAGCAGTCTTTAATACAATTTGCTATTTATTAATTGTTCTACCTATTACAACATTTATATTGTTCACCTGATATAACTTGCTAGTTAGGTCCACCGTCACTTGCTTGACTACTCTCCACTTTTGTAGCTTCCCTTTCCTCCTCTCCGCCCGGTGCTTAGGAGCCGTGGTGGGAGGGGTAGGGGATGATAGGGCTTAGTCTTTATGACTAATGGTTTTCGAACCAAACATTACAGGAGCTCCGGATGGGAGACAGGGACCAGCATCAGCGGAGTACGGTGCGCATGGAGGTGGGACAGTCTAGCACCGGTGCACCTGCGACCAGCTCCGTGAGTGATTAGCATTTTCTTAGCTTCCGCGATGAGAGACTTGTAGTGAGGACTCTGATGTACCGGGCATGAGCCCTTTTATTTCCAGACTATTTATACTCTGATGATTTTCTGTGGACACTCCCTTCGTGGAGTTTTATTTTATGTGATATTCTCTTTTGGTGGACTTGCTTCTCTCTTGCTTGCTACATGTTGCGATCGAAAAGGCCGGCAGAATCGGCGCGTTGTAGTGGCAACCTTCCCGGGTGCGAAGGTGTCACCGCAAAGCGGCGGTTCTGGGCATAAGACCCCGGTGGTTGAAAAAGAAAAAAAAAAGGGGTCTTACATGAAGAACATGTCCATGCAGGAGTACGTTGCATCTCTTCGAAGGTATTGCCTTTTTAATTTTCACCGAGGAATAAGCTTGGGTTTTCTTTTTCTACAACTTATGTAATGGGGTGATTTTTCACGACTGCAGTGGGATGTTTTCTACAACTCACCGATGTTTTCGACAACTCATGACTTTTTCTCAAATTTTTATGCCTACAATGACACATTTTACACGCTGCTTAAGTTCCAACAAATATTTTACAAGATAATTAGTTTACAGGTCCTATAGATGTGCTTGCTAATCTTCCCCTCAATTATCTGTAAGTGCTTTCTATTTAATTTATTGTACTAGATGCAGGAAATTTTCCATATCTCAGTTTTTTTAATGTCGACTTTTGTAAACCTGTAGTGGGATGTTTCCTGTGATTTTGGGGTTATGAAATAATGTTACATTAATGGGCCTATGGGAAGAAGAGGGCTTCTCCTTCACGTGCCAAATGTGAAATAAAATCTTTTAAGATTGGAGAGATCACCAAATTTTTGGCAGCAGAGACAAAATTGGAGAGAATTTTTATCCACCGCCTTCTTCTTCATCTGGTTCTGCTAACCCTAACCATTGCATTTTATGCTGATTCTTTCACATCAAAAAGTGTGACCAATGTTCACTTTTTGTTCTATGTGGAGTTTGAAGGCAACAAGTGAATTTTCTGAGTTGATGAAGTGGTCTACCAAAATAATAATCTAAATTTGATGCACTAAGTTGAAGTTCTTGAAGAGAAGGCTAAGCAGGTAGGTAGAGGCAAATCATGTAGTTGTCAATATGATATTCTAAGGTTGAGGAACTCTCTTTTGGATTGTATTTTTGTCATGTATTTTCTATTGCTGTGTATTTAGAATCCCTTTTTACTTTCTTCTTTTGAGATTTTTTTGATGCAGTTATATATATCCATATTTTCATATTATTAGTTTTACATAGAGTTTTTTCCCCACAAGCATTGAGGGCCGAAAAGATGGTTATAATCAACTGCTGCTCGGGGGGTTTGTTGACCGAGACTCAATATCTATAAGGTGGTTTATGGCATCTTCTAATTTCATCACCATTGATCTACTGGAGATGATCATAGACAGCAAAGGCAAATAAGGCTTGGTTGTCCACATGCATGTGAGTTCTGCTATATTTTCTTCTCAATGCAATTTTTCAGTAGTTTATTTTAATTGCATTCTAAAATGGCCTTCATTAGGGCAGAGTGGTCTAACAATAGCATTGACTCTTCCCAGTAATCCTCATGAGTAAATATTGAACTGAATTCACACATCTTTGTACTCATGAGTAAAACCTGTAAGCGGGTGCTCGAAACATACGGAGGAAGATCTAAGTGGAATCTACTCCCCGTTGCCCCCAGCTAGGTATTTATAGTAAAACCTAGGGTTAAGATCCGCAAAGCCCCCAAACCCGTTATTCGTCCGAATATACACTTACAATCTCCTTCTATATTCGTGACAAATAACGGTGACGTTTCGGGGTGCTGGAGCGTAGAAAAAATAATAATCCAAACTAAGCAAGACAATCAGGACAGATCATACTAAAAGATCAAAATAAAGGTTTTGCCTATACGGCAAACCACCACACAGATGCTATCCCAATCAAAGTCTGAATTATTACAAAACAAAACAAAAAACATGAATCAAACGTTTGATGATTCTACTCATCTAGTAGATCATCGTCATCCATGTCCAGGTCTACAGCTCCTCCAAAATCTCCATCATAGCCTGCAAGGAATTTCATGAGTCAGACTCAATGAATTCAAAAAATATGCAGTAACATTTAAAGTAAACTAGCTCTTACTAAATGAGCTTAGCACTTCTAGCAACGGTGAAGTAACTCTGTCAGCATCTCATCCAGTCTAACTAGGACTAGTCACGTTACCTTACTCATTACTGATCACTATGTGCCTCACCAACACATATGGGCACACATCACGTGCAACATTATCAAATGTGGAATAATGTGCTGTGACTAATAATGTTTAGATTAACATATACAACGACTTTCAATTCCCAGTTGAATAGCTCTTGAATCAACTTACAATGAGAGGACGTTAGGTTATCAAATGTGGAATAACCCGCATCCAACCATCTTGGGTTTTCATCAAGAAACTATTTGGGGTTTTCAGTCTGTCACTTATTAGATGCTTGAATGTTGGCAGCTATAGGCTCGTGCATATCAAAACATAAACGTTGGAGGAAAGTTTCATATTTCTATGAACTTTAATCCCATTTCCCCCGTTGTTTTGATTGTGAGAGCTCTATTTAATCCTTTAGTAAGGGCGTCTGCAACATTATCTTTCGTTCGCACATCTACCAGGGTCACAATCCCTTGGCTTGTGAGAGAGGTCAACCAGGCCTGTTTCATCCTGAGTTGCCTTCTTTTGCCATTGAACAAAGTGTTCGTAGCAACCGTTTTAGTAGCCTGATTATCGCAGTAAACTGCAACAGAACTCAGTTTCAGGCCCGACAGTGGAATGTCCCGCACCAAATCTCTTAACCACTCTGCTTCTTCACCAGCCGAAGCTAGAGCATAGAGTTCGGATTCCATGGATGAGAGTGCAATGCACGACTGTCTCTTGGACTTCCAGGCTACAGCTGCTCCTCCTAGTGTAAAGAGGAATCCACTAGTGGACTTGCTGTCGTTTATTTCTGAGCACCATGATGCATCAGAATATCCTTCCAGAACGGGAGGATGACCACTATAACATAAAGCATACTTTTGGGTGTGCTTTAAGTAACGCATCAGCCTATCGAGGGCATCCCAATGGTCTTGGCCAGGATTGCTAGTGAACCTACTTAACATGCCGACCGTGAAGGCTATGTCAGGTCTCGTACAGACCATAGCGTACATGAGGCTACCAAGCAGTTTAGAATAATCTAACTGTCGAACAGCAGCTCCATCATTGGGCTTTAAGCGGTTAGAATAGTCGTATGGTATCTCAGCCGCTTTACGTTCACTGTATCCCCACGTGTCCAACAAGGACTGGATGTAGTGGCTTTGACTTAGGGAAATGTCATGTTTCCCAAAGCTCACTTGCATACCTAGTATAGTGTCAGCTATACCTAGGTCCGTCACGCTAAATTCTTTAATTAGACCTGACTTTACGTCATCCATTTCGGATTGATCAGATCCAAGAATAAGCATATCATCCACATACAAGCATATTATGGCAACGTGGTCTGATCTATGACGTATGTAAAGACATTTATCCGAGAGACTCGACATGAATCCCATGTTCTTTACAGTATAGTCAAACTTCTCATGCCATAATTTCGGCGCTTGCTTCAATCCGTATAGCGACTTTAAAAGCTTACAGACCTTGTTTTCGTGACCGTCTACAATGAAACCTTCAGGTTGACTCATGTAGATCTCTTCGGTCAGATCTCCGTTCAAGAACGCAGTCTTAACATCCATTTGATGAACAATAAAGTTCTCAATGGCCGAAATAGCAAGAAGAAACCTAATGGTTGCTAAGTGACACACGTGTGAGTATACGTCAAAATAGTCTACTCCGCTTACTTGTGTGAAACCTTTAGCCACCAGGCGTGCTTTATACTTAGCTACGCTACCATCGGGATTTAACTTCTTTTTCAGAACCCACTTGCACCCGACAGTTTTAGTCCCTATTGGCTTATCAACTAACATCCAGGTGTCGTTCTGAAGGAGAGAGTTCATCTCATCCTCAATTGCTTCTTTCCAGAGTAGGGAATCCCTTGATCTCTTCGCTTCCTTAAAATTAGATGGATCGGCCTCAACGTGGTAAGTGACAAAATCACTACCGAAGGTTCTAGGGGTTCGCTCTCTCACTGAAGTCCTTCTAGACTATAGGCCAGAGTTGTCTACCGGAACGGAATCGGAGGTGCTCGGTACTGATTCAGGATCGTCCTCAGTAATAGTTGCTTGCATACCTGGGATAGTTAAGTTCTTATCTTTGAGGAATTTATCCTCGAAGAACACTGCATCCCTAGATTCAATAATTATATTATTAGACAGGTCTAAGAATCTATCAGCAGCACTATCTTCAGCACAACCTAAGTAGATACATGTATTGGTCCTAGGTCCAACCTTAGACCGTCTAGGGTCAGGAACCCTGACATAGGCTATACAGCCCCAGGTCTTAAGTCTAGTTAAAGACGGCGGTCGCTTAAACCAAAGCTCGTAGGGTGTAACCTCTAACTTAGCATGAGGAACTTTGTTCAGAATGTGATTCGCAGTCAAGACTGCTTCTCCCCAATAAGCGGAAGGCATGCCTGCAGTGAGCAGCATAGAGTTTAACATCTCTGCTAACGTTCTATTCTTACGCTCGGCTATGCCGTTAGATTGGGGGGAGTAAGGAGCAGTGGTTTCTGCTATGATGCCCTGTGAAGCAAGGAAGCATCTGAACTCACTGGACATATATTCTCCTCCTCTATCACTTCTAAACCTCTTAATTGTCATGCTTAACTGGTTTTCTACCCTGGTTTTGAAGAGACAAAACTTTTCAAACGCTTCATCTTTAGTTTTAAGCAACGAAATATGACAAAATCTCGTGCAGTCATCTATGAACGTGATCATATACTTCCTCCCACCTCTTGTGACAAAACTCTTAAAGTCACAAATATCGGAATGTATAAGCTCAAGAGGTGTTGTGCTCCTAGTAACCGTGCCAAAAGGTTTCCTAGTGATCTTAGTCTGAGCACACACTTCACATTTCCCAAGAGGAGACTTAGTGTCTAGTGTGATCTTATGAGTTCTAGCGACTTGGAATATTTTCCTATAGTTTACGTGTCTTAGTCTCTCATGTAGAGTCCTAGGGCTAACTAAGTTCAATTGAACTTGTTGCACTACCTCATTTGCTAGACTCAAATGGTACATCCTATTCTGGACGTAAGCACATCCAAAGTAATGTGAGTTGACTGACAGAGTCACTCTACCGCCACAGAAGTTAATAGACATACCAACATCACACAGTAAACTAATAGACACTAAGTTAGCAGATAAGAAAGGAATAAATTTGACGTTCTTTAAAAGTAAAGACTTACCTGAGGAGAGCATCAGAGTTGCGTTTCCCACCTTCAGTACGTCGGCTGTGCCACCATCTGCAACAGTCACTGATCCTTTTGCATCCTTCAGCTCTGTCAGAAGATTAGCGTTGTTGCAAACGTGGCACGTTGCCCCAGAATCTAGGAACCACTCCGTGCTAGCCTGCGCGTGTCCGACCATGGCAACAAAGTCGGATGGCTCAGCGTGGCTAACCAGATGAGCCTGGTTGCCTTCTTGCGGTGCTCTAGTTCTTTCTTTCCTTGGTAGCTTGCAGTCTGATGCACAGTGTCCCCACTTGTTGCAGTTAAAGCATTTACCCTTAAACCTTTTAGAGGGTCTACTCGGTCCTGCAACCTGAGGGCTACTGCGAGGCGGTTTGGTCTTGTGAGAGGGAGGAGCGCGCTTGGAGCTTGTAATCATGTTGGCAGCAGCCTTCTGCTTGCCAACAGCTTCCAAAGCGTGCTTCGTCCGGTTCTCGTCCTCAATGCGAATGAAGCGCTTGAGGTCGTTCAGACCAACTTGCATCTTCTTGCGGTACATTTCCGTTTTGAAATTGTACCACGAGGAGGGCAGCTTATACACAATTGTGCTGGCAACAAAACTTCCGGGCAGGCTAATGGACTCACTATGCAGAGAATCAACCAAATTTTCAAAATCTGATACCTGAGGGAGAATGGCTTTCTCCTCGTCGAAGCTGAAGGAGTGGAACTTGTCCACTAGATGAGCTTTGGAGAGGTCCTCCTCCTGTCTGAAGTGCTCCTCTAGGGCTTCCCAGATCTCCTTCACAGACTGCAGCTTGATGTAGTTCTTGGCCAGACTGGAAGAGAGACAATTCAGCAGGTAGTCCCTGCAGAAATCCTCATCTTCAGCCCACTGTGCCTCATCTGCAGTCCCAGCAACGTCAGCACGAGCAGTCTTGATGATGTAGAAGACATTCAGGTATTTCATCCCAAATTGCGTGTTCAACTTCCAATCGTTGAACTCGGAGGCCGTGAACTTTTCCAACTTGTTCATGGGAACCGGAGAGGACAAGAAAGAATTCCTCATTGCTTCTCTTACTGCAAGCCCGAACACAGGAACAGAGGCTTGGATCGGCTCCAGGAAAGCGTCGACCTGAGAAATCGTCGAACGGGAGGATCGACGATCGTCGACCGGAAGAGAACGTCGACCGTCGACCGGGAAGAAAACGTCGATCGTCGACCGGGAAAATGTCGACCGGAGGCGTCGAACTGGAGGCTCGACGATCGTCGACCGGAAGAAAACGTCGAACGTCGACCGGGAAAACGTCGACCGAAGGCTTCGAACTGGAGGCTCGACGATCGTCGACCGGAAGAAAACATCTGGAGCGAAAAGCTAGGGCTGGATGCAAGCGGCGACGGCGGCCGATCTCCTCCACCTCTTGATCGGCGAGAAAGAACGTTGCCCCAGACCGAAGGAACTCCTCTATCTAGAGGCAACGACCTGGAAGAAGCGAGCGGCGAGGAGAGAAAGGATCGGCAGGTCCTAACTTCGCGAGCGAAAAAATGCCCCGGCGACCTGGAAGAAGCGATCCGCGAAAAACGAAGGTGGAAGCTTACCCCAAACAGGCGACCGGCGACGGGAAGGGCTGGGCTAGACAGATCCTCGATCGGCCTGCAGCGAGCGGCGGCTGGCCCTAGATCCACGCACGGGAGACGAGCACACACGAAGGGAGCGAAGGTGTTTCGAGAATGTAAGCGGGTGCTCGAAACATACGGAGGAAGATCTAAGTGGAATCTACTCCCCGTTGCCCCCAGCTAGGTATTTATAGTAAAACCTAGGGTTAAGATCCGCAAAGCCCCCAAACCCGTTATTCGTCCGAATATACACTTACAAAACCATCAGAGCTCTTAATTTATAGCGGATAATGATTATATAGGCACCCACGACGAATGTTGTCTGATGCCAAATGTCGCCCCCTCGACAAATATCGCTCCCACGACAAATGTCGTCCCCTCGACAAATGTCGCACCCACGGCGGATATTGCTCGCAAGGGGTACTTTTGGTTGGGATTTAATTTTCAGACGAATGTGGCCCCCACGACGAATGTGGCCCCCGCCGAATGTAGCCCCCACGCCGAATGCCGCCCCCACGACGAATGCCGCCCGCACGACGAATGCCGCCCCCACGACGAATGCCGCCCCCACGACGAATGCCGCCCCCACGACGAATGTCGCCCCCACGAGGAATGTCGCCCCCTCGACAAATGTCGCACCCATGACGAATGTTGCCGCCTCAGCCAAATGTCGCCCTCTCGAACAATGTCGCACCCTCGACCAATGTTGCACCCACGATGAATGTTGTCCGCACGGGATCCCCCGTGCACGACTGCTTGTATATATATATATATAGACACACACACACCAGTGACAAGCACGGACCTCCGGCCCATGTGTCCCCGCGCGACAGTAACCGGCTTATTGCGGTGGGATTCGCCCGCCCACGCCTTCGAAGGTTTAATAATTTTTTATAATTTTAAAATATTATATTAATATAAAATATTTTAATATAATATTTTATTAAAATTTTGTTTAGTTTTTTCTAATCTAATTAATTTAATTATTAAATTATAAACAAATTATAAAAAAAATTAGTAATGATAATTTAATTAATGATTATATTGTAAAGAGAATTTAAAAAAATTAGAAATAGAGCTGGGCGGAGAACATGTGTTAATTAATTATAGTTTTTAAAATATAATTGAAAACGTTGGTGGCCTAATGGGTAAGATGTCTGACTCTTAAGCATGACATTGTAGGTTCGAGTCTCATTATGTGTGCATTTTTGTTTGTTTTTTTTTATTTTTGTCACTCTTTCGAATTTTGTCTCACATTGTGAGTTTAAAATGCAAATTCGGGATTAAATAATAAGAGAGGATAACAATGTACAACCCCGTGTTCGCCGAAGGGACTCGGGCAAGCAGGCGGGTCAACCCCGGCCCGCACCTCCAAAGGTCGCCCAGGCGGGTCGACCCCGGCCCGCCTCTCCTAGGCGGGTGAGCCTCCGAGGTTCGCCCAGGCGGGTCAGCCCTGCCCGCCTCTCCTAGGAAGGTCAGCATCGACCCTCCGACCCGCACCCATTAGGCGGGTCAGTCCTGCCCGCCTCTCCTAGGCGGGCCACCCTCGGCTCGCGCCTTCCCAGGAGGGTCGTCTCCAACTCGCGCCGCCTAGGCGAGCCAGCCCCGGCCCGCGCCTCTTACCGAGTGGAGGCATTGAAGGGCTCCTCGTTGTTGGCAGACCTGGGTGGACTGCGCATAGCCGGTTAGGACAGCGGAGTTCGGCTGTTGGCAGGCCAGCCAAAGGGGTTTTCAGTAATTTCAGGCCAGCAAAGATTAGTTATTTGCAGACTGCTTTCAGAAATTGATAAATAGGACCCAAGGGGTCCCTCAGAAGGAATGCTCACTTGTCTCCCAGTCTCCTAGCGCTTTCTGAGGTACCTTAGCCCGACATTTGGCTAAGGAGGGGAAGTGCACAGTGATCTTCCGGGTTTGTGGTGGGACCTCCACGTCGGGCCCTTGGTCTAGTCCTTTGTTCTTGTTTTCTTGTTGTTTACCTTACAGGAGCGAAGTAGGTGTGCGACCACCCCTTCCCAAGGGTGAACTCCACAAGAGACAGATTTTCGGTTTCAATATTTTGGTCCGGTGAGCGTGGACAAGTGGTCAGCACAGAAAACCTTCAACGAGCTCAATGACTGGAGGAGAAGGGAAAGGATCGGACAGGACTGACTCGCCACCCCCTCTCCCTCTCGCGACGATAGGGATGTTCGAGGACTTCAGGAGGGAGGTACTCGGTCTGGTTCGATTCACACTCGGTGCGCGTGCCGAGTGCTCGAATCCAGTAATCCCAGTTCTCGCGGATCCGGTACTCGGCGAGGTCGCTCCCGCCCGACGAGAAGGGAAGGAGGTCGCCGAGGAAGGCTGGGGTACCGAGCTCCCCGGGCAAGTGCTTTTACCAGGCTCGGGAGGCGGCGGCATATTTGGCGAGTTGGGAACGCGAGACCCTCCAGCTCGCCCAGTGGGGGGAGAAAGTCCCTTCAGCGAGCTAGTCTCCTCTGCCCCAGTTTCAGATGGGTTCAGGTAGCCCGACGTGTCCTACTACACCGGGAAGGGAGACCCGGTCCAGCACATCCAATTGTTTGAGGATGTGGTCTCGATCCGGTAGATGTCGGATGGCTTCAAATGCAGGTTCTTCGCCATCACTCTGAAGGAGAAGGCCAGGGAGTGGTTTCACCAGCTGCTGGCCAGTTCCATCTACTGCTTCGAGGACCTCCGCCAGGGGTTCATGCCGAGGTTCACAAACTCGAAAAAGAGGAAGAGGGAGTCAGAGTCCCTGTTCGGCATCAAACGGGGGGGGGGGGGGGAATGAGACCCCGGGGAGCTACGTCGATCGCTTCCAGGAGGAGGTCACCCAGGTTCAGGAGATGACGGGCCACACTCTGATGATGGCCTTCACCCTGGGGCTGCAACAGGGTTTCTTTCGAATGGAGTTGAAGAGGATTCCCCCTATCCTACGAGGAGTTGATGGAGAGGGCGGCGAGAGAAGTCGGCGGGGAGGCGTCGAACCCGGAGTTTTCCCGGAGGTTAGCCAGGTGGGCTACGGAGGAGGAGAGGCCCAGAGGAGGCAGAGGTTAGGAGGAAAAAAGAGCTGAGCCCCTGTAGAGGGAGTAGCCACAGCAGCAGCCCAGGTGGGGGCTCTAGGAGCCGAATCAGCGGCTAGGGTGGAGACCCGAATGGCAGGATCAGGGGGCGAGGAGAGGGTTTCGCGGAGGGGACAACCGCCAAGGAGGCCAGGGCTAGTTCTACCCTCCAGGTAGGAGGCAGGGCCAGAGGCCCCCCCTCCTCGATCAAGAGGAGGCTTTGGCAGTAGCCATGTGGGAGAGGAGAAGAGCAGCGCTTATGATAAGAAGGGAGGTTAGGGTGGAGTTACCCTACTGTGACTTCCATGGGGAGGAAGGGCATGCCACGACCACGTGCCCGGAGTTCCTTGAGATGAGACGAAATAGGGAGCAGCAGCAGCAGTAAGACCGCCAAGGGTTACGGATTGAGGAGGTCCCGCCTCGGGCAGAGGAGGACAAGTGCGAAGACCAGGCAGATGTGGGAACCCGGGGAGGGATCAGAGCATTCCATGGGGGGGGGATCGAGGCTTCCCGTAAGGCGAGCCTCCACACTATGTACCGACGGAGCGTTGGCTCCACATCCCAGACCCCACCCCCGGAAGAAAGAATCACCTTCACGGTCAAGGACATGCCGGGTCATAAAGACCCCTTTTGCGATGCGCTGGTCATCCAGACAGCCATCGAAGATTTCACCATCTCTCGGATCCTCATCGACAACGGGAGCTCATTCAACGTCATCTTCAAGAAGGCGTTTTACGCGATGAAGGTGGAGGCCAGGAGTGTGTTGGCCTCAGATGGGCCCCTGTTTAGCTTCTCGGGGGAGAGGAAGGAAGTCGAAGGAGGGGTAGGGCTTAAAGTCCCTCTGGGAGGGCAGTCCCGCAACTGCAAGTTCGTCATTATGGATACCCCTAGCAGCTACAGCGCCATCTTCGGGAGGCCCCTCATCAGCGCCTTCCGCTGCGTCCCCTCGTCCTTCCACCAATGCCTAAAGTTCAATGTCGAGGGGGTCCAGATCCAGGTCCGCGGAGACCCTAAGATGGAAAGAGAGTGCTATGTCACTGCTGTAAACTCCATCTCATGGCAGGAGGGTGATGACGAGATGGGGCGAAGGATGGATGAGGCAAGGCAGGGGGTTGGCCTGGAGGAGATGGAGGTGGAGGAGAGTTGCGTCCAGAAAGAGGAGGTGAAGAAAGTTCGGGAGCCGGCCGAGGCAATGGCTGCAGAAGAAGCCGAGGAAGAGGCGCTCGCCCCAAGAGGAGGGCATGCTGAGAAATGGGGGGGAGTGGCCTCGCCTGGAGGCGGCGGAAGAGGTGGTGGAGATGGAGGTTCACACCCTCGGAGGCAAGGTGGAGAAGGTTCACGCAAGCGGGGGGCTTACCCCGGAGGCCCAAGGCAATATGTTGGTGTGCATTCACAAGAATGTGGACATCTTCGCTTGGAGTGCTACAGGGATGCCCGGGATCGACGCCGACGTGGCTATCCATCGCCTCAACCTAGATCCGGAAGCTCTCCCCGTCCAGCAGAAGAAGAGGCCCATAGCGGACAGGTTGGCTGATGTAGGATCCGTCCCGAAGGATACTACATGGAATGCGTGACCACGACTCTCGCAACGCTTAACGCTCTTCTACTCGCACGCTAACGAAACGCAGCAATATCAACGATGCTATTTATCTTTCGCTCTAATATACGGGTAGCCGATCCGCGCTTGGAACGGAGAATGGCTATAGGCCAAAATCCTTTCTGGCTAAAAGGGATAATATTAATCCGGGACGAGCGTTTGGAGTTGTACCAAAATAGATCCACCAAAGAAAGTTCACGATTCGAGAAAATGGTTGGATCTATCCCAACTAAAACAAAATAGCGAGGATCGCCAATCCTCTCGGAGTCTTTGGAAAAACCAAACGAAAAATACAAACTATTTAAGAATGCACCACGAAGAAATCAACGATTCAAAAGATCACGCAAAATTCTTCCACCACAAGAACTAACTAGGAAAGAAAACTCTTGAGTAGATGGTTTCGTTACCCCACTCGGAACGGTAGATCCGAGATGTTCTGGATCCACACGAAACGATCGCTTTCCTTGGACGCGGCGGGAGATGCACCAAGGATGAAAAATTCGTTCGTCTTCTCCGCTTCTCGCCGGGGAGGTTCACCGACGGGCACCGTCTTCCTTTGTACTTGGCCTTCAAGATTGAAGACGGCCGAACGTCGAAGGAGGAAAATATCGCCGAAGGAGTTGTAGAATAGGAGAGAAGAACACGAGGGTGGAGGAGAGCAAGGGGGCGGCCAAGAGAAGGAGGAGAAGTGGAGAAAGGGGGGGCCGAAATTTTGGAAGAGGGAGCAAGGTTTGGGCGGCTGTTTGAGAGGGAGAATGAGAGGGAATAGATTTAGGGCAACTCAATTTTAATTCATTCAAAATCTAAATGAAAATTACATAGTCTGTCTTTTTATAAGGCTTATAACACACAAGGCTATTAGCAGCCCAACAACAGATAATTGCACACCAACATGAAATAAAAAGACTGAAAAATAAATTAGTTCAACAACAACTCATCAAAATAAAATTAATACTAAATTTAATTTCTTTTGCGTTGGCGAAGATTATAACCATGACCGCTGCGGCGTCGCAAGCCCTTGACCGGTGGGTCATTGTCTCCATCTTCCGCCAACATCCCGTGATCATCATGAACATCAAGTGCGCCCTCGTCGTCATCTTTAACACCAACTAAGCCGTCATGATGGCCGTCGCCATCAATCCTCCCCCTCTCGAAAGTGCTCATCACCGATGAGGGGACGGGAAGGTAACGATGCAAGAGATCCGCATCTAAAAGATCCACCTGTGCAGCAGAGAGCCAAGAGTCGTCCGATGCAGGATGACCACGCCATCGAATCAGAAACCTGTGAATGTCACCGTCGGGAGTGGAAAACACCGCATCCTGTAAAATCCTGTCAGGCAAGAAATCGGTCCGGGGGAACCTTGGAAATGCGTTAGGCAAAGAAGAAAAACAAATTGCATCATCAGTAGGCAACGTACCTCCCGGAGAATCCAAAGGAGTGAGCGATCCAGAAATATTCTCACCCCCCACCCCATTAGACGATATAGTGGAAATATTAAACGGAGAGACAGAAAGTTCAGGTGGTGGAGCGACATAAAGCGTTAAATCTGAAACGTTAAAGACAGGAGAAATTCCCCAATCAGCGGGCAACTTCAATAAATATGCATTTTTGCCTAGTTTCTTTAAAACTCGAAAGGACCCGCTCTCTTATTCGCTAGTTTCTTTATGGTGCCCGAAGGCATCCGTTCAGGGATAAGTCGAACCATTACCAAATCACCAACATTCAAGGGGACTGCTCGCCTATGTACATTAGCATTCGATTGATAAATATCATAATGCTTAGCTAACGTCTTGCCAATGTGCTCATGGAGAGAGTGAACGTGCGAGGCGAAGTCCTGTGCGAATTGACTGGATTTAAAAGATGTCGGTAACGGAACCAAGTCAAGAGGCACAGGCGCCTTGTATCCATGCACTATCTCATTCGGAGATAATCCGGTGGACCGATTCTTAGAATTGTTGTACGCTAGTTGAGCATGCAGAAGAATAAGGTCCCATGTACCCTTATGATCACCCACTAAACAACGCAGTAACCCTCCCAAACAACGGTTAACTACTTCCGTTTTCCCATCCGTCTGAGGATGATAGGCCGACGAAAACATAAGTTTTGTACCTAAAAGCTTCCAAAGTGTTTTCCAAAAATAACTAGTAAATTTAACGTCCCTATCACTCACTATCGTCTTGGGGACGCCTCGGTGTGCCACAAACTCTTTGAAATATAATTTAGCGACGTGCGAAGCATCGTTAGTGTTATGACACGCAATAAAATAGGACATTTTAGAGAAACGGTCCACAATGACCAAAATAGAATCATGTCGCCTAAAGGTCAATGGTAGGCCCAATATGAAATCCATGCTAACGTCCTCCCATGGTATCGACGGGATCGGAAGGGGTGTGTACAGACCCGCGTTGGTCTTGTTACCTTTTGCTAGTTGACAGACGCGACAACTTCCTACTATTTTATTGACCATATGTTTGAGGCCCGGCCAAAAGAATTTATCCTCTACCAGTGCGATAGTTTTATCTCGACCGAAATGTCCTCCTAATCCGCCACTATGTAACTCCCAAACAATAAAATGTTGTAATGACGAGCGGGGAATACATAACTGCAAATGCTTGAATAAATACCCATCACGAAGGTAGAATGCCGATATAGTGGTCGTAGAGTGGTCCTGAGCGGCGAAATAAATATCCTTGAAATCTGGGCATTGTGCATACTCATCTTTAATTCTCTCAAAGCCTATGACCTTTACTTCCATGGTAGTTAATAATAGGGAGACCCGACTAAGAGTGTCCGCCACGCGATTTAACGTACCCTTAAGGTGCTTGATAACAAAAGTGTACTCTTGAAGGTAGGAAACCCATTTGGCGTGTCGAGGACTGATTTTACTTTGTGAGTTAACGAATTTTAGGGCCTCATGGTCGGATAAGACTACGAATTCTTTTGAGATTAAATAATGTTGCCAATGTTGGAGACAACGTATAATGGCATAGAACTCGCGATCGTAATTGGAGTAATTTAATTTTGGACCGGTTAGTTTTTCGCTAAAATACCCTAACGGATGTCCATCCTGACTTAAAACACCTCCGATTCGTATCCCCGATGCATCACATGATAGCTCAAACACTTTATTAAAATCCGGTAGGCGGAGTAGTGGGGCTTCCGACATCCGTTCCTTTATCGTTTGAAACGCTTTAGTGGCCGCATTCGTCCAAACAAAATCACCTTTTTTCATGCATTCGGTAATCGGTGCCATTATACTGCTAAAAATTTCGAATGAATCTTCGATAAAACGTGGCCAGTCCATGGAAACTTCTAACTTCCCGAATATTTTTAGGTTCTGGTCATTCTTTAATTACTTGGACCTTTTTGGGGTCAACATGAATGCCTTCAGAACTCACGATGTAGCCTAGGAATTCTACGGAATTCACACCAAACGAGCACTTCTTAAGATTAATAAATAATTTTTCTTGGCGCAGTGTTGTAAGGATGGTCCGTAGATGAGTCTCATGTTCGCTCTGTGAGAGGCTAAATACCAAGATATCATCGAAATAGACTACGACAAATTTGCCCATATATGGTTTAAATACTTGGGTCATCAATCGTGAAAACGTACTTGGTCCGTTGGTAAGCCCCTCTCCCAACACTAGCCACTCATATAGTCCATCCTTAGACTTAAAGGCCGTTTTCCATTCGTCCCCTTCCCGTATCCTAATTTGATGGTAGCCACTCTTAAGATCCAATTTAGAGAATATGGTGGCTCCTAATAGCATATCTAACAAGTCGTCCAAACGAGGAATGGGAAACCTTTACTTGACAGTGATTTTATTTATAGCCCGATAATCTACACATAATCTCCAAGATTTATCTTTCTTTGGAACCAAAAGGGCAGGAACGACACATGGGCTCTTGCTGTGGCGAATAAATCCCTTTGCCAGCAAATCTGAGATCAATGTTTGTAGTTCGTCATGAGCGGAAGGATTGAGCCGGTAATGTGGAAGATTAGGCAAAGAGGAGCCGGGGACGAAATCAATTTCGTGTTGGATATCCCTCATGGGTGGCAACTTAGATGGCAAATCTAGCGGATAGACGTCTTTATAATCTTCCAATAACGTCCGCAGAGATATCGGCAAACTTTCTAAAGATAGTGAGTCTTCTTTAGCTTGTAGGCAAACTAGCGCATAGATAACACCATCCAGGAAGGTCTCGCGCTCTAACTCTTTCTTGCTTATCCGGCTAATAGTTTTCTTTTCCACAGGCACAGTTGTGTCTTTGGAAGCACTCGACGGGTCCTTAGGCGGTGATGGTTTAAGTATGATGGTCTTACCGTTAAATTTGAATTCGTAAGTGTTGGCGCGTCCAAAATGGGTCACTTCATAATCATAGAGCCACGGGCGCCCTAGTAGTACGTGACAAACATCCATGGGGATGACGTCGCACCACACCTTATCGATATAACCCTTCACCGTAAGTGGAACTAGACACCGCTTAGAGACCGCGATAGACGTTTTATTTACCCATGCTATTTTGTAAGGACGTGGGTGCTGCTCGGGAAATAAGTGCATACGAGTGACGGCGTTTTCAGATATGACATTCATGCAACTTCCGCTATCTATTATTAACTTGCACCACTTTTCACCGCTTTTAAAATTTAATGAAAAAATATTCGTTCTATTATATTCATCCGAAACACGCGGTGTGGCCAAAATACACCTCATAACCATCATAAAAGAATCATCTTCTATATCACTTGGTTCAGCGTCCGATTCATCGCCAACTTCATAGACGAGCTCAGCAGGCTCAGTCGTGGAGTCCATTAGTGCCAGTGGTTTACTCCTAGTGGGACACTCACTAGCGTAGTGCCCTTGGATTCCGCACGAATAACACGAGGCATTAGTCTTGTTAATTCTTCCTATCGGGACTCTCTCGCCATTGGGATTTTTGTTGTTCCTAGCAGTAATTACGATAGAGCTGGAATCAGTCGATCGGAACTTTCCTTTGTCCCGCAGGGAGGTTGTGGGTGGGGCACCTAAGATAGATTTTCCTTTCTGAAAGGATCGTCCCTTGGACTTGTAGACATTATGTTTTTCGATATCCAAAGCGGCATTGAAAGTCGTGTTAAGGTCCGTGTGACCATAACGCAATAGCTTGCCTTGGATGTCCGGGTTAAGTCCCTTACGGAAATGGGAGAGCATAACTTCAGGCATTTCCGTAACCTCGCAACGTACCATCATGTCCGTAAGGAGTCCCATGTACTCCGCTACCGACTTACTCCCCTGGCGAAGGGTGGCTAAGTCATCGAACATTTGAGTTCGGTGATACGTGGGGACATATTGGTTGTTCAGAAGCGCTTTCATGGCTTTCCACCCAATTGGGGGTAATCCATTCACAGTACCTAGTCATCTCTCTTCATTTAACCAGAACGTTTTGGCCCTACCCATAAGCTTCATTCGCGCAACCCGCACTTTCTCGCCATCCGTCAAATTATGCCAGTCAAAGTAACACTCGATCTCCATGACCCAATCTAGAAACGCTTGGGGTTCACCCATACCATCGTATGAGGGTGGGTCAATCTTAACGGCTCTAGCTAAGTCGAACTCATAAGGGGCTCTAGGCGTGTGCTCATCATCTTGCTCGTGATATTGGTTGTGCCTATCATCGCGTTGGTGAGCGGCCTGGGGTTGAGGACCCGGCCTGTGTATACCCGCAGCAGGATTACGGGGCACCGCTTGATTGACAGCCAACCCTTGTATTAGTTGCGTCAGTGCATCAAACCTAGTGTTGAACTCTTCCCGAAGCTCCGCGATGGTGGCCGGAGTGTGGTCATCATCATGGTGGTTGGCCATATGTGAAGTGGAGGGGGAATATTCAGTACCCCGCCTTGTGCGCATGAACAATGGCTAATTTCGAGGGTTTGACCTGATTAAATTTATAATGTTAGAATTTTTTGGCACTAATCCGTCGATCAAATAAAAAAATTTTTGTTGACTTTTATGCTTAGAAAAATATGAAGAACTACCAGAATTTTTTTTTAATTTTCTGATTTTTTTTTGTTTTTACTAAAGGCAGACCAAATTCAGCAAAATGACAACTTTGTTTTGGATTTTAACGGGCTGTGCGCAACCTAGGGAACGTCGTGATTCCTATTACGGAAAGAGCAAAGGATGGTGTCGATTGGGAAACCAACACAACCTCCCTCTGATACCAAATTGATGTAGGATCCGTCCCGAAGGATACTACACGGAATGCATGACCACGACTCTCGCAACGCTTAACGCTCTTCTACTCGCACGCTAACGAAACGCAGCAATATCAACGATGCTATTTATCTTTCGCGCTAATATACGGGTAGCCGATCCGCGCTTGGAACGGAGAATGGCTAAAGGCCAAAATCCTTTCCGGCTAAAAGGGATAATATTAATCCCGGACGAGCGTTTGGAGTTGTACCAAAATAGATCCACCAAAGAAAGTTCACGATTCGACAAAATGGTTGGATCTATCCCAACTAAAAAAAATAGCAAGGATCGCCAATCCTCTCGGAGTCTTCGGAAAAACCAAACGAAAAATACAAACTATTTAAGAATGCACCGCGAAGAAATCAACGATTCAAAAGATCACGCAAAATTCTTCCACGACAAGAACTAACTAGGAAAGAAAACTCTTGAGTAGATGGTTTCATTACCCCACTCAGAACGGTAGATCCGAGATGTTCTGGATCCACACAAAACGATCGCTTTCCTTGGACGCGGCGGGAGATGCACCAAGGATGAAAAATTCGTTCGTCTTCTCCGCTTCTCGCCGGGGAGGTTCATCGACGGGCACCATCTTCCTTTGTACTTGGCCTTCAAGATTGAAGGCGGCCAAACGTTGAAGGAGGAAAATATCGCCGAAGGAGTTGTAGAATAGGAGAGAAGAACACGAGGGTGGAGGAGAGCAAGGGGGCGGCCAAGAGAAGGAGGAGAAGTGGAGAAAGGGGGGGCCGAAATTTTGAAAGAGGGAGCAAGGTTTGGGCGGCTGTTTGAGAGGGAGAATGAGAGGGAATAGATTTAGGGCAACTCAATTTTAATTCATTCAAAATCTAAATAAAAATTACATAGTCCATGCCTTTTTATAAGGCTTACAACACACAAGGCTATTAGAAGCCCAACAACAGATAATTGCACACCAACATGAAATAAAAAGACTGAAAAATAAATTAGTTCAACAACAACTCATCAAAATAAAATTAATACTAAATTTAATTTCTTTTGCGTTGGCGAAGATTATAACCATGGCCGCTGCGGCGTCGCAAGTCCTTGACCGGTGGGTCATTGTCTCCATCTTTCGCCAACATCCCGTGATCATCATGAACATCAAGTGCGCCCTCGTCGTCATCTTTAACACCAACTAAGCCGTCATGTTGGCCGTCACCATCTTTGGCTGAGCCGATTCGAGAGGAGGTGGCCAAGATCCTTAAGGCCGGTTTTGTATCCGAGATCCAATACCCATGCTGGGTCTCCAAAGTGGTAATGGTTAAAAAAGGAGACGGCTGTTGGCGTATGTGTGTTGATTTTTCTCTTCTTAATAAATCATGCCCTAAGGATTGTTACCCCTTGCCTCGGATCGACGCGCTATTTGACTCAGCCTTTGGTTTCCCTATAATGAGTTTTTTAGATGCATTTTCAGGTTATCACCAGATCAGGATGCACCCTCCCGACATCAAGGATGTATCCTTCAATACCGGGGATGGGTGCTACTGCTATAAAATGATGCCCTTCGGGCTAAAGAACGCAGGGGCAACTTATCAAAAAATGATGGATGGGGTCTTCCGAGAGCAGAAGGGAAGAAACCTGGAAGTGTACGTTGACGACCTCATGATCAAGAGTCGAGACGATGACTCTCACCTTCAAGATCTGTAGGAAACCTTCGCCACCCTGCGTGAGTACAAGATGAGGCTGAATCCCTTAATTGCATCTTCGGGGCAAGCAAGGGAAAATTTCTGGGCCACCTTCTCACCCCCGCTGGGGTAGAACCCAATCCCTACAAGGTCCGGGCAATTTTGGAGCTGGGGTTACCTCAGAATGCAAAGGAGGTGCATCGGTTAATAGGGAAGCTGGCAGGGTTGAGCAAGTTCCTCTCCCGGGCCGGGGAGAAGTGTTCTCCCTTATTCAAGACCTTGAGAGGAGGTCGGAAGTTCGAGTGGACCTCGTAATGGAGGAGGCATTCCAGGCCTTGAAGAGGAATCTGCCTCAAGCCCCCCTGCTCTAGGGGCCAAAGGTGGGGAGGACATATATTTGTACTTAGGGGTCGGGGCGGAGGCCCTGAGCTCTGTTTTGGTTCGGGAAGATAGGAATAAATAGCTCCCGATTTATTATGTGAGTAGGGTGTTGAGAAAGGCCGAGCTCCGCTATCCCATTTTGGAGAAGTTGACCTTCGCTCTAATCATCTCGGCCTGGAGGCTCCGACCCTACTTCTATGCATATTCGATCCGAGTAGTGACAGACCACCCCTTCCGTAACATCTTCGAGTGGGTAGAGCATTCAGGAAGATTGGCTAAGTGGTCGGTGGAATTGAGCGAGTTCGATATCTCCTTCGTTCCCCGCCTCTCGATTAAGGCCCAAGCTATGGCCGACTTCTTGGCAGACTATGTGATCGAAGTGGTAGAGGAGGAACTCACTCGCCCGGTTCCTTGGAAGGTCATGGTGGACGGTGCCTCGGGGAGGCATTCCCTTGGGGCGGGGGTCATCTTGGAAAGCCATCAGGGAATGAGGTTCGAGCAGACAGTGGTGATACATTTCCCCATCACCAACAATCAAGCCGAGTATGAAGCTGTGATTGCGGGTTTGCGCTTGGTCAGAGAACTAGGGGTGAATAATGTGGAGGTCCTCACTGACTCCATGGTGGCGGCTTCCCAGATTAACGGGGAGTTTGAGCCAAGGGAGCCGACTCTGCAACTCTATTTGGCAAAGGTAAAGGGAGTCATCGGCACCTTCCAGACTTTATCCATTCAACATGTGCCCAGGGAGGAGAGCGAGCAGGTAGATCAGCTGACAAAGCATGGCCCCCGGGTGGGGGGTACCCTCACAGATCTTTTCCGCCCATCCATTGAGGAGGGGGAACTGATGGAGGTGGTGCAACACCTCTCGTGGATGGATCCCTTCTCAACGTACTTGTCCACTGGGGAGTATCCTGAACGGATGGACAGGAAGAGACTCAAGTACAAGTCGGCATACTATATCATGCGAGACGGCCAGCTATATCGAAAGACCCTCTCCGGGATATTGGCATGATGCGTGGACGAGAGGGAGGTCCCGAGGATCTTGGAAGAAATTCACTCCGGGGAGTGCGGGAGCCACTTCGGGAGTAAAACCTTGGAAGGCCGGGTCATCAGGCAGGGATATTTTTGGCTGACCCTGAGCCGAGATGTGGCGAAGTTCACGAAGGAGTGTCATAAGTGCCAACTATTCTCTCCCCTCCAGCTACAACCGGCCCAATGCCTTAGGAGTATCACAGCCCCCAGGACATTTGCAATCTGGGGAATGGACTTGGTTGGGCCCTTCCCCAAGGCCAGCAGCAAGAGAAGGTTCCTACTCGTGATGATTGATTATTTCTCTAAGTGGCTAGAAGTTAAGGCGTTAGCCAAGGTAACCTCCCAGGTCATCAGGAACTTCGTATGGGGGGAGATTATCTGCCGTCACGGGTTGTCTCAGGCCTTTGTCAAAGACAACGGCCCTCAGTTCGCCACCGCCGAGTTCATTAGCTTCTACGGGCAGCTCGGGATCGATCTTAGGTTCGCCTCGATTCATCACCCTAGGAGCAACGGGCAGGTGGAGGCGGCGAACAAGATCATTGTTAACCTCCTCAAAAAGAAGGTAGAGAATCTGAGAGGAAGTTGGGTGGAGCAGCTCCCTTCGGTCCTCTGGGCCCTTAGAACCACACCCAATACAGCGACAGGAGAGACTCCTTTCAAACTCTCCCATGGGTGCGAGGCAATACTTCTGATAGAGTTCGAGGTCCGAACCCATCGAGTGGTCGAGGCCGGAGAGGCCAGAGAGGAATTGAGGGCCGAGAATGAGGAGGAGCTGCGGCTCTCACTCGATATGGTTGAGAAGCTGCGAGAACTCTCTGTCGTCAGGCAAGAGAAAGCGAAGAGAAGAATGGCCAAATACTTTTACAAGCACGTCAGGGTCAAACAATTCGCGGAAGGAGACTTGGTCTTAAGAAAAGTGGATGCTGTAGGGAGGTCAGCCACCGTGGGGAAGCTCAATCCAAACTGTGAGGGACCATACATTGTACATAAGGCATTGAAGTCAGGAGGGTATCGCCTCCAGAATGTGGAGGGCGAGACCCTAAGTCTCACCTGAAGTGGTGATGACTTAAAACGTTTTTTCCCCTGAGTCATGTAAATGTCGTTTCAGTTTCTAATAAAGTCTCTGTTGATGAACTTGTGCCCTGACGATAAAAAGTGCAAATGCGAGTCCGCCCCAGACCCCAAGTAGATCCCGCTTCCAGGCTCCCATCAAGCTGGCAGGGCTGGATGTCACTCGGAGGAGTCCGCCCCAGACCCCGAGAAGATCCCGCTGTCAGGCTCCCATCAAGCTGGTAGGGCTGGATGTCACTCGGAGAAGTCTGCCCCAGATTCCAAGCAGATCCCGCTGCCAGGCTCACATCAAGCTGGCAGGGCTGGAAGTCACTCGGAGGAGTCTGCCTTAGACCCCAAGAAGATTCCACTGCCAGGCTCCCATCAAGCTGGCAGGGCCTGAAGTCACTCGAAGGAGTCTTCCCCACGCCCCGAGCAGATCTCGCTGCCAGGCTCCCATCAAGCTGGCAGGACTAGATGTCACTCGGAGGAGTCAGCCTCAGACCCCGAGCAGATCCCGCTGCTAGGCTCCCATCAAGCTGGCAGGGCTGGATGTCACTCGGAGGAGTCTGTCCCAGATCCCGAGCAGATCCCGCTGCCAGGCTCCCATCAAGCTGGCAGGGCTGGATGTCACTCGGAGGAGTCTGCCCCAGGCCCCTATTGGGTTACTCTATGAGGATGGAACAATGCTTGTGCACGCAGCGGAAGTAATAAAATCAAGAACAACCCAAAGAGATTGGGATCGGGCCATGAATATTGAATCAAGAAGTTAAGAAACAACTAGACAAAAATTACCTTAGTGGCATTGAGTCACAACTCAACGGAGATGCTCCAAGCTTTGAGTCTTTGTCGGTGGCGAGTTCTACCTAGAATAACGTCTACGTATCTGCAGAAATCCACACGAGTGGGAGAACACCTAGCTTTTCGTCGCATGAAAGATCGGGAAGGAGATCGACTGCACCTTGCACTTCAACGGACTGCTAGGTCTGCTCCAGAAAGAGCAACACCGGCGACCGTCGCCGGAGAGGAGGTCGGCGGAGCGAACGGGCGGCGGAACGCTTCCGTCCGGCGGGGTTCGGGAATCGGCGGATCGGCAAAACGACGGAACGCTTTCCGTCGGGCTCAATTTTATCCACAGGAAAATAATACCCAATTTCATTTCCAAAACCCTAAGTCTCTATTTATACCAAAGGCATAAACATACCAAAGAGTATCGCTATCTGCAGACCACCCAAAATAAGGTTTCAGAATCATTCGCCGAGAATCAGCACAGGTTCAGAGAGAATCAGTCGGCGGGATCCTCAAGACAGATTCAGCGACAATCAATAGACAGATTCGGCGAGAATCAGTGGCCGATTCGACGAGAATCAACAGACAGTCTCGACGACTCTGTCCTCGATTCTCGATGAATCAGAAGATTGATTCTCGACGACTTTGCCTTAGTCGGCGAGACATACTCGATGACTCCCGTCGACTCTCGACGACTTTGCCTTAGTCGGCGAGTCATACTCGACGACTCCCGTCGACTCTCGACGACTTTTCTTGCGAGTCATACTCGACGACTCTCGACGAAATTCCTTTGGCAAAGTTTGCCCTACCCCATTCTTTGATGTGATTGGTTGTAAGACCCCATTTTTTTTTTTTTTGAAAACCCGGGGTCTTATGCCCAGAACCGCCGCTTTGCGGTGACACCTTCGCACCCGGGAAGGTCGCCACTACAACGCGCCGATTCTGCCGGCCTTTTCGATCACAATAAGTAGCAAGCAAGAGAGAAGCAAGTCCATCAAAAGAGAATATCACATAAAATAAAACTCCACGAAGGGAGTGTCCACAGAAAATCATCAGAGTATAAATAGTCTAGAAATAAAAAGGGCTCATGCCCGGTACATCAAGTCCTCACTACAAGATCACTCAATGCGGAAGCAAAACTAAATCTCTACTAAAGGGCCGGGACTCACAGTCCCCGTAGTCTGGACTCCCGTGCTAGACTGTCCCATCTCCAAGCGTACCGGCCTCCTGGGCTGCCCCTCCATGCTGGGCTCCGCGATCTCCTAAAATGATATGGTTCGAAAACCGTTAGTCTAAAAGACTAAGTCCTATCATCCCCCACCTCTTCCCCCACGCTCTAAGGCACCGGGCGGAGAGGAAGAAAGGGGAGGACATGAAAGTGGAGAGTAGTCAAAAGCAGATGACGGTGGACCTAACTAACAAGTTATAACAGGGGAGCAATATAAATCTTAAGTGTTGTAATAGGTATAACAGAAAGGAAGTGAGTAAGAAATTAAACCTTCACTTATGTGAGTACACATAAGCCAAGGGATCTTTTGCAAGGCTCCCATCGTATAAAGTGTCCCATACCACTTATACGTTGGGGTGTCGGTTATCAAACAGCAGCATATATATATATTGAAATTAACCTTTGATTTATAAACTTACCCACACAAGCTTATAGACCAAGGGGTCGTTTTACAAGTCCTAAAGTATAAGCGTCCCATTCCACTTATACCTTAGGTGTCAAGGTTGTTATGAATGATTATGGCATGCAGCTATATGGTGGGTATGATGATCAAGCAGTGCAACTCACACACCCAACTTTGTGTACACAAACCTTTAGTTCCCCCTTTCTGGAGATAACTCCCAGGATACTCCCGTAGTGGCAGACGGAAGCGGTGGGTTGGGCCTCGCCCACCTCAAAACCAGTAAAAGCACTACTGGTCTGACCTATCGTACGCCCTCAACGCCTGGTGCACGAGGCGGACTCCTGCGTACTCTTGCCGACTGGTCCGCCGGACTTAACCTTGGCTCAGTGCTAGTCACCTTGCCGAGTCAACGATATCGGTGTCGGTGCAATCGAACTCCCCGATATCGAAAACCCACCACCTTAATCTTTCCTATTTTTATGCACATGCATCCGTTTGATATATAACAATTTTAAAGTGTCAAACTCCCGGACTAAACCGTCCGTATAAACCACATCCGAGACCAACTTCCCCGGACTAAACCGTCCGGCTCATCTCCAGACTTCATCCCTTAGAACACCACGGGACGGCGTCCCCTTGAACACCTCGGGACGACTTAACCATTACCAACCCTAACTAATGAGTGTGTGCAATGTGAATCCCTATTAGGCTAATTACTCTTCCGTTTGTTTTAAGATTTACGTTAGCCCAGGACTGCCCCCGGCATACCCCGTGAAGGGCTCTCAAGGGGCACTAGGAACCAAGACGGTGCATTACGGCCCGAAGTTCCCTTTCGCAAGGCACTTATTATTGTTGGTTAATACCCCGTTCCCAAACCCTTAATGTTACTCTGGTTCTAACCCTAATGTGTTTTAACTCCTTCACCCGCTCCCAGGAAAGACGATGTTCCGTCGAACCCGAGCTCCACCCATCCTTAGTTAACCTAACCACTATGCCATACCCAATTTCATTGATAACCTCCGAATCATCTTGCCACGGCATTTACACATGATTTGTCGCCCTATGACCATGGTATTACAATTTCTATGATTTCACTATATGCAGACCAACTTGAGCTAACAACAAGTATGATAGGAAGTGCATCAATTTCTCATCCAATCACCCTAGGATATTTACTAAGGGCCTATCATGACTTTTATAATTTAAATCCAGCACTTCCAAATTTTTTCCTAAATAACTTAATATTTATTTAATTATCCAGAAATTAAAGCCATGAGTGATTTTTGAGCATGAGGTACTACATTCATTCATCATAAAATTATAAGAAAATTACCAGGGCTCTACAATGTCCATAAATGTTCACTGACCAAAAATTATAATTTTACAAGGCCTAAAAATATTATTTAAAAATCATTCATAAATTCTACAAATTGCAAGCCTTGTGAATCAACCCCTATGATTATAGATCCAAAAATTCTACAATAATTACCAGAGATGTAAGAGGTCATAAAAACTCATTTGCCTAAGTTACACCAGATTTCAGTGAGGGAACAACCCATAATAATTATTTGACTATCTTTAGAAAATCAATGGCTTGTGAATGAAGTACTTAAAATAATCAGTTAATAATTCCAGCAAAATTCAAGCATATGTATAAGAATCTAAAAAGCTCTCTGCCAAAATTTCATATCCATTAATCAACCAGAGAAATCAAATTAATTAAAATACCCAAAAGCCTATTTTTGTGAGATATGAAGGAACTATCATGTATTGAATTCCAAGGCTCTCAATATTATTTCCCAGAGACTTCCCTAAACCCAAGAAGTACACTACCCAAGTTTCATGGCCTTTAGGCAAGTTTTGGTGACCTATTTTACCTTAACAAAGGAGGTGTCCTAAACTAGGGTTAGGGTTTAAGGGAGGGTAACCCTCTCCAAATCTTCCAAGACTTTGGTCAGGGGGTTCTAACCTCACTAGTCTCCTCTCCACCAAAAATCACTTCCATTCAAGGTCATTTGACCCCATGCCCTTCACAAGCCCCCAAAGTCCAACCTAGGGGTTTGGACTTGGGTCCTAGGGCATACTCACCTCAAACCACTCCATACACCATAAGGGAGTGTTAAAGCCCATTACAAACCAGTGGACCAAGTTTCAGCCTCTGGTGAGGGAGTTTGGTCAACCAAAATCACTAAGTGCACTTTTGACCTATTTGCCCCTTAATGGGCTAACCTAGGATTGGGTAATTACCCACCCAAAACATCTCCAAATTAAATGAAACTTTATACAGAGCTTCCCTAGGTCCCTAAGGACCTCCCACCAAAATTTTGGGGGATTTGGAGGTCATTAGACCCCTTAATCACTCTAAGATATGATTATTAAATTTTAACAAAAACTATAGAAAAATGTTATCCAAAAATTACCATTTTTGGATATGTCATAGGTGTAGGTAAGAATGACCCCTACATAAAATTTTAAGTCATTTGGAGGTCTGGTTTGATGTGGGCAACCAAAATGGTGTCTGACCTAGCCTAAGGACACCTTCCACCAAACTGAGTGCTGAGGTCAGCACTGTTATCCAAATTGGGTGAAATCAATTTTAAAATAAAGTAGATTCAAAGGGCTACATCTTTCATGTTCACTACTTTTTCTGTAGAGGGCTCTAGGTATTTTTAATAAATACAAACATTAAGAGGTAAAACTGTGACAGAAATACAAATAATATATCCCAACTATACATCATGATTTTCACTATTTGCACGAATCTTGAAGCGATTTGGATGGCATCCCTTCATCTCCTACCTCCAGCCGACGGCGGCGATTCACCCGACCTGGGTGATATTGCGGGAGGTTTTCCCGGCCACCGGCCACCTCCCCGGCCGAGCACCACCACCACCACCTTCGGGGAGGTGGGGGCTACCCCTAGCCGGCGGCACGGCCGCCGGAGAGGCCTTTTCCGGCGATCCCGCAAGCCATTTTTTTGGCAAAAACCGTGAAAACCAAAGCTATGGATCGGGCTCAATTGAGCCCGATTCTTGTTCTAATGGATTCCTAGGATCTACACATGAGTAAAGAGGAGGAGGAGGACCTGAGTTGCGGCTTGTAGACGGGCTGAACTCCTCCTTGCCATTTTCGGCCACCAAGCTTGAGCTCCTCTCCAACTTCTACACCAACCTCTCTGAAATTGGAAAAGGAACGGGGAAAAGCTTGCCCTTGCTCTGGTGAAGCTTCTTAATGAAGGAATTTGGGAGAGGAGAAGTGTAACTCCCCAATTTTGAATTTCCCCATTAATGGACATTAAGCCTATTTTCAGTTTTTCCTCCAATTGGTGGGGCTGAGCCACCCCCTTAGCTGGCCACCTTAGGGAAACTCTTCCCCTCCACCAGAAGAGTAAAAGCCCCATGATGGTGGGGGGTTATGGAGCCTCCATGGCCATGATGGCCATTAAGCCCCTCTTTCTCTCTCCTCCAAATTGGGGAAAATTTGCATTCCTCTCTCCTAGTCACCCCTTTCTGAATTTGGTGGGCCCAAACATGTCTCATTATTTCCTAAAACTCATGGGCCATACTACATGGGCTTAGCCCACTTGAAATGGGCTAGGTTAACCTTATAAAGCCACTTTCTCTCTCTTAAATAATGGGGAAAATCCCATTTTTCTCTCTCCTAACCATCATGGATGGTATTGCTGGTGGGTCCAGCCTAAATACACCCACTTTTAAACTCATCAAACAAGGTTAGCCCAAGTGGATTGAGCTTGGACTTGAGTTAGCCTATTTGGGCTAGATTTGACCTAACCTAGCCTAGGGTTGACCTTGGTCAAATTGGCCTTTTGGGTCACCACCAATGGGTCCTTGGTGACCTATTAGCCTCCCCTAAAGTCTAGGTAGGGGTGGGTAGGGTTGTTAGGGCATCTTGGAGGTCACTTGCCCCTTAGTAAGGGCACTTTGACCATTTTAGTGCTAGAGTTGACTTTGGTCAACATGACCATTTGGGTTGACCCCAAGGGGTCCTTGGTGACTTATTGAGCCCACATTAGGTCTAAGGGGATTTTTAGAGACAAAATGAACCTACTAGGCCACCCAAAATCAGAGTTTTGAAAATTGCTATTTGCAGACCAAGTGAGTCTCAACTAGATTTTTAGGTCACTTGGTCTCCTGGGCTCACCTAGGTTAACTCATAGGACCTAGTCATGCTCAAGTCACTCCTAGGGGGGGTCCAATTTGAAAATGGGATGTTACAAATCCCAATAAACAAAACAAAAATTTCGTCCTCGAAATTATGGTTAAGTCTACGGGGATGTTTTCTACTGGGTTAAGTTAAGCTTGTAACATCCCATAAGGGTTGAAGTACCTACTAGATCAATGATTAAGGGCTAGCCCCAATAAACAAAAGTTTAGCCCATATCTCCTGGAATATTCTACTGGTAATTGCAATTATGGAGAAAACTTTAAACCACTTGAGGAGTTGCGAGGTATACCTGACTGAAGAGCTCCGGGTACTTTTGCTGCATCAAGTCCTGTGGTTCCCAGGTGTGCTCCTCTTGTCCATGATTTCTCCACAAGACCTTGACCAGCGGAACCTTCTTGCGTCGTAAGACTCGCATCCCAGTATCGTCTATCCGGATCGGCTCTAGGTGCACCGATCGATCGGAAGCTATGGGCCCATCCGTAGTCGTAATCTGCTGCTCCGGCCGAAGTAGAGCTCTCCTGAGGGAGGAAACGTGGAAGACGTCGTGCAAACCCGCTAGCTCCGGTGGCAGCTCCAATCTATATGCCAAGGAACCGATCCGCTCCAGGATCCTGTAAGGCCCCATGTATCTCGGACTGAGCTTTTTCCGGCCACGCACCCGCGAGACTCCATGCATCGGTCGTATCTTCAAGAATACCCGGTCTCCTACCTGAAACTCTACTTGACGATGCCGAGCGTCATAATACTTCGCTTGCCTGCTCTGCGCCTCTAACATCCGGTCCCGGATCAGTCTCACCTGAGCCTCGGTGTCTTCCACAAACTCTGAATCCAGAATCTTCGGATCCACGTCCTGCAGCCAAGATAACGGTGTCCTACACCTTCTCCCATACAGGGCCTCGTAAGGAGCCATCCGTATGCTGGACTGATAACTGTTGTTATACGAGAACTCCACCAATGGCAGCATCTTCTCCCAGGGCTCTCCGCGGTCTACAATACATAGTCTCAGAAGGTCTTCTAGCGTCCGATTGGTACGCTCCGTCTGCCCGTCAGTCTGGGGGTGGAAGGCCGTACTGAAAGTCAGTCGGGAGCCAAGGTACGCCTGCACCGACTTCCACTCTCTGGACGTAAACCGCCCATCTCGATCTGATACGATCGTCCTTGGCACGCCGTGATAACGAATATACTGCTCCACGAACTTCCGAACCAACACTCCAACAGAGTCGTCCTTCCTGATCGGGATGAACCTAGCCACCTTCGTTAGACGGTCCACGATCACCCAGATCGAATCGTTTCCCGTCCGTGATCGAGGTAGGCCGTGGATGAAGTCCATCGCGATGTCCTCAAATTTCCACTCCGGCACCGGGAGTGGCTGCAATAAACCAGCGGGATGCCTACACTCTGCCTTCACTAACTGGCATGTCTCGCAGTGGGTCACGAAGTACATAATGTCTTTCTTCATCCCTGGCCAAAACATCATCTTCTTCAAGTCTGCCGTCATCTTCGTGATCCCCGGGTGTATAGAATATCTACTACAATGCGCCTCCGCCATGATGTCCTCCGAACCCGGCCTCCTGCTGGTATATAAACCCTGCCTCTGAAATGTAGCAATCCGTCTCTCAGGGAATAATCTCCTGTCGAACCCTCCTCCAAGGCTCGGAATATCGGCACTGCCCATGCATCTGTCCTTTGTTCGTCCCGGATGCGGTCCCGAATATCATCGATAGCCACCATCGATGCCAGATACTCCCTATATAGCTCTGGGTCATCCTCGGACACTAGGGATATCTGCATATCTCTGAAGGTCCGAACTAGCTCCATGGACATAACTTGGGGCCTGGCTTCGGAAGTGGCCGCTCTCCGACTCAACGCGTCGGCCACCACGTTTGCCCTCCCTGGGTGGTAGTGCATCTCATATTGATAATCTGCTAAGAACTCCACCCAGCGCCTCTGCCTGATATTCAGCTCCTTCTGCGTGTCCACATATTTCAAGTTCTTGTGATCGGAGAAGATATCGCAGTGGACTCCATAAAGATAATGGCGCCAGACCTTCAGAGCAAAAACGACCGCTCCCATCTCGAGGTCGTGGACCGGGTAGTTCCTCTCATGGGTCTTCAGCTGGCGGGAGGCATATGCTATGACATGTCCGTTCTGCATCAGTACCGCTCCCATCCCTTGGTATGATGCGTCGGTATACACCTGGAATCCTTCCTTTCCAGATGGAAGGGCCAGAATCGGGGCTGAGATGAGTCGGTCCTTTAGCTCCTGGAAAGCCGCCTGGCACTGCGCGGTCCAAACGAAAGGCGTCTCCTTCCTTGTTAAAGATGTGAGGGGGAGGGCAATTTGAGAGAACCCTTTCACGAACTTCCGGTAATAACCGGCAAGTCCCAAGAAACTTCGTACATCGGTGGCTGTCTTCAACGGCAGCCAATCTCGAACTGCCTGAACCTTTGCCGGATCCACTGCCAACCCGGCTCCGCTGATAATATGGCCTAGGAAAGCCACCTCCTTCAACCAAAACTGACACTTGCTGAATTTCGCATAAAGATGATGCTCCCGCAACCTCTGTAGAGTCAGTGCCAGATGCCGGGTGTGCTCCTCCTCCGTCCTAGAGTAGATCAGGATGTCGTCTATGAACACTATAACGAACACATCCAGGTAGGCCTCAAAGACCCGGTTCATGAGACTCATGAACGCCGACGGAGCATTTGTGAGCCCAAAGGGCATCACGGTGAACTCATACAGGCCATATCTGCTACTAAAGGCCGTCTTCGGGATATCCTCCTCCTGGATCCGCAGCTGGTAGTATCCTGATCTCAAATCCAGCTTCGAGAAATAATGGGCCCCCTCCAACTGGTCGAACAACTCGTCTATCCGGGGGAGCGGATAGGTATTTCGGACGGTCAGCCTATTTAGTGCTCGATAATCGATGCACAGGCGAAGTGTCCCATCCTTCTTCTTCACGAATAAGACCGGAGCTCCCCATGGCGAAGAACTTGGTCTAACAAATCCCGCCTCCACCAACTCTCGCAACTGAGTCCGAAACTCCGCCAGCTCTTTCGGGGCCATCCGATAGGGAGCCCTGGATATCGGCTTAGCTCCTGGCACCAACTGAATCTGGAAATCCTTCTCCCTGTGCGGAGGCAATCCTGGCAGCTTCTCTGGAAACACATCGGCGTAATCACAAACCACCGGTATATTGGCAATCCGGTCCTTCTCCTCGGTCATCTCGAACAGTACCTGATATACCATGTCTCCCTGTAGATGGGCCTTGACGGCCTGAATAGAGGATAAGAAAATATAGGACGCAGGTCTAATACCTTCCATCACGATGAGAGAATCCCCATATCTAAGGGTAACCTTCTTGGCCAAGCAGTCAATCTGGGCATGGTTCCAATGAAGCCATGACATACCCAGAATCAGATCATAATCTGGCAGTGGCAAGACCGTTGCTGACGCTTCGAAAGGTTTCCCGCCTATCCATGCCTCCATATTGCAACGGGACGAGGTGAGCAGCTCCGACCCGTCAGGTAGCCGTATCTTCATCATCGACCCCGTGAATTTCTCCACGCCATCCAACCCTTGGATAAAAGTCTCCGACACAAACGAGTGCGAGGCACCCGTGTCGAAGAGAGTGTGTGCGGGTTTGCCGCAAATGAAGACAATGCCTGAGATTGTGACTTAACTTAGAGTTTTATTCTTGGTTTTTACTACCTAATGCTAAAAACAGTTAATTCCTAGGAAAGGATGGAAAAAGATTTAAGACAAAGCAAACAAACATAGTCGTACCTGTGATCACTTGCTCAGGTTGTCGGGGCTGGGCCAGGTCCAGTGCATATACCTGCTCCCTTTCTTGCCTACGGTCTCCGCCCTGGTATCCTTGTCCTTGACCGCGTCCTCGACCTCCATAGTGCTGAGCAGGTGGGGCAATCTGTGGCGCTAGTGGGGGCCCCCTTCTCATAGGGCAGTTCCTCTTGATATGCCCCACCTGACGGCAGTGAAAACACTCTGGTGGAGGGTAAGCCCTCCCTCCTGGTCTCTGCAAATCCTGCATCTGTGGTCTTGGTATCTCCCGCATCTGGAGGGGCTGGGGAGCTAGAGTCACCTGCTCCCTCGACTCCTGTCTCACCTCCTGACGAGGCTGATCCTCCATCCTGCCCACATCTGTAACACGACCTCGTCGCTGCTCATTTCTTGCTCCACGATTCTGATCCTCCATTGGCCGCTTCTGGCCTCGGGTAGCGTGCCAGTCTGCCTCGATCCTCTTGGCCATCTCTAGCATCCGAGGAATAGGCCCATCGGACACGAACAATAGGGCCTCCCTCAAATCCTCCTTCAAGCCCTTGTAAAACCTCTTGGTGTACCCGGCTTCGTCCAGCTGATAAGAATCTGCATATCGGGCTAGATGATCGAACTCCCGATGGTACTCCACCACCGACCTGGTGCCCTGCTTTAGCTGTAAGAACCGGTCTTCAAGCTCATCCCTGGCCGATTGCGGAACAAAATGTTCCAACAACGCGACCCTGAATTCTCCCCAAGTGACCTCCGCAACCTCCCTGTCAGCATAAGTCTTGTCCAGGAGTGTCTTCCACCACCTCTTGGCATGGGACTCTAGGCAAGAGACCACCAACGCCACCCTCTCCTCCACCGGGCATCGTATCCCAGTCAGCATCTCATGCATGATGTCCAACCACTCCTCTGTCCGAACTGCCGTCTCTGTCCCCAAGTAGGACGGGGGAGAAAGTCCTCGGAATATACTCAGCCAGTTGGCTCCCGGAATCAACTGCGGAGCCGGAGCCTGTTGAGCCCTGAAGGCTTCTAGGATGGCTGTCAAAGTCTGCCCCATGTCCGTCTGAAGGAAAGGAGCGGGAGCTGGTGGAGGTGGTGCAGCATCCGGAGTCTGCAAAACTTCACCCTGAGGAGTAGGCTGCGCTGAGGGCTGCGAAAAGAAAATTTTTATTATGAGAAAACGGTTCGAAAGAACTAAATGTGGACAATTATATGTGATTCCCCTTATGGGCACACCACTGCTTCCGCTGCTTAGTTTGTCCGCAAACTAAACTCGCGCGGGGGTGACCCAGGGATTTGTGGACTGCTACTAATCCGATCGATGTTTGCTCTGATACCACTTGTAAGACCCCATTTTTTTTTTTTTTGAAAACCCGGGGTCTTATGCCCAGAACCGCCGCTTTGCGGTGACACCTTCGCACCCGGGAAGGTCGCCACTACAACGCGCCGATTCTGCCGGCCTTTTCGATCACAATAAGTAGCAAGCAAGAGAGAAGCAAGTCCATCAAAAGAGAATATCACATAAAATAAAACTCCACGAAGGGAGTGTCCACAGAAAATCATCAGAGTATAAATAGTCTAGAAATAAAAAGGGCTCATGCCCGGTACATCAAGTCCTCACTACAAGATCACTCAATGCGGAAGCAAAACTAAATCTCTACTAAAGGGCCGGGACTCACAGTCCCCGTAGTCTGGACTCCCGTGCTAGACTGTCCCATCTCCAAGCGTACCGGCCTCCTGGGCTGCCCCTCCATGCTGGGCTCCGCGATCCCCTAAAATGATATGGTTCGAAAACCGTTAGTCTAAAAGACTAAGTCCTATCATCCCCCACCTCTTCCCCCACGCTCTAAGGCACCGGGCGGAGAGGAAGAAAGGGGAGGACATGAAAGTGGAGAGTAGTCAAAAGCAGATGACGGTGGACCTAACTAACAGTTATAACAGGGGAGCAATATAAATCTTAAGTGTTGTAATAGGTATAACAGAAAGGAAGTGAGTAAGAAATTAAACCTTCACTTATGTGAGTACACATAAGCCAAGGGATCTTTTGCAAGGCTCCCATCGTATAAAGTGTCCCATACCACTTATACGTTGGGGTGTCGGTTATCAAACAGCAGCATATATATATATTGAAATTAACCTTTGATTTATAAACTTACCCACACAAGCTTATAGACCAAGGGGTCGTTTTACAAGTCCTAAAGTATAAGCGTCCCATTCCACTTATACCTTAGGTGTCAAGGTTGTTATGAATGATTATGGACATGCAGCTATATGGTGGGTATGATGATCAAGCAGTGCAACTCACACACCCAACTTTGTGTACACAAACCTTTAGTTCCCCCTTTCTGGAGATAACTCCCAGGATACTCCCGTAGTGGCAGACGGAAGCGGTGGGTTGGGCCTCGCCCACCTCAAAACCAGTAAAAGCACTACTGGTCTGACCTATCGTACGCCCTCAACGCCTGGTGCACGAGGCGGACTCCTGCGTACTCTTGCCGACTGGTCCGCCGGACTTAACCTTGGCTCAGTGCTAGTCACCTTGCCGAGTCAACGATATCGGTGTCGGTGCAATCGAACTCCCCGATATCGAAAACCCACCACCTTAATCTTTCCTATTTTTATGCACATGCATCCGTTTGATATATAACAATTTTAAAGTGTCAAACTCCCGGACTAAACCGTCCGTATAAACCACATCCGAGACCAACTTCCCCGGACTAAACCGTCCGGCTCATCTCCAGACTTCATCCCTTAGAACACCACGGGACGGCGTCCCCTTGAACACCTCGGGACGACTTAACCATTACCAACCCTAACTAATGAGTGTGTGCAATGTGAATCCCTATTAGGCTAATTACTCTTCCGTTTGTTTTAAGATTTACGTTAGCCCAGGACTGCCCCCGGCATACCCCGTGAAGGGCTCTCAAGGGGCACTAGGAACCAAGACGGTGCATTACGGCCCGAAGTTCCCTTTCGCAAGGCACTTATTATTGTTGGTTAATACCCCGTTCCCAAACCCTTAATGTTACTCTGGTTCTAACCCTAATGTGTTTTAACTCCTTCACCCGCTCCCAGGAAAGACGATGTTCCGTCGAACCCGAGCTCCACCCATCCTTAGTTAACCTAACCACTATGCCATACCCAATTTCATTGATAACCTCCGAATCATCTTGCCACGGCATTTACACATGATTTGTCGCCCTATGACCATGGTATTACAATTTCTATGATTTCACTATATGCAGACCAACTTGAGCTAACAACAAGTATGATAGGAAGTGCATCAATTTCTCATCCAATCACCCTAGGATATTTACTAAGGGCCTATCATGACTTTTATAATTTAAATCCAGCACTTCCAAATTTTTTCCTAAATAACTTAATATTTATTTAATTATCCAGAAATTAAAGCCATGAGTGATTTTTGAGCATGAGGTACTACATTCATTCATCATAAAATTATAAGAAAATTACCAGGGCTCTACAATGTCCATAAATGTTCACTGACCAAAAATTATAATTTTACAAGGCCTAAAAATATTATTTAAAAATCATTCATAAATTCTACAAATTGCAAGCCTTGTGAATCAACCCCTATGATTATAGATCCAAAAATTCTACAATAATTACCAGAGATGTAAGAGGTCATAAAAACTCATTTGCCTAAGTTACACCAGATTTCAGTGAGGGAACAACCCATAATAATTATTTGACTATCTTTAGAAAATCAATGGCTTGTGAATGAAGTACTTAAAATAATCAGTTAATAATTCCAGCAAAATTCAAGCATATGTATAAGAATCTAAAAAGCTCTCTGCCAAAATTTCATATCCATTAATCAACCAGAGAAATCAAATTAATTAAAATACCCAAAAGCCTATTTTTGTGAGATATGAAGGAACTATCATGTATTGAATTCCAAGGCTCTCAATATTATTTCCCAGAGACTTCCCTAAACCCAAGAAGTACACTACCCAAGTTTCATGGCCTTTAGGCAAGTTTTGGTGACCTATTTTACCTTAACAAAGGAGGTGTCCTAAACTAGGGTTAGGGTTTAAGGGAGGGTAACCCTCTCCAAATCTTCCAAGACTTTGGTCAGGGGGTTCTAACCTCACTAGTCTCCTCTCCACCAAAAATCACTTCCATTCAAGGTCATTTGACCCCATGCCCTTCACAAGCCCCCAAAGTCCAACCTAGGGGTTTGGACTTGGGTCCTAGGGCATACTCACCTCAAACCACTCCATACACCATAAGGGAGTGTTAAAGCCCATTACAAACCAGTGGACCAAGTTTCAGCCTCTGGTGAGGGAGTTTGGTTAACCAAAATCACTAAGTGCACTTTTGACCTATTTGCCCCTTAATGGGCTAACCTAGGATTGGGTAATTACCCACCCAAAACATCTCCAAATTAAATGAAACTTTATACAGAGCTTCCCTAGGTCCATAAGGACCTCCCACCAAAATTTTGGGGGATTTGGAGGTCATTAGACCCCTTAATCACTCTAAGATATGATTATTAAATTTTAACAAAAACTATAGAAAAATGTTATCCAAAAATTACCATTTTTGGATATGTCATAGGTGTAGGTAAGAATGACCCCTACATAAAATTTTAAGTCATTTGGAGGTCTGGTTTGATGTGGGCAACCAAAATGGTGTCTGACCTAGCCTAAGGACACCTTCCACCAAACTGAGTGCTGAGGTCAGCACAGTTATCCAAATTGGGTGAAATCAATTTTAAAATAAAGTAGATTCAAAGGGCTACATCTTTCATGTTCACTACTTTTTCTGTAGAGGGCTCTAGGTATTTTTAATAAATACAAACATTAAGAGGTAAAACTGTGACAGAAATACAAATAATATATCCCAACTATACATCATGATTTTCACTATTTGCACGAATCTTGAAGCGATTTGGATGGCATCCCTTCATCTCCTACCTCCAGCCGACGGCGGCGATTCACCCGACCTGGGTGATATTGCGGGAGGATTTCCCGGCCACCCGGCCACCTCCCCGGCCGAGCACCACCACCACCACCTTCGGGGAGGTGGGGGCTACCCCTAGCCGGCGGCACGGCCGCCGGAGAGGCCTTTTCCGGCGATCCCGCAAGCCATTTTTTTGGCAAAAACCGTGAAAACCAAAGCTATGGATCGGGCTCAATTGAGCCCGATTCTTGTTCTAATGGATTCCTAGGATCTACACATGAGTAAAGAGGAGGAGGAGGACCTGAGTTGCGGCTTGTAGACGGGCTGAACTCCTCCTTGCCATTTTCGGCCACCAAGCTTGAGCTCCTCTCCAACTTCTACACCAACCTCTCTGAAATTGGAAAAGGAACGGGGGAAAAGCTTGCCCTTGCTCTGGTGAAGCTTCTTAATGAAGGAATTTGGGAGAGGAGAAGTGTAACTCCCCAATTTTGAATTTCCCCATTAATGGCCATTAAGCCTATTTTCAGTTTTTCCTCCAATTGGTGGGGCTGAGCCACCCCCTTAGCTGGCCACCTTAGGGAAACTCTTCCCCTCCACCAGAAGAGTAAAAGCCCCATGATGGTGGGGGGTTATGGAGCCTCCATGGCCATGATGGCCATTAAGCCCCTCTTTCTCTCTCCTCCAAATTGGGGAAAATTTGCATTCCTCTCTCCTAGTCACCCCTTTCTGAATTTGGTGGGCCCAAACATGTCTCATTATTTCCTAAAACTCATGGGCCATACTACATGGGCTTAGCCCACTTGAAATGGGCTAGGTTAACCTTATAAAGCCACTTTCTCTCTCTTAAATAATGGGGAAAATCCCATTTTTCTCTCTCCTAACCATCATGGATGGTATTGCTGGTGGGTCCAGCCTAAATACACCCACTTTTAAACTCATCAAACAAGGTTAGCCCAAGTGGATTGAGCTTGGACTTGAGTTAGCCTATTTGGGCTAGATTTGACCTAACCTAGCCTAGGGTTGACCTTGGTCAAATTGGCCTTTTGGGTCACCACCAATGGGTCCTTGGTGACCTATTAGCCTCCCCTAAAGTCTAGGTAGGGGTGGGTAGGGTTGTTAGGGCATCTTGGAGGTCACTTGCCCCTTAGTAAGGGCACTTTGACCATTTTAGTGCTAGAGTTGACTTTGGTCAACATGACCATTTGGGTTGACCCCAAGGGGTCCTTGGTGACTTATTGAGCCCACATTAGGTCTAAGGGGATTTTTAGAGACAAAATGAACCTACTAGGCCACCCAAAATCAGAGTTTTGAAAATTGCTATTTGCAGACCAAGTGAGTCTCAACTAGGTTTTTAGGTCACTTGGTCTCCTGGGCTCACCTAGGTTAACTCATAGGACCTAGTCATGCTCAAGTCACTCCTAGGGGGGGTCCAATTTGAAAATGGGATGTTACATGCAGATCAATTGGTGATGAGAGCTGAAAGAACTTCATAGTTAAGCGTGCTCGGGCTGGAGTAGTACTGGGATGGGTGACCTCCTGGGAAGTCCCCGTAGTGCGGGCTTGACTATCGAGTTTGACTCATCTAAGGGTGGCTACGGCCACCAACAACCCGCCTGTGGAGGGAGAGGGGTTGGGGTGCATGGTCTGCAGACCTGGTTAGGCTGAACCCTTTCGAGCGTGGTGCTGGGGGTGCCGGCGGCCGTCCTTGCGAGCATGGTGCTGGGGAGGCCGTTACATTGGTAACCCTTACCAACACAGTCAATCTTCCAACTTCTCCACATGCTCTTATGTGTGACCCTGCAGGCTCATATCGCGTTGACAGTGAGATTACATGTTTTATCACTTCTAGATCACCATGGTAACTCCAACAATCTCCCACTTGATCTTGAAAGTATCAAACCAAAAACCTAACAAACAATGAGCGGCATCTAGCAATGCATCATTGCTCCCCAAGCAATAAGAGTTCATAACTCATAAGCCTTTATGAACAATGTCCCAGCGTTGTCTTTTTTCCTTTGTCCCTTACATCCGGAAAGAACTAGAGGCATGGACCGTGCCACCCTCATAATAGCTCAATCCAAGTTTCTTGATCTAGAACGGACTTCCAGAGAATGGTGAGTCCAATATCACATATTGACTCAACCAAGCATGGCCATGCATTTCTCAGTCAAGTTCAATCAAGGGGCCCATGGATGCAACTCCTGTTATATAGGAGGAAAAATCCCATATCTGCTCACACACAAACACACAAATGATTTGTAACGTGCCCAACAACCACCCTTATCATCAACCTTTCTCAAGGAAGAATTTCGATGGCATCAAAGCATGCACTTCCTCACTTGATGAATGTTGTGACTTCAGGTCAAAGGATCACACCACCATTGTCAATTGAGGCCTACTCGTGACACGTTAAGATAACAATCCACAGAGTAGTCTCAGGTTGGGTCTATCCAGTACAACTTGTTCATTAACAAGTACCCACGTGATGACTTGATATCACAATATCATGACCTATGAGAACTGGTCATCAGTCAACACACGTGCTAGTCTTAATGTATCATCATCACCCTTAGCTTCTATGATGATACAACGACCAGGGACCTTTTAAGAATGAAGCTTCAAATAAATCATAGGCTCTCACATTCAAGTCACGTACTTGATGTCCTATGGAAACGAACATTCTAAGGGTATTTATTATATTAACATTTAACTATCGCATAGAGAAACCATAATAAAAGAACCTGCCATTAATTATAAAAGAAAAATCTAGGTACACAATTAATCATATGAATAAATAACAAATAGCCAACAGAATATATGTTTACACGCAACCCACAAGACTCTCACTAGAGCTAATCATTTAGGTATCGTATACCCATTGATCTAGTATGACCATTATGCTTTCTCTGCGCGAGAGGCTTTGTCAGTGGATCCGCAATATTCTCCTCAGTTGGCACTCTGCAAATGTTCACATCTCCTCGTTCGACAATCTCACGAATAAGATGGAACCGCCGAAGTACGTGCTTGCAGCGCTGATGGGATCTAGGTTCCTTAGATTGTGCAATTGCACCATTGTTATCACAGTAGAGAACTATAAGACCAACAATGCTAGGAACTACATCAAGCTCGCCGATGAATTTCCTAATCCATACAGCCTCCTTCGCTGCGTTAGCTGCATCGATATACTCGGCCTCTGTTGTAGAATCAGCAACTGTCTCTTGCTTGGAACTCTTCCAGCTCATAGCTCCTCCATTAAAGCAAAACACAAACCCTAACTAAGACTTTGAATCGTCCCTATCAGTTTGGAAGCTAACATCCGTGTAACCATTTACAACGAGCTCTTTCTCTCCACCATACACCAAGAAAAAATTCTTTGTTCTTCTCAAGTACTTCAGGATATTCTTGACTGCAATCTAGTGACACTCACCGGGGTCTGACTGATACCTGCTAGTCATGCTCAAAGCAAAGGAGACATCGGGTTGAGTACATAACATTGCATACATGATTGATCCAATTGCCGAAGCATATGGAATCAACTTCATGCGGTCCTTATCTTCACAAGATTTTTGACACTGGTCCTTAGAGAGATTCACACCATGAGACATGGGTAAAAATCCTTTCTTGGACTCAAGCATGTTGAACCGCTTCAACACCTTCTTGATATATGTACTCTGGGTCAAACCAAGCAACTTCTTCGATCTATCTCTATAGATCTTAATACCAAGTATATAAGTCACTTCACCCAAGTCCTTCATAGAAAAACAGTTCCCTAGGTTGTTCTTAACAACTTTCAGGGCAGGAATGTCATTCCCAATAAATAGTATGTCATTTACATACAATATTAGGAAGACAACAATGCTCCCACTGATTTGCTTGTAAACACAAGGCTCATCTTCATTCTTGATGAAACAAAACTCTTTGATTTTCTCATCAAAATGAAGATTCCAACGTCGAGAGGCCTGCTTCAGTCCATAAATGGACCTATTCAGCTTGCATACTTTAGTGGCTTCATTTGGGGATACAAAACCCTCGGGTTGTGTCATGTACACTTCCTCAAAGAGGTTTCCATTAAGTAAAGCCATTTTGACATCCATCTGCAAGATCTCGTAGTCATAATACGCAGCAATAGCAAGCAATATCCTTATGGACTTTACCATTGCAATAGGGGAAAAGGTCTCATCATAGTCAATACCATGAATATGCTTGAAACCCTTAGCCACCAGTCGCCCTTTGAATGTCTTTAAATTCCCATCCATGTCGGTCTTCTTCTTGAAGACCCATTTGCACCCTATGGGTCGTACCCCTTCAGGTGGTTCCACCAAGTTCCAAACTTGGTTTGCATACATGGAGTCCATTTCGTATTTCATAGCCTCAAGACATTTGTCGGAGTCCGGTCCATTCATAGCCTCTTGGTAGGTTGCTGGTTCATCATCATGATCCATAAGCAACACATTACCTATTTGAGACACAAGAAATCCATATCTCTCAGGCTCAAATCTTGGTCTACCAGATCTACGTAGGACTTGTGTTTCTTGAGCAGGTTCTCTAGCTACAACATCTTATAGTCCTGTCTCAAAATCCAATTCCGATTCATTCACTACTTGTGGTTCTTGAACTTCTTCAAGTTCTACCTTTTCAGTCTTTCTTGATAAGAATTCTCTTTCCAAGAAGACGCCAGTCCTTGCGACAAACACTTTGCCCTCGGACGGTAGGTAAAAGTAATACCCTTTCGTTTCCTTAGGATATCCCACTAGATAACATTTATCCGATTTGGGTTCCAGCTTGTCAGGCATTTGACGTCGCACGTATGCCTCACAGCCCCAAAAATTAAATGAACGACATACTAGTACGCTTCCCAGTCCATATCTCATATGGTGTCTTCAGAACCATTTTCATTGGAGTGCGATTCAGTGTCATAGCAGCAATCTCTAAAGCAAAACCCAAAAAGGAAACAGACAAGTCTGCATGACTCATCATTGAACGTACCATGTCTAACAGAGTACGATTTCTCCTTTCAGACACACCATTATGTCGTGGTGTTCTAGGTGGAGAGAGCAGTGATACAATACCACACTCTTTCAGATGATCATAGAACTCATGACTCAGGTATTCGCCACCTCGATCAGATCGGAGTGCTTTAACCCTTTTACCTAACTGGTTTTCTACTTCATTTTTGAACTCTTTGAACTTTTCAAAGGTCTCGGATTTGCACTTAATAAGATACACATATCCGTATCTACTGAAATCATCAGTAAATATAACGAAGTTGAAATACCCACCTCTAGCCATGGAGCTCATGGGTCCGCATACATCACTATGTACAATACCCAAGAGATCATCAGCCCTCTCAGTAAAACAAGTGAAAGGGGCTTTAGTCATCTTGCCTAACAAACAAGATTCACATCACTCAAATGATTCATAATCAAATGAGTCCAAAAGTCCATCTTTATGGAGCTTGGATATGCGCTTCTCGTTTATATGGCCCAAACGACAGTGCCATAGATATGTAGGGTTTGAGTCATTTGTTCTTAGCCTTTTATTATTTTCTACATTATAGATCAGATGGTCCAGGTTCAAAATATAAAGACCATTAAACAATTGGGCTACAACATAACAAACATCATTCTTAAATATATAACAACAGTTGTTCTTAATTATAAAATAAAATCCAATCATGTCTAAGCAGTAAATGGATATAATGTTTCTAGTTATGGCCGGAACAAAATAACAATAATCTAGTTCTATTACAAGCCCACTGGGCAAAGAAAGACGGTAAACCCTTACAGCTAAAACACCAACTCTTGCTCCATTGCCGACGCGCAGGTCCACCTCCCCTTTACTCAGCAATCTTCTCCTTTCCAGTTCCTGCACATTTGTACAAATGTGTGAACCACATCCGGTATCCAATACCCAAGATGAAGGAGCAGAGAGGTTTATTTCTATAACAAAAATATTTGAAGCGGAAGTCATACCTCCCTTCATTTTCTGCAGACCCTCAATGTAAGAAGGATAGTTCCTCCTCCAATGACCAGCCTTGCCACAGTGGTGGCATTTCCTTTCCTTCACCGTGCTCTTCTTTTTCTTCAGTGCAGAAGACTTGGGCTCAAGATGTGACTTATGTACCACCGTCGTCTTCATAGAGCCCTTGGCCTTGCCCTTGCCCTTATGCACCATCAGTATGGGGCAGGCAGGCTTGGCCTTCTTCATGTTGATCTCGGCAGTTCTGAACATGCCTAGGAGCTCGGGTAGTGTCTTGTCTATTTCATTCATGTTGTAGTTCAAGACAAACTTCTCATAACTGTCCGACAATGATTGCAGGATCAGATCTGTGGCCAACTCATGACCCAGAGGAAAACCCAGCCTTTCAAGGTTATCTATATACCCAATCATCTTGAGTACGTGAGTCCCTACTGAGTCTCGAACTCCCATCTTGCACTGAGACAATGCTTTTGTGACGTCAAACCTCTCTTGACGAGCATGCCCTTGAAACATTTTCTTGAGATGCTCGTCAATCTCCTTGCACCCCATGTTCTCATGTTGCCTCTGAAGCTCAGAGTTCATGGTAGCAAGCATAAGGCATTCGATGTCTAATGCGTCATCAGAATACTTCTTATAAGTATCCTTATCAGCACGGGAAGAATTCCCGGTCTGCACCTCGGGGGCTTCTTCTTCCAAGACATAGAGCTTTCGCTCTTGCCTGAGAACAATTCTCAGGTTCCTGTACCAGTCCATGTAGTTAGTCCCACTGAGCTTATCCTTCTCAAGGATGGCTCTCAGAGACAGAGTGGAGTGTGAACCACTTGCCATGGAATTCTACAAGAATTCATGTAGAATAATATCAGTACCAAATTTTCAAAATACAATTTATTTTAACTTGGACTTTAATTAAAACTCCCACTATTGTATTCGAAATGATGACCCTCACTATCAATTCGGAGAGTTCATGCGAGCTTCTCTCTTAGTGGACAAGATCTGTATTTCACCAACACAATGAGTCAGCTTTGGCTTTTCTCTCACGATGTGGTTATTTAGGTTGGCAACGCTTGCCAATTACATACTCATGCAATTCTTGTATGGTTGGTGAATAACTCCTTATTCGCATCCATCATATGGTGCATGCCAACCCTATACCCATAGACACTCAACCTTTGAGGTCACCTAGTTAAGTTAGACCCGATGTCGACAGTGGGATATCACAATTATTTGCTCGCAGCCTTACAAAGATAGATTAATGTACCTTGCTTTGGCAAGCCCACACTTCATCGATCGAGGCAGGAAGAGTGTCATCCATCTAAAGGCATCCGAGCACTTAATATTAGAGGAAGGGATTTTTGATTATTGGTTAACAATTAACCATGATTAACATTTGATCAATGCGCACATCCACAAAAAAACAGTCTCTAAAACAACATGCGTCCCTTATGTGCACAACATGGTACTATAAACATTTGATAGAAGAAAGGGCTAAGTCTGAACATCCGGACTCTTCCAAATCTTCAGATTTACATGCATTGGACAAAGATAAAGACAACTCAACTTAAAGCAGTAGACAAGCTCGTCTCTCATTGTTGGATTCAAAATCCAAAACAATGCACATGTTCATTAACCACTCGAGGGACGGTTACTGCTAAGGAGACAACAACTTCTAACAATTAGAAATTACCACGAAGTCCCAGATGTTCCTGGCCGGGTTCCAAGGGGCAGAGCCCCTAACCTGTGGGTTATGGGCTCACCGATTTCCCTTGGAAAAACCATCAACAATTGATGTTCCAGGATTAAATCTAGACATTTAGAATGCTTCTAAATCCCTAGGTTTACACGTACTGGAATAACCTAACTTCCAAAACAACAATCATGGCCGAAACCTCCCTCTGATACCACTGTTGGGTTACTCTATGAGGATGGCACAATGCTTGTGCACGCAGCGGAAGTAATAAAATCAAGAACAACCCAAAGAGATTGGGATCGGGCCATGAATATTGAATCAAGAAGTTAATAAACAACTAGGCAAAAATTACCTTAGTGGCGTTGAGTCACAACTCAACGGAGATGCTCCAAGCTTTGAGTTCTTGTTGGTGGCGAGTTTTACGTAGAATAACGTCTACGTCTCTTCAAAAATCCACACGAGCGGGAGAACACCGAGCTTTTCGTCGCACGAAAGATCGGGAAGGAGATCGACTGCACCTTGCACTTCAACGGACTGCTAGGTCCGCTCCAGGAAGAGAAACACCGGCGACCATCACCGGATAGGAGGTCGGAGGAGCGAACGGGCGGCGGAACGCTTCTGTCCGGCGGGGTTCGGGAATCGGCGGATCGACAGAACGGCGAAACGCTTTATGTCGGGCTCGATTTTATCTACAGGAAAATAATACCCGATTTCATTCCCAAAACCCTAAGTCTCTATTTATACCAAAGACATAAACAGACCTAAGAGTATCGCTATCTGCAGACCACCCAAAATAGGGTTTCAGAATCATTCGTCAAGAATCAGCACAGGTTCGGCGAGAATCAGTCGGCGGGATCCCGAAGACAGATTCAGCGAGAATCAATAGACAGATTCGGCGAGAATCAGCAGCCAGATTCGGCAAGAATCAGCAGACAGTCTCGACGACTCTGTCCTCGATTCTCAACGAATCAGCAGATTTATTCTCGATGACTTTGCCTTAGTCGGCGAGACATTCTCGATAACTCCCGTCGACTCTCGACGACTTTGCCTTAGTCGGCGAGTCATACTCGATGACTCCCATCGACTCTCGACGACTTTGCCTGCGAGTCATACTCGACGACTCTCGACGAAATTCCTTTGGCAACGTTTGCCCTACCCCATTCTGTGTGGTGATTGGTAACCCTTACTAACACAGTCAATCTTCCAACTTCTCCACATGCTCTTATGTGCGACCCTGCAGGCTCATATCGCGTTGGCAGTGAGATTACATGTTTGACCACTTCTAGATCACAATGGTAACTCCAACAGCCCCGAGCAGATCACGCTGCCAGGCTCTCATCAAGCTGGCAGGGGTGGATGTCACTCGGAGGAGTCTGCCCTAGACCCCGAGCAGATCCCGCTGCCAGGCTCCCATCAAGCTGGCAGGGTAGGATTTCACTCGGAGGAGTCATCCTTAGGCCCCGAGCAGATCCCGCTGCCAGGCTCCCATCAAAATGGCAGGGCTGGATGTCACACTGAGGAGTCTGCCCCAGACCCCGAGCAGATCCCGCTGCCAGGCTCCCATCAAGCTGGCAGGGCTGGATGTCACTCGGAGGAGTCTTCCCCAGACCCCGAGCAGATCCCACGGCCAGGCTCCAATCAAACAGGTAGGGCTGGATGTCACTCGGAGGAGTCTGCCCCAGACTTCGAGCAGATCAAGCTGCCATGCTCCAATCAAGCTGGCAGGGATGGATGTCACTCGGAGGATTCTGCCTTAGACCCCAAGCAGATCCCACTGCTAGGCTCCCATCAAGCTGGCAGGGCTGGAAGTCACTCGGAGGAGTATGCCTTAGAACCCGAGCAGATCCCGCTGCCAGGATCCCATCAAGCTGGCAGGGCTGGAAGTCACTCGGAGGAGTCTGCTCCAGGCCCCGAGCAGATCCCGCTGTCAGGCTCCCATCAAGCTGGCAGGACTGGATGTCACTCAGATGAGTAAGCCTCAAACCCCGAGCAGATCCTGCTGTCAGGCTCCCATCAAGCTGGCAGGGCTGGATGTCACTCGAAGGGGTCTGTCCCAAACCCCGAGCAGATCCCGTTGACAGGCTCCCATCAAGCTGGTAGGATTAGATGTCACTCAGAAGAGTCTATCCCAAACACTGAGCAGACCTCGGGAGCCCCGCTCAGACCCCCACTGACTGACGTGGGCGGGGCACCTCGACAGGAGTAGCGTATAATGGAAGGAGCTAGCCGCCTTTGACACGAATGGATCGGCGGGTCGACGAAGGGATCTCGGCACGTGGGAGAGCCAAGAAAGCCGGCCCCGACCTAGAGATCGGCGGGCCCCATGGAAGGGGTTTAGGAGGCGACCTCTCGGCCGCGCCAAGACCCCCAGAAAGTCGCCCCGCACAAAGTCCAATCGCACGCTAGGGTTTTCTCGCCTACCCAATAACGCGAATGGGGTAGCGATCCCGGATGGAGTAGGCGAGTCTCCCCCTCGCATCGCGGCTACCTAACTTACCCCTCGCTCCTAAGCCTAAGTTCAGAGTCTAAAGCGAACGGACGACCTCACTCGCTCGCTCACCGCCGCAACGTCCAAAAGAACATTCAAGAATAAAAGAAATCATAACAAGTGTGAGAATCAAGGGGTGAATGCAAGAAATAAAGATATCCGCGTTTCAGATAAAAAAAGAGTTATTTACATTGGGGAAATCAAAAGGGGGTTAACTATTACAAAAACTGGGCTCTGGCCCGCGTCACTACCGCGACAAAAGTGGTACGAATGCAAGCTCCCGGCAAGGCGAGCACTAAGCGGCGGTCCCTTATATAGGGTTATAGGGCCCGTCGCCCGGCTCTGGTACCGGAAGGAACAGCTCCGGTACCACCTCGCTCACCAGAAGCTTGGCATCGGCGTCCTTGATGAGGTTGGCCCTCTGCAGCGTCTGGAAGGTGTATTTCGCCACGCTAGCCGCATTCTTCTGCATCATCACTTTGATCTCGTGATCGCTGTAATGAGCAAGCTGGCAGCCGCTTGTAGATGGCGGAGGGGCAGCCGCTGCAGCCTCCAACGCGTCCACCTGCTTCTGAAGTGCCTGCTTCTCCTGTTGGAGGGGGGCGACCTCAGTGCCCAGTCGGCTGGCCATCGCCGCGTCCGGTGAATTGGAGAACGACCGAGTTCAATTACGCGGGAGGGATGAATGGTTGAGGCGAGTCGAGAAACCTACCGCTCCACCTAGGTACTGAGCGAGAGCGGCCTCAGCTGCGTCGGCCCACTTCCATAGTTCACTCTCCTCCTCCTGAGAGAGTCAGTGGGCGCCTCCTTCTCGTCGACTAACTTGTGGAGGGATGGGATGCTCTTGTCCAGCCGAAGGCACCGCCAGCCGACCATATGGGACAGTTCCAGGCTGCGAAACTGGGCCCGCGAGTTTTCATATATCAACACCCACGTCGCTTCCTCGTCATAAACGACGGCGTCCTCTCGCCCGTAGATGCCGAAGGCGAGGTTGTAAGCGTCCCCGCTACTGGAGTCGTCCTCTAACCAGCTCGGCAGCAGCGAGGATATGTAGACCCGGTTGGTCTCCTTGTCCCACTGGAGCAGCGGGACTCCGGACTCGTCCGCGGGTCCCTCACCATAACCAAAGTTGCGGTGCCCCTGGGGGACTGGCTTCCCTGTGGGCTGAACCTCCTCTGGCGGCTGAGATATGCCTGCCTCTCCGCCAGAAGATCTTACGGACATAGAGGCTACGGGGGCGGGAACGGTGGACAGCTGGCTCGCGGGGGCCTTGCCCTTGTCACAAGTCCGGGGAGGTGAGCCACCCGCCTTCTTCGATTTCTTGGGCGATGGCGGGTCCTGAGGCCACTCGTGGCTGGACCGCTTCGCGGGAGCAGTGGTTGAGAACTCGCGATGTGCAGCAGCATCCACTTCGGCCCGGGCAAGCTCGCCGGTAGCGAGTCGCGTGCTCTCATAAGGCGGATGGAGAGGAATGTCGTGCTCGCCTACAAGAGCGTGAAACTTTGAAAATATTCTACGTGAATAAGAGTGAGTAGATGGGCGAATCGCTTACCCTCACCGGGCGGGATGAGGATGAGGTCGTCCAGGTTTCTGCGCAGGTAGGCCACCTTAAAGTTCTTCCCAGCGAAGAACCCGAATAACCCCGCTTTATGACCCCCAAGGGCCAGGGGGCGGTAGCTCGCCTCGCTGAGTTTGACGGGCGAGAAGGGGATGTTTCTGAAGTCCCCCTTGACGAAAATGAACTTCTTGAGCCAGTTGTGGCTCTTGTTGACGGTCTCCCGCACCTTCACGTGGCTGCTGGAGAAGCAGGTGGTCCCGTCTTTATTCGCCCAAAAAGAGAATAACTTGCGGAATACTGCGAGGCTGAACTCGACCTTCTCTTCTCGAAGGAAGAAGGCGAACCCGACAATCACTACAACGGAGTTCGGGGTCATCTGCCCTGGGACCACCCCATAGTACTTGAAGATCTGGCAGACTTACGGCCATAGGGGTTGCCATAGGCCCGCCTCGAAGTGGGTCGTGGGGAATGCGAGCTCGCCAGCGAAAAGTTCGTTTATCCGTTCGTCCTTCCTGGTCCGCCTCGCCTTGAAACTGGGCGGGACAAAGCGACCGACTGTATCTACAAATTCTCTCTCAGTAAGGACGGCGAGGGGGAAATCGTGCTCGGAGAAGGTCCATGCACTGTTGCTCCTCCCCTCTGCCTCGCCACTGCCACCACCCTTCTTGCAGAAGTCTTGACGAGCGGGACAGGGGATTTCTCGCAAAAAGCTAGGGGAAGGAAGAAGTCTTAAATGCGGTAGGTGAGGAAGGGTCGGCAGGGCCTATTTATAGAATGAGAAAGGGCGGGTAAATAGTCCTTTTGGCGGGAAGAGTGCGGATAGCAATATAGCCCTGACGTTTTGACTTCCGAACCCAATCCGGTCCTCGTCAACCCGTCAGTCGGCCGCAAAACGCCTGCACTCGCGCCTCCATAATTGAAGAGCGGCCGCAATGCAGGCCGACTCTGACTCGCGCGCGATTCACCTGTCGTGCGACCCGCGAGCAGCCGGCTCGCCTTCGCCAGTACTAAAATAACAATGGCTAGGCGAGGTGATTCAGCAAGGCCAAACTCGCTCGAAGGAAAGCCGGCCGAGCCAGAGCGTCTCGCCCACACCTCCCGTAGAGATCGAAATGTCTACACAGCCAAAAGAAAATTGCTGCAAATACTCGCCCATGGCGGGCAAGAGTGGTCCTGAATTATTACAAATGTTCACTGTCTGAAGCAAAGAAGTTAGCACCCGGAGCGTTTCGACCACTACATGCGGAGGCGATTTGTACCCAGCGGATCACAACTTGCGAGTGGAAGGAAAAAACTCAATGCGGGATCCACTTCCACCTGCCTCCCCTTCCAGTGTTTGTTCGGGGCGATACACGAGGGTAGTGATACTCGCGGACCGCCGACAGCTCCCGCTGGGTCTGATCAATCTGCTCCGAGGCACGCATGAGTCTCCCCTCGGCTCGCGAAATATGTACACCCGGAGAGGTCGCCTCATCCTTGTCAGATGGACATCTTGCTCCTTCCAAAGTCGCGAGTCGCTCCTCCATCTCGACCTTGTCCTTCTCCACTCTATCATAAACCTCCCGTAGCAGCAGTGTGTGCTTTTGGAACAGTCGCTTTACTTGATTCTTCATCTTCTCGGCATCAAGTGGGTCTCCCAGTTATTCCGAGATGATGTCCGCGTCGGGGGGAGGCAAGAACTCTCCGCTCATCTCGGCGCCAGAAGAGGAGATTTCATTATAGCCTGCAGAGATAAGGTCAGAAGGAGCGATGACGGTAAGCGGGCCAAAGCCAGAGGATTTACCTGGTGTCGGTACATCGCCCGCACTATCAGCAGGCCGAGAGGTGCCCGGCCGACCCTGGAAGGGTTCTCCTCCAAGAGTAATGAAGGGTTTCCCCAGGGCGTGGGGCCTTAGCGACAGAGGCGCCGCAGGGAGGATAAGTATCTAAGTCAAAGGACTAGCGACCCGATCGACCGCCACCAGGGCGGAGCTCCCAGGTTCTCCCTCATTTGCCCTATCTCCCCAAGGCATCTCCTATCAAAGGGAAAGGAAAATCGGGAAGCAATGCGGTGGATCAAACATGAGAAATGTATATACCTCAGGAATGACCTCGACATCACCGTCCGAGCTAGAGGCGGGGTCATCGGTCACCCGAGACTGCCGGACAACCTTTGCTTTCTTTGGCTGGAAAAGGGGGCCAGGCACCCCGTACGCCAGCCACGGGGCAGCTTCGAGAGACGTATCCCGGGCACCCTCCCTCGCAGCCGCCAAACGAGCCCGCATCTCCTCGGACATAGGCATCTTTCGACTATAGATCACAGAAGGGGGGAAAGAAGAGGAGTTATCCTAGAGGCCCGACAACTTATTTATAGCGTGAAGGTGGGCCACCACCGAAAGTTTCCCTCCAGCTCAGCAGGATGTTTGCCAAATACGTGGGGTTGGATGTTTCTTTTCGAGCCTTTTGCAAAGCTCGCAAAGAGAGGGGATTATGTACTGTTGGGTTTCTCTATGAGGATCGCACAACACTTGTGCACACAGCGGAAGTAATAAAAATCAAGAGCAACCCAAAGAGATTGGGATCGGGCCATGAATGTTGAATCAAGAAGTAAAGAAATAACAAGGTCAAAGTTACCTTTCCGGTGTTGAGTCAAAACTCAATAGAGATGCTCCAATATATGAGTCCTTGTCAGCGGCGAGTTCCACGTAGAATAGCATCTACGTCTCTACAAAAATCCACACGAGCGGAAGAACACCGATCTTCATCGCACGAAGGATCGAGAAGGAGATCGACTGCACCTTGCACCTCCATGGACTGCTAGGTCCGCTCCAAGAAGAGCAACACCGGCGAGTGTCGTCGGAGAGGAGTCCGGCGGAGCAAGCGATCAGCGGAAGCGGAACTCTTCCGTCGGCGGAAAACTTCCGTCGGCGGAATCGGCGGAACTCTTCCGTCGGGTCGGGGAAATTCTTCGTTTTTTTTCGCTCAAAACCTAAGTGTCTATTTGTTGGTACCCTAGATGTGATTTGGCTTATGTAATCCCTTTCCAGCCCCTCTTGATCCATATAAAGATATATGATCATGTTTAGACTCTGTTTAGTCTCCCTAGGGCAGTTTATAAACTGACCTAGAGCTTAGGTTAGAAGTTCTAGATGTTTTTGTAGTTAAGGCTTTTCCGTTCGACCATCGTCGAACGAGGCCTCGCGATCGTCGATCATTGGTCGACGATAGCAGGGCTATTGAATCGTTGAAGTCAAGACAATTATCGTCGACCGTTGGTCGACGATCTCAGAGCAAGCTTACTACGCTCTGAAGGTTGGTCGACGATCTGTCATCAACAGATCGACGATCGTGTTCTTGCTTCACGATTTCTGTCTCGACAGATATTTGCCTTTGCTGGTCGACTATCTGTTAGCTGGTCGACTATCTGTTAGCCGGTCGACGATCTATTAGCTGGTCGACGATTTCCGTTCGACGATTTCTGTTCCGACAGATTCCTGCTATTAGTCGACGATCTGTTTGCAGGTCGACGATCATCGAACTCCTGTTCGACGATTTCTGTCTGCTTTTATCTGTTCGTATTTATTTTATTCCTTGGTTATTTCCAAGTGTTTTAACGTGTGGTTAGAAAGATTTTCTGAAGAATGTTTTTGCTAATTTATGGTTTAAATTCAAATGAATTATTTACCAAATATGTCAAGCATAAATTACGGGATTTCGTAGTTTGATAAAGCATTTTTGTCTTATTATACAAAATATATTGCCAGGCTGTATTCTAGCCGTTGGCGGTGTATGCTATTTCCAAGAACGATAAATCTTTATGCTGAGATATTTTTCCCGCTTATTTTATTCCTTATTGGGACTGACAGAAAGTTAATAGGCCATTCTATTCCTATTGCTATATTCTATTTTGAGATAATCTGTTGCAGGGCTCGAGAATTCAAATCAATAGAGCCGTTCCAAAGGAAAAACGTGAAGACATATTTAAGAGAGATTCTTCTCTCAGCAAAAAAAAAGTTACAGACACAGAGAAATATTATTCATTCGCTCAAGCATCATCAGAGCAGCTCTTCACAATCTCACAACAAGAAGAAGAAAAGTTTTCCTGAAGCAAAAGCCCAGAGCATTCATCTTTCATTCTCAAGTCTCCTGAGCATCTGCTTAGAGTTTTCAAGACTTCAGAAAGAGCTCCAGTTCTGCTTCAAGTGCTCCAGAATCTGGAAAACTGATAAAAATCAGTCTACAGATTTCTGAGAATTTAGTTTCAGTTTATCTGAAACTCCTTCATCCTGAAGCAAAGGCTTTCCCTGGACTTCCACTGAGCCAGGGGGAGACTTTGATTCTTTAGAGAATCCACAAATCTTCTCTAATCTGTACTTACAACAGAGAAGATAATTCTAACCCTCTCAACCCCATTGTAAAAGAGTTTTCACACCTCTTCAAAAGTGAACTTTGGTGACAGGGCACCTTATCAACAACCTGTGGTTGAGCATCCTTATCAAAAGCTCAAAGGGTCTGTTTGATCTACCTGAATCAGATCATTGGTGGCAGGGCACCTTAGCAAAAACCTGTAGTGGATTCCTACCAGGGTGGTAGAAGAGTGGATGTACCTATTTAAAGGGAACCACTATATATCCTGTGTCCATCTGGTTATCTTGTTTATTCATCTTATTCTATGGCTGTGATAGAACTACCTAGGATTGCTAGTTGCTGTGATAGGCTTATAGTTAAACTGAAATTTCAGTTAACTCTTTCACTTATGCACTTCACTGTGTTAGGCTCTTAGGGTTCAAGTATCAGATTACTTATTCCGCAAATAAACTCGAAGGGAGCTGACTAGTTGTTCATAAAATTTGAATACTCTATTCACCCCCCCTCTAGAGTAGTTTACAACTTATCCCCTCACTTTCAATTGGTATCAGAGGGAGGTTAGCTGTTCATACAGGCTAACACCTGAGTTAAAAGATCCAGTGATAAGTTGTTTCCTGATACCATTCACAAACACTTTCACACATGGCCCAGTCTAAGGATTATTCGAGCACCAGACCTCCTGTATGCAACTTGTCCAAGTTTGGCATATGGAAGGCCAGGATAAGACTATACATGAATTCTATTGATGAAGATATCTTTTCTTCTATCTTGACAGGACCACCTGCTAGGCCTGCTGCTGCTTCCACTTCTGCTGATCTCAGTGCTGTGCCACCACCTGACTACAATGAAACTTACAAGAAGGCAAAAGCAGCTGATGCTAAAGCAATGAATATCCTAGCTCAGACAATGTCTGATGAGATATTCCAGAAGCTGGCTGAATGTACCTCAGCCAAAGCTATGTGGGATTCCCTCAACCTACATAGTTGCTGGCTCAGCTGATGAGAGGAAGGACAGGAGATCCAATCTCACCTCTCAGTATGAAAATTTCAAGAAGGATGATGCTGAAGACATTGACACAATGTACACAAGACTCAGTTCAATAATAAGTGAACTGAGGTCTTTGGACAAGGAGATAACTTTGTCAGAAGTAAATGACAAGATCCTGATGTGCCTTCCCATCTCTTGGGACTCAAGGATATGGCCCATCAAGGATGGAAGAAACACTGTGGAACTCTCCACAGAAGCTCTGTTGGGAAAGCTCAAGTCATATGAGCAAACTCTAAAGAGCAGAGCTGCTGCAATTGAAGTAAAAACTCCAACACCAACAAAGAAAGAGCATTCTCTAGCTCTTAAGGCTGCTGAGACTTCTGAAGGAAGTCAATCAAATGAGGAGTTACTGGCACTCATTGCCAAGAGGTTCTTCAACATGGGAAGAAGAGACCTCAGAAAGAAGTTCTCCAAGCATGAGGACAAGCCAAGGTATGACAAGACTCCATCTAAAGAAATCATTTGTTATGTTTGCAGCAAGCCTGGACACATTGCTCCAGATTGTCCAGAGAAGAAACACAAGGAGAAGAAACATGAGAAAGAATACAGGAAGCACCACTCCAAGTCCTCATCACACAAATACAAGAAGAAGGACAAGGGATTTGTGGCTGCTACCTGGAGTGAAACAGAAGAGGATACCTGCTCCTCTAGCTCCAGTGATTCAGAAGAAGAAGAAGAGAAGAAAGCCAAAGAGGTCTGCCTCATGGCCATTGATGCCTGCAGCTCTCTGTCAGCTGCAGAGAATTCTGAAGAAGAAGGAGACAATGAAGAAGATTCCTTTATGGAGGACCAGGTAATCGACTCATTTGACTTCTCATCTCCTGAGTTCAAACTAAAATTTAAAACTCTATGTTTAGATTTACTATTATCTGAAAAAGAAATTAAGTCACTTAGATTAAAAATAATGGAACTAGACATGGAAGGTACTGAAATAATCAGATTAGAAAAGGAATTAGAGTGCTCAAAAGAAGAAGTAACATTCCTAAAATTAGAACTAGCTAAATCTAAGAGGTTAGAAGAACAATTAAATGGCAGAAGCCTCAAATTATCTGAAATAACCTGTATAGCAAACACTAGGGTTGGTAATGATAAACTAGGCTTAGGTGCTACACCTAGTGAACCCATCCTCCTCACAAAGGAGAGATTTAGCACTCCAGTAAAATTTGTTTCTGAATCAGGAATGAAGAATACTGAGGAAATTGAAAAATGCAAGAAAATTCAGAATAAGATTAAGAAAGAGAATAGGAAGAAAAAATTTCTAGCTTTACAAAAATCGTCGAACATTAATCGACGATCGTCAAACCAATCGTCGAACGACTATCGACGATCGCTAAACACCTACACTGAGTATAATAGCTTTGGTGCAGGAGGTCGACGATCTCTTCTTGAGTCGTCGACCAGTGATCGACGATCGTGGAATCCAGAACATCGTTCTACCATAAATGATCGACGATATGGCTTGCGATCGTCGACCATTGATCGACGATCTGGACTTAAGCTGGAAAATAAAAATCAAACTTCCAGAACTTCAAATCCTAATCACCACCCCAGGTTGTTTAATCCTTCAACTGAATGGCTTATCCCACCTAGGAGATCACACCCTTTAGGATATAAATCTAAGCCTGCAAAATCTTTTATATCTAGTTTTTCTTTTGTGAAGAATACTGGACCCAAGGTAACCTGGGTCCACAATGTATAACTGTTCTTTCTGCAGGTGAAGACCTATCCAGTCATACATGACAAATGGTATCTGGATAGTGGATGCTCAAAGCATATGACAGGAAAGAAGAAGAACCTGTCAGGTTTCAAAGCCAAGCTGGGACCAAAAGTTGTATTTGGGGATTCCAGCTGTGGACAGACTGAAGGGTATGGCAGCTTCACCATAGGAGCTGTAACCTTCAAGAAAGTAGCTTATGTCTCAGGACTAAAGCACAACCTAATCTCTGTAAGTCAAATGTGTGATGCTGGGTACAAGGTATGGTTTACTGACACTGCTTGCAATATTTCTTTAAATAATACTGTTATGTTAGCAGGTATTAGAATTGGAAATGTTTATGTTGTAGACTTTAATTCATCCAAATCTGAAATATGCTTATTTAATGAAGTAACCAGTAATAATACCCTTTGGCATAAGAGACTTAGTCATGTAAATTTGAAAAACATTTCTAGGTTGGCTAAATACAATCTTGTACGAGGTTTACCTTCTTGCCCCTACAAGAAGGAAGGCCTTTGCAAAGCTTGTCAATTAGGTAAGCAAACAAGAAATAGCTTTAAATCAGTTAATAAAAGTGATTCTCCCAGGATTCTGTACTTGCTACATTTGGATTTATTTGGTCCTATTGCTGTACAGAGTCTTGGAGGAAAGTCTTACACTTTAGTAATTGTAGATGACTTCTCTAGGTTCACTTGGGTATTCTTCTTGAGAACTAAGGCTGATAACTTCAAGGTTCTTACAGATTTTCTAAAGTGTATACAGAGTGAGTATTCTACTCAGATTGCCTTGATCAGAAGTGATCATGGTACTGAGTTTGAGTCTCTTCTTATGCAAGAATTCTGTGAGAAGGAAGGTATCAAACATAGCTTCTCTGCTCCTAGAACTCCTCAACAAAATGGGGTAGTTGAAAGGAAAAACAGAACCCTAATTGAAGCTGCAAGTACATTGTTGGCAGATGCTAACATGCCTCTGTCCTTTTGGGCTGAAGCAGTTAGCACAGCTAACTATGTATTGAACAGAAGTCTGATACATAAACTTAAGGGTAAGACTCCCTATGAATTACTTAAGCAAGTGAAACCTAAAATAGACTATTTTAGAGTATTTGGCTGTGTTGCTTTTGTTCATAACAATAACAAAGAATACCATAGAAAATTTGAGGCAAAAGCATCAATGGGAGTTTTTCTAGGATACTCTCAAGTAAGCAAAGCCTATAGGGTCCTTAATAAATCCTCTCTTAAGATAGTAGAGTCTGCACATGTCTCTTTTGATGAGACAGTCATGTATTATAAGGAGAAGGACTCTTCCTCTAATAGTACAGTGCAAGTCCTAGGAGTAAGTAAGGATTTGGAAGGTTTGAGACTCACACAGGAGAATCATCCCCAACAAACTCCTCAGGTTGCTCCCTCAGATTCTGAATCTGATGTAGAACTTCTTGAAGTTAAAGCACCTGCTCCAACAGTTGATCAAATTCCACATGAGGAATTAAATCTTGAAACTGTTGAAGATCAGATCATTGTTGAACCTACTGATCTTGTCACACTTAGAGATCACCCTGTATCTCAAGTGATTGGAGACATTTCAGCAGGAGTCCAGACAAGACATCAACTCAACAAAGATGTGATGTTTGCTTGTTTCCTTTCTCAGGTTGAGCCCCTAACCATTAAAGATGCTGAGCTTGATCCACACTGGATTATAGCCATGCAAGAGGAACTTAACCAGTTTGAAAGATGTAAAGTTTGGACCTTGGTTCCAAGACCAAGAGGCCAACGGATCATAGGCACCAAGTGGGTGTTTAGAAACAAGCTTGATGCCCAAGGCATAGTAGTTAGAAATAAAGCTAGGCTAGTAGCTCAAGGCTATAGACAGGAGGAAGGCATAGATTATGATCAGACTTTTGCCCCTGTAGCTAGACTAGAAGCCATTAGGATTTTCCTAGCCTATGCTGCCTATAAAGAGATTTAAAGTCTTCCAAATGGATGTGAAGAGTGCCTTCCTCAATGGAGATTTAAAGGAAGAAGTGTTTGTTGAACAACCACCAGGGTTTGTTTCATCAACCTTACCCACTCATGTGTTCAAACTCCAAAAGGCTCTATATGGACTTAAGCAAGCTCCTAGAGCTTGGTATGAGACCTTAGCAAATTTCCTTCTAGAACACAAGTTTGTGAGAGGTGTAGTAGATAGAACCCTGTTCATTAGACATCATAAGGACTCACAACTGTTAGTTCAAATCTATGTAGATGACATTATATTTGGCTCTACTGATCCCAAACTATGCAAGAGGTTCTCTGAACTAATGCACTCTAAGTTTGAGATGAGCAGCATGGGTGAGTTATCCTATTTCCTTGGTCTCCAAGTGAAACAGAGTGTTGATGGCATTTTCATTTCTCAATCAAAATATGCCAGAGAGCTGGTTAAAAGATTTGGAATGTCTGATGCTTCATCAATGAGCACACCTATGGCCTCAAATGCAGTTATTGATTCTGATGTCAATGGCAAGTCTGTTGATCAAAAGAACTATAGAGCCATTGTTGGTTCCCTGCTGTATTTGACTGCAAGTAGGCCTGACATAATGTTTGCTACATGCCTATGTGCTAGGTTTCAGGTCAACCCAAAGGAATCTCACTTAACTCTTCTCAAGAGAATCTTGAGATACCTTAAGGGATGCCCTAACTTAGGACTGTGGTACCCAGCTGAGTCAGGATTTGAATTAATTGGATATTCAGATGCTGATTATGCTGGTTGTAGAGTTGACAGGAAAAGCACCTCAGGGACCTGTCAGTTCCTGGGAGAGAGACTTGTCTCTTGGTTTTGCAAGAAACAGGCATCTGTGTCTACTTCAACTGCTGAGGCTGAATATATAGCAGCAGCTAGTTGCTGTTCACAGATCCTGTGGATTCAAAATCAGCTAGTGGATTATGGGTACACACACTCAAACACAAAGATTCTGTGTGACAGTACCAGTGCAATATCAATTGCTCAAAATCCTGTGCACCATTCCAGGACCAAGCACATTGAGATTAGACATCACTTTCTGAGAGATAATGTGAAAAAGAACAAGATAAAAATAGAATTTATATCCACAGACCTGCAGAGAGGAGATATTTTCACTAAGCCCCTTGATGAATAAAGGCATTTGTTCTTCCTGAACCAGCTTGGTATGATTAATGGTTCAGAGTAGTGAAAATTAGGATAGTTTTGTTTTCTGTCTAAAATCGTCGAACGACCCGCTCGACGATCTTCGACTAGGCATCTATCGTCGACCACTGATCGACGACAGATCGCGTTTTAGTAAGGCAGAAATCGTCGACCAACTGGTCAACGATCTCTCCTTAGGTATCTATCGTCGACCAAAGGTCGACGACAGATTTTCTGTGTTGTATGGAGAATCGTCGACCGACATATTTCGATCGACGATCGTGGTGATTGCTTGTAGACGGTCGATATTTAACGATTTAGTCAAATATTGACTATCGTCGGTCATCGTTCGACGACCGATTTTTATTCCGGGTTCGACGATCGCAGATTTATTATCTAATAGTCGATTTAGGTCTGAAGATCGTCGTTCTTCCGCTCCGTCTTTTCATATTCCCTCCTCTGGTTTAGAATTCGCTCTCGAACTCTAATCCCGCGCGATTCTCTTCTCCCCTGCCTTGCATCTCGTTTCGCCTAATCTTTCTTCAATCAAATGGCGATTCCTTCCGCAGTTCTCTTCGGGATGAAGTTCGATACTGGTTTCTGTGTCGACTTCGACTCCTTCAGCCGATGCGATCAACCAATCCAATTTATCTGCAGCTGTGTGAAGAGCAAGGCCTCAAGAGATTCATGTCATCCGCACCTAAGATTAACATACCGGAGATACGAGAATGGGTATACACTTCGTCCTCCAGCGACGAAGCCATGACTGGAAAAATAAATGGAGAGGAGGTCATCCTGACTCCTGAAGTTCTGTCTGAGTTGTTTGAACTACCAACCGGAACTGATGACTATGAGCAAACTGCAGAAGAATATGGCCGCATGCTATCTGTGATAGGCCATGCTGAGGGTGTTCCAGCTAAGCTGCTAAAGATAAATCTGTCTCCAGAGTACAAGTTTCTGGCAGACCTGGTGGGCAAGGTTGTTTTGGGAAAACACTCTGCTCACGACAACATTAACAGGCAACAGTTTGCCTTAATGTCAGCTTTGGTGAATAAGGCACAGATTGCCTGGGGAAAAGTTCTGTTTGAACTAATAAGGAAAAAGAACAATCAGAAAGAAGTAAACCTTGCCAGGGTGTTGGGTGTGTTTCTATATGTGAAAGCACCCCTGCTGCTTGTTTCTGCACCCTCCGCAGTCAACGCTAGCAAGAGGTTGGACCCTTCTCTATTCAAGAAATCCAGAGGATTATCAAGAAGTCAGCTAGGGTTGATCCTAACCCTCCTTCAGACATAAGGGCTGATTCGGCCGCTCTCCCGCTTACTGGGAAGGCTCAGTAATCCCTCCATCCTCTCTCTCTCTATCCCCGCATCCTCTTCTCCTGCATTACTTTCCTCTACAACACCTGCAGTGCCATCACAACATGCATCCTTCATCCACCTGCATCTCCATCCCAGTCACCAACACCACAACATCTGGCAGCTTCAGCCAGTGTTGACATGGTGACTGCTACCATCCTCACGCATCTTTCTCAACATGAATCCCACACTCATGTTGATGTTCACCATCTCCACATGACTCATTTGATCATGTGGCAGATCATCCTGCTTCCATTCCATCCACCTCCACATCATCAGCATTTCAGATAACTCCTGAATTGCTTGCACATATTGTTGAGCTCATTACTCCCTCCATCCAAAAAATGATTGAGGCTGCCAATGCCCCTCTCATTGCATCCATCAATACCCTTACTCAAGCCATCAAATCATCTCATCCCTCTGCTGAGCCCTCTTCAGTAAGATGCATGACTCCAGTCCCCACTGAAGTCATGCAGGGGGAGATGTCTGTTGAAGTGGTCTCAGGTGATGCCCTGACCCTTCAGGACAATTCTTCTCTTCCCCTTCAAGGAACTGTAGAAGAACCTCAAGAGATTCCAGAGAAAGAACCAGAAGGTAAACCTTAAAATTCTTCCTCCAAGGTTATAATCAGGACTTCAATTTGATATTTGTATCTAACAAAGACATTCACTCCCTAGTGAATCTAGCTTCTGAGGAAGAAGTTCCTGAAAAAGAAAATGAGGAAGTCCCCATGGACACCTGTGAGTATGATGCTGCTCAACCTGATGGTATAGCTTTATTTAAGATTCTAATTAATTCAAACTCCAACTTAGAGTTAATTTCTTATCCTTCCTTTCCATCACAGCTGCTGATGACCTTACATCAGTATTGCAAGTTGATGCTGCTAAGTCCTTTGATTCTGATAAAGACTTGGAATCATTTCTTAACTCAGACTGTGAGTTCTCACTCACATCTACTCCTTTTGTTCTTCCTCCTCAAGAGATAGTGGTCCCTTATAGACCTGAGTACCTTGATGACCCCTTGGTCAAAGATACTCTTTTCTTTTCCTGTATGGCACTCCTCTTGTGCCTTGCAGAGGTGTCTATCCCTGATGTCACTGAACATCTAGAAGGAATTATAACCTCCTTCCTAGATGCAAAGTGGTATCCTGTGTAGATCTTCAGGTAATCCTATCTATTACCTGTTGTTTGTTCACCTTGGGGGGAATATTTTATTCCCACTTGGTTGTTAACCTATCTTTCTTTGCATGCAGGCACAATCAACACTGCTGCTGCTGCTGAAGAAGCTGAGGCCGTGCTAGCTTTACCAGAAAAAGCCTCCAAGATGACTAAAAAGGAATCAAGCTCAGGTACTCTAAACCTAGAACAATTTATAGCCTTTGTGGCTGAGAACATTGCCTCTGAGTACATTGAAGGGATGGCTAATTATCATCTGGATTCCCTAGCCATCTCTCTAGAGAAAGCATCTGCCCCTGCAGATATCGTCATCTTTTCTCCACCTATCCTTACCTATCCTCTATCCATTCCTTCTATTGCAGAACTGGTCCCCAAGACAGTTCCTGAGTTGTATCCAGAATCAGAACTCTGGAAGAGGTCTCCAAATGTGGATCTTGATGCCCTCCTTAGGCAAGATGCCATTGAGGAAGCTAAAGAGAAAGAAGAAAGAGAAAAGAAAGACAAAGCTGAACCTGCTGCCAAGGATCCTTCTGAACAAAACTTTGATGATTATGCTGGCAGAAACCTCATCCCACTCCTCTGATGATGATGATCCTGAAGATTCTGATAGCTCCCAAAAGAAGAAAAAAGGCTGTAGTTCAGAAAAGAAAGGCATCTGCTCCTCCTGCTGCTAATCCAGACAAGGATGTTCCCTATTTTATTCTGAAGGGAATTGATCCCAAGAGCAAAGAATTTCAGCCTTGGATGAGACTTTCAAAGAATCAGACAAGAGAGAATAAGAGAAGAAAAAGATATGACACTCCTGTTCAGAAATTCCCCCCAGAGGTCCTCCTCCACCTCCTGGTGCTGGAGCCTCTGGAAGTCTCTCTTCTGCCCCCTCTGCAAGGTCAGCCAGTTCTAACACTTCTCAGACCTACCAAAGAAGGAGTAACCAAAGCCAGGGAGGCCAAGATGTATCAGGACAGGGAAGAAAAAGAAATGACAATGCTCTCGTGGAACAAATAAAGGAGATGACTTTTCAGCAACCTACCTTCTCTCCTCCTCCCTCTCCTAAAAAGAAAATTTCAGAATGGAAACCTTCTCCTCCCAGGAAAGGTCCATCCTCTTCTTCAAGAAAACCTGCTGCTGTTGAGACAACTGAATCAAAAGGAAAAAGAGTGGTCCTTTCAAAGAAATCCCATAAGAAGTTCATTGAACTTGCTCCTCCAAAATCTCTATATGCTGAAACAGATCCTAAGAAGGCTGCACAGATTTATCTTGATTCAAGGAAAATAGTCACAGCTCTTCAAAGAAACATGGAGATTGCAGCTCAAACTGATATTGACAGACCACCCTCTCCATCAGATATAACTGAAACTGAAAGGATTGCCTCTATGGCAAGATTTAAGGAATCTATTGCTCTAAGCATGATGGAGAGAGCCAAAGCTCAAGGACTAGACCCTACCGCATATACAACTATGTCTGAATTCAGAGAAAAGGAACTCAGCAAATTTCAAGTCAATCCAGAAGCTTTTAATACTGAAGAATACATGAAGCTACATCCTGCTGCAGTTCTACCAAGCTATGCTGAAAAGAAAATCATTGGTGAACATGACCTAATGCTATCTAAAAGACAAGCAGCAAATCCTAACAGAGAGATTATTTTCAAACCAGCTGTAACCCTAAAAACTCATCTGATGCTAAAACCTCTGATAAATCTGCCTTGATACTTTATAGTTCTGCTGATTTATGTTTTTTTTGGTGGATTGCCTGTGTTTTATTTTGGTTAATATCTGTTTTTATTGCTGTGTGCTTTAGTTTTTTAGATTGGATTGGATAACATAACCCAAATAGGGGGAGATTGTTGGTACCCTAGATGTGATTTGGCTTATGTAATCCCTTTCCAGCCCCTCTTGATCCATAAAGATATATGATCATGTTTAGACTCTGTTTAGTCTCCCTAGGGCAGTTTATAAACTGACCTAGAGCTTAGGTTAGAAGTTCTAGATGTTTTTGTAGTTAAGGCTTTTCCGTTCGACCATCGTCGAACGAGGCCTCGCGATCGTCGATCATTGGTCGACGATAGCAGGGCTATTGAATCGTTGAAGTCAAGACAATTATCGTCGACCGTTGGTCGACGATCTCAGAGCAAGCTTACTACGCTCTGAAGGTTGGTCGACGATCTGTCATCAACAGATCGACGATCGTGTTCTTGCTTCACGATTTCTGTCTCGACAGATATTTGCCTTTGCTGGTCGACTATCTGTTAGCTGGTCGACTATCTGTTAGCCGGTCGACGATCTATTAGCTGGTCGACGATTTCCGTTCGACGATTTCTGTTCCGACAGATTCCTGCTATTAGTCGACGATCTGTTTGCAGGTCGACGATCATCGAACTCCTGTTCGACGATTTCTGTCTGCTTTTATCTGTTCGTATTTATTTTATTCCTTGGTTTATTTCCAAGTGTTTTAACGTGTGGTTAGAAAGATTTTCTGAAGAATGTTTTTGCTAATTTATGGTTTAAATTCAAATGAATTATTTACCAAATATGTTAAGCATAAATTACGGGATTTCGTAGTTTGATAAAGCATTTTGTCTTATTATACAAAATATATTGCCAGGCTGTATTCTAGCCGTTGGCGTGTATGCTATTTCCAAGAACGATAAATCTTTATGCTGAGATATTTTTCCCGCTTATTTTATTCCTTATTGGGACTGACAGAAAGTTAATAGGCCATTCTATTCCTATTGCTATATTCTATTTTGAGATAATCTGTTGCAGGGCTCGAGAATTCAAATCAATAGAGCCGTTCCAAAGGAAAAACGTGAAGACATATTTAAGAGAGATTCTTCTCTCAGCAAAAAAAAGTTACAGACACAGAGAAATATTATTCATTCGCTCAAGCATCATCAGAGCAGCTCTTCACAATCTCACAACAAGAAGAAGAAAAGTTTTCCTGAAGCAAAAGCCCAGAGCATTCATCTTTCATTCTCAAGTCTCCTGAGCATCTGCTTAGAGTTTTCAAGACTTCAGAAAGAGCTCCAGTTCTGCTTCAAGTGCTCCAGAATCTGGAAAACTGATAAAAATCAGTCTACAGATTTCTGAGAATTTAGTTTCAGTTTATCTGAAACTCCTTCATCCTGAAGCAAAGGCTTTCCCTGGACTTCCACTGAGCCAGGGGGAGACTTTGATTCTTTAGAGAATCCACAAATCTTCTCTAATCTGTACTTACAACAGAGAAGATATTCTAACCCTCTCAACCCCATTGTAAAAGAGTTTTCACACCTCTTCAAAAGTGAACTTTGGTGACAGGGCACCTTATCAACAACCTGTGGTTGAGCATCCTTATCAAAAGCTCAAAGGGTCTGTTTGATCTACCTGAATCAGATCATTGGTGGCAGGGCACCTTAGCAAAAACCTGTAGTGGATTCCTACCAGGGTGGTAGAAGAGTGGATGTACCTATTTAAAGGGAACCACTATATATCCTGTGTCCATCTGGTTATCTTGTTTATTCATCTTATTCTGTGGCTGTGATAGAACTACCTAGGATTGCTAGTTGCTGTGATAGGCTTATAGTTAAACTGAAATTTCAGTTAACTCTTTCACTTATGCACTTCACTGTGTTAGGCTCTTAGGGTTCAAGTATCAGATTACTTATTCCGCAAATAAACTCGAAGGGAGCTGACTAGTTGTTCATAAAATTTGAATACTCTATTCACCCCCCCTCTAGAGTAGTTTACAACTTATCCCCTCACTTTCACTATTTATACCCAAAGAATAAATAAACCTAGGTAAAATCGTTATCCGCAGACCACAACAAAATAGGGTTTCTGGGAAAAATTCGACGGGAATCAGCATTTGTCGAGAATCGAACATATCGATTCTCGACGACTCTCGACGATCGTCGAGTATTGACGATCGATACTCGACGATTCTCGACGATCGAGACTCGACGATTCTCGAAGATCGATACTCGACGATTCTCGACGACCGATACTTGACGATTCTCGGCGATCAATACTCGACGATTCTCGACAATTCTCGACGATTTTCCCTTGGCAACATTTGCCGGACCCCATTCTGTATGGTGATGGTAACTTTTACCAACACAGTCAATCTTCCAACTTCTCCACATGCTCTTATAGGCGAGCCTGCAGGCTCATATCGCGTTGGCAGTGAGATTGCATGTTTGACCACTTCTAGATCACCATGGTAACTCCAACAGTCTCCCACTTGATCTTGAAAGTATCAAACCAAAAAACCTCACAAACAATGAGCGGCATCTAGCAATGCATCATTGCTACCCAAGTAATAAGAGTTCATAACTCATAAGCCTTATGAACAATGTTCCAGCGTTGTCTTTGTCCCTTTGTCCTTTACATCTGTAAAGAACTAGAGGCATGGACTGTGTCACCCTCGTAATAGCTCAATCCAAGTTTCTTGATCTAGAACGGACTTCCAGAGAATGGTGAGTCCAATATCACATATTGACTCAACCAAGCATGGCCATGCATTTCTTAGTCCAGTTCCATCAAGGGGCCCATGGATGCAACTTCTGTCATATAGGAGGACAAATCCCATATCTGCTCACACACAAACACCCAAATAATTCGTAACGTGCCCAACAACCACCCTTATCATCAACCTTTCTCAAGGAAGACTTTAGATGGCATCAAAGCACGCTCTTCCTCACTTGATGAATGTTGTGACTTCAGTTTAAAGGATCACAACACCATTGTCAATTGAGACCTACTCGTGACACATTTAGATAACAATCCACAGAGTAGTATCAGGTTGGGTCTGTCCAGTACAACTTGTTCATTAACAATTACCCACGTGATGACTTGATATCACAATATCATGACCTGTGAGAACTTATCATCAGTCAACGCACGTGCTAGTCTTAATGTATCATCATCACCCTTAGCTTCTATGATGATACAACGACCAGGGACCTTTTAAGAATGAAGCTTCAAATAAATCATAGGCTCTCACATTCAAGTCACGTACTTGATGTCCTATGGAAGCGAACATTCTAAGGGTATTTATTATGTTAACATTTAACTATCGCATAGAGAAACCATAATAAAAGAACTTGCCATTAATTGTAAAAGAAAAATCTAGGTACACAATTCATCATATGAATAAATAACAAATAGCCAATAGAATATATGTTTACACGCAACCCACAAGACTCTCACTAGAGCTGATAATTTAGGTATCGTATACCCATTGATCTAGTATGACCATCATGCTTTCTCTGCGCGAGAGGATTTATCAGTGGATCCGCAATATTCTCCTCAGTCGGCACTCTGCAAATGTTCACATCTCCTCGTTCGACAATCTCACGAATAAGATGGAACCGTCGAAGTATGTGCTTGGAGCGCTGATGGGATCTAGGTTCCTTAGATTGTGCATTTGCACCATTGTTATCACAGTAGATAACTACGGGACCAACAATGCTAGGAACTACATCAAGCTCGCCGATGAATTTCCTAATCCATACAGCCTCCTTCGCTGCATTAGCTGCCACGATATACTCGGCCTCTATTGTAGAATCAGCAACTGTCTCTTGCTTGGAACTCTTCCAGCTCACAGCTCCTCCATTAAGGAAAACACAAACCCTGACTGAGACTTTGAATCGTGCCTATCAGTTTGGAAGCTAGCATCCGTGTAACCACTTACAACGAGCTCTTCCTCTCCACCATACACCAAGTACACATCCTTTGTCCTTCTCAAGTACTTCAGTATATTCTTGACTGCAATCCAGTTACACTCACCGGGGTCTGACTGATACCTGCTAGTCATGCTCAAAGCAAAGGAGACATCAGGTCGAGTACATAACATTGCATACATGATTGATCCAATTGCCGAAGCATATGGAATCAACTTCATGTGTTCTTTATCTTCACAAGATTTTGGACACTGGTCCTTAGAGAAATTCACACCATGAGACATGGGTAAAAATCCTTTCTTGGACTCAAGCATGTTGAACCATTTCAACACCTTCTCAATGTATGTACTCTGGGTCAAACCCATCAACTTCTTCGATCTATCTCTATAGATCTTAATACCGAGTATATAAGTCGCTTCACCCAAGTCCTTCATAGAAAAGCAGTTCCCAAGGTTGTTCTTAACAACTTTAAGGGTAGGAATGTTATTCCCAAACAATAGCATGTCATCTACATACAATATCAGGAAGACAACAATGCTCCCACTGATTCGCTTGTAAACACAAGGCTCATCTTCATTCTTGATGAAACCAAACTCTTTGATTTTCTCATCAAAACGAAGATTCCAACTTCGAGAGGACTGCTTCAGTCCATAGATGGACCTATTCAGCTTGCATATTTAAGTGGCTTCATTTGGGGATACAAAACCCTTGGGTTGTGTCATGTACACTTCCTCAAAGAGGTTTCCATTCAGGAAAGCCGTTTTGATATCCATCTGCCAGATCTCCTAGTCATAATACGCAGCAATAGTAAGCAATATCCTTATGGAATTTACCATGACAATAGGGGAAAAGGTCTTATCATTGTCAATACCATGAATTTGCTTGAAACCCTTAGCCACCAGACGCCCTTTTAATGTCTGTACATTCCCATCCATGTCGGTCTTCTTCTTGAAGACCCATTTGCACCCTATGGGTCGTACCCCTTCAGGTGGTTCCACAAAGTTCCAAACATGGTTTGCATACATGGAGTCCATTTCGGATTTCATAGCCTCAAGCCATTTGTCGGAGTCCGGTCCAAACATAGCCTCTTGGTAGGTTGCTGGTTCATCATCATGATCCATAAGCAACACATTACCTATTTGAGAAACAAAAAATCCATATCTCTCAGGCTCAAATCTAGGTCTACCAGATCTACGTAGGACTTGTGTTTCTTGAGCAGGTTCTCTAGCTACAACATCTTGTAGTCCTGTCTCAGATTCCAATTCCGGTTCATTCATTACTTGTGGTTCTTGAACTTCTTCAAGTTCTACCTTTTCAGTCTTTCTTGATAAGAATTCTCTCTACAAGAAGATGCCAGTCCTTGCGACAAACACTTTGCCCTCGGACGGTAGGTAAAAGTAATACCCTTTCGTTTCCTTAGGATATCCCACCAGATAACATTTATCCGATTTTGGTTCCAGCTTATCAGGCATTTGACGTCGCACTTATGCCTCACAACCCAAAATTTTAATGAACGACATACTAGGACGCTTCCCAGTCCATATCTCATATGGTGTCTTCAGAACCGTTTTCGTTAGAGCGCGATTCAGTGTCATTATAGCAGTCTCTAAAGCAAAACCCCAAAAGGAAATAGGCAAGTCTGCATGACTCATCATCGAACGTACCATGTCTAACAGAGTACAATTTCTCCTCTCAGACACACCATTATGTTGTGGTGTTCTAGGTGGAGTGAGCTGTAATACAATACCACACTCTTTCAGATGATCACGAAACTCATTACTCAGGTATTCGCCACCTCGATCAGATCAGAGTGCTTTAACCCTTTTACCCAATTGGTTTTCTACTTCATTCTTGAACTCTTTGAACTTTTCAAAGGTCTCGGATTTGCACTTCATAAGATACACATATCCGTATCTACTGAAATCATCAGTAAATGTAACGAAGTATAAATACCCACCTCTATCCATGGAGCATATGGGTCCGCACACATCCCTATGTACAAAACCCAAGAGATCCTCAGCCGTCTCAGTATAACCAGTGAAAGGGGTTTTAGTCATCTTGCCTAACAAACAAGATTCGCATCGCTCAAATGATTCATAATAGAATGAGTCCAAAAGTCCATCTTTATGGAGCTTGGAAATACGCTTCTCGTTTATATGGCCCAAACGACAATGCCAGAGATATGTAGGGTTCGAGTCATTTGTTCTTAGTCTTTTATTATTTTCTACATTATAGATCAGTGGGTCCAAGTTCAAAACATAAAGACCATTAAACAATTGGGCTGCAACATAACAAACATCATTCTTAAATATAGAACAACAGTGGTTCTTAATTATAAATAAAAATCCAATCATGTCTAAGCATGAAATAGATATAATGTTTCTAGTTATGGCCGGAACAAAATAACAATTATCTAATTCTATTACAAGCCCACTGGGCAAAGAAAGACGGTAAACCCCTACAGCTACAGCAGCAACTCTTGCTCCATTGCCGACACGCAGGTCCACCTCCCCTTTACTCAGCAATCTTCTCCTTTCCAGTTCCTGCACATTTGCACAAATGTGTGAACCACATCCGGGATCCAATACCCTTGATGAAGGAGCAGAAAGGTTTATCTCTATAACGTAAATATTCGAAGCGGAAGTCATACCTCCATTCATTTTCTGCAGACCCTCGATATAAGAAGGACAGTTCCTCCTCCAATGACCAGCCTTGCCACAGTGGTGGCATTTCCCTTCCTTCACCGTGCTCTTCTTTTTCTTCAGTGCAGAAGACTTGGGCTCAAGATATGACTTAGGTCCCACCTTCGTCTTCTTAGAGCCCTTGACCTTGCCCTTGCCCTTATGCACCATCAGTATGGGGCTGACAGGCTTGGCCTTCTTCATATTGATCTCGGCAGTTCTTAACATGCCTAGGAGCTCGGACAGTGTCTTGTCTATTTCATTCATGTTGTAGTTCAAGACAAACTGCTCATAACTGTCTGGCAACGATTGCAGGATCAGATCTGTGGCCAACTCTTGACCCAGAGGAAAACCCAGCCTTTCAAGGTTCTCTATATACCCAATCATCTTGAGTACGTGAGTCCTTACTGATTCTCGAACTCCCATCTTGCACTGAAATAACGCTTTTGTGACGTCGAACCTCTCTTGACAAGCTTGCCCTTGAAACATTTTCTTGAGATGCTCGTCAATCTCCTTGCACCCCATGTTCTCATGTTGCCTCTGAAGCTCAGAGTTCATGGTGGCAAGCATAAGGAATTCGATGTCTAAGGCCTCATCAGTATACTTCTTATAAGCATTCTTATCAACACGGGAAGAATTCCCGGTCGGCACCTCGGGGGCTTCTTCTTCCAAGACATAGAGCTTTCGCTCTTGCCTGAGAACAATTCTCAGGTTCCTGTACCAGTCCATGTAGTTGGTCCCACTAAGCTTATACTTCTCAGGATGGCTCTCAGAGACAGAGTGGAGTGTGAACCACTTGCCATGAATTCTACAAGAATTCATGCAGAATAATATCAGCACCAAAATTTCAAAATTTTATTTTTAATTTGGACTTCATTAAAACTCCCACTATTTTATTCGAAATGATGCCCTCACTATCAATTCGGAGAGTTCATTGCGGCTACTCTCTTAGTGGATAAGATCCGTATTTCACCAACATAATGAGTCACTTTGGCTTTTCTCTCACGATGTGATTATTTAGGTAGGCAACGCTTGCCAATTGCATCCTCATGCAATTCGTGTATGGTTGGTGAATAACTCCTTATTCGCATCCTCATATGGTGCATGTCAACCCTATGCCTCTAGAACTCAACCTTTGAGGTCACCTAGTTAAGTTATACCCGATGTCGACAGTGGGATATCAATATTATCCGCTCGCACTCTTACCAAATAGATTATGCACCTTGCTTTTGGCAAGCACACACTTCATCGATCGAGGGCAGGAAGAGTGTCCATCCATCTGAAGGCATCCGAACACTTAATTTGATGAAGGGATTTTTGATAATAGGTAAACAATTAACCATGATCAACATTTGATCAATGTGCACATCCCCAAAAAAACATTTTCAAAATCCACATGCATCCCTTATGTGCACAACATGGTACTATCAACATTTGATAGAAGAAAGGCTAAATCTAAACATCCGGACTCTTCAAATCATCAGATTTACATGCATTGGACAAAGGCAAAGGCAACTCGACTTAAAATAGTAGACAAGCCGTCTCTCATTGTTGGATTCAAAATCCAAAACACGGCACGGGTTCATTAACACACTCGAGGATGGTTACTGCTAAGGAGACAACAATTTCTAACAATTAGAAATTACCACGAAATCCCAGACGTTCCTGGCGGGGTTCTATGGGGCAGAGCCCCTAACCTACGGGTTATGGGCCCACCGATTTCCCTTGGAAAACCACAAACAATTGATGATCCAGGATTAAATCTAGACATTTAGAACACTTCTAAATCCCTAGGTTTACACGTACTAGAATAACCTAACTTCCAATACAACAATCATAGCCGCAACATCCCTTTGATACCACTGTTGGGTTTCTCTATGAGGATAGCACAACACTTGTGCACGCAACGGAAGTAATAAAAATCAAGAATAACCCAAAGACATTGGGATCGGGCCATGAATGTTGAATCAAGAAGTAAAGAAATAACTAGGTCAAAGTTACCTTTCCGGTGTTGAGTCAAAACTCAACAGAGATGCTCCAATATATGAGTCCTTGTCAGCGGCGAGTTCCACGTAGAATAGCATCTATGTCTCTGCAGAAATCCACATGAGCGGAAGAACACCGATCTTCGTCACACAAAGGATAGGGAAGGAGATCGACTGCACCTTGCACCTCCACGGACTGCTTGGTCCGCTCCAGGAAGAGCAACACCGGCGACTGTCGTCGGAGAGGAGGCCGGTGGAGCAAGCGATCGACGGAAGCGGAACTCTTCCGTCGGCGGAACACATCCGTCGGCAGAATCGGCGGAAATCTTCCGTCGGGTCGGGAAAATTCTTCGATTTTTTTCGCTCAAAACCTAAGTGTCTATTTATACCCAAAGCATAAATAAACCTAGGTAAAATCGCTATCTGCAGACCACAACAAAATAGTGTTTCTGGGAAAAATTCGACGGGAATCAGCATTCGTCGAGAATCGAACATTTCGATTCTCGACGACTCTCGACGATCGTCGAGTATCGACGATCGATACTCGAAGATTCTCGACGATCGAGACTCGACGATTCTCGACGATCGATACTCGACGATTCTCGACGATCGATACTCGACAATTCTCGACGATCGATACTCGACGATTCTCGACGATCGATACTCGACGATTCTCGACAATTCTCGACGATTTTCCATTGGCAACATTTGCCGGACCCCATTCTGTATGGTGATTGGTAACCTTTACCAACACAGTCAATCTTACAACTTCTCCACATTCTCTTATGTGCGACCCTGCAGGCTCATATCGCGTTGGCAGTGAGATTACATGTTTGACCACTTCTAGATCACCATGGTTACTCCAACATGTACAACCCCGTGTTCACCGAAGGGACTCGAGCAAGCAGGCGGGTCAACCCCGGTCCGCACCTACAAAGGTCGCCCATACGGGTCAACCCCGGCCCGCCTCTCCTAGGCGGGTGAGCCTCTGAAGGTCGCCTAGGCAGGTCAGCCCTGCCCGCCTCTCCTAGGAGGGTCAGCCTCAGCCCTCCAACCCGCACTCATTAGGCGGGTCAGTCCTGCCCGCCTCTCCTAGGCAAGCCACGCTCGGCCCGCGCCTTCCTAGGAGGGCCGTCTCCCAGACGCGCCCCCTATGTGAGCCAGCCCCAGCCCACGCATCCTACCGAGTGGAGGCATTGAAGGGCTACTCGCTGTTGGCATACGTGGGTGGACTGCGCGTAGCCGGTCAGGACAGCGGAGTTCGGCTGGTGGTAGGCCAGCCTAAGGGGTTTTCGGTAATTTCAGGCCAGCAAAGGTTAGTTATTTGTAGACTGCTTTCAGAAATCGATAAATAGGACCCAAGGTGTACCTCAGAAGGCATGCTCACTAGTCTCCCAGTCTCCTAGAGCTTTCTGAGGTACCTTAGCCCGACATTTGGCTAAGGAGGGGAAGCACTCAGTGATCTTCCGGGTTTGTGGTGGGACCTCTGCGTTGAGCCCTTGGTCTAGTACTTTGCTCTGTTTTTCTTATTGTTTTCCTTGCAGGAGCGAAGTAGGTGCGCGACCACCCCTTCCCCAAGGGTGAACTCCACAAGAGACCGATTTCCAATTTCAACAAACAATATTTAAAAATTGAGCGGGCAGAATATGCAGAGCGAGCAGGATAATGCAGCGCGTGCCGTGTTAGTGAGCAGGTTGTGCTCGATCTGGCCGGCTTCGCTTTAAATCCCTCCCAGTCAAATGTTTCCTAATTTGAAGGATAAAACATGTAATTTCTCATTTAAAGGTTTAGGACCTCCTGCTATCCTAAGTTTAAGAGACCTACGAAAATACAGACGGACAGTCCTGATGCGTTTGTGTGATCGAACAACCGAGATATTATTGATCTAGATTGATTGAATGGTCTGATTGATTGGCTATTGAGTAGATAGTAAAGATGTCTTCAATAGCTTTTAAAAACATGGCTTTTAAATGCCATTTGATATTTATTTTATAGTAGTAGAGATATATCTGTACTATATTAAAAGGATAAAACACTATTTGATTAAACATTCACTCCCTAATTTTACCGCTACTTATTACAAGAATTTCAATCTCATTAATTTATATATTTTTAAATTTTAATATATGAGTTCCCATATAAGCAAAAACTTTTATATATAATAAAAAATGTACTCTTACTACCGCTCGCAAACCCCTAAGCACAGGAAAAAACCAAGCGACTGGCGGAGTATAGCATTCAAAAAATTGCGAGCAGTGGGAGCACCGTCACGTCGGGGAAATGTCGGGGCCGAAGTAATATCACGGGGGGCATTGAAGGCCTGCCCTGTGCACTATCGCGATCGGGGTTCTGTCGTGGTTTGTCGTAGGCGCGGAGCCCCCAGCCGGACTCTTGTGTGTGTGTGTGTGTGTGTGTGTGTGTGTGATGACTCAAACCCGGCTCCACTCGGGACCACGGGCAACAAGAGAGACCCAGCGGGACCTAGCTGGTATTGTCTGGGATGCAGCCCAAGCACCACCACCCCTATTCAGCCCACTGATAGGTTATTGGTGGACACAACCTCTCTTTGATGAGTCAAACTCGATAGTCAAGCGCGCACTACGGGGACTTCTTAGGAGGTCACCCATCTCAGTACTACTCCATAGTTTAGCGTGCTCTGGCTGAAGTTGTCCTGGGATGGGTGACCTCCTTGACGACCTAGGCCCGACTCCACTTGGGACCACGTCCACCGAGGGAGATCCAGCGGGACCCAGCTGGCATCTTCTGAGCTACAGCCCAAGCACTCAAACCCCTCTCCAGGCCACTGGCGGGTTGTTGGTCGATACAACCTCCCTTTGATGAGTCAAACTTGATAGTCACGCGCGCACCACGGGGACTTCCCAGGAGGTCACCATCCAAGAACTACTCCAACCTGAGTATGCTTAACTATGTTGTTTTTCCACTTCTCATCACCAATTGAGCTGCATGCTAAATTTCGAGGACGATATTCTTCTAAGGGGGAGGAGTTGTAACACCCTAGTTTTTCAGAACTTTAGCCTCAGGAAGCTATCGTGCGACGATAGCCTTGTTTTGTCGAAAACAAACGTTGAGAGCATTGAGTACTAGCGCACGGCATTATTTAGCTACCGCTCGGCGGTAGCTTGGCATTGAGTGTTTTGAGAGGCATGCGTTGAGTGAAGGCGTTGAGTGGTAGGCGTTGAGTGAGCTACCATGTATCATTAGTCCTACCACCGGCGTTAGCGCGACATTATTTTCTGGCCGAGCGCTCGGGAAGCTATCGCGACACGGTAGGTAGTTACCACCCGACGATAGCGCACGGTAGCAGTTACGTCGTTTGGCATTTTAGCCGTCCGATTTCTCTTAGGATTTCATCTTATGGCCCAGGACACTCTGTACAAAGGGCATAAGAAGGGTTGAAATGTTCTAAACCCTCACTTTGCTCACATTTGAGAAAGAGTTAGGGTTTGAGAGATAGATTAGGGGAGGAAGAAGAAGGCCATTCTCCGCCATTAATGAAGCTTCGGAACTTTGATCGTCGATCCGAGGTCAGATCTGTGGAGAGAACTTGAAGGCGCACATTTTCATCCGTGCAAGTCGAGTTTTCCATGACAAAGAAGAGTAGTTGTAAGGTAATGACACTTCTCCTCTCGGTATAAAGGATGTGTGCATGGCATCCATGTTGTTCTTGCTTTCATTCAAGCATTTAGGCACCGGATCTCTAAAATGAGAGGGGTTTTGGTCGTCATAGTTCAAAATGAGCCACCGATTCGATTGTGTCTGTCCCCTGCATGATGTTGCACTAGAAATCCGCTCAGATAGTGGATTAGGCATTGTAAGTGAAGCCGTAGTTGCGACCGTTAGTCTGACTCGGTGATATTGCATAATGAGCCTTAAGTATTTTGCTAGAAATCTATTTGCGGCAAGATGTTGTTTGTTATGTGGTTTCCCCATTATTTTCGTGTGAGTACGAATGGTAGATTAGGGCAGAAAAGGCTATTGATTGTGATATGATAAGGCGTGGCTTTGTCTATATGGTTGGTGTTGGGTCCATTGCCCACAATATCCTAGATTTGAGGAAGTCAATATTGTTAATGATATACATATAGTTGTAATTGACAGTGATGTGACAAGTGGTCACAAAGTGAAGATACTGGAAATGCAGGAATTTGCCTGTCCACAGGCATTGAGTGGAGTTGACTCACTCAATGCCATACAGCTATAGGAAGAAATATGGCTAATTACTTTGGCGTTGAGTGATGAAGACACACTCAACGCCATATAGAAAAAAGATGTGAGTTAAACTAAGTTCAAAGTTTGTCGAGCTGGGATCACCATTCGTCGAACTCAGTTCAACATTCGTCGAACTTAGTTCAGTGTTGAGTGAGGCAGGCTGACACAGTCAAAGTCTAAGGTTTGAGAGGCAGAAAAGTGGCTAAGTCTATAGGCGTTGAGTAAAGGTCATTCACTCAACGCCATAGCCTTATAAGTGTCGAGTAACACTCAGTCAGTCAAAGCCAGTGTTTTTTAAACACAGAAAATTCGCTAAGCGAAAAAGCGTTGAGTGAGGCATGCTCACTCAACGCTCTCAACGCCTAAGATGCTGTAGAGGCAGAAAATTGGCTAAGGCAAAAATCGTTCAGTGTGGCATGCTCACTGAATGCTCTCAATGCCTAAATTATAGAATGCACAGGCTAAGGCACACGGCATTGAGTGAGGTGTGCTCACTCAACGCTCTAAACGCCAGGCATGTATGACCCCATTTTTTTGCAAAACCAACTGGGTATGCCCAGAACCGCCGCTTTGCGGTGACACCAACACGCCCAGGAAGATCATCACTACAAAACGCCGATCCTGCCGGGCATACCGATCGCAGAAGAAAAGAGTAAAAGTATATGTACATGAGTAAAATGAAACTCAATGTTGGTCCATAAGAAATCACATGAATATAAATAAATTTCCATGAAGGGAGAGTCCATAAAAATGATAAAGCAAAGTACTAAAGAGGGCTCCTGCCTGATACATCAAGATCCTCACTACAAGTCACTCAACGCGGAAGCAAATCTATAATAACTACTAATGATCAGGACTCACTGTCCCTACTGCCTGAACTCACGTGCTAGATTGTCCTGTCTCCAAGCGCACCGACCTCTAGGGATGCATCTCCTAGTTCGGCTCCACGGTCAACTAAAATGATTTGGTAAACGACCGTTAGTCTAAAAGACTAAGTCTTATCATCCCCTACCCCTCCCCATGGATCCTAAGCACCGAGCGGGGAGAAGGAAAGGGAAGGTAATGAAGGTGGAGAGTAACAAAAGTAAACAGGTGGCGGCGGAACTAGTCTACCATGAGTTCATATACAGAGCAAGTATAAGCAAGTAATAGTAGGTAAGCAGTATGAGTATACACACGATCAAGGTGAGCAAGTAATGTACAAGAAGGTAGCTAAGTAAGTAACCATGACCTATAGAAATGCCCATGCAAACCTATAGACCAAGGGGTCATTTTGCAAGGCCTTTTGTATAAAAAGTCCCATACAAATTTATACAATAGGTGTCAAGGGTTATATGAAATAACTATGCTATGTCATGCAGGTATGCTATGATGATCGAGAACATGCAAGTGCAACTCACACACCTGACTATGTACACAAAGACCTTTAGTTCCCCTTTTCTGGAGCCTAACCTCTCAGGATACCTCCATAGTGGAAAATGGAAGCGGTGGGTTGGGCCTCGCCCACCTCTAAACCGATATCAACACTACCAGTCAGACCTATCATACGCCTAAACGCTGGTGCACTAAGCAGAGCTCCTACGTACTCTTGCCGGTTGGCACACCGGACTTCACTTGGCTAAGTGCTAACCACACCTGCCGAGTCAACATTTTGGTGTCGATGCGACGAATCGCCACTACCGAAGACACACCACCTTATATCTTATGCACATGCAACATTAATATATTTTCCACCGAGCCAAAGCTCCCCGGACTATTCCGTCCATCACAAATATCTACCGAGCCATCGGCTCGCCAGGCTAACCTGCCCATCACCAAAACTACCGAGCCTACCTCTCGTGAGACCCAACCTAACTCCCACAACACCGGGGAGTGTGAGTGTTAGTGTAATCTTAGAGTATTTCTAATTAATCTTGTAATCCATTAGACTTACGGCTTACGTTAACCTCAGACTGCCCAAGGCATTCCCGGTGAAGGGCACTCACAGGACACTAGGAACTATGATGATAGCTGAAGCCCATCGTTTCCTTTCATGAGGCACATACTATTATTGATTAATACCCAATTCCTGATCCCTTTTTATATTATACTGGATCTAACCCTAGTGTATTTTGACTCTCTCTCTCTCTCTCCACAGGAAAGATGATCTTTCGTCGATCCCGAGCACCTCTTAACACCAGTCAACCCAATACTCTCCTCATCATGAATCCTAATGAAGCTCCCTTTTTCTTTCTCACTCTACCAAGATCAGTAAACTATTAACCCAATCTCCCTATGCCCATTCCACATGTTTTCACAATTTTCACAGTTTTACTAAATGCAGACTAACCTAAGCTAGTTGATGTACAAGATAGGAGGCACTCCAAATTTTCATTCAAAGACCCTAAGATAATTATTTTGGGTCTATGATGACACATTTAGCCTAAATTCAGAAACTTGTAGTTTTCCTAATTAATTTGGTAATTATTAGATTTTTTCCAAAAGTTAGGCCATGGGTAATTTTGAACATGATGCACTAGATTTCCTTAAATTATGGTCTCCCAAAAATTATGAACACTATATGAGAGCAATATATCAGTGGATACCAAATTTCACAGATCTTTATAAATGTATTGACGTCTAAATAATTAATTCAAGGTAATTTAAATAAATAGAGTTAGTGAAGGGGGTACCATAAATCATAGTACAAAAATTATATAAAAAATACCAGAGCCTTATAATGATCATAAAACACTACTGACTAAGTTTCATGCAATTCCAAGGTCAGTGAGCAATGTATAAAAAGTCTTCAAATAATTCCATTAAAGTGCACTTGTAAATTAACATTCTTATAAACCCATCAAAATGATATGCAATAATATTCTAGGCTTTATTATGCCCCAAAAGATTCTTTGGCCATGTAACACAATTTTCCAGCAAGATATAATATTTATTATCTATTTATCAAAATATGATGCATTAGTTCACTTTACACATGAAGTACTAAGAGGAAATGCCCAAATAATCCAAATACTTTACTAGTGCATCTAAATGATTTTTAATCAGCATTGACAAAGTTCCATAACATTCTAAGTTAATTTAACCATAGTTACTTCAAAATCATCATATGGGGCAAGATGAAGGTTATAACTACAAGTAAGAGCTACTGTTTTCTAAATATCTTATAATAAATTTCAGAGTTCAATAACACTATAAAATTACTCCTACCAAAATCTCATGAAGATCCAAGATCATATGACCCTTCAATAGTTTCATAAAAGGTATATGCCTAAACTATCACTAATTGGTTTAAGTTATATGACTAAGTCTAAATGTTACCAAATTCCTTCCTAGGGCATTTCACCACCCAAAGATCACATGGACTAAACACCAAGTCCATACATAGACATATCACTTCATGTCCTTCACAAACCCCCAATGTTCAACCTTAGGGTTTGTACTAGGGTCATAGGGCAAATCCACCCTAATCCACCCTAAACTCCATGTGAGGGTGTTTAAACTAACCATAGGGCTCTGGCAAAAGTCCCAACCCCTTTGGGTGAGAATTGGCCCCTCCCTGCCCTAAGCTCACTCTTGTCCTAATTAACCCTTAAAGAGCCACACTTTGGTCTCACCAAAACCTAATCAAATCTAACCCAATTAGGCTAAGAGTTTTATCATATTCATCCCATGACCCTAAGAGTTGGAAACCAAAACTTCTGTGGGTTTAGATGTCATTAGATCGCTTAAATAATTCAAACATGTATTATTAAATTTCTACAAAAATTTTAGGAAATTTTTTACCAAAAATTCATATTTTTGGATATATTATAAGCCAAGATATGAATGGCTCATGCTCCAAATTTCAAGTCATTTGGAGGTTAGGATTGATGGGGGCACCCCAAACAATCTCTGATCAAGCTTAGGTATAGACCTCACCAAAATGATTGTTGTGGTCTGACCCGAACTCCAAATTGGTTCAAACCAATTTAAAATAAACTAGATCCATAGGGCTACCAGTTTCTTGTTGACCACTTTTTTTGAATCGACCTCTAGGTATTTTTAATTTAAATTCCAAGGCAGGTGATATTATGTGGCGGAAAATACATAAATTAAAATTTATTATACTAGATCTAACACAGATCTTAAAGCAAATCGAGTGGCTCCTGGCTTTCTTCTTCCTCCAGCCAAAGGATGTGATCATCCCGACCTGGATCACCTTCCATGTCCATTTGCTGGCCACCCAGCCACCTCCCTGGCCTGCTACCACTGCCACCACCTTTGTTAAGGTTTGGGCCGACCGTAGAAAATCTGGAATTTTTCTCTCCCAATCGGGCTCAATTGAGCCTGATTTCTCTCCTAAATGATCTAATATTCTAGCCCACGAAGAAAAGAGTAGAGGAGGAACTCCTGGGAGAGCTGGAGTCGGGCCGACCGTCGTGCCACCATTTCCAGCGGTGGAGCTTTCAGTGCTCTACAAATACACAGCCAACTAGCTCGATTTCTTCAAATAAAGAGTGTAAACGTCGCCTCTAACCTTGGGGAAGCTTTTAAAATAGCAAAATGGGGGAGGGGAGGGGTCAAGCACCAATTGCCATTAATGGCCATTAAGGTGAAATTTCGGCCAAGGTAAGATCCAGTGAATTTAGTCACTATTCAGCCTGGAAAAGATCTTGATCTCCTCAGAACTGATGGGGGAAGATGAATCAAGCCTTTGGAGGTGAAGAGGGAAGCCCCTTGGCCTTCCAAGCCATGAATGGCCCTCTTTCTCTCTCCTCCATTAAAGGAGAAGATGGATTTCTCTATCCTATTCATCATTTCCAGAAAATGAATGTATTTTTAAGTGACTATAAATCTCATGAGTTTAGTGGGCCACACAAGTTGGGCTTAGCCCAACTGGATTTGGCTTGAGCTAGCAATTTAGGCTAGTTTGACCTAATTCTAGGGTGGAGTTAACCTTGGTAAACTTGACATTTTGGGTTGACCCCAATGGGTTCTTGGTAACACATTGTCTTCCCCTTAAGTGTACGAAGACTTGGGTAGGGTTAGTTGGGCATCTTGGAAGTCGCATGTGTAACACCCCTATCCGTCACATGACATATAGTAGTAGGTCCGGCCGGGGCCTGACGCCATATACTACAGACAGACCAAAGGGTTATAGAATGAAACCATCCAGCTAATAGAACGTGTCCTACACAGAGTATATTGTAGAGGAAGCATTTTAAAAGTTGAAAAGTAAAGAACCCAAACAAAGCATGAATGTCCACTAAACCCAAAGTAGGAATGACTGAATAAATACACCAAAGTAGTTTGCCTTATGGCCTTACAAGAGTTTACTTAAATAATAAGTGTCTTCCAAACATCGGCACACAGCCCGTTTATACATGAGAATAAAAAGTAAACGCTCGCATTGGCCTTCAAGGGAAGGCTCAGCCCCAAGGGCTTCAGCCCGCTATTTGCCACTAGGCTCCGCAGTACCTGCAATCAACATTCCACCATAGTGGTGGCAAACAAAAGCAAAGGTCAGCTAAAGCTGACCAATTTATAACGACCCCACACCTTACTTGGGGTGGCGGTGCTCCTTCCCAGCATTTTTGTAGCATAGTCAAACAATATAGTTAAAGTACAGCATCTGCACAATACCCCACAGGTGTAGGCCCGCACGGCCACACACCCCATGCTCTTAGGGCACTTACTCGGTGAACCCAGTCTGAACCCGGTCCGTTCTGCGGTCCACCACCGCCCCCAAGATGGCAAACACGTGAGCATTAATATACTTTCAGCCGAAGCCTAGAATCGCTCTCTAAGCCATCTTTTACCGAACCACTTGGAGTGGGTAAGGTTCCACCAGGTCGTTGCTCACCTCGCCACGACCATTTAGCCATCGGCGCGGGACAAGCTTCACCAAATCCCAACGTATCGATCATACAACAGTACATAGCCCAGCTATGTTCAAGGATGGATCCAGGGCCACCAAAACAGCAGAACTTCGCTTCTGCCAAGATTTCTTGGTGCACCTTGGAGTTAATCCCCAAGACTCCCTGCTACAATCTACCACGTAGAAACCCCGAAAACATACAACACAGAGTCTTCTCCTGCAATCCATGCATAATGAAAACATCACCGATCCAGACCAACTTGTCTGGGTAGGGTTCACACACCATGCCTATGTTCATACTTCGATTCCAGACCCTATATGGAAAATACAGGGACTATTCATGTCCACCTGAAGGAATACCTCACACTCACCGCACACTCGCGAGAGCGGGTTACCTATGCAAAAAAGGAAAGAGGACTTCACAGGTCCAAGAAGAGAATCGTTACCCTAGCGGTTCACTTTGGCGCCATGAAGAAGAAAAGAAACTAGATGGATGAAAAGCACCGCAACGGCCTCGCCTCATCAGATCTGGACTCGGCTCTCGATTTGGGCTCCGAAGCACCACCGGTTGCTGGATTCCTCCTCCTTCTTCTTCCTTGCTCTCCCCTCTCTCTAACTATTTAGAAAGAGAATGTCCAAGCGAAAATGAGGAATAAACACTACATTCCCAAACTTAACATGCCAGGGAGGATTCTGGGCCGTCGGATCATTTCCAAATAGAACGAACGACCTCGATTAGCCCTTAAAAGAAATTCCTGTGGCCGAACAAGGCTGCTGACACGACCGTGTCTCACGATCAGAACACGATCGTCGAACACAGAATAGGACACGACATTTGAACAGGACACGACTTCAGACACGCCCGTGTTGAACAATCGACACAGGACGTGCAAACACAGAGAAGGACACGGCTCTGGACACGCCCGTGTCCCAGAATGTGTTCCTGATACGGCTTCAGACACGCCCGTATCCTAGACCGTGTACCTCACTCGAAACCGCCCTACCAACATAGAGCAGGACACGACCATGGACACGCTCGTGTCACAGGCCGTGTGAACCTAATCAGTCTCTAACTTGGCCTTAAAACGCTATATGTTCCTCTTTTGAGTTTTGGGGCGTTACAAATCTCCCCCTAAAAATAATTTCATCCTGAAATTACAGAATGGAAAATATACAAAAAATTAAATGATACCTGAGTGGAATAACTCGGGATACTCCTCAAGCATGGTCTGCTCTCGCTCCCACGAGGTCTCCTCCCGACTGCAGTTGTACCAACGGACTTTTACCATCCTGATGTGTTTGTTACGAAGTCGCTTGACTTCAAAATCCTCAATGCGAACGGGCATGACCTTTATTGTCAACCCATTATCAACAGGTACTTGATCGATCGCAATAACCCTTGAAGGCTCTTGCACCGCTTTCCGCAATACCGATATATTGAATACATTGTGTAGACCACTCAATTCCACCAATAGCTTCAGTCGATAAGCGGCTTCACCAATTAGCTTTAGAATCTCAAACGGTCCAAGGTACCTCTAGCTCAGCTTCTTTAAGCATCGTACCCGTGAGACGCCCTTGAACGACTTAATTTTCAAATATACCCAGTCGCTAACAACGAACTCAATGTTCCTATGCTTGGCATCATAGTATTTAGCCTGCCTGTCCTGAGCGATCAACAATCATTCTCGTATATTTCGTACCAATGAAGTGGCATCTTCCACTTCTTGTTGTTTGCACAGCATCGACTCACCCGTATCCAACCATGACAACGACATGCGACATTTTCTATCGTATAGGTCCTCGAAGGGCGCCATTTGAATACTCGCCTGGTAGTTGTTGTTATAAGCAAACTCCACTAGGTACAAGTGATCTTCCCAACGCTTGATGAAATCCAGAACGCACATGCGAAGCATGTCCTCCATCGTCCTATTGAAATCCGTCTGCGGGTGAAAGGCCGTGCTGAAACTCAGCTTGGTCACCAACAATTGATGCACTAACCTCCAATCATTGGATGTGAAGCGCCCATATCGGTCACTCATGATGCTGCGGGGCACACCGTGAAGTCGAACAATATTATCTACGTAACTTTTTTCCAGTTTATCCACCGAATCATCCTTCCTATTCGGAATAAAGTGTGCCACCTACTTCAATCTATCTACGATCACCCAGATGGAATCGTTTCCTTTCTGTGACCTTGGCAACCCATGCACAAAATCCATTGAAATATCGTCGAACTTTCACTCCAGGATAGGTAAGGACTTCAAGAAACCTCTAGGCTTCTAGCACTCCGCCTTCACCAATGCATACGTTTGACACTTTGCCACATAAAGTGCTATGTACTTTTTAAGTCCTGGCCACCAGAACAATTTTTTCATATCTCTAAACATCTTTGTGCTCCCTGGGTGAATCGAGTACTTTGTATGACGAGCCTCGTACTTCAATTCCTCCCGTAGTTTACCCACACTTGGGACACACAAGCGACTGTCTCTCCATAACAGTCTATCCTTAATATAAAATTGGGAATTTGACCCATCCAATGTAGGAACCCCCCGGAACACAAAACGCGGCTCGAAGGGAGTCTTATGCCCAGAACAGCCGCCTTGCGGTAGCGCTAGCACTCAGGCTAGCCTGTACTACAAGAAGCCTATTCTGGCAGCCTTTACCAATATCAATCATGCCAACCCAACCAGAATAAAATCAGAAGTCAAATCCACACAAACATATAATAGCCCAAAATACAAACAATAAAAGAAGCTACATCAAGCTTCTATACTATCAGAGTATGAGTAAACTTGCCCAAAAGTGGCTACATCAAAAGTCTCTCAAAGACTCACATCAGTCACCGACGGTAACGATGGTACCGTCCCCTAAGGCCCTGTCATCCTGGCCTGGCTTTCCTACTGCAAAACCTACTGCTGCTCCGTCTACGGGGTTTCCTCCTAAAAGGAATACGTAGCAATTGTTAGTCATAAATACTAAGTGGCTATCACATCCACTCCCCCGTCGACTCCTCGGCACCGGGCGGAGAAAGGAACATGGTACAATATTTGTATATAAGCAATAGTACAAACAGGTGGAATGAAGTGATCCGTAAATAATGTATATATATAACACTATAGTAAATGAGCAAACACATTGCCCTAACAGTTCTAACATCTACATCAGAGAATGAAAGAGTAAAGCTACAACAGAAAGTAACTCAACTTATATGAATGCCCATATAGACATATAAGTTGAGGATCGGCTCAACAGTAAAGTAAATCATCGTATAAGAGTGCCCATACAAACTTATACGATAAGGATCTTGTGTATGCGATGTAATGCAATGCCATGAATGCTATGCAATGACTCACCCATGATCACGCACAAGCAATTGCTGTGTTGACACAGACTCTTAGTTCCCACTTTTCGAGTAGGTGGCTAACCTCTCAGTCGTCATCTGTCGTGGTCAAACAGTGACAGTTGAGCGGGCATCTCCACTACTAGGCTAGTCTCCACACCACCTAGCCTAGGCCTCCGTATGCCTTAATTCTAAGAACACAATAGCTGAGCTCACATGCGTACTACGACTCAGTGGGAGTCTCGGGTAGATGTGCACCGAGAACCAAACCCCGAACTGAACTAAGATGTGACCCGGAAGGAGCCTTGAAAAAAGAACGAGGACCAAGCCCAACCGCCCAAGGTCTAACCGTCAACTCCCATCGGTGTGAAGACTGGTAAGCTCATAGACCTGCCACACTATCCTTAACCCAGGATTATGACACCACGTGTCGACTCACACCGCATGCCAATTTCACATTTTGAGCTCAATAACTCACAAGGGCTCCTCACCGAGTCCCTTATAAACACAATCGATCAAGTGTGGTAAACACTCACACACTTTCAACCCTTCCACATATTCATGCACTGCTAATATCAAGCTCATCTTTACCGATTCACATAACTAGTTTGTTTATACAATCCAACTCGTCTACCCACTAGTTCACCAAGGGATCGATCATCCAACCATTTCATTCAAGTAGGTTTTACATTATCATTTGATTATAAACAATCACCCAACATCTCACAGCAGTCCTTCATGATAACTACCCACAATCTCTCTGCTAATTCTAGTAGGGTTTACATAAACAAAAGAACAAGCATGCGGGAATAGTATAAAGTACAGAACTTCAACCGGGGATTCCTGATGCTACATGAATCCGGTGAAAATGTTTAACCCCTCGTTAGAAAGGTATTTCCGAGGGCTATGACTTTTGTGTTTAGTCGGAAGCCCATATTTGGCCGTATCACACTTGAAATCGGCTTCTAGGACTGCTACGTTAAGATTACAATTTCGACACGTTTACATTATTAACCATCAATTTCGATCAAACTTTCCTATGGATACAGACCTCAACTGAAGACGTACAACCACTCGTTGGAAAGGTATTTCCATGGGCTACGAATTTTGTGTTTTGTCAAAAGCCCAGATCTGGCCGATTCATATTTGAAAATGGACACGAAGATCGTAGCGTGCAGAAAGTAGATTTCTGCGCGCATCTTAAGGCGTTATGAATGGCATCGGTCCGTCTTCCTCCTCTAACCGATCTTACCAAGTCATAACCAGAAATTCCTCCACCCTTATGCACCCTCATAAGGCCAGTTCTCTTCACGAGACCATCCCCCATCATCACATTGAAGGAAGGAGATGTTGAAGATGACTAAACCCTAGAACAAAAGTTCTGGCTAGGCCTCTTCCTAGAAATCTTCATCTCACAAATCAAGACTCTTTTGAGTCGATATCTGTAACGCCCCCGATTTTTTCTGCGATTATTTAATTCTCGTTTGGCGTTACGATGACGCGTTTCGGTGGCTTGTGCCATTTGCGGAGTGTGGTTTAACTCCTTAGAACTGAGTGCCCTATTCTGTAGCCTGTTGGCAATATCTCCCTAGCAAGCCGAGTCGTTTTGGGTGACCCGGTGTGGCCTCTCGGGGGAATGTTTGTGTTTGGCTTTATTTGGGTATAACTCGAGTTCTGTTCATCGAAAGTTAATTTCGACTTCGCCGTTGTGTTCGTAGCGTGGATATTTAGCTACGGTGCGAATTTCGTCGAATTCCGAGGTGGTTCGGTTTTCGTGTCGTTTTGGGTGTGTTATTAGGAAAAACAAATTAGAAACCCTTTTAAATTAAGTGAACCGGCAGTTTAGGCAGCGGTTAGGGCCTAATAGGCGTGTCCTTTTATTATAAAAGCCTTATTAAGAAGTGGCGGACCCACTTCTCCTTCCTCCTTCCCGAGACCAGACCGAAACCGTCGCCCCTCCTGTTCGCGGAAAACGGAGGAAAACCGCCGGCTTGCTCCCCCTTCGGACGGTGATTCCAGGCTTGTTCGTGGACGGATTTCGATTCCGAAAGCGGCGTTGTCTTGCTCTCGCTCAGATCTTCATTTCGACGGTAAGATATTTGATTTTCGTGGAGTTTTAGGAGACTTGGATTTCCGGTTCTTGTGGTTTTCCGCCATTAATGTACGGTTTGCTTGTTAGGTGCTTCTCCTTCTAGTGCAGAACGAAGAGGAGGGAAAGCCGACCAAGCTTCGCCGGAAATCGAGGCAAGTGGTATTCTTGCCCTTGCCATTGTTGTTCTTTTGAATTTTGGAATGTTTCCCGGTTAGCCCTAGGGTAGAAACCATGCTTATTCTCTTATTATCTTGCTAAGTTTTAGGGCTTAAATTCTCCTATGAGCCCCCTCCTTGGGCTATTTGCCCCTCGTGCTAGTTTTGTTCAACATTTAGACTCCAGATTTGTAGTTCTAGTTGGGTGCTTTTGCGGGTGGAGCCGAGAGAGAGAGTGAGGGAGGTTGTTGTGGTAGGGCTCTGGTTAGAACTAGTCTTGGTAGACTCTCGAGTTTTGGTGTTGAGTGTAGTGCACACACTCAAAGCCAAAAGCCGCTCAGACTTGGCGTTGAGTGTGGTGGACACACTCAAAGCCATAGTTCGGTTTGTTCTTTGTGGCTGAGTGGTGGGGTGATTGAGTGAAAATTTTCGTCTAAGTCAAAATCGACGGGAATCACCAAGTGATTCCCGCCGATTTCGACGTATATCGTTAGTGATTCCCACCGATCGGCGAGAATCAACCTTGATTCCCGCCGATTCGGCGAGAATCATCCTTGATTCCCGCCGATTCGGCGAGAATCATTCTGTATTCCCGCCGGTCGTCGAGAATCATCCTGCATTCTCGCCGATTCGGCGAGAATCGTCCTGCATTCCCGCCGATTCGGCGAGAATCAGTCGGCATTCCCGCCGACCTTCTCTTGTTGGCGTTGGCTTAGGGTTCTCCTGCGGAAGTGAACTTTGGCATAGAGTGAGTTGACCTCACTCAACGCCAAAGCTGTTTTGGCGTTGAGGGAGGTAGACTCACTCAACGCCGCTGTTAGGTTTTGTGGTTTTGCTGAAGGCGTTGAGGGAGTGGACCTCACTCAACGCCATGGCTATTCTGGCACTGATTGAGGCTAACTCACTCAAAGCCAAGGTCTGGTTAGGCACTGAGTGGATCCCACCCAACGCCGAGCCATGTTGAGTAACTTCAACACTGTTTCTCTTTCCTCGATTTATGTTCCCGAGTGAGTTTCCTTGATTATATTTGTAGTTTCCTTGTCGGCCATGTTTGCTTTCCTAAAGGCCGAATCGTTGGATGTGGATAGTAGTGGTGGTTTGAAGCTCTTCATGGGGGAGGTGTTGTGTAATCTAGCCAAGGCCACCCTTATTCTTCTATCTTGCTCTAGGTACGGGCTGGGCAAGGGGGTGGAAGGTCCCTTGTGCTTTATCATGTAGACCCCTGAGCTTGTTGGCAAGGAAATTGGTGGTTGGGGGACTGAGTTTGCCTCCAACCCGGATCCATGCTGTTGTTTTGCTACTACCACCTCCCACAGCTTAGGGTGTTAGAAGTTTCTTCCTTGGTAGATTGCAGCACTTTGGGCTCTTGGTAGTCTAGTAGGCCCTGCAGGATGTTGTTCCTGAGCTGGGTTGACGCTGTTTCCTCGCACGTAGTGCATTTCTTGTCGTCCTATTTTGGACAGTTGTGACTCTTTCTATGGCATGTTTTTCAGTTACTTTTCCCCCTTTGGTTGACTCTTTCATGCAGTTTTTACCTTGTTTTGCTTGTTGAGGTATTCTGTTTTCTTTTGGAATGCCTCTGGTTCTGAGCTGAGCCAGTCTGGTGGATAGTTTGAGGTGGTGTTGTTGGTGGTCTCTTGGACTTTGGAGATCCGTTTGCCTTGTTGGTGATGTAGTTTTCAGTACTTTCTTACAAACATACATATGTGCCAGTGGGTTCGTGTCAGGTTGTTGGCGCCCACTTGTAGTTTTTACCTTTGTACTGGATATATTACTTATGCTGCTACCGTTTTCTAGAGATAGTCTACTTGCTCCGAGAAGGATTTATGCTAGGTTGATAGTTACTTTTAAACTATAATTATTCTTATAAGTAAGCTCATGATCATCATGTTTTATAAAACTAAATCACTATTTTCCAAGCAACGTATAAAGATCGTTTTCCTATATATAATATCAATTAAATGTAGAGTTTTGCATAGTATGAGTGGTTCTCTTGGAACTCTTATACACCCTTTAGGATGCTAAACCTGAATAAAGTATTTTTCCGCAGCGCATAAGTATAGTTTTTAACTGTGGACTAGGTGATCCACCGAGCCGAGGGATACGGCCTCTAAAATATAACTGATTTTCTAATCATTAAGCTCATGATTTTCTTTCATAAAGAGTAGCAGTTGGTTTTGCCTGAGCGTCAGCAGTTATCCCCTGCTTGACGTGGTATCATGACGCGCATTTTCTCATACTCTGATAATTATTTAATTCGGGGAAAATGCGGGTTGTGACAATATCTCGCCTAGGAATAACTAGAGATCTAGCACTAAGGGAGAGGGGAAGAAGCTCACCTCGATACTGGCGTTTCCACCATTTCCGACCATGGATCTCGTCACCCTTCAAGGAGGCATCTTCTTCTCCTCGGCGGCGTCGATTCTCCACTGGAAGAAAGTTGCTCCAACACCAGTCTCTCCACTAAAAATGCTTGGGAAGAGAATGAAAAACGGACAAGTTTCAGAAATCCTATATATATAGGACCAACACGGGTACGGACACGCCCGTGTCCCTACCCGTGTCCTGCTCGGGTGAATCGGCGTCGACGGTTGCAATGTCGTTTGGACACCAACATGGGTAGAGACACGACCGTGTCAACTACCTGTGTCACACGACAAGGCCATGTTCATGCCCGTGTTCTACCCGTTTCTTGCTCGAGAGATACAACCGACTTCCTGGAGATATGCACAGGGGTAGGGACACACCCGTGTCTCTACCCGTATCCTTCTCGGGAAACTCGATCGACAATGGCAGTTACACTCACACGGGTAGGGGACACGCCCGTGCCTCTACCCGTGTCCATATACAAACGGGTTGGGACATGCCCGTGTCACTAGCCATGTCCTTCTCTAGAAACTCCACGAATTTCCACCCATGTACTAGAGCACCATACGGGTAGAGACACGCCCGTGTCACTACCCGTGTCCTTTTCTGGTCTGACTTCTCTTCCCTTACACAAGTATAATCCTAGCTGCCATCACTCCCTGAGCCCAAATCGTTTCTCCTAACTCAAAAGCGCGCACGAGGGGCCTAGCGTGAATTGGTACATTACAAATCCTATAAACAAAATAAAAGATTTCGTCCCCGAAATCAGGCTAAGGCTATGGGGAGAGGAAAGCGTGAAAAATAAATTAAAACAAGCTTTTAAATTTTACCTAAAGGAAACAACTCCGGGTAGCGCTTTTGCATCAAGTCCACCGGCTCCCAGGTATACTCCTCCTTCCCATGATTATACCATAGAACTTTTATCAAAGGAACCCTCTTGCGGCGCAAAATCCTTGTCTTGTTGTCTACTATCCGCACCGGCTCTAGTCGTACAGATCTATCGATCTCTACTGCTCCATCAATGGTGGGAATATGTTGATCGGGCCATAACAGCACCTTCCGGAGAGACGACACATGGAATACGTCATGAAGATTCTCCAGCTCTAGTGGTAACTCCAACCGGTATGCCAAAGGGATAATCATTTCTAATATAGTGTAAGGCCTAACATACCATGGGCTGAGCTTCTTTATACCACGTACCCGTGACACTCCATGCATCGACTGAATATTCAGGAACACATTGTCACCCACTTGAAATTCTACCACCCGGTGCTTTGCATTATAATATTTAGCCTGTCGACTTAGATCCTCAAGCATGCGGTCCCATATTAGCCTAACCAGCGCATCAATGTAATCGATGTATTCAATACCCAAAACCTTCAGGTCTTCTTCTAGTACCCATGACAAGGGGGTTCTACACCTTATTCCGTAAAGGGCTTCATGGGGCGCTATTCTGATACTGGCCTGGTGACTGTTATTATATGAAAATTCCACCAGGGTAAGAGCCTTTCCCTCGGCTCTCCTCTATCCAATACGCACAGCCTCAATAGTTCCTCCAATGTTCTGATGGTCCTCTCAGATTTCCCGTCCATCTGAGGATGAAATGCTATGCTAAAGGTAATATGTGAACCCAAATACACTTGCACTGCCTTCCATTCTTTAGATGTAAACCGACCATCCCGATCAGAAATAATTGTTTTCGGCACACCATGATACCGTACGAATTGCTCCACAAAGAGGCATACCAAAACATCAACATGAGCTTCTTTCTTCATAGGAATAAACCGGGCTACCTTTGTCAGGCGGTCAAAGATCACCCATACTGAATCATTCCCTGAGCGTGAGCGAGGTAAACGGAGGACGAAGTCTATGGAGACATCCTCGAGCTTCCACTCGGGGATGGGCAATGAATGTAATAACCCACCGGGGCTCCTGCATTCTGCCTTCACCCTTTGACAGGACTCGCAGTGTGTAAAAAAATATCGGACGTCCTTCTTCATTCATGGCCAACACATGGTCTTCCACAGGTCGGCGTACATCATGGCAATCCTAGGTTGCTCAGAATACTGGGTGCAGTGTGCCTTTCTCAGGATATTCCCAAATTTTAACGCCCTTGGGAATGTAAAGTCGGCCGCGAATATGGATGCGGCCATCTTTTAGAGAGTACTCGTTAGTTGTCCCATCTTCAATTAACTTGATTGCTAGGGCCAGAGCCGCATCCTTTCCTTGCTCCGCTCGGATTCGGTCTCGAATATCTCAGACTATGCTCATCGCAGTTAAGTACTCCGTATACTCTTCCGATTGGTCTTTTTATACCAGGGTGATCTCCTTCTCTTCGAAAATCCGGGCTAACTCCATTCTCATCAATCAGGACTCCGAGTTTGATTCCGGTAACTTTCTGCTCAAAGCATCAGCTACAGAGTTTGCTTTTCCAGGGTGGTAGTTCAAAGTGAACTCATAATCGCACAAAAACTCTAACCACCGCCGCTGTCTCAAATTCAATTCCTTTTGTGTATGCACATACTTTAGATTATTGTGGTCTTAAAAGATCTGGCAGCAGACGCCGTATAGATAGTGTCTCCAAACCTTCAAGGTGAACACCAGCACTCCCAATTCTAGATCATGTACATGGTAGATGATTTCAAGCTTCTTCAGCTGTCTTGAAGCATATGCAATCACATGCCCGTGCTGCATCAATAACGCTCCCATTCCTTGATACGACACATCAGTATAAACTTGAAATACTTCCTTCCCGGATGGAAGGGCTAGGATGGGTGCGGATGTAAGTCGGTCCTTCAGTTCTTGAAACGTAGCTTCACACTGGGGTGTCCACTCATACGGTACACCTTTCCTTATCAGCGTAGTAAGAGGAAGGGCAATCTTTGAGAAGCCTTTTACAAACTTGCGATAGTATCCGACAAGTCCAAGGAAGCTATGCACATCAACCGCTGACTTTAAGGGCGACCACTCCTTCACGGTACGCACTTTGGTCGGATCCGCAGCTAACCCAGCCCCACTGATCACATGGCCCAAGAAGGCAACCTCTTGGAGCCAAAATTCGCAATTGTTGAACTTGGCAAATAAGGCGTGCTCTTTTAGCTTCTTTAGTACCAAGGTCAGATGCTCGACATGCTCTTCCTCCATCTTAGAGTAGGCCAAAATGTCATCGATGAAAACGATGGCGAAGACATCTAGATAAGGCTTGAACATTTTGTTCATCAGACTCATGAAAGCTGAAGGGGCATTTGTCAGTCCAAATGGAATCACAGTGAACTTGTACAAGTCGTACCTTGAGCTAAACGCCGTTTTCTGAAAGTCCTCCTCCTGTATTCTCAACTGATAATACCCCGAGTGCAAATCCAATTTGGAAAACCAATGCGCTCCTACCAATTGGTCGAACAACTCATCGATCCGAGGTAGCTCCGTACCGTCAGTCGGTTGAGCTCCCGATAGTCTATACATAATCATAAGGTTCTATCCTTCTTCTTAACAAACAGAACAGGGGCTCCCCAAGGTGATGAGCTGGGGCGATCAAACCCTGATTCTACCAAATCTTGCAACTATACTCTAAACTCTGCGAGTTCCTTCAGGGCCATCCGGTAAGGGGTCTTGGAGACGGGCTTGGCTCCTGGTACTAGCTTAATTTGAAAATCCACCTCTCTATGCGGGGGTAAACCTGGCAATTTCTCAGGAAATACCTCGGGAAAATCTCGCACCACCCGCACGTCCTTCATATCTATTTTCATCTCCTTCAGTTCGAAACATATCATGTAAACTTCATCCCCTCTAATGTGAGCTTTCAAAGTCTGAATCGAAGATAATAATAAACGTGTTGCGAATTTTATATCTTGGAAGATTACATCGATATCCCCTTGTCTCAAGTAGATTCGCTTCTCCGCGCAGTCAGTACTTGCGTAGTGCTAATCCAGCTATGTCATACCTAGAATGAGGTCGAACTCCGGCATTCTAAAAACTGGGGCCAGGGGTATCAAAGGTCTTTCCCCCAATGAGTATCTCCAATTCGCATTTGGCAGTTGCAGTCATCTAAGAGCCGTCTGGGAGGCGTACTCTTCGAGCAATACCAGTGAAGGATTTCACTCCTTCCAGCTATTTAATGAAGTCCGCAGACACAAATGAGTGTGAAGAACTGGTATCGAATAACATATAAGCCGTTTTACCGCCGACCACCATGGTCCCTAAGTACCAATAGCAATACTCAGAGAAATATATCTAATATGTCTTAAGCAACTTAAGATTAAGAATGAAAATGTGATAACTAACTGTAACATACCTGCAATCACCTCCTGAGAGTTCCACTCCTGTGTCATGTCCAGCGCAAACACCTGATTCCGAGCAGGTCCGGGGTTTCCTCCTCGTGGTCCTCGTCCTCGACCACGCATGTTCCCTCGCCCTCGATGAGCTGCCGGAGGGAGAGCAAGAGGCGACTTTCCAAATAGTTGTGGGAAGTAGAACCGAATGTGGCCTGATTGGTTGCATTCGATGCACACTCGCTCCTACCGCCAACCAGGTTACCGAAACTATTTAGGCTGTGGTGGTGGAGGCAATGCTGGCGGCTGTGGAACCGGGTGCTCCACTCTATAATTCTTGTGGAAATGCCTGCCACCTCTCTACTGTCCTCTTCTTCCTCCGAAGTCGTGTATCCTTCTATTACTAGGGCCAGCTTCCATCACACCCTCAGCAGGTCTTTTACCACTTCCCAAGTGGTCTGCTTCTAGCCTCGTCGCCATGTCAATAATTTCCGTCAGGCTAGGGTCTGCTATAAATAAAGTTCTTGCCTCAGGGGGTCTCACAAGCCTTTGTAGAACCTTTTTGCATATCCTCTGTCATCCTACTCATAGGAGTCAGCAAATCTAGCCAGATGCTGAAACTCCCGCTGGTTCTCCGTCACTAACTTGGACCCTTGCTTTAGCTGTAGGAATCTCTCTTCGAGTTCATCTCGAGCAGACGAGGGAATGAAGTGCTCTAAAAAGGCTCCCGAGAACTCATTCCAACTGTTCTCTGTATACACTCGCCCTTAAAAGGTGGAGCCCATGAGGGACTTCCACCAACTCTTGGCGTGATGTTCTAGGAGTGTCACTACCAGGGTCATAGCCATGTTGCTTGGGCATCTAATTCCTGCCAGCAGTTCTTGCACGGTGTCGATCCATTCCTCCGTATGCACTGTCGACTCAATCCCAAGGTAAGCAGGAGGGGAGAGAGCTCGGAAAGTGCTTACCCAATTGGATCCCGGGCCTTGTTGTTGTACGGGGGATTGTTGGGATCTGAAGGCATCCAGGATAGCTGTGCGCTTCTGCTCTAGCTCCGATTGTTGAAATTGTGTGGGTATGGATGGGGTGGGGGTGCCTCCCACTGGCTCAACATGCACTTGGATCTACACTTAGAATACAAGCCTAAGGTTAGGTTGGCTAATCTTAAGGTCAAAGTTGGACATACTTAGTGTGAATAACATATGGGCACACCACTTCTACCACTAAGTCAGTCTGTCCCCAAACTGACTAATCGAACGGGGGTGGCACCATTGTTAAATGACTTCTTTAAATCAGGATCGTAGCAAGCTGATACCATTTATAGGACCCCCCCCAGAACACAAAACACGGCTCGAGGGGATTCTTATGCCCAGAACAGCCGCTTTGCAGTAGCGCTAGCACTCAGGCTAGCCTGTACTACAAGATGCCTATTCTGCCGGCCTTTACCAATATCAATCATGGCAACCCAACCAGAATAAAATCAGAAGTAAAATCAACACAAGCATATAATAGTCCAAAAATACAAATAATAAAAGAAGCTACATAGAGCTTCTATACTATTAGAGTACGAGTAAACTTGCCCAAAATGGGCTACATCAATAGTCTCTCAAAGCTTCACATCAGTCACTGATGGTAACGACGGTACCGTCCCCTCAGGCCCTGTCATCCTGGCCTGGCTGTCCTGCTACAAAACCTACTGCTGCTCCGTCTACGGGGTTTCCTCCTAAAAGGAAGACGTAGCAACCGTTAGTCATAAAGACTAAGTGGTTATCACATACACTCCCCATGCGACTCCTCGACACCTGGTGGAGTAAGGGACATGGTACAATATATTTATATAAGCAATTGTACAAATAAGTGGAATGAAGTGATCCGTAAACAATGTATATATATAGCAGCATAGTAAATGAGCAAACACATTGCCCTAATAGTTCTAACATCTACAGAAGAGTATGAAAGAGTAAAGCTACAATAGAAAGTCACTTAACTTATATGAATGCCCATACATACATATAAGTTGAGGATCAAGTCAATAGTAAAGTAACTCATCGTATAAGAGTGCTCATACAAACTTATACGATAAGAATCTCTTGTATGCGATGTAATGCAATGCCATGAATGCTATGCAATGACTCACCCATGATAAGGCACAAGCAATTGTTGTATCGACACAGACTCTAAGTTCCCACTTTTCGAGCAGGTAGCTAACCTCTCAGGGGTCATCAGTCGTGGCAAGATGGCGACAGTAGAGCGGACATCTCCACTACTAGGCTAGTCTCCACACCACCTGGCCTAGGCCTCCATACGCCTTAACAATAAGAACATAATAGCGGAGCTCACACATGTACTACAACTCAGCGGGAGTCTCGGGTAGATGTGCACCGAGAACCAAGCCCCGAACTGACCTAAGATGTGACCCGGAAGGAGCCTCGGAAAAAGCACAAGGACCAAGCCCAACCGTTCACCTGGCACGTAAGGAGCCCCGAGAATGAGCACCGAGGACCATGCCCAACTGCCCAATGTCTAACAATCAACTCCCGTCGGTGTGACGACTGGCGAGCCCGTTGACCTGCCACACTATCCTTAACACAGGATTACGACACCACGTGTCGACTCATACCGCATGCCAATTTCACATTTCGAGCTCAACAGCTCTCAAGGGATCCTCACCGAGTCCCTTATTAAAACAATCAATCAAGTGCGGTAAACACTCAAGCACTTTCAACCCTTCCACATATTCATGCACTGCTAATGTCAAGCTCATCTTACCGATTCACATAACTAGTTTGTTTATACAATCCAACTCGTCTACCCACTAGTTCACCTAGGGATCTATCATCAAACCATTTCGTTCAAGTAGGTTTTACTTCATCATTTGATTATAAATGATCAACCAACATCTCACAACAGTCCTTCAAGATAACTACCCACAATCTCTCTGCTAATTCTAGTAGGGTTTACATAAACAAAAGAACAAGCATGCAAGAATTGTATAAAGTACAGAAATTCAACCAGGAATTCCTGATGCTACAGGAATCCGGTGAAAACATTTAATCCCTCGTTGGAAAGGTATTTCCGAGGGCTACGACTTTTGTGTTTAGTCGAAAGCCCTGATTTGGTCGTATCACACATGAAATCGGCTTCTAGGACTGCTACGTCCAGATTACAGTTTCTGCACGTTTACATTATCAACCATCAATTTCAATCAGACTTTTTCGGGGCTACAGACCTTTCCATAAGACGTGCAACCACTTGTTGGAAAGATATTACCATGGGCTACGACTTTTGTGTTTAGTCAAAATCCCAGATCTAGCCGTTGCATATCGTAAAATGGCCACGAAGATTGCAGCGTGCAGAAAGCAGATTTCTGCACGAATCTTAAGGTGGAACGAATGTCTTTAGTCCGTCTTCCTCCTTTAACCGATCTTCCCAAGTCACAACCAGAAATTCCTCCACCCTTATTAACCATCATAAGGCCATTTCTCTTCATGAGACAATACCCCATCATCATATTGAAGGAAGGAGAGGTTGAAGATGATTAAACCCTAGAACACAAGTTCTAGCATGACCTCTTCCTAAAAATCTTAATCTCACACATCAAGACTCTTTTGAGTCGATATCTCGCCTAAGAATAACTAGAGATCTAGCACCAAGGGAGAGGGGAGGAAGCTCACCTTGATTCCAGCATTTCCACCATTTCCGGCCATGGATCTCGTCACCCTTCGCGGCGGAATCTTCTTCTCCTCGGTGGCGTCGGTTCTCCAATGGAAGAAAGTTGCTCCAGCACCAGTCTCTCCACAGAAAATGCTTGGGAAGAGAATGAAAAACGGCAAAGTTTCACAAATTCTATATATAAAGGACCAACACGGGTAGGGACATGCCCGTGTCCCTACCCGTGTCCTGCTTAGGTGAATCGGCGTCGACGGTTATATTGTCGTTTGGACACCAATACGGGCAGAGACACGCCCGTGTAAACTACCCGTGTCACACAATACAGCCTTATTCATGCCCATGTTCTACCCGTGTCCTGCTCGGGAGATACGGTCGGCTTCCTGGAGATATACACACGGGTAGGGACACGCTCGTGTCTCTACTCGTGTCCTGCACGGGAAACTCGATCGATAATGGAAGTTACACTCACACGGGTAGGGGACACGCCCGTGCCTCTTCCCGTGTCCACATACACACGGGTAGGGACACGCCCGTGTTATTACCCGTGTCCTTCTCTGGAAACTCCACGAATTTCCACCCATGTACCAGAGAACCACACGGGTAGGGACACGCCCGTGTTACTATCCGTGTCATTTTCTATACTGATTTCTCTTTATTTACACAAGTGTAAGCGTAGCTGCAGGCACTCCCTGAGCCCAAATCGTTTCTCCTGACTCAAAAGCGTGCACGAGGGGCCTAGCACGAATTGGGACATTACATCCAAAGCCTTATCCATGATCTGCTTCATGCTATTATCCTCATCCAGAGCTTGCCGAATCCTATCTGCAAGGTCATACTGCACCTCTGTCCAGTTGAATTGTGATTCAGCTCTAGTCTTCTTGTCAACACAAGAGATCTCCATTGCTTCCAAATCACGAACTAAACACTCATCATGTATCGACAACCAGTTGGCATGCGCGAGAGGCCTGCGACTCAACGCATTAGCAACCGCATTGCCTTTCCCAGGCACATAATGTATCTTGAAGGTGTAGTCACCCAGGAACTCCATCAACCTCCGCTGCCGCATGTTTAGGTCCTTTTGATCCAACAGGTACTTCAGGCTCTTGTGGTCGGTATAGATATCGACCATCACATCGTATAGGTAATGCCTTCATAGCTTCAGGGCAAATATCACGGCCGCAAACTCAAAGTCATGGACCGGATAATTCCTCTCATGTACCTTCATCTGACACGAGCCATAAGCTATCACTCTCCCATGCTGCAGTAGAACACAACCCAAACCACTGCCCGAAGCATCACTATAAATCTCAAATCCTTCGGTCCCAATCGGCGAACATAGAATAGGCACCGTGGTCAACCGACTTTTCAGTTCTTCGAAATCTTGCGCGCACTCCAGTGACCACACAAACTTTTGATCTTTCATCGTCAAAGTTGTGAGGGGTAACACTATCCGCGAGAAGTTCTCTACGAAGCGCCTGTAGTAGCCAGCAAGTCCTAGGAAACTCCAGACTTTTGCCACAGTAGATAACACAGGCCACTCCCGTATCACAACTATCTTCACCGGATCTATCGCAATCCCTTCTCCACTAACTATATGACCAAGAAATGCTACCGAGGATAACCAGAAATCGCATTTGGAGAATTTTGCATATAGTTGATTCCTCCTAAACGTCTCCAACACCAAATACAGATGCTTGAAATGATCCTTATCGCACAGCGAGTACACCAATATATCATCGATAAAGACTATCACGAAGTGGTCCAGGTACTCTCTAAATGTTCTGTTCATCAGATCCATAAATACGGATGTCGCATTAGTCAGCCCAAACAGCATGACAGTGAACTCATAATGCCCATAAAGCGTGCTGAAAGCTGTCTTGGGGATGTCACTTTCTCTTATCCTCAATCGATAATATCTGGATTTAAGAGCAAATTTTGATTACACCGTTGATCCAACTAACTGATCAAATAGATCATCAATCCTTGGGATCAGATACTTATTCTTCTCCATTAACTTATTCAGCTCTCGGTGATCAATACAGAGTCGCAAGATTCCGTCCTTCTTCTTAACAAAGAGGACCGGTGCGCTCCAAGAAGACGAACTTGGATGCACATAACCCTGTTCCAACAGCTCTTGAAGTTGAACTTTTAGTTCAGCCATCTCCTTAGGCGCTAACCAATATGGAGAGCGTGACACAGGTTTTGCACCTAACACTAGCTCAATAGTGAAGTCTATCTCTTGCTGAGGTGGGGCTCCAGGGAGATCATCAGGGAACACGTCAGGATACTCGGATACAACTGGGATATTGTCCATACAAGGCTTAGGCTTCGAAGCCTCCACTAGTGTGAAAAACAGCTCTGCACCAGCATGAACTGCCTTAACCACCTGAAGAGTAGACATCAAAGTCTTGCTCGACCCTTTCAAGCCCGCAAATGTCGTCTCACGATCAGTTCCCAATTTTACCTCCTTGCGGTTGCAATCAATGTATGCCCGCTACTCCGAGAGCCAGTCCTTTCCAAAGATCAGTCAAACTCCACTAGCGGTAGTAGCGACGCTTGCAAGTCAAACTCTTGACTCCCAATCCGTATCTTTATGCGACAAACTCTATCTGCGTGCATTGAACACCCATTAGGCAACAACACATCCAATTTGTCTGTTGCCATCGAAGAAGGTACTCCGATGCACGATAAAAATCCTTCAGACAAAAAGGAATGTGAAGCTCCCGTATCGAACACTGCTCTCGTCAGATTATCGAAAAAAAATAAAAAGCCTATCACAACCAGTAGTAAGCTAACATGCGCAAGGCAACATGTATTTAAAGCTAAACTACTATAAATAAAACCATACCTATCACAACGTCAGCCTGCTTCATGACCTCTTGCTGGCCCAGGTTGTGCACTTTTGGTTGGGCTGGGGCATAATGTGATGTGGTTGACTCCACCGCATTGCCCTTCCCCTCATTAGTTACTCCAATCTTCTTCTCGGACTTTGGATGTCCGCTCCAACAATCTCGGGCAAAGTGTCCCGACTTCCCACGTTATAGCATGCGCTCGAGGTTTGGCCTATAGTTTCCCCAGAAGCACTAGAAGAAGTGGCTGGACCAGATGTCTTAGCCTTCTTATACCCCTTACGAAAACCAGATATTGAGGAAGTCGGCACCTTGAACTCCGTCTTTATTGCACTGGAGTCCTTCTTCACTTGAACTCTCTTCATATCTTTCTCCAACGATCGGGCCGTATTGACTAGGGTTAAGAAGCCCTACGTCATAGGCCTCGAGAGCAGTAGCCTTAGGTCATCGCACAGACCCTCGTAGAACCGGTTGGTCTCACGCTTCTCATCAGCCAAAGTGGAGCTAGCATAACGACCCAACTCTGTGAACTCGTGGAGGTACTTATCCACGCAACTATCTCCCTGAGCCAACCTCTGAAACTCGTTCTCCATAGCGATCCTCTGAGCTGAGGGGAGGTAACTAATAATACGTTTTGTAGTCTTAACTATTATCGTATTTTTCTAGTTTATAATGTACAAATCTTGTATTTAAAGCTTTATTTTTATTTTTCTTATGTTAATTTTATTGCCCCTAACTTTTTTCCTCTCTTTGTGCAGCTTTCCTGAAAATTGGTCAAAATTGACCTCACACGCCCCCCTGTCCAGGCCTCCCCGGGTGTGACCTAGGGCGTGTCACCTATTCCAGAGGAATCCAGAAGCCAAAGGAAAATACCAGGAAAAATGGCTGTCACGCCCCCTGACACGCCCTCCCTGGACATGTCCCCGGGTGTGATACGGGGCGTGTCGCCCTCTGTCCGAAGCATGCGGTCTCATTAAATGCCATTTCAACTCAGCACGCCAATAGTACTGTCACACCCCCCGTCACGGACGTGACATAGGGCGTGACCCCTCCTTTTCCGATGACTGACAGATATTCGACCAATGATTTTGACGCGACGTGCGTGTCACGCCCCCGCTACACGGGTGTGATTTAGGGCATGTGCACTAACGTACAGAAGTAATCATCCTTCCTGCAAGAATACAGAGCCCGAGGTCAACCCCATAAATGTCATGGCCCCAGACACGCCCCCCAAGGGCGTGTCGAAGGGCGTGACCAACCCGTGAACTTTTCCTATAAATTAAGACCCCCCTTCAATTTCAGCAAGCTTGGGTTGAGAGGGGAGGTGCTGCCCCTTTGTTTCTTGGTTTTTTTAATGTTCTTCCCTCTCTCTCTCTTCCTTATTTTTATAATTTTTCTAATCCTAGCTTAGTTCTTCTTTTGTTTTAGCTTTTGTAATAGCTTTTGTAATTGCTTTTAGCTTAATGTTATGCTAGCCTAGTTTTCATTTTCATGCAAGTGTAGCTCTCTTTCATTATTAATAAAAGTGCTATTTTTTACTTGTGTTCTTATTATGCTTTAATACTCATCCCCCCTCCTCCACTCCATTATGATTAACAAATCCTCCTTGTACTCGATCTTTATGATCCGAGGTTCGAGCGATTAAGTTATGTTGTTTTAATTTACCTTTTCTTTATAGGTTTTTGGCCTTGAATAACTCTTGATTTTTCATGGGCTGGAGGTATATTATCGATATATACTCTCCACCTTTGCTTTCATTCTGGGCTATCCGAGAGGCCGATAGAATGAAGTGAGCATTCAAGAGTAAAGGGAGTTGTACGCACCCCTCGAAAGAGGCAGACGTCCAAATCTCCCAGATAGGAGTAAAATCCAATAGTGGGGTTCACCGCATAAAGCGATCTTTAGGCCTCCGATTTAGATGAGAGTCGGTCAGACCTTCCTAATCTCAATTGGGCACGACTTCGAGAGAAGCGTGTTCAAGCTTTAGGAACCTCCACGGTCAAGGACCTTTACCATATTAAGTTTAGGTTTTTATCGCATTTCTTAGTCGACTTTAGCCGAGGTGATTTTTGATCGAGTGCATTTACATTTCATATTTTCATCCCTTCGTTGTAATCGCTTCTTATAGGCCTTTAATTAACTGCAGTAGTTCTCTTTCTAGCATATTTTTATTTCCTTAATTGCAATTAGTTTCTCAAACTCTAGTTTTTCCATCGATAAAATAATAGCCTTCGTGTGAGTAAGTGTACTCAACAGTTCCCGGATTTCAGTACGACACTTGTGTCCCCTAGCTACAGTTCGATAGGTATACTTGCCTCATTGGATTACTAGTTCAGTTGCTTTTATTTTCTTCGAACCTTAGCGTCCACCAAGTTTTTGGCGCCATTGCCGGGGAGCAACTTTCGTTGATATATTGAAAACACGAACCTATTAATTTTATCTCTTCTCTTTCTTATCCTCTTTCTAAATTTTTTTTAAAAATAATAATTTTTTTTATTACCACTCTTAATAGTAACCAACTTCACAATTTTTCTATGCCACCTAATTCTCTCGAAAAGGACAAAGCGGCTTTAAGTGCCGCTATCTTGTCTAGTACCTTGCGAACCCTTCATTGGGTAGTCCTTTGGAAGTTCGGGAGTTAATCTATTAAAAAAAATCTATTTAAAAAAAAACCTAACTTTTCTTTCTAGTTTATTTTATTTCTCTTTCTTCTCTTCTCTTCTTTTAGTGCCTGACCCGCGGGAGTCCGTCAGTTATTTTGCACTTGGACCACGAAATTGAGCGTACTCTTCGGAGAAGATCACGATTTTATGGTCCTACTATCCAAGTGCCGGTTGAGGACTCCGAGTCATTCTCTACTCTAAGAATGGGTGATCCCAACGTGGAGGAAGCCGTGCAAAGACCTATGTCTTATTATGCATGACCGAATCTAGAGGGAACATAATCTAGCATAGTTCGCCCTGCTATAACAAATAATAACTTCGAATTAAAGCCTAGCATAATTCAAATGGTGCAGCAGTATGTGTAATTTGACGGACTTCAAGATGAAGATCCGAACGCACATATAGCACGCTTTCTTGAAATTTGTTACACCTTAAAGATAAATGGTGTCATAAATGATGCAATCAGGCTAAGACTCTTCCCCTTCTCTTTAAAAACTAAAGTTAAGCAGTGGCTGAATAATCTACCTAAGAATAGCATTACCACCTGGAATGAATTAACCGAAAATTTTTTGGCGAAGTATTTTTCGCCAGCTAAAACTGCAAAACTTAGGAACGACATTTCCGCTTTTGTACAAATAGACTCCGAAACCTTATATGAAATATGGGAAAGATTTAAAGAATTATTAAGATGATGCCCATATCACGCGCTGCCTCTATGGTTACAAGTGCAGACGTTCTATAATGGGCTAAATAAAAATACAAAGCAAATGATAGACGCAGCTTCTGGCGGAACTTTAAATCATAAGACCCCGGAAGCAGCTCTTGATCTTTATGAGGACATGAACATGAACACTTATCAGTGGAATGTGCCAAGGTCCCACCCAAACAAACCTGCAGGTATCTTTGAAGTGGAAAACGTCTCCCAACTCGCTCTATAAGTTGAAATATTAAGCAAAAAGGTAACGGAGATGACTGCTGCCTCCGCCCCTCAGGTATGGGAATCTGCAACTCCTTCCCCCGAACAACTAGATTTTGTTAACAATTTGCCTAGAAATGCTTTTAATAATTTTTCTGCTGCGAATTTTCATCCTCCTAGTTTTAATTTTCCGAATAGTTATAATCCTGCCTTAAGAAATCATCCGAATTTTTCATAGAGTAATCCATCGAATGCTATGCGCCCGCCACCACAAAATGATTTTTCTGCACCACCACCATCACCTCTTCAAAATTATCCAAAACCTCCAAACTTGGAGGAGTTACTTTCCAAATATATCGCCACAAATGACACTACGATAAGAACCTTAACTAGAAGTGTTAAAAGTCATGAAAATCAAGTAGGACAGCTCGCTAAAATTATTTCTGAGCGACCCGCAGGGTCTCTTCCTTCCAATATCGAGCCCAACCGTAGAGAGCAAGTTAAAGCTATAACTCTTTGGAGTGGGAAGCAAGTTCCCGGTATGGTTAGTGAAGAGCCTGAGGCATGCTCCGCCCCCTCTTTTAAAAATCAAAGCTCCGCCCCCGTTTTAAAAATTCCACCCTCTGCTGAAGAAGTTATCACCCCCATTTTAGAAAAAGATCTCACTCCACCACCCAACTTTAAAAATAATCCAAATCCGCCTTACCCTTCCGAACTTAATAAACAACATCAGGACGATTAATACTCCCATTTCATTGAGATGTTTAAGCAAATCCACATAAATCTGCCATTCCATGAAGCGATTTCCCATATGCCGAAGTACGCCAAATACCTTAAGGATCTCCTGACCAACAAGAAGAAGTTAGAGAACCTTTCACACGTTACGTTAAACGCCGAGTGCTCTATAGTTTTGACAAATGGCTTACCAAAGAAAATCAGTGACCCGGGTAGTTTTTCTATTCCGTGTGTCTTTGGTAATCTTTTTGTCAAGAATGCATTAACCGACTTAGGTGCGAGTATTAACCTGATGCCCCTCTTATTGTTTAAAAAGTTAGGAATTGGTAGCCTCAACCCCACACGAATGAGCATCAAGCTTGCCGACAGATCCGTTAAGTACCCGTTAGGAATAGTGGAGGATGTCTTAGTAAAAGTCAAAAAGTTCATCTTCTCGGCAGACTTTGTCATTTTGGACATCGAAGAAGACGTCGAGATTCCCCTGATCCTTAGCCGACCCTTCCTTGCGAGCTCCCGAGCTATCATTGACGTAAGCAATGGTAATCTCTTCCTTCGAGTAGGCGACAGTGAAGTCACATTCTCTATCACACCTTCGATGAAAAACACCTTAGCAAATGATGACTCCTGCTTTTTCGTAGATGTAGTGAGTGATGAATCCTTCGATTGCCACTCTAATTTTGAAAAAGAATTTTCTGCTTTTTGTTCCTCCTCTTCTCTTCCAACTTAATCGCTACACCTAAGTGAAGAAAGTGTAGAATACTCTTATCTTTTATCTGATTTTGAAAAAGAATTTTCCGATTTTTGTTTCTCCTCTTCTCTTCCAATTGAATCGCTACACCTGAGTGAAGAAAGTGTACAATCCTCTTATCTTTTATCTGATTTTTAAAAAGAATTTTCTGATTTTTGTTTCTCTTCTACTCTTCCAACTGATTCGTTGCAAGAAGCCACCTTGGCCACCAGCTCCACCCCTTATAATTTGCCGTCTAAAAAAATCTACGAAGATATAGTATTTGAAAAAGAAAGAATTTCTTAGACCTCTTATGAAGAACCCCCTACCCTAGAACTTAAAGAACTTCCTGAACATCTCAAGTACGCCTTCTTAGAAAAGAACTCCAGGCTGCCAGTTATAGAGTCGGCCTGCCTCACGGATGTCCAAAATGAAAAACTTCTTTTAGTTCTACATACACATCGCCGAGCTATTGCTTGGCAGATATCTGATATCAAGGGCATAAGCCCATCTTTTTGCACTCATAGAATTTTAATGGAAGATAATTCACGTAACTTCATTCAACCTTAGTGCCGTATAAACCCGAACATGAAAGAAGTAGTTAAGGGCGAGGTTATGAAATTATTAGATGCAGGAATTATCTACCCTATATCAGATAGTAAGTGGGTTAGCCCTATTCATGTAGTACCAAAGAAGGGAGGGATAACGGTTGTTAGTAATGAAAATAACGAATTAATCCCGACACGGATGGTGACGGGTTGGCGTATGTGTATAGATTATAGGAAGCTGAATGACGCCACCCGCAAGGACCACTTTCCTTTGTCGTTTATCGACTAGATTTTAGAACGATTATCCGACCATAGCTTTTATTGTTTTCTCGATGGCCTCTCGGGGTACTTTCAAATCCCCATCTCTCCCCAGGACCAAGAGAAAACTACATTTACTTGTCCCTTCGACACCTTCGCCTACCGAAGAATGCCGTTTGGATTGTGCAATGCACCAGCTACATTCCAGCGATGTATGCTTGCTATCTTTGACAAGTACGTAGAAAGCATTATGGAGGTATTTATGGACGATTTCTCCGTGTTTGGCGATTCCTTTGATAGATGTTTAGAAAACCTCGAAAAAGTCTTAGAACGATGCGAAGAAACTAACCTTGCCCTAAATTGGGAAAAATGCCATTTTATGGTTAGGGAAGGGTTAGTTTTGGGACATAAAATTTCCGCGAGAGGTATTGAGGTAGATATTGCGTAGATAGAAATTATCGAGAAGCTGCCGCCGCCTACAAATATAAAAGCTACAAGAAGTTTTTTAGGTCACGCTGGTTTCTACCGCCGCTTCATAAGGGATTTCTCCAAGATCACCAAGCCCCTTACCCGTCTTCTAGAAAAAGTCGCCCATTCATTTTTGATGTCTCTTGTCTTTTTGCCTTGGAATTTATAAAAGAAAAGTTAATTAACACATCGATTATGATAGCTTTGGTGTGGGACCATCCATTTGAGATAATATGCAATGCGAGTAGTTTTGCGGAGAGACCCGTATTAGGTCAACGCATATCTAAAAACTTCCACCCCATCTATTACGCTAGTAAAACGCTCACATCTGCACAGGAAAATTACACCACGACCGAGAAGAAGCTCCTAGCTGTAGTAATCGCTTTCGATAAATTTCGTCCTAATATTACACTAGCAAAAATTATTTTTTTTACGGAGCACTCGACCCTCAAATATCTTCTTGCCAAAACAGAAGCCAAGCCGCGCTTGATTCACTGGGTCTTACTCCTCCAGGTGTTTGACTTAGAGATTCGTGATAAGCGAGGAGCCGAGAACTTGGCCGCTGACCATTTCTCTAGATTAGACAATCCCTTTATAGAAAAATTAAATGAAAAATCTTTTAATGATTATTTTCCTGATGAGAAGCTGCTTTCAATTAACACATCTACTTCTCCTTGGTTCGCACACATCGCCAACTATTTAGTGGCCCGGGTGCTCCGAAAAGAGTTCTCCTCTCAGCAAAAGAAGAAATTCTTTTCTGAGCTGAAGAACTATTTTTGGGAAGACCCGCATCTTTTCAGAATCTGTGCGGACCAAGTGATAAGGAGATGTGTTTCTTATGAAGAAGGAGTTGATATTTTAAAACACTTACATGAAGGTCCGACAGGTGGGCACTATCAAGCTGCTCGCACCGCTCATAAGGTGCTATGCAGGGGTTTTTACTGGCCTAGCCTTTTTAAAGACGCGCAAGCCTTTGTAAGTAGGTGTGATAGTTGTCAACGATCGGTCAACATTTCAAATAAAAATGAAATGCCGCAAAATTATTTCCTCGAGTGCGAAATTTTCGACCTCTTGGGAATCGATTTTGTTGGCCCTCTTCCTTCTAGCTTCGGAAATAAGTATATTTTAGTTGCAGTTGATTACGTTTCTCGTTGGGCCGAAGCCCAAGCTCTTCCTACGAATAACTCCCGAGTTATAGTTACCCTTTTGAAAAATTATTTTCTCGATTCGGAACGCCGCGAGCCATCGTTAGTGACAGGGGTTCCCATTTCTGTAACGCACAGTTTTCAAAATTCCTTACTAAATATGGCGTTACACATAAGCTTTCAACAGCCTACGATCCCCAAACTAATGGACAAGTCGAAGTAGTAAATAGAAAAATAAAAAGAATTTTAGAAAAGACTGTTTCAACTTCTAGGAAAGACTGTTCAGCCAAATTAGACGATGCTCTATGGGCCTACCGAACTGCGTACAAAACCGCCCTCGGATGTACGCCGTATCGGCTAATCTATGGAAAATCATGTCATTTACCCGTAGAATTAGAACACCGCGCTTTTTGGGCCTTAAGATTTTTAAACTTCGATCCCCACTCTGTCGGTGACCTTAGAAAAATTCAACTTAATGAACTCGACGAGTGGCGCTCTTATGCTTACGAAAATAACAAACTTTATAAAGAGCAGACGAAGCATTTGCACGATAAGCACTTAAGGCATCCGAAAACCTTTAAGCCGGGCGACCAAGTTCTTTTATATAATTCTCGATTGCGTTTATTTCCTGGAAAATTAAAATCTCGTTGGTCAGGGCCCTTTTCTGTTTTAGAAGTTTTTCCGTATAATACAATTTTTTTTTCTCACCCTGATAAGGGTAATTTCAAAGTGAATGGGCAGCGTCTTAAACTTTATTTCACTGGTGATGATGATGTTAGTCCAAATATTATTAAGTATCTACTGCACAAACTCTAGCTTTAAACTTTTATTTTTTGTTAAAAACTATTTTATTTCTGGACAACAATATTTTTGGACAATATTATTTTGATGCGTCGAGCTCAAATGATGTTTTAAACAAAGGGCGCTCTTGGGAGGCAACCCAAGTTATCTTTTTCTATTTTCTTTATTTTACAATTTTTGCCCCGGACGGCTCCGACAAGCTGAAGCTTCTGCGATCGCCTGCTCCAACGTTGCTGAATCCATCATGAAGTCCAAAGAAGAAGCTTGGGGGAGCGGCATCACTCAGCTTTCGCGGTAAATAAATCCGGGGAAGTACCTGTTTTCAATTCTGTCTTTCAATTCTGTACTTTAATTTTCTCTCCTTCTCCAATCCCCTTCTTTTGCCATTGAGGACACTGTCCATTTTAAGCTTGGGGGAGGAGTTCCTCCTTCTTTTTGCTTAGTGTAAATATTTTTTCTTTTTGTGCATATTTTTTTCAAAAAAAACCCAAAAAAATGAATATCTTAAAATTCCCAAAAAAAGGAAATATTTCCAAAATCCAAAAGAAAAGAATATTTCAAAAATTAAAAAAATATTTGTTTTTTTTGTACTTATTTCAATAGTTTAGATATTTTGGTATCTCAATAGTACCCCTAGTTTTTGTTTTGTTTTACTCAAAATTTCCTATAAACAACTTAGTTAATTATAATATTTCTAATCGTCCCTTTTAATTATATTTCACAAGTAAAATGTTGGCCATGCTGTATTTCTAATTTACGGTAGCATGTTAAGGTGAAATATTTTTCTAATACTCGCATTTCTATTATGGTTTTTCTTTCATTATTTTCTTTACTTTCTCAAAAATTCATCATTCACTATTTTCCTTTTCGTTTTTGGATAATTTTTGTAAGGTCAACTTTTGAATAGCGTAGTAGATGTGAACGATCCAAGTCACTTATTATTTCTATTTTCAAGATAATTTCATCAATCTTCTTTTATTATCTTGGACTTGCTTTTTGAAAATTTTAAAATCTTTGTTTTAAATAAATTTAAAAGCGTGAAAATGATTTAGGCCGTTTTTGTTTTCTTTTGAGATTCCTGCCAACTTAAAAACTTTCACCACTAGTTAGCCGCTTTTGAGCCTTTTTCCAAATTCATTTGATAGTTCCTCTTTTCATATCATTTTCACCAAGGCAAAAATTTCCAACCTATCTAATCACACTAGCCTTTTTGAGTTTCATAAAATATTTTCATGATTATGATAGGATATTTTGTGATTTTTTTGGGAAAAGTTTTTGAAAAAAGTAGTGCTCAGAAGAGATGTTTGCTTTTGTTTGGCCAATTCAAAATTAAAATAAAAGTATTTATGACCATTGTTTTGAAAAAGAAAAAGAAAAAAAATGGAAAAGAAAGAAAATTTTTTTTTGTTAAAATTTTGGATGATTTATTTTTGTTAGTAAAGTTTATAAAAGTTAAACCATACCTAAATAATTGTTTTAGATTTACGTTCCGCCTTTTCCCAATTTAGAATTTCGTATGGTACTTGTGTTAGCATAATTAGAACTTTCTTATTAGTCCTATTTTATGTTTATCTAGTTTTTATATTTTTGCTTCGGGACAAGCAAAGCGTAAACTTGGGAGAATTTGATAATACGTTTTGTAGTCTTAACTATTATCATATTTTTCTAGTTTATAATGTACAAATCTTGTATTTTAAGCTTTTTTTTATCTTTCTTATGTTAATTTTATTGCCCCCAACTTTTTCCTCTCTTTGTGCAGCTTTCCTGAAAATTGGTCAAAATTGACCTGACACGCCCCCTGTCACGCCCTCCCCGGGCGTGACCTAGGGCATGCCACCTGTTCTAAAGGAATCCAGAAGCCAGAGGAAAATACCTGGAAAAACGGCTGTCACGCCCAATGACACGCCCTCGTCAGGCATGTCCCCGGGCATGACACGGGGCGTGTCGCCCTCTGTCCGAAGCCTGCCACTGCATTAAATTCCATTTCGACTTAGCACACCAACAATACTGTAACGCCCCCCATCACGGGCGTGACATAGGGCATTACCCCTCCTTTTTCGATGACTGATGGATTTCCTACCAATGATTTCGATGTGGCATACGTGTCATGCCCCCCTACACGGGCGTGACCCAGGGCGTGTCCACCGCACGTACAGAAGCAATCATCCTTCCCTCCAAAATCCAGAGCCTGAGGTCAACCGCATAAATGTCACGCCCCCTGACACGCCCCCTAGTACGTGTCGAAGGGCGTGACCAACCAGTGAACTTTTCCTATAAATTCAGACCCCCTTCCATTTCAACAAGCTTGGGTTGAGAGGGGACGTGCTGCCCCTTTGTTTCTTGGTCTTTTTCATGTTCTTCATTCTCTCTCTTCCTTATTTTTGTAATTTTTCTAATCCTAGCTTAGTTCTTCTTTTATTTTAGCTTTTGTAATAGCTCTTGTAATTGCTTTTAGCTTAATGTTATGCTAGCCTAGTTTTCATTTTCATGTAAGTGTTGCTCTCTTTCATTATTAATAAAAGTGCTCTTTTCTTACTTGTGTTCTTATTATGCTTTACTACTCATCCCCCCACCTCCACTCCATTATGATTAACTAATTCTCCTTGTACTTGATCTTGATGATCCGAGGTTCGAGCGATTAAGTTATGATGTTTTAATTTACCTTTTCTTTTCAGGTTTTAGGCCTTGAATTACTCTTGATTTTTCATGGGCTGGAGGTATATTATCGATATATACTCTACACCATTGCTTTCATTCTGGGCTAGCCGAGAGGCCGATAGAATGAAGTGAGCATTCAAGAGTAAAGGGAGTTGTACGCACCCTTCGAGAGAGGCAGACGTCCAAATCTCCTGGATTGGAGTAAAATCCAATAGTGGGGTTCACAGCCTAAAGCGAGCTTTAAGACTCTGATTTAGAAGAGAGTCTGTCGGACCTTCCTAAACTCAGGTTGGCACGACTTCGAGAGAAGCGTGTTCATGCTTTAGGAACCTCCACGGTCAAGGAACTTTACCCTATTAAGTTTAGGTTTTTATCGCATTTCTTAGTCGACTTTAGCCGAGGTGATTCTTGATTGAGTGCATTTACATTTCATATTTTTATCCCTTCATTGTAATCGCTTCTTATAGGCCTTTAATTAACTAGAGTAGTTCTCTTTCTAGCATAGTTTTATTTCCTTAATTGCAATTAGTTTCTCAAACCCTAGTTTTTCTGTCGATAAAATAATAGCCTTCGTGTGAGTAAGTGTACTCAACAGTTCCCTTATTTCAATACGACACTTGTGTCCCCTAGCTACAGTTCTATAAGTATACTTGCCTCATTGGATTGCTAGTTCAGTTGATTTTATTTTCTTTGAACCTTAGCGACCACCAATAACTTTCCAAGAATAACCTCGAGAACTCCTCCATCGAGACATCCACGCGTTGCCTTCCACCCAAGTGATATAGCTCCAACCCTTCCCACAACAACCTTGCCTCTCCATCCAACAGGAAGGTGGATATGGTGGTCTTCTGCCACTCCTCCATCTTAGTAGCCATCAAGACTCTTTTCACCCGAGAGAGCCAGTCTTCGACCTGGGATGGGATTCCAGAACACAAAAACATTGGAGGGTTAAAGCCCATTACATGCTTAAGTTGCTTTTCTGTCACTCTTCTAGGTATCAATGACTCTACCACCACTTGTTCAACCCTTCTTGGTTCTGCCTCTTGAAGCGGTACCTGCTCCCCTGTAGGGGTAGGCTGCTGCACTTTCCTTGTTGGCTGGGCATTTATCATTGCAAACACCACTTCCGCTATAAGTCTTATTGTTTTTGCTGAAGGAGGGGTTGCAGGCACGTCATTTGGTGCATTGCTCTGCCGATTGCAGACATTTTGACTGTCCAACATCGCACCAAGTCACCTACAGTATCAAAAACTGTCAATTAGGTGACAAGCAGATTGCTAAAAGCAATCATTGGAACACTCAGGTTCCTAAAACAAGTGTATTTTCATTCCTAAGTGGACATTCATGGGTTCTTTTTATGTTACCACGATGACGCACATACATGTGCTTACCAGATCTTAAAAGAATTCACCCACGAATTCAAATAAGCAAGACCGAAACCGGTAGTCTGATACCAAATTATAACCCCCCTATCAGTCACATGGCATATAGAAGTAGGCCCGGTCGGGGCCCGACGCCATATACTACAGACAGACCGAAGGGTTACAGAATGAAACCATCCAGCCAATAGAATGTGTCCTACACAAAGTACATTCTAGCAGAAGCATTTTAAAAGTTGAAAAGTAAAGAACCCAAACAAAGCATGAATGTCCACTAAACCCAAAGTAGGAATTACAGAATAAATACTCCAAAGTAGTTTGCCTTATGGACTTACAAGAGTTTACTTAAATAATAAGTGTCTTCCGAACATCGACACGCAGGCCGGTCATACATGAGAATAAAAAGTAAACGTTCGCATTGGCCTTCAAGGGCCGACTCAGCACCAAGGACTTCAGCCCTCTATTTTCCACTTGGCTCTGCAGCACCTGCAATCAGCATTCCACCACAGCGGTGACAAACAAAAGCAACGGTCAGCTAAAGCTAACCAAATTATAACGACCCACCCCTTACTTAGGGTGGCGGTGCTCCTTCCCTGCATTTTAGTAGCATAGCCAAATAATATAGTGAAAGTACAACATCAGCACAATACACCATAGGTGTAGGCCTGTACGGGCATACACCCCATGCTCTCAGGGCACTTACTCGGTGAACTAAGTCTGAACCTGGTCCGTTCCGTGGTCCACCACCGCCCCCAGAACGGCAAACACGTGAGCATTTTAGTCCTTTCATCCGAAGCCAATACTCGCTCTCCAATCCATCTTTAACCAAACCACTTGGAGGGGGTATGGTTCCACCAGCCCGTTGTTCACCTCGCCACGGCCATTTAGCCATCGACGCGGGACAAGCTTCCCCAAATCCCAACATATCGATCATACAACAGTACATAGCCTAACTATGTACAAGGCTGGCTCCCAGGTAACCAAAACGGCAGAACTTCGCTTCTGCCTAGATTTCCGGGTGCACCTTGTGTAACATCCTATTTTCGGCTAGACCCCTGGGAATGGTTTTGTCTTAACAGAACCCGGGGAAGCCCAGGAATTGAAGTTTGTCGACCCTAATTTTGAGTCAAGGGGCGATCACGCCCGTGACCGACCCGTCACGCCCGTGACCTAGGGCGTGACTCCTTCGACGACCGTCGATCTCAGGGAGACGATCATCGGGCGCAGAATTTTCAACCCAGTCCTATCACGCCCGTGACCCAGGTGTCACGCCCGTGACCAAGGGCGTGACCCCCTTCGGCGATCGTCGATCTCAGCGCGACGATCGCCGAGCGCGGAATTTGCCTCATGACCCTGTCACGCCCGTGACCCATGTGTCACGCCCGTGACCTAGGGCGTGACCACCCTTCGACGATCGTCGACCTCAGTTCGACGGACGTCGAACCCAGAATTGGCCACCCGGGCCTGTCACGCCCGTGACCCATGTGTCACGTCCATGACCTAGGGCGTGACCACCCTTCGACGATCGTCGACCTCAGTTCGACGGTCGTCGAACCCAGAATTGGCCACCCGGGCCTGTCACGCTCGTGACCCATGTGTCACGCCCGTGACCTAGGGCGTGACCACCCTTCGACGATCTTCGACCTCAGTTCGACGGTCGTCGAACCCAGAATTTGCCATTCGGGCCTGTCACGCCCGTGACCTATGTGTCACGCCCGTGACCAAGGCCGAAATGTCAGCCAGATTTTAAATCTCGGTAACCGACGTCTTAATCAATTCTGATTATGGAATGAACATCAGGAATATTGATTAGCCGTTTTTGTCTTTAATTATTTAATTGAATGAGAGAGTGAGGTCCAATAGGAAATCGCCACCTGGATCAGCCAATTCATCTTCCACCTTTTCCTCTTCCCAACATCATAACCGAACCGTTATTAAGCGAAACATTAATGGCCATAAGCGTTAGACCTTTCCCCTCCCTCCTTTTTACTGCTTTAAAAAGGCCCCTTAGGTTCATGGATGAAGTTTCCCAGCCCTTACCTGAAGTTTCGAGCCTCCTACTGTGCTGTAGAAGAATTCCGGCGATGCCACCACCGCGCCATGACAGTCCGACGTCCATCACGCCTCCAAACCGCGAATAAGGTCCTCCTCTACTCTTTCTTCTATGGACAGATCTTAGAAATCAATAGGAGAGATATCGGGCTCAGAAGAGCCGGATCGAGTGAGCGTTTCCATGATTTTCCAAAAATTTCATGGTGGCGGGTTCACCGGAAACCGCCTCTCCGGCGGCCGTGCTGCCGCCCGACGGTAGCCCTCACCCCAACAGAGGTGGTGGTGGTGGTGGCCGGCCAGGGAGATGGCTGGGTGGCCGGGAAATAGCTTTGGAAAAGCTACAGGAAAATAAGTTTTCAGGGCTCTGGTTTCGGGCTGTAGAAGAAGATGAACAGTGCCATGAAATTAGATTCTATTTTTTGAAACAATTTCTGAATGAAAATATCTGTCACTTTAAATAATTTGGGAAAAATACCTAGAGGCTCCTACAGGAAAAACGGTCAACACCAATATTGTAGCTCTTTGAGTCTAGGTAATTTTAAAAAACATTTCAAGCATTTTTGACCACGGGATAGACCTCAGCACTCAATTTGGTGAGGTCTACCCATAGGGTTGTCCTAACCTTAGAAAAATTCCCCACTCCAATCCAGTCTTCACAATGACTTGAAATTTGGGGTGTGGCCTAATCTTACCTATATCTAGATACCATCCAAAAATTAGGATTTTTGGGAAATATTTTTCTATAGTTTTTAGAAAAATTCAATAATCCTAGCTTAATTTAATTAGATGGCTAAATGACTTCCAAACCCTCCCAAATTTTGGTGAGTGGTCCCTGGGTGTAACATAGGGTTCTGGTAAAAATTTTATCTCATTTGGAGATGTTCTGAATAGGGTTGTGTCCAACCCTAGGATGATCCTTATAGGATAATTTAGGATCAAACACCCCTTGGTATTTGAGTGGCCATATCGCCTCAACAGGGGCTGATATTTTGGTCACTGACTTTTTTGGGCATGACACACCCTCCAAGGGAGTTTGGAGTGGTTTGGTGTAGGGTAGCCCTAGAACCCTAGGGTAGGTACCTTTATGGGGATTTGTAGGCTTGTGAAGGTCATGGGGTCAAATGACCTTGGACTGACTTGAAATTTGGTGGAGAGGACCATAGAGCTATTTAAGTCCTCTAGTGAAAATATTATGGTATTTGGAGACCTTTAGCCCACCTCAAACCCTAACCCTAGTTTAGGTCACCAACCTTTATTTGAATTATTAAGCTATCAACTGAACTACAAATCTAGAAAAATTTGGGTAGAGTGATTTTATGGTCCAAGTAGACATAATATAATTTTGATGAGATTTTTGGGTTAATTTATACAGTACTTTATTTACAACTCTAATTGTGCCCTAGATATTTATTTTGATGATTATGGAATTTTTTGTTCACAGGAATATTATGAAATCTTGGATTAGGGCATCTTATTGCATGATATAATTTCTGTAATTTTCTTGGAAATTTTATCTGATTATTTTGGGTACTTTATTGTTTAATGTACTAATTGTGATATATAGTCAAAAATACAAATAGTGCCCAATTATTAATTGGAAAATTATGAAATTTGGTCAGTGGGTGTTTCATACTATGATAGACACCCTGTAATGTTCTCTGGAATTTTAGATGGATAAAAACAGTACCTCCTTCATTAAGTTAGGAAAATTAGTATCTTGAGTTAAAATAAATTCAGAGTTCAATTGATGGAGAAAAATTATGGTACTTGGTCTATGATGGTTTTAGGTCACTACATAGCTTTTATAATTTTCTTGGGATTTTTGGATATATGTTTTCAATACTTCCTTCATAATATACTAAAAGTGGCCTAAAATGGTAAATTAGGGAATATTGGCATAAACACCTCTGGAATTTCTCAAAATTTGGAATTACTGTTTAAATGCCTTATAGGATTTTTACTGATTTTCATGATGATTTATTGTTGGCTCATTAGTGCACTTCATGTTCATACTAGGGCATTTGGAATCTTAGAATAAATAAATTAAATGCCCGATAAATAGGAAAATCATTATTTTTTGGATTTAGACTAATTAGGTCATGGTAGACCTTCATTAAATATTATATGGGAATCGGAAGACAGATGGGAGTACCACCCCTTGCATACCTCATAAAGCTTAGGATGGTCTGCGTTTAGTAAAAACTACAGAAGCCGAACTAGAGTGGGTAATGAGCTTGGGGAGATGGAATTTTGGTAGATTGCTGGGTTGGATAGTGTGAGTTAAATCAAGTTTATTATTGGAAGTCAGGATGGGTAGGGTGTGAGATTGACTTGCGATAAGTAGTGTTCGGGTTCGACGGTAGACCGTCCTCCCCGAGAAGAGGAAGAGTCAAAGTCACCCTAGGATTAGCCCACTGTAATTTGAACAGGGAATGGGTTAGGGGAACCAATCAATTATAATAAGTGCCTTGGAAAGGGAGTTTTGGGATTCACCCCATCATAGCTCCTAGTACCGCTGCGAGCCCTTCACCGGGTAAACCTCGGGAAGTCCAAGGTTAACCTTAACTCTTAGGAATAAAATGATCAAGAGTAACCCTATTAATAGTTCTACCCCACACCTACATTTGTACACTTAGGAAGAAGAAATGGCATGGAATGGGTAGAGTAGGTCCGTGGTCTAAGGGCCTACTAGTATTGATGGTGGTTGGTTTGTAATTGGGAAGTCCAGGGAGCGGGATGCTCGGGGACTTGGTATATGCTTGGTAGCCTAGAGAGCTGGAGGCTCGGTAACAGGAGAACTTGTATAAATATAATTGTCATGATTGCATGTGCATAAAAGTGCTGGGTCATCGGTACTAGGCGATCGATCACACCGACAGCGGTACGTTGACTCGGCGGTGTGGGACACTTAGCCAAGGAAAGCCTGGTGGGTATAGCCAGCACAAGTACGCGGATACTCTAGGTTGTGTTCTTCTAGGGGCGTACGGAAGGGCTAGGCCTGGTAGTGTGGTTACCTGCCTAGGAGTGGGGGGCCCGACTCACTATCTCCGTTTGCCACAACGGAGGTTCCTGGGGGTGAAGCTAGCCGCCCGAACAGGGGGAACTAAAGGTCTGTGCGCATAGAGTCGTGTGGGTGTGTTGCACTTGCTTGTGCATTTCATAGCATAATTGTGTGTCATAACATAAACATGCCACCTAACGTATAAAATGGTATGAGACGTTTTATACGATAGGCCTTGCAAAACGACCCCTTGGTCTATAGGGGTAATCCCTATTAATCAATGGTTATATTTCTTGTATTTTCACTTACTTACCATTCCTTGCTGTTTGACAACCGACACCCCAACGTATAAGTGGTATGGGACACTCTATACGATGGGAGCCCTGCTAAAGATCCCTTGGCTTATGCGCTTTCGCATATAAGTTAAGGTTACATTTCCTACTTTCTGTTATTACCATTTTTATTATATTACTGCTAGATTAGTTCCGCTGCCATCTATTTTCTTGATTTAATCTCCACCTTCATGTCCTTCCCTTTCATCCTCTCCGCTCGGTACCTAGGAGCCATGGGGGTAGGGGTAGGGGATGATAGGGCTTAGTATTTATGACTAACGGTTTTCGAACCATAACATTTTAGGTGTACCATACGGGAGGGTCACAGATTTTGCAGCTTCTTACGGAGTTGACCCCGCGACCATGTTACCATTGTAACCAGCCAGGACATACACGGGTCAAATGCCCCTTGATGGGTGGGATCCCACCAGCTCAGCAGCCAAGAGGCCGAAGACGTAGACCCAGACGTGGATTGCGAGGCGGCGACGACAGGCCGAAAAGGAGGAAGCACCCGCAGAGTACGGAGTCAGTGGAGATGGGCCAGTCTAGCTTGGGTGCTCTCAGTTCGGTGACAGTTACGGTGATGCTTAGTTTTAGTTTTGCTTTCGCGAGTGACTTGTAGTGAGGATATGATGTACTGGGCACAAGCCCTCCTTTTGTACTCTGATATATTATTATTGTGGACACTCCCTTCGTGGAGATTTATTTATTTACCTGTGGTTACTGTGGACTTGCTTTTACTTTATTATGCTACTATTCTGCGATCGAAAAGGGCCGGCAGAATTGGCATTTTGTAGTGGCGGCCTTCCCGTGAGTCGGTGCCACCGCAAAGCGACAGTTCTGGGCTAAGACCCCGGTGTTTGAAAAGAAAAAAAAGGGGGTCTTACACCCTGAGTTAATCCCCAAGACTCCCTGTTACAATCTACCACGTAGAAACCCCAAAAACATACGGCACGGTGTCTTCTCTGGCAATCCATGCATAATAAAAACATCACCGATCCAGACCAACTTGTCCGGGTAGGCTTCACACACCATGACTATGTCCGTACCGCCTATAGGAATGTCTGGAAGCTCAGAGCTTTTCTTGCTTTTCACACGGCCAAGAACCCTTCGTAGAACACTTGAATGACTCGGAGACCAGAAAGAGGAAATCTACGCTTTCAAAGAGCTTTTCTATACGCTTTCAAATCCCAGCCCAGCTCTTTTGGGCTGGGATTTCTTCGATTGCGGGTTCTATATGCAAACTACGGGGACTATTCATGTCCACCCAATGGAATACCTCACACTCACCGCACACTCGCGAGAGCGGGTTTCCTATGCAAAAAAGGAAAGAGGACTTCACATGTCAAGGTAGATAATCGTTACCCTAGCGGTTCTCTTTGGTGCCATGAAGAAGAGAATAAACAAGATGGAGGAAAAGCACCGTAACAGCCTCGCCTCCACAAATTTGGACTCGGCTCGCGATTTGGGGCTCTGAAGCACCACCGGCGGCCCGATTCCTCCTCCTTCTTCTTCCTTGCTATCCTCTCTCTCTAACTCTTTAGAAAGAGAATGGCCAAAGGAAAATGAGGAATAAACCGTACATTCCCAAACTTAACATGCAGGGAGGATTCCGGGCCGTCGGATCTTTTCCAAATATAACGATCAGCCTCGATTAGCCCTTAAAATAAATTCCTGTGGCCGAACACGGCCTGTGACACGCTCGTGTCACAGGATGTGTCTCACGATCTTAACATGATCATCGAACACAAAATAGTACACGACATCTGACACGGCTTGGGAAATGACTGTGTCAACCATGGACATGCCCGTGTCATAGGCCGTGTGCCTCAATAGATGATGAAACTGTCGCATCCCGAACAGGACACGGCTTCGGACACGCCCGTGTCCCAGACCGTGTTCAACAATCGACACAGGACGTGAAAATACAGAGAAGGACACGGCTCTTGATACGTCCGTGTCCCAGACCGTGTGCCTAATACGGCTTCAGACACACCCATGTCCTAGACCGTTTACCTCACTCGACACCGCCCTACCAACATAGAGCAGCACATGGCCCTGGACATGCTTGTGTCACATGCCGTGTGAACCTAATCAGTCTCTGACTTGGCCTTAAAATGCTATCCATTCCCCTTTTGAGTTATGGGGCATTACAAATCTCCGCCCCTAAAAAGAATTTCAACCCAAAATTATAGAATGGAAAGTATACACAAAATTAAACGGTACCTGAGTGGTATAACTTAGGATACTCCTCAAGCATGGTTTGCTCTCGCTCCCACGAGGGCTCCTCCCGACCGCAGTTGTCCCAATGGACCTTGACCATCCTTATGTCTTTTTTAGAAGTATCTTGAATTCAAAGTCCTCAATGCGAACGGGCATGACCTTCGTTGTCAATCCATTATAAACAGGTACTTGATCGTCCGCAATAACTTGTGAAGGCTCTTGCACCGCTTTCCGCAACACTGATATATGGAATACGTCATGTAGACCACTCAATTCCATTGATAGCTTCAGTCGATAAGCTGCTTCACCAATTCGCTCTAGAATCTCAAACGGTCCAAGGTACCTCGGGCTCCGCTTCTTTAAGCGTCGTACCCGTGAGACGCCCTTGAACGACTTAATTTTCAAATATACCCAGTCGCCAATAGCGAACTCAACGTTCCTATGCTTGACATTATAGTATTTAGCCAGCTTGTCCTGAGCGATCAACAATCATTCTCGTATAGTTCGTACCAATGAAGTGGCGTCTTCTACTTCTTATCGTTTGTACATCTTCGACTCAACCGTCTCCAACCATTACAACGACGTACGACATTTTCTACTGTATAGGGCCTCAAAGGGGGCCATTTGAATACTCGATTGGTTGATGTTGTTATAAGCATGTCCTCCATCGTCCTGTTGACCCTCTCGTCCTGACCATCCGTCTGCGGGTAAAAGGCCGTGCTGAAACACAGCTTGGTCCTCAACAATTGATGCACTAACCTCTAGTAATTGGATGTGAAGTGCCCATCTCGGTCACTCACAATGCAGCGGGGCACGCCGTGCAGCCAAACAATGTTATCGACGTAACTTTTTGCCAGTTTATCCACAGAATCATCCTTCCTATTCGGAATGAAGTGTGCCACCTTCGTCAATCTATCTACGATCACCCAGATGGCGTCATTTTCTTTCTGCGACCTTGGCTACCCATGCACGAAATCCATTGAAATATCGTCGAACTTCCACTCCGGGATAGGTAAGGACTTCAAGAAACCTCCAGGCTTCTAGCACTCCGCCTTCACCAAGGTGCACGTTTGACACTTCGCCACATAAAGTGCTACGTCCTTTTTAAGTCCTGACCACCAGAACAACATTTTCATATCTCTAAACATCTTTGTGCTCCCCGGGTGAATCGAGTACTTTGTATGATGAGCCTCGTACATCAATTCCTCCCGTAGTTTACCCACACTTGGGACGCACAGGCGATTGTCTCTCCATAACAGTCAATCCTTAACATAAAATTGGGAATTTGACCAATCCAAAGCCTTATCCGTGATCTGCTTCATGTTGTTATCCCCATCCAGAGCTTGCCGAATCCTATCAGCAAGGTCATACTGCACCTCTGTCTAGTTCAATTGTGCTTCGACACTAGTCTCCTTGTCAACACAAGAGATCTCCAATGCCTCCAAATCACAAACTAAACGCTCATTATGTATCGACAACCAGTTGGCATGCGCGGGGGCCTTGCGACTAAACTCATCAGCAACCGCATTTCCTTTCCCAGGCACATAATATATCTTGAAGGTGTAGTAACCTAGGAACTCCATCCACCTCCGCTGTTGCATGTTTAGGTCCTTTTGATCCAATAGGTAATTCATGCTCTTATGGTCGGTATAGATATCGACCTTCACACCGTATAGGTAATGCCCCCATAGCTTCAGGGCAAATATCACGACCGCTAACTCCAAGTCATGGGTCAGATAATTCCTCTCGTGTACCTTCAGTTAATGCGAGCCATAAGCTATCACTCTCCCATGCTGCAGTAGAACACAACCCATAACACTACTCGAAGCTTCACTGTAAATCTCAAATCCTTCGGTCCTAATCAGCGAACATAGAATAGGCACTGTGGTCAACCGACTTTTCTGTTCTTCGAAAGCTTGCGTGCACTGCAGCGACCACACAAACTTTTAATCTTTCCTCGTCAAAGTCGTGAGGGGTAATGCTATCCGCACGAAGTTCTCTACGAAGCTCCTGTAGTAGCCAGCAGGTCCTAGGAAACTTCGGACTTCGACCACAGTAGATAACATAGGCCACTCCCGTATCACAACTATCTTCGCCGGATGTACCACAATCTCCTCCACTAACTATATGACCAAGTAATACTATCGAGGATAACTAGAATTCACATTTGGAGAATTTGGCATATAGTTAATTCCTCCTCAACATCTCCAGCACTAAATACAGATGATTGAAATGATTCTCCTAGCACTGCGAGTACACCAATATATCGTCGATAAAGACTATCACGAAGTGGTCCAGGTACTCTCTGAACGCTATGTTCATCAGATCAATAAATATGGATGGCACATTAGTCAACCCAAACGGCATGACGGTGAACTCATAATGCCCATAATGCATGCTGAAAGCTGTCTTGGGGATGTCACTTTCTCTTATCCTAAACTAATAGTATCTGGATTTAAGATCCAATTTCGAGTACACCGTTGATCCAACTAACTGATCGAATAGATCAACAATCCTTGGTATCGGATACTTATTCTTCTCCGTTAACTTATTCAGCTCTCGATAATCAATACAGAGTCACAAGCTTCCGTCCTTCTTCTTAACAAAGAGGACCGGTGCGCTCCAAGACGACGAACTTGGACGCACATAACCCCGTTCCAATAGCTCTTGAAGTTGAACTTTCAGTTCCGCCATCTCCTTAGGGGCAAACCGATACGGAGAGCATGACACTGGTTTGGCACCTAACACTAGCTCAATAGTGAATTCTATCTCTCGCTGAGGTGGGGCTCCAGGGAGATCATCAGGGAACACGTCAGGATACTCGGATACAACTAGGATATTGTCCAAACTAGCTTAGGCTTCGAAGCCTCCACTAGTGTGAAAAATAGCTCTGCACAAGCATGAACTGCCCTAACCACCTTAAGAGCAGACATCAAAGTCTTGCTCGAACCTTTCAAGCTCGCAAATGTAGTCTCACGATCAGTTCCCAATTTGACCTCCTTGAGGTTGCAATCAATGTATGCTCGCTGCTCTGAGAGCCAGTCCATTCCAAAGATCATGACAAACTCCACTAGAAGCAGTAGTGACTCTTGTAAGACAAACTCTTGACTCCCAATCCGTATCTTTACGTGAAAAACTCCATTCGCGCGCATTGAACACCCATAAGGCAACAACACATCCAATTTGTCCGTTGCCATCGAAGAAGGTACTCCGATGCGCGATACAAATCCTTCGGACAAAAAGGAATGCGAAGCTCCCGTATCGAACACTGCTCTCGTCGGATTATCGAAAATCAAAACAAAGCCTAGCACAACCAGTAGTAAGCTAACGTGCGCAAGACAACAAGTATTTAAAGCTAAAGTGCTATAAATAAAACCATACCTATCACAACGTCAGCCTGCTTCATGGCCTCTTGTTGGGCCAGGTTGTACACTCTTGGTTGGGCTGGGGCATAATGTGATGCGGTTGACTCCACTACCTTGCCCTTCCCCTCATAAGTTGAACCAGTCTTCTTCTCGGACTTTGGATGTCTGCTCCAACAATCTCGGGCAAAGTGTCCCGGCTTCCTACAGTTATAGCATGCGGTCGGGGTTTGACCTGTAGTTGCCCCAGAAGCACCAGAAGAAGGGGTTGGACCCGAAGTCCTAGCCTTCTTATACCCCTTACGAAAACCAGATCTTGAGGAAGTCGGCACCTTGAACTCTGTCTTCTTTGCACTAGAGTCCTTCTTCTCTTGAACTCTCTTCATATCTTTCTCCAACAATCGGGCCGTATTGACCAGGGTTAAGAAGCCCTGCGTCATAGGCCACGAGAGCAGTAGCCTTAGGTCATTACGCAAACCCTCATAGAACCGGTTGGTCTTACGCTCTTCATCAACTAAAGTGGAGCTAGCATAACAACCCAACTGTGTGAACTTGTGGAGGTACTCATCCACACTACTATCTCTCTGAGCCAACCTCTGGAACTCATTATCCATAGCGATCCTCTGAGCCGAGGGGAGGTATCTTGCCAAGAACAACCTCGAGAACTCCTCCATCGAGACATCTGTGAGTTTCCTTCCACCCAAGTGATGTATCTCCAACCCTTCCCCCAATAACCTTGCCTCTCCATCAAACAGGAAGGTGGATATGGTGGTCTTCTGCCACTCCTCCATCTTAGTAGCCGTCAAGACTCTTTTCACCCGAGAGAGCCAGTCTTCGACCTAGGATGGGATTCCAGTACATAAAAACATTGGAGGGTTAAAGCCCATTACATGTTTAAGTTGCTTTTCTGTCTCTCTTCTAGGTATCAATGACTCTACCACCACTTGTTCAACCCTTCTAGGTTCTGCCTCTTGAAGCAGTACCTGCTCCCCTGCAGGGGTAGGCTGCTGCACTTTCCTTGTTGGCTGGGCATTTATCATTGCAAACACCACTTCCTCTACAAGTCTTATAGTTTTTGCTGAAGGAGGGGTTGGAGGCACGTCATTTGGTGTATTGCTCTGCCGATTGCAGACGTTTTGACTGTCCAACACCGCTCCAAGTCACCTACAGTATCAAAAACCGTCAATTAGGCGACAAGCAGATTGCTAAAAGCAATAATTAGAACACTCAGGTTCCTCAAACAAGTGTATTTTCATTCCTAAGTGGACATTCACGGGTTCTTTTTATGTTATAACGATGACGCACATACATGTGCTCACCAGCCCTTAAAAGAATTTGACCACGAATTCAAATAAGCAAGACCAAAATCGATTGTCTGATACCAAATTATAATACCCCTATCCATCACATGGCATATAACAGTAAGTACTGCCGGGACCCGACGCCATATACTACAGACAGACCGAAGGGTTTGAGAATGAAACCATCCAGCCAATAGAATGCGTCATACACATAGTACATTCTAGCAGAAGCATTTTAAAAATTGAAAAGTAAAGAACCCAAACAAATCATGAATGTCCACTAAACCCAAAGTAGGAATGACAGAATAAATACACTAAAGTAGTTGGCCTTATGGCCTTACAAGAGTTTACTTAAATAATAAGTGTCTTCCAAACATTGGCACGCAGGCCGATCATACATGAGAATAAAAAGTAAATGTTTGCATTGGCCTTCAAGGGTCGGCTCAAAACCAAGTGCTTCAGCCCGCTATTTGCCACTAGGCTCTGCATCACCTGCAATCAACATTCAACCGCAGCAGTGGCAAACAAAAGCAACGGTCAGCTAAAGCTGACCAAATTCTAATGACCCCACCCCTTACTTGGGGTGGTGGCGCTCCATCCCTGCATTTTAGTAGCATAGCCAAACAATATAGTGAAAGTACAACATCAGCACAATACACCATAGGTGTATGCCCGTACGGCCACACACCTCGTGCTCTCAGGGAACTTACTCGGTGAACTCGGTCCGAACCCGATACGTTTCGCAGTCCATCACCGCCCCCAAGATGGCAAACACGTGAGAATTAAAGTCCTTTCAGTCGAAGCATATAATCGCTCTCTAAGCAATCTTAAACCGAACAACTTGGAGTGGGTAAGGTTCCACCAGCCCGTTGCTCACCTCGCCACGACCATTTAGCCATCGGTGCGGGACAAGCTTCAACAAATCCCAACGTATCGATCATACAAAAATACATAGCCCGGCTATGTACAAGGCTAGCTCCCAGGCAACCAAAACGGTTGAACTTCGGTTTTGCCTAGATTTACGGGTGCACCTTGGAGTTAATCCCGAACACTCCCTGCTGCAATCTACCACATTGAAACCCCGAAAACATACGGAACGGAGTCTTCTCTGACAATTCATGCAATATGAAAACAGAACCGATCCAGACTAACTTATCCAGGTAGGCTTCACACACCATGCCTATGTCCGTTCTTCGATTCCGGACTCTATATGCAAACTACAGGGACTATTCATGTCCACCCGAAGGAAAACCTCACACTCACCGCACACTCGCAAGAGCGGGTTTCCTATGCAAAAAAGAAAAGAGGACTTCACACATCCAAGAAGAGAATCGTTACCCTAGCGGTTTGCTTTGGCGCCATTAAGAAGAGAAGAAATTAGACAGATGAAAAGCACCGCAATGGCCTCGCCTGCATAGATCTGGACTCGGCTCGCAATTTGGGGCTCCGAAGCACCACCAGCGGTCGGATTCCTCCTCCTTCTTCTTCCTTGCTCTCCCCTCTCTCTAACTATTTATAAAGAAAATGGCTAAGGGAAAATGAGGAATAAACCCTACATTCCCGAACTTAACATGACAGGGAGGATTTTGGGCCATCAAATCATTTACAAATAGAACGAATGGCCTCGATTAGCCCTTAAAAGAAATTCGTGGGGCCGAACATGGCCTGTGACATGCCCATGTCACAGGTCGTGTCTCACGATCTAAACACGATCATCGAAAATAGAATAGGACACGACATCTTACACAGCTTGGGACACGCCAGTGTCAACCATGGACACGCCCGTGTCATAGGCCGTGCTCCTAAATCGACACTGAAACCATCGCATCCCGAACAAGACATTGATTCGGTTATGCCTGTGTCCTAGCCCGAGTTCAACAATCGACACTGGCTGTACAAACACAGAGAAGGACACGGCTCTGGACATGCCCGTGTCCAGAACTGTGTACTAGACACGGCTTCAGACACGCCGGGTCCCAGACCGTGTACCTCCCTTGACACCGCCCTGCCAACAAAGAGCAGGACATGGACCCTGAAAACGCCCGTGTCACAGGCCGTGTGAACCTAATCACGCTCTGACTTGGCCTTAAAATGCTATCCGTTCCTCTTTTGAGTTTTGGGGCGTTACAACTTGATCCTTAATTAGGGCACTTTGACCTTTTTAGGGCTAGAGTTATCTTGGGTCAATTTTGCCTCTTTGGTTGATCCCAATGGGTCCTTGGTGACCCATTGGCCTCCCTTATGGCTTGGGAAGGTCTAGGTGGGTCCCTTTGGCTAAGGGGAGGTCAATTGGCCATGTGTGTGCTTAGTTTGACCTAATTACGGTTTGGGTTGACTTTGGTCAACTTTATCTTTTTAGTTGACCCTAATGGGTCCCTATGGCTCTAATGGACCCTCTAATAGGTTAGTGATGTTGTGATTGGGTCATAGAGTCATGGTGAAGCCCTATGATTATCCCTATGCTAGTAATTGGAATTCTAATATTTGTAGTCCAAGGTGGTTCACACACTAATTCCCAAGTTCACCAAAACCTTTTAGTTCTTCACAGCGTTTTGTCATGACCTAGTCATGACAAAACCATCCTAAGGGTCTTGAAGTCTGAGGTAAGATACAAATCCCAATACATAAAAATAAAAATTTCATCCTCAAAATTCAAGTTAGGCCTACGGGTTTTAAAGTGTGAGAAGTAAAATATAACATCCCGAGAGGTTAAAGGGAATACCTGACGTGAAAAGTTCCGGGTACCTTTGCTGCATCAAGTCCTGCGGCTCCCACGTGTGCTCCTCTTATCCATGATTCCACCACAAGACCTTGACCACAAGAACCTTCTTGCATCGCAAGACCCGCATCCCAGTATCGTCTATCCAGATCGACTCTAGGTGCACTGATCGATCAAAAGCTATATGATGGAGCCGACTTCCCGCTACATGTGGCCAAGGAGCATCCTCCCTCTGACGATGATGGTGACCCGATAGATATGAATGGTGACGACGGCCCGCAATTACTTGAAGACGGCGATGGCGCACTGACACATGACCATGAAGAGCGTCGCCACAATAGCCGTTCGGAGCGCAAGCCCATTTATAATTTATTAATAATAAATATTAATAAATTATTATGGAGTAATAATATATTTTATTATTTGTTTTATTTCAAAATTATCATTATTATTTCGTGTTTAATTTCATGTATTAGTTGTTACATGATTATGTTATAAAACCATGAGTTTAGATTTCATTTTTCATGTTGGGCTGCAAGAAGGCAGTTTGAGTGTTTGTTGTAGCCTATATATAGGCATGTACTCCTTTATTTCTCATTAGTGAATGAATGAAAAGAAAACCAATTTCAAGAATTGAAATCCTCCTCCTCCTCCAAGGAAAGTTTTCGGCCCTCTTTCTTCTTCCTCTTTGGCCGCCGACCACCTCTCCCCCCTCTCTACCTCGGCCTCCCTCCTTCTTCCTCTCCACTACTCCCTTGCAAACCCGAGCCCTAGCAACCACCTTCCTACCCGTCCCCTCCTCCAACCTTCAAGCTTCCACCTCCTCTCTCACAAACCCGGCCACCACCAAACTCCAACAATCCGAGCCCCTCCCTCCTCCACAAAATCTTAGCCGCCAACCACCAACACCAACAAGCCCGACCCCTTCCTCATCCCCGTCCTAAATCCAAATATCACTTTCCAAATTAAGCCTCTTAGCCTACCATAATATAAATATTTCATTCCCTAAATATTTCTCAAATCACCACCTTTTCTCTCTCCTGCCTTATTTGGAGATATTTGTTTACATATTTAGAAGATTCTGCCGGGACTTTCAAAATACAGCGTGACACGAAGAAGGCGACGAATTTCTCTCCCTCCGGCGTATCTCTTGTGGTGCCGTTAAGGAACGATTCTAGTTGTGTGAATCGGATTCATCAAATCCAGTTGGGTAACGAAAATTTCCACCTTTAAGAGTTTCTCTTCTTTAGATAATTCCTGTGGCATTGGCAAATAGAGCGCCTTGTGTAACGCTTGATTTTTTGTGGTTAAATTTCTTTTAGTTATTGTCGTGTTTATTTCTTTCGTTTAAGTTCGTGAGGTGTGGCAGCCCTCGTCTGTATTTTGTTGGGAGAGAACCACCCTTGCCTGAATCTTTTGTTTTGGTGGTTTCTCTTTTGGTACAACACGCTCGATTGAACCGTATGGGTTCTTTTCGCTTGAGAGGACCTTGGCTTATCGCCTTGGTATTATCATTAAAGGCTTTGCGAACCCTGCATAATTGTTAGTGTAGTAATAATATTAATTAAACCGCTGCGACGTTAAATGCTTTAGTGTGACGTGAGAGTTATTCGAGTGTGTCGCATTTGTTTCGTCGACCACCAAAACGCTCGAAAGAGCGGGCCTACATAAATTTGGTATTAGAGGGAGGTTCTCGTCAATTTCCTAATTGGCACTCCTCCCCCTCTTATGTCGCACGTACGTACGCACTCACCCGTTTCGTTGCAGATCAATATTTAGAAAATTAGTTTTCATGAAATGCATTGAAATTCCACAATTTCAAAATTCAAATTAAAAAAAAAACAAATAAATTTCAAATTTCGAAATTTCAAATTTCAAATTTCAAAATTTAAAATTCAAATTTAAAATTTCAAAATTTAAAATTCAAATTTCAAATTTCAAATTTCAAATTTCGAATTTCAAATTTCAAAATTCAAAATTAAAATTTCAAATTCCAAATTTCAAATTTCGAAATTTCAAATTTCGAAATTTCAAATTTCAAAATTTGAAATTCAAATTTCAAATTTCCAATTTCCAATTTCAAAATTCAAATTTCCAATTTCAAATTCCAAATTTTAAATTTTTCTCAAAATTTAAAAAAAAATTTTTTTTGTGGTCTACCAATTGCCGGCTAAATTTTATTTTCAGCAATAAAAAAAAATCTGAAAAAAATTAATTAATAATCTCCATATTTTTGTCAGCAAAAATATCAAAAAAAATTTATATATTATTTTGAAATATTAGCGGGAACAAATCTATCTTTGAAAATAAATAGGACCAGGCTATTTGCTACTTTGCGTGTGCACCAGTTCCGGTTGAATGTTCTCTCCGATTCCCTCTGAAATGGCCCATGACATCAATGTCTCCCAAGGAAAAACTATAGGTTCCAATAGGAACGTAGGGAAATCTGTCATTCCCCAATAAAGGATGAGATTACTTCTTTAGTTGCTCAACTAAAGGCTAGTCAAGTAGCACCGCCACCGCACACCTCTAGGCGTGTTAGGATTCCTGCTCCGACATATGATGGGCTAGGTGGATCGCGATGTTTCTATGTTGGGTGAAAGATATGGAGCATTATTTTGAGCAATATCATATTGTGGATCCCCACAGGATTCCCATTGCGAGATTTCAACTCTTTGATCGAGCCTATACCTTCTGGAACAATGAGGAGAGACATTTAGGGATGCCCTCCATCGACTCACTTGTCGGTTGGCAGACTATGAAGAATATTTTAACGGATGAGTATTATCCGCCCTACTGCCATTACAAGTTTTCTGATTATAGGAGAGACTATAAGTCTCATGCTAGATCCTTTCTCCGCCAAGATCTGACTATTTCGAACACATGTGCACCTACCGATGAAGGAAAAGAGAATCTTAGGACCCTTATCCCTATTTCTATAGACGTGATTGCTAGGAATGCCATGAGCCCGCGGGGTGAGAGTGTTCCTATTAGCATGATTGAGCCTGAGATTGTGTTTAGGAATGTGCCCGTCACTGAGGACGAGACTATTATCACTAACGATTGTAGCGACGTTGAGGAGATTGGTTACCCTAGTGACCTGGATGAGGATTTATCTTTTGAGGGATCATCTCCACCCCCTTCAACGATATTTTAGTCATGGAGTCTTCTGATGACCCTGAGTCAGTAGACATTCCGACAGAGTCGGTAGAGTCATCCGAAGCTGAGAGCGTACCTGTTACTGATTTAGGTGATGACTTACTAGGACCCGATATTATGATGGTTGACCCAGGCTTATTAGATATTTCTACGGTATTGGAAGAGTCACCTTGGGATGGTTGTTCAATTTGGGATAATCTTAGTGTGATACACCCGGGAGTTAGTTCGTTTGCGTTTTCAACGCCGCTTAAAGGTCAAGTTGAATTTGATACTCCCCGAGATTCGATTTGTCCATCCCCATATTCTGACTTAGATGATGTCCCTACCTCATGGGAATAATTGGTCGATATAGGATGTGATGCTGTAGTAGATTTACTCTGTGAGGAAAATTTATTTTTGGATGACGATAGTACTGAGGGCCCGATAGACTTCTCTTTAATGATAGCTCCTTCGCCTGAGGCCCAAGTTAGTTTAGAAGTTTTATCGGATATAAATTTGCCAACCTGAGAGATGATCACTGGATTTGAATTAAAAAAAAATCTAATGCTTTGGAAGACATGTCGGCTGCTTTGGTGGATCCATTCTGTGGCAAATATTTAACTGAGGATAATTTTATCGTGAGGATGAATCCACTATTCGAGTTTTCCTTTGATTTTAATGGCTTGCAACCGGAGGCATTTTCTTGGAAGCTTAATCCATGTTTTGACGTTGAGTGTGACTTATCTCACCCAACGCAGTCAAACATGTTGACTCTCCCTCCAGTTCACTTAACTCATGTAGATGAACTTTTAGGGAACGAACTACTCATTTCTAGCCTGGTACATCTAGAGAAGCTTATTATTCCAGCCTCCCCGTTCGATGTACTTAGATGGATGTGGGTAGACATAGTTGGGTATGTTGAGTTGTGTTGCGTGCATTTCCTTTTTAATTCGGGAGCGACCAACTCTATAGTTGGTGACGAGCGTTTTCTGAAAACCTTTTATTATGATACTTTTAAATAAAAATTTAAATCCAAATTAAAAACTATGACACTTGACTCCACTGAATTAATCATTGAACTTAAAGCACCCGTGCCACCAGACAAAATTCCGTTATTTTGTACTATTAATTCAAGTCATGTGGCACATGGGTTCACCCCTCATGGTTTTAATTTAATTAGGCGCATTTTTAATTTCTTAATCCATCTAAATCTGTCCATTAAATTATTTGCTAGGTTGTGTCGAAAAGTCTACCACTGTTATGTGAATGATTTGGTTTTGGATTGTCTTACCCCTGAACGGATGCCCCCGGGCACTTTAAAAATATTAACAAATCGGCTAGTCTAATTTTTACGAATTTTACGGAAGTTTGGTAACATGACATTTCTGTTAAAATTTTCCACTGATTGAGGTATAACTCCTATTTTCATCGTTATATACTTTACGCTTTATGTTTTAATGCCACCTGAAATGTCTACCTCTCCGTATATACTTTCCACTATGCTTTCTATTGGGTTGGGTGGTGACAGTTTTCTAGGATCGTTCTCCTTCTCGGTCTCCATCGGAGGTACGTTGGTGGATGTTGTTGAAATTTTTTTCCTTCTTTGGCTAACGCGTATTTGAGGTCCCTCCAAGACCACCTTTTGCCATGCAGGTCCTTCTTCTCCGCCGACGACCTTCCAGACGAGTACACACAGGCATACTCCTCAGTGATGAGTATTTTTAAGAGGGGGAGAATTGATGGAGCCGACTTCCCACGACATGTGGCCAAGGAGCGTCCTCCCTCTGACGATTATGGTGACCCGGTAGATATGAATGGTGATGACGGCCCGCAACTACTTGAAGACAATGATGGCGCACTGACACATGACCATGAAGAGCGTCGCCATAATTGCCGTTCAGGGCGCAAGCCCATTTATAATTTATTAATAATAAATAATAATAAATTATTATGGAGTAATAATATATTTTATTATTTGTTTTATTTCAAAATTATCATTGTTATTTCGTTTTTAATTTCATGTATTAGTTGTTACATGGTTATGTTATAAAACCATGAGTTTAGATTTCATTATTCATGTTGGGTTGCATGTAGCCAGTTGGAGTGTTTGTTGTAGCCTATATATAGGCATGTACCCCCTTTTTTCTCATTAGTGAATGAATGAAAAGAAAACCAATTTCAAGAATTGAAATCCTCCTCCTCCTCCAAGGCAAGTTTTCGGCCCTCCTTCTTCTTCCTCTTTGGCGGCCGACCACCTCTCCCCCTCTCTACCTCGGCCTCCCTCCTTCTTCCTCTCCTCTACTCCCTTGCAATTCCGACCCCTAGCCACCACCTTCCTACCCAGCCCCTCCTCCAACCTCCAAGCCGCCACCTCCTCTCTCACAAACTCGGCCATCACCAAACTCCAACAACCCGAGCCCCTCCCTCCTCCACAAAATCTTAGCCGCCAACCACCAACACCAACAAGCCCGACCCCTTCCTCATCCCCTTCCTAAATCCAAATATCACTTTCCAAATTAAGCCTCTTAGCCTACCATAATAGAAATATTTCATTCCCTAAATATTTCTCAATCCACCACCTTTTCTCTCTCCTACCTTATTTGGAGATATTTGTTTCCATATTTAGAAGATTCCGCCGGGACTTTCCAAATACAGTGTGACATGAAGAAGGCGACGAATTTCTCTCCCTTCGACGTATCTCTGGTGGTGCTGTTAAGTAACGATTCTAGTCGAGTGAATCAGATTCATCAAATCTGGTTGGGTAACGAAAATTTCCACCTTTATGAGTTTCTCTTCTTTAGATAATTCCTGTGGTATTGGCAAATATCGTGCCTTGTGTAACGCATGATTTTTCGTGGTTAAATTTCTTTTAGTTATTGTCGTGTTTATTTCTTTCGTTTAAGTTCGTGAGGTGTGGCGGCCCTCATTTGTATTTTGTTGGGAGAGAACCACCCTTGCCCGAATCTTTTGTTTTTGGTGGTTTCTCTTTTGGTACAACACGCTTGATCGAACCGTGTGGGTTCTTTTCGCTTGAGAGGACCTTGTCTTATCGCCTTGGTATTATCTTTAAAGGCTTTGCGAACCCTCCATAATTTTTAGTGTAGTAATAGTATTAATTAAACCGCTGCGACGTTAAATGCTTGAGTGTGACGTGAGAGTTATTTGAGAGTGTCGCGTTTGTTTCGTCGACCACCAAAACGCTTGAAAGAGCGGCCTACATCACTATAGGCCCATATGTAGCCGTAATCTGCTGCTCCGGCCGACGTAGAGCTCTATTGAGGGAGGAGACGTGGATAACATCATGCAAACTTGTTAGCTCTGGTGGCAGCTTCAGTCTATAAGCCAAGGGACCAATCCGTTCCAGGATCCTATAAGGCCCCATGTATCTCAGACTGAGCTTCTTCCGACCACGAACCCGTGAGACTCCATGCATCGGCCATATCTTCAGAAACACATGGTCTCTTACCTCAAACTCTACCTAACGATGCTGAGTATCATAATACTTGGCCTGTCTGCTCTAGGCCTCCAACATCCTGTCTCGAATCAACCGCACTTGAGCATCCATATCCTCGAAGAACTCTGAGCACAGTTCCTTCGGATCCTCATCCTGGATCCAAGACAAAGGAGTCCTGCATCTCTGCCCGTATAAAGCTTAAATAAGGGGCCATGCCCATGTTGGACTAGTGGTTGTTGTTGTACTAAAATTCGATCAACGGTAGCTGCCTCTCCCAGGCTTTCCGTGGTCCAGTATGCAAAGACGTAACAAATCTGGCATTGTTCGATTGGTGTGCTCTGTATGTCCATCCGTCTGAGGGTGGAAAGCGGTATTAAATATAACCTGGGTCCCCAAATAAGCTTAGATCGACCTCCATTCCTTAGATATAAATCGTCCATCACGATCGGATACTATCGTCCTCGACACTCCATGGTATAAGACAAACTGCTCCACAAACCTCCGCACTAAGTCACCCACCGGAGCATCCTTCCTGATTGGTAGAAATCTGGCCACCTTCGTCAATCGATCGACGATCACCCATATAGAGTCGTTCGCCGTATGTGACCGAGGAAGACCACGTATGAAATCCATGGCGATATCATCGAACTTCCACTCCGGCACCAGAAGTGGTTGCAATAATCCGGCCGCACTCTTACACTCTGCCTTCACTAACAAACAAGCCTCGCAATGGGTCACGAAGTATGTGATATCCCTCTTCATGCGCGGCAAGTACATCGTCCTCTTCAGGTAGGCTGTCATCTTAGTGATGCTTGGGTGCACCGAGTACCTGCTATAGTGAGCCTTGGTCATAATGTCATCCTGAATCCTACTCCAGCTGGTATGTACACCCGTCCTCTAAAGCATAACAACCAATCCCTCTTAGTATACTCCCTGGCCGTTCCTGCCTTCAAGGTCCTGAATACCGGCTCTAGCTTGTCATCCCTTCTCTGCTCAACCCTGATACGATCTCGAATATATTCGGTAGTGCTCATCACGGCCAGATACTCCTCATAAAGCTCTGAGTCGGCCGAGGATACCAAAGTAATCTGTATATCCTCCATCATCAGTATCAGCTTCATAGTCATCAACTAGGGCTCTACTTCTTTAATAAAATGTTTTTTTTGTAATTATTGTTCTAACTTAGCTTTATTTTGTTTTTCAGAATTTTTTCAGAAAAAGCCAAATTCCTCAAAGTACACGCCCGTATCACTTAGGTCACGCCCGTGACTAAGCGTGTTACTTTGATTCCTGTGAAAAAGCGCTGCCTGCAAACTCTCAGCTGAACACGCTCGTGTCCCAATTCGACATGCCCGTGTCAATCCCGTTCAACGTTCGACGTTCTTCGATCCCAGCTCGACGCCTTCACCAGTCATACCTTGCTGATACGCCCGTGACAGCCCTATCACGCCCGTGACAGCCCTATCACGCCCGTGACCAACACGTGTCCCGTTCCAAAAGCTTTTTGAAATCGACCAGTCACAAAAATTTCGCCGTCTTCAGCAAGCCAGCCTAACACGACCCCAGTCACGCCCATGACGATGGCATGTCACCTCCGATATTTTTGCTTATAAATAGAACATCTCTGTAAGGTCCAAGGGTTCAAAATTTTGGTCCATTTTGCTGTTGAACGGTTGCTTAGTTGATTTTTGTGCTATGTAAGGATAAATCTCCCCTTCCTCTTTGTGTTTGTCTTAGCTTTTGTAATCAACTTTTTTACTTAATAAAATATGTTAGTTTTTTCATCCTCATATTGTACTAGAATGCCTCTGAGTGTCTCTCTTTCAGGAATCTTAAGTATCTTTGTCTTTCTCCTTAAAATATGAGTGTGAGTGTATGAGTTTAATTGTGTTGTTATATTTTTATGTTTTCATTAGTTCTAATAGCTTTTATTTTTTTTCTCTTTTCTTAGGTTTAGGTTTAGATTTTTAGTACACTAATTTCATTCATAGTTTTATAAAAGTGTTGTCAAGGTGGCTTTCTATCATTTTCTTTCTACTTAGTTTTTTTTATTCTTGTAAAACTTTTGTTCTTCTAAACCTTTTTTCCACTTTACTTTCACTTTTATAAAATTATAAGCATGAAAAATTTATCATTTTAATATTTTGAAACACTTTGATTTTTAGCTTTTTTGTCTAAAAACTTTTGCTCTTTTTATTTTTATTTCATCTTTTTGTGTCTTCTTAGCAAGTTCTAGGAGTAGGAATGTAATTATTTTAATTTTTCGATTACTTTATATTTCTTTTAAAAATTTTGTGTGTGTGAGTGTATGAGATTAAGTGTAACATCCCATTTTTCAATTAGACCCCCCTTAGGAGTGACTTGAACATTCCTAGGTCATAACAAGTCCTAGGTTGAACCTAGGAGGTCAAGTGACCCAACTAGTTAGTTGAGACTCACTTGGGCTGCAAATAGTAAAATCTTAAAACCCTGATTTTGGTGGCCTAGTGGGTTCAATCTGACTCCAAGGCATTCCTAGATCTAATATGAGATCAATGGGTCACAAAGGACCCATTGGTGAAAACCTAATGGCTAAGTTGACCCAAGTCAACTTAAGCCCTAGTTAGGCCAAAGTAACCCTGCCCTCGATCAACTCACCCTCTTTATGCCAAGTCTACCCTACCTAACCATACCTAGGCCTTAGGGGAGGTCAATGGGTCCCTAGGGGTCTATTGATGTTGACTCGGAAGGTCAAATTGACCAAGTCAACCCTAAACCCAAATCAAGTCAAACCTAGCTCAATTGGGTTAACTCAAGCTCAAGCCGCCTCATGTAGACTCATAGGGTTTTATTAGGAGTTATTATGGCTGCCTATAGCCTAAACCCTAGGCTAGCCAACATGTTGACTAGGAGAGAGAAAGAAGAGAGAAATAGGCTAAATATAGGAGAGAGAAAGTGTGATTTAAGGGTATTTTCATGGTAGAATGGTGAGCCCCCCTCTCATATGGCATTTAAGGTTTTAATATTAATTTTATGGGCTGCCTTTAGGCTTCTAGGGGAAGAAAATTCGTGAGGATGACTAGGAGAGAGAAAAAAAATAAGTATTTGGTTATATAGAGGAGAGAGAAAAGGTGGTGGAGAGGTGAAGAGGTGTTTTGAAGAGGGAGGAGGCATGAGTTCGGCCAAAGAGGGGCCAACAGCCACCTAGAGGTTGACACCTCCTCCCCCCACCCTTTTCCCGGCTATCAAGAGGTGTTTCCACCCTCCCTCTCCTCTAACCATCCCCCCACCATGAAGAGGTGTTATGGCCCTTGAGGAAAACAGCCCCCTCTCTCCCTCTCCTCTTTATATACTCACTTAGGAGAGAGGGGCAACCCATTTCGAAATCAGAGAAGGGGGATAGAACCCTTGCCGAAGCCACCAAGGAGAGAAACGCCGCCACTGCCGCCACCGCCGCCACCATGTCATCCCGCCGTTCAACTCGCATCCAAGCCCGAAATCAGGTCCTCCCTCACCTCTTCTCTCATGTTTAGATCCTAGAATTGTTTAGGAGTTGAGTTCATGCTCAAACGAACCGGAGCAAAAGCTTAAAAATTCAGAAATCTCCATTTTCATGGAGTTTTTGGTGGGCTCGGGTAGGGCGGCGCCGCCACCTCCGGCCTCCCTAGCCACCGGAAAGGTTAGCCCCCACCACCGGGAACATGTACGAGTTGATTCCCGGTGGTGGCGCCGCCCCTAATGGCCGGGAACAGCCCCGTGATAACCACTTCTCACGGGTTCTGGTTCAGGCCATTTGGAGAAGATGAAGTACAGCTCCCGTCGGATCTGCTTTAAGATCCGTGCAACCCTAGATTATGATTTAATGATTATTTATATTCAAATTCTGTATTTAATTTAAACAGTTTCACTGTAAATTAAATTTAGGCCCCTTATGGGCACCACATGAAAAAGAGTACAACATAAAAGTTGTAGGTCTTTTGAATACCTACAATTTGATATGTAGTGGTGAAAAATTGGATGAGGGGACTGCCCTGTAGAGCCTTTTTAGTAAGGGTATGTCCTACAACTAGGGTAGTTTTCTTCTAAAATTTATTTAGGCCCTTTAGGGGCATGTTCATCAAAAATGATCAACATAAATATTGTAGGAATTTTTATTATCTACAGTTTGATATGTAATGGAAAATTTTAGGACAAGTCTTCTGACCTATAGGGCCATTATTCTAGGGTAGGTCCTACAAATAGGGCAGATCTTTGAAAAATTCGCACACCTAATCCTTGGTCCAAATGCTTTGAAATTTGGACAGGGACTCAATATCACCTAGACCTAACTCCTGTAAAAATTGGAGACCATTTGGGATAGTGTAACTTAGGGTTCTGCCCTAAACCTAGAAAAGCTAGGGTAATGTAGTTGAAGGGTCAAATGACCTCCAAACCCTCCCAAATTTTGGTGAGGTGTTCTTGGTATAGGTAGCTAGGTATGGTTCAAATTTCAACTCATTTGGTTGAGTTTTGATTAGGAATCCTCTAAGCCCTAGTTTTGACCTAGTAGAAGGAAGCTTAGTGAGAAGGTTCTTTGCACTCTGGTATGATCATCTCACCTCAAAAGAGGTTGAGATTTTTACCACTGGTTTATTTTGGTCCTAAGATTATCCTTAGGGAAGATGGGATGATTTAGGGTAAGTTTACCCTAGGGCCCAGGTTCAAACCCTAAATGTGGACTTTGGGGGTTTGTGAAGGACATAGGGGAAAATGCCCTTGTATGGCCTTGAGATTTGGTGGAGAGGTTGTTAATGAGTTTGTAACTCTATGGTTGTAATGTTAGATAATTATGATGTAGGTAGCTACCTCAAAAATTAAACCCTAGTTTTAGGGTAGAAGGGATTTTAGGTTAAAACAGTATCTTAAACTCTTTTAAAAGCCATGAAATTGGGGTAGTGTGTTTCTAGGGTAGTGAGGACCCTTGGATAATTTTACTAGAATTTTTGGATAGGTATTTCTAGTACTTCATTCATGAATGTGGGTATAGCCCTTTTTGATGTTTTATTTATTAAAGATTTTTAATCCAAATAAGGCCCCCTTGAAACTCTGGAATTAGATGTTTTTGGCCAGTAGGAATGCCCATGAATTTTAGTTCAATTTTATGTTGATTAAATAGAATAGTTCCTTCACAAGTATTATTAAAGGGCTTTATGTTTTAAAAATATTTTATGGCATAAATATTCTCTGGAAAATTATGAAAGTTGGTAAATAGTGTTCTTAAATAATTATGAATCAGTGAGATTTTCCTCTAAATTTTTGGAGTTATGGATTTAGTACTTGATTCACAAGCATGCTAGATTAGGATTTTAGAAAATGATTTATTATAAATTAATTTCCAGCAGGAAAATTATGAAACTTTTATAGTACTGTTTTCATGGTATTTCTAATATCCTGTAATTAATCCAATTTATTTGGAAGAGAATTTGATGTAGTTTATTCATTAGACATGAAGGAAATGGATTATTGCAAAAATATGTTTAGACCCCTTAGACCTTAGTGAAAATTGCCAAACCTTGGATATATCATTTTTAGACATATTAGTATTTGTCTTAAATTTATTATGATTTATACATGAGTGAAAAGTATACTCCTTTTTCAAATTTGAAAGATCTTGGATTTTAGTAAAATTAATTAATTAATAGATTAATTGAGAAAATTGTTATAACCGGGAATTGATTCAATTATGTCGTGATAGGCCCCCAGTAAATAACTTAGGCTATTCAGATGAAAACACAAAGGACATCCTATCATAGACATTACTTAGTATAAGGTGGTCTGTAGATAGTAACTTTGGGAAATGAGTAACAAGATAAGGTTTGGGTTAGCGTAAGAACAGCTTGTGTTGGTTGGATTTAAGGAAAGAGGATGGACCACCATAGGAGGTTTCAAGTGTGGTGAGGAATGAGTTGAAGCGCTCTAGAAGGTGCGCGGGACCGACGAAAGATCGCCGTCCCCGTAAGAGTGAAGAGTCAAATCCACCCTAGGTTTAGTTTGATGCAATTTATAGAGGGAACGGGTAAGGGAAAAACAACCAATAACAATAAGTGCCTTGCGAAAGGGAACTTCGGGTCGTAATGCCACCGTCTTGGTTCTTAGTGCCCTTTGAGAGCCCTTCACGGGGTATGCCGGGGGCAGTCCTGGGCTAACGTAAATCTTGAAACAAACGAAAGAGTAATTAGCCTAATAGGGATTCACATCGCACACACTCATTAGTTAGGGTTGGTAATGGTTAAGTCATCCCGAGGTGTTCAAGGGGGCGCCATCCCGCGGTGTTCAAGGGATGAGGTCTGGAGAAGAGCCGGACGGTTTAGTCCGGGGAGCTTAGTCTCGGTTATGGTTAATACGGACGGTTTAGTCCGGGAGTTTGACACTTTAAATTGTTATATATTAAACTGCTGCATGTGCATAAAAATATGAAAGATTAAGGTGGTGGGTTCTCGATATCGGGGAGTTCGATTGCACCGACACTGATATCGTTGACACGGCAAGGTGACTAGCACTTAGCCAAGGTTAAGTCCGGCGGACCAGTCGACAAGAGTACACATGAGTCCGCCTCGTGCACCAGGCGTTGAGGGCGTATGATAGGTCAGACAAGTGGTGCTTTTACTGGTTTTGAGGTGGGCGAGGCCCAACCCACCGCTTCCGTCTGCCACTACGGAGGTATCCTGGGAGGTAACGGCTCTGAAAGGGGGAACTAAAGGTTTGTGTACACAAAGTCGTGTGTGTGAGTTGCACTGCATGAACATCATTAACCCACCATATAGTTGCATACATAATCATTCATAAGAACCTTGACACCTAATGTATAAGTAGTATGGGACGCTTATACATTAGGACCTGCAAAACGACCCCTTGGTCTATAAGCTTGTGTGGGCAAGTTTTATAAATTAAGGTCATTTTAAATATTTAAACAATGCTTGTGATAACCGACACCCCAACGTATAAGTGGAATGGGACATTTATACGATGGGAGCCTTGTAAAAGATCCCTTGGCTTATGTGTACTCACATAAGTGAAGGTTTATTTTCTTACTTACTTACCTTCCTGTTTTACCTATTACAACACTTATATTGTTCGTCTGTCATAACTTGCTAGTTAGGTCCACCGTCATCTGCTTTTGACTACTCTCCACCTTTATGTCCTTCCCTTTCTTCCTCTTCGCTCGGTGCCTTAGGGCATGGGGGAAGGGGTGGGGGATGATAGGGCTTAGTCTTATAGACTAACGATTTTCGAACCACATCATTTTAGGGAATCATGGAGCCCAACCCGGAGGAGCAGCCCAGGAGGCCGGTGCGCTTGGAGATAGGGCAGTATAGCTCAGGAGTTCAGACAGCCAGGACCGTGAGTTCCGTTCCTTAGTAGCAGTTTGTTTTTTAGCTTCCGTTTGAGTGACCATGTAGTGAGGTGTTGTTGTACCGGGCTTAAGCCCTCTTCCTTTCAGTACTCTATTTTTACTCTGATGTTATACTGTGGACACTCCCTTCGTGGAGTTTACATATATGTGATTTATTAGTGTGGACTGCATTTCTACTTCCTTACTACTTGCTACTTGATTGTGATCGAAAAGGCCGACAGAATCGGCGCGTTGTAGTGACGACCTTCCCGGGTGCGAAGGTGTCACCGCAAAGCGGCGATTCTGGGCATAAGACCCCGAGTTTAAAAAAAAAGGGGGTCTTACAAAGTGGTATTAGAGGCAAACCCCGATCGATCAAATAGCAGTCCACTAAAACCCTGGGTCACCCCGCGCGAGTTTAGTTTGGGGACAAACTAAGCAGCGGAAGCAGTGGTGTGCCCATATGGTGATCACATATAAATTGTCCACTTCTTCAGCGAATGGAATTCTCCTTTGTAGCTTGAGGCAAACCCTGTCCCCAGCAGGGAGCACCTCCGGCCGTAAAGACCTCGTCTTATAATTCTTTAGTCAATGAGTTAGACTCAACCCATTAGGACACATGACTAACCATGACGACTTATAGCATGCCCTAGTTCGAAATAGACCCTGAGTATGAAATTGTTTAAGGTAAGGAGATACCCAAACAGAATAAAATGAGGGGTTTAACATGAGAATGACAACCTAATAGATACACTCAGATGACCCTACGGTCCCTATCAAGGATTACTCAAATTAGTAGACTGTTTTAGGGAGAATTGAGACCAATAATCCATTAGCAGAATGGTAGAAGATAAGTAGTCTTAACCCTCGTACATGTAACAAGATTTCTCGGAGACAACCACAAAGACAAACACCAAGGATGGGATATGAATTCAAATTCAAAAGATATATATTTGGGATTGGGAACATTTTGACCCAGATAAGATTGTCAAAAAAAATGTGTCTTAAAGAGTTTTAAGTATGGGGTATATCGACGAGTTTCAGGGTGGAACCCCAAGTCGAAGATTGAAGCCCCGGGGATTGTACACCCAGCTAGGACGGATATAACATGGTAATATCAAAGATACTTAGCCCAAGGAAGATAGGGGTTTATCTTTTGTTTATTGGGGGCTTGTCTTTTGTTTATTGGGCAAATAGGATTGACTTGGGTTTCCTTAGACCTAATTTAGGGAATGTGGCGTAACAAATATAGTGAGATAGAATTTAATATAGTTCGACGTTATTCGGATGAAGATAAGACTAAATCGCTATGTTGTATCATCGGATGAAGATAAGACTGAACGAGGTAGTTGGGGTCACCCCGACCCGAAAGAAAACTCTCGTGGGTGTTTCATAAGAATTGTGAGTAGCTGTTCATTTTCACGGGGTGCCCAAGACGATTGCGTCGGATCGGGATGGCCGGTTCACTTCCAGGGAGTGGAGATTCGTGCAGGCTTACTTAGGCAGGCTCAGGTAAGGCTGATCAGAGACAGGATATTAGAGGCCCAGAGCAGACAAGCTAAGTACTATGATGCTCGACATCGTCAGGTGGAGTTCCAGGTTGGGGACCGGGTGTTCATGAAGATTCGGCCGATGCACGGGGTTTCACGAGTACGTGGTCAGCGGAAGAAGCTCAGTCCGAGATACATGGGGCCTTTCAGGATCCTGGAGCGGATCAGTCCATTATCTTACAGACTGGAGCTATCGCAGGAGCTGTCCGGCCTACACGACGTGTTCCACGTATCTTCACTCAGGAGGGCTCTACTACACCCGAAGCTACAGATTACCACCACGGATGGGCCGGTAGCTACAGATCGGTCCGATCAGGTGGAGCCGATACGGATTGACGACCAGGGGATACGGGTCTGGCGCCGCAAGAAGATCCCGCTAGTCAAAGTCTTGTGGAGGAATTATGGGCAAGAGGAGCATACTTGCGAACCCGAGGACTTGATGCGAGAGAAGTACCCGGAGTTGTTTAGCCAGGTAATATCTTCTAACTTCTCAAGATGCTTGTAATTATTTTTCCCTACTTGTTTTACACCGGAGTATCACCTAAGATTAGAGGCTAATCCTTTGTTTATTGGGGCTAGCCCTTGTTTATTAACCTTGGTTAAGCAATTCAGCCCTCGTGGGATGTTACAAGCTTAAGATAACCCGGTAGAAAAGCTCCCATAGACTTAACCTTAATTTCGGGGACGAAATTTTTGTTTTGTTTATTGGGATTTGTAAGATCCCATTTTTCAATTAGACCCCCCCTTAGGAGTGACTTGAACATTCCTAGGTCATAACAAGTCCTAGGTTGAACCTAGGAGGTCAAGTGACCCAACTAGTTAGTTGAGACTCACTTGGGCTGCAAATAGTAAAATCTTAAAACCCTGATTTTGGTGGCCTAGTGGGTTCAATCTGACTCCAAGGCATTCCTAGATCTAATATGAGATCAATGGGTCACCAAGGACCCATTGGGTGCAAACCTAATGGCTAAGTTGACCCAAGTCAACTTAAGCCCTAGTTAGGCCAAAGTAACCCTGCCCTGGATCAACTCACCCTCTTTATGCCAAGTCTACCCTACCTAACCATACCTAGGCCTTAGGGGAGGTCAATGGGTCCCTAGGGGTCTATTGATGTTGACTCGGAAGGTCAAATTGACTAAGTCAACCCTAAACCCAAATCAAGTCAAACCTAGCTCAATTGGGTTAACTCAAGCTCAAGCCGCCTCATGTAGACTCATAGGGTTTTATTAGGAGTTATTATGGCTGCCTATAGCCTAAACCCTAGGCTAGCTAACATGTTGACTAGGAGAGAGAAAGAAGAGAGAAATAGGCTAAATATAGGAGAGAGAAAGTGTGATTTAAGGGTATTTTCATGGTAGAATGGTGAGCCCCCCTCTCATATGGCATTTAAGGTTTTAATATTAATTTTATGGGCTGCCTTTAGGCTTCTAGGGGAAGAAAATTCGTGAGGATGACTAGGAGAGAAAAAAAATAAGTATTTGGTTATATAGAGGAGAGAGAAAAGGTGGTGGAGAGGTGAAGAGGTGTTTTGAAGAGGGAGGAGGCATGAGTTCGGCCAAAGAGGGGCCAACAGCCACCTAGAGGTTGACACCTCCTCCCCCCACCCTTTTCCTGGCCATAAAGAGGTGTTTCCACCCTCTCTCTCCTCTAACCACCCCCCCACCATGAAGAGGTGTTATGGCCCTTGAGGAAAACCGCCCCCTCTCTCCCTCTCCTCTTTATATACTCACTTAGGAGAGAGGGGCAACCCATTTCGAAATCAGAGAAGGGGGATAGAACCCTTGCCGAAGCCACCAAGGAGAGAAACACCGCCACCGCCACCACCGCCGCCACCATATCATCCCGCCGTTCAACTCGCATCCAAGCCCGAAATCAGGTCCTCCCTCACCTCTTCTCTCATGTTTAGATCCTAGAATTGTTTAGGAGTTGAGTTCATGCTCAAACGAACCGGAGCAAAAGCTTAAAAATTCAGAAATCTCCATTTTCATGGAGTTTTTGGTGGGCTCGGGTAGGGCGGCGCCGCCACCTCCGGCCGCCCTAGCCACCGGAAAGGTTGGCCCCCACCACCGGGAACATGTAGGAGTTGATTCCCGGTGGTGGCGCCGCCCCTAATGGCCGGGAACAGCCCCGTGATAACAACTTCTCACGGGTTCTGGTTCAGGCCATTTATAGAAGATGAAGTACAGCTCCCGTCGGATCTGCTTTAAGATCCGTGCAACCCTAGATTATGATTTAATGATTATTTATATTCAAATTCTGTATTTAATTTAAACATTTTCACTGTAAATTAAATATAGGCCCCTTATGGGCACCACATGAAAAAGAGTACAACATGAAAGTTGTAGGTCTTTTGAATACCTACAATTTGATATGTAGTGGTGAAAAATTGGATGAGGGGACTGCCCTGTAGAGCCTTTTTAGTAAGGGTATGTCCTACAACTAGGGTAGTTTTCTTCTAAAAATTATTTACGCCCTTTAGGGGCATGTTCATCAAAAATGATCAACATAAATATTGTAGAAATTTTTTATTATCTACAGTTTGATATGTAATGGGAAATTTTAGGACAAGTCTTCTGACCTATAGGGCCATTATTCTAGGGTAGGTCCTACAAATAGGGCAGATCTTTGAAAAATTCCCCACAAATAATCCTTGGTCCAAATGCTTTGAAATTTGGACAGGGACTCAATATCACCTCGACCTAACTCCTTTAAAAATTGGAGACCATTTGGGATAGTGTAACTTAGGGTTCTGCCCTAAACCTAAAAAAGCTAGGGTAATATAGTTGAAGGGTCAAATGACCTCCAAACCCTCCCAAATTTTGGTGAGGTGTCCCTAGTATAGGTAGCTAGGTATGGTTCAAATTTCAACTCATTTGGTTGAGTTTTGATTATGAATCCTCTAAGCCCTAGTTTTGACCTAGTAGAAGGAAGCTTAGTGAGAAGGTTCTTTGCACTCTGGTATGATCATCTCACCTCAACAGAGGTTGAGATTTTTACCACTGGTTTATTTTGGTCCTAAGATTATCCTTAGGGAAGATGGGATGATTTAGGGTAAGTTTACCCTAGGGCCCAGGTTCAAACCCTAAATGTGGACTTTGGGGGTTTGTGAAGGACATAGGGGCAAATGCCCTTGTATGACCTTGAGATTTGGTGGAGAGGTTGTTAATGAGTTTGTAACTCTCTGGTTGTAATGTTAGATAATTATGATGTAGGTAGCTACCTCAAAACTTAAACCCTAGTTTTAGGGTAGAAGGGATATAGGTCAAAACAGTATCTCAACCTCTTTTAAAAGCCATGAAATTGGGTTAGTGTGTTTCTAGAGTAGTTAGGACCCTTGGATAATTTTACTAGAATTTTTGGATAGGTATTTCTAGTACTTCATTCATGAATATGGGTATAGCCCTTTTTGATGTTTTATTTATTAAAGATTTTTAATCCAAATAAGGCCCCCTTGGAACTCTGGAATTAGATGTTTTTGGCCAGTAGGAATGCCCTTGAATTTTAGTTCAATTTTATGTTGATTAAATAGAATAGTTCCTTCACAAGTATTATTAAAGGGCTCTATGTTTTAAAAATATTTTATGACATAAATATTCTCTGGAAAATTATGAAAGTTGGTAAATAGTGTTTTAAAATCATTATGAATCAGTGCGATTTTCCTCTGAATTTTTGGAGTTATGGATTTAGTACTTGATTCACAAGCATGCTAGATTAGGATTTTAGAAAATGATTTATTATAAATTAATTTCCAGCAGGAAAATTATGAAACTTTTATAGTACTGTTTTCATGGTATTTCTAATATCCTGTAATTAATCCAATTTATTTGGAAGAGAATTTGATGTAGTTTATTCATTAGACATGAAGGAAATGGATTATTGCAAAAATATGTTTAGGCCCCTTAGACCTTAGTGAAAATTGCCAAACCTTGGATATATCATTTTTAGACATATTAGTATTTGTCTTAAATTTATTATGATTTATACATGACTGAAAAGTATACTCCTTGTTCAAATTTGGAAGACCTTGGATTTTAGTAAAATTAATTAATTAATAGATTAATTGAGAAAATTGTTATAACCGGGAATTGATTCAATTATGTCGTGATAGGCCTCCAGTAAATAACTTAGGCTGTTCGGATGAAAACACAAAGGACATCCTATCGTAGACATTACTTAGTATAAGGTGGTTTGTAGATAGTAACTTTGGGAAATGAGTAACAGGATAAGGTTTGGGTTAGCGTAAGGACAACTTGTGTTGGTTGGATTTAAGGAAAGAGGATGGACCACCATAGGAGGTTTCAAGTGTGGTGAGGAATGAGTTGAAGCGCTCTAGAAGGTGCGCGGGACTGACAAAAGATCGTCGTCCCCGTAAGAGTGAAGAGTCAAATCCACCCTAGGTTTAGTTTGATGCAATTTATAGAGGGAACGGGTAAGGGAAAAACAACCAATAACAATAAGTGCCTTGCGAAAGGGAACTTCGGGCCGTAATGCCGCCGTCTTGGTTCCTAGTGCCCTTTGAGAGCCCTTCACGGGGTATGCCGGGGGCAGTCCTGGGCTAACGTAAATCTTGAAACAAACGAAAGAGTAATTAGCCTAATAGTGATTCACATCGCACACACTCATTAGTTAGGGTTGGTAATGGTTAAGTCGTCCCGAGGTGTTCAAGGGGGCGCCATCCCGCGGTGTTCAAGGGATGAGGTCTGGAGATGAGCCGGACGGTTTAGTCCGGGGAGCTTAGTCTCGGTTATGGTTAATACGGACGGTTTAGTCCGGGAGTTTGACACTTTAAATTGTTATATATTAAACTGCTGCATGTGCATAAAAATAGGAAAGATTAAGGTGGTGGGTTCTCGATATCGGGGAGTTCGATTGCATCGACACCGATATCGTTGACTCGGCAAGGTGACTAGCACTTAGCCAAGGTTAAGTCCGGCGGACAAGTCGACAAGAGTACGCAGGAGTCCGCCTCATGCACCAGGCATTGAGGGCGTACGATAGGTCAGACCAGTGGTGCTTTTACTGGTTTTGAGGTGGGCGAGGCCCAACCCACCGCTTCCGTCTGCCACTACGGTGGTATCCTGGGAGGTAACGGCTCTGAAAGGGGGAACTAAAGGTTTGTGTACACAAAGTCGTGTGTGTGAGTTGCACTGCATGAACATCATTAACCCACCATATATTTGCATACATAATCATTCATAAGAACCTTGACACCTAATGTATAAGTGGTATGGGACGCTTATACATTAGGACCTGCAAAATGACCCCTTGGTCTATAAGCTTGTGTGAGCAAGTTTTATAGATTAAAGTCATTTTAAATATTTAAACAATGCTTGTGATAACCGACACCCCAACGTATAAGTGGAATGGGACATTTATACGATGGGAGCCTTGTAAAAGATCCCTTGGCTTATGTGTACTCACATAAGTGAAGGTTTATTTTCTTACTTACTTACCTTCCTGTTTTACCTATTACAACACTTATATTGTTCGTCTGTCATAACATGCTAGTTAGGTCCACCGTCATCTGCTTTTGACTACTCTCCACCTTTATGTCCTTCCCTTTCTTCCTCTCCGCTCGGTGCCTTAGGGCATGGGGGAAGGGGTGGGGGATGATTGGGCTTAGTCTTATAGACTAACGGTTTTCGAACCACATCATTTTAGGGAATCATGGAGCCCAACCCGGAGGAGCAGACCAGGAGGCCGACGCGCTTGGAGACAGGGCAGTCTAGCTCAGGAGTTCAGACAGCCGGGACCGTGAGTTCCGTTCCTTAGTAGCAGTTTGTTTTTTTTAGCTTCCGTTTGAGTGACCATGTAGTGAGGTGTTGTTGTACCGGGCTTAAGCCCTCTTCCTTTCAGTACTCTATTTTTACTCTGATGTTATACTGTGGACACTCCCTTCGTGGAGTTTACATATATGTGATTTATTAGTGTGGACTGCATTTCTCCTTCCTTACTACTTGCTACTTGATTGTGATCGAAAAGGCCGGCAGAATCGGCGCATTGTAGTGACGACCTTCCCGGGTGTGAAGGTGTCACCACAAAGCGGCGGTTCTGGGCATAAGACCTCGAGTTTTTTTTTTTAAAAAAAGGTGGTCTTACATTAAGTTTCAATTTGATGTTTCTACTTCATGTAGAGTGTGTGAGTGTATGAGATAATTCTTCTTGCTTTTTTTATTGCTTTCTTTATCGCTTTCATAATTTCCTGTAGAGTGTGTGTGTATGAGATAATTTTTATTGCTTTCTTTCAATTATGTAGAGTGTGTGTGTGCATTTATTTCCTGCCTACTCGTTTGAGTAGGAATCTCTTTCATTTCCCGCCTACTCGTTTGAGTAGGACTTGTTATTTCCCGCCAACTCATTTGAGTACGACTTGTCATTTTCCACCTACTCGTTTGAGTAGGACTTGTAATTTCCCACCTATTCGTTTGAGTAGGACTTGTCATTTCAATTATGTTTTCCTTTTGTGCAACTTAGCTTTTTCTTAATTATGGGTTCGACGTGCGCGTGAGTTCTTTGTTAGCAATTAAAGTTTATACCATTTTTGTTCCTAACGTTACGTTATTTTTATGTCCTATTTTTTAACCATTTAGCATTTAGTTTTGAAATCACGCCTCATCAACCTCATAAGTCATTCCCATACCGATGAGTGGCTAATTGTTCTTAGCCATCGACATCGAAGAGCATTAGGACATATACAATCACTCTAAATAATTAAAGGATCTTTTTCTCACTTTAATTAAATGGCTTAAGGTTTTCCACGGGTTTATGATGTGTAGAACAACATATCGATGTGTGGGCTCTATTTCCGTTATCCATACGCTAGCTAGCCGAGAGGCCGTGCGTATGGACTGATCACCCTTGGGTAAAAAGAGTTGCATGCATACCATCGAGAGAGGAGAAGCGTAATTCTACCAGATTGGGTTCCCCACCAAATAACGGGGTTCTTAGCATAAAGCATGCATTAAGAGGAATCCTTCGTTGGACGAGACTTTGGTAGAATAGTCTTAATATTCAGGTGAGCGATATTCCTAGAGATAGGTGAGCTCATGTTTGTGGAACCTCCACGGCCAAGTTGTCTTTAATTAATTTGAAAACTAAGTTCTATAATTATTAAGAGTCATTTTAGTTTCGATCCAATTCGATGCCGAGCTTTAACCCTTCATCAAATTTTTTTAACTCCTTTTTTACGACTCCCTTTTATAACAGCTTTAGTTAACTAAAACCCGACAAGTTATTTACGGTGAAATAATAGTCCCTCCGGAAAGAGTAGAAATGGTCAACTGGCCCCGGGAAATATAGGATCTCGATATTCCCCACTGGAATATCCTGTATTACCTGTGATAGGTGCACTTGCCGCCCTAATCGAGCCATGCGGAATCCGAACCTCTGCGTGTGTCAAGTTTTTGGCGCCTTTGCCGGTGAAACTTTCGTGTTGCTATTTTGAATTTCGGACTATATTATATTTACCTATTTTCTAAAAACTAGAAAAAAACTTAAAAACTTTATTTTAAAACCCAAAAAGGAGTTTATTATTTAGTTTATATTTTAGGGTGTATGACCCGTGGACAACCCTTGGAGTCTGAAAATTTTGATTTCGATCCTGAGATCGAACGCTCCCTTGAGTGTATTCGATCTCAACGTATAAATCCTTTTTTAGACCCCAAAGAATCAATCAGAGAACCCACGGCCGTAGTTATGGACGACCCCAACCCCGCCCAAGCGGCCGAGCGTACTATGTCTTATTAAGCCCAACCTAACCTGGATGATACTGGGTCTAGCATTTTTCGCCCTATCGTGGCGAATAATAATTTTGAAATAAAATCGAGTGTCATTCAAATGATCCAAAATGCCGTGCAGTTCGATGGACTACCAGATAGGACCCGAATGTTCTCTTATCTAATTTTTTAGAAATTTGCGACACCTTTAAGATAAATGGCGACATATATGATGCCATTCACTTGCGCTTATTTCCTTTTTCCCTCAAATCGAAAGCTAAGGCGTGGTTGAGTTCCCTCCTGTGAGGATGTATCACCACCTGGGCCGAGCTGCGGAACGGTTCTTAATGAAGTATTTTCTGCCAGCAAAAACTGCAAAGTTGCGGGCGGACATTTCTTCATTTATGTAGAATGATCCCGAGTCTCTATTTTAGACTTGGGAGAGGTTTAAATAATTCCTCCGCAAGTGTCCGCACCACGCGCTGCCAACGTGGTTGCAGGTCCAAATCTTCTACAATGGGCTTAACTATCAGACGCGTCAAATGATTGACGCGGAAGCTGGGGGCACTTTAAATAATAAAACCCCCGAGGCTGCCCAAGCGCTTATCGAAGTAATGACTATGAATGCATACCAGTGGAACATCCCGCGGGGACACGCTAAGCATGCAGCCTAACTTTTTGAAGTGGATGCAACTGCACTCTTAACCCTTCAAGTTGAAAGGTTAATAAAGTAGGTGGCGGAGATGTTTAATGCCTCCTCCACTCTGCCTTGTTTTATTCCACCTAACGTCTGCGTGGCCCAAGAGTTTGTAGACTTTGTGGGAAATTCGGGTCGTCCTTCTTTCAACCCCAACAACAACCCTTATAGTAACAATTATAATCCGGGTTGGAGGAATCACCCCAATTTCTCTTGGAGAAATGCGAACAATGCGCATTGCCCCTCTAATTCTTTTGCGCCCGCATTTTTCCCGCCTCCTACTCTGAAACCTTCTCATGTTGAGGAAATGTTTTATAAATACATAGCGTCCAACGAGTCAAATATCTGGAACATCACCAGATCGCTAAAAAATCTTGAACTACAGGTTGGACAGCTGGCGAGAATGATGTCCGAGCGCGCGCTCAGGGCACTGCCAGGGAACATGGAGCCAAACCCTCGGGAGAACTCCAATGCTATAACCCTCCGTAGGGGTAAGGAGGTGGTCAATCCAAAACAGATCGATTCGCAGGTATATATTTCACCTCCGACCCCTCTTCCCCCTCTTCGATTACACTGCCTTTAACGATTTTAAACAAACAAATATTTTAAATAAGGCCTTACCGTATCTGCATAGGTTAGATAGTGAGCGTAAGGACGCACAATACAAAAAATTTATTTTACTATTAAAACAAATTCATATTAATGTTCCATTCTATTTTAAATAAGGCCTTGCCATATCCGCATAGGTTAGATAGTGAGCGTAAGGACGAGCAATACATAAAATTTATTTTACTATTAAAACAAATTCATATTCATGTTCCATTCTGCGAGGCGATCTCGCAGATGCCTAAGTATGCAAAATATTAGAATGAACTTCTTTCTAATAAACAAAAATTAGAAAATATTTCGCATATCTCTCTCAATGCAAACTATTCAGCGGCTCTTACTAATAATTTGCCCCCAAAAAAAAACGACCCAGGACGGTTTTCTATCCCGTGCCTTTTTGGCAATATATTAGTAAAATACGCTCTAGCAGATTTAGGCGCGAGCATTAATTTGATGTCATTCTCTCTCTTTCATAAATTAGGTCTGGGCACTCCGACCCCTACTAATATGCATATCCAATTAGCGGATCGCTCGGTTAAGTTCCCTGTCGGGTTAGTGGAGTAGTCCTTGTACGAGTTGACAAATTTATCTTTCCGGTAGACTTCGTCATCTTGGACATCGAGGAGGACACCGATGTACCAATTATACTCGGTCGCCCTTTTCTCGCCACCTCCTGCGCATTAAACGATGTGAGTAATGGTTGTCTCCTCCTTCAAGTGGGAGATGATGAGGTTACTTTCTCTATTAATCCCTCGATGGAGGACTCATCATTAAGCAATGATTTCTGTTATAATTTAGATACTTTTTTCGGAGATCGTTCTTCTCCTGTTTTCGAGTCAATTTTTCTTAACGACGATATTTTTGCGCTCGAAAATTTTGCGTAGAGGAAAAATCTATATGTTTGCCTTTCGAACCCATTGGTTCGATAGACATTAGAATTAAAACCTCGCTAGAAGAACCGCCCATCCTAGACCTCAAACCCCTACCCGAATCTCTCAAATACGCTTTTTGGGAAAAAAATGATACCCTTCTCGTTATCATTTCGTCGCATTTGAGCGATTCAGAGACTTCTGATTTATTGGAAGTTTTACTTAAACATCGCCAGACAATTGCGTGGCAAATTTCTGATCTTAAGGGGATTAACATCTCTTTTTGCACCCATAAGATTTTACTAACAGATAATTGCCGCAAAACAATTCAGCCGCAATGACGTCTTAACCCAAACATGAAAGACGTCATTAAAGACGAAATAATTAAATTATTAGATGTGGGGATTATTTATCCTATTTCTGATAGTGCTTGGGTTAGTCCCGTTCATGTCGTGCCCAAGAAGGGTGGTCTAACCGTAGTGGAAAATGAGCATAATGAACTCGTCCCAACTCGTACTATTACGGGTTGGCGGGTATGCATCGATTATAGGAAACTTAATGATGCCACCCGTAAGGACCATTTCCCACTACAATTTTTAGACCAAATTCTGGAGCGTTTATCCGGTCATCCATATTATTGTTTTCTTGATGGTTTGTCGGGGTTTTTCCAAATCCCCATTTCCCCCAATGACCAAGAGAAAACAACTTTTACCTGCCTATTTGGCAACTTTGCCTACTGAAGAATGCTATTTTGCCTCTACAATGTGCCATCTACATTCCAAAGATGTATGCTGGCAATCTTTGGCGAGCTGGTAGGAGACATCATGGAAGTCTTTATGGCTGACTTCTCTGTATTAAGATGCTCATTCCCTACTTATCTTCGTAATCTAGATCGTGAACTCGAGCGATGCGAGGACACACATATCGTTTTGAATTGGGAAAAGTGTAACTTTATGGTTCGAGAAGGTTTGGTTCTTGGCCACAAGATTTCGTCTAAGGGGATTGAGGTAGATAAGGCCAAGGTAGAAATTATAGAAAAACTTCCCCCGCCTTCCAACGTAAAATCCATTAGGAGTTTCTTAGGCCACGAGGGCTTTTATAGGCGCTTTATTCAAGACTTTTCTAAAATAACAAATCCGCTTACTCGCCTCCTAGAAAAGGAATCTAGTTTTGTCTTTAGTAGCGAATGGGAGTCTGTATTTAATTTTATAAAACAAAAACTTATTAATTCTCCCATTTTAGTGGCACCTAATTGGTCCCTTCCGTTTGAGATTATGTGCAATGATAGTGATATTTCCGTAGGCGCCGTTCTTGGCCAACGTATAAACAAATACTTCCACCTTATCTATTACGCTAGCAAGACGCTCACTTCCGCACAAAGAAATTACACTACAATGAAAAAGGAACTCTTTGCCGTCGATTTCAGATTTGATAAGTTTCACTCGTATATAATGCTATCTAAAGTTATCGTATTTACTGACCACTCTGCCTTAAACAATTTACTAGCTAAAACGGACGCCAAGCCCCGCCTTCTTGGATGGGTTCTCCTCCTTCAAGAATTTGATTTGGAGATCCGGGATCAGAAGGGCGCGAAAAATTTAGCCGCCAATCACCTCTCTCATTTAGAAAATCCGGGTGCGGAAGCGCTCGTCGAATCTGACACAAATGACAGATTCCCCGAGGAACGCCTCCTAGCCATAAATACCATTTCGCCATCTCCTCCTTGGTTCATAGATGTGTCGAATTATTTAGTTGTGCGGGTGCTGCCAAAAGACTTTTCAAGCCAGCAAAAGAAGAAATTTTTTTCTGACTTGAAAATTTTCTTTTGGGAGGACCCTTTCCTTTTTCGTATCTGCGCGGACCAGGCGGTCCGAAGATGCGTTGCCGGTGTGGAGTGCACACAAATACTTAGGCACTGCTATGAGGGTCCGACCGGTGGGCATTATGAAGCTAAACGGACCACGCGGAAGGTGCTAGAGGCAGGCTTCTTTTAACCCCCTCTCTTCAAAGATGCTCACAATTTTGTGCTCTCCTGCGATAGCTTCCTGCAGTCGGGTAACATCTCTCGTCGCGACTAGATGCCCAAAAATTTATTTTTAGAGTGCAAAATCTTAGATTTATGGGTCATCGATTTTGTCGGACCCCTACCTCCATCTTTTAAAAATATTTATATTTTAGTGGCGGTCAACTACGTATTAAGGTGTGCGGAAGCTCAAGCTCTCCCCACCAACGATGCGCGAGACGTCGTTACCTTTCTTAAAAAAAAATTTTCTCGCTTCGGCATGCCTCGGGCTATTGTGAGCAATAGGGGAACGCATTTCTGTAATGCCCAAATGTCTACGACGTTAGCTAAAAACGAAGTCACAAACAAACTTTCCACCCCTACCACCCACAAACAAGTGGCCAAGTCGATGTAGTAAATCAAGAGATTAAGCGTATATTAGAAAAAACCGTTTCACTTAATAGGAAAGATTGGTCCGTCAAACTCACGATGTGTTGTGGGCGTATTTTACGGCATAAAAAACCGCAATTGGTTGTACGCCGTTTCAATTAGTCTATGGCAAAGCGTGCCATCTCCCCGTAGAACTAGAGCATCAGATTCTTTGGGCTTTAAAACTCATAAACCTCGACGCTAACTTAGCCACTCAAAATAGAAAACTACAACTAAACGAGCTTGATGAATTGCGTGCAAACGCTTACAAGAGCAATAAGTTCTATAAGGAGCATTCTAAGTTGTAACATCCCATTTCCGGCTAGACCCCTAGGAGTCGGTTGGTTGTGGTAGAACCCTAGGAGCCCAAAAATTGAAATAAATCGACCAAGATTTCGGGTCACGGATTGGTCACGCCCGTGACCGACCCGTCACGCCCGTGACCTAGGGCGTGACTCATTCGACGATCGTCGATCTCAGGGAGACGATCGTCGGGCGCAGAATTTTCAACCCGGCCATGTCACGCCCATGACCCAGGTGTCACGCCCGTGACCCAGGTGTCACGCCCGTGACCTGGGGCGTGACTCCTTCGACGATCGTCGATCTCAGGTAGACGATCGTCGGGCGCGGAATTTGCCTCATGGCCTGTCACGCCCGAGACCCATGCGTCACGCCCGTGACCTAGGGCGTGACCACCCTTCGCCGATCGTCGACCTCAGTTCGACGTCGTCGAACCCAGAATTGGTCACCCGGGCTTGTCACGCCCGTGACCCCCCATGTCACACCCGTAACCTAGGGCGTGACCACCCTTCGCCGATCGTCGACCTCAGTTCGACGTCGTCGAACACAGAATTGGTCACCCGGTCTTGTCACGCCCGTGACCCACATGTCACGCCCGTGACCAAGGGCGTGACCACCCTTCGACGATCGTCGATCTTAGTTCGACGATCGTCGATCCCAGAATTGGTCACCCGGGCCTGTCATGCCCGTGACCTATGTGTCACGCCCGTGACCAAGGCCGAAACGTCAGCCAAACTGGAAATTTCGGTAACCGACGTTGTAATCAATCCTGATTATGGGAAGTTACACCAGGAGTATTTATGGGCCGTTTCCTACTCTGATTATTTAATAAATTAAGGAAATGTTGGTCCAATAGGAAATCGCCACCTGGCAAACACCTCTTCATCTATAGCGTTTCAACTCCCTTTGCCATAACCGAAACGTCATTAAGGGAAATATTAATGGCCATGAACATTTCATCCTTTCCCCTCCCCACTTGCTGATCTATAAAAGACTCCTAAGAGCAAGAGGAAAAGGTTACACTCTCCATCAAACTGTTTCAGTTTTCCCCCTTGCTGTTGAAGAATTTCCGGCGACGCCGCCACCGCGCCAATGGCTTCCCGACGCTCTGCACGCCTCCAGCCCGCGAACAAGGTCCTCCCCTCCCTCTTCTTCTGCGGATAGATCTTAGAAATCGTTAGGAGAGATATCGGGCTCAAAAGAGCCAGATCGGGTGAGCGTTTCCATGGTTTTCCGAAAATTCCATGGTGGCGGGTTCGCCGGAAACCGCCTCTCCGGCGGCCGTGCCGCCGCCCGACGATAGCCCTCACCTCAACAGAGGTGGTGGTGGTGGCCAGCCAGGGAGATGGCTGGATGGCCGGGAAATAGCTTTGGAAAAGCTACAGGAAATTAAGTTTTCAGGGCTCTGGTTTCGGGCTATAGAAGAAGATGAACAGTGCCATTAAATTAGATTTTATTTTTAAAGCAATTTCTGAATGAAAATATCTATCACTTTAAATAATTTGGGAAAAATACCTAGAGGCTCCTGCAGGAAAAATTGTCAACACCAATATTGTACCTCTTGGAGTCTAGGGAATTTTAAAATTTGTTTCAAGCATTTTGGACCACTAGATAGACCTCGACACTCAATTTGGTGAGGTCTACCCATAGGGTAGCCTGACCTTAGAAAAATTCCCCACTCCAATCCAGTAATCAAATGACTTGAAATTTGAGGTGTGGCCTAACCTTACCTATATCTAGGTACCATCCAAAAATTAGGATTTTTGGGAAATATTTTTCTATAGTTTTTTAGGAAAATTCAATAATCCTAACTTAATTTAATTAGATGGCTAAATAATTTCCATACCCTCCCAAATTTTGGTGAGTGGTCCCTGGGTTCACCATAAGGTTCTGTATAATTTTTCATCTCATTTGGAGATGGTTTGGATTAGAAGTGATCAAACCTAAGTTTTGCCCTAATAAGGGGTCTTAGGTTAAAGGTGCACTTTTGAGATTTGAGTGGTCAAATCACCTCAACAGAGGCTGAGATTTTAACCACTAGCTAGTAATATTCTCTAGCACCCCCTCAAAGAGTTTTAGGTGGATCGGTGTAAGTTTGCCCCAAGAACCAAGGCCAAACCCTAAGGATGGATCTTGGTGGCTTGTGAAGGTCAAGGGGTCAAATCACCTTGGATTGACTCGAAATTTGGTGAAGAGGACCATAGGGCCATTATAGTTCTCTGGATGAAATCTTAGTAGATTTGGAGACTGTTGGGATACCTAAAAACCTAACCCTAGTTTAGGGTGCAAAACTTATAGAGATAGGAAATGACACTAAATCATATCGAAAAGTGATGAGATTTCGGTAGGGTGAATTATAGGGACGGTACAAGCTCTGGATATTTTACTATGAATTTTAAGATCATTATTTTGGATACTTCGTTAACGATTTAGTAGCTTGTATGATTTGCTTAGAAAATTTATTATGGAATACACACTTTCTGGAAATTGATGAAATTTAAGCAAAGAACGTTTATTATGATTTTAAATCTCTTTGAATTTTCATGGGATTTTTGGAAGTTTAATTCTAAGGCTTGCTTCATTAAGTATGTTTTACCTTGAATATTTGATTAAATCTTTAGTGGTGTTTAGCAAGCTGGTAAAATTATGATTCTTTGCACAAAGATCTTTTCTATATCATACTACTGAATAGTAATTTTTCTATAATTTTCTGATGAATAATTTCAGTACTTCCTTCTTTACATAGGATTAACATGTTTATACTGGATAAATTAATTAGAGGCTAAATACTTTCTGTAAAATTCTGAAAAATTTGTATTTGAGGTTATCTTGCTGTTATTTAATGATCATGATTTTTGGGTAGCCATTACTTAGGAGGATCATGTAGTTCATGTTTAAAATGACCCATGGCCCGTTCTTTGGGAAAATTAAATAAATATCAGATTAATTAGGAAAATTATAAGTTTCTGGATTTAGACAAATTATGATATGGTAGACCTCCAGTAAATATTATAGGAGATTTGAAAGATAATTTAATGTACCACCCCTTGTGTACCTCATATAGCTTAGGATGGTCTGCATATAGTAAAACCACGGAAACTGAACTAAAGTAATAATGAACTTGGGAAATGGAATTTTGGTAGTTGCTGGTTGGTAGGGCAAGCTAAGATTAAGTTCAACATTGGAAGTCAGGATAAGTAGAGTGTGAGACTGGTTAAGGTTAAGTGGCGTACGGGAACGACGAAAGATCGTCCATCCCGGGAAGAAGAGGAAGAGTCTTAATACTCTAGGGTTAGATCTAAAGTAACTAAAAGAGGATTGAGTTAAGGGAGATCAACCAATAACAATAAGTGCCTTGCGAAAGGGAACTTCGGGCCGTAATGCCGCCGTCTTAGTTCCTAGTGCCCCTTGAGAGCCCTTCACGGGGTATGCCGGGGGCAGTCCTGGGCTAACGTAAACCATAGGAATAATAAATTAAAAGAGCAACTAGTATAACTAGGGTTGCACACACACACAACTCGGTAGCTAGGAAGGTAGAATAATTGGTTTGGTTGCCATTCAGACGGTAGCTCTGAAGGTAGATGCACGGACGGGACTGTCCGAGGGGCCGAGGGCTCGAGGGTTGGAGTACAGAATAAAGGTGGTGGTTCTTCGGTATCTGATAGTCGTTCACACCGACATCGGTACATCGACTCGGCGGTGTGGGACACTTAGCCAAAGAAAGTCTGGTGGGTACAACCAGCAGTAGTACGCGGATACTCTAGATTGTGTTCTTCTAGGGGCGTACGGAAGGGCTAGGCCTGGTAGTGTGGATACCCGCCTAGGCATGGGGGGCCCGACCCACTGTCTCCGTTTGCATCTACGGAGGTTCTTGGGAGTGAAGCTAGCTGCCCGAACAGGGGGAACTAAAGGACTGTGCGCATAGAGTCGTGTGCGTGAGTTGCACTTGTATGAATCATGGCATAGCATATCACTACACTCATATTTGCATACAACTGACACCCCAACGTATAAATCGGTATGAGACTTTTTATACGATGGGAGCCTTGTAGAAGACCCCTTAACTTATAAGTTAAGGTTACATACTTGTTTACTTGCTTGTTTACTTACTGTTCTTTAGCTGCCTTTTTATACAAATTGCTACTTATTAATTGCTCTCCTTATTACTTACTACCGTAGGATTGTTAGACCTATTTCATTCTAAATAACCACTAGATTAGCTTCCTTGTCACCTGCTTGATTATTCTCCACTTTTGTAGCTTCCATTTCCTCCTCTCCGCCCGGTGCTTAGGAGCCGTGGTGGGAGGGGTAGGGGATGATTTAGCTTAGTCTTTATGACTAATGGTTTTCTAACCACAATATTACAGGAGCTCCGGATGGGAGACAGGGACCAGCAGTCCAGGGACCAGCACCAGCGGAGTACGGTGCGCTTGGAGGTGGGACAGTCTAGCACCGGTGCACCTGCAACCAGCTCCGTGAGTGATTAGTGGTTTTATAGCTTCCGCGATGAGTGAATTATAGCAAGGACTCTGATGTACTGGGCTCGAGCCCATTTATCTATTTCCTGTTTTTATCTATTGATGGACTGGATATGATTTCACTTTTATTTACATGTTTCTGTGGACTTGTTTACATTTTATGTATAATTACTTCTCTCTCTTGTGATCGAAAAGGGCTTGCAGAATTGGCATTTTGTAGTGGTTGCCTTCCCGTGAGTCGGTGCCACCGCAAAGCGGCAATTCTGGGCTAAGACCCTAGTGGTTTAAAAAGAAAAAAAGGGGGGGGGTCTTACAAGTGGTATCAGAGCGGACCTCGATCGAAAGAGAAGTAGTCCACAAAAAACCTTGGGCCACCCCCGTGCGAGCTTAGTTTGCGGACAAACTAGCAGCGGAAGCAAAGGTTTGCCCATAGGGGAAATCACATGTGAAAGTCCATCCTAACTCTTCTTAAATTCCTTTCATTCGCTCTCTAACAAATGGAATTTTTACTTGTAGCCGGAGACGAACCCTACACCGCAGCAGGGGACACCCCAGGCTCCATATGTGGTCCCGCCTCCGCCGGCTCCAGCTCCGTTCCAGCAGACGGAGATGGGGTAAACACTGACGGCCATTCTGGAGGCCTTCAGAGCTCAGCAAGCCCCGGCTCCACAGCCAAACCCCGGGGCCAATTGGATGACGGTCTTCCGAGGAGTTTCCCCACCATACTACCAGGGGACGGAGTCTGCAGTACGTACGGAGGAATGGTTGGACACCATTTACGAGATGCTAGCAGGGATCCCATGCCCCACAGATGAGGCAGTCGCTTTGGCAGTCTCTTGCTTAGAGTCACACGGAAAGAAGTGGTGGAAATCTCAGCTGGACACCACCATTGCGGGGATGGACTGCGCTGATATTACATGGGAGGAGTTCAGAGCAGCGCTCTTGGGACATTTTGTACCTCAGTCGGCGAGGGATGACCTGGAGGATAGGTTCCTACGGTTGAGGCAGGGGAACATGACTGTGGTGGAGTACTATCAGGAGTTCACTCACCTGGCCCGCTATGCGGACGCTTACCAGTTAGATGATGCTGGCTATGCTCGGAGGATTTATAAGGGGCTGCAAGATGACATGAGACAGGCCCTCCTTTTCGTCTCGGAGGGGAGTCTGGCCAGGATTCTGGAGATGGCTAAGAAGAGAGAGGCGGATCAGCTTACAGTGAGGAGCCGGAAGAGACCGGCTGATGATACAGTGATTGGAGGACGTAGAGATCGTCCTCGAGGCCAGGTTATTTGAGAAAGAAGGAATGGGGATCAGCCTTGTCAAGAGTTTGGGCAGGAGCAGAAGAGTCAGGGGGTATTGGCTCCCCAACCTATACAGATGCTGGAAATGCCAAGGACGGCAGAGCAGCCACCGGTATGCTGTCAGTGCAACCAGCCGGGGCATATCAAGAGGAACTGCCCTGTTAGGCGAGCACCCCCACCAGCACATCAGGGCACTCCACCCCCCGACAGTTTGGCGGACGAGGACAGGACCGAGGATGAGGATTTCAGGATCGAGGCCGCAGGACAGAGAGGGAGTAGATGTTTGCTCTAGACCTGACACAGCCCCGAAACCCGGAGCAGGTTATCACAGGTATGGCAGTACTTTTAAATTTTTATCATATAAACTAGTGTTCTAGACATAACCTGGTTAGAAATTAAGTAAAGACAGCTGCAACAAGAATACTAAGACACTTAATTACCCCCGGCATAGTCTTCGTTAGCGGCAAGCCCGCTCACACCCTCTTCGACACTAGTGCGTCGCAATCGTTCGTGTCGGAGGATTTCGTGAAAGGGCTGGCAGGTGTGGAGCCATTCACCGAGAAGATGATGAGGGTGCGCCTACCCGATGGATCAGAGATAATGACCTCTGCTCATTGCAATATGGAAGCGAGGATCGGCGGGAAGATGTTTGAGGCACCAGCGACGGTTCTGAAGATGCCAGATTATGATCTGATCCTGGGCATGACTTGGATGTATTGGAACCATGCCCAGATCGATTGCGTGGCGAAGAGGATCACCGTGAGGCACGGCGACTCATTCATTGTCATCGAAGGTATTATACCAGCACCCCGTACCTTACTATCGTCTGTGCAGGCCGCTAAGGCCCACCTGCAGGGGGAAGAAGTTTATCAGGTCCTTTTTGAGGCGGTCGTGGCCAAGGACTCCATTGCAGATATTCTAGTAGTACGGTACTTCACAGACGTGTTTCCGGAGAAGCTACTAGGGCTACCCCCACACCGAGAGAAGGACTTCCAGATTCAGCTCATACCGGGGGCTAAGCCGGTATCCAGAGCTCCCTATCGGATGGCCCCAAAGGAGTTGGTGGAATTTCAGAGCCAGCTTCAGGAGTTAGTGGAGGCCGGGTTCGTTCGGCCTAGCTCTTCACCATGGGGAGCTCCAGTGTTGTTCATTAAGAAGAAGGACGGGACCCTTCGACTGTGCATCGATTACCGGGCTTTGAACAGGTTGACAGTCCGGAATACTTATCCCTTACCACGGATAGACGAGCTATTTGACCAGCTGGAGGGAGCCCATTGGTTCTCAAAGCTGGATCTGAGGTCAGGGTACTACCAGCTTCGCATTCGGGAGGAGGACATCCCGAAGACGGCCTTCAGCAGCAGATACAGCTTGTACGAATTTACAGTGATGCCGTTTGGACTCACTAATGCACACTCCGCATTCATGACCCTGATGAATCGGGTGTTCGAAGAGTATCTGGACGTTTTCGTTATCGTGTTCATCGACGACATCCTTATCTATTCAAGGACGGAGGAGGAGCACGCGAGACATCTGGCCTTGACCTTGGAGAAGCTGCGTGAGCATGAGATGTATGCCAAGTACAGCAAGTGCCAGTTCTGGCTAAAGGAGGTGGCCTTTCTGGGCCATGTCATCAGTGGAGCAGGTCTGGCAGTGGATCCGGCGAAGGTCCAGGCAGTACGGGATTGGCCACCACTAAAGTCGGCCTCGGATGTTCGAAGTTTCTTGGGACTGGCCGGTTACTACCGGAAGTTCGTGAAGGGGTTCTCTCAGATTGCCCTCCCTCTTATGTTGCTGACGAAGAAGGAGTCCCCTTTTATTTGGACGCCACGATGCGAATCTGCCTTCCAAGAGCTGAAGGATCGTCTCACCTCGGCTCCCATCCTTGCTCTTCCATCAGGGAAGGAGGGATTCCAAGTGTATACAGATGCTTCCTATCAGGGGATGGGTGCCGTTCTGATGCAGAACGGGCACGTAATAGCCTATGCCTCCCGTCAGTTGAAGCAGCACGAGCAGAACTACCCCGTGCACGATTTGGATATGGGGGCAGTCATTTTTGCTCTTAAGATCTGGCGGCACTATCTCTACGGAGTACATTATGATATCTTCTCTGACCACAAGAATCTGAAGTACGTCGACACCCAGAAGGAGTTAAACATCAGACAGAGACGCTGGGTGGAGTTTCTGTCGGACTACCAGTATACCATGCACTACCATCCGGGGAAGGCGAACGTGGTCGCAGATGCTCTGAGCCGGAGAGCGAGTACGACAGGAGTAGGTCCGCAGCTGATGGCCTTGGAGTTGGTTAGATCATTCGAGGAGATGCAGATTTCACTAGTGTCTGAGGATGACCCGGAGCTGTACATGGAGTAATTGGGGTCGATGGCTACTACTAATGATATTCGAGACCGCATCAGAGATGGGAAGATGCTGGATGAGAGAGCTGAGCCAATATTCCGAGCCTTGGAGGAAGGCACGACAGGAGATTACTTTTTGAGGGATGGACTCCTGTGTTTCCGGGGCAGAGTCTACATACCAGCAGGAGGGCGGATTCGGGAGGACATTTTGACGGAAGCTCACTGCAGCCGGTATTCGGTACACCCGGGGATCACCAACATGGTAAAGGATTTGAAGAGGACGACGTACTGGTCGGGTATGAAGAAAGATATTACGTATTTTGTGACGCATTGCGAGGACTGCCAGCTCGTGAAGGCGGAGTGTAGGAACCCGGCAGGCTTGCTGCAGCCGCTTCCGGTGCCGGAGTGGAAGTTTGAGGATATAGCCATGGACTTCATACACGGGCTACCTCGATCCCGTGCGGGGAATGACTCGATCTGGGTGATAGTGGACAGGCTAACAAAGGTGGCCAGATTCATTCCAGTGGCAAAGGACACACCGGTCAGTGTATTAGTACGAAGGTTCGTTGAGCAGTTTGTGGGTTATCATGGGGTGCCCAAGACTATCGTTTCGGATCGGGATGGGCGGTTTACATCCAGGGAATGGAGGTCAGTCCAGGCCCATCTGGGTTCTCGGTTGACATTCAGTATAGCTTTTCACCCTCAGACCGACGGACAGACAGAGCGCACCAACCATACACTGGAGGATCTGTTACGACTGTGTATTTTGGACCGTGGCGAGCCTTGGGAGAGATTGCTGCCACTGGTCGAGTTTTCATACAACAATGCTCATCAGTATAGCATAGGCATGGCTCCATACGAGGCATTGTACGGAAGGAGGTGCAGGACCCCACTATCATGGGTTCAAGATGAGGATCCGCAGGCACTAGGCTCGGAGTTTGTGGGAGATACAGATGCTCAGATTAGATTGATCTGGGACAGGATGTTGGAAGCCCAGAGCAGACAGGAGAAATACTATGATGCGAGGCATCGTCAAGTGGAGTTCCAGGTGGGGGACTGAGTTTTCTTGAAAATACGGCCGATGCACGGAGTTTCATGGGTGCGTGGGCGGAGGAAGCTCAGTCCGAGATATATAGGGCCTTATAGGATCCTGGAGCGGATCAGCCCCTTAGCCTATAGACTGGAGCTACCGCCGGAGTTAGCGGGTTTGCATGACGTCTTCCACGTCTCCTCACTTCAGAGGGCTCTGCTACGCCCTGAGCAGCTGATCTCCTCGGCAGATGGCCTGGTGGACTCGGATCGGTCAGTCAACTTGGAGCCTATCTGGATTGACGATACAGCAGTGCGGGTCTTGCAACGGAAGAAGGTTCCGTTAGTCAAGGTTCTGTGGAACAATCATGGGCAGGAGGAGCATATATGGGAGCCACAGGACTTGATGCGGAAAAAATACCCGGAAATTTTTCGTCAGGTATACCTCACCACCCCTTTGGACAATCAATTTGCCTTCTTGTTAAACCAATAGAACTGAAATTTCAAGAATAAGGGCTAATCTTTTGTTTATTGGGGTGTATATACCTAGTTAATTGGGCGAATCAATCTTAGATTTGAAACCGCACAAAGCAAACATAACGTAGAGATGTAATTTCTTTAATTCTCATGGGATGTTACAAGCTTCTTTTCCCGATTAGAGTCCCGTAGGCTTAACCTTGATTTCGGGGACGAAATCTTTGTTTTGTTTATTGGGATTTGTAACATCCCATTTCCGGCTAGACCCCTAGGAGTCGGTTGGTTGTGGTAGAACCCTAGGAAGCCCAAAAATTGAAATAAATCGTCCAAGATTTCGGGTCACGGATTGGTCACGCCCGTGACCGACCCGTCACGCCCGTGACCTAGGGCGTGACTCATTCGACGATCATCGATCTCAGGGAGACGATCGTCGGGCGCAGAATTTTCAACCCGGCCATGTCACGCCTGTGACCCAGGTGTCACGTCCGTGACCTGGGGCGTGACTCCTTCGACGATCGTCGATCTCAGGTAGACGATCGTCGGGCGCGGAATTTGCCTCATGGCCTGTCACGCCCGTGACCCATGCGTCATGCCCGTAACCTAGGGCGTGACCACCCTTCGCCGATCGTCGACCTCAGTTCGACGTCGTCGAACCCAGAATTGGTCACCCGGGCTTGTCATGCCCATGACCCCCATGTCACGCCCGTGACCTAGGGCGTGACCACCCTTCGCCGATCGTCGACCTCAGTTCGACGTCGTCGAACCCAGAATTGGTCACCCGGGCTTGTCACGCCCGTGACCCACATGTCACGCCCGTGACCAAGTGCGTGACCACCCTTCGACGATCGTCGATCTTAGTTCGACGATCGTCGATCCCAGAATTGGTCACCCGGGCCTGTCACGCCCGTGACCTATGTGTCACGCCCGTGACCAAGGCCGAAATGTCAGCCAGACTGGAAATTTCGGTAACCGACGTTGTAATCATTCCTGATTATGGGAAGTTACACCAGGAGTATTTATGGGCCTTTTCCTACTCTGATTATTTAATAAATTAAGGAAATGTTGGTCCAATAGGAAATCGCCACCTGGCAAACACCTCTTCATCTATAGCGTTTCAACTCCCTTTGCCATAACCGAAACGTCATTAAGGGAAATATTAATGGCCATGAACGTTTAATCCTTTCCCCTCCCCACTTGTTGATCTATAAAAGACTCCTAAGAGCAAGAGGAAAAGGTTACACTCTCCATCAAACTGTTTCAGATTTCCCCCTTGCTGTTGAAGAATTTCCGGCGACGCTGCCACCGCGCCAATGACTTCCCGACGCTCTGCAGGCCTCCAGCCCGCGAACAAGGTCCTCCCCTCCCTCTTCTTCTGCGAATAGATCTTAGAAATCGTTAGGAGAGATATCGGGCTCAAAAGAGCCAGATCGAGTGAGCGTTTCCATGGTTTTTCAAAAATTCCATAGTGGCGGGTTGCCGGAAACCGCCTCTCCGGCGGCCGTGCCGCCGCCCGACGATAGCCCTCACCTCAACAGAGGTGGTGGTGGTTGTGGCCGGCCAGGGAGATGGCTGGATGGCCGGGAAATAGCTTTGGAAAAGCTACAGGAAATTAAGTTTTCAGGGCTCTGGTTTCGGGCTGTAGAAGAAGATGAATAGTGCCATTAAATTAGATTTTATTTTTAAAGCAATTTCTGAAAGAAAATATCTGTCACTTTAAATAATTTGGGAAAAATACCTAGAGGCTCCTGCAGGAAAAATGGTCAACACCAATATTGTACCTCTTGGAGTCTAGGGAATTTTAAAATTTGTTTCAAGCATTTTGGACCACTGGATAGACCTCGGCACTCAATTTTGTGAGGTCTACCCATAGGGTAGCCTGACCTTAGAAAAATTCCCCACTCCAATCCAGTAAACACAATGACTTGAAATTTGAGGTGTGGCCTAACCTTACCTATATCTAGGTACCATCCAAAAATTAGGATTTTTGGGAAATATTTTTCTATAGTTTTTTAGGAAAATTCAATAATCCTAGCTTAATTTAATTAGATGGCTAAATAATTTCCAAACCCTCCCATATTTTGGTGAGTGGTCCCTGGGTTCACCATAAGGTTCTTTATAATTTTTCATCTCATTTGGAGATGGTTTGGATTAGAAGTGATCAAACCTAAGTTTTGCCCTAATAAGGGGTCTTAGGTTAAAGGTGCACTTTTGAGATTTGAGTGGTCAAATCACCTCAACAGAGGCTGAGATTTTTACCACTGGCTAGTAATATTCTCTAGCACCTCCTCAAAGAGTTTGAGGTGGATCGGGGTAAGTTTGCCCCAAGAACCAAGGCCAAACCCTAAGGATGGATCTTGGTGGCTTGTGAAGGTCAAGGGGTCAAATGACCTTGGATAGACTCGAAATTTGGTGAAGTGGACCATAGGGCCATTATAGTTCTTTGGATGAAATCTTAGTAGATTTGGAGACTATTGGGATACCTAAAAACCTAACCCTGTTTAGGGTGCAAAACTTATAGAGATAGGAAATGACACTAAATCATATCGAAAAGTGATGAGATTTGGGTATGGTGAATTATAGGGACGGTACAAGCTCTGGATATTTTACTATGAATTTTAAGATCATTATTTTGGATACTTCGTTAACGATTTAGTAGCTTGTATGATTTGCTTAGAAAATTTATTATGGAATACACACTTTCTGGAAATTGATGAAATTTAAGCAGAGAACGTTTATTATGATTTTAAATCTCTATGAATTTTTATGGAATTTTTGGAAGTTTAATTCTTAGGCTTGCTTCATTAAGTATGTTTTACCTTGAATATTTGATTAAATCTTTAGTGGTGTTTAGCAAGCTGGTAAAATTATGATTCTTTGCACAAAGATCTTTTCTATATCATACTACTGATTAGTAATTTTTCTATAATTTTCGGATGAATAATTTCAGTACTTCCTTCTTTACGTAGGATTAACATGTTTATACTGGATAAATTAATTAGAGGCTAAATACTTTCTGTAAAATTCTGAAAAATTTGTATTTGAAGTTATCTTGCTATTATTTAATGATCATGATTTTTGGGTAGCCATTACTTAGGAGGATCATGTAGTTCATGTTTAAAATGACCCATGGCCCGTCCTTTGGGAAAATTAAATAAATATCAGATTAATTAGGAAAATTATAAGTTTCTGTATTTAGACAAATTATGATATGGTAGACCTCCAGTAAATATTATAGGAGATTTGGAAGATAATTTGGTGTACCACCCCTTGTGTACCTCATATAGCTTAGGATGGTCTGCATATAGTAAAACCACGGAAACTGAACTAGAGTAATAATGAACTTGGGAAATGGAATTTTGGTAGTTGCTGGTTGGTAGGGCAAGCTAAGATTAAGTTCATCATTGGAAGTCAGGATAAGTAGAGTGTGAGACTGGTTAAGGTTAAGTGGCGTACGGGAACGACAAAAGATCGTCCATCCCGGGAAGAAGAGGAAGAGTCTTAATACTCTAGGGTTAGATCTAAAGTAACTAAAAGAGGATTGGGTTAAGGGAGATCAACCAATAACAATAAGTGGCTTGCGAAAGGGAACTTCGAGCCGTAATGCCGCCGTCTTGGTTCCTAGTGCCCCTTGAGAGCCCTTCACGGGGTATGCCGGGGGCAGTCCAGGGCTAACGTAAACCATACGAATAATAAATTAAAAGAGCAACTAGTATAACTAGGGTTGCACACACACACACCTTGATAGCTAGGAAGGTAGAATAATTGGTTTGGTTGCCATTCAGACGGTAGCTCTGAAGGTAAATGCACGGACGGGACTGTCCGAGGGGCCGAGGGCTCGAGGGTTGGAGTACAGAATAAAGGAGGTGGGTCTTCGGTATCTGATAGTCATTCACACCGACATCGGTACGTCGACTCGGCGGTGTGGGACACTTAGCCAATGAAAGTCTGGTGGGTACAGCCAGCAGTAGTACGTGGATACTCTAGGTTGTGTTCTTCTAGGGGCGTACGGAAGGGCTAGGCCTGGTAGTGTAGATACCCACCTAGGAGTGGGGGGCCCGACCCACTATCTCCGTTTGCCACTACAGAGGTTCCTGGGAGTGAAGCTAGCTGCCCGAACAGGGGGAACTAAAGGTCTGTGCGCATAGAGTCGTGTGCGTGAGTTGCACTTGCATGAATCATGGCATAGCATATCACTACACTCATATTTGCATACAACCGACACCCCAACGTATAAATCGGTATGGGACTTTTTATACGATGGGAGCCTTGCAGAAGACCCCTTAACTTATAAGTTTGTATGGGCATTCATATAAGTTAAGGTTACATACTTGTTTACTTGCTTGTTTACTTACTGTTCTCTAGCTGCCTTTTTATACAAATTGCTACTTATTAATTGCTCTCCTTATTACTTACTGCCGTAGGATTGTTAGACCTATTTCATTCTAAATAACCACTAGATTAGCTTCCTTGTCACCTGCTTGATTATTCTCCACTTTTATAGCTTCCCTTTCCTCCTCTCCGCCCGGTGCTTAGGAGCCGTGGTGGGAGGGGTAAGGGATGATATGGCTTAGTCTTTATGACTAATGGTTTTCGAACCACAATATTACAGGAGCTCCGGATGGGAGACAGGGACCAGTAGTCCAGGGACCAGCACCAGTGGAGTACGGTGCGCTTAGAGGTGGGACAGTCTAGCACCGGTGCACCTGCGACCAGCTCCGTGAGTGATTAGTGGTTTTATAGCTTCCGCGATGAGTGAATTGTAGCGAGGAATCTGATGTACTGGGCTCGAGCCCATTTATCTATTTCCTGTTTTTATCTATTGATGGACTGGATATGATTTCACTTTTATTTACATGTTTCTGTGGACTTGTTTACATTTTATGTACAATTACTTCTCTCTCTTGTGATCGAAAAGGGCCGACAGAATTGGCATTTTGTAGTGGTTGCCTTCCCGTGAGTCGGTGCTACGCAAAGCGGCAATTCTGGGCTAAGACCCCGGTGGTTTAAAAAGAAAAAAAAAGGGGGTCTTACATAAGTTCTATCACGATCGAAAAATTAAGACCCAAATTTTTTTTCTCCGGGCGATCTTGTCTTTCTTTACAATTCACGCCTTAGACTTTTTCTGGGTAAACTAAAATCACGTTGGTCCGGCCCCTTCAAAGTTGAAGAGGTTTGGCCATATGGGACCGTACTCGTCTTCCACCCAGAAAGAGGTTCGTTTAAAGTAAACGGTCATCGGTTAAAGTTATATATAGCGGGCAATCCAGTGATCGGTTTTAATGAAACCATAACCCTCCTCGACATTATAACCCAGCCATAATAGTCAAGCTACACGACTATAAACAAAGCACTCCTGGGAGGCAACCCACGTCTATATTTTTCGCTCTTTCCTTATTTTATTTGCTATTCTTTCTAAATAATGCAGGGTTTATGATTGTGCCTCCCCGAACACGTTCCAGGGAAGTTCCTACCACCCTTTTTTTGTACATATTGCATTTTTATTTCATTTTTGTTCCACATACTTATTTTGCAACATTGAGGACAATGTTGGAATTAAGTATGGGGTCATTTTCGTGCTTTCCTTTCCACACTTAAAAAATGTTAAAAATATAAAAACAAAACAAAACTAAACAAAAAATAATAAAATGAAAACTCCAAAAAAATTATTTCAAAACATAAAATCAAAAAATATATATTTAGATTTACCTTTTAAATATTCTTTGTGAATATTTTTCTATAAATATTATTCTATAAATATTTTTGTAAATATCCTTTTCTCTTTCCCCTCTTCCTTTCTTCCTCCTCTTTGTAAATAACTTTTCTTTTCTTTTTCTCCCTTGTAAATATTTGCTTAAAAATCCTAAAAATTCAATTTTTTTAAAAATAAACAAACATAAAATATTTCAAAAAATATAACTTTTTCGCATTTTTAGTATTTATATATTAGTGCAATAAACACAAAATATAAATAAGGAAATTATAAAACATATAAATCGAATATTCCATTCTTAACCTTTTTTGCTCTCCAAAAATATAGTTACGAGTTTATTTATATGCGAATTTCATTAATTCTTTGTTTACTATTCTATTATTAATTAGAGATTGATAGATTTAAATAGCGGGGTTAAGTTTTAAATAATATCTTATGTTTTTCTTCTTAAGATAAGGGATTTGTTTTAGGCATTGCTTCTAATTTATCTCAAATAAAGGCACGTGTATTTTGTTAGAAAAAACAACTATAGACTTCAATTATTTTTACTTCAAGCTTTTTGAAATATAGGAATGTTCAATTTATAAGTTGCTCTCAAAATTTTTTATTTAAAACTAGTTTTCTTCTTGAAAAAAAAATAAACTCTATCTACCCATGTTTATCATGTTTTACTTGACATGATAAAATTTCTATCCTAAAAAGAACCGATGTCAAAGGGAATAAGATTTCGTTCCGTAAACATAGGCATCAAATTTTTTAAAAATATTATATGTTACGGAGTGAGAGGATAAAATTCATTACTCCTATACATATATATTGGGTTATATGAAGTTGTTCAATATATTTATATATATATGTTAGGAAAATAAGATTTCATTTTCCTAAAACATCCACATATAAAAAAAAATTCATTAGATGTTTGAGAAAAAACTACCTCACCTCTAAACCCAAACCCTCTTCATAAACCAGAACAACACCCTTAGCCAATTTAAATGATTCTAGAATTAAATTAAAATCTTTTTGAGAGCATAATTTTAAATTGCATTATTTCTTTTAAAACTCTTATAAGCTAAAGTTCCTATAATTCCAATCAATTTTTGTTAGCTAACGATTACAATTTATGCTTGCTATTTGGTTACTTCAAGAAGTCTTTTCGGCCAAAACTTTTAATCTATTTAAATCATTTTCATGGATTATGACTTAACTCTTATACCCCGTATGTTCATTTTGATCTCTCTTTTAATTGATTCAAGCGGTAGCTAAATTTAGGATTTCTTTTAATTCATTATAAGTTCATCACCAACTTTTGCTCTGGAATAACAAAAGCTTAAGTATATGGGTATTTAATAAGTTGTAAATATACATATTTTTCAGTACTTCGAATAGGTCATTTTAGTTTAATTTTCATTGTGTTTAGTTATTTTTCTTCAATAAATTTTTTTTGTAAATATTGTTCTAGCTTAGCTTTATTTTGTTTTTCAAAATTTTTTTAGAAAAAGCCAAATTTCTCAAAGTACACGCCCGTGTCACTTAGGTCATGCCCATGACCAAGCGTGTTACTTTGATTCCTGTGAATAAAGCGCTTCCTGCAAACGCTCAGCTGAACACGCTCGTGTCCCGATTCGACACGCCCGTGTCAATCCCATTCGACGTTCGATGTTCGACGTTCGTCGATCCTAGCTCGATGTCTTCACTAGTCATACCTTGCTGACACGCTCGTGACAGCCCTATCGCGCCCATAACCAACACGTGTCCCATTCTAGAAGCTTCCAGAAATCGATCAGTCACCAAAATTTCACCGTCTTCAGCAAGCCAGCCTGATACGCCCCCCTGTCACACACGTGACCAGGGCATGCCACCTCTAATTTTTTGCTTATAAATAGAACTTCTCTGTATGGTCCAAGGGTTCAAAATTTTTGGCCATTTTGCTGTTGGACTGCTTCTTAGTTGCTTTTTGTGCTATGTAAGGATAACTTCCCCCTTCCTCTTTGTGTTTGTCTTAGCTTTTGTAATCAACTTCTTACTTAATAAAATATGTTAGTTTTTACATCCTAATATTATACTGGAATGCCTATGAGTGCCTTTCTTTCATCAATCTTAAGTATCTTTGTATTTCTCTTTAAAATATGTGTGTGAGTGTATGAGTTTAATTTTGTGTTGTTATATTCTTATGTTTTCATTAGTTTTGATAGCATTTATTTATTTTTCTCTTTGCTTAGGTTTAGGTTTAGTTTTTTAGTACACTAATGTCATTCTTACGGTTTTATAAAAGTGTTTTCAAGGTGGCTTTCTATCCTTTTCTTTCTACTTAGTTTTTTTTATTCTTGTAAAACTTTTGTTCTCGTCAACCTTTTTTCCACTTTACTTTCACTTTTATAAAATTATAAGCATGAAAAAGAAATCATTTTAATATTTTGAAAGACTTTGATTTTTTACTTTTATGTCTAAAAACTTTTGCTCTTTTTATTTTTATTTCATCTTTTTGTATCTTCTTAGTATGTTCTAGGAGTAGGAATGTAATTGTTTTAATTTTTTGATTACTTTGTTTTTCTTTTAAAAATTTTGTGTGTGTGAGTGTATGAGATTAAGTTTTATTTTTATCTTTCTACTTCATGTAGAGTGTGTGAGTGTATAAGATAATATTTATTTCTTTCTTTTATTACTTTCTTTATCGCTTTCTCAATTTTATGTAGAGTGTGTGTGTGTGTGTATGAGATAATTTTTATTGCTTTCTTTCAATTATGTAGAGTGTGTGTGTGTCTGCATTTATTTCCTGCCTACTTATTTGAGTAAGACTCACTTTCATTTTCGCCTACTTGTTGGAGTAGGACTTGTTATTTCTTGCCTACTCGTTTGAGTAGGACTTGTCATTTCCCGCCTACTCGTTTTAGTAGGACTTGTAATTTCCCGCCTACTCGTTTGAGTAGAACTTGTAATTTAATTTATGTTTTCCTTTTGTGTAACTTAGCATTTTCTTAATTTTGGGTTCGACGTGTGCGTGAGTTCTTTGTTAGCAATTAAAGTTTTTACCCTTTTTGTTCCTAACGTTACGTTATTTTATGTCCTCTGTTTATAAACATTTAGCGTTTAGTTTTGAATTCGCGCCTCATCAACTTCGTAAGCCGTCCCCATACCGATGAGTGGCTAATCATTCTTAGCCCTTGGCATCGAAGAGCATTGGTACATATGAAATCACTCTTAATAATTAAAAGATCTTTTTCTCACTTTAATTAAAGGGCTTAAGGTTTGCCCCGGGTTTACGACGCGTAGAACCACTTATCGATGTGTGGCTCTATTTCCGTTATCCATACACTAGCTAGCCGAGAGGCCGTGCATATGGAATGATCACCCTTGGATAAAAAAAGTTTCGTGCATACCCTCCAGAGAGGAGAAGCTTAATTCTACTGGATTGGGTTTCCCACCCAATAGTGGGGTTCTTAGCGTAAAGAAGGCATCAAGAGGAATCCTTCGTCGGACGAAAGTTCGGTCGAATAGTCTTAATGTTCAGGTGAGCGATATTCCTAGAGATAGTTGAGCTCATGTTTGTGGAACCTCCACGGCCAAGTTGCCTTTAATTAATTTGAAAACTAAGTTCTATAATTATTAAGGGTCATTTTAGTTTCGATCTGATTCGATACCGAACGTTAACCCTTCATCAAATCTTTCTCAGTCCTTTTTTACAACTCCCTTTTATAACCGCTTTAGTTAACTAAAACCCGACAAGATATTTTCGGTAAAATAATAGTCCCTCCAGAAGGAGTAGAAATAGTCAACCGGCCCCGGGAAATATACGACCTCGATATTCCACACTGGAATATCCTATATTACTTGCGACAGGTGCACTTACCTCCCTAATCGTGTCGCATGGAATCCGAACCTCCGTGCGCATCAGTGTCGACATATTTCAGATTCTTGTGATCCAAAAAAATTTTGCATTACACAACATAAAGATAATGCCGCCAAATCTTTAGAGCGATCAACACTGCTTCCATCTCCAAGTCATGCACAGGGTAGTTCTGTTCGTTCTTCTTCAGCTGGCGGGAGGCATATGCTATCACATGCCCATGCTGCATCTATACAGCTCCCATCCCCTAAAACGACGCATCAGTGTACACTTGGAAGCCATCCTTCCCAGATGGAAGAGCGGGGATAGGGTCCGATGTAAGCCGACCCTTCAACTCTTGGAAGGCCGCCTCACACTGCGATGACCAAACAAATGGAGTGTCCTTCTTTATCAAAGAATTGAGTGTGAGGGATATCTGAGAGAATCCCTGCACAAACTTTCGGTAGTACACGACCAATCCCAAAAAACTTCGGACATTCGTGGCCGTCTTCAACTTAGGCCAGTATCGCATTGCCATAATCTTCACGGGATCCACCGCCAATCCTGCTCCACTGATAATATGGCCTAAAAAGGCCACCTCCATCAGCCAAAACTGGGATTTGCTGAACTTAGCATACAACTGATGCTCCCTGAGCTTCTCCAGAGTCAAGGCTAGATGTTGTGCATGCTCTCCCTTCGTCTTCGAATAAATAAGGATGTCATCTATGAATACAATGACAAACATGTCGAGGTACGGCTCGAACACCCGGTTCATCAAGCTCATGAAGGTCGATGGCGCATATGTGAGCCCAAAGGGAATCACGATATACTCGTACAAGACATATCTGTTGCTAAACACCATCTTCGGGATGTCTTCTTCCTGAATCCGTAACTGATAGTATCCCGACCTCAGATCCAGCATCGAGAACCAATGTGCTCCCTCTAGTTGATCAAATAACTCATCGATCCTTGGTAGTGGATATGTGTTCCATACTGTCAACTGGTTTAGTGCACGATAATCGATGCACAACCTGAGGGTCCCATCCTTCTTTTTCACAAGCAAGACCGGAGCTCCCCAAGGTGAGGAACTTGGCCTAACGAATCCAGCCTCCACCAGCTCCTCCAGCTAACTCCTGAACTCCACCATCTCCTTTGGAGCCATTCGATAGGGAGCCCTAGACACCTGCTTAGCTCTTGACACCAACTAGATCTGAAAGTCCTTCTCCTGATGCAGGGAAATCCTGGTAGCTTCTCTGGAAACATATCTGCAAAGTGCCGCACCACCGATAAATCAATGACCATCATCTTGGCCTTGACCATCTCAAAGAACACCTGATAGACCTCATCTCCCTACATTTGGGCCTTGACGTCCTGAGTAGAAGATAAGATCCTATGGGAGATGGGAGTAATACCTTCGAAGGTCACGAAGGTGCCGTCATAACTCAATACAACCTTCCTTGCCGGGAAATATACCTGGGCATGGGTCCAAATGTTGAAGTATGAGACCGTGCGGTCTAGCGGTTTAAGCCTGGCGGGTTGTAGACCGCGCGGTCTGGCGGTTACTCTCCAGCGGTTTGATATCCAGGTTGTTGTTGTTTGTAGTCCGACGGTCTGGAGGTTTATCTCTGGAGGCTTATAAACAGGGCGGTCTAGCGGTCTCCTACCGCATCTCTCTCTCTTGCTTCTGGTATTGCCGAGCAGTTAGCACATTGTCTAACCGTACAACCTGTTCGGTCTATTGTTTTAGCCGCTAAGATTTTGTATAGCATTAGTCCCATATTGTTAGTTTGTTCTCTATCCTCTCTCTCCTCCATTCTATAAAAGGTAGGCCATACATTTGTAAATGATATCTTTTTGAATAATAAAAAATTCAATTATTCAAGTTTCCGGCTTGTTTTTTAGTAGTTTGTTCGCTACTTTCGCATGGTATCAAAGGACTCGATCTCCTCCTGATTCTGTCCGGCCTCCCTAACTGCGTGTCATAACCGCGCGGCTTGCTTCCTCTCGTGACCTATCCTCGCGGCTTGTTCGTTCTGTCGTCTTGTGCCTTGTTCGCGCGGCTTCCTTCTCTCCTTGTCGTTGCCCTGTGTGTGCGCGACCTCTTTGTTTCCCCGTCTTCTCGCCGTGATCTGTGTCCGCGATCTGTTTGTCTCCAAGCTGATTGTCCTTCTATTCGCGCGGGCTATCTTCTAGCCGCTCGACTTCTTTCCCTCTGCTTGGTTCTGTGGCTTGGTCATGTCTATTCTGGCCGCTGGTGTCTGACATCGTGACCGACGCCGAGCTCCTGTTTCCTAACCGCGCGGCTTCCCGTTCCTTTCTCCTATGGCTCCTTCTGAGACTTTAACTGCCACCACTCCTGTCGCCAATCTGGCTCCGCCTCATCCTCCTACTCCTTCTGGAAACCATGGCACGGTTTCTAAACTTATTGGTTCCAATTATCCGAATTGGAGCGTCTCTTTCACCTTTCTCCTTTGCTCTCAGCGCAAACGTCATCAACTCACCGATGACCCTCCTCTTCCAGACTCTGCTCAATTTGAGGACTGGGATGCGAGTGATTCCCTTGTCCGTACTTGGCTGGCAAACAGCCTCTCTGATGAATGCCTTCCCGTCATATGCCATGATGAGACGGTCAAGGATGCATGACTTCACCTTGCTGCTCTCTACTCGAGGGGGGCCCAGACATTCCACATTTATACTCTCTATGCGGACCTCTTCGCTCGTCCTTCCATGTATCCTACTGCGGCTTATCAGCAAGTTCAGGCTCTTGGCGCCGAGATCCTCCAGAATTGCCCCTTCTCCATTGACTTAGCCGAGCAAAAAAAACACTTCCAGGAGCTCCTGGTTGTTTGTTATCTTCTCCGACTCCCCGAGTCTTTTGATATGATCCGCCAACAGATCTTGGGCGTAGTAGAGTCTCCCACCTAGGATGCTACCGTGGCTCGCATCGCCGCTGTTACTTCGCTGCTCCAGCGCCCTTTGTTGTCCTCCCCTCCTCCACAGGACTCCTATGCTCACCAAGCTCAGCGGGGTGGCCCTAGTGGCTGCAGCCAGTCTGGCAGGCGCGGTTCGTCCAGATTCCTCTACTCTCACTATGGTTGTACCGACCATTCTATTGACCACTGCTGGCAGAAACATCCTCATCTTCGCCCTTCTGGTGACACACCTTCCTCAACCTTTGCATCCTCTCTACAATCTGCCTCTGTGGCCACGACCTCAGGTAGTTCTCACGTCATTACCCAAGGTAAATGGCTGATTGACTCTGGTGCTACAAATCATAAGACCGGCAATCCTCAATGCTTCTCTCTCCTAGAAACGCATGATAGGTTGCCCCCGATTCTTGTTGCGGATGGTTCACCATCCCTGGTTCATGGGACGGGCATGGTTCAAGTCATCCCGTCGCTTTGCTTAGCAGACACCCTCTATGTCCCGAAGTTCCCTTGCAACTTATTATCCATTACTAATTTATGCAAGCAACTTCGGTTCTCTATCTTATTCACTCCTACTTCTTATTATTTTCAGGACCCGAGGACCCAAAGGACGATTGCTACTAGGACTGAAAGCGGCGACCTCTACTTCCTCAAGAACGTTTCCATTCTGTCTGCCTTCTCTTCCTCTTCTGCTGATCTGCTTCAATGGCATCTTTGCCTTGGACATCCTCCTCCTCGGATTCTTCGTCAGCTTCTGCCCCACTTACCTCACACCAGTCCTCCACTCGACTGTGATGCGTGTCAGCTTGGCAAACATCACCGCTCCTCCTTCCCACCAAAGCAAGGCCATTGATCCTCTCGCTCGTTTGATCTCATTCATTCTGATGTCTGGGGTCCTGCTCCTACTCTAACCGTTGGTTTGGGTATTGCATACTTTGTAACTTTTATTGATGATTTCTCTAGATGTACCTGGGTGTATCTATTAAAAGATCGCTCTGAACTACTTTCTGTATGGCAATCTTTTTATTATATGATTAAAACTCAGTTTGATCTTTCTATTAAAGTACTTCGCTCTGATAATGCTAAAGAGTATCTCAGTCATGAGTTCTCCTCTTTTTATATGCAACATGGTCTTATTCATCAGATTAGCCGTGTTTATACCTCCAAGAAAAATGGGGTGGCGGAGCATAAAAACTGTCATCTTCTCGATGTTGCTCGCACCCTCATGACACAGATGCAGGTGCCTTGCTCCTACTGGGGCTATGCTGTTCTCCTCGCCTGCTATCTTATCATTCGCATTCCCTCCACGGTTCTCCATGGCAAGACCTCCTTCTCCATTCTCTACCCGGGCAAGGAACCCTTTCCTCTCCCTCTCCGTATCTTTGGCTGTACAGCTTTTTTGCATGCTCCTTCCACTACCCGTGACAAGCTTTCCCTACGTTCCACAAAATGTTTCTTTTTGGGTTACTCGACCACTCAAAAAGGGTATTGTTGTTTTGACCCGGTTTTTCGCAAACTGTTTTTCTCCGCGTACATCACCTTCTTCGAGAATGCATCCTACTTCTCTTCTCAATCCCCCTTCCTCCTGATGTCTCTGACTCTCCACCATCACTCAGTGTTCCTTCCACACATATCGACATCTCCCCTCCTATATCATCTCCTCTGCCGTCTCCTCCTCTCTCTATTATACCCCCTTCTCCGCAGCTGTCTCTCTCTAGACTCGGGAAAGCTTTTTCCGCCATGGACGCTCCGGTCCCTGAGACATGAGTCGACCTAGATATTCCCATTACTCTTTGCAAAGGGGTACAGGCGTGTACCCAACACCCGCTTGCGACTGTTGTTTCCTATGATCGGCTTACTCCTTCGCGCAGGTGTTTTGCTTTAGCTATCACGGCTATTACCACTCCCCGCACTTACCAGGAGGCTCTTATTATTCCTCATTGGAAATCTTCCATGGATGAGGAAATCGCCACTCTTACTGAAAGGGGTACCTAGACCCTTGTTCCTCCACCAGTAGGTACTGATATGGTTGGCTGTCGCTGGGTGTTTGTTGTGAAGTTTCGCCCAGACGGCACTGTGGATCGTTACAAAGTCCGGCTGGTGGCCAAAGGCTTTACTCAGACTTATGGAGTTGACTACTTTGATACTTTATCCCCAGTTTCTCGTCTCAGTACCATCCAGGTTCTTCTCTCTGTGGCTGTCGACAGGGATTGGGCCATTTCCCAGCTTGATGTCAAGAATGCCTTTCTCTATGGGGATCTTCAGGAGGACGTTTACATGGAGCAACCTCCTGGGTATTTTGCTCCGAGGGAGACACGAGTATGCCAATTGAAGAAGGCTATCTACGGCCTAAAACAGAGCCCTCAGGCATGGTTCGACAAGTTTAGTGGCATTGTGGCTACCATTTGCTTTACAAGAAGTTCAGCCGATCACTCATTGTTTATTCGCAAAACCGCATCGAGACTTGTGGTTTTGGCGGTGTATGTGGATGATATTCTTCTTACCAGCGATGACAAGGCTGGGGTGGACTTGACAAAGAAACACCTCCGTCAACACCTAGTCACGAAGGATATGGGCTCCCCAAAATATTTTTTTGGGATAGAAATCTCTAAGAAGCCCGACTCGTTGGTTCTCTCCCAATGAAAGTATGCACTTGATCTTTTACAAGAGGCGGGATTGACCGGTGCCAAACCGGCCCGGTATCCCATGGCTACTAGAGAGGACAAAATATGGACAGATGACTCACCTCTTATATCTGATGCCACGAGGTATAGATGTCTGGTGGGCAAACTCATTTATCTCACAGTGGGCAGACCCGACATCGCCTATGCTGTAGGCAAGGTCTGTCAGTTCATGCAATCTCCCAGGTAATGTCATCTTCAATCTGCCTTGAAGATACTAGAGTTTGTCAATGAAGCACCGGGAAAAGGGATACTCTTTCAGAAGCATGGTCATCTGAGAGTTGAAGCCTACTCAGACTCAAGCTATGCGGATGATATAGGTGACCGTAAATCTACATCAGGTTTTTGCACATTTGTTGGAGGTACTCTTGTGAGCTGGAAGAGCAAGAAGAAGTCTGTTGTCTCAAGGTCCAGTGGATATGCCGAATACCGGAGTATGGCGTCAACCACGTGTAAGTTAAAATGGTTGCAGGCTCTCATGCTTGACCTAGGAGAGGTCTATGACTATCCTCTGCATATGTTCTGTGACAACAAGGCCGCTATATACATATCCAAAAATCCGGTCTTCCATGAGAGAACGAAACATATAGAAGTCGACTGCCATTTCATCCGAGAAGAGGTCTTGAAGAGACAGATTTGCACTTTGTTTGTCACCTCCGAGAAAGAGTTGGCGGATATCTTCACCTTCTACTTCCTTCTTCCACATTTGTGATAACCTGGGCATGATTGATATCTATGCTCCAGCTTGAGGGGGAGTGTTGAAGTATGAGACCGGGTGGTCTGGCGGTTTGAGCCTTGCGGGTTGTAGACAGCGCGGTCTGGGGGTTACTCTCCAGCGGTTTGATATCCAGGCTGTAGCTATTTGTAGTCCGGCGGTCTGTAGGTTTATCTCTAGAGGCTTGGAAATCGGGCGGTCTAGCGGTCTCCTACCACATCTCTCTCTCTTGCTTCTAGTATTGCCGAGCGGTTAGCACATTGTCTAACCACGTGGCCTGTTCGGTCTGTTGTTCTAGCCACTCAAATTCTATATAGCTTTAGTCCCATATTGTTAGTTTGTTCTCTCTCCTCTCTCCTCCATTCTATAAAAGGGAGTTCATACCTTTGTAAATGATATCTTTTTGAATAATAAAAATTTCAATTATTAAATTTTCCGGCTTATTTTTTAGTCGTTTGTTCGCTACTTTCACACCAAATAAGCCATGTCATGCCCAGAACCAGGTCGAAGTCCGACATCCTCAAGACCGTAGTTGGGGACTTGAGTGTTAGCCCATCAATAGTCACCTTTAGGAGGCACTTAGCAGTAGTTAAGACCTCCGTCCCATTGGGGATACACACCCTCCTAGCAACTCCCAAATAATGTCTGACTCCCTCCAGTCCCTTTACAAACTCCTCGAAGACGAAGTTGTGTGACGCCTCCGTATCCACCAAGGTGTGGGCATGTTTTCCGCACACCATAACTATTCCTGTTTATTTAAGTATGGTCAGGTGACTGGGCCTATGGTTTCCTTTTTCTAGTATGCTACTGTTATTTGTTGTTTCAAAAATTCCAAAAGAAGATATCAACATAAAATTACTAGCATACCTGCAATCACCATGCCCAGGTCCCGAGGTGGAGCCAAGTCTAGAGCATACACTTACTCCCTCTCTTGTCTCTAATCTCTGCCCTAGAAACCACGTCCACTTCAACGACCTCGGCCTGCAAACTGCTGAGCGGGTGAGGCATCCTGTGGTGTCGGTAGAGGTGTCCCTCTAATAGGGCAGTTTTTCCGAATGTGCCCTACCTGATGACAGTTATAGCACTCGGGCGGGGGAAGTGCCACACCCCTGGGCCTCTATATCTCTTGCATCTGAAGTGGTTGAGGGACAAATACCACTTAATCCCTCAGCTCCTATCTCACCTCTTGGTGGGGTTGGTACTCTGCCCTTCTCTCATCAGCAAAGCGGTCCCTCCGCTCATCATTCCTGCCTCCCCGACCCTGATCCTCAGTTCGCCTCTTCCGGCCTCGAGTTATGTGCCAATCATCCTCCATCCTCTTTGTCATCTCAAGAATCTGAGGTATAGGCCCATCCGATACAAACAGAAGAGCCCGTCTCAGGTCCTCTTGATGGCCATTATAGAACCTCTTGGTATACCCCGCTTCGTTTAGCTGATAGGAGCCCACAAACATGCTAAGTGAATGAACTCCCGGTGGTACTCCTGCACCATCCTGTTGCCTTACCTCAGTTGCAGGAACATGTCTTCCAGCTCGTCTCTTGCTGACTGTGGGACGATGTACTCCAACAATGTAGCCCGGAACTCCTCCCAACTGACGTCAGAAACCTCCTAATCTGCAAATGTCATATCTAGAAGTGTCTTCCACCATCTCTTGGCATGAGACTACAAATAGGAGACCACCAGAAGTTCCCTCTCCTCCCATGGAAATCGTATCCCGTTCAGCATCTCGAACATGATATCAAGCCACTCTTCCATCCGTACGGCCGACTCCGTCCCAATGTAAGATGGGGGAGAGAGTCCTCGAAAGATGCTCAACCAATTAGCCCACGGGTTCGGCTGTGGAGCCGGAGCCTGCTGGGCTTTAAAGACTTCCAAAATGGCGGTCAGCCCAATCTTCGACAGTAGAAATGGAGTGGGAGCCGGGGGAGGTAGTGCAACATTTGGAGTTTGCTGGGCTCTGCCTTGCGGTATAGGATGTGTCGGGGGATGCATAAAAAGGCCAATTGTAAGAAATTTGACCCGAACCTAGTCCAAAGTGGACAATTACATGTGATACCCCATATAGGCACACCAAAGATTCAGCTGCTTAGTTTGTCCCCAAACTAAACTCGATCGGGGGTGACCCAGGGTTAGTGGACTTCTACTCTTCCGAATGAGGTTTCTCTCTGATATCATTTTGTAAGACCCCTTTTTTTGTAAAACCAACCGGGTCTTATGCCCAGAACTACCTCTTTGCGGTGACACCAACACGCCCGGGAAGGTTGTCACTATAAAATGTCGATCGTGCTAGCCATACAGATATCAGAAGAGTAAAAGTATAAGTACATGAGAACAATTAAACTCAATGCTGGTCCACCAGAAATCACATGAATATAAAAAAATCTCCACGAAGGGAGAGTCCACAAAAATGATAAAGCAAAGTTCTAAAGAGGGCTCCTACCTGATACATCAAGATCCTCACTACAAGTCATTCAATGCGGATGCAAATATATAGTAACTACTAATGATTGGGACTCACTGCCCCAGCTGGCTGAACTCCCGTGCTAGACTGTCCCGTCTACAAGCGCACCAACCTCTAGGAATGCATCTCCTGGTTCAGCTCCACGATCCCCTAAAATTATTTGGTCAACGACCGTTAGCCTAAAAGACTAAGTCCTATCATCCCCTACCCCTCCCCCATGGCTCCTAGGCACTGAGCGGGGAGAAGGAAAGGGAAGGTAATGAAGGTGGAGAGTAACAAAAGAAAACATGTGGCGGCGGAACTAGTCTACCACGTGTTCATAAACAAAGCAAGTATTAGCAAGTAATAGTAGTTAAGCAGTATGAGTATACACACGATCAAGGTGATCAAGTAATGTACAAGAAGGTAGCTAAGTAAGTAACCATGACCTATATGAATGCCCATGCAAACCTATAGACTAAGGGGTTGTTTTGCAAAGCCTATTGTATAAAAAGTCACATACCAATTTATACAATAGGTGTCAAGAATTATATGAAATAACTATGCTATGTCATGCAGGTATGCTATGATGAGAACATGCAAGTGCAACTCACACACCCGACTCTGTGCACACAGACCTTTAGTTCCCCATTTCTGGAGCCTAACCTACCAGGATACCTCCGTAGTGACAAATGGAAGCGGTGGGTTGGGCTTCGCCCACCTCTGAATCGGTATCAACACTACCAGTCATACCTATCGTATGACTCAATGCTGGTGCACTAAGAGGAGCTCCTATGTACTCTTACTGGTTGGACAACCAGACTTCATTTGGCTAAGTGCTATACCACACTTACTGAGTCAACGTATTGGTGTAGATGCGACGAATATCCAATACCGAAGACCCACCGCCTTATATCTTATTCACATGCAACATTAATATATTTTCCATCGAGCCAAAGCTCCCCGGACTATTCCGTCCATCACAAATATCTACCGAGCCATCGGCTCGCCGCGCTAACCTGCCCATCACTAAAACTACTAAGCCTACCGCTCGTGAGACCCAACCTAACTCCCACAACACCGAGGAGTGTGATTGTAAGTGTAATCCTAGAGTATTTATAATGACTCTTATAATACATTAGACTTAAGCTTACGTTAACCTCGGACTGCCCAAGGCATTCCCGGTGAAGGGCTCTCACAGGGCACTATAAACTATGATGGTAGCTGACGCCCATCGTTCCCTTTCGCGAGGCACTTAATATTATATGTTATTACCCAATTCCCGATCCCTTTTAATATTATACTAGATCTTACCCTAGTGTATTTTGACTCTCTCTCTCTCTCCACAGGAAAGACGATCTTTCGTCGATCCCGAGCACCTCTTAACACCAGTAACCCCAACACTCTCCTCACCATGACTCCTAATGAAACTCCCTTTTTCTTTCTCTCTCTACAAAGATCAGTAAACTATTGACCCTATCTCCCTATGTCCATTCCACATGTTATCACAATTTCCGCAGTTTTACTAAATGCAGACCAACCTAAGCTAGGTGATGTACATGACAGGAGATACTCCAAATTTTCATCCAAAGGCCCTAAGATAATTATTGTGGGTCTATGATGGCACATTTAGCCTAAATCCAGAAACTTGTAATTTTCCTAATTAATTTGGCATTTATTAGATTTTCCCAAATGTTAGGCTATGGGTAATTTTGAAAATGATGCACTAGATTTCCTTAAGTTATGGCCTCCCAAAAATTATGAACACTATATGATAACAAAATATCAGTGGATACCAAATTTCACAGATCTTTATAAATGTAATAACCTCTAAATAATTAATTCAAGGTAATTTAAATAATTAGAGTTAATGAAGGGAGTACCATAAATCATAGTCCAAGAATTATATAAAAATTACCAGAACCTTATAATAATCATAAAACACTACTGACTAAGTTTAATGCAATTCCAAGGTCAGTGAGCCATGTATAAAAAGACTTCAAATAATTCCATTAAAGTGCACTTGTGAATTAACATTCTATAAACTCATCAAAATGATATGTAATAATTTTTAGGCTTTATTATGCCCCAAAAGATTCTTTGGCCATGTAACACAATTTTCTAGCAAGATATAATATTTATTATCTATTTATCAAAATATGGTGCACTAGTTTACTTTGCACATGAAGTACTAAGAGGAAATGCCCAAATAATCCAAATAATTTACTAGTGGATCTAAATGATTTTAAATGAGCATTGACAAAGTTCCATACCATTCTAAGTTAATTTAACCATGGTTACTTCAAAATCATCACATGGGCCAGTTGAAGGTTATAACTGCAAGTGAGGGCTACTTTTTTCTAAACATCTTATAATAAATTTCAGAGGTCAATATACCCATAAAATTACACCTATCAAAATCTCATGAAGATCCAAGATCATATGATCCTTCAATATTTTCATAAAATGTACATGCCTAAACTATCACTAATTGGTTTAAGTTGTGTGACTAAGTCTAAATTTTACCAAATTCCTTCCTAGGGCATTTCACCACCCTAAAATCACATTGACTAAACACCAAGTCCATAGTGGACATTTCACATCATGTCCTTCACAAACCCCCAAAGTTCAACCTTAGGGTTTGAACTAGGGTCCTAGGGAAAATCAACCCTAATACACCCTAAACTCCATGTGAGGGTGTTTAAACTAACCATGGGGCACTGGCCAAAGTCCCAACCCCTTTGGGTGAGAATTGGCCCCTTCATGCCCCAAGCTCAATCTGGTCCTAATTAACCCTTAAAGGGCCACACTTTTGTCTCACCAAAACCTAATCTAATCTAACCCAATTGGGCTGAGATATTTATCATATTCATCCCATGACCCTAAGAGTCAGATACCAAAACTTTGGTGGTTTTAGAGGTCATTAGACCGCTTAAATAATTCATACATAGATTATTAAATTTCTACAAAACTTTAGGAAATTGTTTTTCAAAAATTCCAATTTTTGGATATGTTATAAGTCAAGATATGAATGGCTTATGCTCCAAATTTCAAGTCATTTCGAAGTCAGGATTGATGTGGTCACCCAATAAAATATCTGATAAAGCCTAGGTGTAGATCTCGCCAAAATGAGTGTTGTGGTCTGACCCGAACTACAAATTGGTTCAAACTAATTTAAAATAAACTAGACCCATAGGGATACCAGTTTCATGTTAACCACTTTTCTGAATAGGCCTCTAGGTATTTTTAATTTAAATTCCAAGGCATGTGATATTATGTGGCAGAAAATACATAAATTAAAATTTATTATACTAGATCTAGAACAGATCTTAAAGCAAATCGAGTGGCTCCTGACTTTCTTCTTCCTCCATCCAACGGCTGCGATCAGCATGACCTGGAGAACCTTCCATGTCCATTTGTTGGCCACCCAGCCACCTCCCTGGCAGGCCACCACCGCCACCACCTCCGTTGAGTTGGGGGCTATCGCTGGCCGACGGCATGGCTGCCGGAGGGGCAGTTTTCGGTGAACCTGAGAGGTAGAAAAACCATGGAAAATATGGAATTTTTCTCTCCTAATTGGGCTCAATTGAGCCCGATATCTCTCCTAAATGATCTAAGATTCTAGCCCACGAAGAAAGGAGTAGAGGAGGACCTATTGGGAGAGTTGGAGTCGGGCCGACCGTCGTGCCACCATTTCCGGCGGTGGAGCTTTTGGTGCTCTACAACTACACAACCAACTAGCTCGATTTCTTCAGGTAAAGGGTGGAAATGTCTCCTCTAACCTTGGGGAAGATTTTAAAATAGCAAAATGGGGGAAGAGAGGGGTCAAACACCAATTGCCATTAATGGCCATTAAGGTGAAATTTTGGCCAAGGTAAGATCCAGTGAATGCAGTCACAGTTCGGCCTGAAAAAGCTCTTGATCTCCTCAGAACTGATGGGGGAAGATGAATCAAGTCTTTGAAGGAGAAGAGGGAAGCCCCTTGGCCTTCCAAGTCATGAATGACCATCTTTCTCTCTCCTCCATTAAAGGATAAGATGTATTTCTCTCTCCTAGTCATCATTTCCAGAAAATGAATGTATTTTTAAGTGACTATAAATCTCATGAGTCTAGTGGGCCACCCAAGTTGGGATTAGCCTAATTAGATTAGGCTTGTGCTATCCATTTTGGCTAGTTTGACCTAATTCTAGGGTGGAGCTGAACTTGGTAACTTGTGTAAGGTCCCAAAATTCGGAAATGACCTGGTAACATCTTAAGGCCAATTTGGGGCCTAATAAAGGTCACACGGTCTTGGACACCAGCGTGTCCATGGCCGTGTCCTTCCATTAGTTGGATGATTTTCCGCATGGTCGAAGAAATGCAGTGGATGATCATTGGAGGTTGGGCACACGACCTGAGACAGGGGCGTGTCCAGGGCCTTGTCCTACTCGGTCTATTAGCCGGGCTGTGTCGAGTAAGTTACACGGTCTAGGAAAAAGGCGTGTCATAGGGCATGTCTAGCATATGGCATGTTACACGGGCGTGTCACTTGGCCGTGTCCTTTTCAGGTTGCGATGGTTTCAGTGTGGTTTGAGGCACACGGCCCATGATATTTTCGTGTCTATTGTTGACAAGGGCGTTTCCCAAGCCGTGTCAGAGGTCGTGTCTTGTTCTGTATTTTCTGGGTTACGATGAGTGTGGAACACGACCTTGGACCCGGGCGTGTCACAAGCCATGTTCGGCCCAAGAAATTGGTTTTAAGTGCAAATTGTGGCCGTTCATTTCCTTCTAATGGGATCTAATGGTCCAGAGCGGTCCTTGATGAGATGTGTCCAGGAATAGGGTTTGAAACCCTGATTCCTCATAAAGCTTTCTTTATAAAGCTTTAGATAGAGGGGAGAGCAAGGAATAAGGAGAAGGAGAGATCCGGCCGCCGGAGGAGCTTCGGAGCCCTAAATCGCAAGCCGCGTCCAGATCTATGGAGGCGAGGCCGTTGCTGTGCTTTTCATCCATCTAGATCTCTATGCCGCCAAAGAGAACCACACAGGTAATGATTATCTTCTTGGACATGTGAAGTCCTCTTTCCTGTTTGCATAGGAAGCCCGCTCTCACGAGTTTACGGTGTGTGCGATGTATTCCTTTGGGTAGACATGAATAGTCCCCGTTGTTTTTCATGTAGAGTTCAGAATTAAAGTATGGACATAGGAATGGTGTGTGAAGCCTACCCGGACAAGTTGGTATGGATCTGTTATTTTTTCATTATGCTTGTAGCGCCAGAGAAGACTTTGTACCGTTTGCTTTTCGGGTTTTATACACGGTAGATTGCAACAAGGAGTCTTGGGGATTAACTCCAAGGTGCACCCGGAAAACTGGGCAGAAGCGTGATTCTGCCATCTTGGTGGCCTAGGAGCCATCTTGCACATAACTTGGGTATGTAAAATTTGTGTGATCGATTTAGGACTCGGGGAAGCTTGACTCGTGCCTATGGCTTTAATTGATGTGGCGGTGTGAGCAACGGGTTAGGCGGAACCGTACCCGCTCTATATGGTTTAGTTAAAGTGACCTAAGGTACGTGGTACTTACTGTTGGCATAGATTGAGGACCTTAGGCTTAGACCGGAAAGAGTATAATGCTCACGAGGTTTGTCATCCTGGAGGCAATGGTGAGACCACAGATTTTACCGGGTTCACCGAGAATGTGCCCTAAGAGCACGAGGTGTGTAGCCGTCCGTGCCTACACCTGTGGCATATTGAGCAAATGCTGTACTTACACTTTAATCATTTAATTATACTAATGCAATGCAGGGAAGAAGCTAGTGGCAAATAGCGAGCTGAAGCCCTTATTGCAAAGCCGGCCCTCGAAGGCCTTTGTGAATGTTTACTTTTATTCTCATGTGAGAGTAGCCTGCGTGACAATTTTTGTAAGACACTATTTATTTAAAGTAAACTCATGTAAGGCCATAAGGCCAAGTACTTTGTGTATTTGTACGCTCATTCCTATTTTGGGTATTCTAGTGGACATTCATGCTTTGGCTTGGGTTCTTTTCTTTGCAACATTTAAAATACTTCTGCTAGAATGTGCTCTGTGTAGGACGTGTGTTATTGGAAGGATGGTTTTATTGAGTAACCCTTCGGTCTGTCTGTGGTATATGACGTAGGGCCCCAACCGGACCTACTGCTATATACTATGTGATGGATAGGGGTGTTACAATTTGGTATCAGACTACCATTTTCAGTCATGCTTATTGGAATTTGTTGTCGAATTCTTTTAAGGGGTGGTGAGCACATGTATGTGCGTGATCGTTATAACATAAAAAGAACCCATGAATGCCCACTTAGGAATGAAAATACACTTGTTTGAGGAACCTGCGTGTTCTTATAATTGGTTTTTGCTATTTGTTCGGTCACTTAATGGCATTTTGTACGTCTATAGGTGACCATGGGTGGTGCAGGGCCTTCAGAACACCCGCATTCTAAGGCAAGTAGCGCACCGAATGATGTGCCTACAAAACCTCCTTTGGCATAAACCATAAGATTGGTAGCTGAAGCGGTGTTCGCAATGATAAATGCCCAGCCTGCAAGGAAAATATAGAAGCCTGACCCTATAGTGGAGCAGGTACCGCTTCAAGCAGCTGAACCGAGAAGGGTTTAACAAGTGGTGGTGGAGTCGTTGATACCTAGAAGAGCGACTGAAAAGTATCTCAAACACGTTATGGGCTTTAATCCTTCGGTGTTCTCGGGGACTGGAAACCCATCTCAAGATGAGGATTTACTCTCCCGAGTAAATAGAGTTTTGACGGCTACGGAAACGGAAGAGTGGCAAAAGACCACCATAGCCACTTTCCTATTGGATGGTGATGATAGGTTGTGATGGGAAGGTTTAGAGCTACACCACTTGGGGGGAAGACAACTCACGGACATCTCGATGGAGGAATTTTCGAGACTGTTCTTGGCAAGGTACCTTCCCTTGGCTTAGAGGATTACGATGGAGAATGAGTTCCAAAAGTTGATGCAAGGAGATAGTAGTGTGGACGAGTACCTCCACGAATTTACATTGTTGGGTCGGTATACTAGCTCTACGTTCGCGGATGAGGAACGTAAGACAAACCGATTCTATGAGGGTCTGCGGGATTACCTAAGGCTACTGCTCTTAGGGCCTATAACGCAGGGCTTCTTGACCCTGGTCAATACGGCCTGGTCATTGGAGAAAGATATGAAGAGAGTTCAAGTGAAGAAGGACCCTAGTACAAAGAAGACATAATTCAAGGTGCCGACTTCCTCAAAGTCTTGATATCGTATGTTTTATAAGAAGGCTAGGACTTCGGGTCCAGCCCCTTCTTCTGGTTCAATAGTTGTGGGAAGCCAGGACACTTTGCGTGTGATTGCTGGAACGGACGTCCAAAGTCCGAGAAGAAACCTAGAGCAACCTATGAGGTGAAGGGCAAGGCGGTGGAGTCCACCGCATCGCATTATGCTCCAACCCAGCCTAGGGTTTAGAACCTTGGCCAGCAAGAGACCATAAAGCAAGCTGATGTGGTGACATGCTTTGATTTAATTTTCAAAAATCCGGCGAGAGCACTCTTAGATACGGGAGATTCACACTCCTTTTTATCCGAAGGATTTATATCGTGCATCGGAGTACCTTCTTCGATGGCAAAGGACAAATTGAATGTGTTATTGCCTAATGGGTGTTCAATGTACGCGGATAGAGTCTGTTATGTAAAGATAGAGATTGGGAGTAAAGAGTTCGACTTGCAAGAATCGTTTCTGCCGCTGGTGGAGTTCGACGTGATATTTGGTATGGACTGGCTCTCGGAGCAGCATGCATACATTGATTGCAATCGCAAGGAGATCAAATTGGGAACTGGTCAAGAGATGACATTTGCAGGCTTAAAAGGGTCGAGCAAGACTTTGATGTCTGCTCTTCAGGTTGTTAAGGCAGTTCGTGCTGGTGCAGAGCTGTTCTTCACATTAGTGGAGGCTTATAAGCCTAAGCCTAGTTTGGACAGTATTCTGGTTGTATCCGAGTATCCTGACGTGTTCCCTTACGATCTCCCCAGAGCCCCACCATAACGAGAGATTGAATTCACTATTGAGCTAATGCCAGGTGCTAAACCTGTATCACACCCTTCGTATCGTTTAGCGCCTAAGGAGATTGCGAAACTGAAGGTTCAACTTGAAGAGCTGTTGGAACAGGGTTATGTGCGTCCAAGTTCGTCGCCTTGGAGTGCACCAGTCCTTTTTGTTAAGAAGAAGGACGAAAGTTTGCGACTCTGTATAGATTATCGAGAGCTGATTAAGTTAGCGGAGAAAAACAAGTATCCGATCCCAAGGATTGATGATCTGTTCGATCAGTTAGTTGGGTCATCGGTGTACTCAAAATTTGATCTTAAATCTGGATATTATCAGCCGAAGATAAGAGAAAGTGATATCCCTAAGACAACTTTCAGCACGAGGTATGGGCATTATGAGTTTACTGTTATGCTGTTCGGGCTGACTAATGCGCCATCCGTGTTTATGGATCTGATGAACAGAACATTCAGAGAGTACCTGGACCACTTCGTGATAGTCTTTATCGACAATATGTTGGTGTACTCGCAGTGTGAGGAGGATCACTTTAAGCATCTGCATTTGGAATTGGAGACGCTGAGGAGGAATCAACTATATACAAAATTCTCTAAATTTTAATTCTGGTTATACTCGGTGGCATTCCTTGGTCATATAGTCAGTGGAGAAGGGATTGCGGTGGATCCGACGAAGATAGTTATGATATGGGAGTGGCCTGTGCTGTCTACGGTAGTGGAAGTCCAGGGTTTTATGGGGCTTGCTAGCTATTACAGGAGTTTCATAGAGAACTTCTCACGGATAGCGTTACCCCTCACGACTTTGACGAGGAAAGATCAGAAGTTTTTTTGGACGCCTGAGTGCGCACAAGCTTTCGAAGAGCTGAAGAGACGATTGACAATGACGCATGTTCTATGTTCGTGATGAGTCCTCTTTATATACCTATTTTCGGACTCATCTAGGCTTATTTTCTTGTCTTTGCACACCGTTTAGCGTCATTTGCACTTCTTTTGGTTCGCTACGGTTTTCCACGTTTTGTGCACCTTTTTAGCCTATTTCTGTGCGTGTGTGTATTTTCCCTTTTTGCTTGCATTTTATTAATGTCTGTGACTGCCATGATCGACATCCCGTCCAGTTTTCCTGCAGGTTCTGGGATCGTGTGGGCGTCCGACATCGGACTCTCACCATTTTTGGCAAAGGAGTCAATGGTCGTGCGTTTTTACCCACGCACGACCATCGACCTCTTTGGCGCACGATCATCGATCGTGCGCAGTCATGACCTCTCTTGTGAAAGTTCTGTCCCGGCATATCGCACGATCACCAGCCATACCGCGCACGATCACTGCTCGTGCGCTGCCGGTCATGCGCAGTCATTATATCTTTTTCCACTTTTCTGCCTCCATATCGCACGATCACTGACTATATAGCGCACGACCACTGGTCGTGCGCCAGTGATCGTGCGCGCTGTTTAAATTCTGTTTTCTATAAATAGTGCAGGTTTCGCCCTATACGGGAGATCGATCGAGATCCGCGATTTTCCGCCGTTCTTCGTCTCGGACGAGGGTTTCCTCCGTCCCCCTTCATCCTCCACCTTAGGGAGGGTCTCCGAGCAAGCTTTCAATGCCAAATCAATGCCGGAGCATCCTCTCGGCCTCCTCCTTCATCCTAGAGCTTCAAGCGGAGTTTTGACCTAGCTTTCTCCATCAAGTTAGGAGGAGCTGGAGCCGCAATCTACGGGTCATTTCAACGAAGAAGACGGGTCCATTGGGAGTGAGTGACAGCCTCCTCTACCCCGGACGCAGTTGAGGACCGAGCTTGGACTCGGATTGACAACCCGGGAATCCAACCGTGAACCATCAATAAGGCTTCGGATTCGGTCGATTCGCACACCTCTTCCTCTTGTATTTGATAGCTTAGTTTAACTCTTTGTATTGATGAAGTACACTTTATTGTAGTTAATGATCTTGCACTTTTTCATGTCTATGTGATTTGTGTGATTTCATTATTATTGCTTGAGGTGCGCCTTATTATTCCACCATCCATCCACCCTTGCCGCACTAGCAATTGCTAGTGGCGTGCGTTGCGAAGAGGTGCCCACGACCCTCATTCCGCCATTCTCACCACCTCATCCGCTAGCCTACTCTTCCATCCGCCAAGTGATTCGGTGCATAACGGCCCGTGTAGTTTCCATCCCGCCTGGCGAAGCAGTGCATAGCGGCCTGCATAGTAGGATTTCCGTCGTTCTCTCCACCTCATACGCTTGCCTACTCGCCCATCCGCCTAGCGATTCGGTGCATTGCGGCCCGACTAGTCTTCCATCCCGCCTGGCGAAGCATCGCATAGCGGCATTGCATAGGAGTAGTTGTTAGATTTTTACTTTATTTTCCGCAACCATCAAAACCCCCATCGTTACCTTCGCCCCGAGGACTTCAATCTCAAGTCCTCTTCGACATTAACTCATCCCTTACTGTGTTCCTCAAGAGACCGACACTCGGGGATTTATTCCCAAACTTTATTACTTGTGCGACCGGTGCGCTTGCCGTATTCTACACGCATCAAGTTTTTGGCGCCGTTGCCGGGGAACACAGTCGTTTGAGTTTTTGGAGAGGAAGATTTGAGATAGTTGCCTTTTCCATTTGTATATTTCATGTTTTATTTTTGTTTTGGTTTTTAGTTGTTGTTGTTTTTTTTTATTTTATTCCCTTTCTAGTTTTTATTTTGCTATAGCAGGCTGTTCCACTCTTTATTTGCTTGCGAGTAGTTAATTTTTGTCTTAGAAAATTCTCGTGGTGAATTATTTCTTGCTGCACCATGTATTCTTATGCGAATATCCGTTACCGTTGGTGCGGGGATTATAGGCATAGCAGTGATGAGTGCCCCACTGAAGAATGGGAGCATAATTCTCGTGGTTCAGTGTATGGAGCACCGTTGTCTTATGGTACTTCATACACCGTACCCCAGTCTTATGGTCACTACTCTTCTCCGCCTACATCTTTTTCATATTCCTCTCCGGTCCCACCTGGACCGAGGAGTAATGGAAAACGGTGTTTGTGTTGTCAGAGCACCGACCATGTGTTGAAAGATTGTGCAGAATTTCAGCGCCAGTTGGAGGCGGATGATGAACCGGATATCCGGATTGTCTCATCCACTTCTCAAATGGCCGCTCCTTCTGATTCTGATGATGTATCCGCAGTACCACCTTGTCTATGGGGGACTGCTGTGGATACACCCATCAGACTTTCTACTGGTTAGTGCGACGACATTGCGGCGCCTTCTCTCCTTGTGCCTTCTTCCCCTATTTTTGATTCACCCCCGGAGGAACCTGCGCATATTATCTCTGATGATGTTGCTCCTCCGCTTTCTTTGCATGAATTACCTACTCCCCTTTCTAGTGAGTTGGTTGATGATGTTGTGCCCTTTGGAGATTGGGAACATGATGATGCGTCGTGGTGTGACGAGGACATTGTTCTCATCAATGGTGAGTACTATGTCTTAGAACACCGTGACGTACCGAGGTGTGATGAGGAAATCCTTGCTGGCGAGGAGGTTTCTACTTCCTTGTTGGATGAGGGGGTCCAAACCACCACCGAGGACCTCGTGGTCTCAGTTTCCCCTCGCCATGACTCACATGACACCGACAGTGATCTATGTTTGGATCCTGCTGAGAGTGATTCCGGGATCACTCTCCCTATTCCTGCTTCTTTTATTTTTTCTTCTTCTTTATTCCTTGACCCCCCTTCTCCTTCTGCGCCTGTGCGGGTTGACTCCCAGCAGGTGAGTTGGGTTGACATTGAGCCTTGCGCTCAGTTTGTCGGCGAGTGCCTCAGCTTGCATGAGGAGTTTCCTACTCCTTTTGCAGTTGAAGCCTCTACCTTCACCTTCGCCCCCAACGAGCTTGTGGTGGACGATACCTTGCCAGGCAAGGATTTATTTTGTGGTGAGATGAGTGAGGACCAGTGCTCCTCCTCATCTTACTTCCTATTTCCTCTACCTGTGCGTCGCAGGTACTATTATTCAGGTAGAGGGGTAACTGTGCTATCGCCGTATCGGTACCCGTTACCGACATGAATATTAGGACAGTTGCCTGTGCACTTTTCTTTTCATAGGCTCATTAGCTAGAACTTTTCTTTTGCTGAATAAGTCGTGCTGGGATGACAATAACCCCAGTGCTTATCTTTCATTTTCTGCATTTTTATCTTTTTTATGTCTAGCTTAGTTTAGTATTTCTTTTTTGTATATTTTTCTTTTGTTTTTGCGGAGCTCACCCCTGCAGGTATTCATGGAAACTATGCATTAGCGGGGTTGTGATTCTTCGTATGGCGGGCCTGCTTCTAGTTTTCACGCGTCTTCTGGTATGCTCACTAGCTGAGCATTGGGTAACCTCTTCCCTTAGCTCTTTTTGATTTAAATTTCTATACCATTTGATGTGTTGTTTAGTTTAAGTCTGGGGGGAGAGTCAGTTTACCTTTTGCACGCACACCCTTCATGTGCATACTAGAAGCTTTTATAGTTATTGTTTTGTTTAGTTCATTTCTTGCACACCACTACACCCACTTGAGCGCGAGCTTAGCTGTTACCGTGCCGCGAGTTGAACTTGTATCTGTGTTAGATTTGGAAAATTTCTATGCTAGTTTAGGATTGTGCGACGGAGTAAAATGTTGGCCTTGCTGTGTTTCTAGTCAACTGCTCTCGTTTTGTATAGAAATTTGAGTAGATTTAATTTTTCTGTATGCTTATAGTTTTATATTCTTCTATCTGCGTAAATTCTTTTTATTCTACTCAAAAGTTGGTGAATCCGGTGTGAATCAAACGGTAGCGTAGGGATGTGTGTAGCCGCCACTAGACTCGTATTGCTTAAGTCGGGAGGAAGGATTATCTTTCTCGGTTGCTAAGAACTTGCCCCAAGCTATTCTTGAAGCATTGGTACACGGTTAGTCTAGCGTAAGAGTGATGTAGGCCACCTTTTGGCCCGGTTGAGCTTTGTACCCATTCCTAACATCGCCCTTGCTAGCCCCTTTGTGCCTACCCTTCCTTTTGATTCAGCTCCACTATATTCGCCAAAGCCTTATAGCCTATCCTAGTCGCACACCCAAGTCGAGCTTAGAGTTTATATTTTCATGTTGGGATGTGATGTGGTGTTATTATTTGTGAATATGTGGAAGCGCGCCCAAGTTTTTTTTTATTTGCTGAGATTTTGAAAATAAAAAGAAAAAAAATGAAATGTTTGAAAAAAGAAAAAAAAAATGATGAAAGAAAAAGTTTAATTGAAAATCTTTTGGAGATGATTTTGATTTGGAGTAGGCGGTGCACACACCCATTTAGTAAAAGTTAAGTCTGGGGGTGTGGTGTACCCGTGTTTATTCTGTGGGCAGCGGGTACTAGTTTTGTATGTTAGCTCATTTGGGTTAGGTGCATACCCTTCATGTTTATCCTTGTTTTCCTCACCGTAACCCAAGCCCCATTATTACCCGAAGTCCTACGGACTTGCGCTTGAGTTGACTAGTGCCGTGGAGAGAGTGCGAACGGGCAAGCTTATGGTTTCCGACATTGGTGGATTCCTTTGGGGGTAATCTTGAGCCCCGGTCTTCGGCAATGCTCACCTTAGTGGCCTGTCTACTTTCTCCCTGCGTAAGACCGGATGATTCACCGTGATTCTACTTTTGAGTAATAATAAATTTTTGATACGCATTGTGAAAAATATAAAATATTTTGTATACTTAAAAATTTCCTCTACTTTATTTTTATGCACGCGAGCATGCGACTTCGCATGGTACTCCGTTTTGCAATTTCTTTGTTAGCTAGTTCATTTTCCCCGTCTGCTTAGGTTCTGTTTGCTCGGGACGCGCAAACGGTTAAGTCTGGGGGTGTGATGAGTCCTCTTTATATACCTATTTTCGGACTCATCTAGGCTTATTTTCTTGTCTTTGCACACCGTTTAGCGTCATTTGCACTTCTTTTGGTTCGCTACGGTTTTCCACGTTTTGTGCACCTTTTTAGCCTATTTCTGTGCGTGTGTGTATTTTCCCTTTTTGCTTGCATTTTATTAATGTCTGTGACTGCCATGATCGACATCCCGTCCAGTTTTCCTGCAGGTTCTGGGATCGTGTGGGCGTCCGGCATCGGACTCTCACCATTTTTGGCAAAGGAGTCAATGGTCGTGCGTTTTTACCCACGCACGACCATCGACCTCTTTGGCGCACGATCATCGGTCGTGCGCAGTCATGACCTCTCCTGTGAAAGTTCTGTCCCGGCATATCGCACGATCACCAGCCGTACCGCGCACGATCACTGCTCGTGCGCTGCCGGTCGTGCGCAGTCATTATATCTTTTTCCACTTTTCTGCCTCCATATCGCACGATCACTGACTATATAGCGCACGACCACTGGTCGTGCGCCAGTGATCGTGCGCGCTGTTTAAATTCTGTTTTCTATAAATAGTGCAGGTTTCGCCCTATTCGGGAGATTGATCGAGATCCGCGATTTTCCGCCGTTCTTCGTCTCGGACGAGGGTTTCCTCCGTCCCCCTTCATCCTCCACCTTAGGGAGGGTCTCCGAGCAAGCTTTCAACGCCAAATCAACGCCGGAGCATCCTCTCGGCCTCCTCCTTCATCCTAGAGCTTCAAGCGGAGTTTTGACCTAGCTTTCTCCATCAAGTTAGGAGGAGCTGGAGCCGCAATCTACGGGTCATTTCAACGAAGAAGACGGGTCCATTGGGAGTGAGTGACAGCCTCCTCTACCCCGGACGCAGTTGAGGACCGAGCTTTGACTCGGATTGACAACCCGGGATTCCAACCGTGAACCCTCAATAAGGCTTCGGATTCGGTCGATTCGCACACCTCTTCCTCTTGTATTTGATAGCTTAGTTTAACTCTTTGTATTGATGAAGTACACTTTATTGTAGTTAATGATCTTGCACTTTTTCATGTCTATGTGATTTGTGTGATTTCATTATTATTGCTTGAGGTGCGCCTTATTATTCCACCATCCATCCACCCTTGCCGCACTAGCAATTGCTAGTGGCGTGCGTTGCGAAGAGGTGCCCACGACCCTCATTCCGCCATTCTCACCACCTCATCCGCTAGCCTACTCTTCCATCCGCCAAGCGATTCGGTGCATAGCGGCCCGTGTAGTTTCCATCCCGCCTGGCGAAGCAGTGCATAGCGGCCTGCATAGTAGGATTTCCGCCGTTCTCTCCACCTCATATGCTTGCCTACTCGCCCATCCGCCTAGCGATTCGGTGCATTGCGGCCCGACTAGTCTTCCATCCCGCCTGGCGAAGCATCGCATAGCGGCGTTGCATAGGAGTAGTTGTTAGATTTTTACTTTATTTTCCGCAACCATCAAAACCCCCATCGTTACCTTCGCCCCGAGGACTTCAATCTCAAGTCCTCTTCGACATTAACTCATCCCTTACTGTGTTCCTCAAGAGACCGACACTCGGGGATTTATTCCCAAACTTTATTACTTGTGCGACCGGTGCGCTTGCCGTATTCTACACGCATCAGTTCGCCGAGTGGGACCGAAGGTTTTTAGATTTACAGTTGCTCTTCGGGCAGTGGTTTGGGTTGCATTCTATTGTAGCATGGGAGTGTGATAGCTTATGGCTCGCATCAGCTAAAGGTACACGAGAGGAATTATCTGGTCCATGACTTGGAGTTAGAGGCCGTGATATTTGCCCTGAAGCTGTGGAGGCATTACCTGTACGGTGTGAAGGTTAATATCTACACCGTTCACAAGAGCCTGAAGAACTTGTTGATCAAAACGATCTAAACATGCGGTAGTGGAGATGGATGGAGTTCCTGGGGGACTACATATTTAAGATACACTATGTGCCTGGTAAAGGCAATATGGTTATTGATGCGTTGAGTCGCAGGACTCCCGCGCGGGCCAACTAGTTGTCGGTTCATGACGAGCGTTTGATTTGGGATTTTGAGGCACTAGAGATCTCTTGTGTTGACAAGCAGACGAGTGCCGAAGCCCAATTGAACTGGAAAGAGGTGCAGTATAACCTTACTGATAGGATTCAGCAGGCTCTGGTTTTGGATAGCAACATGAAGCAGATCATGGATGAGGCTTTGGATGGGTCAAATTCCCAATTTGGTATTGTTGATGGACAATTATGGAAGGACAGTGGTCTGTGCATCCCAAATGTGGGTAAACTTTTGGAGGAATTGATGTACGAGGCTCATCAAACCAAGTACTCGATTCACCCAAGGAGCACGAAAACGTATCGTGATATGAAAAAGTTGTTCTGCTGGCCAAGACTTAAGAAGGACGTGACACTTTATGTGGCGAAGTTCAAACGTGCGTATTGGTGAAGGCAGAGTGACAAAAGCCTGGAGGTTTCCTGAAGTCCTTGCTTATCCCGGAGTGGATGTTCGATGATATTTCAATGGATTTTGTGCATGGGTTGCCAAGTTCGCAGAAGGGAAACGACGCCATTTGGGTGATCGTAGATCGATTGACGAAGGTGTCGCACTTCATTCGGAGTAGGAAGGATGATTCGGTGGATAAACTGGCAAAACTTTACATGGATAACATTGTTCGACTGCACGGTGTGCCCTGCAGTATCGTGAGTGACCGAGATGGACGGTTCACATCAAATGACTGGAGGTTGGTGCAACAAATGTTGGGAACCAACCTAACTTTCAACACGGCCTTTCATCCGCAGACAGATGGTCTGACCGAGAGGGTCAATAGGATGATAGAGGACATGCTTCGCATATGAATCTTAGATTTCGGAAAGCAGTGGGAAGATCACCTGTACTTGGTAGAGTTTGCTTATAACAACAGATACCAAGCAAGTATTCAAATGGCACCCTTCGAGGCCCTATACGGTAGGAAATGTCGCAGGCCGTTGTCCTGGTTGGAAATGGGTCTGTCGAAGATGTACAAACGGCAAGAAGTGGAAGGTGCCACTTTGTTGGTACAGATAATTCGAGAATGATTGCTGATCGCTCAGGACAGGCAGGCTAAATACTATAATGCCAAGCATCAGAACGTTGAGTTCGCTGTTGGCGATTGGGTAGATTTGAAGATTAAGCCGTTCAAGGGTGTTTCGTGGGTACGATGCTTGAAGAAGCTGAGCCCGAGGTACCTTGGACCGTTTGAGATTCTAGAGCGAATTGGTGAAGCAGCTTATCGACTGAAGCTATCGGTGGAACTTAGTAGTCTACATGACGTATTCCACATATCGGTGTTGCGGAAGGCGGTGCAAGAGCCTTCGTAAGTGATTGCTGTCGATCGGGTACCAGTTGATCATGGGTTGACGATGAAGGTCAAACTCGTTCGCATTGAGGACTTTGAAGTCAAGCGACTTCGTAACAAAGACATTAGGATGGTCAAAGTTCGTTTGGACAACTACGGTCGTGAGGAGCTTTCGTGGGACCGAGAGCAAACAATGCTTGAGGAGTATCCCGAGCTCTTCTTCTCAGGTACCGTTTAAGTTTGAGTACTTTCTATTCCATAATTTCGGGACGAAATTTATTTAGGGGTGGGGGGAGAATTATAACGCCCCAAAATTAAAAAATGACCTGGTAGCGTCTTAAGGCCAATCTGGGGCCTAATAAGGGTCACACGGCCTTGGACACGGGCTTGTCCAAGGCCGTGTACTGCTATGAGTTGGACGATTTTCCGCGTGGTCGAAGAAATACAGTCGATGTTCATTGGACGTCGGGCACATGACCTGAGACACGGGCGTGTCAAGGGCCGTGTCCTGCTCGAGTTGTTAGCCGGGCTGTGTCGAGTAAGTTACATGGCCTGGGACACTGGCATGTCCCACGGCGTGTGTGGCATATGGCATGTGATACGGGCGTGTCACATGGCCATGTCCTATTCAGGATGTGATGGTTTCAGCATCATTTGAGGCACACGGACCATGACTCGGGCGTGTCCATGGTTGACATGGGTGTGTCCCAAGCCGTATCAGAGGTCGTGTCCTATTCTGTATTTTCTAGGTTACGGTGAGTGTGGAACACGGCCTTGTAAACGGGCGTGTCACAAGCCGTGTTCGGCCTAGGAAATTTGTTTTACATGCGAATCATGGACATTCGTTTCCTTCTAATAGGATCTAATGGTCCAGAGTGGTCCTTGCTGAGTTGAGTCCGGTAATAGGGTTTGAAACTCTCATTCCTCATCAAGCTTTCTCTTTCTAAAGCTTTAGAGAGAGGGGAGAACAAGGAAGAATGATAAGGAGTGATCCGGCCACCGAAGGAGCTTCGGAGCCCCAAATCACAAGTCGTGTCCAGATCTACGGAGGCGAGGCCGTTGCGGTGCTTTTCATCCCTCTAGATCTCCATGGTGTCAAAGAGAACCACATGGGTAACGATTCTCTTCTTGGACATGTGAAGTCCTCTTTCCTTTTTGCATAAGAAGCCCGCTCTCGCGAGTATGTGATGTGTGTGAGGTATTCCTTTGGGTAGACATGAATAGTCCCCGTTGTTTTGCATGTAGAGTCCGGAATTGAAGTACGGACATAGACATGGTGTGTGAAGCCTACCCAAATAAGTTGGTCTGGATCGGTAATGTTTTCATTATGCTTATAGCGCCAGAGAAGACTCCGTGCCATTTGCTTTACGGGTTTTCTACGTGGTAGATTGCAACAGGGAGTCTTGGGGAATAACTCCAAGGTGCACCTGGAAAACTTGGCAGAAGCGTGATTCTGCCATCTTGGTGGCCTGGGAGCCAACTTGCATATAACTAGGTTATGTAAAATTTGGGTGATCGATTTGGGACTCGGGGAAGCTTGATCCGCGCCTATGGCTTAAATTGACATGGCGGTGTGAGCAATGGGTTAGGCGGAACCGTACCTGCTCTATGTGGTTTGGTTAAAGTGACCTAAGGTACGTGGTACTTACCATTGGCATAGATGGAGGGTCTTAGGCTTAGTCTAGAAAGACTATAATGCTCACGAGGTTTGCCGTCTTGGCGGCGGTGGTGAGACCACGAATTTTACCGAGTTCACCGAGAATGTGCCCTGAGAGCATGAGGTGTGTGGTCGTTCGTGCCTACACCTGTGGTGTATTATGCTAATGTTGTACTTACACTTTAATCGTTGGATTATACTAATGCAATGCAGGGAAGGAGCATCACCGCGCTTATCTAGTTGCGGGGTCGTTATAATTTGGCCAGCTTTAGCTGACCGTTGCTTTTGTTTGCAACTGCTGCGGTGGATTGTTGCTTGCAGGTGCTGCGGAGCCTAGTTGCAAATAGCGGGCTGAAGCCCTTATTGCTGAACCAGCCCTCGAAGGCCTTTGCGAATGATTTCTTTAATTCTCATGTGTGACCGGCCTACGTGCCGATGTTTGGAAGACACTATTTGTTTATAGTAAACTCATGTAAGGCCATAAGGCCAAGTACTTTGTGTATTTGTACGCTCATTCCTATTTTGGGTATTCTAGTGGACATTCATGCTGTGTCATGGGATCTTTTCTTTGCAACATTTAAAATGCTTCCGCTAGAATGTACTCTGTGTAGGACGTGTGTTATTGGAAGGATGGTTTCAATGAGTAACCCTTCGGTCTGTCTGTGGTATATGACGTCGGGCCCCGGCCGGACCTACTGTTATATGCTCTGTGACGGATGGGGGTATTAGAACTTGACCTTTTGGGTTGACCCCAATGTGTTCTTGGTAACCCATTGGCCTCCCCTAAGGTCTAGGAAGGCTTGGGTAGGATTGGTTGGGCATCTTGGAGGGCACTTGACCCTTAGTTAGGGCACTTCGACCTTTTTAGGGCTAGGGTTGACTTGGGTCAACTTAGCCTCTTTGGTTGATCCCAATTGGTCCTTGGTGACCCATTGGCCTCACTTAGGGCTTGGGAAGGTCTAGGTGGGTCCCTTTGGCTAAGGCGAGGTCAATTGGCCATGTGTGAGCTTAGTTTGACCTAATTAGGGTTTGGGTTGACTTTGGTCAACATGACCTTTTTAGTTGACCCTAATGGGTCCCTATGGCTCTAATGGACCCTCTAATAGGTTAGTGATATTGTGGTGGAGTCATGGAGTCATGGTGAAGCCCTATGATCATCCATATGCTAATAATTAGAATTCTACTATTTGTAGTCCAACATGGTTCACACACTAATTCCCATGTTCATAGAAACCTTTTAGTGCTTCATAGGGTTTTTTTATGACCCAGTCATGAAAAAACCATCCTAAGGGTCTAGAAGTCTAAGAGATGTTACAAGGCATGCGAAAAAATTTGTAGAATTGGTTGAGGAAAAAAGCTTTGTGTAGAGCTTGCTCACTAACGCTGTCAACGCCTAGTTAGACAGATTTATGTCTAAGTGTTTTTGCATCGAGTGAAGCTCATTCACTCAACTCCTGTTCTACAGATGTTCGATTTTGCCTAAGTCCATATGTGCTGACATTAGCAAAATCGACTAAGTCAACTAAGTTCAAATCAAGTGCGGAGAAGCTAAGAACACGACAAACTCTGCCGTGAAGCTACTGTACGTCTTCTTCCATTAAAGCAAGGTGCAATTGGAAGCTGTAGGTAGGGCCAACTAATATCTAAGGGCCATTGATAGGTGAACTACAAAAGGATGAGATGGGCCAAGACACAAGACAACTTTTAGGGCATTCTCAACTCAAAAAGGATTGCAGCCGACTTCATCATCCTCGTCATTGTTGTATGTAAAAAGCTTGAAGCTCTCCAGCAAGAAAAGTTCAGATAACTGTGCAGTCTCTAACTGCCACAGCAGAATAATAAATACTTCTAAAGAAAGAAGAACCTTAACCATTAAGAAGGTTCAGTGAGCTGTTTGAAGACTCAAGATCAACAGATCTTTAGCCTTCTACAGCAATTTAAGAAGTCATCTTCTGAGTTCCTCCTGCAAACTTTTTCTATGTTTTGAGGAGTGTTAGAGCAGAAATTTCTTTGCTCTAATAGTTGACATTGAGAAATTTATCTGTGTCAAAGCTAATCAAATTAATTCTTGTTGTAGGATCTTTCTGGATCTGTGCTGTTGGGCCTTGGGCCTGAGGTAGGGAAAATTTTCTTAAGCTGTAGGAGAGGGCTCCTCTCTAAGTGTAGGATACTGCTGGGATCTGAGGTAGTTGAGTTTTACTCACTGAGAAGTAGGGCAATATTACCTGAGCTATAGGAGAGTGAATCTCTCTGAGTTGTAGGAGAAGGTTTGCTCTGAGGTAGGCCTATCCTCCATAGCCTGAGTGGTAGTGTTGGATACATTTGAAATAGTGTACCTGATTTGGAGAAGCCTCACTTAGCTCAATGATATACATCAAGGTGTATTTGATGTTATTTTGAGTTTATATGTGCAGGTTAAGTATTGGCTAATATGCAGAGAAAAGTTTCTAAGTCCATGTGTCGACACTTAAGAAAGCCTGTGTCGACACTTGGGGAAGCAGTGTCGACACCAGAAGAAACTGTGTCGAAACACAGAAGATTATAGTCGACATCAAATATGTCGACACTGGGAGGCTGTGTCGACACACAGAAGCAGAGTCGACATCAACTGTGTCGACACCTGAAAGAAGTGTCGACACACAGAATTCTTATTCGATCTACATCAACTATGTCGACACACAGGACTTGTGACGACACTCAGCAGAGTTTCAACAATGTCGAGTGCTGTGTAGTGAAGAAGTGATTGTGTCGACACAAATAATAAGTGTCGACACATTCTTCAGATGCAGTGTCAAGAAGCTGTGTCGACAACACCAAAGTCTATGTCGACACTTCAGTCACTTGTGTCGACACATTTTGATAGATTGTCTCGACACTTTATGACAGTCAGTCTCGACGCTTTGCTGAAAGAGACAAAGGCTCAAGAACTGTTTGAGGACTTGACAGCTGTGAGTTACAATAGATTTACTGAAGCTGTCAGACTTGTAAGAAGTTAGTTAGAAATCGGATCAGTCGGTTACCATGGATGAAGTCTATATATAGATGGATTCAGAAGAAGGAAGATGATGAATTTGACACAACTAACACAACGATTGTGAGATTGATCTCTGATCAAGAAAGTACAAGTAACAAAGAAGAAGATCTTTGTGAGAAGATCTAAGAAGACGTTCTGAAGTAGTTATCTATTCAGATTCTGTCTAAGTTGAATTCAATCAAGAATTCAGAAGTATCTTCAAGAGGTTTGGAGAGAGAGAGATCCAGCTATTTGAAGTCAAGAAGGAGACAATCATAGGTCTCTCAAGAAGCAGATACTGAACTAATCTGTCAAGAAGATTTAGATCTATTTCTGGAATCTATGAAGGAAGCTGCCAGTCAGTTATATTCAAAGGAAATCAACCCAACTAAGTTCAGATTCAAGAAGCTTTGAAGAAAGCTAAGATCAAGTTGATTTTAGCCATCAGCCTCTTCAAGAAGCTGATCAAGAAAGTTCTTATCCCTTCTCTCTCAATAGGGGTAAGAGATTATAAAATTCCTTTTCAAATTCTGTAGGATCTATTCATAGATCTGAGTTGTAAGCCTTTTTTATAAAGGCCGAGTGTGGGAGATTTGTCCTCTAAGTGGTAGGGATGTTTGTGCCTGAGTTGTAGGAGAAGGTATTCTCTGAGTTATAGGCCTTGTGGCAAGGGGTAGGTAGGGCTTGTTAGCCTGAGTTGTAGGAATGTGGAAACATTCTGAGTTGTAGGAATCTTTCTGGATTCTGAGCTATAGGATCTGAGGATCTGAGATAAAGGAAGAAGTAAGGCCGAATTAAGCATACTGCTGGATAGGTGAAGGGGGGAAAGTGGATGTACCCAGACCTTGGGGAACCACTATAAATACTGTGTGCAATCTGTGAATTGTGTAGCTGTAGAATCTGTGATTGTGTGTGCTGAGTTTGCTGCAGAATTTTCTGTTTTATATTACAGCGTTGAAGTGATATTCTGTCTTAATTTTAAAACAAGAATTAGAACCTATTCACCCCCCCTCTAGGTGTTTAGGTAGTCTTGAAAGTAAAACTATCAAGTGGTATCAGAGGGAGGTTGGTCAAAGAAGGACTTAACAGTCTGAGTTAGATCCCTAAGGTAAAATCAAGAATCATGAAAATGGGTTCTGGAGAGAATCACAAGGAACTAGGGTCAATGAAATTACCAATCTGCAGGAAAGAGATTTTTGGAATCTGGAAAGAAAGGGTTAGGTTGTTTATGCAGGCCTTTTACCCAAGGATATATATCACTGTAAAAGAAGGTCCATATATCCCAATGAATGTGTCTGTTCTAGATGCAAATCAAAGAACTCCAAAAGATTTTTCTGAAATGACTAAGGATGAGATTATACTGGCAACTATGGATAAAAGAGCTCAGAATATCATAGTGAGTGCCATAGATGATTCTACTTTCCAAAATTTGATTCACTACAAAACCTCCAAGGAAATGTGGGACACTTTGATTGTCTACATGGAGGGTTCTGAATAAGTTAGACAAGACAGAAAGTCTATGCTCAATCAAGAATATGAGAGTTTCAGACAAGGGAAGTCTGATAACATATCTGAATGCTACAAGAAATTCTATAGGATAGTGAATGAACTGATGTCCTATGGAAGGGTCTTCAGTACATATGAGATGAATGTCAAATTCCTAAGATCCTTGACAAAGGATTGGGATACCAAGATTTGTTCCATTAGAGAAGTGGCCAAACTAGCAGACATTTCTCCTCCAACCTTATTTGGAAAGTTGCTATCATATGAAATGCAACTAATGGCTAGGAAGGAGGAAGAAAGAAATACAAAAGGAGAGCATAGAGAAAGGTCTGTGGCCTTTAAGGTTGAAGCCACTAGAAAGAATAGAAGGATATCTCCATCACCATCTAAGGAAGTTGCTGAAGTTATCTCAGAGAATTCAGACAATCAGAACTCAGATAGCAATGATTCAGATGCAGATTTTGCTTCCTTTACAAGGCAGGTTTAGAGGTTCTTGAAGAAGAAGTAGTGGAAGTCAAGACCCTCCACATCACAGCCAGTTGATGACTACTATCAAAAGAGAAAATCATCAAGAAAGGAAAGGAGCAGGTCTAAGCCCAGCAAAGCTACAACATCAAAAATAGTTTGCTATTACTACAATAGGCCTAGACATGTGGTGGTTAAGTGTCCAAAAAAGAGGAAGGAGTCAGTAGATAGAAAGAAGACTCAACAAAAGGGCAAGAAGGAGAAATACTTTGTTGCTAAGAAGGAGAAGAGTCTTACAGATCAATCCTCCTCAGAGTCAGAATCTGAAGCTGAAGCATACATTGGACTGTATGCAGCTAGTGAATAAGATGAGTTTATGCAATTGCTAAACTCCATCTATGAACAAGAAGACCATCAGTGCATGGGACTGATGGCTGAATCAGAAGACAACAAGTGCCAGGATAAGCCTGGTCCCAGTAAGGTACAAAGTAATTCTAGAATTTCTGATTACAGTACTAGTTCAGAGTAAGATTCATCTGCATCAAGTGATGAGTATGGATCTGAATCTGAAGGAGATATTCATCAATTGATAGATGAATATGGGGACTTATTGCAGGTACTTAAGAAAAGCAAAAACCTGGCCAAAACTCAGGCTAAGGAAATTGCAGATCTTAAGATGACTGCATCTGGTTTAGATAAAGAATTGGATCAAAAAATGAATGAGGTTGCCAAGCTGAAAACTATAACTTTTATTTAGATGGGTACAATCACATATAAAAATGATCTAATTAAAAGTCTGGAAGTTAGACTTCAAAAGGAGAAAGATCTAGTGGCTAGTTACTCTTAGCCAAAATCAGTCTTACCCTTAATAGATGAGTTTGTAGCTCAAAAGGGTAATGCGGGATTAGGCTTTAAAGGTAACACCAGGGCTGTCCAATTAAGGAGAAAAGGCAAAGAACCAGTCCAGCCATTAAATTTTAAAGTTCCTATAATGTTTAGAAAGGTACAAGTGCCTTCTAACAAATATGATCTTGAAAACATTCATGGTCATAATAAGACCGATGTTCTCAATAACAAGGGTGTTAATGCCAATGAGTAAGCCCATGTCAATAAACCCCATGTTCCAAGGAAAACATTGGGTGTAACTGCAGCAGCACCAGCACAGAACAAAATTTTTTTGCCAAAAATGTATCTAGAGCTAGATACAACAAGAATGACTGCTGGTGCTGTGGCAAGACAGGCCATTTTGCCTTAGACTGCTGGCATAACATAAGTGTCAGGAAGAACAACAGTCTACCAGTTAGAAGAGCTGCTGGTAGATTTGATATGAATTGTGCTAACTTGAACCAAGGACCCAAGAATTTCTTGGGCTCTATGGTTAGGTAATTTTGTATTGTAGGAAAGTCCAAGTTGCCATGCCCCTATATGGTACTTGGACAGTGGATGTTCCAGGAACATGACTGGAACAAAGGGGCTGCTGAAGGAGTACTCACCTATCAAGGATGGGCCTAAAGTAATCTTTGGTGGATCTGAAAGAGGAATCATCAAAGGATTTGGTAACATTTCTTCAAACCAAATTACCATCACTTATGTGGCTTATGTAAAAGGTTTGAAACACAACCTGATAAGCATAAGTCAGCTGAGTGATCTAGGATATGACATTTCATTTGTTAAGAATGGATGCCATATCAAAAGGTCAAGTGATCAAAAGGTCATATTGTCTTGGTATAGAAAAAGAAATGTTTATTGTCTTGACTTTGTGTGTGAGAACAAGGTTTCTCCTATTTGTCTTGTTGCTGATGAGAAAGCATCTCATTGTGTCAAATGGCACAAGAGGCTTGCTCATCTTAACTACAAAACAATTGGCCAACTCTTTAGCAAAGAGTTAGTGAGGAATGGTCCTCAGGTTAAGTGTATAAAGGATGGGATATGTTCAGCTTGTCAAAAGGGCAAGCAGACAAAATCCTCCTTTCATAGCCTTGAAAACAAGGATTCAGTCAGGTGTCTATACCTACTGCATATGGATTTATTTGGTCCTATAGCAGTTCATATTCTAGGTAGGAAGGTCTACACTTTTGTGGTTGTAAATGACTATTCTAGATATTTCTGGGTGTTCTTTCTGAGACAGAAATCTGAAACCCCGCGTGTTTTACATAGTTTTGTCAAACAAATTCAGAATGAACTGAACAGTACATTGGTCGAATCTAGCACACTGCTAGATAGGTTAAGGGGGAAAGTGGATGTACCCAGACCTTGGGGAACCACTATAAACCTGTGTACAATCTGTGATGTGTGTATGATTGTGTTTTCTGTGTTATGATTGTTGTAGAATACTTAGATTCTATCATAAGATCTGAAAAATATTCTGCTTTAAGTAAAAAAGGAAAAGAACCTATTCACCCCCCCCCTCTAGGTGTTTGGCTTATCTTGAAATTAATTCTATCACTTTGGATGCTTCACCCATGGTGCCAAGTGGCCACCATGCTCTTAATTCCTCTGAAATGCCTCTGGGAAGTCAGCCAGCATGCTTTGGGCAGAAGGAGCCAAGGCCAAGTGGCCTCACTTCTCCTCTCTTCTCCTTCTCTCTCCTTTTTTGGATGAAATCTCCAAAATGCCCCTTGCATGCATTCTCTCTTCACAACCAGAGGGGTAGGGTTGGTCATTCATGCCTTGGGCTGTTAATGGGCCTCATTTAGTGGGCTTGGCCCAAGGGAAATGGCTTGGCCTTCATTTTCCTCTTTTAGGTCAAATAGTTGACTTGTTGACTTGGAGAGTTGACTTGGTCAACATGATGAGTGGGCTGACCCCACTTGATGGTCATGACCCTAGTGGCACCATCCAACTTGGGTTGGGTCAAGGGAGTGCCCCATTTTGGCTAATTGGGCCTATGAGTATGGGTTTGACATTTTTAGGCCTAAGGTTGACTTGGGTCAACTAGGGTCAAAGTGTTGACCTAGTGACATGCCCTAGGGTCCACTTAGATTGTTTTTAGGGTTAGGGTAATATGGTGGGGCCATGGTGTGGCTAGGGTCCCTATTTAGGCTAGTTTGACCTAGTTTGACTTGGTCCTATAGTGGGCCCCACATGGCTACAACCCACTACCTAGGGTCAAACCTAGCTAATTTCCCTAACACCCACCCTATGCCTAACCCAATCTAAGTTAAGGGGCCTATAAGTAACATGGGATGTTACACCTAGCTTGGCCACTTCTCTGATGACACAAATTTTTGTGTCGCGGTCTCTGGTGAGAGACCGAAGGAACTTATCATTTACCTCATAATGACTAATGATCCTTCCATAGGTCCTTAGTTCATTCACTATCCTAAAGAATTTTTCATAGCAGGTGGCTATGTCTTCTCCCTTAGACTGTCTGAAAGCTTCACACTCCTAGTTGAGCATGGAAATTCTATCATCCCTGACTTCCTATGTGACTTCCATGTAGATCACTAGAGTGTCCCACATTTCTTTTACATTTTTGCAATGAATCAGATTCAGAAGGGTAGAATCATCAATTGCACTGACAATGATGTTCTGAGTCCTCTTTTCCATGGAGGCACGAATGACTTTATCCTTTGTCATCTAAGCATATGTCTTGGGTGTCTGGTCATTTTCATCCAGAAAAGACACTTTCATAGGGGTGAAAGGTCCTTCCTTAACTGTAATGAAGATTCTAGGGTCAACTGCTTCCATGAACAACTTAACCCTTTCCTTCTAGATGCCAAAACCTTCTTTACTGCAAATTGGAAGCTTCATGGAACCTATCTCCTTGTAGTTCACTCCTGAACCCATAAGGACTGTGTGTAGCTACCTTGGAGAATCACTCAGATGGTTAGATCCTTTTTGAGCAACCTCCCACTGATACCACTTGGAAGTCTTTGTTTTTAAGCTAGCTTGAAACCTTGGGGGTGAATAGGTTATTTCACTGTTATTATTCTCTTTTTAGTTTTTCCGTTAATACTAAGTGTGCTGGCAATAGTTTGCTTTAAAGAACCTACACAAAGAAAACAATACAGAAAAGCACACAAAAATTTATAGTGGTTCCCCAACTTGTGGGTACATCCACTCTCCTCCCACCTTGCAAACTTCCTATTGGTCAAGGCACTTCTCCAAAACACTTCTCCAAGGAGCTTACATCTCAGATCCCTATGAATCTCTCAGTCTCCTCCAAGATCTACAGCTCAGCCACAAAGGCCTACAACTCAATGATCAGTTAATCACCTACCTCAGGCCAAAGGCCCTACACTCATGCTGGGAGGATAGCCCTACCTCAGATCCACTAGGGAATCTACCTCAGAGAGTTACACTCTCTTACAGCTTAGGAAAATTTCCCTACCTCAAATCCAGTTGGATCCTACAACTCAGAGAGGTTCAATCTCCTACTGCTCAGACAATATTTCCCTACCTCAGGCCAGTGGCCCTACAACTCAGATCCAGTTGGATCCTACAGAAAGATGAGTATTTGAATGTTTTGACACAGGGATATTTCTCTGTGTCAAAACTAGGACTAAGTTATCTCAGCACTATCTTGCTTCATAGCAGCAGGTAGAAGTTCTCCCTCTGCTGGAAGAAATTACGAATGAAGATTCTGAACTTGCTAAAGAAGGAGGTGAACTAGTGTTCTTCAATCAGCCAACTGAGCCCACTAGAGAATGATTGATCTACTTTCTTACACTATCAGAAATCTTTCTGATTATGCAGTATGATGGGTTAAAACGCCTAAGTTTCTTCTTATTTAATGATGAAAGTGGAGGTGATTTTATTTTATAAAAAAGAAGAGCGTTTTATTTTATAATAAACTGAGTTTTAACGAGAGGGAGGCAAGTGCACCTATCGTGAGTAGTACAGGATATTCCGGTGTGGAATATCGGGGTCGTATTGTTCTCGGCGCCGGCTTAGCTATTTCTACTCTTTCCTTGAAAGCCTAATATTTTACCGATAATATTTTAGGTTGTTTTAAAAAAAAAAAGATGACAAAGAAAACATAAAAGGTGCATATTAATATTAACATTATAATAAAACATGAAATAAATGTGCAGAAAAGTAAATAAAGCAGGAAATAAAGTGCAGAAAGCCGATGAAGAACTCAGCGCGACGATATCAAAAAGGGAATTGAACTAAAATAACTTTTAATAAAAAGAGATCCTAAATTTCAAATTAATTAAGGCGGAGACTCGGCCGTGGAGGTTCAACAAAAATGAGCACACCTATCTCTAGGTAATATCACTCACCTGAACGCTAAGACTATTCGACCGATCGCTAGACCGACGAAGGATTCCTCTTAACGCCCGCATTACAATAAGAACCTCGCTATTGGATGGGGAACCCAATATGGTAGAGTCACGCGCCTCCTCTCTCAAGGGTAAGCGCGGAGCTCTCTTTACCCAAGGGTGATCGGTCCATACGCATGGCCTCTCGGTGTTGCGTATGGATAACTGAAATAGACCCTGCACATCAATTATACTGTCCTACGCGTCGTTAACCCGGGGCAAACCTTAAGAAATTTTATTAAACTAAAAAACAGGACCTTCAATTATTTAAAGCTACTTTATCTGTCCCAATGCTCTTCGATATTGAGGGCTAAGGGCGGTTAGCCACTTATCGGAATGTGGACACTTACGCTAGAAAGCGATAAAATGAAGCTGTAAAAAAAGCAGGAAATAAAGCAGTAAAGGAAAGCAGGAAATTGCGAGTCCTACTCAAATGAGTAGAGCTGAAGAAAGCAGTAAATGCGAATCCCGGCTCAAGTGAGTGGGCGGGGGTAAATCTATCTCATACACGCACGCACTCTACTTGAAAGTAAAACACACACACGCACTCTACATAAATGAAAACCCACGCACACACACAAAGTTTCCTACTTAAGTGAGTAGGAGAAAATGAAAGCAATAAAAAAGACAAGTCCCACTCAAACGAGTGGGCGGGAAATGAAAGCGGAGCACCATTTAACTCTTAACGAGTAGGCGAAAATAAATGCGCACACGCACAGACAAGTACAAAAATTGAAAGAAAGCTGTAAAACTAACTCATACACGCACGCACACTTGCAAAAATAAGAAGAAGTGCTCAAAAAATTAAAACAACTGCATTTCTACCTCTAGAATGCGGTAGAAATGCATAAAAAGAGAAAATAAAAATTAACCGAGCGAAAAGTTTTTTCAAATAAACGAAAAATGAAAGTGCTCGAAAAATTAAAACGACGACATTTCTACCCCTAGAATGCGGTAGAAATGCGTAAAAAGGCGAAATAGAAATTAAATAGAGTGAAAAGTTTTGAAAATAAAATGAAAAGCTAAGTTGGCGAAAAATTAAAACGAGCACATTTTCATTCTTATATTTTCATAGAAATGCATAAAAAGTGGAAATAAAGCTAAAAGAGAACGAAAAGTTTTACGATCCTAAAAAAACTAAGTTAAAGAAAATTTAAAAACCATCTTTTAAACACTTTTATAAAACTATAAGAATGAAAACAAACCTAAAAAGAGAAATCTAAACCTAAACATGTGCGGAGTACGGAAACAAAATGGGCGGCGTAACGGCTAGAAATGCGGATAAAATCCTAAACTAAGCTAAGTTATAAAACTATAAAAGGATGAAAACGTAAAAAGAACAAAAAAGGGAACGAAAAATTGCTTAGGGTAGGGCTTCCAAATAAGACTTTCATGCAATATAAAGAGAGAAAACAAGCTAACATTTCATTAATGAAAAAGCTATTACATGAAAAGCTAAGACAAACAACCTAATACAAACTAAGAGAGAGAGAGAGGGGGGGGATAAAATTCCCTTACACAGCATTTGGATCCATTTGGGCAGCACCTCCCCTAAGCAAAGTGGTCAAAAAATTGGACAAGAAAGCTTTCTGAAAGCTTTTATTTATAGACAAAATTTCGGGTGTGACACGCCCTAGTCACGGGCGTGACAGGGGGCGTGTCAGTCAGATACGTGTTTGACTTGGCGACTTTGGCTGGCTGGATTGCTTCTGGAAGCTTAGGTGCGTGACACGTGTCTGTCACGGGCATGACAAGTGTCAGACACGGGCGTGTCAGGCAGTGGTCGACGATCTTCGAGCGTCGGTCGATGATCTTGAAGCTTCTGGAGGGAAAACGTGGAGGTCACGGGCGTGATAGGCATGGTCACGGGCGAGACATGGGGCGTGACATGGACAACTGGCAGTCTTGATGTCAGCAGCGTTGAGTGTTGAAAAGGCATTGAGTGTCGACATTGACACGGGCGTGACGGTTCTTGGACACGGGCGTGACTGGGGCGTATCTGGACGGCGTTGAGTGTTGAATAGTAAAATCGTTTAGTGTCGACTGGCGGAAGGCGTTGAGTGCCTGTCACGGGCGTGTCGGGCATGGTCACGGGCGTGACATGTCAAATTTTGTCTTTTTCTGAAATTTTTCAGAAAAACAAAAATAAACTAAGTTAGAAAATATTTACAAAAAAGAAGCATTTTATTAAAGAAAAATAACAAAAAATAGCTAAAACATTCAAAAACTACTTCAATAAAATACTAAAAAAACGTATATATACAACTCATCACAGTAGAAGATGAAGAAGAAATAGCTCACTGAACTTTTTGTTCCTACAGGAAGACTCCAAGCTCCTTCTCGATGAAAATGGCGAGAAAGATGAAGTTCGACTGCTACCTTTTAAAATTGATAATGACATAAAAGTTATCTTGCGTCTTAGATCATCTCTTCCTTTTGTAGTTCGTCGATTAACGGCCCTTAGAGATCAGTGGGCACCACTTGCAAGCATCATACTGCACCTTGCTTCTCCGTACTTTATTTGAAATCACTTGACTTTGTCGATTTTGCCGACATCAGCACCTGTGGACTTAGCCAAAATCGAGCATCAGTAGAATAGGCGTTGAGTGAATGAGCTTCACTCAACGCCAAAACACTTGGACGGAATTCTGTCTATCTAGGCATTGATAACATTGAGTGAGCACGCCTCACTAAACGCTTTTTGCCTTAACATATTCTTCAGCCACCTCTGCATGCTTGGCGTTGAGATCATTGAGTGAGCATGCCACACTCAACGTTTTTTGCCTTAGTGATGTAGGCTTATCCTTTTTGGGCGTTATGGTGTTCGACGTAACTAACGCGACGCTCTCGAATAACTCTCACGTCACACTCAAGAATGTAACGTAGCAGTGGTTTAATTAATATTATTACTAAACTAACAATTACGGGGGGAGGGCGGTCGCAAAGGCCCTTAAGTTAATTCCAAGGCGATAGGCCAATGTCCTCTCAAGCGGAAAGAACCCACACGGTTCGATCGAGCGTGTTGTACCAAAAGAGAAACCACCGAAAATAAAAGATTTCGGGCAAGGGTGGTTCTCTCCCAACAAAATACAAACGAGGGCCGCCATGCGCCACGAACTTAAACAAAAATAAGGTAAACCGGACAATAACTAAAATAAATTAACCACAAAAAATCAAGCGTTACACAAGACACGAAATTTTCTAATACCGCAAGATCTATCTAAAGAAGAGAAATACATTAAGGTGGAAATGTTCGTTACCCAACCTGATTTGATGAATCTGGTTCACTCTACTAGAATCGTTCTTCGACGGCTCCGCCAGAGATATGCCGGAGGGAGAGAAATTCGTCGCCTTCTTCGTATCACGATATATTTGGAAAGTCCCGACGAAATTTTCTGAATATGGAAATAATATTTCCCAATAAGGCAGGAGAGAGAAAAGGTGGCAGGATATCGGAAATATTTAAGGAATGATATAATTCAAATATGGTAGGTAGAGAATTTATGGACGGGGATATATTTTGAATATGGTAAATAAGGGGGAATATTGTAGAGAATACTTTGGATTAGTAAAGAGATTAGGTGTGGATGGAAAGAGGAGAAGGTGGGGCTCGGTTTTGGTGGCGGTGAAGGGGGCTCGGGTTTGAAGAGGATGAGGGATGCTCGGGTGAGGGAGTTTTGGGTGGTGGCCGGGTCTTGTGAGGGAGGAGTTAGGTGGCGGCTTTGGAGGTTGGTGATGGAGGTGGCTCGGCTAGGGTTGCTAGGAGGTGGCTCGGGTCGGTTGGGGGAGAGAGGTGGCCGGTTGTGTGAAGGATGAAGTGGATGGTAAGGCTCGGGTAGCAAGGATGTAAAGAAGTGATGAAGGGAGAAGGGGAGGAGAAGGGAGGCCGAGAGAGAGGGGAGGAGGAGGGTGGCCGACGACCAAAGAAGATGAAGAGGAATAGAGGGGGACCGAAACTTGCCTTGGAGAAGGAGGAGGATTTCAATCTTGAAATTGATTTTCTTTTCATTCATTTACTAGGGAAAAACAAAGGAGTACATGCCTTTATATAGTCTTTACAACCAAGGGAAAAGGGCTACATGCAGCCCAAGATGAAAATGAAATAAAACACAACACATACACCATGGTTTTATAACATAACCATGTTACAAATAATACATGAAATTAAACATGAAATAAAAATGATAATTTCGAAATAAAACAACTAATAAAATATATTATTAGTCAATTATTATTTATTAATATGTATTATTAATAAATAATAATTGGGCTTGCGCTCCGGACGGCTATTGTGGCGACGCTTCCAAGGGTCGTCCGTAAGCATGCTGTCGCCGTCATCAAAGTGTTACGGACCGACGTTTCACTTCAAATCTACCGAGTCACCATCATCGTCAAAGGGAGGATGCTCCTTGGCCACATGTCATGGGAAGTCGGCTCCATCAATTCTCCCCCTCTTAAAAATACTCATCACTGATGAGTATACCTGTGTGTACTCGGCTGGAAGGTCATCTGCGGGGAAGAAGAACCTGCATGGCAAAAGGTGGTCTTGGAGGGACCTCAAATACGCGTTTGCCAAAGAAGGAAAAAGAAGCTCAACAACATCCACCAACATACCTCTGATGGAGACCGAGAAGGAGAATGATCCTAGGAAACTGTCACCACCCAACCCAATAGAAAGCATAGTGGAAAATATATACAGAGAGGTAGACATTTCAAGTGGCAAAAAAGCATAAAGCGTAAAGAATGTAACGATGAAAATTGGAGCTATGCCCCAATCAGTGGAAACTTTTAAAAGAAATTTCATGTCACCAAACTTCCGTAAAATTCGCAAAGAATAAACTAGCCGATTCATTATTATTTGTAAGGTGCACGGGAGCATCCGTTAAGGGGTAAGACAAGCCAAAACCAAATCAATCACATAACGGTGGGAGACTTTCTGACACAAACTCGCAAGTAAATTAAAGGACACATTTTGATGGATTAAAAGGACAAAAAATGCGCCTAATTAACTTAAAACCATGTGGGGTGAACCCATGTGCAACATGACTAGAATTAATAGTAGAAAATAACGGAATTATGTTAGGTGGCACAGCTGCTTTAAATTCAAAAATTATTTCAGTGGAGCCTAACGTTTTCGTTTTAAATTTGGAATTAAATTTTGATTTAAAAATTTCGTAATGAATAGCCTGCAGAAAACGCTCGTCACCAACTACGTTTACCCACATCCATCTAAGTAAGCCTAATGGGGAGGCGGTAATAATAAACTTCTCCAAATATAAAGGGCTAGAAATGGCTTAGATCGTGTCCTAACAAATCATCTACTCGTGTTAAATGAACCGGAGGGAGAGTCGACATGGGTGATTCCGTAGGGGAAGTTAAGTCACACTCAACATCAAAACACGGATTACTCGTCCAAGAACAAGCCACCGGTTGCAGGGCGTTAAAATCATAGGAAAAATTAAATAGTGGATTCACCCTCATTGAAAACTCAGCCGACAAGTCTTCCAACTCATTTGATACTTCATTTAATTCATAATTAGTGATCGTATCATAGGTAGGCGAAATCGTATCCGACAAAATTTCTAAACAGTTTTGGGCTTCTATCGAAGGAGCTAACATCAAAGAAATGTTTATCGGGTCCTCAGTGCTACCGTCATCCATAAATAGCCTTCCAACACTGGGTAAATCTTCCAAAACATCACATCCTTCGTTAAACAAATCTTCCAACAAAGTGGGTACATTGTTTAAATCAGGATGGAGGTTTGTGCAAATCGAATCCCGGGGAGAATCTAAATAAGTATGAACCTCAAGCAACGATGAAAATATCAATGAACTATCTCCCGGATGTGCACCACTAAGATCATCCCAAGATAAACATCCATCCCAAGGTGACTCTTCCAACACCGTCGAAACATCTACTAATCCTAGATCATTCATAATAATATTATGATCCTCACTCGCACTTATCCGACTAGACTGATCTAACGGGGAAGCTAAATAAATGGGCACCTTAATATGTTCTTGGCTAGAAGGAACTAGCTCGTGTTGTAGCAGGTCATCACCTAAATCAGTAATAGGTAAGCTCTCAACATAGGGTGACTCAGCCGGAATGTCCTCTGACTCAGGGTCATCAGAAGACTCCATAACTATCAAGGGAGACGCCTCAAAAACATCACCGAAAGAAAGAGGAGACGATTCCTCAGAGGAGAAATCCTCGTCCAGGTCACTAGGGTAACCAATCTCCTCATCATCACTCAAATCGCAAGCGTATTTAGCCTCGTCCTCAGTGACGGACACAGTCCTAGACACGGCCTTAGAGTCAATAGGAGAGACAACGACTTATTCAGGCAACTCGGGGAGAGACTTTATAGGGCCTTTGGGCATAATCTGGGTAGGATGCTCAATATAGCAAAGATAAGGTGCGCCACTTGACACATATGTCATAATCGTTTGCCTACCTTTACGGGTAGGATTACCTCACTCCGCGGGCTTATGACAGTCCTAGCAGTCACATGTATAGAACTCGGGATAGGGGACCTCACTATTTCCCTTCCTCTATAGGTGGGTGCAGGTACGCTAGGGGAAGCTATACCAACCTGGAGAAAGGACCTGTCTTGGGATAATATGTCACTCCTATGATCCGGCTTGGTTCTAGTGCCATAACAATACTGGCTATCGGATGTCGGGCTAGAACTAAGGCGGTAGGGGGAATCAAATTTCGCTGAGAGAATTCTTCGCATGTCCGGCCAAGCATAAGGATAGCTACCAGCACCACGCTCTTTCTCTTTGTTCAGCCAAAACTCGCGGGCTCGACCTCTTAACCGCTCTCGGACTACACTAACCTTTAGGTAATCGCCCAATTGGTTATATTCGAAATAGGTTTCTACCCCCTCAAGCCAGTATGTAAAATACTTGGGATCCCCATAACAATCATAGATAAAAATTATAGTCTGTAGATAAGTCAGGGGATGATTGGAAGCATTAACGTCAAAAGCCATTTCAGTGTGAACCGGAGAGGACACTCGATCCGGATTTTGTGCGAATGCAAAGAAAAGGGTACCTGAAAAACTAATTCTAGGAAAGATGGAATTGTTCCCGCCTAATAGCTAGGGTAAAAATATATATTTTTGGTTTGCTTGCGGGAAATAATATGAAGATTATTAAATAATTTTTTTTATTTTGCTGAAAAAAAATAAATAGATATGCCACTATTTGCAGACCAAAATTAAATATTTACAAAGATTTAATAAAAATAATGACTTAATAAAAATAAAATATTTTTTTGATTTCTTACTAATAAAATGATAGAGAATTTCATGAATTTTATTTTTTTTATATTTGAAAAAAATTGAAAATTTTAGCCCGCTATTTGCATACCAAAAATTTAAAAATTGATTTTTATAAAATACCATGCAACGAGTGAGTGCGTGTTAACGTGCCAAATAAGAGGGGGAGGGTGCCAATTAGGAAATTGACGTGAAACTCCCTCTGATACCAAATTGATGTACGCTTATCCTTTTTGGGCGTTATGGTGTTCGACGTAACTAACGCGACGCTCTCGAATAACTCTCACGTCACACTCAAGCATTTAACATAGCAGTGGTTTAATTAATATTATTACTAAACTAACAATTACGGGGGTTCGCAAAACCCCTTAAGTTAATTCCAAGGCGATAGGCACATGTCCTCTCAAGCGAAAAGAACCCACACGGTTCGATCGAGCATGTTGTACCAAAAGAGAAACCACCGAAAATAAAAGATTTCGGGCAAGGGTAGTTCTCTCCCAACAAACTATAAACGAGGGCCGCCACGCCTCACAAACTTAAACGAAAATATGGTAAACCGGACAATAACTAAAATAAATTAACCACAAAAAATCAAGCGTTACACAAGCCACGCAATTTGCTAATGCCATAAGATCTATCTAAAGAAGAGAAATACATGAAGGTGGAAATGTTCGTTACCCAACCAGATTTGATGAATCCGGTTCACTATACTAGAATCGTTCTTCAATGGCTCCGCCAGAGATATGCCGGAGGGAGAGAAATTCGTCGCCTTCTTCGTATCATGCTATATTTGGAAAGTCCCGGCGAAATCTTCTGAATATGGAATTAATATTTCCCAATAAGACAGGAGAGAGAAAAGGTGGCAGGACATCGAAAATATTTAAGGAATGATATAATTCAAATATGGTAGGTTGAGAAATTATGGACGGGGATATATTTTGAATATGGTAAATAAGGGGGAATATTGTAGAGAATACATTGGATTAGGAAAGAGATTTGATGTGGAGGGAAAGAGGAGAAGGTGGGGCTCGGTTTTGTTGGTGTTGGAGGGGGCTCGGGTTTGAAGAGGATGAGGGCTGCTCGGGTGAGGGAGTTTTGGGTGGTGGCCGGGTCTTGTGAGGGAGGAGTTAGGTGGCAGCTTTGGAGGTTGGTGATCGAGGTGGCTTGGCTAGGGTTGCTAGGAGGTGGCTCAGGTCAGTTGGGCGAAAGAGGTGGCCGGTTGTGTGAAGGATGAAGAGGATGGTAAGTCTCGGGTATCAAGGATGTAAAGAAGTGATGAAGGGAGAAGGGGAGGAGAAGGGAGGCCGATACAGAGGGGAGGAGGAGGGTGGCCGACGGCAAAAGAAGAAGAAGAGGAATAGAGGGGGGCCGAAACTTGCCTTGGAGAAGGAGGAGGATTTCAATCTTGAAATTGATTTTCTTTTCATTCATTAACTAGGGAAAAACAAACGAGTACATGACTTTATATAGTATTTACATTCAAGGGAAAAGGGATACATGCTGCCCAACATGAAAATGAAATAAAACACAACACATACACCATGGTTTTATAACATAACCATGTTAAAAATAATACATGAAATTAAACATGAAATAAAAATGATAATTTCGAAATAAAACAACTAATAAAATATTTTATTGGTCAATTATTTTTTATTAATATGTATTATTAATAAATAATAATTGGGCATGCGCTCGGGACGGCTATTGTGGTGACGCTTCCAAGGGTCGTCTGTAAGCATGCTGTCGCCGTCATCAAAGTGTTGCAGACCGACGTCTCCATTCAAATCTACCGGGTCACCATCATCGTCAGAGGGAGGATGCTCCTTGGCCACATGTCATGGGAAGTCGGCTCCATCAATCCTCCCCCTCTTAAAAATAATCATCACTGATGAGTATACCTGTGTACTCGCCTGGAAGGTCAACGGCGGGGAAGAAGAACCTGCATGGCAAAAGGTAGTCTTGGAGGTGTAACACCCCAAAAAGACCCCAAAGAGACTCAATAGAAAATTTGAGTAGCAGGCTGTTTTACACGGCCTGGGACACGGGCGTGTCCCAGGGCGTGTCGGGTGTACACGGCCTGGGACACGGGCGTGTCCCAGGGCGTGTTCAGGTTAGTCGACGATTGAGAGTCGACGAGCGTCGAGCCTGGGACACGGCCTTCGACACGGGCGTGTCCCAGGGCGTGTTCGAATTATTTTTCGAAATTGGCCTATTCGAGTCAGAGCCATACACGGCCTTGAACACGGCCTTGAACACGGGCGTGTGAGGCTAGACACGGGCGTGTCAGCTGCCGTGTTCCGACCCGTGTACTGGTTTTGGAAATCAGTGAGTACCGTGTATCAGGAGACACGGGCGTGTCAGGTTCGACACGGGCGTGTCGATACCCGTGTTGTTCAGTCGGTTCAATACCGCGTGTGCCGCTTAAGGGTACACGGCCTGTGACACGGGCGTGTCACAGGCCGTGCCAGCCAAAAATAGAGTTTTTTGGGCAGATCGTGGCCGTTCAGATTCTCTCTTTTGATCCAAGGGCTCAGGTTGTTTCCTGGCTGGATTAACTCCGTGAAGGAAGGATGAAGATTCATTCTTCATTTGTCCTTAAGGAAGAGAGAAGGAGAGAGGAAGAAGAAGAAGGAGGAGGAGAGCAAGCCACCGGCAGAGTTCCCGTGGTCCGATTCGTGATCCGAAGCCGGCGTTGTGAAGGCAAGGCTGCTGCGGTTCTTTCTCACCGGCTAGTTTTCGATGACTCCGAAGAGATCGACAAGGGTAACGATCTCCCTCCTTGGACATGTGAAGTCCTTCTTTTCTGCATTGCATAGGGAAAACCCTTCCCCGCGAGTGTGCGGTGGGTTGTGGTGTCCCTTGGGGTAGATATGTGAAGTCCCCCTTGTTAGAGGCCGGAATTGGAGTACGGCTCTAGGCATGCTGTGTGAAGCCCATCTGGACGTGGTCTGGATTGGTGATGCTTGTTTGCATATCGGAGAAGGCTCCGTGATTATGGCTTGTGATGCCTTGTTCCTACCTGTTGCTTGGTGCGGCAGGAAGTACTGGACGATGTCCAGGAAATGAAGAGGGTTGGATGCAACTCTTGTGGCCGTGTGTTGCCACTTTGTGAGTGGTTGAGCCGTTGGGCTGCAACTCGATGAAAAGGCAGATTGCCGAACAGGAAAGGTGAAACCGACCCGCGCCTATAAATAGCCATGGATACTTCCTTATTCGAGGTGGCACGGCGACTTGAGCAACGGGGGGTGGCTGATCCGTACCTGCGTTAGGTCCGTCCGACTTGGAAGCCTGGTTATAGGTTTTGTTGGAGCGCCTAATGAGAGTCTTAGGCCCGCGCGCCGGAAAGACTAGAATGCTCAAATACCATGTAGACGGTGGTGTTGACCCTGGTATTCCGGTACACCAAGAATGTGCCCTGAGTGCACGGACTGTCGGGCCGTGTGGCCGATAGTTGTGATGGCTTGAATGTGCCTGCGCGCACATAGTTGCTATTTGATGATGCCATGCTTGCAGGGAAAGAATGCTCATGCCCCGAGAAAGGGGTAGGATTGTTATAATTGGGTCAGCTGAAAGCTGATCGTTGCATTGTTTGCCACCGGTTGGGTGGATTGTTCCCGTGCAGGTGCTGGAGAGCCAAGTGGTAAGTGATGGGCTGAAGCCCTACTGCTGTTGCTGCTGCTGCTGCGGCTAGCCCTTGAAGGCTAGCGAATATGTTTTCTCTTTTACTCATGTATGGCCGGCCTGCGCGCCGAGGTTTGTAAAACATGTTGTATGTAAGAGGAACTGTAAGGCCTTAAGGCCAAACTCTTGTATTTGTGTACATTCCGTGCTATATATAAAGGTGGTTTATATATTGGACATTCCTGTGTAGAGTTTAAATTGGTAACTTAAAGCTTCCGCTAGAATGCTCTGAGTTAGGATTCATATGGTTTGGTATTATCCTGTGACCTCACCGTCTGTTTGTGGCATATAGTGTGGGGCCCCGGCCGGACCTTCTACTATACGTCATTTAACGGATGGGGTCGTTACATTTTGGTATCAGCTTTTGTCGGTCTTCCTCATTCGAATTCGTGGTCGAATTCTTTTGTGGGGTGGCGAGCACGTGTTTGTGCGACCTGCTGTAACGCTAATGAACACTGGAATGTCCATTAAGGAATGTACAAAATCTTGTTTGAGGAATCTACGCGTTCCTTTTTGTGTTGTTTTGCTTGCATACGTTCGCTAATGTGTGTCTTGTCCACCTATAGGTGACACGTAGTGGTGCTGGGCAGTCTGAGGCCCAGCGCTCTGATGAGAGTGCGGCACCAGCTGAGGTGCCAACACCTCCTCCATCTGCGGAAACTGTTCGTTTAGTTGCTGAGGCGCTATTTGCCATGATTCAGCCGACCGGGCAAGCGCAGCCGGCAGTAGTGCCAGTTCGTGTTGATGTATGACCCGAGCCGGTTGAGGCTGTAGATCCACGAGCAGCTGACCGACAGTTGAAGCAATTCATGAGCTTCAGTCCTCCTACGTTTGCGGGAATGGGATCCCCAACGCAGGCGGAAGATTGGTTATCACGTGTCAAGAGGATAATGACAGCGATCAGGGCGGAGGAAACTCTTAAGGTCACCTTGGCCACCTTCATGCTTGAAGGAGAGGCGCGGTTGTGGTGGGACGAGGTTGAGGTACAACATTTGGCGGGCAGGCAATTAACACAAGTGTCGATTGAGGAATTCTCTCGATTATTTCTGGCGAAACATGTCCCAGCAGCGCAACGCATTGCTATGGAAAATGAGTTCCAACGGTTAAAGCAAGGGGAAGATAGTGTGGATGTCTACTTGCATGAGTTTACCAGGTTGGGATGATATGCGGGAACAATCTTCGCGGATGACCAAAGGAAAACAAATCGGTTCTATGAAGGATTGCAGGATGAGTTGCGATTCCTGCTTTCGAGTTCAGTGAGCCAAGGGTTTCAGGCGTTGGTTGATACTGCGTGCGCGTTGGAGAAGGACATGAAGCGAGTGCAAGGGAATAAGGGCTTGGTTGGGTCGAAGCCAGAGTTTCAAGCACCTCGCCCGAGCAAATCGTTTTACCAGAAGAAATGGGGCAAGAGGTCCAAGCCATCTGGGCAAGTGACTACGACCGTTGTGTCGAGAGCGACATCAAGGCCGGATGCTCGTACATGCTATAACTGTGGCCGGGTGGGCATATAGCTCGTGACTGCCGGGTTGTGCAGCCCAAAGGGGAAAAGAAGACGGGTGCGTCTTATGCTGAGAAGGGCAAAGCGGTGGTTGATTCCTCTGCGTCTCAGGTGCAGCCCCGAATCTATCAACTTGGCCAACAGGAAGCGATTAAGCAAAGTGACGTCGTCACAGGTACGAGTTGAGTTAGCTTACTTGCTTATGTGCTTTGTTTTTGGTTATGTATAGCTTGTGCATGATGTGTGTGCTGCAGGCTTTGTCCTGATTCGGAATAATTTGGCGAGAGCCCTGTTTGATACGGGTGCTTCGCATTCTTTTCTGTCTGAGGATTTCGTATCTCGAATCGGGGTACCAAGTCATGTGACGGTGGATAGTACAAGGGTGCTATTGCCGAATGGCTGTGTGATGCTTGCGGATAGGGCTTGCGATGTGGATGTGCAAATAGGAAGTCGGGATTTCGGTTTGAGTGCAGGTGTGCTACCGTTGTCGGAGTTTGATGTGATCTTTGGTATGGACTGGCTCTCGGAGCAGCGTGCCTTTATTGATTGCAACTCCAAGGAGATTACACTGGGCCAGAATACCGGGCTTGTGACGAAGTTCGCTGGTATGCGAGGAGTTGGCGGAACGTTGTTGTCTGCACTCCAAGTCGTCAATGCTGTTCGGAAGGGCGCGGAGTTATTCTTCACGCTAATTCAGGCTGTTGAGCCAAAGGCCAGTGTCGGTGAAGTGCCAGTTGTGTCAGAGTTTGCCGACGTGTTTCCCAAAGATCTTCCTGGGTTACCACCCCAGCGGGAGATTGACTTCTCTATTGAGTTGGTGCCAGGTGCGAAACCTGTGGCCCGCTCTCCATATCGCGTCGCGCCAAAAGAGATGGCTGAGTTGAAAGTCCAATTGCAAGAGTTGTTGGAGCAGGGATATATACGCCCAAGTATGTCACCTTGGAGCGCGCCTGTTCTCTTTGTAAAAAAGAAAGACGGTAGCTTACGGTTGTGTATTGACTACCGCGAGTTGAATAAGCTGACGGAGAAAAACAAATATCCGATCCCACGGATTGATGACCTCTGTGATCAGCTGGTGGGATCAACGGTCTATTCCAAGTTGGATTTGAAATCGGGATATTATCAGCTAAGGATTCGGGAAGGTGACATTCCCAAGACGGCGTTTGGAACACGCTACGGTCATTATGAGTTCACGGTAATGCCGTTTGGCCTATGTAATGCGCCTTCGGTATTTATGGACCTAATGCATCGAACGTTCCGAGAGTACTTGGATTTGTTTGTTATTGTGTTTATCGATGACATCTTAGTATACTCTCAGTCGGAAGAGGATCACGCAAACCATTTGCGGTTGGTCTTGCATACCCTGCGGCGGAATAAGCTTTTTGCCAAGTTCTCAAAGTGTGAGTTCTGGCTCTCTTCAGTAGCCTTTTTAGGCCATGTGGTAAGCGGAGAGGGTATCGCGGTGGATCCGTTGAAGATAAGTGCCATCCGAGATTGGCCAGTGATGTCTTCAGTGGCCGAGGTCAGGAGCTTCCTTGGACTTGCGGGCTACTATAGACGGTTTGTGGAAAACTTCTCACGGATTGCTTTACCTCTCACCACGCTGACGAAAAAGATCAAAAGTTCATTTGGACGCCGGAGTGCGCACGAGCTTTTGAAGACTTGAAGAGTCGTTTGACCACGGCGCCTGTGTTGACATCGCCATGTGGTACCGATGGGTATGAGATCTATAGTGATGCATCAGGGAGCGGCTTAGGCTGCGTTCTTCTGCAATTTGGTAAAGTGATTGCTTATGGCTCACGTCAGTTGAAAGTGCATGAGCGGAATTACCTCGTCCATGATTTGGAGTTGGCGGCGGTAATCTTTGCGCTCAAGTTGTGGCGGCACTATCTATATGGCGTTAAAGTGGATATCTATACGGATCACAAGAGCCTAAAGTATTTGTTGGATCAGAAGGATCTGAATATGCGACAACGAAGATGGATGGAGTTCCTTGGGGACTATACCTTCGAGATTCACTATACTCCCGGGAAGGGAAATGTGGTTGCTGATGCTTTGAGTCGAAAGACTCCGGTACGGGCAAGCTGGTTGCAGAGGCATGATCAGCGTTTAATCCAGGAATTGGAAGCATTGGAGATATCTTGCGTTGACAAGGGTGCGTCAACCGATGCATGCTTGAACTGGACGGAGGTGCAGTATGACCTTACGGACAGAGTTTGGCGAGCAACAGAGCTTGATGAAAGTCTCCAGCGCTATGCTAAAGATGGGCCGGATGACCAATTCTCTTGGGATAACGGGTTGTTAAGAAGAAATGGCCGAGTGTGCGTCCCAAGTGTGGGTAAATTGAGGGAAGAGTTGATGTATGAAGCGCACTTTGCAAAGTACTCAGTTCACCCAGGGAGCACAAAGATGTACAGAGATATGAAAAAGTTATTCTGGTGGCCCGGACTAAAGAAAGATGTCGCACGTTATGTGGCTGAATGCAATACTTGTGCGTTAGTGAAAGCAGAATGCCAAAAGCCTGGCGGTTTCCTGAAGTCATTACCTATTCCGGAGTGGAAGTTCGATGATATTTCGATGGATTTCGTGCACGGGTTGCCGAGATCTCAACGCGGTCATGATTCAATCTGGGTGATTGTGGACCGGTTGACGAAAGTGGCGCACTTCCTTCCAAACAGAAGAGACGATTCAGTGGAAACCTTGGCCAAGCTGTATGTGGAGCAGGTTGTTCGACTGCACGGTGTTCCTCGGAGCATCGTTAGTGACCGTGATGGGCGGTTCACATCGAATGATTGGCGGCTCGTTCATCAAATGTTGGGTACAAAGTTAGCGTTTAGTACGGCCTTTCATCCCCAAACGGATGGCCAGACTGAACGAACCAACAGGACGATGGAGGACATGCTCCGCATGTGCGCCCTAGACTTTGGTAAGCGATGGGAAGAGTATATATTTCTCGTCGAATTTGCCTATAATAATAGCTACCAAGCGAGTATTAGTATGGCACCATTTGAGGCGTTGTATGGTCGGAAATGCCGTACACCGTTAGCTTGGGCAGAAGCAGGCGAATCTAAGCTGAATGGGAAAAAGGAAGTCGAAGAAGCTACTTCACTCATACGCTCTATTCGGGAGAGGCAATTGATAGCCCAAGATCGTCAAGCAAAGTACTACAATGCCAAACATCGGAACGTGGAGTTCGCGGTGGGTGATTGGGTATATTTGAAGATCAAACCCTTCAAAGGCGTGTCCAGGATTCGGCGTTTGAAAAAGCTAAGTCCGAGGTATCTTGGTCCGTTTGAGGTGGTGGAGCGAGTTGGGGAAGCTGCTTATCGACTAGCACTTTCAGCGGACTTGGGTGGATTACATGATGTATTTCACATCTCAGTCCTTCGTAAGGCGGTGAAGGATCCAGCTCAAGTAGTGGAGAATGATCGGGTACCGGTCGAGTATGGGCTAACGACGAGGGTTAGACCCATTCGGATCGAGGATCGAGCCGAGAAACAGTTGCAGAACAAAGTGATCGGGATGGTCAAGGTCCGATGGGACAATTGTGGCCGTGAAGAGCTAACATGGGAGCTAGAGCAGACCATGCGAGCTGAATTTCCCGAGTTATTTGTATAAACTGTAGACCGTGTACTTTTTGTTATAACATAGTTATAGCATTGCTGGTTCTTGTTTCCTTACCGTGCAAATTTCGAGGCGAAATTTTGTTAAGGGGGGAGGGTTGTAACACCCCAAAAAGACCCCAAAGAGACTCAATAGAAAATTTGAGTAGCAGGCTGTTTTACACGGCCTGGGACACGGGCGTGTCCCAGGGCGTGTTCAGGTTAGTCGACGATTGAGAGTCGACGAGCGTCGAGCCTGGGACACGGCCTTCGACACGGGCGTGTCCCAGGGCGTGTTCAAATTATTTTTCGAAATTGGCCTATTCGAGTCAGAGCCATACACAGCCTTGAACACGGCCTTGAACACGGGTGTGTGAGGCTGGACACGGGCGTGTCAGCTGCAGTGTTCCGACCCGTGTACTGGTTTTGGAAATCAGTGAGTACCGTGTATCAGGAGACACGGGCGTGTCTCAAGAATGACACGGGCGTGTCAGGTTCGACACGGGCGTGTCGATACCCGTGTTGTTCAGTCGGTTCAATACCGCGTGTGCCGCTTAAGGGTACACGGCCTGTGACACGGGCGTGTCACAGGCCGTGTCAGCCAAAAATAGAGTTTTTTGGGCAGATCGTGGCCGTTCAGATTCTCTCTTTTGATCCAAGGGCTCAGGTTGTTTCCTGGCTGGATTAACTCCGTGAAGGAAGGATGAAGATTCATTCTTCATTTGTCCTTAAGGAAGAGAGAAGGAGAGAGGAAGAAGAAGAAGGAGGAGGAGAGCAAGCCACCGGCGGAGTTCCCGTGGTCCGATTCGTGATCCGAAGCCGGCGTTGTGAAGGCAAGGCTGCTGCGGTTCTTTCTCACCGGCTAGTTTTCGATGACTCCGAAGAGATCGACAAGGGTAACGATCTCCCTCCTTGGACATGTGAAGTCCTTCTTTTCTGCATTGCATAGGGAAAACCCTTCCCCGCGAGTGTGCGGTGGGTTGTGGTGTCCCTTAGGGTAGATATGTGAAGTCCCCCTTGTTAGAGGCCGGAATTGGAGTACGGCTCTAGGCATGCTGTGTGAAGCCCATCTGGACGTGGTCTGGATTGGTGATGCTTGTTTGCATATCGGAGAAGGCTCCGTGATTATGGCTTGTGATGCCTTGTTCCTACCTGTTGCTTGGTGCGGCAGGAAGTACTGGACGATGTCCAGGAAATGAAGAGGGTTGGATGCAACTCTTGTGGCCGTGTGTTGCCACTTTGTGAGTGGTTGAGCCGTTGGGCTGCAACTCGATGAAAAGGCAGATTGCCGAACAGGAAAGGTGAAACCGACCCGCGCCTATAAATAGCCATGGATACTTCCGTATTCGAGGTGGCACGGCAACTTGAGCAACGGGGGGTGGCTGATCCGTACCTGCGTTAGGTCCGTCCGACTTGGAAGCCTGGTTATAGGTTTTGTTGGAGCGCCTAATGAGAGTCTTAGGCCCGCGCGCCGGAAAGACTAGAATGCTCAAATACCATGTAGACAGTGGTGTTGACCCTGGTATTCCGGTACACCAAGAATGTGCCCTGAGTGCACGGACTGTCGGGCCGTGTGGCCGATAGTTGTGATGGCTTGAATGTGCCTGCGCGCACATAGTTGCTATTTGATGATGCCATGCTTGCAGGGAAAGAATGCTCATGCCCCGAGAAAGGGGTAGGATTGTTATAATTGGGTCAGCTGAAAGCTGACCGTTGCATTGTTTGCCACCGGTTGGGTGGATTGTTCCCGTGCAGGTGCTGGAGAGCCAAGTGGTAAGTGATGGGCTGAAGCCCTACTGCTGTTGCTGCTGCTGCTGCGGCTAGCCCTTGAAGGCTAGCGAATATGTTTTCTCTTTTACTCATGTATGGCCGGCCTGCGCGCCGAGGTTTGTAAAACATGTTGTATGTAAGAGGAACTGTAAGGCCTTAAGGCCAAACTCTTGTATTTGTGTACATTCCGTGTTATATATAAAGGTGGTTTATATATTGGACATTCCTGTGTAGAGTTCAAATTGGTAACTTAAAGCTTCCGCTAGAATGCTCTGGGTTAGGATTCGTATGGTTTGGTATTATCCTGTGACCTCACAGTCTGTTTGTGGCATATAGTGTGGGGCCCCGGCCGGACCTTCTACTATACGTCATTTAACGGATGGGGTCGTTACAGGAGGGACCTCAAAAACGCATTAGCCAAAGAAGGAAAAAGAATTTCAACAACATCCACCAACATACCTCCGATGGAGACCGAGAAGGAGAACGATCCTAGGAAACTGTCACCACCCAACCCAATAAAAAGCATAGTGGAAAATATATACGAAGAGGTAGACATTTCAAGTGGCATAAAATCATAATGCGTAAAGTATGTAACGATGAAAATAGGAGCTATGCCTCAATCAGCGGAAACTTTTAAAAGAAATGTCATGTCACCAAACTTCCGTAAAATTCGTAAAGAATAAACTAGCCGATTCTTTATTATTTCTAAGGTGCCCAGGAGCATTCATTCAGGGGTGAAAAAAGCTAAAACCAAATCAATCACATAACGGTGGGAGACTTTCTGACACAAACTCGCAAGTAAATTATAGGATGCATTTTGATGGATTAAAAGGATAAGAATGCGCCTAATTAACTTAAAACCATGTGGGGTAAACCCATGTGCAACATGACTAGAATTTATAGTAGAGAATAACGGAACTATGTCAGGTGGCACGGATGCTTTAAATTCAATAATTATTTCAGTGGAGCCTAACGTTTTCGTTTTAAATTTGGAATTAAATTTTGATTTAAAAATTTCGTAATGAAAAGCCAGCAGAAAACGCTCGTCACCAACTACGTTTACGCACATCCATCTAAGTAAGCCTAATGGGGAGGCAGTAATAATAAACTTCTCCAAATATAAAGGGCTAGAAATGACTAGCTCGTGTCCTAACAAATCATCTACTAGAGTTAAATGAACTGGAGGGAGAGTCGACATGGGTGATTCCTTAGGGGAAGTTAAGTCACACTCAATGTCAAAACACGGATTACTCGTCCAAGAACAAGCCTCCGGTTGCAGGCCGTTAAAATAATAGGAAAAATTAAACAGTGGATTCTTCCTCACTGAAAACTCAGCCGACAAGTCTTCCAACTCATTTGATACTTCATTTAATTCAGAATTAGTGATCGTATCATAGGTAGGCAAAATCGTTTCCGACAAAATTTCTAAACAGTTTTGGGCTTCTATCGAAGGAGCTAACATCAAAGAAATGTCTATCGTGTCCTCAGTGCTACCGTCATCCATAAATAGCCTTCCCACACTGGGTAAATCTTCCTAAACATCACATCCTTCGCTAAACAAATCTTCCTACGAAGTAGGTACATTATCTAAATAAGGATGGAGGTTTGTGCAAATCGAATCCCGGGGAGAATCTAAATTAGTATGACCCTCAAGCAACAATGAAAATATCAATGAACTATCTCCCGGATGTGCACCACTACGATCATCCAAAGATAAACATCCATCCCAAGGTGACTCTTCCAACACCGTCGAAATATCTACCAATCCTAGATCATTCATAATAATATTATGATCCTCACTCGCACTTATCCGATTGAACCAATCTAACGGGGAAGCTAAATAAATAGGCACCTCAATATATTCTGGGCTAGAAGTAACTAGCTCGTGTTGTAGTAGGTCATCACCTAAATCAATAATAGGTAAGCTCTCAACATAGGGTGACTCAGCCGGAATGTCTTCTGACTCAGGGTAATCAGAAGACTCCATAAATATCAAGGGAGACACCTCAAAAACATCGCCGAAAGGAAGAGGATATGATTCCTCAGAGGAGAAATCCTTGTCCAGGTCACTAGGGTAACCAATCTCCTCATCGTCACTCAAATCGCCAGCGTATTCAGCCTCATCCTCAGTGACGGGCACAGTCCTAGACATGGCATTAGACTCAACAGGAGAGTCCACGACTAATTCAGGCAACTCGGGGAGATACTTAATAGGGCCTATCGGCATAATCGGGGTAGGATGCTCAATAGAGCCAAGATCAGGTGCGCCACTTGACACATATATTATAATCGTTTGCTTACATTTACGGGTAGGATTACTCTCACTCCGCGGGCTTATGGCAGTGCTAGCAGTCACATGTACAGAACTCGGGATAGGGGACCTCACTATTTCCCTTCCTCTATAGGTGGGTGCAGGTACGCTAGGGGTAGCTCTACCAACCTGGAGAAAGGACCTGTCTTGGGATAATATTTCACTCCTATGATCCGGCTTGGTTCTAGTGCCATAACAATACTGGCTATCGGATGTCAGGCTAGAACTAAGGCGGCAGGGGGAATCAAATTTTGCTGAGAGAATTCTTCGCATGTCCGGCCAAGCATAAGGATAGCTACCAACACCACGCTCTTTCTCTTTGTTGAGCCAAAACTCGCGGGCTCGACCTCTTAACCGCTCTCGGACTGCACTAACCTTTAGGTAATCGCCCAATTGGTTATATTCGAAATAGGTTTCTACCCCCTCAAGCCAGTATCTAAAATACTTGGGATCCCCATGACCATCATAGGTAAAAATATTAGTGTGTAGATAAGTCAGGGGACGATTGGAAGCGTTAACGTCGAAAGCAATTTCATTGTGAACTGGAGAGGACACTCGATCCGGATTTTGTGCGAATGAAAAGAAAAGGGTACCTGAACAACTAATTGTAGGAAAGATGGAATTGTTCCCGCCTTATAGCTAGGGTAAAAATATATATTTTTGGTTTACTTGCAGGAAATAATATGAAGATTATTAAATAATTTTTTTTTATTTTGCAGAAAAAAAATAAAAAGATAGGCCGCTATTTGCAGACCAAAATTAAAAATTTACAAAGATTTAATAAAAATTATAACTTAATAAAAATAAAATATTTTTTTGATTTATTACTAATAAAATGATAGAGAATTTCCAGAATTTAATTTTGTTGAAATTTGGAAAAAATTGAAATTTTTAGGCCGCTATTTGCAGACCAAAAATTTAAAAATTGATTTTTATGAAATACCAAGCAACGAGTGAGTGCGTGTTAACATGCCAAATAAGAGGGGGAGGGTGCCAATTAGGAAATTGACGTGAACCTCCCTCTGATACCAAATTGATGCAGGCTTTTCCTTTTTGGGCGTTATGGTGTTCGACGTAACTAACGCGACGCTCTCGAATAACTCTCACGTCACACTCAAGCATTTAATGTAGCAGTGGTTTAATTAATATTATTACTAAACTAACATTTAAGGGGGGTTCGCAAAGCCCCTTACGTTAATTCAAAGGCGATAGACCAATGTCCTCTCAAGCGAAATGAACCCACACGGTTCGATCGAGCGTATTGTACCAAAAGAGAAACCTCCGAAAACAAAAGATTTCGGGCAAGGGTGGTTCTCTCCCAATAAAATATAAACGAGAGCCGCCAAGCCTCACGAACTTAAACGAAAATAAGGTAAACAAGACAATAACTAAAATAAATTAACCACAAAAATCAAGCATTACACAAGCCACGCAATTTGTTAATGCCACAAGATCTATCTAAAGAAGAGAAATACAAGAAGGTGGAAATGTTCGTTACCCAACCGGATTTGATGAATCCGGTTCACTTTACTACAATCATTCTTCAACGGCTCCGCCAGAGATACGCCAGAGGGAGAGAAATTCGTCGCCTTCTTCGTATCACACTATATTTGGAAAGTCCCGGCGAAATCTTCTTAATATGGAAATAAGATTTCCCAATAAGGTAGGAGAGAGAAAAGGTGGCAGGATATCGGAAATATTAAAGGAATGATATAATTCAAAAATGGTAGGTAGAGAATTTATGGACGGGGATATATTTTGAATATGGTAAATAAGGGGGAATATTGTAGAGAATACTTTGGATTAGGAAAGAGATTTGGTGTGGAGGGAAAGAGCAGAAGGTGGGGCTCTGTTTTGGTGGTGGTGGAGGGGGCTCGGGTTTGAAGAGGATGAGGGCTGCTCTGGTGAGGGAGTTTTGGGTGGTGGCCGGGTCTTGTGAGGGAGGAGTTAGGTAGCTGCTTTGGAGGTTGGTGATGGAGGTGGCTCGGCTAGGGTTGCTAGGAGGTGGCTCGGGTCGGTTAGGGGAGAGTGGTGGCCGGTTGTGTGAAGGATGATGAGGATGGTAAGGCTCGGTTAACAAGGATGTAAATAAGTGATGAAGGGAGAAGGGAGGAGAAGGGAGGCCAAGAGAGAGTGGAGGAGGTGGGTGGCCGACGGCCAAAGAAGAAGAAGAGGAATAGAGGGGGGGCCGAAACTTGCCTTGGAGAAGGAGGAGGATTTCAATCTTGAAATTGATTTTCTTTTCATTCATTAACTAGGGAAAAACAAAGGAGTACATGCCTTTATATAGTCTTTACAATCAAGGGAAAAGGGCTACATGCAGCCCAACATGAAAATGAAATAAAACACAACACATACACCATGGTTTTATAACATAACTATGTTACAAATAATACATGAAATTAAACATGAAAAAAAATGATAATTTCGAAATAAAACAACTAATAAAATATATTATTAGTCAATTATTATTTATTAATATGTATTATTAATAAATAATAATTGGGCTTGCGCTCCGGACGGCTATTGTGGCGACGCTTCCAAGGGTCGTCCGTAAGCATGTTGTTGTCGTCATCAAAGTGTTGAGGACCGACGTCTCCATTCAAATCTACCGGGTCACAATCATTGTCAGAGGGAGGACGCTCCTTGGCCACATGTCATGGGAAGTCGGCTCCATCACTTAGCTAAATTTCTACATCTGCAACATCTTAAGCGTTGAGATCGTTGAGTGGGCATGCCTCACTCAACACTTTTTTCCTTGGTCAATTTTTTGCATCTACAACATCGTAAGCTTTGTGAGCGTTGAGTGAGCAACCCTCACTCAACGCTTTTTGCCTTGGCTAGATTTACTTATACTTGGCATTGAGTGAGTAGGCTCCACTCAACGCCAAACTACTTAACAGACACTTATGTTATCCGACGTTGAGTGAGTGAGCTACACTCAATGCATTTGGACTTAGCCAAATTTCTATATCTAAAAAAGAACACTCCCTTTGAGAATTAGTCAACGCATTATTAAATGGCATTGAGTGAGCTTGCCTCACTCAACGCTTGTGGAATTGGTAAATATTCACAGTTTTCCCATGACGTTTACTGATTGAGCTATACTCAATTATTATGAAGCTATGGCGTTGAGTGAGTGAGCTACACTCAACGCCTGTGGACTTAACCAATTTTCTGCTCATTCTACTTAGGCTATTAAAGCATTAGCCTGTCTCACAGCCTCTTTCTGTATGTCGTTGAGTGAGTTAACTTCACTCAATGCTTGTGGATTTAGCCACTTTTCTAGCTTGCCATTACTTTGTCTTTGACTCAATAGGCCCCACTCAGCGCTATAACTCAACTAGAGTTAAGTGAGTAGCCTTCACTCATCTCCTGTGTACTTAGACAGATTTTTATCTATCAACACCTTAGGTAAGAGTTTACCCGACTTAGCCACTTAGGCAATCTGTCCCATCAATGTTATAGGACAACCTTGCATGTATGAACTTGAACATGTATTAAATATATCATTATGTATGCTCATTGACATATTTTACTTCTTCAAATCTAGGACATTATGGGCAATGGACCCAACAAACATATATGTCTGAACAAAAAAAAAAGAAACAATAGATCGACTACCTCCCAACAGTGAGGAAAGGACAACTGCAACAACTGCAGACACCTAGACACAACCAAACCTAGCCGCTCAACCGACTACTGCTCTAAACTTGAGGCATTCAAAAGAAAAGACTACCTCAGCAAGAAAATACAAGTGGCAAATAAAATAATTAGAAAATAATAATCAAAAGAAAGCAAAAGGGGTTACCAACCCTAACCATAAGAATGACAGACAAACCTCAGCTAATAAGTCAAACTATAACAAGTAAGGTAAAATTCTGAACAATAGAGCAAGTGAAGTTGCACCAAGTGGGAAATGAAGCCATGCTTCGATAAAATCTGCAAAATTAAGCGTCCAATATTTATCTATGTAATATGAAGAAAAGAGACTGAACAGCTCTAAATACGTGATTCATTAATACCGGTAAATACAGTTCTAAGTCAGTGGTGACAATGTCCAACACGACTAACAGACCCAAACATCTCGAGAAGGCACTGATGTGGTGGCCATAATATCCAACACAACCCAATAGTCCAATCATCTCAAAAAGGCAATGTAGTGGTGGACACAATATCCAACACAACCCAAAAGTCCAAGAGAAAACACCAAAAGAAAAACGCACCAAGTGCAATGATTCACGATACGGCACTAGGTTAGTGGTCCTTTATCCACTACCAATAATGGGTCACACCTAAATATCCATAAACATCTATAAAACCCTCAACCAAAACACCGAGCTCCTCCAATGATAAAAGGGAAGAGAAATCCCAAAATTCACCCTAAGGCCCACACTCGATGAATTGGCTCAACTCGGTGAGAAAACTAAGTCCATACTGATTCATCGAGTATACTCGACGAATACAGTAGACATTTGACAAAAAATACTTAGCAAAATTAGTTAATTTACTAATACTCGACGATTCGGCTATCATAACCTTAATACTCAATGAATCGACAAAATTACCTAAGTCTACAGGAAATTCGTAGAGTATACTCAACAAATCTTGAGTTCACTCAACACTCTTAATGCCAAAGCAGTCTCACTCGAAGACTGGACTTAACTCAGCGAGATTTACTTCACTCAATGCTTTCACTCGACGTCTAGCTGAGTTCACTGAGCGCACTCGACACCAAGGCAGTAATACTCAAAGCACTCAACAACATTGGTTCACTCAACACCAAACTGACAATACTCGACGAATTCATCGAATTTACATGAAGCTTTTGACTTAGACTCACAGACTACTTGACGCTCTCAACACCAAGTCAAATTCACTCAATGCCAAGGCTGATACTCGACGAATTCATCGTGAATTCTCGACAAATTTGCCTTAGTTGCAAGGATCACTCAACGCTAAGACTGATCTAGTCAACATGCTCAATGCCAAGGCTACACTCAACGCCAAATGTCAATACTCGGCGAATTTGTCGTGATTACTTGGCAAATTCGTCGTGATTACTCGACGAATCTGACTCCACTAAACGCCTATGCTATTCGACGAATTAGACTTAATACAAGACCCATACTTGAAGAATTTCATTCAGGCTAACCCCACCATACTCAATGAATTTTAATCCTAAGATAAAGGTCATATTCAATGAACTTATTTTTACTAAGACTGTCATATTCGATGAAATTACCTTAGACTATTTGTCCTAACTATCACACACTCGTCAGGTTGACCTAGACTAGTAGTCATATACGATGAATTCTACTTTTACTTGGCTTAAAATCCTACACTACTTAGCAGACTGAACTTGGCCGATCCCTACACTACTCCTAATTCTAAGGAGGGAAGGAAAATAACAAAGAATACACGGAAAAAGACTTGGCAAGGGGAAGAAATCACCACTTGCCTCTAACTCAAAAATCTGGCCACACAAGAGCCCTACATTATGGATCTGTTCGTAAGAACAACTTGGCCAAACTTCTATACACACGTAGATCTCGGCGAGAGAAATCTGAATCTACCCTTCGATGATGATTTCGAGCACCGGAGCTCCTTCAATCGACGATCAGAAGCCTAGCAATGTCCGCCGTTTCTCTCTTTCGCAAAACAGTTTGATGGCTAAGGAAGAAGATGATGAATGGGGTTCCGTCTAAATCGTAAGTGTATTTATACTTATAATATTTAAATAAAATAATATAATACATTATTATTAAACCAAACGTCCAAAAGACTGGAAAATCCTAACCAACCCGGATTTCCACGAAATTTGCACCGAAACAAAATATCGATGCTACAAATCCAACGGTGAAGTCAAAATAACAATCAGACAATCCAAACTAGGGTAAAAACTCCCTGAAGTCAAAAAGACCAAATATCCCAAAAGGCTCCACCGTGTTCCAAAACAAACCTGTCTCGCGAGGGATATCTTAAAAACACACTAGAAATTATCCAAGCTAATATTCTAAGTCAAAACCCCAGATAAAAATATGAGCAAAGTTCACGCTCCAGCAATAACACCCATCAATTACGCATAACATAACGCCCTGACGTCACAAATATGTCGCTGAAGGAATTAAAATAAACATTAGAAAACCAGGGGCGTTACAGCCACTCCCCCTAAAAAGAAGTTTCGTCCCGAAACATGATACACAACTGAATCAACTAAAGAAGGAAAATAACCAAGGGCTATTGAATAAAAATTCTTACCAAAGAAACTAGAAGAATAGAGGAGGATGAACCTCCCTCAAAGCTTGCTCCAACTCCCAAGTCGCGTTCTCCACGTCTTGCTTTCGACACAAAAACTCGACCATGGGTATTGTCTTCCTTCGCAACACCCAATCTTGAGTATCTAGAATGCGAACAGGAATCTCAACATAATAAAGGTTAGGCTGCAACTGGGGCACTAAATCGAGAATACGCCGGTCACTAAGCACACATTTCCGCAACTGGCTCACATGAAACACTTCGTGTACACCAGGAAAATTCCCGGGCAAATCCAGCCTATATGCTGAAACTCTGATGCGTTCAACAACTTGGGAAGGTCCCACGTACCTGGGATCTAACTTGTGGTTCTTTTCAAACCTCTTAACACTAGCCATCGGAGAAACCTTAAGAAAAACCATGTCTACAACTACAAATTCCAACTCAATCCTTCGTCGATTAGCGTTCTTCTCATATGCTCTTGAGCTATTCGAAGCTTCTGTCGAATATGCATCACAGAAGAATTCATTGCTTCTAAGGCTTGCGGACCCAACAATGGTCCTACACCAACTTTGGCCTAAAACAAGGGAGTTCTACAACGTCTCCTATACGAAGCCTCAAACGGGGCCATCTGCAAGCTCTCCTGATAATTGTTATTATAGTAGAATTCCATCAATCTAAACCGCTCGTCCCATGCTCCTCCATGCTCCAAAATATAATATCTGATCATATCTTCCTCAATCTCATTTACTCTCTCTTTCTGGCCATTCGTCAGCGGATGATAAACGGTTGAAAATTTGAGGTCGGTACCCAACCCTTCCTACAAACTTTTCCAGAAACGAGACGTAAACCTGAAATCTCGATCTAACACAATACTAACCGGTACTGCATATAGTCTGATGACCTCAGTCAAATACAACTATGCTATTTTCTTCATGGAGTAATCAATATTAAACGGTACAAAGTGAGCACACTTCGTTAGTCTGTCAACTATTACCCACACTAAATCATGTCCTATGGGAGATCTCGGCAAACCAGTAATGAAATCCATAGAAATACTCTGCCACTTCCAACTTGGAATCTCCAAAGGCGCCAGCTTGCCACCAAGCCTTCCATGATCTGCCTTAACACTCTTGCAGGTGAAGCATTCAAACACAAATTTGGATATATCATTGTTCATTCCATACCACCAAACGATCTTCTTCAGATCTCTATACATTTTTGTTGAACTAGGGTTCTATGCAGCATTAGAACCATGCGCCTCACTGCATAACTTAGCTCGAATATCCACAACAACGGGGATACAATATCTACCGCGGTACTTCAAAGTACTAGTATCATCAATTGAAAAGTCTGGTAATTCCCCTTTCTCCGTTCTACTACGAAGGTGATGAAAATTAGGATTGTAATTTTGATGTAGCCTTGTAAGCATGATCCATGAAGGCTATACTACTTCCAAATTGCCTGGTGAGTCACTACTTCCGACAAAAATACCCATTAACAAAAACTCTTCCTCCAAGGATTCCACCGAAAGTCCAAAGATCTGCGCGGTCTTTCTACACAAGGCATCAACTACCACATTTGCTTTGTCCGGATGATATTGGATCTCGATATCGTAATCCACGACATATTCTAATGATCTACGCTAGCACAAATTAAATTCCTTTTGAGTGAAGATGCACTTCAAACTCTTATGGTCCGTATAAATCTTACACAATGTGTCATACAACAAATGTCTCTACAACTTCAAGGCATAAATCACTGCCGCAAACTCCAAATCAAGAGTAGGGTAGTTCCTTTCATGTATCTTTAATTGCCTCAAACCATACACAATTACCTTCCCTTCTTGCATCAAGACACATCCAAGTACGACGTGCGATGTATCCACATAAACAACATACTCCAATCCTTCGATAGGCAAAGTAAACACTAGAGCAGTGAACAATCTCTTTTTTAATTCCTGAAAAGCTTCCTTGCATTTATCGCTCCAAACGAACACTACGTTCTTCTGTGTCAGCTTAGTTAGCGGCACAAAAAACTTAGAAAATCCTTCCACAAACCTCCTATAATAGCCTGCAAATCCTAGGAAGTTTCTTATCTCTTTGGGTGTGGTTAGTCTTTTCCAATCCATTACTGCATCTATCTTTTTACGGTCAACAAAAATTCCATCCTTATTCACAACATGACCCAAAAAGGAAACCTGAGGTATCCAAAACTCGCACTTACTCAACTTTGTATATAACTTATGCTCTCTCAAGTAGATAAACCAACCGCAAGTATTGGGCATGCTCCCCAGCACTATGGTAATACACCAGGACATCATCAATAAGCACGACCACAAAATGGTCCTAAAAATCATTAAACACTCAGTTCATCATGCCCATGAAGGAGGAGGGTGCATTTATCAAACTAAATGACATTACCAAGGACTCAAAATATCCATGCCGAATGGAAAGCAGTCCGCGGAACATCCGACTCACGGATTCTCAACTGATGGTAGCCTGAATAAAGGTCAATCTTCGAAAACACTGTACTACCACGCAATTGGTCAAACAAATCATCTATCCGCGATAAGGGATATTTGTTCTTGATTTTTACCTTGTTAAATTCCCTATAATTGATGCATAACCTCATAGATCCATCATTCTTCTTTACGAACAACACGGGAGCACCCCATGGCGAAGAGCTTGGCCTAATGAATCCACACTACAACAACTCATCTAGCAGGGTACGCATCTCATCCAGCTCACGCAGAGCCATAAGATACGGTGCCTTAGCAATGGGTGAGTATCTGGCTCTTAATCTATCACAAACTCCACATCTCTCTCAGGCGGAAGACCAGGAAGACTGTCTGGGAAGACATCAGGAAACTATTGCACTACAGGAACAACCTCAAAATATGGCAAACTGCTAAAGGTTTCCAAAATAGAAACAAAACAAGCAAAATAACTGGAATTCAAAAGTTTACGAGCACATAACGCAGAAATAATTGGGGAATCCTGGCGCGGAAAACCATAAACATTGCTGGGGTGGACGTTTTCCATCTTTAAGTCCAAACGCGTAACCTTGCATTGGATAACTGCATCATATCTAGGCAACCAGTCCATGACCAAGATCACATTAAAGTCCTCCAGTTCTAGCACCTTCAAATATGTAAAAGATAGGAAACCACCTAGAAGGATCAGACAACTCTGAATACCTTGGTCAAACACCACCAAATCACTTAAAGGAAACTTAACATGAAACAAATCACCAACTAGCTAGATCGAGAGTCGAACGATGACGCTCTATGAAAGTCCTAGACACGAACGAGTGGGTAGCACCAGAATTGAAAAGAACTCACGCCCAATGGTTATTTATCTTAAACCTCCCTATAAAATGGCATACGTAACAAGGCGAACAAACATCAAAACTATTGTTATGAGCTAAAAGCAAGAACCAGATTATAATCTAACCTGAGATCACTTAGGTGGACATCTGTGCTTCCTCCATAGTCACCACATTTAACTTGCCCTTCCCATTATCTAAATGTTGTGGAGACGACAATGCTTGAAGTGTAACTGGCTGTAGCAGGGGCTGAGACCACGGGATACTTGACTTAAAATGCCCCTTCAATCCACACTAGAAATAGACCTTATCGTTACTCAAACAATTTGCAGCATCATGCCCTTTCTTCTTACACAATCACAAACCATATCTCCTTTGGGAGCACTCTAAATAGCATGCACTTACTGCTGCTTTTGACCTCCTAACCTCTTGAAACACTGCTCAAACAGATGGCCTGACTGGCCATAGAAACTGCATACCTCCTTGTTTCTTTTCTTCGAAGCAAGACCAGACTCCTAAGAGTTCTTACCATCATCGGGCTTCCTCTTATCTTTCCTCATTTGCATGCCTCGATTCTTGGCTTTATTAATGGCTTCGGCTTTAAGAGTAACTTCTACTGCCTCAACATAGTTTTTAGATCCATAAGCGCTAGCCAGTTGCTGGATGTCACTCCTAAGAAAATCAAGAAATAACTTAACTCTGCTAGCTTAAAAATCAATTAAATTTGGGGCAAACCGACTCAACTTACTAAACTCTACCTCATACTCACTGACAGTGAGTTGTCTCTGTTTCAAATGCAAGAAGTTGTTCAACAAACGATCTTTCTCGACCGACGGCAGAAACTTCCTAAGCAAAAAATCCTTGAAAGATTCCCACGAGGATCCATCTGTGAGGTTTTCCTTCTCTCTCAACCACCAGCTCATTGTAAGACACTTAAGCTATTAAGCGACAACCATCACTCTCTAGTCCGCATAAATTCCTGAGTACGAGAACATCTCCTCGATAGCAATCATCCAGTCATCCAATTTAATGAAGTTGGCTCTACTATTGTAGGTTGGAGGTACTTGTCACTAAAAATGCGAGATTAAATTCATCATTGGTGGCAAATGAACTGGAGGCACCAAAGGAGCAGGAGGAACGGGGACAACTTGACCCACAACAGGGTCCTTCCCTCTTAGCCACTGCTCCGAAATGACAGTCAACAGTGCCTGGATCTGCGATTGCATCTCCACCATCTGCCTAGATAGAGCCTCATTGCTCTATCGCAATCCCTCAATAACTGCCTCACTTTACGCACCATATGACTTTCCCTCAGACTATAGAGTCGACCTTGTCACAACATGCTTAGGCAGCATCCTAAGATTACAATGAATAACCAATCGAAACCTAGCTTAACTGCTAGAACTATACAACTTAGTTCATACCATACATGTTTAGACACTTGCTCATACTGCTAACTTGCTCTAGGATTTTCATATTAATGTTATGCTTAAACTTAGGATGATATACCGTCATCCTATACACTCATGTTCATAAACCATGAATGAATGAATTCTTGTTCTTTTTGCTTTAAAACAATGTGTGTACGTATGTCATCATGTAGATCTTTAGCTTGACACGTGTGTTAATGCTATGTTATGTCATTCATGTTGTGCTATGATGAGTACAAGTTATACACATATTTTTGGACTCATCTGTGCTAGTTTTTTCATTGATGCACTACACTTTAGAGCCATATTTGTTCATATTTGTTATTATGTCAATTCCATGATAAGTGCACTTTTGGCCTGCATCCAGTGGGATTTTCTTAGTTATTATTCTTGTGCTCTACTTTGTGTTTTTCTATGTTTGGAGACTATAGTACGCCCGTCTTGGTGGCTCTGCTGTTGTCGCTGTAGGTACAAAGGTTGTGAGCGTGTTCTGGGTTGTTTTGGCAAGTTTCCTGCCTAAGGGCCACTGGTCGTGCATTTTTACACGCACACGATCAGTGGACTCCTTAGGGAACGACCAACTGGTCGTGCATGGCCTGCTCATAAAATTCCCAAACAGTCCAGGAACACTGCGCACGATCATTGGACCTATAGCGCATGACCACTGGTCATGAGCCAATGATCGTGCACACTATTCTCCACTTTTCCAAGTTCTGTCTCGGGCATTCGCACGAGCATATTACATAGTGCTCGCGACCATCGGCCATTTGCCACTGCTCGTGCGTGTTATCCCAGTTTTTCTTGAGTTCTGTCTTTTCTAATCGGATGATCATGGGATCCAGTGTGCACGACCACCGGTCGTACGTCACTGATCGTGCGAATATATATTATTTTTTATGTCTTAGCAGGTTTCTCTGGAGCAGAGCACACGATCTTCAACTGTCAGCATGCACGACCACTGATCGTGCACCACCGACCGTGCACTCTTATTATCTGCTGCTGTATTTAAGCTTGTGCTCCGCGATTTAGGTCAACGACATCCATTTTTCACTATGATCCGCCCGTCATTTCCGCTCCTCTGAGTGGGAAAACTTCCCTCCAGCCGATATTTTCTCTCTCCTACTTAGAGAGTTGATCCGGCCTCTTTTCTTCCTCCAAAATCTTGTAATAGCTTCATATCTGGCCACCATTGTCTTCTCGAAACTCCAAGCTCCATTTCAAGCTCTTGAGGTGCTGCATTCGTGGAGTTCTCAGGATTGATTTAGCCCAGCGATTATTCACGAAGAAGACGGGTTATTGGAAGGAGGTGACAGCCCTTCTGGACCCCGAACGTCATCCGTAGACCGAGCTCGGACAAGGCCCGAGAACCCTTAACTCCGGCCGCAAATCTCAGAAAGCCTTCGTGCGTTTAGTTGTAGTTCTCCCCCTCCTCTTATAGTTACCATGTTCTGAACTTATGGTTTTTTGATTGTTGCTTAAGAACACTATTTAGCTTAAGTATTTCAGCATGTCTATGTGTTGTTATATCTTAGTTTCTTGATTGTGTTGATGAGCTTCAGTTTTTCTTGTTCTTGTTGAGATAGTGGCATTCTAGCGATTGATAGAAGCGTGCGTGGCGAAGAGATGATTGCAACCCTCATTGGCGCATCCATCTTTCATATTACTCTCTTGAGTAATCCACCAAAGAGATGCGGTGACGGCGACCCGCATTAGTTTTATTAGTGTTAAACATAGGAAACCCAAAATCAAACCCTTTGCTTAATTGACACTTGATATAACTCTTTCAATAGCAAAATCAAACTCCCTACTTGCACTCCTCGAGAGATCGATATCTGGGGATTCAAATCCTCAACTTTATTACTTGATAACGATCGGTACACTTTCCATGATTGCTTTAAGTTTTTGGCGCCATTGCCGAGGAGTGCAACCGTTGCGTGTATTTTTCTTTTGAAAAAGTTTTGCAAGTGTTTTTAGTATTTTGATTATTTTTTAGTGTGTTGTATGACATATCTGAACCCTGGTTATAGGGGTGAAGATTTGAGAGTTGATCTTGAGACCGCACGTGCGAGGCAAGCTCGCCTGCGTGCTACTACTACTGAAGAGAGGATTGAGGATCTTGGCTGAGGTTGAAATGGCCATGGTGAATGGGTTGTTTAGGGCCAAGAGGTGGTCCAACCACGCGTTAGGACAATGTGTGATTTCACAACCCCTACTATGGGAAGTGTTTACCCTGGCTTTGGACCTGCCATCGTAAACAACCACTTCGATATTAAACACGCCATCCTGAATATGATTCGGAATAATACTCAGTTCTCAGGCTTGCCGAGTGAGGATCAGCAACTCCATCTAGCGGAGTTCTCAGAAAATTGCGGCACATTCCGATATATCGGTATTTCTGATGACGTAGTAAAGCTGAACTGTTCCCGTTTTCGCTGAGGGACAAGGCCAAAACCTGGCTCCATAATATTGTTCCATGGAGCGCTACTACATGGTAGGCCTTGTCCTCTAAGTTCTTAGCTAAGTTCCACCTGGTGGATAAGATTGTGAATGCCCGTAGGGATATTGCAACCTTTCGGCAGCTGGACCAAGAAACATTGTCTGAGGCATGAGACAGATTCGCTGACCTGCAGCGTCGATGCCCCCCAGCACGGCTGTGAGCCGTGGAATTTTGTTAAAATATTCTATTTTTATATTAAGCCTAATTTCTGGGCTATGATCAACGTAGCAGCTGGAGGCACAATAATGAATCTATCTCCCGACGAGGCATTGAGGCTACTTCGCGACATTACCTCCCATAACACATATTGGACCGCTGGAAGAAATGCCCCTAGGGGGCGATAAATCTGTTTGAGGTGATGTGGTGCAGCAAGCTGAGGCGATCCATCCTAAAAATGGATGAAAGGATGGTGCTAACGAGATCGACCCCTCCTCCAGCTCGGTTTATGGACATTTCGTGCCAGGGTTGTGGAAACCCCGGCCATTGTATTTATGAGTGCCCTGCTGGAGAACAATTTGCTGATCCGTCAGGTATAACTTCTGACGAGAGCGTTAATTTTATAAAGAATAAGAACCGTTCTATTCCCTATAATAATGCGTATAACCCCAACATGAGAAATCATCAATTTCTCGTGTAATCAAAATGCCCCTGATCAAAGGTTGTAGGGAGGCCAGTATAAATTTGATGCTCAAGCCTCTAGTAGCCAGCTGTGACTGCCGCATACGAGTTATAATCTAAACGTGCAAGGGACTCATAAGAGTGCGTTGGAGGAAATGATGGAGATTTTTTTTGAGATGGCTCAATCTAATATGACCACTCAAACCGCATCCATGAGGAACTTGAAGACTCAGCTGGGGCAACTGGCCCAGGTTCTCTCTATGCGTACTCGCAACACCCTCCCAAGTGATACGGAGAAAAATCCCCATGAGCAAGGGAAGAGTGCTGGGGAGGCGGAGGAGTGCAATAAAAAATGAAATGGCTGTAAAGGGTGAGATTAAATTGGTAGAGATGGTAGCTTTATGTGATTCCGGATCATCGTGCAACATTATTTTTTTGCAAGATGTTGAAAAATTGAATTTAAATTTCGAATCGAATGTCCGGAAGTCACTAGTGCTAGCCAATGGATCGGTAGTAAAGACCGATGGAGAGATTAAAGAGGTGGAAGTGATTCTGAATGGGTCTGTTGTAGTCACTGACTTTCAGGTGTTAGGACCCATGTGAAATACATCAAAACGCATCATAGGGGTCCCATTCCTAAAAGCTAGTGAAGCTACACTATAATTTGATGCGAGCGGTGTCACCTTGGCTTCCAAGGTCAATTTGCCTTTACCACCGTCACTTCCCCCTATAATTTCAAACGAACCTGGAGAATTTCTGAAATTGAATGTTTTGTTATCTAATGATTTATCTAGAGCTGCTGAGTAAGGTGTTTTGCTAAATGGGCAAGATAAGGCTGTGAAAGTGGAAGAAAAGTTGATGTCATCTAAAGAAGAAACAAGTACGGAGTTACTGAGAGTGAAATAAGACTCGAATAGTAAGGAACATGAGCTGAGCACGACAATTGAGAGCGTGCAGAAGATAGACATAAAAACATCTATTGTTCCGAACAAATGTTGTAAGACTGTTAAACAGGTGACTTGGGATAATCTTTCACCCTCCGTGGGTGAGGAAAGGATGCCCTCGGATGAGAAAGATAGACATGATACTGAATTGGTTGGTGTGGTTATACCACCATGGCGATCCCCATCTTTGGATCAGAAAAGAAAATAACTTCTCATGCGCAAGGCGCAGAATTTTGCTCGCTGACGTGAGAAGAAAGAGGTTAGGGACATGGGAGATTCGTCTTCCTTGGGCCCTAAAGATTTCGCCTCGCCCTCATCTCGTGAGACTTGTGGGATCTATCACAAGTCAGCATTCAGTTGACGAGTGAAGGATCTCTGAGGCCCCTTTCTTGCTTTTTCTAGTTTTATTTATTGCTTAATGCTGTGTGTAACTTTAGACTTTTTCGTTGCATTTTGAACTTATGCTCTGAATAATATTTATATAACTGCTAATACAGGTATTTGGTCCACCTTAAGGATGGTAAAGAAAAGGGCTTATGGGAGACAACCCAATTTTTCCGCTTTTAATTTGTTCAATTATGCTGCTGTGATTATATGTTTTTAGTATGCGTGGTCGAAGGTATTCTATTGTGCAGGTGGAGTTCGTTTGGGCGTAGAATTTTTGCTGAATTTAACGCCAATCTTCTGGTATGCTCATTTGCTGAGCTTTGTAACCTCTCCCCTAACTCTTATTTATTTGATTTAAATCCAAATGTTGGTAGGGTTGCTTAGTTTAAGTCTGCTAGGAGAGAGTTATGCAAGTTACCTATGCACATGCACTGCTATCACTTTCATACCATAAGTATTTTTTTTTTACTTTCATGATTTCTTGTTTTCATAGCACACACTGAATCACCCACTTAAGCGCGATCTTATCCACGCGCGTGACTCGAGTCAAATTTATTGCTTGTGTGTAAACTTTAAAATAGTGGTGCTGGCTTAGGATTTTATGATAGAGTAGTGCGAAACTCATGCAGTGCTCCTAATCGAGTACTCTTGGTCTGTGTAGAAATAGTATAGATTTAATTTTTCTCTATACTCGTAGATTTATACTATTTTCTGCAGTTGTAAATATTGTTTTTACTACTCAAAATATTGAATCTGGTGAAATCGAACGGTACTGTAAGGATGTGTGTAGCCATCACTAGACTCGTTTTGCTTGTGTCGAGAGGAAGTATCATCTTTCTTGGTGGCTAAGAACTTTCTCCAAGCTACCCTCGAAGGATTAGTGTAAGGTTATTCAAGCATGAGCGTGACATCGGCCATCAATTTGGCTATTTTGAGCCTTGTTTACCTTGTCCTAAATGCTATCCATTGCAAGCCAAGTTTGTGCCTACCCCTCCCTTGATTCAGCTCCACCTTCATTCACCAAAGCCTAAAGCCAATCAAGGTATGCAACCAAATCCATGAGCTGCAATAAATTTAATGTTTTGATGAGGTGTAATATATGGAATTCATTTGATGTGGTGGAATGAATACATGAAAATTTTACTTGCTAAGTTTGGGGATTGCAAAAGGAAAAAAAGAAAAATGAAAGAATGGAAAAAAAATTAACGTATTACAATGAGAATCGGAATCCCCAATAGGTTTATTTTGACATTGGTTGGGTTAGGTCGTGTACACACCCAGTTTTCAATCTAAGTCTGGGGGTGTGTCACACGTGTAATTCTAAGGGGATGTATTGGTTAAGCTCATTGTTTGCTCTCTTGTGTTGCGTGTTGCCTCCATGTTTATATTTGACTACCAAACCTTAGCCTATGCCCCATAATTATCCTAAAGTCCTACGGATTCACGCTTGAGTCGAGCTAGTACCATGGAGAGAGTGTGAACGGGCAAGCATATGGTCACCGACATTGGTGGATTCTTTTGGAGGTGATTGTGAGCCCCAGTCTTTGGCAAAGCTCAACTTAGTGACCTGTCTACTTTCTTCCTACATAAGACCGAATGATTCTCCGGAATTCCAATTTTGAGTAGATACAATATTTATTTTCACTTGTCAAAAAGTATAAATTCGGTAGTATAGTTAAAAAGTTCATCTATTATATTTTCTATGCCTATGATATACTTGATTTCTCTCAATACTGTATCCGGAAATTACTAAGCCAGCTAACTATTTTCTAGTCCACGGAGTGATGATTTGCTCGGGATGAGCAATTTTTTAATTCTGGGGGTATGATGAGTCCAAGTTATACAAATATTTTTGGACTCATCTGGGCTAGTTTTCTCGTTGATGCACTACACTTTAGAGCCATATTTGTTCATATTTGTTATTATGTCCATTCCATAATAAGTGTACATTTTGCCCGCATTCAGTATGATTTTCTTAGTTATTATTCTTGTGCTCTACATGGTGTTTTGCTACGTTTAGAGACTATAGTACGCCCTTCTTGGTGGCTCTGCTGTTGTGGCTACAGGTATAAAGGTTGTGAGCGTGTTCCGGGTTGTTTTGGGAAGTTTCCTGCATAAGGGCCACTGATCGTGCATTTTTACACGTGCACGATCAGTGGACTCCTTAGCGCACGACCAACTGGTCGTGTGCCGTCTGCTCAACAAATTCCCAAATAGTCCAGGAACACTGTGCACGATCTTTGGACCAATAACGCACAAACACTGGTCATGAGCCACTGATCGTGCGCACTACTCTCCACTTTTCTAAGTTCTATCTGGGGCATTTGCACGAGTATTGGACATAGTACACACGACCACCAATCATGCGCCACTACTCGTGCGCGCTATCCTAGTTTTTCTTGAGTTCTGTCTTTTCTAATCGCACGATCATGGGATCCTGTGCGCACGACCACCAGTCGTGCGCCACTGATCGTGCGCATATATATTATCTTTATATCTCTGCAGGTTTCTCTGGAGCAGAGCGCAAGATCATCAACCATTAGTGAGCACGACCACTGGTCGTGCGTTACTTATCGTGTGCTCTTATTATCTTCTGTTGTATTCAAGCTTGTGCTCCGCGATTTAGGTCAACTCCTTCCATTTTTCACTCCGCTCCGCCCTCCATTTCCACTCCTCTGAGCGGGAAAACTTCCCTCCAGCCGATATTTTCTCTCTCCTCCTTGGAGAGTTGATCCAACCACCATTCTTCCTCCAAAAGATTATAATAGCTTCATCTCCGGCCACCATTGTCTTCTCCAAACTCCAAGCTCTGTTTCAAGCTCTTGAGGTGCTGCATTCGTGGAGTTCTCAGGATAGATTTAGCCCAGTGATTATTCAAGAAGAAGACGGGTTATTGGAAGGAGATGACAACCCTTCTGGACCCCGGACGACATCCGGAGACCAATCTCGGACAAGACACGGCAACCCTTGACTCCAGCCGTGAATCTCGGAAAGCCTTCGTCTGTTTTGTTGTATTTCTCCCCCTCCTCTTGTAGTTACCTTGTTCTGAACTTGTGGTTGTATGATTGTTTCTTAAGAACACTATTTAGTGTAAGTATTTCAGCATGTCTATGTTTTGTTATATCTTAGTTTCTTGATTGTGTTGATAAGCTTCAGTTTTTCTTGTTCTTGTTGAGATAGTGTCGTTCTAGCGATTGATAGAAGCATGCGTGGCGAAGAGGTGATTGCAACCCTCATTGACTCATCCAACTTTCATATTACTCTCTTAAGTAATCCACCAAAGAGATGCGGTGACGGCGACCCGCATTAGTTTTATTAGTATTAAACATAGGAAACCCAAAATCAAACCCTTTGCTTCTTTGACACTTGCTACAACTCTTTCAATAGATAAATCACACTCCCTACTTGCACTACTCGAGAGATCGATGTCCTGGGATTCAAATCCTAAACTTTATTACTTGATAATGATCGGTACACTTGCCGTGATTGCATCATGCTATGCAATCTAATAAAGGCCTTAATGTATTTTATGAACGGCATACACATGAAATATAATGCATTACATACTACATAATATCACATGTAATGAAAAAGCAAAAATCTAATGTACATTCATGTGATAATTGTTATGCATCCCATACTACGTAACAGTGACATGTTTCTTCCTATGAGGATCTATATACAAACGCATATTACGCATTCCATACTATATAATATGCCTCGTATACTTCTTATCATGCTTATGAGTGTAGTGTTCATGCTTTAGCAAATACGTACTGATGACACATCGGTGTGTGTATGAAATGGAACAAGAGAGTCTAAAACTAACCAGAGATAGTTTCTGATTCCAACTATCATAACCCGTATTTTCTCAGCAATTTTTTGATATATCAGAGTAAGAGAAAACACGTGTCATGATGCCACACCGTGCAGGGGATAATTGCATGAGCTCAAGAAAGAATCCGAACCTAACACTTTATAAGAAACCCTCAATTCTATTATGAGAAAAACTGTAATTTAAGTTAAGTTTAAATGGCTATATCCCTCGTCTCAAGAGGATGAACTAGTACATAAATTAAAATATGAATACACGCTGCGGAAAATACTTTGTTTATATTGATTAAAATCCAACATGAGCATAAACATCCAAATAAGACAACTCATTATATACATACCTCTTAATTTTAATATAAATATAGAAATAGCTTTTACGTACGTTAAAATATAGTGAATTTGGTTTAAAACAATGCTATGGATAAGATAGTTAAAATGATACTTTTATTCTTTAAAAATAACTAACATGAAATCCTAGCATAAAACCTTCCCAAAGAGCAAGTATAACCAACAATTCGATCAAAAATTGACTTAGCAGTTAGCAAGTACTTAACATCCAACCAAAACCTCTAGTGGGCGTCAACAACATGACACGAATCCACAAAAAACATATATGTCTGAACTAAAGAAAAAGAAACAACAGACTACCTCACAACGGTGAGGGAAGGACAACTGCAATAGCTGCAGACCACTAGCCACAACCAACCCTAGCCACTCAAACGGCTACTACTCCAAACCTAATGCATTCAAAAGAAAAGAATACATCACCAAGAAAATACAAGTGGCAAATAAAATCATAAAAAAAAATAATCAAAAGAAAGCAAAAGGGGTTACCACACCCAACCACAGGAATGGCTGACAAACCTCAGCTAATAAGTTAAACTATGACAAGTAAGGTAAAATTCTCAATAGTAGAGAACAAGAAATTGCACCATGTGCGTAATGAAGCTATGCTTCGATAAAATCTGCAAAAGTAAGCATCCAACATATATCTATGCAATAGGAAGAAAAGAGACTGAACAACTCTAAATACGTGAATCATAAACACTTATAAATATTATTCTGAGTCGGTGGCCACAATGTCCAACACGACTAATAGACCCAAACATCTTGAGAAGGAATTGCGGTGGTGGACAAAATATCCAACACAACCCAACAGTCCAATCTTCTCAAAAAGGCACATTGGTGGTGGCCACAATGTCCAACACAACCCAACAGACTAAGAGAAAACACCATAAGAAAAACCCACCAAGTGCAATGATTTACGAGCCGACACTAGGTTGGTAGTCCTTTATCCACTACGAACCATTGGCCATACCTAAACAACCATAAAAACCTATAAAACCCCCAACCAAAACATCGGGCTCCTTCAATTTCAAGAGGGAAGAGAAATCCAAAAATTCACCCTAAGGCCCAAACTCGTTGAATTGACTCAACTCGGCGAGAAAACTAAGCCCATACTAATTTGTCGAATATACTCGACGAATATAGTAGACATTCGACGAAAAATACTTAGCAAAATTAGTTAATTTACTAATACTCAACGATTCAGCTAACATAACCTTGATACTTGAAGAATCAGAGAAATTACCTAAGTCCACTGGAAATTCGTCGAGTATACTCGATGAATTTGGAGTCCACTCAATGCTCTCAATGCCAAAGCAGTCTCACTCGATGCCTGGACTTAACTGTGCGAGATTTACTTCACTCAACACTTTCACTCGACGCGTAGATGAGTTCACTGAGCGCACTCGACGCCAAGGCAGTAACACTCAAAGCACTCAACGCCATTGGTTCACTCGACTCCAAACTAAAAATACTCGACAAATTAGTAAAGTTTACACGACGAATTTGACTTAGACTCACAGACAACTCGATGCTCTCAACGCCAAGTAAGATTCACTCAATGCAAAGTAAGATATTCGTTGAATTCATCGTGAATACTCGACGAATTTACCTTAGTGTCAAGTATCCCTCAATGCTAAGACTGATTTAGTCATCACACTCAACGCCAAGGCTACATTTAATGCCAAAGGTCAATACTCGACAAATTCGTCGAGATTACTCGATGAATTTGACTCCACTCAATGCCTATACTATTCGACGAATTAGACTTAATCTAAGACCCATACTTAATGAATTTCTTTCAGGCTAACCCCACCATACTCGACGAATTTTAATCCTAAGCTAAATGTCATATTCAACGAACTTATCTTTACTAAGACTGTCATATTCGACCAAATTACCTTAGACTCTTTGTCCTAACTATCATACACTCGACGGGTTGACCTAGACTAGTAGTCATATACGATGAATTCTACTTTTACTTGGCTGGAAATCCTACACTACTCAGCAAACCGAAATTTGTCGATCCCTACATTACTCCTAATTCTAAAGAGGGAAGGAAAATAACAAAGAGCACACGGAAAAAGACTTGGCAAGGGGAAGAAATCACAACTTGTCTCTAACTCCAGAAATCCGACCACACAAGCGCACTTCCTTACAGATCCGGCCACAAGAACACCTTGACTACAGTTCCGTACACAGGTAGATATCGGTGAGAGAAATTCGAATCCACCATCCAATGATGATTTACAGCACCATAGCTCCTTCAAACGATGACCGGAAGCTAAGCAATGTCCATCTTTTCTCTCTTTCGCAAAATAGTTCGACGGCTAAGGAAGAAGTCGATGAATAGGGTTCCGCCTAAATCGTAAGGGTATCTATACTTATAATATTTAACTAAAATAATATAATACATTATTATTACACCAAATGCCCAAACAAATGGAAATTCCTAACCAACCCGGATTTCACAAAATTCGCACCGAAACAAAAAATCGATGCTACAAATCCAACGACGAAGTCAAAATCACAATCCGACAAACTGAACTCGGATTAAAACTCCCCGAAGTAAAAAACACCAAATATCCTAAAAGGCTCCACCAAGTTCCAAAACAAACCCGGCTCGGGAGGGAGATCTCAAAAACACACTAGAAATTAGCCAAGCTAATATTCTAAGTAAAAACAATGGATGCCAAATGAACAAAAGTCATGCTCCAGCAATGGAACCCGTCAACTACGCAACAACGAAACGCCCTGACGTCAAAAATATGACACTGAAGGAATTAAATTTAACATCGGAAAATCATGGGCATTATAAGAAAATTCATCAATAAGAGGAAGAATAGTTCTCGGCTTAGAGTAACTTTCAACAAGTTTTCTATCCACGAAGAGATTTTCTTCTAGCTTATCGAAGTATTTCTCCTTCTGACTTAATATTTCAGTAGAGCATTTTAATTTATCTTTCAAGTAGTGAACTCCATCTCTGAGAGGAGTTAATTCAGCAATTTCATCCTGCAGACGTGATTCCACTGCCTTGAGAGAAGCAATCTCTTTTGATTGCTTTTTGAATACCTTGCAGCATTTGTCAAAGGATCTCAAAAGTTCTTGATGTTGAGCCATCAAGTCAGAATCATCTTCCTCAGAAGAATAGTCTTCATGACCATTAGTAGAAGTTTCAGATTCAAATAACATTGTGTAAGAGTTTACCTTCCCATGAATTGGGAGTCGCCTACTTTCTCATCTGATTGGACCATGAGCCCAAAGTAAGATTATTCATTTTCAGAGCTTGACTCACTTGAGTCCCTGCCGCTAATAGTCTTTGACTTCTTTGCAACGAAGCTCTTCTTTTCCTTCCTCTTACCTTTGAAGGATCTCTTCTATTCTTTCTTGGATCCTTCCTTCTTTTTTTTACGGACACTCCACAATCACATGTCCTGGCTTATTTGCAACAATAATAAACTATGTTAGAATAAGAATTTTTGTTCAGTTTAGACTGGTACCTATCATCTCTATTATAGCTTTTCTTCAACCAATCACCATCATGATGTGATCTTATGAAGTCCGAGATGGAGGAATGATTTTTCATTGGCCTCCTCTTGCTGAGCAGTCTTTTGAATTGCTTGAAGATTAGCTAGAATTCTCCATCAGATAATTCTGAGCCTGACATGCTTGGCTCAGAATCTTATTGGGCATCAGAAGCTCGTATCCTTACTGGTGACATGGCTTTTGATTTTCTGGTCCCTTCGGCCTTCAGAGCTATTGACTTCTCTTTTATTGAAGTCCTGCTGCTTTGCTCCTCTTTCTTTCGAGTATTCATTTGCAGTTCATATGAGAGGAGATTTCTGAATAGATTCTGTGGATTAATCTCTGGCAGCTTTCTGAATTCCCTAATGGCCACAACTTTAGTGTCCATATCTTTTGTTAGGGATCTTAGGAATTTTTCGTTGAGCTCCCCATTAGTAAACGTACGACCATAGTTTTTGAGGCTGTTGACGATCTTAAAGAATTTTTTGAAGCTGTCAGCAATTATATCATTTGTCCTTTTCATGAATGCCTCCTATTCTTGTTTAATTAGAGACTCTGGTCATCTCTAACTTCTTCAGTTCCTTCCATGATAACTATGAGACAATCACAAATCTCCTAGGCAGATTTGCAGTGGAATTTATTTTGTAGCATTGAATCGTCAATTGCACTGGCTATGATATTCTTTGACTTTTTATCCAAGGAGACTAGAGAAATTTCATCCTTGGTCAAGTCCATCATTTTATTCGGAATCATAACAGTAGGATTCAGAGTAGATGCTATGTAGGAATGTGAGGTCCTTCTTCAACAATCTAAAAAATGCTTGGATCGACCACTTCCATGTAGAATCTAACTCTTTCCTTCCACATGGGGAAGTTCTCCTTAGATCACATAAACAACTTCCTCGAAGACATATCCTTGCTTCTATCCATTGCAACTGAGCGGTATCTCTTGACAACTAGATAGGAGATCTTGTTCAAGGTGTTTACCTTATATCGAACAACACCCCTCTGATACCAATTGAAAGTATCTAGTGTCAACCTAAATCACCTAGAGGGGGGTGAATTGGTGAGTTCTGCATCTTTTTGTGGATTAAAAATTACTATAAAGTAAACACATAGAAACATAAAGATTTATAGCGGTTCCCTAAGTTGGGTACGTCCACTATGTCGCCTCTCCTATCTACCATGAAGGGATATATTCGGCTACTGTAGCTTTATCCAAGATTCTTCAAATCTTACACCTCGGAGCCTCAACTCCTACAATTCAGAGACAACGCTCCTACCACTCAGAGAACAACCTCTCCTTCAACTAGGAGAAAACCCTCTCCTACAACTAGATCCAAAAACAAGGATCTACAACTCGATCCTAAAATAAGGATCTACAACTCGGAGGGAAAACATCCTACAAAATCATAAAATGATTTACAACAATAGATTAAAACTAATCTTCTTCAGAACTGAAATCTTCGGTCTTCCTTTCCTCCGAAGATTGAAACTTGAAAATTTTGAGGAGAAAGGAAATATGAAATCGTTGAAGGCTTGTGAAAGTCTTTATTTTCAAGGTAGCTAGCAACCTAGAGGGGGGGGGGTTAACATGTTTCTTAGTCTCTTGTGACTTTCTTTTAATTTCTTCTTTAAGTGCTTAGTGTGTTAGTAGTTTTCTGCTTTCATAAAACAAACAACCTATAATAAAGAAACAACACAAGAAACACACACAAAATATATAGTGGTTCCTTATATTATGGGTATATCCACTCTCCTCCCACCTTTCTAACTTCTAGTTAGACAAGGCACTTCTCCAAAACTCAGCTCCAAGAGCTTACACCACAGATCCCACAGGATCTCTCAGTCTCCTCAAAGACTTACAACTCAGGCCAAAGCCCTACCTCATAACAAACTTGCTCCAACAACTTTGTGATCAACTAATCACCTACTCAGGCTTAAGGCCCTAACACTCAAGCTGGGAGGAAAGCCCTACCTCAGATCTACAAAGGATCCTACCTCATAGAGAATGACTCTCATACAGCTCAAGCACAAAGGCCCTACCTATGATCCAAAGGATCCTACAACTAAGGAACAAGTGCCCTACAACTCAGAGAGAATGACTCTCCTACCTAAGGCTCAAGATCCCTACCTCAGATCCAACCTGGATCCTACAATCAGATAGTATAACTCTCCTACAGCTCAGGAAAAACTACCCTACCTCAGGCTCAAAAGCCCTACAACTCTGATCCAAGAGGATCTTACATAAGTACAATGGTTTTATTTAATTTGACACAAAGAAATTTCTATGTGTCTGCTACTAAGGTTGAGTTATCTCAGCTCTAACTATCTTTACAGCAGCAGAAAAAATGTTCTTCAATAAATTACTGCCTCTACTGGAAGTATCTCATAACACATTTTCTGAACTTGCTGTATAAGACTGAAGATCTGCTAGGTCCTTAGTTCTTCAAACAACTAACCTGAACCTGTATAAGACTGAAGGCTCTCCTCTCTTTCTTTATCAGAAGTGTTTATGAACTTGCTGTAGTAGAAGAAAATGCTACAGCTAAATGCACTGAACTTTTTGTTCAGCTGATCGACTTCAATCTTTTTCCCTAGCAGCAATGGTAAGGAGGATGAAGTCCATCCGCTCTTTTTATTTTTGAAACAAAACCCTAAAATGTTGTGTTCAACATCCATAAGATGCCCCTTTAATCTTCCGCCGATTAACGACTCTAAAAAGTAGTGGGGATGACCTACAATTGATAGCTGAACCTTGCTTTAATGGAAGAAGACGTACAGTAGCTCTCTAGTGTTATTTGGCATGTTCTGTATCTTTCCCGCAAGTATTTTGAATGATGTTGACTTGCTTACTTTGGTTGATGTCATCGGTTATTTACATAGCTAATTTCTCAAATCCACTCCAGGCGTTGAGTGCGTTGAGTGAACTAGCTTTACTCAACGCCATTGGACCTGGCTAAACTTTCTGCAATGTCAGGCATTGAGTGCGTCGACATCACTAACTTCCACTAGACAACCACAACAATCTTGGCGTTCAGAGCGTTGAGTGAAACTTCATCTCGCATTGCTTTTGTACTTGACCGCTCCTCTGGACTGCCAACTGGTGAGGCGTTGAGAGCATTGAGTGAGCTGTCATCACTGAATGCCTCTGGCCTTAGACAGATTTTCTGTCTATCTCTTTGAGCTTTATATTTATACGATGTCTCCTTCTTTGGCATTGAGTGAGCTGACCTCACTCAATGATTATGGACTTAGTTGAATATTCAGCACTCCAATGCCAAGGCTTTAATAGGTTCAGCTATACTCGATGATTCTTGATGTATGGCATTGAGTGAGATGTAATCACTCAATGCCTGTGGACTTGGCCGTAGGATAGCTTTGTTGACTGCATGGCTTTGACTATCCACTCCATACTCAACACTTTTTGCCATCTGGCATTTAGTGAAATGACTTCACTCAACGCCTGTGGACTTAGACAAATTTCTGTCTCTCCACTCCTTTACTTTGTTACCACCTGTCACATCACTTGGAATACCTATCATATCAATGTTACAAGGACTAACCTGCATGCATGAACTTAAGCATACATCAAATACAACTTTATGTATATCATTGACATGATTGACTTCTTCAAATCAGGGACATTGTGGGCAATGGACCCAACAGTTTGATCTGAACAAAGGATCCATTAGATCTGAATGGAATTTAACCTTTTTTGAATAGAGATCTAGTCGATACTTCTTGAAGAAGAACAAATAGAGCATCACGTTGACGTCGGCCAAGAGAGTCAGGAAGATCGTGAACGATAGACGACGAGATATTTCTTGGAATGTTTCGATTTGAGCATATATACACGATTAGGGTTGTGAATAAATTACACCATAAGTATTTATAGGAATCCTTCTTCTTCAACACCTAGAAATTCCTTCCAAATAAAGAAATCGTTGAACACTGTACATGGCGGTCGGGATTGAGTCGTGATGGAATTTTAAAAAGAAGAAATAAACCATAAGTGTAATTCGTCGAGTATCGTAAAGTATATAAGGGTATACTCGTCGAAATACTTTGAGACTCGATGAAAAATACTTAAACAATTCCAGCCAGATAAAACAGACAACACAACGCCTTCCTGAAGAGATACTCGATTAATTTGACGTGTATCGGCTAGCTTACTCGATGAATTTGATGAGTATCAGCTAGCTTACTCGACGCATTCAACGCCTAGGCCAAGCAATATTTGACAAAAACAACTTCGAGAAATCCAGAGAAGTAAATTCATGAAGTCTTGATAAATTCATCCTGTATCGACATATATATTAGATGAATTCGACGAGTATCGATGGATACACTCGACGAATTCGACGAGTATACATGAAGATACTCGATAATTTTTACTTGACTAATTTCCAAAAGTTCAGAGATTATTCCCTATGTAATTGCGATGGATTTGACGAGTGTTAGTAAGAATACACGATGAATTCAACAAGTATCCATGAGTAAACTCGACGAATTCGAAGAGTATTCACTACTATACTTGATGAATTTTACTTAGAGAAAATTTGTTCTTATGAAAGGAGCAACTCGTCCTTCTTTGTTTCTTCTAATGTACTTGAAGTAAAAGTACACTCTAATAGAGAGATTACACGTGAGTCTACATATTAGCCTACATAATGAAGGGGTAACTACTCTATCTCCGTATCGGTACTCGCTACCGTAATGGATAATAAAACACTTACCTATGCATTTTTCTTTTCATAGGCCCATTAGCTAGAACTGTATAGAATTTAATAAGTCGTGTTGGGATGACAATAACCCTAGTCCTTATAAGGAGTAGGCATAGTTTGTTTTAAAAATTGGTTTACATATTACATAGCTTAGTTTAAAACTTGTTATTGTTATAGTATGCAATTTTTGTTGGAGCTATTTTGTAGGTGGCCTTTCTTGGGTCCGACGGGGAGAGCTAAAATTTTTTGCAGGTTTGGCTTCATGTTAATGCCAATCTTCTGGAATTCTCATTTGCTGAGCATGAGGTAACCACTTCCCCGACCTTTACTTCATTGCTATTATTGTAAATCTTGTGATAGGTTGTTTAGTTTAAGTCTGGTGGGGGAGAGTTATGCGTTACCTGTGCACATGCACTACATGCACTTGCATACAACAAGAGTATTTTCTTTTTCAGTTTTTATTTTATCATGACATCATTGTGCACCTACACCGCATGAGCGCGCACTTAAGCACACACTCGACCCAAGTTTAATATATTTCTTTTGTGTTAACTCTAAGATAGTGGTGCTGGCTGAGGATTTTAGGATAGGGTAGTGTGAAACTCTTGCAGTGCTCCTAATCGAGGGCTCATGGTGAGTAGAAATAGTATAGATTTAATTTTTCTTTATGCTCGTAGATTTATGCTTTTCTGCATTTGTAAATATCGTTTGTACTACTCAAAATTGCTGAATCTAGAGTAATCGAACGGTAGTGTAGGAATGTGTGTAGCTGCCACTTGCCCCATATTGCCCGAGTCTGGAGGAAGGATCATCTTTCTCGATGGCTAAGAACTTGCCCCAAGATACTCTCGAAGTATTTGTGCAGGGTTAGTCAAGCGTGAGTGTGATGTAGGTCGCACTTTGTCTAGTTTGAGCCTTGTACCATGCCCTATCCGTTGCTATCCCTGTTGAGCCCGTCCCTTCCTTTGGCGTCCCTACGCCTAGCTATTAAATCCATATAGCCTTTCCTACTCGCACATCAGGATGTGGTCGCTCGGTTAGTTTGCTTTATTATCATTTGTATCCATTATGTGTGACAGCTATGTGGGTGTTTGTGCAGCTTATGGTGTTGCCGTGTTTTTGTATTTGGTTTCGGCTATTTGGATCAAAAGAAAAAAAAGAGAAAAAGTAAATGAAATGAAATTTCCCAATTGGGAATAAAAGAAAAAAAATTATATTGTTGTTTAGTTGTGAAATTTTTTTTTATATTGTGTTCGTGGTGGCCGTGTTCGTATAATAAAAAAATACAAGTCTGGTGGCGCGCCGCACGTGTGCACCGTTGTATATAGCTGTGAGTGTTTTCGGGCGGTCTCTTTTTGGATGTGCATGTCCGTCTTATTTACCTTTGTCTATCCCGCCTTCGCCTAAGCCTATATTAAACTCCAAGTCCTACGGATTCATACTTGAGTCAAACTAGCGTCGTGGAGAGTGTGAAGAGGCGAGCGTATGGTCCCCGACATTGGTGGATTTCTTTGGAGGTGATCCCGAGCCCCGGTCTTTGGCAATGCTCACCTTAGTGGCCTGTCTACTTTCTTCCGACGTGTGACCAGACAATTCTCCTGCATTCCTATTTTGAGTAGCTATAATATTTATTTAAGCCTGCCAAAATTTATAAACTCTGTAGCATAATTAAAAAGTTTATCTATTATAATTTTTGAACCCATGAGTATTTGATTTCTCGCTTTACTTTATTTTGAAATTTCTAAGCAAGCTAGCTTTTTTCGAGTCCACGGAGAGATGATTTGCTCGGGACGAGCAAATGTTTATGTATGGTGGTGTGATGAGTTTGATATTTATAGGGTTTTTTGGACTCATCTGGGCTTGTTTTCTAACTCGTGCACTGCATTTAACAAGGATTTCGGTTATATTTACATCGTTCGGTCATTGACCATTTCGTGCACTGTTTTGGCCCAATTGTGTGAAATTGCGCATTCAATTTTCGAGGGTAAGCCCATGGTGCTCCCCATGGCTCTTTACAGTTGGTTTCATTGTTGTGCAGGTAGGCAGGACATCCCAGACTCATTTTTTAGTTTCTGTACAAAACAAACGGTCCTGCATTGTTCTTCTCGCACGGTCTCTTCCAATCGTGCATTTTATATAGCAATTATGTGGACTTCTGTGGCTACCTGTGCGTTTTGTTCCCGTACAGTTTCGGCCAAACCGTGTGAGAAGGAATCGCACGGCCTGCATATTTTCTCTTGATTTCTGCTTTCTGTGGTTAATCATGCGTTTTCCTTCACGCAAGGGCGGAAGCGCACGTGCGCGATTAAAACATATGGTTCTCCTGTAACAGCACTACATTCCTATGCTCTGTGTTTACCCGTGTGATTTCCTTCACGCACGGGCCGAAGCGCCCGTGCGCGAGGAAACGTACGGGTCAACGCATCTCTCCCGCAAGCCATTTTCTGTGCGCCAAAATCGCAGGGTTCACGCACGGTCATGCGCCAGACTGTGCGTGACCAATTTTCTGATCTTTTTCTATTTAAGCAAAGATTTCCTGCCATTTTCAGACAGCTTCATCTAGAGCCGTTCCAGCCGCCTTTTAAGGCAAAGTTTCGCCCTTTCACCTCCATCCCTCATCTTCCACTAAGGAGAGATGCTCCAGCCATGCTCGCAAAGCCTACACCTTGTCGGTGCTTTCTCTCGGCCTTCTCCATCATCTCTTGAGCTCCATTTCATGGTTTGGCTCTGTATCCATCAAGAAAAGGGAAGCTTGCAACTTTCTTCCGCATCGTGACATGAAGAAGAGGGTTCCATTGGAAGGTAGTGACAGCCCTTCTCTTCCCCGGACGTAGTTGAGGACCAGCTTGGATGCTGATTAACAACCCGGTGAATCCTTCTGCGACCCCTCGACGAGCCTTTGGACTCAGTTGATCTCTTGACTTGTTCTTGCTTTCTTGCTGAATATTGGTGTTTAAATCTATTTATATTGATGATGTGCACTTTAGCTGTAAACTTTATGTGATTCATGTCTATGTGAACTTGTATTGTTTTATGCTATAGTTGCTTGAGTTGCGCCCGCATATCCATCCTCCGCCACATCTCGTTTTGCCATTCTAGCAATTGCTAGAAGCGTGCGTAGAGAAGAGGTTCTCTCGACCCTCATTCCGTAAGACAAATCGTCCATCTGTCCAGCGATTCGGTGCATAGAGGCCCATGTAGTTTTCCATCCTGCCTGGCGAAGCATCACATAGCGGCGTTGCATAGGAGTAGATTGTTAGCATTTTACTTTATTTTTCCGCAACTATCAAAACCCCCTTCATTAGCTCCGACCAAAGGACTTCAATCTCAAGACCACCTCGATATTAACTCCCCCCCTTATTGTGTTCCCTCGAGATCGATACTTGGGGAAATTTGCCCATTTTATATTACTTGTGTGACTGGTACACTTGTCGTTCAATGCATTGATGCTAAAGATCACGGTAGTGAACTGGTCGCACATGTAATATAAAATGTGCGAGTTTTCCCAAGTATCGATCTCTCAAGGAACACAGTAAAGTGGAGTAAATTTTGAGGAGGACTTGAGATTAAAGTCCTTAAATAGGCGTTAACTAAGGGGGGTTTTGATGGTTGCGATAAAAGAAAGTAAAACTCTAACAACTACTCCTATGCAACGCCGCTATGCGATGCTTCGCCAGACGGGATGGAAGACTAGTCAGGCCGTTATGCACCAAATCGCTAGCCGGATGGGCGAGTAGGCTTGTGGAATGTGGGTCGAGAGCACCTCTTCGTAACACATGCCACTAGCAATTGCTAGTGCGGCAAGGGTGGATGGTGGTGAATGGAATATGACGCACCTCAAGCAAATATAATGAAATACAAAATCACATAGACATGATTTAATACAAGCATTTTACAAACTAAGCGCACATCATCTATAAATAAAGTTTACAACAACACATAAACAACAATAAAGGAAGAACAAGGCAAGAGATCGACCGTATCCGAAGTCTTGCTGAGGATTCACAGTTGGAATCATCGGGTTGTGAATCCGCATCCAAGATTGGTCCTAATTTGCGCCCGGGATAGAGAAGGGCTGTCACCACCTTCCAATGGCCCATCTTCTTCGTGTCACGATAGCATACGAAAGTTGCAAGCTTCCCTTTGCTTCATGGCTATGGCGTTGAAGCTTGAAATAAGCCCAAGAGATGATGGAGGAGGCCGAGAGGATGCTCCAGCTTTGATTTGGCGGTGAAAGCTTGCCCGGAGCCCCTCCCTACGGTGGAGGATAAAGGGAAATGGCGGAACCCTTCGTCGGAGACAAAAAATGGCGAAAGAAATTGATCGATCTGAAATTAGGGCGGGACCTCTGACATTTATAGAAACCAGAATTGAACAATGCGCAAAATCACGGGCGCACGACTAGTGGTTGTGCGCACTATGGCCCGTGATCGAGCGTATTAGCATGGCAGAATAAAGAGAAGAACATGGGTAACGCGCACGAGCGATGGTACACAACCAGTGGTCGTGCGCACTATGTCCAATGGTCATGCGATTACCCTAGACAGAACTCCAGAAAAGAGGAATCAATGCACAATATATGTGGCGCACGACCGGTGGTCGTGCACACTATGTCCAGTGGTTGTGCGATTATCCTAGGCAGAACTTGGAAAAATGGAGAATAGTGCACACGATCAGGGGCGCACGACCAGTGGTCGTGCGCATTAGATCTGATGATCGTGCGCAGTGTACCTGTTTCTAAAAAGCCCCGAAACACGCACACGGCCCCTGCACCAACATAGATATGTGCAGATATTCCAGACAATCACAAAAAAGGAGTACAAACAACAAAAGCACAAAAATACACAACCACGGGCCTAAATGTGCACTTCCTATGGAAATAAAGGTAAGATGAAAAATATACGATAATGAACTAAAAGTGAAGTGCAAGCAAAGGAAAACAAGCCCAGATGAGTCCGAGATAGGTATATAAAATGGACTCATCACACCCCCAGACTTAACTGTTTGCGCATCCCGAGCAAACAAAATCTAAGCAGATAGGGAAAGTTACTAACTAACAAAGAAATTGAAAAACACTATACCATGAGAAGTCGCATGCTCGCATGGGTAAAAATACAATAGAGAAAATTTCTAAGTATGTAGAATAGTTTATATTTTTCACAATGCGTATCAAAATTTTATTACAACTCAATAGTAGAATCACGGTGAATCATCCGATCACGCGTAGGAAGAAAGTAGGCAGGCCACTAAGGTGAGCTTTGCAAAAGACCGGGGCTCAGGATCACCTCCAAAGGAATCCACCAATGTCGGGGACCATACGCTTGCCCATTCACACTCTCTCCACGACACTAGTTCGACTCAAGCGCGAATCCATAGGACTTTAGGATTTGAGATGGGGCTTCGGTTACGGTGAGGTAAACAATGATAAACAGGGAGGCTAAGCACCTAACCCAAATGAGCTATCCTAAAACAAAAGAATTTAATCGCTAACCACAATGAAAGTAAGGAAAAGATCTACCTTAACTCTAGAGGGGGGGGGGGTGAATAGAGTATTTTTAAAATAATTTACAATTAAAAATATAAAGTAGTGGAAGACTTAATTTATGTATATGTGTAAGGTGCTTGTTATGAAATAAAAACTAAAGCAAGAGCTAAGAAAACACACAACACACAGCAAAGTCAAACACACATAACCCAGATGATATAAGGATCTATAGTGGTTCCCCAACAACCTGGGTACATCCACTCTTCTACCACCCTAGGTAGGAATCCACTGTAGGAATAGTTGATCAGGTGTCCTGGGCACCAATGAGCTTTTGATAAGGTGCTCAAAAACCAAAACTAGACTTTTTGATAAGGTGTCTTGCCACCACTGAGTTTTGACAAGGTCTTAGAAACCAGTTTCAGAACTTTTGAAGGGAGTTTTGAGAAACCCTTTTATAGGAGGGAAAGGAAAAAGAAAGAAAGAGTTGAGTTGTTCTTCTTTGTCAACAGTCTGAGAGAAGACAGGTGGATGATTATGTCAAAGCTCCCCCTGAGATCTGTAACGGTTCAGGAAGGTGAGCTTTGCTAGGGTGATAGGTCTTCAGTTGCTTCAGATCTCCAGCAATTGATGATTTCAGTAGATGCTGAAATGGTTGATGTCTGGAGTTATTGATGTTGAAGCTTTTGAACACTTGATGATTTGGAGGAGTTGAGTAGCAGAATATTTCCTATACAGAAAACTTTCTTGTGTTCTTGAAGATTTGGGATTCAGTAAATTTGTAAATCTCAGAAGATGAACTCTTGATCAGAGAGTTTTTATTGTTCACTCTTCTGTGTCTCTTTCAATCTAATTCTGCTGTATATCTCTTGTCTCTATAATTGTATTGATCTGTTATGTTTTCAAAAACATATTCTGTAGGAGTATATCAGATTCCTACTTAGATGGTCGTTACACAGTCATAAATCACTTCCATAAATGACAACTGTCTCTTGGGAAAGTCCTAAGTGACATTCCTTTTAGTCTTCCTTGAAACTTGCATTAGATTGCTTGAAACGGCTAGAAAATCCTTTGCAATAAATGCAGGAAATAACTCTGAATGAATCTGAATGAATTCCATAACTGTTCTTAAATTCGAATTCTGAAAGCGTCGATCTCTCACAAAAATCGTCGATCTGAGCTCTACGATCGTTGAACTGAACTCAGAGATTAGATTTATACTAGAGACAGAAAACGTCGACCTGAGCTCTACGATCGTCGAACTAAGCTCAGCGACTTGGAAAATAGCTGAAGACAGAGCGTCGATCTGAGCTCGAGAATCGTCGGCGGAAGTTCGACGAATTGCAGAGTTGCGCTCAGAGAACGTCGAACTGAGTTTGACGTTTCGTCGAACTGAGTTTGACGTTTCGTCGACCTGAGCTCGACGAAAATTGTCTTTGTCTCAGCAATGAATCCTGATCTTTGAATAGTCTTGGGGGCAGATCCAAACCTAAGTTCTAAGCCTTAGACTCATTCTAAGTTGACCTTTTCAACTATACAACTAGGTCAAACCAATTTCCTAATAACATAGTGATCCTTGCCCAAATTAGTAATAGGGTGTTCCAACAATCTCCCCCTATTTGGGTTAGGATTACTATTTACAAGACACAATAGGAAATACAAAAGCATACATATAGAAACAAAAGTTAAACCAACAATGCAGAAGAAAAACATAGTAGTATTGCAGAACTCATATAGAATATCAGCAATATTCAGAGATATAGATGTACTGTCTGATTACAGAATTCATTTCTTCTCATTGCCTTTCTTAAATAGAGTCTCCCTGTTAGGATTGAGAGCATCTTTCTTTGATCTTCTGTCATCATCTGCACCTAAGGAGGTTTGGGATCTTGGCCTTGGGACTACAGCCTCAGGATGCAGCTTCATATAATCTTCTAGATCAAAGAAATTTCTTGAAGCATATCTCTCCAGTTCTGTCTTTCTTTGTTCTGATAGGGTTGTAATGTTTGAAATGTCTTTACCTTGCTCCTTGGCCTTATTCATTTGATCTAGAGCAGCAAGCTCTTTTATTCTGGCAGTCCAAGACACTGGGTTGTTTTCAGGATCTTCAAAAGGGACTGGAGGTTCATATCTATTGATAGATTCTGAATCAGTAGGAGTCCTGGTGACAACAAAATCTCTAAGCTTGTAAGGGAAAGGACCTTGAGTAGAATAAAAAGGACCTTGTCTTTCCCTTTGTTGGCTAGAATAAGTTCTGTACTGTCTATGATTTCCTCTGAACTGACCTCTTTTAGAATGATAGCATCTTTGATGTTGACTTCTGGGTTTATATCTTTGAGAAGATTGAGAAGAACTATGCTTTGAAGCAGATCCAGGTTGAGAAGCAGATCCTCCACCAGTACCAGCATCTGGAGGAGGAGGAGGAGGAGGATGAGACTGAGAAGATCCTTTCTCATATTTGTCAAGTTTTCTTCTTTTCCTCATAGCCTTTAACTGATTCTTAGAATATTGCATCCAAGGCTCTGTTATTTGACAATCATGCAAAATATAGTATGGTATATCATTTACATCTTTGGCCTTAGCAGGGGGAACTCTCATCATTTCTTTGCTTCTTGCTTTCCTTTTCTTAGAGATGGTGCCAGCAGAATCATCAGAGTCAGTGTTAAATTGATCACTTTCTGAGCTCTGAGGTCTGTCATATAGATCATCAATTCTTTTGATATACTCTTCTCTTTGTTTAGACTTTTCAGCAGACAGAACTGGAGCAGAATCAATTGTAGCAGTAGCAGGAGCAGAAGGAACTTAAGAAACAACAGGTTCTTCTAGAAAAACAGCAAGTTCAACAGTAGCAACAACATCAATTGGATCAGTAGGCAACATATCAATATCAGTAGATTCAGTAACTTCAGCAGCAGTAGCAGCAACACAATCAGAAACTTCCATAGCCTTAAAAGAATTTATATAAGATATGATCAGGCTAGGATCACGGACAGTAATAGGCACAATGGCCTTAGTGAGGTCTTCAACTCCCAGAGTTGGTAAGCAGCTTCTGTGAAGAAGATCAAATGCAGACAATAGTGATTTGAGGTACACTGTGAGTACTGGTTCTAGAGCAGCAGTGGAGATTTGTGGCAGCAGCAGATCACCTGGAGTAGCAGGCATTACCTCAACTTCATAGGGCATCTCCCCCTGCCTTGATTCAGTGATAACTGGATCAAGGCACCCCATAGAAGGGATTTCCTCAGGAGAGGAGAGAGAGTTTAGCCTATCAGATAGCTCCTTTATTGAGTTTAGGAGTGGAGCCATGGTGGTCTCTAGCAGGCTTACAAGCTTGGGGGCCAGTATCCCATATAGCCTATCTGCTAAGGCTGATAGATCCACTTGCTCAAGTGTGACTTGAGTAGAGATGGAGGAGGGAATGGTTTTGGTTGGTGATGGATGGACTGTGGTAGATGATATTGTGGATGGTAGGATGGTTGGTTAAGAGATTGGGATGGTGGAGATAGATGATATGGGTGTGGAGATGGATGGTGTGAAGGATGGTTAGGCGAGAATGTCATGAAGGAGCTGTTGGTATGAGGAGGTAGAAGGAGGCTCAACAGGGGAGGAAGTGGAATCATCCATAAAGGAATCTTCCAAGATGTTGAAAGAGGGTATGTCAAGAGGTGGATAGTAGTGGAGTGGATGGAATTGTTCTGAGGTGGCTGGAGGTGAGATTGGTGATAAAATGGTAATGGGGGAAGAGATGGATGTGGAGATGGTTGATATGGAGGTGGAGGTAGAAAAAGGTGGTGGAGAAGGACGAGAAGAGGTGGAGGCAGACAACTCTTCCATGAGGGCAGAGGCTTGAGGGTAAGTGACTGCAAGAGTGCTTGTGCCTGAAGCCATGGTAGTCCTGGATGGTTTGATTATCTGCCTATCCCACTTACCAAATAGGGCACAGGTCAGTCTTTTTGATGCATTGATGTGCATCCCATTTGAGACTAGCAGCTCTGGTCACCTGGAGTGCAGGAATACCCCTAAAATCCTCCCAAAATTCACAAAGCTATTGTTTATTTTCTTCTTTATCAGATCAAAGAAAATTGCTCCCCAATTCAAGTGTTTCTTGTCCACTAGGGCTCCCATCAGACAAAACTGATACCTGGATATGGTATCATGAGCTTAGTGCTTTGCCAGAAGCACTTTCCCCACAACATCAGCTAAAAATCTAATTTAGATAGATAAGTTATTTTTTAATAACTTAGTAGGGTTAGCTGCAGAGTGACCCATTCTATCCAACATTGAATCAAATTCCTCTCAAGACAATTCGATCAGTAGAATCATCTCCAGTACTTAAATGAAATACTTCACTTAGGAGAGTAGGTGATAAAGAAACCTGAGTCCTGCTTATAGTACCGACTATAGTATTCTCATCCAGATTATTTGCTGTAAATACTCATTCCTTTTTCGCATCTGTCGCAATCTTCATTCTGGTAGACATAATATGCACCAACTGTTGTTCTTGAATAGTTCCAGAATGTCTTTGAATATTTGATCTCTCCCGTCAAACGAATCCATATCGATATCAAATCCAGTATCAAACTTCATCTTAGCGAGAGCGGCAACGTTAACAGCCATTGTATACCTGCAAAAATTAACAAACACGACCAAGTGTAGTAGAGTTTGGAGGGACAGAAAGAAATTGCAGAGAATATGAAAGCGCAAAAGAAGAACGACGGCGAACTAATGATTTTTATATTAGGGTTCGACGCCGGAAAGGAAGGATCGTTGAACTCCGTTCGACGATCTGGGCTTCTTAATGGAATTTGAAGAGACTTCAATAACGTAGATCTCCGTTCGATGATACTGGAGAACGTCGAGCTCCGCTTGACGATCGATGAACAGAAAGAAGGATAGCTAAAAGCTAACAGACGACGCTGAACTCCGGTCGACGATTTAGGAAAACGTCGATCTGCGTTCGACGATTTTTTGAGAAAACGTCGAGCGCAGTTCAGAGACAAAACAGAACCTACACACACTAGAAAATACAAGTTTTTAGCCTAGTCTTGGTCTTTTTTTAGATTTAAAAATCTTGGAATTTATTTTAAACTTCCTCCATCAAACATTCCTAACTGATTTAGGAAGAAGATGTGTTTCTTTTCATCCAAAGGTTTGGTGAAAATATCTCCCCTTTGCAAATCAGTTGGGATATATTGAATTTCAATTTTATTTTTCTCTACATTGTCTCTTAGAAAGTTATGCCTAATCTCTATATGTTTTGTCCTACTATGGAGGACTGGATTTTGTGCTATAGAAATCGGACTAGTGTTATCACAAAATATTTTATACCCTTCTAAGTTGTAGCCATAGTGTAGGAGATGGTTTTGAATCCACAAAACCTGTGAGCAACAACTTTCTGCTGCCATGTATTCAGCTTCAGCAGTTGAACTGAACACTGATGTCTGTTTCTTACAGAACCAGGAGACAAGTCTGTCACCAAGGAACTGGCAAGTTCCACTTGTGCTTTTCCTGTCTTCTCTACATCCAGCATAATCAGCATCTTAAAATCTAGTTAATTCAAATCCTGAGTCTTTTGGATACCAGAGTCCTAGATTTGGACAACTTTTCACATACCTAAGAATCCTCTTAACTAATGTTAGGTGTGACTCTCTAGGGCTTACTTGGAACCTAGCACATTTGCATGTAGCAAACATTATATCAGGTCTACTAGGTGGAAGGTACAATAGAGAGCCAATCATTGCTCTATATGTTGTCTGATCAACATGTTTACCATGTTCATCAGTATCTAATTAAGCATTGGTAGGCATAGGTGTTTTCATATAAGATGCTTCAGACATACCAAATTTCTTAACCAGTTCTCTTGCATACTTGGTTTGAGAAATAAAAATGCCTTCAGCATGTTGTTTGACTTGCAATCCTAGAAAGAATGAAAGCTCACCCATGCTACTCATTTCAAATTTAGAGTGCATCAGGTTGGAAAACCTTTTGCACAAATTTGAATCAGTAGAACCAAAGATAATTTCATCTACATATATTTGTACAAGTAGGGTATGGGACTTATGGGTTCTAATAAAGAGAGTTTTGTCTACTCTACCCCTTATAAAATCATTTTTCAGAAGAAAGCATGCTAAGGTCTCATAACATGCTCTAGGATCTTGCTTGAGACCATATAATGCTTTATGTAATTTGAAAACATGGTCAGGATAAGTTGAAGAGATAAAACCTGGAGGTTGTCTAACATAGACTTCCTCTTTGATGTCTCCATTGAGAAATGCACTCTTCACATCCATTTGGTAGACCTTGAATCCTTTGTGAGCTGCATAAGCAAGGAATATTATTATGGCCTCTAACCTTGCAACTGGTGCAAAAGTCTGGTCATAGTCAATTCCTTCTTCTTGAGAATAACCTTGAGCAACTAGCCTTGCCTTGTTCCTTATAATAACTCCTTGATCATCCAATTTGTTTCTAAACACCCACTTTGTTCCAACAATTGAGTGATCCTTAGGCCTTGGCACTAGTTCCCAAACTTTGTTCCTCTCAAATTGATATAGTTCCTCTTGCATTGCAATGATCAAGTGTGGATCTTGTTCTACATCTTGAATGGATTGAGGCTCAACTTGAGATAGAAAGCAAGTGTGCATCAGGTTCTAGTTGACCTGATTTATGGTTTGCACACTATTTGAGATGTTTTTAATCACTTGGGAGATTGGGTGATCTCTTGTTGTTACTAAATCAACAGGGGGTGTTGATTGTTCACCAACCTGTGTTGTTGTTTCCTCTTGTGGAACAACAACTGGCTCTTCAGAATGGTTTTCTCCAAGATGTTGAACAACAAGATGTTTAGTATCCTCTTCATCTTCAATGATTTCATCTCTTTGTTGGATAGGTGAATGTACTGAATCCTTTTCTACAATGTGTAACCTGTCTAAATTTTCTGAAAGAGAGTATACCTGCACTGGTTCTATGGTAGAAGTAGACTTATCCTTGTAACACATGTTAGTCTCATCAAAAGATACATGAACAGATTCTTCAATTTTAAGAGAAGTTTTATTCTAAACCCTATAAGCTTTACTGATCATGGAGTATCCCAGAAACACTCCTTCATCAACTTTAGCCTGGAATTTTTCTAAATACTTCTTATCATTATTGTGAATATAACAAATGCAACCAAATTTTTTGAAATAGTCTACTTTAGGTTTCTTCCCTTTAAGCAATTCATAGGGAGTCTTGCCCTTCAGTTTATGTATCAAACTTCTGTTCAACACGTAGTTGGAGGTGTTCACTGCCTCTGCCCAAAAAGATAGAAGAAGGTGAGCATCTGTCAACAATGTAGTGGCAGATTCAAGTAGGGTTCTATTTTTCCTTTTAACTACCCCATTTTGTTGAGGAGTTCTAGGAGCTGAGAAAGTATGTCTGATCCCTTCACTCTGAAAGAACTCTTGCATAAGAAGAGAATCAAACTCTGTCCCATGATCACTTCTGATCAGGGCAATGTGAGTATTGAACTCAATCTGTATGCATTTGAGAAAATCTGTCAAACATTTAAAGTTATCAGACTTCTTCCTCAGAAAGAATACCCAAGTGAATCTAGAGAAGTCACCTACAATCACTAAAGTGTAAGATTTCCCTCCTAAGCTTTGTACTGTAATGGGTCCAAAAAGATCCATGTGTAACAGATACAAAATCCTAGGTGAATCACTCTTATTAAGTGACTTAAAACTGTTTTTAGTTTGCTTGCCTAATTGACAAGCCCTGCAGAGTCCTTCCTTCTTGTAGGTGCCAGAAGGTAGTCCTCTAACAAGATTTTCCTTAGACAGCCTTGCAATGGTTCTAAGGTTTAAGTGTCCTAGTCTCTTATGCAATAAATTATTCTGTTTGCAGACTGAATTAAATAAGCAGATATCTATGTTGGTTGAAAGGAAATCTACAAGATAAATGTTACCTTTCCTTTTACCTGTTAACACTGTTGTGTTATCCTCTAACTTGATCTGGCATAAGGATTTGTTAAATGTCACTTGATATACTTCATCACAGAGATGACTGATGCTGATTAGGTTGTGCTTCAGTCCTTCCACATAAGCCACCTTCTTGAATGTGACTGATCCAATCTGAACAGCACCATATCCTTTTGTTTGACCAAAGTTTGAATCTCTAAAGATCACTTTGGGTCCAAGTTTGGCTTTGAAGGATGTGAGATTGTCCTTACTCCCTGTCATGTGCTTTGAGCACCCACTATCCAGATATCATTGTTGGTTCATTGCTGGATAGGTCTTCACCTGCACATAAACAATTTATATGTTTTTGACCCAGTTTACCTTGGGTCTAGGTTGATAACCTTTAATTTAGAAATGAAAGACATCCCTGGCTGACTCTTATATCCTTCAGGATGGTATCTCCTAGGAGGTACTATCCATTCAGTATAAAGGTTGAAGCTTTGTGATGAGGGACTTCTAAGATTGACTTGAGATTTACCTCTGAAAGAAGGTTCAAAGCTCTGAGCTCCATTCGACGATCGTCGACCTGAGTTCGACGATCTTGGGTCAGATCGTCGAGCTCCATTCGAAGATCAACTATACCAGAGTTCAGAATTCAGAAGTCGTCGATCTGAGTTCGACGATCCATCCTTAGATCGCCGAGCTCCGTTCGACGATCGTCGAGCACTGTTCGACGTTTTCTGTTGAACTTGATTTTCCTTAGGTAAATCTGGATTTTTCCTAGCTACCTCTACAACACCCTTTCCTTTATCAGAAATAAATTTAATTGGGGTTGTTAATACTATAGGTTGGCTGGATGAAGCACCCAAGCCTAGTGTACTGTTGAATCTTGAGTTCACTGTGCTTGTGATGTCCATCAGTCTGATGCTTCTCCCATTAAGGGATTCTTCAAACTTCTTTGCCTGGGACAACTCACTTTTCAGTGAAGATATCTCCTCCCTACAGCATTCTAACTCCTAAGAGATTTTGAGGTTGTCTGATTTTAAGGTTCTATGTTTAGACAATTGATTTCTGAGAGAGATAATCTCTTTCTTAGATTTTAACAGGTCTAAACAAAGTGCCTTAAATTCAGACCTAAAGTCCTCTGAGTCAAAGTCAAAGGAGTCAATTACCTGGTCTTCTTTAGTTTGAGTTTCAGATTCTGAGTCTGATCATTGTTCTGCATGAGAATTTTGCTGAGAGGCATTGATAGCCATCATGTAGAATTCCTTTTCTTCATCATCATCCTCATCATCACTTGAGCTTGATGAGGCTTCTGATTCTTCTTCAGTATCACTCCAGCTTTCAGCTACAAACCCCTTCCTTGTATGTTTATTTTTGTTGGAGGAGGATTTGTTGCTGTTGTTTCCTCTGGAGTCCTTTTCTTTTCTCCTATCTTTCCTGTCCTTCTTGTCCTTATTCTGATTTTCTGGACAGTCAGGAACAATATGGCCTGGTTTCCTACATCCAAAATAGATTATTTCTTTATTATTTGATTTGTCATACCTTGGCTTCTCATGCCCTCTGGATGACCTCTTTCTAAAGTCTTTCCTGGCCATCTTATAGAATCTTTTGGCCAGCAAGCTCATCAATTCTTCATTGTCTGTGACCTTATCTTTAGGCTTCTCTTCTATGGCTTTGAAAGCAATGGTCTTCTCCTTTCTGTTGACTGGAGAAATAGTCTTTTGTTCTTCCTCTCTGTTCTTTATGAGTAGCTCATAAGACTTGAGCTTGCCCAACAAAGCTTCAGTAGTAATCTCAGTTAGGCTTTTGGCATCCTTGATTGGCCAGATCCTTGAGTCCCAAGTGCTAGGGAAGCACATTAAGATCTTGTCATTTAGTTCAGTTAGTGTGATCTCCTTATCTAATGTTTTCAACTCACTGACTATCAGACTGAGCCTGTTGTACATATCATCAACTGACTCAGCTTCTCCTTTCTTGAAATTCTCATATTGAGATATGAGATGGGATCTCCTGTCCTTCCTTTCATCAGCAGATCCTGAGACAATTTCAGATAACTTGTCCCATATATCTTTTGCTGAACTGCATTTAGCCACCTTTTGGAATATCTCATCAGACATGGTCTGAGCAAGGATATTCATAGCCTTTGCATCTGCAACTTTCCATTTCTTTATTTCTGCATTTGTTCCTGAAGGAGGTGGAACAGCACTTGTACTTGTGATCACTGGGGGTCTTGGACAAACTGTCAAAACAGAATTAAAAATGTCCTCACCAATAGAATTCATGTAAAGCATAATCCTTGCCTTCCAAAGTGCAAACTTAGCGAGGTTGCACACTGGAGGTCTGGTGCTAGCATAGTCTTTGTTCTGTGCCATGGTTTTGTTTGAAAATAAATATAATACAAAAAGTAATAACTATCCTCTATAGAAGGTTTATCTTATCAAGGATCTTTTGATTCAGGTGTTAGCCTGTTCAACCAATCTGTTGAAGATTCAGATATTGAATTACCAACCTCCCTCTGATACCAATTGAAAGTGAGGAAAAGATCTATCTTAACTCTAGAGGGGGGGGGGGGTGAATAGAGTATTTTTAAAATAATTTACAATTAAAAATATAAAATAGTGGAAGACTTAATTTATGTTTATGTGTAAGGTGCTTGTTATGAAATAAAAACTAAAGCAAGAGCTAAGAAAACACACAGCACACAGCAAAGTTAAACACACAACAACCAGATGACACAAGGATCTATAGTGGTTCCCCAACAACCTGGGTACATCCACTCTTCTACCACCCTAGGTAGGAATCCACTATAGGAATAGTTGATCAGATGTCCTGGGTGTAACACCCCAAAAAGTCTCAAAAATGGATTTGAGGTGCAGGTTGGTTTACACGGCCTGGGACACGGGCGTGTCCCAGGGCGTGTCGGGGGTACACGGCCTGGGACACGGGCGTGTCCCAGGGCGTGTCACGCAAATAATAGGCGTTCTGAGTCAAAAGATTACACGGCCCGGAACCAAGCCTTGAACACGGCCGTGTCAGATTTGACACGGGCGTGTCCGATGCCGTGTGCCTACCCGTATACTGCTGGTTGGGTTTGGAGCTCGATGAGGCAGGGGTGACACCGGCGTGTCTCATGACTGACACGGGCGTGTTAGGTTCGACACGGGCGTGTCGATGCCCGTGTTCTGGTAAATATCAGTCGGTACGAATACCGCGTGTGCCGCTTAAGGGGTACACGGCCTGTGACACGGGCACGTCACAGGCCGTGTCAGCCAAAAAAGTGTGTTTTTGGGAAAATCGTGGCCGTTCATTTTCTCTCTTTGGATCCAAGGGCTCAGGTGATTCCTGGCTGGATTAAATCAGCAGAGGCTTGATGAAGAAAGTCATTCTTCATTTGGTTAAGGAAGAGAGAAAGAGAGAGGAGGAAGAAGAAGGAGGAGGAGATCAAGCCACCGGCGGAGCTCCCGTGGTCCGATTCGTGATCCGAGGCCAGCATTGTGAAGGCAAAGCTGCTGCGGTTCTTTCTCACCGGCTAGTTTTCGATGGCTCCCAAGAGATCGACAAGGGTAACGATCTCCCTTCTTGGACATGTGAAGTCCTTCTTTTCTGCATTGCATAGGGAAAACCCTTCCCCGCGAGTGTGCGGTGGGTTGTGGTGTCCCTTGGGGTAGATATGTGAAGTCCCCCTTGTTAGAGTCCGGAATTGGAGTACGGATCTAGGCATGCTGTGTGAAGCCCATCTGGACATGCTAGTCTGGATTGGTGATGCTTGTTTGCATATCGGAGAAGGCTCCGTGATTATGGCTTGTGTTGCCTTGTGCCTACCTGTTGCTTGGTGCAGCAGGAAGTACTGGATGACGTCCAGGAAATGAAGAGGGTTGGATGCAACTCTTGTGGCCGTGCGTTGCCACTTTGTGTGCGGTTGAGCCATTGGGCTGCAACTCGATGAAACGACAGATGGCCGAACAGGAAAGGTGAAACCGACCCGTGCCTATAAATTGCCATGGATACTTCCGTATTCGAGGTGGCACGGCGACTTGAGCAACGGGGGGTGGCTGATCCGTACCTGCGTTAGGTCCGTCCGACTTGGAAGCCTGGTTATGGGTTTTGTTGGAGCGCCTAATGAGAGTCTTAGGCCCGCGCGCCGAAAAGACTAGAATGCTCAAATACCGTGTAGACGGTGGTGTTGACCCTGGTATTCCGGTACACCAAGAATGTGCCCTGAGTGCATGGACTGTCGGGCCGTGTGGCCGACGGTTGTGATGGCTTGAACGTGCCTGCGCGCACATAGTTGCTATTGATGATACCATGCTGTGTAGGGAAAGAATGCGACTGCCCCGAGAAAGGGGTAGGATTGTTATAATTGGGTCAGCTGAATGCTGACTGTTGCCTTGTTTGCCACCGTTTAGGTGGATTGTCCCTATGCAGGTGCTGGAGAGCCAAGTGGTAAATGAAGGGCTGGAGCCCTACTGCTGTTGATGCTGCTGCTGCGGCTAGCCCTTGAAGGCTGAGCAAATGATTTTGTTTGTTTTGTTTTTCCACATGTATGGCCGGCCTGCGCGCCGAGGTTTGTAATCCATGTTGATGGAAAGAGGAACTGTAAGGCCTTAAGGCCAAACTTTTGTTGTACATTCCATGGTTGTATATATAACTGTGGTTTATATATATTGGACATTCCTGGTTAGAGTTCAAATTTACACCTTAAAGCTTCTGCTAGAATGCTCTGAGTTAGGATTCGTGTATGGTTTGGTATTATTGTGTGACCTCACCGACTGTTTGTGGCATATAGTGTGGGGCCCCGACCGGACCTTCTACTATACGTCATGTAACGGATGGGGTCGTTACACTGGGCACCAATGAGCTTTTGATAAGGTGCTCAAAAACCAAAACTAGATTTTTTGATAATGTGTCTTGCCACCACTGAGTTTTTACAAGGTCTCAGAAACTAGTTTCAGAACTTTTGAAGGGAGTTTTGAGAAACCCTTTTACAGGAGAGAAAGGAAAAAAGAAAGAAAGAGTTGATTTGTTCTTCTCTGTCAATAGTCTGAGAGAAGACAAGTGGATGATGATGTCAAAGCTCCCCATGAGATCTGTAAGGGTTCAGGAAGGTGAGCTTTGCTAGGGTGATAGGTCTTCAGTTGCTTCAGATCTCTAGCAATTGATGATTTCAGCAGATGCTGAAATGTTTGATGTCTGGAGTTCTTGATGTTGAAGCTTTTGAACACTTGATGATTTGGAGGAGTTGAGTAGCAGAAGATTTCCTTCACAGAAAACTTTCTTGTGTTCTTGAAGATTTGGGATTCACTAAATTTGTAAATCTCAGAAGATGAACTCTTGATCAGAGAGTTTTTATTGTTCACTCTTCTGTGTCTCTTTCAATCTAATTCTGCTGTATATCTCTTGTCTCTATAATTGTATTTATCTGTTATGTTTTCAAAAACATATTATATAGGAGTATATCAGATTCTTACTTAGATGGCCGTTACTCAGTCATAAATGACTTCCATAAATGACAATTGTCTCTAGGGAAAGTCCTAAGTAACATTCCATTTAGTCTTCCTTGAGACTTGCATTAGATTGCTTGAAACGGTTAGAAAATCCTTTGTAATAAATGCAGGAAATAACTCTGAATGAATCTGAATGAATTCCATAACTGTTCTTAAATTCGAATTCTGAAAGCATCGATCTCTCACAAAAATCGTCGATCTGAGCTCTACGATCGTTGAACTGAGCTCAGAGATTGGATTTATACTAGAGACAAAAAACGTTGACTTGAGCTCTACGATCGTCGAACTGAGCTCAGCGACTCGGAAAATAGCTGAAGACAGAGCGTCGATCTGAACTCGAAGATCGTCGACCGGAGTTCGACGACTTGCAGAGTTGAGCTCAGAGAATGTCGAACTGAGTTCGACGTTTCGTCGACCTGAGCTCGACGAAAATTATCTTTGTCTCAGCAATGAATCCTGATCTTTGAATGGTCTTGGGGGCAGCTCCAAACCTAAGTTCTAAGCCTTAGACTCATTCTATGTTTACCTTTTCAACTATACGACTAGGTCAAACTAATTTCCTAATAACATAGTGATCCTTGCCCAAATTAGTAATAGGGTGTTCCAACACACAATACAAACGAGAACGCAACATCCCCACACTTAACTTTTAACATATGGGTGTGCGCACCGCCTACTCCACATAGAATCATAACTCCAAAAAGATTTTCAATAAAACTTTTTCTTCTTCTTCTTCTTCTTTTTACAAATATATTTATTTTTTTTTCTTTTTCATCTTTTTATTTTCATAATTTCAGCAGATATAACTTGGGAGCATTTCCACATTTCCACAAATAATAACACCACATCACAACCAATCATGATAATAAAAAAAACTTAAAGCTCGACTTGGGTGTCCGACTAGGATCAGCTATGAGGCTTTGGTGAATGAAGGTGGAGCTGAAACAAAAGAAGGGTAGGCACAATGGGGCTTAGCGTGGATAAGATGTTAGGATTGGGTACAAAGCTCAACCGGGCCAAAATGATGGCCTACATCACACTCACGCTAGACTAACCATGTACCCCGGCTTTGAGAGTAGCTTGGGGCAAGTTCTTAGCCACCGAGAAAGATAATCCTTCCTCCCGACTCGAGCAAAACGAGTCTAGTGACGGCTACACACATCCCTACACTACCGTTTGATTCACACCGGATTCACCAACTTTTTAGTAGAATAAAAAGAATTTATGCAAATAGAGAAATATAAAACTATAAGCATACAGAAAAATTAAATCTACTGGGATTTCTACACAAAACGAGAGCAGTTGACTAGGAGCACAACAAGGTCAACAATTTACTCTTTCTCACAATCCTAAGCCAGCACCATAATTTTCCCAAATCTAACAAAGACACGAGTTTGACTCGATGCATGCTAACAACTAATCACGCGCTCATGTGGGTGCAGTGGTGTGCAATGCAATGAACTAAACAAAATAATACTACAAATGCTTCTAGTATGCACATGAAATGTGCACGTGCAAACGGTAACAAGTAATAGCTCTCCCCCAACTTAAACTAAACAACACATCATATGATAAAGAAATTAAAATCAGAATGAGCGAAGGGAAGAGGTTACCCAATGCTCAGTTAGTGAGCATACCAGAAGACGCGTGGAAAATAGAAGCATGCCCTCCATACGAAGAATCAAAACCCCTCCAATACGTAGTTTCCATGAATACCTACAAGGGCGAACTCCGCAAAAACAAAAGAATAATATACAAAAAGAAATATAAAACTAAAAAGAGACATGAAAAATAAAATGCAGAAAACATAAGATAACTACTGGGGTTACTATCATCCCAGCACAACTTATTAAATTCTATATAGTTCTAGCAAATGGGCCTATGAAAAGAAAAATGCACAGGTAACTTGCCTAATATCCATTGCCGTAACGGGTATCGGTACGGAGATAGAGCAGTTACCCCTCTGCCCAAATAATCATACATGCTCCTCACAGGTAGAGGAAATAGGATGTAAGATCAGGAGGAGGCTTGGTCCTCACTCATCTCACCACAAAACAAATCCTTTCTTAGCAAGGTTTCATCCACCACAAGTTTGCTGGGGGAGAAGGTGACTGCAGGGGATTCCACTGTGAAGGAGGTAGGAACCTCCTCACACACGAGGATGCACTCGTCGACAGCTTGAGCATAAGGCTCAACGTCAACCCAACTTACCCGTGGATATTCAACCTGCACAGGCAAAGATAAAGAAGGGGTGTCAAGAAATAAATGAGACGAAGAACATAAAGAAATAATCGGGGGAGTGATCCCAGTTTCTCTCCCCAAAGGCTGAGGTAGAAAAATATCGTCGGCATTGTGGAAAATTCTACAAGGCTCGGTAGGATCCATAGAGTCCTCCACCAAGACTTGGACTTCCTCCTTTGGTATCGAGGTAGAATCCTCGACACCAGGAAGATTGTCCTCCTCCATGGGAGTGGAAACAATCCATGTATCACAAGCCTCAAATTCTGTTGCATTGTCGAAAATGTCATCAGAGACGACTGTAGTAGAATCCACAAAAGGCGGAGGAACTTTTCTTTGATAAAATTCAAGCACAGGTTCCTCACAAAGAATCAGCTCCACACTTGGAGATGTATGCACAGGAGAGATAGGCTCAGCCATGTCGAAGCCTAGATCAACCACACATCTGGTGGTTGTGTCTGCATAATTCCCTTCCAAACATGAAGGTGACAGGGTCACATAGCCAGACGATGAAGGTGCGCCACCAAGGGTACGAGTCACGATGATCCGGATGTCTGGCTCATCATCCTCTTCCATAACATAGAGGTACTCGGCACAATCCTTAAGGACAAGATCTGTTCTACGACAATACAAACACTTCCTCCCAGTACTCTGAGGTCCTTGTGGGGTCGGAGAGGAATGAAAAAACGATGTATGTGGTGAGGGCAAATGGCCATAAGCTCAGGTCACAGTGTTTGAAGGGCTGTACGAATACAACATCTCATGCATTCTGCGCTGAGGCTTATGCTCAATATCTCTCGTAGGGCATTCATGACTAGCATTGGAGGACTTTCCATAACAACGACATTGGGCATACGAATATCCCCACATGGTGTCAAAATAGCAGATTCAAAATAAATTGTGCAAATTACTAAATCCAACAATATATTACTACAGTTGTCTAAACAAACAAGAAAAAGACAAGCTAAACAGAAATAGAACAAAACAAAAGTGATTTACAAAGGAAAAGGAAAGCAATCTCACGCCTCCCTCTCTAGAAACTCACACGACTGTGTTCCCCGACAATGACGCAAAAAACATGATGCGTAAGATCATGACAGTGAACCAGTCGCACAAGTAATATAAAATGGGCGAGTTTTCCCAAGTATCGATCTCTCAAGGAACACAATAAGGTGGAGTTAATTTCGAGGAGGACTTGAGATTGAAGTCCTTAAGTAGGCGTTAACGAAGGGGCGTTTTGATGGTTGCAATAAAACAAAGTAAAACTCTAACAACTACTCATATGCAACACCGCTATGCAATGCTTCACCAGGCGGGATGGAAGACTAGTCGGGCCGCTATGCACCGAATCGCTAAGCGGATGGGCTAGTAGGCTTGCAGAAAGAGGGTCATGAGCACCTCTTTGTAACGCACGCCACTAACAATTTCTAGTGCAGCAAGGGTGGATGGTGGTGAATGGAATATGGCGCACCTCAAGCAAATATAATGAAATACAAAATCACATAGACATGATTTAATTCAAGCGTTTTACAAACTAAGCGCACATCATCTATAAATAAAGTTTACAATAACACATAAACAACAATAAAGGAAGAAAAAGGCAAGAGATCGACCGTATCCGAAGTCTTGGTGAGGATTAACGGTTGGAATCGCCGGGTTGTCAATCCGCATCCAAGTTCGGTCCTCAACTGCGTCTGTGATAGAGAAGGGTTGTAACCACCTTCCAATGGCTCGTCTTCTTCGTGTCACGATCGCAGACGAAAGTTGAAAACTTCCCTTTGCTTGATGGCTATGGCGTTGAAGCTTGAAATAAGCCCAGGAGATGATGGAGGAGGCCAAGAGGATGCTCCGACTTTGATTTGGTGGTGAAAGCTTTCCCGGAGCCCCCCTACAGTTGAGGATGAAGGGAAATGGCGGAACCCTTCACCGGAGATGAAAAACGGCGGAAGAAATCGATCGATCCAGAATTAGGGCGGGACCTGCGATATTTATAGAAAGCAAAATTGAACAATGCATACAATCACAGGCGCATGACCTGTGGTCGTGCGCACTATTGCCAGTGATCGTGCGTATTGTCATGGAAGAATAAAGAGAAGAACTTGGGTAACGCGCACGAGCGATGGTGCACAACTAGTGGTCGTGCGCACTATATCGAATGGTCGTGCGATTACCCCAGACAAAACTCCAGGAAAAGAGGAATCAATTCACACGATCAGTGGCGCACAACCGGTGGTCGTGCGCACTATGTCCAGTGGTTGTGCGATTATCCCAGGAAGAACTTGGAAAATGGAGAATAGTGCGCAAGATCAGGGGAGCACGACCAGTGGTCGTGCGCATTAGATCCGATGATCGTGCACAGTATACCTGTTTCCAAAAAGTCCCGGAACACGGACACGGCCCCTGCACCAACACTGATATGTGCAGACATTCCAGATAATAAAAAAAGGAGTACAAACAACAAAAGCACAAAAATACACAACCACGGGCCTAAATGTGCACTTCCTCGTGAAATAAAGGTAAGATGAAAAATATACGATAATGAACTAAAAGTGAAGGGCAAGCAAATGAAAACAAGCCCAGATGAGTCTGAAAATAAGTATATAAAATGGACTCATCATGCATCATTAGACAAGAGTAGTATGATAGGATTATGAAATGTTATAATGATCTCACCCATGTGTGGGTTGGAGGGATATAGGTCTTATCGGTCCTACGAGCTAGTGGCTTGGGTTGTCGGTCGATATCAGGATGGGTTGGTCCTGCGAGCTGGAGGCTCGGGAGGGTATTGTTATATCTGGTTCGTGTTTATATGGTTGGTTACTCGGTATTAGTTCAGTCGGCACATCAATAGAAGTACGATTACTCTGGTGCGGAGTGTAAACCTTTGGGGAGATCGTTAGGATGTTTATACCGAGGTCTGAAAAACTATGTCTCCTAAGAGCACACCCAATCATGGAAGACTGCTAGTCGCCAGCAAGAGTATGCGGGGGCTCCGTTATTATGTTCTTAGCGTTGAGGCATATGAGATGTACAGGCCTGGTAGTGTGCCTGCCCGCCTAAGAGTGGAGACACCCGCTCCACTACCACCGTGAGCCATGACATTTGGTACCTGAGAGGTTGGCCACCTCCAAAAAGTGCGGATGCATGAAAGATCTATGCATTGAGTCGTGTGTGTGAGTTATATAATCATTGCATTGCATAACATACGCACTTACAGATCCTCATAATATAAATTAGTATGGGTTCTTTTATATGATGAGCTACTATTTCGGAAACCTTAACTTATATGTTTGTATGGGAATTCATATAAGTTAGTGTACGAATCTGTGATGGTAGTGTAGTTGCTTTACTTTACTAGTTTTATATAGCTCCTCATACTATACTTTTATATTGTACTAGTTGTTTCTCTCCTTTACTGCTCATACTGATATAGAATAGCTAGAGAATTATATATATATATACCATTATCACCTGCTTGTACATTCTACTATTATTGGTCCTCTATTTTCTTCCTCCCGCGTAGTATCTAGGAGTCACGGGGGTGAGGCGGGGACGAAGCAGGTGAGTCTAGTTTGACTAACAATCGTTTGACTATATCATTTTAGGGACATGTGGAGACACCACCGCAGTTCGACCAGGCAGAGCCAGAGATATAGACACCAGGATCTAAGGAGCCAGAGTCACGCACTACCACTACTACCCGACATCAGGTTGATGATCATATGGTTTAGCTTCAGTGTTGTTTGTTGAGAGAGAGAGTGATAGTTTATGATGTTTATGTACTAGGCAGAAGCCTTTTTTCTTGTACTCTTTTATTATCTCATGTAGACCTTTACTTAGATATTTATATATCATTGTTATGATATGTGTGGATTTACTTCTTCTTTTGTTAGTTGTGTGAATGATCATACATGCCGGCAGGGTCGCTGTCTTATTGTGGCAACAAACTCGTAGTTGGTGTCATTGTAAGGCGATTTTTCTGGTTATAAAATCTCTCCTCGACCGTGCCCAATTCCCGGGAGAAGGGATTTTATAGTTGGTATCACCGTACCATAATCATAAGCAAAAGAAGTGCACAAACCACTGGTCTACCCCTCTTAAGCTTTAGTTTGTGGACAAACTAAGCAGTTGAAGCTATGGTGTACCCATGTGAGAAAATCACATCTTTTGTCCACATAAATGAGATTATGCTAACCTTATTTAACTATTGAAGTGTTTCAAATTGCAGGCTATGGTTCCTCCTTTGCCAGCTATTATTCCTTTTTAGTAGTCAGAGTTGGGTCAGACTCCCACGGCCATCTTGGATGCCTTTTGAGCTCAACAAGTTCCAGCACCGCAGATGAACTCGAGCTCAAACTGGCTAACTACCTTCTGAGGCCTCTCCCCTTCGAGTGGCTGGACACTATCCAGGAGATGCTAGCGGGAATCCTTTGCCCGGGCAACTAGGCAGTAGCCTTGGCAGTTACGATACTAGCAGGCCATGCCAAGAGGTAGTGGAAGTCTCTCATGGACTCCACCTTTGTTGATTATGAGTACTCCCAGATCAGTTGGAACCAGTTTAGAGAGGCCTTCTTGGACCATTTTGTATCCCCGATGGATAGAGATTCACTGGAGGATCGGTTTCTTCACCTCAGGCAAGGAAACCGGTCTGTGTTGGAGTACAATCGAGAGTTTTCAGACTTTGTAGGATTCGCTAGTCCCCTGAGTGAGAAGGACTATACAAAGAAATTTTATAGAGGGCTTCAGGACTCGCTCAGGCAGGACCTTCTGTTCATCTTAGAAGCCAGTTTGGTGAAGATTATCGAGATGGAGAAGAATTGGGAGGCGGATCATCCGATGGTGCACGGAAGAGGGAAGAGACCATCTTAGGTGATGTATTATGGTGAGAGCAGTCGAGGACCGCAGAAAGGCAGGTTCATAAGGCATATGGGAGGTAGATGGCATCCCCGTCCTGGTGTCTGGCCAGAGCAGTGACCTCCCGTACTATCTGCCCCACCACCACACATTCAGGATCCGCAGAGATTCGATGACAGAGGACGCCCTCCGGTGGTATCCTTTAGATGCCACCATCCTGGTCACATGAGATCCCACTTCCCTCAGGGTTTTGCCCCACCTCCTCCACCTCTAACAGCCCCTTCGGCACAACGGGGTAGAGGTCGAGGATGAGGTGGTGGACGAGGAACTCACTGTGGCAGCCGAAGGCATGAACAGATGTATGTGCTTGATCTTGCCCGGCCTAGGAACCCTGAGGAGGTCATCACAGGTTCATTAAAATATTATACTTTGAATTGTTTGTAAAGTACCTTATCATCCCTTTATATATATAGTTGATAAAAATCAAAACAACCAAGCTCAAGAATAGTACATGTGTGCGGTAAGCCCTCCCTCACATTATTTGACACGGGAGCATCACACTCCTTCGTCTCAGAAGATTTTGCGAAGGAATTGGATAAATGCCAACGTTTTCCCGGACTCCTCAGGATAGTCCGACTTCCCGACGAATCATAGGTGCAGTCTATTACAAAGTGCAATATGTCCATAGATATTGGAGGGAAGCTGTTTGATACGCCAATGATGATCTTACTGCCACCAGACTATGATCTGATTATGGGCATGACGTGGCTACAGTGGCAGCATGCCAAGAACGACTGCTAAGCTAGAAGGATCACATTGAAACACGGAGACTCGGAGGTGGTCTTCGATGGTATTATGCCTATCTCCCGATTATTACTATCATCTGTACATGTAATTAAGGTTTATGAGCAGGGAGGAGAGGTATACATGGTTTGCTTTGATATGGCAAAGGCGGAGGCCTCCATTGGTGATATTCTGGTGGTTCGGGATTTCCCCGACGTATTTCCGGATAAGTTGCTCGGAATACTCCCGTATAGAGGGGTAGACTTCCAGATACATTAGTACTTGGTGCGGGGCACGTCTCTCGGGCACCTTATCGAATGGCACCGAAGGAGCTTATGGAGTTCCAGACTCAGCTACAAGAGCTTATGGATGCAGGATTTGTTAGACCGAGTTCTTCACCATGAAGAGCTCCCGTCTTGTTAGCGAAGAAGAAGGACGGATTGCTCCGACTTTGCATTGATTATTGGGAGCTTAACCGAGTGACGGTGAGAAACACTTATCTGTTACCAAGGATCGATGAACTATTTGATCAGCTGGAGGGAGCGAACTGGTTCTCTAAGCTTGACCTAATGTTGGGCTACTATCAGTTGTGGATTAAGGAGTAGGATATACTGAAGACCGCGTTCAACTCACTCGACAGCTTGTTTGAGTTCACAGTTATGCCCTTCATGCTCACGAACACCCCCTCCGCATTAATGAGTTTGATAAACTAGGTGTTTGAGACGTTCCTGTACGAGTTCCTTATAGTCTTTATAGATTATATTCTTGTATACTCCAGGACCGAGTAAGACCATACCCGTCACTGGGCATTATTCTTGGGGAAGCTGCGGGAGCACAAACTATTTGCGATGTTTTTGAAGTGCAATTTTTGGCTGCAAGAGGTGGCATGCCTCTGGCACATTATCAGTAGAGCTGGTTGGTAGTGGATCCAGCCAAGGTGTAGGCAGTGAGGGATTGGCCGCACCCGAAGACGGCTTCAGATATTCGTAGCTTCCTTGGACTTTGAGTCTATTACCGCAAATTTATATAGGTGTTTTTGAAGATAGTACTTCCCCTCAAATATTTGATGAAGAAGGACATGACATTGACTTGGACTGAGCACGGGCATGTCATAGGTGATATATTTATGTAGCACAAGCATGTCATTGCTTATGCTTCAAGGCAGCTAAAGAAGCACGTGCAGAATGTAAGACCCCCCTTTTTTTTCTTTTTCAACCACCGGGGTCTTAGGCCCAGAACCGCCGCTTTGCGGTGACTCCTTCACGTCCTGAAGGGTCATCACCACAAGGCGCCGATTCTGCCGGCCAATTCGATCACAGAAAAGTAGCATAATTATTGAAGTAAGAACAATGCAGTCCACAATAATAAATCACATGTAAATAAGATAAAATCTCCACGAAGGGAGTGTCCACAGAAATCATCAGAGTACTATAAATACGGGCTTATGCCCGGTACAAAATGTCCTCACTACAAGTCTCTCATGCGGAAGCGAAAACAGAAACTACTCAAGGTCGAGACTCACGGTCCCGGCTGTGTGAACTCCGGAGCTAGACTGCCCCATCTCTAGGCGCACCGATCTCTGGGGCTGCTCCTCCATGCTGGGCTCCACGATCCCCTAAATGATGCGGTTCGAAAACCATTAGTCATAAAGACTAAGCCCTATCATCCCCTACCCCTTCCCCCATGGCTCCTAGGTACCCAGCGGGGAGGAAGAAAGGGAAGGACATGATGGTAGAGATAAATCAAGAAACAGGTGACTGTGGACTTAATCTAGCAAGTTGTATCCGGTGAGCAGTTAATATGATTGTTATAATAGGTCTAGCAGTAAGAAAAGCAATTATATGAATTTAAACCTTCACTTATGCGAGAACACATAAGCAAAAGGGATCTTTTGCAAGGCTCCCATCGTATAGAGTGTCCCATACCACTTATACGTTGGGGGGTCGGTTATCAAACATCAGTGGTTGTTATATATTGAAATTAACCTTTGATTTATAAACTTGCCCACACAAGCTTATAGACTAAGGGGTCGTTTTGCAGGTCCTAATGTATAAGCGTCCCATACCACTTATACTTTAGGTGTCAGGGTTAAATGAATCGATTATGCTATGACATGCTAGTGGGTATGATGAAACATGCAAGTGCAACTCACACACCCGACTCTGTGCACACAGACCTTTAGTTCCCCATTTCGGAGCCGTTACCTCCCAGGATACCTCCGTAGTGGCAGACGGAAGCGGTGGGTTGGGCCTCGCCCACCTCAAAACCAGTAAAAGCACCACTGGTCTGACCTATCGTACGACTCAACACTTGGTGCACTAAGCGGACGCCTGCATACTCTTGCCGGCTGGCGCACCGGACTTCTATTGGCGAAGTGCTAACCACCTCGCCGAGTCAACGATATCTGTGTCGGTGCAATCGAACTCCCCGATATCGAAAAACCCACCACCTTAACTTAGTCCTATCTTATGCACATGCAAGTTTATCGCAAACACGCAAAAACCGAGCCGAAGCTCCCCGGACCAAAACGTCCGTCTCCAAACCGACCGAGCCGAAGCTCTCATCAATCTTCCTGTGCCATCAGTGTTTGTGGAATGTGCAGCCCTAGTTACTAAGTTACTCTTGCCAGTTTGTTATTTACAGTTTACGTTAGCCCAGGACTGCCCCCGGTATTCCCCGTGAAGGGCTCTCAAGGGGCACTAGGAACCAAGACGGCGGCATTACGGCCCGAAGTTCCCTTTCGCAAGGCACTTATTATTATTGGTTTATCTCCCTTAGCCCGATTCCCTTCTCATATTACGATGGACTATCCTAGGGTGATTTTTTTAACCTTCCTCTCTTTGGGAAAGGCGATCTTTCGCCAACCCGAACACCTCTTAACTCTAGCTATCACCACTTCTCGCTACTCTTTTTATCTTCCTATTGCGATTTCCTCCACTATTGCTCGCCCAAACAAAATGAATTATTTAACTCCAATGTCTTCCTCAGATCATGTCTTATTTCAATTCACAATTGCTATATGCAGACCGACCTAGGCTACATGTCGAACCGGTTATGCAATGATCCATTACTCATCCAAATGTCCTAAATTATTTACTGGAGACTTCCATGATATAAATGACCTAAGTCCAGAAAATGGAAATTTTCCTAATTTATTTGGCATTTAATTAAATTCCTCGAAAATCCCAAGGGCTACCGGTTTGAACATGAACTACCCTAAGTTCTCATGCAAGATGTCCAGCAAATTTATGATAAATACTAGGTTATCTCAATAGGTTAAATCCTAAGTATCATAATTTTCTACCATTAAAAGGGCATGAAAACTATTTTAGAAATAATCTCTAACTTCTGTTGTTTATGAATCAAGTACAGAAAATATTCTTCCAAAAATTATAAATATTTTATGCCATGCAGATAAAGGCCTAAAATTTGCACTGGCCAAGTTTCATAATTTTCCAGCAAGTATTTTATCCATAATTAATTTTTAAACATAGAAGCCCTTTCTATCATCTGTGAATAAAGTACCAGATTTATTCAACATAAAATTCTATAAAAATTCAGGGATCAATGTTCTACTGGTCAAAATCTAAATCCAGAATTTTAACTGATTATAATTAATTTAAAGCCTCCAAATAATTGAAACAACAAATCGGGCAAATAATCCTTTAACACATGAAGTATAATATTTATCAATCATAAAATTCCAGGAAAACTACCATAAGTCTAAAACATCCTAAAACCCCCTCCTCCCGAGTTTCATAATTTTTGAATTAGATTTAGTGCTTAAAATAACTAAATTACATTTCTATCCTAATTCAAACTCTCAACTTCCGAGGTACCCAATTACCTCCAATTCCTTCACTATTTCAACCAGAGGGTTTTCAGCATATCATGCCACTCTCCTCCAAGTTTCAAGGGCATACAAGAGCTTTTGCTCCTATGTCCTTCACAAACCTCAAAACCCTTCATTTAGGGTTTGAGCTTGGATCCTAGGGTAAGTTAACCCTAAACCACTCCATTTTTCTCCAAACAGGTTATAACACCATTCTAAGTCAGAGATCAGAAAATCAGCCTCTGTTGAGGAGATTTGACCTTTCCAAATTCTCAGTGCACTTTTTATTAAAAGGTGTCTCACTAACGCCTAGTTAAGGGTAGAAGATTTCTCAGCCAAAACTCCTCCAAATCACTTGGAATTTTACACAGACCTAGGTTTTATAGCCAGGGACCACTCACCAAAATTTGGGAGGGTTTGGAGGTCATTTGACCATCTAAATAAATTCCTCTAAGTTTATTAAATTAAAACAAAAACTTTAGGCAAAGTATCTCCAAAAATTCCCATTTTTGGTCTGCCTTTATGTATAACCAAGATTAACCCCCTGCCCAAATTTCAGGTCATTTGGACAAGGAACGAAGAGTGGGCATCCGTTTTAATTTCTGCCCCACTCTAGGTACAGCCCCCACTAAATCGGGTGTTGTGGCCGAAACGCTTACCCAAACGAGTTGAAACAAATTTTAGATTTGTCTAGACTCGAAGGGCTATGACTTTTGTGTCTGGTCATTTTTCCTAAAACGGCCTCTAAGTGCCTCATTTTACAGCCCCAAAAATATGTTCAAATAATACATTTTTCCATTTTGTAATTTATAATAATCTGTATATTATAAAGTTTATCCTACTGTTCATCTTCTTCATGAAACCGAAAACAGATACGGAAAACCAATTTTCCTGTAACACTTCCGTGATCCGTCACCGGCAGTCCGGTCACTTCCCTGGCCAGCCACCACCACCACCACCTCCGTTGAGGCGATGGCTAGCGGTCGGCGGTGGTTTGGCCGCCGGAGGTGGCGGTTTCCGGCGAACTCAAAAATACCATTTTCATGGTTTTTCCATGAATACGAGAGACGGGTCCGGCTCCGTTGAGCGCGAACTTCCTTTCTAATAATCCTAAGATCTACCCATGTAAGAGAAGGAGCAGAGGAGGACCTTATTCGTGGTTTGAAGGCGAGAAGAACGACGGGGTGCCATGGCGCGGTGGTGGCGTTGCTGAACTTCTCCTACAGTAAGAACAAAGGTCTGATCAGTTTGCTTGAGCGTGTAACCTTCTCCTCTGGTTCAAGGTGGGCTTTTATAATTCAGAAAGTGGGAAGGTGAATGGGTAAAGCCTTTATGGCCATGAAGGTTCTCCCCTTAACGTTTCAGTTACAGTGAAGGGATAAGAAACGGTGGAAACTGAACAGGTGTGTCCAGCTGGCGGCTTCCTATTGGACCATATCTTCCTCATTTATTATATAATTACAGAAGGAAAACGGCCTGAAATTACTCCTGGTGTAACTTCCCACACCAGCATTTATTACCACGCATGTTAGAATAATTTCGGGCCTGAACCGTCGTTTCGGCCAATGTCACGGGCATGACACATAGGTCACGGGCGTGACAGGCCCGAATAGCCAATTCTGGCGATGATCGTCGAACTGAGATCGACGATCGTCGAAGGATGGTCACGAGCGTGACACTTGGGTCACGGGCGTGACAGGCCCGAACGGCAGATTTTGGGGTTGACGATCGTCGAATTGAGATCGACGATCGTCGAAGGCTGGTCACGCCCTAGGTCACGGGCGTGACCTCTAGGTCACGGGCGTGACAGGCCTGAACGGCAAATTTCGAGGTCGACGATCGTCGAATTGAGATCGACGATCGTCGAAGGCGGGTCACGCCCTAGGTCACGGGCGTGACACTCATGTCACGGGCGTGACATGCCCGGGCCGCAAGGTCGACGATCGTCTCACGGCGATCGACGATCGTCGATGGGGTCACGCCCTTAGTCACGGGCGTGAAACCTTGGTCACGGGCGTGACATGCCCAGTCAGCACGTTTGACTATCGTCTCGTGGAGATCAACGATCGTCGAAGTAGTCACGCCCAAGTCACGGGCGTGACGGGTCGGTCACGGGCGTGACCAACCCGTGACCCGAAAATATTGATCACTTTATTTCAAATTTTGGGCTTCCTAGGGTTTTGTCACAACTAACCGACTCCTAGGGGTCTAGCCGGAAATGGGATGTTACAAATCCCAATAAACAAAACAAAAATTTCGTCCCCGAAATTGAGGTTGAGCCTACGGGGATTTCTATCGGAATAAATTAAACTTGTAACATCCCATACGATCTTTCTATTGGGTTCAGGCGACTGTTCGTTTGATAACGAAGACAATCTCCCCAATAAACAAAAGATTAGCCCCTACCTTTCTGATTAAGTGCGCATGCCTAGGTCCTGGATTTTCCTTATCTAGTCTTAACATTCCAAAACAAGAAGGCAGTCTATAGTATACCGAGAGGTGGTGAGATGTACCTGACTGAACAACTCCGGGTATCTTTGCCTCATCAGATCCTGCGGTTCCCAGGTGTGCTCCTCCTAACCGTTGTTTCTCCACAGAACCTTGACTAAGGGGATCTTCTTGCGGCGCATGATCCGCACTCCTTTGTCGTCGATCCGAACCGGCTCCAAGTGAACAGATCGGTCTGAAGCTACCGGCCCTTCGGTGGTCAAAATCTGCTGCTCCGGGCGTAGTAGAGCCCTTCTCAGTGAAGAGATGTGGAAGACGTCGTGTAGAGCTGCCAGCTCTGGTGGCAACTCTAGCCTGTAGGCTAGGGGTCCGATCCGCTCCAGGATCCGGTAAGGGCCCATATACCTAGGGCTGAGTTTCTTTCTCCGACCGCGCACCCGTGAGACTCCGTGCATGGGCCGGATCTTCAAGAACACTCGATCCCCTACCCGAAACTCCACCTGACGATGTCGGGCGTCATAGTATTTAGCCTGTCTGCTCTGCGCCTCCAACATCCTATCTCTGATCAGTCTCACCTGAGCCTCGGGGTCTTCAACGAAATCCGATCCCAGCAGCTTCGGATCCTCGTCCTGAACCCAAGAAAGCGGGGTCCTACATTTTCGTCCATACAAGGCTTCTAAGGCGCCATCCTGATGCTGGACTGGTAGCTATTATTGTAGGAGAACTCGACCAACGGTAACATCTTCTCCCACGGCTCCCCTCCATCCAGTATATACAGTCGTAGTAGATCCTCCAACGTCCTGTTGGTACGCTCTGTCTGCCCGTCCGTCTGAGGGTGGAAGGCCGTGCTAAAAGTCAAACGGGTGCCCAGGTATGCCTGCACTGACCGCCACTCCCTGGATGTAAACCGTCCATCGCGGTCCGACACTATCGTCCGGGGCACGCCATGATATCGGACATACTGCTCCACAAACTTCCGTACCAGCACTCCCACCGGATCGTCCTTCCTGATCGGTATAAAGTGGGCCACCTTTGTCAGCCGATCGACAATCACCCAAATCGAGTCGTTCCCTGTCCGAGACCGGGGAAGACCATGTATAAAATCCATCGCTATATCGTCAAACTTCCACTCCGGCACCTGGAGTGGCTGTAACAATCCTGCGGGGTTCCTGCACTCCGCCTTCACCAACTGACATGCCTCGCAATGGGTCACGAAGTACGTAATGTCCTTCTTCATGCCCGGCCAAAACATCGTCCTCTTCAAATCAACGGTCATCTTTGTGATCCCCGGGTGTACCGAGTACCGGCTGCAATGCGCCTCCATCATAATATCCTCTCGGATCTGGCCTTCTGCGGGTATATATACTCTGCCTCTGAAGTGGAGCAAACCATCTCTCAGGGAATAATCTCCTGTCGAACCTTCCTCCAAAGCTCGGAACATCGGCTCCGCCCACGCATCTGTCCTCTGTCCGTCCCGAATGCGATCCCGAATATCGTCTATGGCCACCATCGATGCCAGATACTCCCTATACAGAACTGGGTCATCCTCGGACACTAGGGATATCTGCATATCTCTGATTGACTGGACTAGCTCCATGGACATAACCTGGGGCCCAGCTTCGGAAGTGGCAGCTCTCCGGCTCAACGCGTCGGCCACCACGTTTGCCTTCCCTGGATGGTAGTGCATCTCATACTGATAATCTGCTAAGAACTCCACCCAACGCCTCTGCCTGATATTCAGCTCCTTCTGCGTGTCCACGTATTTCAAGTTCTTGTGATCGGAGAAGATATCGCAGTGGACTCCATAAAGATAATGGCGCCAGACCTTCAGAGCAAAAACGACCGCTCCCATCTCGAGGTCGTGCACCGGGTAGTTCCTCTCATGGGTCTTCAGCTGGCAGGAGGCATATGCTATGACATGTCCGTTCTGCATCAGTACCGCTCCCATCCCTTGGTATGATGCGTCGGTATACACTTGGAATCCTTCCTTTCCGGATGGAAGGGCCAGAATAGGGGCTGAGATGAGTCGGTCCTTCAGCTCCTGGAAAGCCGCCTGGCACTACGGGGTCCAAACAAAAGGTGCCTCCTTCTTCGTCAAAGATGTGAGGGGGAGGGCAATCCGAGAGAACCCCTCCACGAACTTCCGGTAGTAACCGGCAAGTCCCAAGAAACTGCGTACATCGGTGGCTGTCCTCAGCTGCGGCCAATCGCGAACTGCCCGAATCTTTGCTGGATCTACTGCTAACCCAGCTCCACTGATGATGAGGCCTAGGAAGGCCACCTCCTTCAACCAGAACTGACACTTGCTGAATTTTACATAAAGGCGATGCTCCCGCAACCTCTCCAAGGTCAGTGCCAGATGCCGAGTGTGCTCCTCCTCCGTCCTAGAGTAGATCAGGATGTCATCTATGAATACTATGACGAACACATCCAAGTAGGCCTCGAAAACCCAGTTCATGAGACTTATGAACGCCGACGGAGCATTCGTGAGACCAAAGGGCATCACGGTGAACTCATACAGGCCATATCTGCTACTAAAGGCCGTCTTCGGGATATCCTCCTCCTGGATCCGCAGCTGGTAGTATCCTGATCTCAAGTCCAGCTTCGAGAAATAATGGGCCCCCTCCAGCTGGTCGAATAATTCGTCTATCCGTGGGAGCGGGTAGGTATTCCGGACGGTCAGCCTGTTTAGTGCTCGATAATCGATGCACAGGCGGAGTGTCCCATCCTTCTTCTTCACGAATAGGACCGGTGCTCCCCATGGCAAGGAACTCGGTCTAACAAAACCTGCCTCAACTAATTCCTGCAACTGAGTCCGAAACTCTGCCAACTCCTTTGGGGCCATCCGATAAGGGGCCCTAGACGCCGGCTTGGCCCCCGGCACGAGCTGTATCTGAAAATCCTGCTCTCGGTGTGGAGGTAGTCCTGGTAGTTTCTCTGGAAAGATGTCAGCGAAATCTCGCACCACCGGGATGTCTGTCACCGACTCCTTAACTTCCGCCATCTCAAAAAGAATCTGATAGACCTCCTCTCCCTGCAGATTGGCCTTAACGGCCTGTACCGAAGATAAGAGTATACGAGAGACAGGTCTTATACCTTTGATGGTAATGAAAGAGTCCCCGTGTCTCACGGTGATCCTCTTTGCCTGGCAGTCAATCTGGGCATAGTTCCAGTGCAGCCATACCATGCCCAGGATCAGGTCGTAGTCCATCAGCTTCAAAATCGTCGCTGGAGCCTCGAACGCTTTTCCACCAATTTCTGCCTCCATATTGCAGTGATCCGTGGTAAGGAGCTCAGATCCATCTGGTAGTCGCACGCTCATCCTCGAGCCTGTGAACCGCTCCACACCCTCCAGTCCTTCTACGAACGTCTCCGACACAAAGGAGTGAGTAGCTCCAGTATCGAACAGCGTGCGGGCCGGCTTGCCGCTGATGAAGACTATACCTGGGGTGATTAAACATCTTAGGGTTCTATAAAGAATTTTCTTTCCTTGTTAACCTATCTAGTGCGGTTCTGAGTTTTAACAAATAAAAGAGAAATTCTTTGAAAATAAAGAAGCATTGCTGCGTACCTGCTATGACTTGCTCCGGATTTCGAGGCTGCGCAAGGTCCAAAGCATATACCTGCTCTCTTTCCTGTCTACGATCTCCCCACTGGTATCCACGACCACGGCTGCGTCCTCGGCCTCCGTAATGCTGAGCTGGTGGGCCGCCCTGATGTGCTGGAGGTGGTGCCCCCCTCATGGGGCAGTTCCTCCGAATATGCCCAATCTGATGACAAAGAAAACACTCTGGTGGGGGATACGCCATTCCACCGGGTCTCGGCATCTCCTGCATCCGAAGAGGGGGAGGGGCTAATACCACCTGTTCCCTCGGCTCCTGCCTCACGTCCTGACGAGGCTGGTCCTCCGTCCTCCTCCCCTCTGGTACAGCACCTCGCCGCTGGTCATTTCTACCTCTCCGTCCCTGATCCTCTACTGGCCGTTTCCGGCCCCGGGTGGCGTGCCAATCTGCCTCAATCCTTTTGGCCATCTCCAAAATCCGAGAGATGGGCCCGTCAGATACAAACAACAGAGCCTCCCTCAAGTCCTCCCGCAGGCCCTTATAGAACCTCCTGATATACCCTGCCTTGTCCAGCTGGTAGGAATCTGCGTATCGAGCCAGATGGTCAAACTCTCGATGGTACTCCACCACGGTCCGGGTACCCTGCTTCAGCTGTAAGAACCGCTCCTCCAAATCATCCCTAGCCGACTGCGGAACGAAATGCTCCAGCAGTGCGGCCCTGAACTCCTCCCAAGTAACCTCCGCAACCTCCCTATCAGCAAATGTCGTGTCCAACAGCGTCTTCCACCACCTCTTTGCATGGGACTCCAGGCAGGAGACAACCAGAGCCACCCTCTCCTCCCATGGACACCGAATCCCGGTCAGCATCTCGTACATGATATCTAGCCACTCTTCCGTCCGAACAGCCGACTCTGTCCCCAAATAGGACGGGGGAGAAAGACCCCGGAAGATGCTGGGCTAGTTGGCCCCCGGATTTGGCTGCGGGGCCAGAACCTGCTGGGCCCTGAAGGCCTCCAGGATGGTAGTCAGGGTCTGTCCCATGTCTGACTGAAGGAAAGGAGTGGGGGCCGGTGGGGGTGGTGCAACATCCTGAGCCTGTTGAACTCCACCTTGTGGCGTAGTCCGTGCTGGAGGCTGCGTAACAAAAACACACGCTGAGAAAACGTTCAAATAATACATAAAGGTGGACAATTTATATGTGATCCCCATATGGGCACACCACTGCTTCCGCTGCTTAGTTTGTCCCCAAACTAAACTCGAGCGGGGGGTGATCTAGGGTTTGTGGACTGCTACTTCCTTTTGATCGATGTTTCCTCTGATACCACTTGTAAGACCCCCCCTTTTTTTTTCTTTTTCAATCACCGGGGTCTTAGGCCCAGAACCGCCGCTTTGCGGTGACTCCTTCACGTCCTGAAGGGTCATCACCACAAGGCGCCGATTCTGCCGGCCAATTCGATCACAGAAAAGTAGCATAATTATTGAAGTAAGAACAATGCAGTCCACAATAATAAATCACATGTAAATAAGATAAAATCTCCACGAAGGGAGTGTCCACAGAAATCATCAGAGTACTATAAATACGGGCTTATGCCCGGTACAAAATGTCCTCACTACAAGTCTCTCATGCGGAAGCGAAAACAGAAACTACTCAAGGTCGAGACTCACGGTCCCGGCTGTGTGAACTACGGAGCTAGACTGCCCCATCTCTAGGCGCACCGATCTCTGGGGCTGCTCCTCCATGCTGGGCTCCACGATCCCCTAAATGATGTGGTTCGAAAACCATTAGTCATAAAGACTAAGCCCTATCATCCCCTACACCTTCCCCCATGGCTCCTAGGTACCGAGCGGGGAGGAAGAAAGGGAAGGACATGATGGCAGAGATAAATCAAGAAACAGGTGACTGTGGACTTAATCTAGCAAGTTGTATCCAGTGAGCAGTTAATATGATTGTTATAATAGGTCTAGCAGTAAGAAAAGCAATTATATGAATTTAAACCTTCACTTATGCGAGAACACATAAGCAAAAGGGATCTTTTGCAAGGCTCCCATCGTATAGAGTGTCCCATACCACTTATACGTTGGGGGGTCGGTTATCAAACAGCAGTGGTTGTTATATATTGAAATTAACCTTTGATTTATAAACTTGCCCACACAAGCTTATAGACCAAGGGGTCATTTTGCAGGTCCTAATGTATAAGCGTCCCATACCACTTATACTTTAGGTGTCAGGGTTAAATGAATCGATTATGCTATGACATGCTAGTGGGTATGATGAAACATGCAAGTGCAACTCACACACCCGACTCTGTGCACACAGACCTTTTAGTTCCCCCTTTCGGAGCCGTTACCTCCCAGGATACCTCCGTAGTGGCAGACGGAAGCGGTGGGTTGGGCCTCGCCCACCTCAAAACCAGTAAAAGCACCACTGGTCTGACCTATCGTACGCCTCAACGCTTGGTGCACTAAGTGGACGCCTGCGTACTCTTGTCGGCTGGCGCACCGGACTTCTGTTGGCGAAGTGCTAACCACCTCACCGAGTCAACGATATCGGTGTCGGTGCAATCGAAATCCCCAATATCGAAAAACCCACCACCTTAACTTAGTCCTATCTTATGCACATGCAAGTTTATCGCAAACACGCAAAAACCGAGCCGAAGCTCCCCGGACCAAAACGTCCGTCTCCAAATCGACCGAGCCAAAGCTCTCATCAATCTTCCTGTGCCATCAGTGTTTGTGGAAAGTGCAGCCCTAGTTACTAAGTTACTCTTTCCAGTTTGTTATTTACAGTTTACGTTAGCCCAGGACTGCCCCCGGTATTCCCCATGAAGGGCTCTCAAGGGGCACTAGGAACCAAGACGGCGGCATTACGGCCCGAAGTTCCCTTTCGCAAGGCACTTATTATTATTGGTTTATCTCCCTTAGCCCGATTCCCTTCTCATATTACAATGGACTATCCTAGGGTGATTTTTTTAACCTTCCTCTCTTTGGGAAAGGCGATCTTTCGCCAACCCGAACACCTCTTAACTCTAGCTATCACCACTTCTCGCTACTCTTTTTATCTTCCTATTGCGATTTCCTCCATTATTGCCCGCCCAAACAAAATGAATTATTTAACTCCAATGTCTTCCTCAGATCATGTCTTATTTCAATTCACAATTGCTATATGCAGACCGACCTAGGCTACATGTCGAACCGGTTATGCAATGATCCATTACTCATCCAAATGTCCTAAATTATTTACTGAAGACTTACCATGATATAAATGACCTAAGTCCAGAAAATGGAAATTTTCCTAATTTATTTGGCATTTAATTAAATTCCTCGAAAATCCCAAGGGCTACCGGTTTGAACATGAACTACCCTAAGTTCTCATGCAAGATGTCCAGCAAATTTATGATAAATACTAGGTTATCTCAATAGGTTAAATCCTAAGTATCATAATTTTCTACCATCAAAAGGGCATGAAAACTATTTTAGAAATAATCTCTAACTTCTGTTGTTTATGAATCAAGTACAGAAAATATTCTTTTAAAAATTATAAATATTTTATGCCATGCAGATAAAGGCCTAAAATTTGCACTGGCCAAGTTTCATAATTTCCCAGCAAGTATTTTATCCATAATTAATTTTTAAACATAAAAGCCCTTTCTATCATCTGTGAATAAAGTACCAGATTTATTCAACATAAAATTCTATAAAAATTCAGGGATCAATGTTCTACTGGTCAAGATCTAAATCCAGAATTTTAACTGATTATAATTAATTTAAAGCCTCCAAATAATTGAAACAACAAATCGGGCAAATAATCCTTTAACACATGAAGTATAATATTTATCAATCATAAAATTCCAGGAAAATTAACATAAGTCTAAAACATCCTAAAACCCCCTCGTCCCGAGTTTCATAATTTTTGGATTAGATTTAGTGCTTAAAATAACTAAATTACATTTCTATCCTAATTCAAACTCTCAACTTCTGAGGTACCCAATTACCTCCAATTCCTTCACTATTTCAACCAGAGGGCTTTCAGCATATCATGCCACTCTCCTCCAAATTTCAAGGGCATACAAGAGCTTTTGCTCCTATGTCCTTCACAAACCTCAAAACCCTTCATTTAGGGTTTGAGCTTGGATCCTAGGGTAAGTCAACCCCAAACCACTCCATTTTTCTCCAAACAGGTTATAACACCATTCTAAGTCAGAGATCAGAAAATCAGCCTCTGTTGAGGCGATTTGACCTTTCCAAATTCTCAGTGCACTTTTTATTAAAAGGTGTCTCACTAACGCCTAGTTAAGGGTAGAAGATTTCTCAGCCAAAACTCCTCCAAATCACTTGGAATTTTACAGAGACCTAGGTTTTATAGCCACGGACCACTCACCAAAATTTGGGAGGGTTTGGAGGTCATTTGACCATCTAAATAAATTCCTCTAAGTTTATTAAATTAAAACAAAAAATTTAGGCAAAGTATCTCCAAAAATTCCCATTTTTGGTCTGCCTTTAGGTATAACCAAGATTAACCCCCTGAACAAATTTCAGGTCATTTGGACAAGGAACGAGGAGTGGGCATCCGTTTTAATTTCTGCCCAACTCTAGGTACAGCCCCCACTAAATCGGGTGCTGCGGCCGAACTGCTTACCCAAACGAGTTGAAACAAATTTTAGATTTGTCTAGACTCGAAGGGCTACGACTTTCTTGTCTGGTCATTTTTCCTAAAACGGCCTCTAAGTGCCTCATTTTACAGCCCCAAAAATATGTTCAAATAATACATTTTTCCATTTTGTAATTTATAATAATCTGTATATTATAAAGTTTATCCTACTGTTCATCTTCTTCATGAAACCGAAAATAGATACGGAAAACCAATTTTCCTGTAACACTTCCGTGATCCGTCGCCGGCAGTCCGGTCACTTCCCTGGCCAGCCACCACCACCACCACCTCCGTTGAGGCGATGGCTAGCGGTCGGCGGTGGTTTGGCCGCCGGAGGTGGCGGTTTCCGGCGAACTCAAAAATACCATTTTCATGGGTTTTCCATGAAAACGAGAGACGGGTCCGGCTCCGTTGAGCGCAAACTTCCTTTCTAAGAATCCTAAGATCTATCCATGTAAGAGAAGGAGCAGAGGAGGACCTTGTTCGCGTTTTGAAGGCGAGAAGAATGACGGGGTGCCATGGCGCGGTGGTGGCATTGCTGAACTTCTCCTACAGCAAGAACAAAGGTCTGATCCATTTGCTTGAGCGTGTAACCTTCTCCTCTGGTTCCAGGTGGGCTTTTATAATTCAGAAAGTGGGAAGGTGAATGGGTAAAGCCTTTATGGCCATGAAGGTTCTCCCCTTAACGTTTCGGTTACAGTGAAGGGATAAGAAACGGTGGAAACTGAACTGGTGTGTCCAGCTGGCGGCTTCCTATTGGACCATATCTTCCTCATTTATTATATAATTACAGAAGGAAAACGGCCTGAAATTACTCCTGGTGTAACTTCCCACACCAGCATTTATTACCACGCGTGTTAGAATAATTTCGGGCCTGAACCGTCGTTTCGGCCAATGTCACGGGCGTGACACATAGGTCACGGGCATGACAGGCCCGAATAGCCAATTCTGGGTTCGACGATCGTCGAACTGAGATCAACGATCGTCGAAGGATGGTCACGGGCGTGACACTTGGGTCACGGGCGTGACAGGCCCGAACGACAGATTTTGGGGTCGACGATCGTCGAATTGAGATTGACGATCGTCGAAGGCTGGTCACGCCCTAGGTCACGGGCGTGACCTCTAGGTCACGGGCGTGACAGGCCCGAACGGCAAATTTCGAGGTCGACGATCGTCGAATTGAGATCGACGATCGTCGAAGGCTGGTCACGCCCTAGGTCACGGGCGTGACACTCATGTCACGGGTGTGACATGCCCGGGCCGCAAGGTCGACGATCGTCTCACGGCGATCGACGATCGTCGATGGGGTCACACCCTTAGTCACGGGCGTGACACCTTGGTCACGGGCGTGACATGCCCAGTCAGCACGTTCGACGATCGTCTCGTGGAGATCGACGATCGTCGAAGTAGTCACGCCCAAGTCACGGGCGTGACGGGTCGGTCACGGGCGTGACCAACCCGTGACCCGAAAATATTGATCGCTTTATTTCAAATTTTGGGCTTCCTAGGGTTTTGTCACAACTAACCGACTCCTAGGGGTCTAGCCGGAAATGGGATGTTACACAGAACTACCTAGTGCATGATTTGGAGATTGGGGCTGTAGTCTTTGCCTTGAAGGTCTGGAAGCACTACTTGTATGGGGTTCTTTGTGAGATCTTCTCGGATCACATGAATCTCAAGTACATTGATACGCAGAAGGACCTGAAAATATGCCAGCAGAGGTTGTTAGAGTTCCTCTGCGACTATGATTATACCAAGAAATATCACCCGGGGAAGGCGAACACCATAGCGGATGCTTTGAGCAGGAGAGTCGGCAATACTAGATTGGAGTCCCGTGTGATGACCATGGAGATAGTGCTGATGATGAAAGATATGTAGATTACTATGGTATAGAGGGCTGATCCAGAGGTGTATACAAAGTCCTTGGCGGCTCTGAGCATGGAGTGCGATATTAGAGACCGCATTAGGGAAGAGAAGAGGATGGAAGCAGCACTGGAGCCTATATTTAGAGCCTTGGGAGAGGTAAAGTCAGAGGAGTATTCACTACATGGTGACCTCATTCATTTTTGGGGCCGTTTTTATATACCCGCAAGAGGTGGATCCAGGGAGACATACTCATAGAGTCACATTGCACACAGTATTTAGTACACCCCGGGATCTCCAAGATAACGGTGAATATATGGAAGAGCGCGTATTGGCCCGGGATGAAGAGTGATATCATAGATTTTGTGACACACTGGGAGGCATGCTAGCGAGTGAAGGCTGAGAGCAAGAGCCCTGGAGGATTACTACAACCACTTCCAATGCTAGAGTAGAAGTGTGAGGATATTTCGATGGATATTATACACGGGTTGCCTCGCACTCACTCCGATAAAAAATCCTATATGGGTCATTTTGGACCGAGTGACCAAGTGTGCCAGGTTCATCCCTGTCCGAAAGGACACTCCAGTTGGTATATCGGTGAGGCTATTTGTGCAGCAGTTTGTGAGGTACCATGGTGAAAGTCTTTTATTCAATGATAGCTAAATCACCTAGAAGGGGGTGAATAGGTTTCTTAGTCCCTTGTGACTATTTATGCGTTGGACGGCAAGTGTACTGGTCGCACAAGTAATATAAAATGGGCGAATTTACCCAAGTATCGATCTCTCAAGGAACACAGTAAGGTGGAGTTAATTTCGAGGAGGACTTGAAATTGAAGTCCTCAGGTCAGAATTAACTAAAGTGGGTTTGATATTTGTGGAAACAGAAAATAAAACTCTAACAACTACTCCTATGCAATGCCGTTATGCATCACTTCGCCAGGAGGGATGGAAGACTACATGGGCCGCTATGCACCGAATCGCTAGGCAGATGGACGAGTAGGAAAGCATAATAACCAGAATTTTAGGGTCGTAAGCACCTCTTCACTACGCACGACACTAGAAATTGCTAGTGCGGCAAGAACAAATTGACGGCTGATGAATATAAAAGCACAACTCAAGCTACAAAAGTGGTAAAACAAGGCAAGAATTACATAGACATAACCCTAACAAAGTTTACACTAAAGAGCACATCAACATCTAAAATAAATTCCTAAGTACACATAAACAACAACAAAGGAAGTACAATGAAAGAGCTCGACCGAATCCGAAGTCTTGTTGAGGGTTTGCGGAAGGAAACGTCGGGTTATCAATCATCATCCAAGCTCGGTCCTCAACTACGTTCGGGGTAGAGAAGGCTGTCACTACCTTCCAATGGACCCATCTTCTTCGTGTCACAATGCCGGAAGAAGGTTGCAAGCTTCCCTTTGCTGGTTGGCTATGACACAAAAGCTTTCAATAGAGCTTATGGGTTGAAGGAGATGGCCGAGAGGAAACTCCGGCTAGAATATGGCATTGAAATCTTGCCCGTAGCTTCTCCCCTTTGTGGAAGATGAAGGGCGGAGGTGGAAGGGCGGAAATTTGCCCTAAAATACGGCTGGATCGGCTGGAATGAAGTTGTATCCAAATGGCTAAAAATCTGCGCTTAAATAGAAAAAGATTAGAAAAATGGTCACGCACGGTCCCGCGCACGACCATGCGCTCACCGTGCATTATTAACTTGCAGATCTTGATCGCAGAAGAAGATGCGTTGACCCGTGTGTTTTACTCGCGCACGGGCGATTCCGCCCGTGAGTGAAGGAATTCGCATGGGTAAACCCAGAGCGCAGAAAACAGGATAAAACTGTGGAACCGTGTGTTTTACTCTGTTTGGTCCGGCATTCCTTCACTTGACCCATGGCGCTTTGCTACTTATTTAAGAAATTAAGTAGTGCCCTCTCCAACAGTCTGGGCTTTTGGTGCAGTTGGGTATGTGCTTGATCCTTCAAATGGTATGAGAGCCAGTTACGGGTTCAAGATCGGGGGGGGGGCTGATTTTTCCCTTCTACCTGTGTGGGTACGATGCGTCAGGCAAAACGTGGACATGTGGTAACCCCACCTCTAAGCCATGTGGGCCATGTGGTAACCCCACCTCTAAGCCGACGGGTTGTGCTGGATGCCGGGGTGGGGATTGTTGGGTCTTGCGTTCCATCACTTGACCCGTGGCGCTTTGCTACTTATTTAAGAAATTAAGTAGCGCCCTCTCCAATAGTCCGAGCTTTTGGTGCAGTTGGGTATGCGCTTGATCCTTCATACTCGCGCATGGGCACGTTTGCCCGTGCATGAAGGAAACACACGATTTACCCCAGAATGCTGGAATAATGAGAAAATGTGCAGACCGTGCGATTCCTTCTCACACGGTTTGGCTTAAACCGTGCGGTAACAAAATGCACGGGTAGAAACAGAAGTCCCCAGAATTGCTGTGTGAAACGCACGATTACACTGGAACCGTGTGCGAAGAAATGCGCACGACCGTGCATTTCACACAGAACTGGAAAATGAATCTGGGACATCCCAACTACCTGCACAACAATGAAACCAACTGGGGCGCCAACTCCTAGCACCAAAATGGAATCAATAACTACAAAAAGAAACATGGGGAGCACTATGTGCCTACCCCAAACAAAAGAATGCGCAATTGCACACCTAAGGGCCAAAAATAGTGCACTTAGCATGAAAATAAAGCAAGAAGAAATATGAACGATATAGAACTAAAAGTGAAGTGCAAACGCGTGAAAACTAACCCAGATGAGTCCGAAAAACCCTTTATAAATCGAACTCATCACACCCCCAGACTTAACTGCTTGTGCGTCCCAAGCAAACTAAATCTATGCAGATAGGAAAAATTACTTAGCTAACATAGAAATTGTGACATGGAGTTCCATGCAAAGTCGCATGCTCGTACGCATACAAATATAATAGAGGAAATTTCAAAGTATGCAAAATAGTTTATGTTTTTCACAATGCGTATAAATATTTTATTGCTACTCAAAAATTGAATCACAGTGAATCATCCGATCACGCATAGGAAGAAAGTAGGCAGGCCACTAAGGTGAGCTTTGCCAAAGACCAGGGCTCAAGATCACCTCCAAAGGAATCCACCAATGTCTGGGACCATACCTATAACGCCCCTGATTTTTTTTCGATATCCTTTAGAAGCGTTACCTTAGCACGTGTCTGGCGTGAGCCGTTGTTCGAGTATGTTTTGGCTCTTTGAGTTCTCTGTAGGGTTGTATCTTAGCCTGTTGGCGAGATTCCCTAACAGGCCGGGTCTTTTTGGTGACTCGGCGGAGCCGCTTGTGTTTTTGCTTTGGTAGGTGTTTTCCTGAGTTCAGCCAATCGGATTAGGATTTCGACCTCGCCGTTGCATTCGTAGCGTTGGTTTCTGGCTACGGCGCGAGTTTCGCGCATTTCCGAGTTTGTTTGTGTTGTGCGTTGTATTAAGATTTTGTGTTATTATATATATTTATATTATATAATATATTAGGTTTTATTAGAGTATAAATATGATAGATAGGGTTTGGGGCCGTTTGACATCTTCTTCTTCCCGCACCCGACGGCGTCCTCGTTTTCGCGAAAGATCTGGGAGATGCGGACTCGGCGGGGCTTTGGTCGGCGGTGTGCAGAGCTGGAGGGTTCATTTTCCTTGTCTGAGTGGATTTTTGGGCTGCTCTCGGCAAGAGCTTCTCGGTAGTGGTAAGCTTTTTCCGTTTCCTTGACTTTTGAAGGTTAGGGTTAGGGGTTTTGGCTTGATTTCGCTCCCAAAAGTTTCTGGAACCGTTGCTCGGTGCTCCTTGTGGCCGGATCTGGAAGCGGCCGGGACATGCTGCGTCTTTTCCGTGGGTTTTGAGGCAAGTGGAACTTCTTCCCTTGCTTGCTCCATTTTTTCCCTATTATCTTCCTTTCTTTCTCCCGGTTTGACTAGGTGTAAGTTATAGGGCTGTTATCCATGAGAAATCTAGGCTAAGTTAGGAAAGCAGACTTAGAGCCCTTAGAGGAATCGACGAGTACAGTGTTACCCGTGGCCTTACCATCTTAGAACGCTAAGGCATTTTCGTCGAGAATGCTGAGGCATTTTCGTCGAGAATGCTGAGGCAATCAACGAGACTGCTGAGGTATATTCAGCGAGAGTACAAGGTAGAATCGGCGAGAATGACATGGTATAGTCAGCGAGTATCCTTAGGTAGATTTGGCGAGTATCAATAGAGGGACCGTCGAGTATCTCTAGGACTAACCGTTAGACGCTAAGTTATAATCAGAGAGAATCAGCGAGAATCGGCGAGAATGACAAGGTAGAGTCGTCGAGAAGTGAAGGCCAAATCGTCGAGAATCCCAGGCAAAATCGTCGAATATTGTCGCGATACTCGACGACTTTAGGGAAAATCGTCGAGTATCGCGGCGATACTCGACAAATCTCGTCGGCTTCATCGACCATTCTCGACGAATCTGTCGAGTATCAATGGTGATACTCGATGAATTCCGAAGGAATAGTCTGTCGTCCCTTGTTTTCGTTGAGTGAGGTCCTTGGGGGTCTGTTTTGGGGTTTTGACCCCAATCCTTGGAAAGTGTGTCCAGGAGACGTTGTAAGAAGTTAATGTGGAGGGAACGGTCAGTTGTATCTCCTTGCTAGCATGCAGTGATGTCGAGGTCTTTGTGTTGTGTTCTGTGGGTGTTGGTTTCCGTGACAGGTCTTGTGGATTCCGGCTACACCACTAGAGCGCCATGGGTCCTCCATGGGTTGCTAGTGGGCCGGGCGACACTGTGCCATTTAGCTTGCCAGGTCGTTACAAGCAAATTTAATGCCTTTGAAGTCACCCACTCCTCCGAGACGAGGATCACTAAGTGTTAATGATTGTCCTATCTTGATTCTTGGACTATTGCTCCTATCCTTATTATGGATATTGGCTGGTTTGCCATTTCTTGCTTTGCTCAAGTAGGTTTGAGCCGAAGCGGGTGGTTTTTCCCGAGGCACTTGGTGCATTTCCTTCAGCTTTTATTGATGCTTTGTTTGCTATAATCTCGTTCATTTACTGACTTGTTGCAGAGTTTGACAGCTTGCTCGCTGAGGGTTGGTTCTTCCCTGTTTGTCGATCTTTTATTAACTTCGAGCTTTTCTCTCTTTTTGCCACTTGCATTGTTATATTTGTGCTGAGGTATTCTGTCTTTGAATGCCTCAGGTCCAGGTTGCGGCAGTCCGAGAAGCTAGTTTGGATCTGCGTTTTGGTTGACCGCTTTGCAGGAGTGTCTCTCTCACTTTAGGTGAGATTGTTTAGTTGCTTTGTTGACTCAGACTTTTGTGTACACCGAGGGGTTCGTGTCAGTTTGTTGGCGCCCTTCGGTGGTTGTTTTCTTAGTCTACTGTATACTCTTCTATGTTGTTTGGTTATCCAATTGGGAGCGGTTACTTGTCTCTTGGGAATGTTTTATGCTAGGATGCATGTTAGTTATTTTGAGTATTAAAACTTACTAATAGCATGGCATACATCTCATGTCTTCAAACTTAAAAGAAGTACTTTACAACTAGCGTAAAAGGTATTTCCTTACTTATACTAAATCTAGAGTCTTGCATACCATGGGATGTCCTTCGAGGACGTTTGCACTCATGTAGAATGTTAATCTAATTAAATCAAGGTATTTTTCGCATCTTAAATTATGATTTCTTCTAAGTGGGCTAATAAACCACTGAGCCGAGGGATACGGCCCTTATAAATATAAACAGCTTTCCAAACATTAAACTTATGAATATTTTTATGGTAATAGTTTCCGTTGCCTGAGCGTCGGCAGTTATCCCTTGCCTGACGTGGCATCACGACGTGCATTTTCTCATACTCTGATACTTGTTCTTCCGGAGAAAAATGCGGGTTGTGACAATACCCTTGTACATTCACACTCTCTCAATGGTACTAGTTTGACTCCAGCGTGAATCCGTAGGAATTAGGATAATTATGGGGCTTGGGTTACGGTGAGGTAAACAAGGATTAACAGGAAGGCTATGCACCTAACCCAAATAAGCTATCATAAACAGAGAATCCATCCGCTAAGCACAATATATGCATGTACACCACACCCCCAGACTTAAATTTTTAATATATGGGTGTGTGCACCACCTACTCCAAATATAATCACATCTCCAAAAGGGTTTTCAATCAAACTTTTTCTTTTCACTTTTCTTTTTCACATATTTTTTATTTATTTTTTCTTTTTATTTCAACAATTTCAGCAAATATGAACCTTGGAGCACATCCACATATTCACAAATAATTACACCACATCAGCACCCAAATGATAATATAAAACATTAGAGTTTGACTTGGGTGTGCGACTAGGATCGGCTATGAGGCTTTGGTGAATGAAGGTGGAGCCGAATCAAAAGAAGGGTAGGTACCACGGGGTTAGCAAGGATAAGACTTTAGGAACGGTAAAAAGCTCAACCGGGCCAAAATGATGGCCAACATCATGCTCACGCTAGACTAACCATGCGCCAATGCTTTGAGAGTAGCTTGGGGCAAGTTCTCAGCCATCGAGAAAGATAAACCTTCCTCCCGGCTTGAGCAAAATGAGTCTAGTGATGGCTACACAGATCCCTACACTAATATTTGATTCACACCGGATTCACCAACTTCTGAGTAGAAAAAAAATATCTTTACGCAAATAGATAAATATAAAACTATGAGTATACAAAAAAATTAAATCTACTCGAATTTCTACACGAGACGAGAGCAATTGACAAGAAGCACCACAAGGTCAGCATTTAACTGTCTCACAATCCTAAGCAGCACAATAATTTTCCCAAATCTAACAAAGAAATGAGTTTAACTCGTGGCATGCTAACGGCTAAGCACGAGCTCATGTGGGTGCTGTGGTGTGCGATGCAATGAAAAAATCAAAATAAAATAATAAAGGCTTCTTGTATGCAAATGAAATGTGCGCGTGCAAAAGGTAACAAACATCTGCTCTCCCCCAGACTTAAACTAAACTACATAGCATATGATATAGAAATTTTAATCAGATAAAGACAAGGGAAAAGGTTAAAAAATGCTCATCCAGTGAGCATACCAGAAGATGCTTGAAAAACTGAGGTAGGCCCGCCATACGAAGAATCACAACCCCGCCAATACGAATTTGCCATGAATACCTGCAGGGGTGAGCTCCGCAAAAACAAAAGAAAGATATACAAACTACAAAGAAATACTAAAACTAAATAGACATAAAAAATAAAATGTAGAAAATGAAAGATAACTACTGGGGTTACTGTCATCCCAGCACGACTTATTCAATTCTTTACAGTTCTAGCTAATGGGCCTATGAAAAGAAAAATGCACAGGTAAATGTTCCATTATCCGTTGCAGTAACGTGTACCAATACAGAGATAGAGCAGTTACCCCTCTGCCTAAATAATCATACCTACTCCTCGCAGGCAGAGGAAATAAGAAGTAAGAAGAGGTGTAGCGCTGGTCCTCACTCATCTCACCACAAAAGAAATCCTTGCCTAGCAAGGCGTCGTCTACAGGGAGACAGCAGGAGGAGAAAACAATAAATGGATCTTCCTCAACTAAGGAGGAATCAACCCCCTCGCGAGAGAGGATGCTCTCATCAACCACACGAGCTTAAAGCTCCAAGTCCTCCTGAAGCACCTGCGAAGACTCAACCCGTACAGGCTTGGATAAACAAGGGGGATCAAGAAATAAAGGAGAATAACAACAAAAATAATCGGAAATACGGGGAGTGGTCCCGGTCAAACTCCAAGCAGGATCCAAGCATAGATCACTATCGGTGTCATATGAGGTATGGCGAGGGGAATATTCTGAGAGCTCGAGGTCCTCGATGGTGGTTTGGACCTCCTCATCCAATAAGGAAGTGGAAACTTCCTCATCAGAAAGGATCTCCTCATCATCCCACCTCGGTGCGTCATTATGTTCCAAGACGTATTACTCTCCATTGATGAGAATAACGTCCTCGTCACACCATGACGCAACCTCAGAATCCAAATCACCATCGGGCATAATAACATCAACCGACTCACTACAAATAGGAGTAGCACATTTCGGCAAAAACTACGTAGGGGAAAAGCTGCTCTCTAAATCAAGCACTGAATGAGCAGACCCCAACGCAACATCATTCGCTGACGCCACCCCGTCGACAGGAATAATCCCTGCGGTAAAAGAATGAGCAGGGTGCGCTATGTCAGTGTATGGGCCAGGCAACACCCTGGTAGGCATGTCTACAACATTCTTCTGCGAACGGGAGGTAGTTGCAGGCACGCCCACTGAGGGAGAAGGCTCGCACAAGCGAGGGCAGTACTTCACCATGTGGCCTACACCTTGGCATAACAGGCATCTAAAGTAATTCTCGACATTAAAATCAGCCATGGCATCGATGCCTCGGCGCAAAGTGTCAATAAGACAACACTCAGCAATAGAAAACATCACGAACAACAAATATTTACCGAAAGAGCGCTGCACAACTAGAATAAAAAAAAATAACACGGATCTGCTATCGAAATCAAAAATCAGAGAAGGGCAAAAATAAAAAATCTAACAACTAAAGCAAATAAGAAAATGATATGCACAAATGGAAAAGGGCTTCAATCTATTATCTCCCTCTCCAAAAACTCACACGACTGTGTTCCCAGGCAACGATGCCAAAAACTTGATGCGTTTGACGACAAGTGTACCAGTCGCACAAGTAATATAAAATTGGCGAATTTCCACAAGTATCGATCTTCCAAGGAACACAGTAAGGTGGAGTTAATTTCGAGGAGGACTTGAGATTGAATTTCTTAGGTCAGAATTAACTAAAGGGGGTTTGATATTTGTGGAAATAGAAAATAAAACTCTAGCAACTACTCCTATACAATGCCACTATGCATCGCTTCGGCAGGCAGGAAGGAAAACTATACGGGCCTCTATGCACCGAATCACTAGGCGGATGGACGAGTAGGAAAGCGTAAGAACCAGAATTTGAGGGTCGTAAGCACCTCTTCGCTACGCACGCCACTAGCAATTGCTAGTGCGGCAAGAACAAATGGATGGCTGATGGATATAAAGGCGCAACTCAAGCTACAAAAGCGGTAAAACAAGGTAAGATTTACATATACATAAACCTAACGAAGTTTACACTAAAGAGCACATCAACATCTAAAATAAAGTCCTAAGTACACATAAACAACAACAAAGGAAGTACAAGGCAAGAGTTCGACCGAATCCGAATTCTTGCTGAGGTTTTGCGGAAGGAAATGTCGGGTTGTCAATCCGCGCCCAAGATTTGTCCTCAACTATGCCCGGGGTAGAGAAGGTTGTCACTACCTTCCAATGGACCCGTCTTCTTCGTGTCACGATGTCGGAAGAAGTTTTCAAGCCTCCCTTTGCTGGTTGGCTATGGCACAAAAGCTTTCAATAGAGCTTATGAGTTGAAGGAGATTGCTGAGAGGAAACTCTGGCTAGAATATGGCGTTGAAAGGTTTACCGGAGCTTCTCCCCTTGGTGGAAGATGAAGGGCGGAGGTGGAAGGGTGGAACTTTTCCCTAAAATGCGGCTGGATCGGCTGGAATGAAGCTGTCTCCTAATGGCTGAAAATCTGTGCTTAAATAGAAAAAGATCAGAAAAATGGTCACGCACGGTCCCGCGCATGACCGTGCGCTAACCGTGCGTTATTAACTTGCATATCTTGATCGCGGAAGAAGATGCATTGGCCTGTGCGTTTTACTCGTGCACGGGCGATTCCGCCCGTCCGTGAAGGAAATCGCACGGGTAAACCCAGAGTGCAGAAAATAGGGTAAAATAGGGGAACCATGTGTTTTACTCACGTACGGGCACGTTTTCCCGTGCGTGAAGGAAACACACGATTTACCCCAGAATGCAGGAATAAAGAGAAAATGTGCATACCGTGCGATTCCTTCTAGCACAGTTTGGCCTAAACCGTGCAGGAACAAAACGCACGGGTAGAAACTGAAGTCCCCAGAATTGCTGTGTGAAACGCACGATTGCACAGGAACCGTGCGCGAAGAAATGCGCACGACCGTGCATTTTACACAGAACTAGAAAATGAATTTGGGACATCCCGACTACCTGCACAACAATGAAACCAACTAGGGAACCAACTCCTAACACCAAAATGGAATCAACAACTACAAAAAGAAATATGGGGAGCACCATGTGCCTACCCTAACAAAAGAATGCTCAATTGCACACCCAAGGGCCAAAAAAGTGCACTTAATGTGAAAATAAAGCTAGAAGAAATATGAATGATATAGAACTAAAAGTGAAGTGCAAACATGTGAAAACTAACCCAAATGAGTCCAAAAAACCCTATATAAATCGAACTCAACAACTATCTTTGATTTTCCTTATTTAAGTGCTCTGTTAGTGAGCAATTTACAGCTTTCAAGACACACACTTGCAATAAAGAAACAACACAGAGAGAACACATAAAATTTTATAGTGGTTCCCCAAATTATGGGAATGTCCACTTTCCCTCCCACCTTTATAACTAATAGTTAGACAAGGTACTTCTCCAATCCCGGCTCCTATGAGCTTATACCTCATATCCCTCAGGATCTCTCAGTCTCCTCCAAGACATACAACTCAGGAACTAAGCCCTACAACTCAGTGATCAACTGATCACCTACCTCAAGCCAAAGGCCCTACCACTCAGGCTGGGAGGATATCCCTACCTCAGATCCATAAAGTATCCTACCTCAGAGAGAATGACTCTCCTACAGCTCAAGCACAAAAGCCCTACCTAAGAACCAAAAGATCCTACAACACAAGAACAAGTGCCCTACCACTCAAAGAGAATGACTCTCTTACCTGAGGCTCAAATGCCCTACTGCTCAGTGATCAACCGATCTCCTACCTCAGATCCAAACTAGATCCTATAGCTCAGATTCACACTTGAAACCTACTACTCAGACCAAAGCCCTACTCTTAGATTCTCAATAGTATCCTACCTCAGATCAACCGGTGATCCTACACTCAGATATGTACCCAGATCATACACTCAGGCTAAACAGCCCTACAGCTTAGATCCTCACTTGGATCCTACCTCAGATCAAATTTGCTCCTACCACTCAGATCTAAAAGGATCTTACAATGTGGAAGTGGGTTTAGAAGATTTGGATCCAGAGAAAGTTCTCTGAGCCTATCTACTTTTATCCTGAGTTATCTCAGTGAAGATTTCTTCTACACAGTCTAGAAAGTGTCTTCAGGAAAGCTTGGCTTGAACTATGTAGCAACTGTAGCTAGGGTTGGCCCTTTGCTGCTTCTCCTTCCTCAAAGGTTTCCTCTAAACTTATTGGTGTAGGAGTGGATGGCCCCATCTATCTTTCTTCAGCTTTCAACTATTGCCGCAATAGACCTTGTTGCTTCCTTGCAGATCTGATGTTCTTCTTCTTCCTAAACTGACCCACAAGTTTAGTCTTATCTTCTTCTCAGCTCCAGAAATTTATTTCTAGTATTAGGCTTGCTGGAACTGTGCAGTATCCTGCAACAAGGGTTTCTTCCTTTGCTGCAACCTGAGCTGAGATAAACTCAGCCCTAACTTCTTGACTGCAGAAACTAGACAGCTCTGCCTCTTCTTCCTTTGCTGGACTGAGAGGATTTAGCCCTAACTTCTTTTTCACGACTTCCTTCCTCACAGCTTCTAGAAAATGTTCTTCAAAATAGATCAGCTAGAACTGTGAAGGACTGCAACTAGGGTTAGCCCTTGCTGCCTCTTGACTGCAAAAATGAGTTGTCTCTGCTTCTCCTTCTTCCTCAGAAAGTAAGCTTTCTGACCTTGCTGGTGTAGGTGAAAATCGCAGCAGCTATCTCTATTTGCTTTCAGATCTGAAGCTTGAACTTCTTCTCAAGGCTCAACAACAATGGTCAAGGAAGAAGATGATGGCCAGCTATCTTTTCCAGAAGCTACTTTTCATTCATCAATTTCTCCCTTTTATTATTCGCCCATCAACGGCTCTTTGAGTCGTGGGCCCCACTATTTAATGACTAGCTTCAATTTTTCCATTTACCAACTTCCTTTTTAATAAAAGGACAATTAGCTGGTCGTCGGCCCCATTAAAGGTATACAACTGCATTCCCACAACATTTTGAATTTTTTTGACTTGTTGACTTTGCTGACGTCACCATCTGTGGGCTTACCAAAAATCAAGCATCATTAGTATAGGCGTTGTGTGAACAAGCTTCACTCAATGCTAAAATGCTTAGACAGATATTCTGTCACAAGGCATTGAATGTGCAACCTTCACTCAATGCCAAAACACTTAGACTGATATTCTGTCCGTTGGCATTGAGTGAGCAACCTTCAATCAATGCCAAAACACTTAGAAAAAGTTTCTACCATTAGGCATTGAGTGAGCAACCTTCACTCAACGCCAAAGCACTTAGACCATCTTTCTGTCTCTAGGAGTTGAGGGCGTTGAGTCCACTCAACTCTTTTTCCCTTAGAAAATATTTTTGCTTCTCTGGCATTGAGAGCGTTGAGTGTGTCTTCATCACTCAACATTTTTTGCCTTAGCCAAACTTTCTATTACTAGGTGTTGAGTGAGACATCATCACTCAACGCCATATTACTTAGATAGATTTTGTCACTTGGCGTTGAGTGAGTAAGCTTCACTTAACGCCAAACTACATAACAGATATTCTTCTGTTATCTAGCGTTGAGTGAGTAAGCTACACTCAAAGCATTTGGACTTAGCCAATTTACTGTGTGAAAACACAGTGGCTCTGACTGACTAAGATTCAGTCAACACTTTTTATCACATGGCATTGAGCGAGTAAGCTTCACTCAACGTCTGTGTACTTAGTCAAATATCTATACAGATTTTCGGTGGCTTTGACGTACTGAGCAATACTCATCAATTTTGATGTTATGGAATTCAGTGAATGGACTTCACTTAACGTATGTGGACTTAGCCACATATTTGCCTATTTCTTCTTAGGCTTAGCCTGTCTCACAGCTTTTGGTTGTATGGAATTGAGTGAGTAGACTACACACAATGCTTGTGAACTTAGCCACATTTTCACCCCACTGAGCACCATCATGATAATCACATTGATTTGCCCTCTTAATCACCACACTAGATACCATATAGTCCTTCTTGAATAGTAGGAATGTTTTCTGCATACTGTTCAAGCCCCAATAAAATTCTTGCATAGGCAACCCAAATATCATTCTCCCCCTTGATCATTGCTTCATCCTTGATCATGGCCAGTTACCACTCCCATAGTGATCACATCTCTTGAGTTGATACCACTTACCCGACTTTCCTATGCCACTTGATACCAGTTTATAAATCCCTTCTCTCCCTAGCTGATTGCAGTTGATACCACTAGTGTAGTTGTCAGCTTCTTCTCTACATGAGGCTTAATTTTCTCTTGTAGCTGCTGGACTTTGAGATCACATGAACATTGAATGATCTTTCCTTGAACCATCCTTTCATTCTGATACCAAGTCTTTCTTTACACTGTTATTCCCATAGGAATATGCTGACTTGTATCAACAATTACTGGAGAAATCTAGCAGTTCTTTTGAACTTGCTCACTCACAGCAGTTACAATCATCTGGATAGTCTCCTTCTTCATTCATGTCCTGTTCACTTGTCCTTATTTTGGACCGTACACACCATCCTTTTCCTCTTGGGTAGTAGGAGGAGTATCCTAGATGGTCAATATCCATCACCAACTTCCCAACTGTAGATCTTAGGTCTTTCCCTTACTAGAGTATGAACCATAAGATGAATTTCTTATTCTAGTCCAAGTTCTGGAACATCCTCTATCCAAGTACCTTATGGGGGAATGGGCACTTGGCCTGACCTGCAAAATAGAGCTTATCCTACCTTAGGATCCCAATATGTATTGCGTCTTAGGTTCTGATAACTCTGAAATCTAACTTGAATGCCAACAGCATTTCTGACAGGTAGGTTAACTCTTGCTCTAGGCATAGTAGGATTGTGCCAGCAATCTAGGGCAAAATGGCCCACTTTAACACAACACCAACACTTATGTTTATTATACCTTCTCTTCTGAGCAAGTCTGGCAAAAGGGTTAACTGCAGGCAGGATAGAAGGAAGAGGTGCAATAGCCTTCTTCAAGTTTTTCTCAGCTTGGGTCCGACTGAAGGTGAGTCTTTCAACATATTTCCTTGGCTTGCTCTGAATATTAATCACAACAGTCCTCTTTGCAGAGGACATGATATAACTAGTATCAGAGATAGCCAGATTTGGCCTACTAATAGACTTACCCTTAGTTTGAGTCCTTGCTAGAAAGTATTGAGTGAAGACCACTGCCTTTTTCCTGTGAGTGGGGGCTGAGGCACCAAATACAAATGGTCCAAAATGGGCCATTTGTACTTCTTCATGGGAAGCCTTAATGACACTCATTCCCCTATCCTTTCTTCTCCCATTATAAGATACACTTGTATTCTTACAAGAAGAATTCTACTTCTTACAGTGACCATACATACAGTCCTGGTCATACCTGTTAGAAGGGAGGATTACCTTGTGAAAGGTTGATTGTGGATCTATAGGAGCTTTCCCTTTCTCTTTGGAAAGGTTAACTCTTGTGCTTCCCTTGACTGCCAACTCCTACTTACCCTTTTGAGAGGAGAAGGAATCTATCAAGGGCAACACAGTACTTGGCTTAGAAAAACTAGCCACTATCCTCTTCTCCTTAAGGAGCTCCTCTTCAAGATCCATGATGATCTTGTCCTTTTGGATTATGGTCTTAAGTTGGAAGACTGATAAGGCCTTTAGTTAGCACACTTCCCCAGTCTTCTGATCCAGCAAGGATATTATCTCAGCTTACTAGGAAGCATCTAATTGAAGGGAGGTAATGTCCTCTGCCTGCCTCTTGTCCTGCTTCACTTCAAAGCCTCTAGAAGATTACCATACTTATCAATAAATTGATTGATATATTTCTTAGATTCAAAGTCACCTTCATCATAGGAGGAAGAAGCTTCTAAATCTTGGTTGGTATCATGGCCTAAGAAATAAGAAGAACTAGACAGATATTGTAGCTGATCTGGACCAATCTGATCCTGGCAGGATTCTTCTTCTATCATGGTTATTATCCCATAGCAGTAGTTGGCATATGATTTATCTTCCTCATCCACCTCTGAATCACTGTCTGAGTGTGATAGAGGGGTCATGTTACTTGTCCCTACATTAGGACAATCTTCAGCTTCATCTTCAATAACAACAAGCATCCCAATGAAGTCTTCCTCTTCTTCCTTATCATACTTATTTGTGACTTCCATGTGGACAATCAAGGTGTCCCACATTTCTTTGGCAGTCTTGCAGTGGACCAAGATCTGGAAGGTGGATTCATCCATGGAACTTACCATGATGTGTTGTGCCCTCTTGTCCATAGTTGCCAAGATGATTTCATCTTCACTCATTTCAGCATAACTCTTTGGAGTCTGGAATTCTGCATCTAAAACAAAGACCTTCATGGGGATGAAAGGTCCTTCTTAAACTATTACAAAGACTCTAGGAACAATGGCTTCCATTATCTACATGATCCTCTCTTTCCATATCCCAAAGTTCTCCTTTTTGTAGACTTGAGGCTCCATTGAGCTCCACTCCTTATGGTTCTTTTTTGAACCCACAAGTGCAAACCTTTTAGTTATCGTTTAAGGTCTACTGAGAATGTAAAGTTTTTTTTGAGTAACCTCCCTATGATACCACTTGAAAGTCTTTAATTCAAGGATTGCTAAATCACCTAGAGGGGGTGAATAGGTTTCTTAGTCTCTTATGACTATCATTGATTTTCCTTCTTTAGGTGCTTTGTTTGTGATCAATTTAAAGCTTTCAAGACACACACTTGCAATAAGAAACAACACAAAGAACACACACAAAATTTTATAGTAGTTCCCCAAATTATGGGTACGTCCACTTTCCCTCCCACCTTTCTAACTTATAGTTAGACAAGACACTTCTCCGATCTCGGCTCCTAAGAGCATACACCTCAGATCCCTCAGGATCTCTTAGTCTCCTCCAAGACTTACAACTAAGACACTAAGCTCTACAACTCAGTGATCAACTAATCACCTACCTCAAGACAAAGGCCCTAGCACTCAGGCTAGGAGGACAACCCTACCTTAGATCCACAATGGATCCTACCTCAGAGAGAATGACTCTCCTATAGCTCAGGCACAAAGGCCCAAATCAAATCCAAAGGATCCTACAAGTCAGGCACAAGTGTCCTACCACTTAGAGAGAATGACTCTCCTACCTTATTCTCAAAAGCCCTACTACTCGGAGATCAACTGATCACCAACCTCAGATCCAATCTAGATCCTACAGCTCAGATTCACACTTGAACCCTACTAATCAGGCCAAATCCCTACTCTCAGATTCTCAACAGAATCCTACCTTAGATCAACCAGTGATCCTACACTCAGATCTGCACCCAGATCCTACACTTAGGCTAAACAGCCCTAACACTTAGATCACTACTTGGATCCTACCTTAGAGCAAATTAACTCCTACCACTCAGATCCAAAAGGATCCTACAATGTGGAAGTGGGTTTAGTTGATTTGGCTCCAGAGAAATTTCTTTGAGCCTATCTACTTCTGTCATAAGTTATCTAGGCCAGACTTCTTCTACATAGTCTAGAAAGTCTCTTTAGGAAAGCATGGCTTGAACTGTGTAGCAACTATAGCTAGGGTTGACCTTTTGCTGCTTCTCCTTCCTCAAAGGTTTCATCTGAACTTGCTGGTGCAGGAGTGGATGACACCAGCCATCTTTCTTAAGCTTTCAGCTGCTGTAGCAATAGACCTTGCTGCTTCCATGATGATCTGCCGTTTTGCTTCTTCCTAAACTGACCTACAAGTTCAGTCCTATCTTCTTCTCAGCACCAGAAATTTATTTTGAGAATTAGGCTTGCTGGAACTGTGAAGTAACCTGCAGGAAGGGTTTCTTCCTTTGCTATAACTTGAGCTGAGATAAACTCACCCCTAACTTTTTGACTGCAGAAACAAGACATCTCTGCCTCTTCTTACTTTGCTGGACTGAGAGGATTTAGACCTAACTCCATTTTCATGGCTTCCTTCCTTACAACTTCAAAAAAATGTTCTTCATAATAGATCAGCAGGAATTGTGAAGGACTGCAACTAGGGTTAGTCCTTGCTGCCTCTTGACTGTAGAAATCAGTTGTCTCTACTTCTCCTTCTTCCTCAAAAAGTAATCTTTCTGACCTTGCTGGTGCAGGTGAAAATCGCAACAGCTATCTCTTTTTGGTTTCAGATCTGAAGCTTGAACTTCTTCTCTAGGGCTCATCAATAATTAGTGAGGAAGAAAATGATGGCCAACTGTCTTTTACGAAAGCTACTTTTCCTTAATCGATTTCTCACTTTTATTATTCTCCCATCAACGACTCTTTCAGCAGTGGGCACCACCATTTAATGGTTGGCTTCAATTTCTTCATTTACCAACTTCCTTTTTCATAAAAGGACAAACAGCTGGCCGCCGACCCCATTAAAGGTGTACAGCAGTATTCCGACAATATTTTGAATTTTGTTGACTTGTTGACTTTGCTGACGTCACCATCTGTAGACTTAGCCAAAATGAAGAATCATTAGTATATGCGTTGAGTGAACAAGCTTCACTCAATGCCAAAATACTTAGATAGATATTCCGACACTAGGTGTTGAGTGAGCAACCTTCACTCAATGCGAAAACACTTACACAGAGATTCTGTCACAAGGCATTGAGTGAGAAAGCTTCACTCAACTCCAAAACACTTAGAAAAAGTTTTCTGCAATCAGGCGTTGAGTGAGCAACCTTCACTCAACGCCAAAGCACTTAGATAATCTTTCTATCTCTCGGCGTTGAGAGCATTGAGTACACTCAACGCTTTTTGCCTTAGAAAATATTCCTGCATCTCTGGCACTGAGAGCATTGAGTGTGTCTTCATCTCTCAATGCTTTTTTCCTTAGCCAGACTTTCTGAGACTAGGCGTTGAGTGAGCTTTCATCACTCAATGCCATATTACTTAGACAAATTTTGTAACTTGGCGTTGAGTGAGTAAGCTTAACTCAATGCCAAACTACTTAACATATATTCTTCTGTTATCTAGCGTTGAGTGAGTAAGCTACACTCAACGCATTTAGACTTAGCCAATTTACTATGTGAAAACACAGTGGCTTTGGCTGACTATTATTCAATCAACGCTTTTATCACATGGCGTTGAGTGAGTAAGCTTCACTCAACGCTCGTAGACTTAGTCAAATATCTACACAGATTTTATGTGGCTTTGACTGACTGAGAAATACTCAATGATTTTGATGTTATGGCGTTGAGTGAATGTACTTCACTCAATGCCTGTGGACTTAGCCACATATTTGCCCGTTTCTTCTTAGGCTTAGCCTATATCACATCTTTTTGTTTTATGGCGTTGAGTGAGTAGAATTCACTCGCTTGTGGACTTAGCCAAATTTTTAGCTTGCCAAAATCCTTCCTTATCTCTAGCGTTGAGTGAGCTTTCTCCACTCAATGCCTATGGACTTAGCTGCTTTTCGAACTTTGTCAACTGCTCCTTGAAATCTGGCATTAAGTGAGCTTGCTTCACTCAACGCATATGGACTTAGCAAAAATCCTGCATTTCCAGCCAGCTTCTTTGAGTTCACCTTTCTACCTTGTGACCACCTGTCACAAAATCTTAGACAATATATCTAAACTTATTCCATGGAACATCCTGCACATGATGAACTTAAACAACATCAAATACAACTATGCTCTTAGTGTTGATGGTTATTCCTCTTCAAATCTAATCTAGGAAACATTGAGGGCAATATTCCCAATACATGGCGTACCCAATACAATTATATCGGACCGAGAAGATCGATTAACTTCCAAAGATTGGAGGGCAGTGCAGGAGTACTTGGATTCCCAGCACGCATTTTGTACTGCCTTTCATCCACAGACTGATGGGCAGATGGAGCATATAAATAGGACCATAGAGGATCTGATGCGGTTGTGTATACTTGATATGAGGAAGCCTTGGGAGCGATTGTTTCCATTGATTGAGTTCTCTTACAACAATAATCATCAGGACAGCATTGGCATGGCTCCCTAGGAGGCTCTGTATGGGAGGAAGTGTCGGACAACATCATCTTAGGTTTAGGAAGAGGAACCGAAGGCGCTTGGGTCAGATTACGTCGAGGACAGGGACACACTCATTTAGCTGATCAAAGACAGGATGCTAGAGGCTCAGAGCCGGCAGGCGAAGAATTACGACGCAAGGCATCACAAGATAGAGTTCTAGGTGGTGTACAAGGTGTTTTTGAAGATACGTTTGATGCACGATGTTTTGCGGGTGCGTAGGCACAAGAAGCTCAGCCCAAGATATATGGGGCCTTATACAACTTTGGAGTAGATCGGTCCCTTGGCATACATACTTGAACTACCGCTACAGTTGTCCAACCTGCACGATGTCTTCCATGTCTCCTCACTTCAGAAAGAATTACTTTGGCTAGAGCAGCATATTACTTCTACCAAGGGCCCGGCTGCATCTGATCGGTCAGTTCGTTTGTAGCCAATCTGGATCGACGATACAGCTGTCCAAGTTTTGCGGAAGAACCGCATTCATTTAGTCAAGGTGTTGTGGTCAAATCATGGGTTGGAGGAGCACACTTGGGAGCTTTTAGACCTCATAGAGGAGAAACACTGGGAGCTCTTCACCTCAGGTACAAACTAAACCTCCTACCAGTTGATCTTTCCTTCACTCGTGAATCCCCGTAGGCCCGAGCTTTAATTTCGAGGACAAAATTTTTTGTTTTGTTTATTGGAATTTATAATATCCCCCATGTAAAATCCCTCAAACTACTAGACCTTTGAGAGTGTTTTGGTAATGACTAGCTCATGATAAAACCGTAGGAAGCCCAAGAAGACCAAGTGAACCTAGGAATGAAGGTGAGATCACTTTGGTGTGCAATTAGCTCATTATTTTAACCAACTTTAGGGTTTGATATTATGGCTTCAACTTGACTCCAGGACCCAACCACAACACTCCAAACCCTTAAAGGAGGTCAATGGGTCACCAAGTACCCATTGGGGTCAGCTAAAAAGGTCAAGTTGACCAAAGTAAACTCTAACCCTAAATGGGTCAAACTAACCTATATAGGGCTACTTACCATTCCCTTAGCAAAATTTACCACACCTACACCTCCCCTTAAAGGAAGTCAATGGGTCTCCAAGGACCTATTGGGGTCAACTACAGAGGTCAAGTTGACCAAAGATATCTCTAGCTCCAAAATGGTCAAATTTCCCTAACTAAGGGTGAAGTTGCCTCCAAGGTTCCAAACCAACCCTACCCAATCCTTCCTAGACCTTAGGGGAGGCCAATGAGTCACTAAGGACCCATTGGGGTCAACCTAAAAAGTCTATTTTACCAGAGTCAACTCAACCTAGGTTTAGGTCAAACTAGCTCAAGTTGGACAAACCTAGCCCAATACATTTGGGCTAAGCCAAATTGAGGTGGTCCACTAGCCTCATGAGGTTTAGAATTTTCAAATATGCCACTCATTTTCTGGAAATATTGACTAGGAGTGAGAAAGCTCCATTTTCCCTTTAATGGAGGAGAGAGAAAGTGAAAATAAATAGGCCATTCATGGCTTGGAAGGCCAAGGGCCTTCTCTCTTCATCCTTATGGCTTGATTCATCTCCCCCATCACTGCTGAGAAGATCAAGGGGCTTTCTAGGCCCTTTCAGTGGCTGGGTGCATTGAACCACACTTGGCTGAGAACCACAATTCATGGCCATTAATGGCATTGAAGCCATGGACCTCCCTTTTCCCCCATTTGATCATCTTAAAAGCTTCCTTGGATCCTTAGCAGCCATTTCAACTCCTCCCCTGAAGAATTCGAGCCCTTCTATAGTGCAATTGCAGAGCACCTGAAAGATCCAATCCCGGCAATGGCGATATGGCGGTCAGCTTGACTGCAGCCCTCCCAAAGGGTCATATCATCCTCTCCTTTCTCAGTGGATAGATCTCAATCCATTGGCCGCACGGTTTGGGATCATTTTATCCCAAATTGGCTAAGCTGAAAGCTTGATTTTTCAAGTTTAAATTCCAATCACCATCCACTGTTCCAGCCACCTCCGACCGACCAACCACCGCGAATCGCCATCCACCACCTCAATGATGGTGGTGGCGGCAGTGGCCGGCCGGGAAGAGGCGCGGGTGCCGGATAATCACGGGAAAACAATGCCCATGTCAGGCCAATCCTAGCTATTGGCTCCATGAAGAAGATGACTAGATGTCTTCCATTGGAGCTTTAGGATTCGTACTACCGAATTTAACATGAACTCATTTTAATTCATTAACTGTCACACATTATGCAGTGAATAGATTTTATTATTAAAAATACTTAGAGCCCCCTACAGTAACAATGTCCAACATGAAAGTTGTAGCCCTTGAAGTCTAGTTTATTTTAAAATTGATTTCAACTCATTTGAATTTGTGGTCTGACCACAGGACTCAATATGGTGCAGCATATACATAGGCTTAACCAGAGACTAATCTCAGTTCCCGTAATAAAATGGCCAGGCAAATGCCTAGAAATTTTGGCCATAAGCTATTTATATAGTCACACACATCATATCCGAAAATGGTAATTTTTGAAAAATAGTTTCCTAAAGTTTTGTAAAAATTTAATAAAATAGGTATGAATTAATTAAGGGGTCTAATGACCTCAAAACTAATGAAAATTATGGTGGTTGTCCAATAGAGTCATGATATGACCCTGGTAAAAATTTCAGTCCATTTATGGTTGATTTGAGTAGGTATTAGTGTGACCAAAATTTGGTCCCTAAAGGGTAAATTTGGGCAAATGTGTATTTGATGGATTTAGTGGTCAATCCTCACACAAAGGGTATGGGACCTTGGCCAGAGCCACAAAGCCATCTAAAAACCCCCCACAAGGGTTCTAGGGGTGGTTTGAGGTGGAGCTACGCTAGGACCCTAGTGTAAGCCCTAGGGATGAGGTTGGAACCAAATTAAGGACATGGGACTACATGCCTTTAGAATGCCTTGTAACTTGATAGAAGTGTGACTAAGGTGTAATTTAACCCTAGGAAGTAATTCTAGGACTTTGTAGAGCTTACATCCCTCTTGTATCAACTTAGGACCGTTTAGGGCACTTTTACACTTGATTTTATTATAGCATCATAGGACTTTGGATGACCTTGGAATTTAGGCAGTCGTCATATAATATTGTTATTAAGCTCTGGAAATTTTAGTGTGAATTTTAAATAAATTTTTGAGACACTTCACTCACATAATTTATAGCTGCCCAAATTATTTAGGAATTTATTAAGAGATATCTACTAATTGAAAACTTATGCAATTTGGTCAGAGGATCTTTAAAGTCATTCTTGAGCTATATGAATATTTATAGAATTATTAGAGGACTTTCTATATCGGTTGCTTCACAAGGTGCCTAATATTTATTTGTTTTAAATGATTTAATTATATGACCAATGAAGCTTGGAAAATAATAATCCTTGGTCAATTGTCTCTCCTACTTATGTTTGTCATCTGTTATTTTTCCTATAATTTTTGAATGAATAATTCAATTTTCCACCTAAATATCCTAATATTGTAGTTGTTTATTCAATAATTTTTTTGGAGGTCAAACATTTCTAGAAAAGTGTGAAATTTGATATTTCATGTTATTCTGATGATATACGTTTGTCATAATTTTGTTAGGACCATATCATGTCAGAAAGTTGTACTTTGTGTTCAAAAGCATTGTTGGCTTTATTTTGTATAAAATATAATAAATGCCAAATAAATTAGGAAAAATGTTATCTTCTAGATTTAACCTTAAATTATCATGATAGACCCCCAGTAATAATCTTAGTTCATCTATAATGAATAATTGAAGGGGTCACCATGCATGCACACCACGTAGCTCAATAGGTCTACACAAAGTATAAAACTGTAGAAGTAAGGTAACATGTAGGCCTTTGTTTGGGATGATGACATAGTTGGTGTACCTAGTCTGAGTGAAAATGAATAGGGTCACCAAAATAAAGTAGGTTGTGTGAGCCGGTTGTGCAAGGGAAGAGTTGAGCTCGTGATCGACGATAGATCGTCTCTCTCCTGGAAGAGGTCTAAATGTACTTAGGCTTAGATCAAGTGAAAAATCAGGAGAGTCTAGGAATATGAGTAGTTACCAATAATAACAAGTACCTTGTGAAAGGGTGATAGTTTTACTTTCAAGATAACCTAAACACCTAGAGGGGGGGTGAATAGGTTCTAATTTCTTGTTTATACTTCTAGGCAGAATTCAATTACAAATTAAAACATCTAGCACAGCATTCACAGACAACTAAGCATCACAGATTGCACAATGTTTTATAGTGGTTCCCCAAGGTCTGGGTACATCCACTTTCCCCCTTCACCTATCTAGCAGTATGCTAGATTCGGCCAAACTTCCACTATTCTCAGATCCTCAGATCCTACAGCTCAGAACTTGGATAGGTTCCTACAACTCAGGCTCAACAGCCTTACCTTAGCCTTGCCTCAAGGCCTACCACTCAGAGAATAACCTTCTCCTACACTCAGGCAAATAGCCCTACCACTCAGAGATCACCTCTCCTACACTCAGCCTTAATAACACAGGCTTACAACTCAGATCTGTGTAAACAGATCCTACAGAAATTTAGAAAAGATATTTTAATGTCTTGCCTTTGTTGAGAGAGAAGAGGACAAGACACTTCTTGATCAGCTGATGAAATCAACTGAATCTGAGCTTTCTTCAAAGATTCTTGAATCTGAACTTAGCTGAGTTGATTTCCAAACAGCTTCTTGAGAAACCACTGATGGCTTTCTTCTTCTTCTTCAAGATGACTGGATCCCTCTCTATCCAACACCTTTTCTGATACTTCAGACTTCTTCTTCTTCTTCTTAGATCTTCTGATGAAGATCTTCTTTAGAGCTTAGCACTTTCTTGAATTGAAACTACAACAGGATCGTAATCCTTCTGTTTCTTCTTCTTAGATCTTCTTCTGTTATTTTTCTTAGCTTTTTAATTTCCTTCTGAATGTGTCTATTTATAGACTTTCTTCATGGTAACCGGCTGATCCGGTTTCTAACTGTTTTCTGACAGGTCTGACAGCTTCAGTTAAACGGTGGCAACCCACAGCTGTCACGTCTTCAAACAGTTCCTCTACCTTAGCCTTGGACAGCAAAATGTCGAGACAGTCTGATAGAAAGTGTCGAGACCAATCTGTCTATCTGTGTCGACACAAGTGACTTTGGTGTTGACACAGTCTTTGATGATGTCGACTAAGTTGCCTTTAAGTCGACACAGCTTCTTCAGAAAATAACTTGGTCTAGACTCTGCAGTGTGTCGACACAAGTCCTGTGTGTCGACACAGTTGTTGTAGATTCAGAACTCAGTATGTGTCGACTCAGCCTTCAGGTGTCGACACAGCAATCTTCAATTCTGCCAAAATGTGTCGACTCAGTCTTCTGGTGTCGACACAAGCATAGTCGACTTCTGCCAATATGTGTCGACTCAATCTCAAGGTGTCGACACATCCACCCAGTGTCGACACAGTTGAGGTCGACTATCTTCTTCTGTGAGTCGACTATCTTTCTCTGGTCGACTATCTTTCTCTGTGTGTCGACTATCTTTCACTGTGTCGACACTGCTTCCCAGTGCTGAGGTCGACGATTTTCTTTATGTGTCGACACTGCTTCCCAGTGTCGACATAAATGTTGTCGACTATCTTTCTCTGTGTCGACACTGATATTCTGAAGTGTCGACACAAATATTCTGAAGTGTCGACACAATTTCTTCAGGTGTCGACATGTGGACTTAGAATATTTTTCTGCATTCTTTAATACTTCTTCACCCTCACATGTCAACTCAAAACAACATCAAATACACCTTGATGTATATCATTGAGCTAAGTTGGGCTTCTTCAAATCAGGTACACATTTTCCAATGTACCCAACAATCTCCCCCTATTTGGAGAAGTCATAACCCTATAGCCAATGATATACACCATTTATAAAAAGTATAAACTGATGATATATGACATAACTGGAATACTTAATATAAACAAAATAAAAACAATCCATCACAGAATGAACATTATATGATACCAAACAACATTTTGTTTATAACTTGATAATGTTTGAATTCAAAGATTTACATTTAATGATTTAATCAAAACATTACAAAATACTTTGAAAGAACTAAAAATTAAGACTGATCAGGCTCTTTTATGACAATCCCTTTGCCAGATAGAATTTGAGCCTTCACAGGAGCTTCAGAATCTTCAGCTGGCTTCTTACCTTTTAGATCAGCCTTCTTCTTTGCTTCTTCCTTGAGCCTTTGCCTTTCAAAATAATGAAAGGGCTTTGGAAAGTACTTGCTCGGCTCCTGAGCATCTGGAGGCAGCCTACCCAGCTTGGCTTTTCTTCTAAACTGTACTATGGCCTCTTGCCTGGCTTCATACTTCTGCCATTCCATCTCATTGAACGACTTGCCTCTTTCATGCACTTGGTCTTTGACAGCCCTCCATGCAGTGAGTATAATATTTCTGGAAGTAGGACTCCACTGCTCAAAGTCTGGCTTAAATTCAGCCTGCTCTCTAAATCTTTTCTTAGATAGTAGAGCATCTTGCTGGTCTTTCAAAGTAGCCTCAGGCTTATCAACCTTCCCAATAACAACATTAGTAACCTCCTTTGGAGGACTATACATTCCTTGAACTTGCTGATCAATCATATCATAATCTGGAGGAGGGTAAATGACTTGGGCAACCTCAGGTTGATTGCCTTCAAGTAGACTTGTTTGTATTCCTGACTCAGCCACCATAGCATCATCACACAAAGGTGGATATCCCAATGTGGCTCGAATACTATTGGTCACCCATTTGGTGTGCTCTGAGCCTGCATGAACTAACATCCTCTCCCCCTTTATGGCTTCTCTAGTAACATGATCTCTTAGATCTTCCTTCTGAAATCTGATTTGGCCATCTAGATAATTCACACCCTCTTTAAAAAATGGTTTTAACTGTAGAAGCTTGTCAGATATTTCCTTTTGAGAGGTAGTGATAGCAGTTTTAACAGAATCAATAGCAGCTTGAAAGTTCTTATCAAATTCTTCCATTTCCTTTGCTCTAGCTGCAGGCAGGCCTGGAACAATCTTTTTCAATTCATTAATGATCTCATGATGAGATTCAGTTAAATTCTCATTCATCCTTATCTGATTTTCCAAGACATAGCTTTGTTTTAAAGCAATATCATCCACCTTAGGGATGATATACTGCTGTTGTTTTGCCAAATATACCACAGCATTACCTCCCTTATGGAAGCAATCTGTCATCTCCTTCTTATGCATATTGACCTCAAACCTAATAGATTTTATATCTTGAGCTAAGTCAAATTGCAGGGACTTATTGTTCTCATCAACATATTTTTCAATAGCCACTCTGTGTTCATCCAATCTTACTTGTAAATCGACCAAAAACTTGATATAATCAAAGTCAGAAGGAGTGTGATGTGCTGTAGACTGTAGAGCCTGCTTATAGCTCTTGCTCCTTCTCTGGAAGACCATAAGTTTTCTCTTCTTAGCCATCCTAGCTTCGTCATTCTCAGAATCAGAAGTACTATCAATTTGAACTCTTTCTTTGGGAGGAGGAGGAACAACAGCTTCAGTGCCATGTTGTACAGTCTCAACATGCACAGGTTCCACCTCAATTTCTTGCTCCACTTCCATTCTATCAGTAATTATTTCATCATTTGGAAATAACTCTTCTAGAGTATATTCCTTCTGGGCTGGAACATCTGCAGTATTCAAATTTTGAGATATATCAATTTGAGCATCTTCTAGCACTTGCTCAGACAGCTTCTCCCCCTGTACTTGTTCCGTATTGGGGATTTCCTGGGCAGGTGAGGACACTTGCTTTCCCTGGACCTGTGCAGAAATAGAAATATTAGAAATGTCTTTTGTAGGAAAATACACCAGCTCCCCCTGCACCTGTACCTGGTCATGAGTAGATACAGTCTGTGTAGGTGAATAAACTTGCTGAGCTGGTATTCTTACTTCTTCTTCTTGAATCGCAGGTATTGTGGCATCCTGAACTTGTGTAGAAGCAGGTTGATCTTCAACCTCTTGTCTTACTTGCTCTTCTTGTGGGTGCTCAGTACTGGTAGCATGACCTGGGGATTTCTCAGGTGAATCCTGCCTTTCCACTTCAGGCATCTCTTTGGTCAGCACCCTATCCCATCTGGAGAACAATCTCATGTCCATCCTTCTCATGTGATTAATTTTTGTTCCAGGTTGTTGTTGCATAACATCAGGAATCTCCTTACTTAGGTATATACTCATTATTCTAGCCAGATTTGGCTTCTTGATTCCTTCCTTAATCTTTTCAAAGATTACTGTTGACCAATCCGTTGGAATTGTAAACACAATCCTGGTCATTAGGCTGAACATATAGGCGGAAATCCTATCATGTCCACTTGGCTTGCACAGAATAACTTTTCCAACCACCTCAGACAGAAACTTGCCCTGTTGATTCATTCCTTTCCTATTGAAAGCAGCTCCAATTTTCATGGTGGAATCCAATCCAAACCATTGAAGAGCCTCCCTTGATTTAGAAGCAGGGACATCCTCTTCATTCTCAATTATAGGTAAGTGTAGAATTGTTCTTAACTTACTTGGTGTAATTTCCACTGGTGACCCATGAACTGTTGATTTTATCTCATGACTTTCAGAGACTACAGATGCAGAAGTATAGAACTCATTGATGTAGGGATGTCCGGGATCGGAGACCTCTACGGAAATAATCACTCCTCGCCCAATATCGTCTTAGAACTATCGCACCTACACAGCACCTATCGTCCACGATATTTCCTCGTCACAAACGCAGCGCATAAAAATAACAAGGAGGATTGGTCGACTCGAAAATAGCGATCGAAATTTGAGTCGGATCGTTCCCCAAATTAACATAAAGATTGCCAACCTTTTTGGGAGCAAAACCAAGGCTATAGGCCAAGATCCGCTCCGGCAAATAGGATCCACCCGATCCGGAAATAAAAAGCCTAGCAACGGCGATTTCGAAATGAAAAGTGCAGCGATTGATTTAACAAAGCGGATAAAACGATTTGCGATCCACCACAACTAATTTAGAAGAAATCACACAAGGAGGGATGAGATATTTTACCCAACCGGAGAACGTTCACACAAGATAACTGTGGGAGAATCACTCTCTCCACGGATCCACCGGCGTCACACCGAAGGGCTTGCAACCTTCTTCCACGGAGTCGCACCGAAGGAAGCCGCGCCGGAGTCGCACCGAACGGATGGAGGGAGCAAGGGAGGTCGGCGGTTTCACACCACAAGCAAAGGGGGGAAAGGGGCGGCGGCTAGGAGGTTTCCTCCTCTTGGCCGAAATTCCTCAAGGGGATTTTAGGGTTCAATTCTTCTCTAATTATCTCATAACAAGGCCTCCTTAAATAGGAGTTACAAACAAGCCTTAACCATTCATGATGGAGATGTAATCTCATCCATCCAAATGGTTAAATGCACACCAAATAAAATATTGTTCAAATGCAAAAATAAAAAGTGCAATATTGAATATAAAATTATCACTTCAAACTTGGATAATTTTATATTCCTAAAATAGAAATAATAAAGCATGAAAAGGGAAATGTTTTAATGCGGTGCGGCGAATGTTGCGCGCCGCGGGCGGAGGTTGTAACGTAGCCTTTCGCTAGCATCATTGTGACGCCTCACGTCCTTTAGTTGAATCACCTCAACAACCGGGTCAACCTCATCATTGTCAGCATCGTCTCCAAGTAGAGGTGGAGGGGGTGCGCCATCAATCCTCCCCCGCTCAAAATCACGCATCTCTGTTGCGTGGTCCAAGAGGTAGCGGCGAAGAAGATCAGCTTCCAAACTTTGCAGCTCCAACTCGAGCACCCAAGAGTCATCCGAAGGGGGGCGGTCACGCCAACGGATGAGGAAGCGGCGGGTGTCGCCATCAGTAGTGGTGACATGCTCAGCAGCAAGTATCATCTCTGGAGTGGAAAATGTCCGTGGGAACCTGGGGAACATATTAGCAGTAGGCAAGAAAGAAGGCAACGTACCATCCGATGATATACCTGTGGGGACCGTAAGTGAGAGATCATCCGTTCTACCACTCCCCAACCCATGAGAATTTAAAGTGGGAGAAGAAGACGACAAAGAAATCAACTTTTATGGTGGCGACATAAATATCGTTAAATCCGAAACATTAAAAATGGGGGAGATACCCCAATCAGCAGGCAAGTCCAAAACGAAAGCGTTGTCACCTAACTTCTTAATAATCCGAAAAGGGACGGCGCGCTTTGGTGCTAACTTTTTAACGGTGCCAGTTGGCAAGCGTTCGGGAACTAAACGGACTAAAACCAGATCGCCAATTTTAAAATTTGATACTCTCCTATGTAAATTAGCGTGCGCCTGATAAGAGTCGTATTGTGACGTCAAAGTGGCCCGTATACGTGCATGTAGATCATGGATGTGTTGGGCAAAGGATTGTGCAAATTGACTTGCTTTGTACGTTGGAGGCAACGACACCAAGTCAAGCGGCACAGGAGCTTTATAACCGTGGACAATCTCATTCGGAGACATACCCGTAGACCTATTTTTGGAATTATTGTAGGCTAATTGGGCGTGGGGTAAGAGAAGATCCCAAGTGCCTAAATGATCGCTCACGAGGCATCTTAACAAATTCCCTAAACTCCGATTAACTACTTCCGTCTGCCCATCCGTTTGGGGATGATAGGCGGAGGAAAACAATAACTTTGTTTCCATTAATATCCATAACGTTTTCCAAAAATAACTAGTGAATTTTACATCTCTATCCGAAACTATGGTCTTTGGCACTCCGCGGTGACTAATGACTTCTTTAAAATATAGTTTAGCGACTTGAGACGCATCGTTTGTTCTACTGCACGGGATGAAATAAGCCATCTTGGAAAATCTATCCACAACTACAAAAACGGAATCATGACGGCGTCGGGTAGGGGGAAGGCCTAATACAAAGTCCATACTAACATCCACCCAAGGCATGGTGGGAATAGGCAAGGGTGTATATAATCCTACATTGGTTTTACCACCCTTAGAAACCTGACACGTTCGGCAGCTACTCACGACTCTTCCTACCATAGTCTTATGTTTGGGCCAATAAAACTTTTCCTCGACTAACGTAATCGTCTTATCCCTACCGAAGTGACCACTCAACCCTTCACTATGCAATTCCCAAATGATGTGTAGACGTAACGATGACTGCGGAATACATAGCTTTCCGTTCCTAAACAGGTAACCGTCCTTAATGACGTATGCAGATATCGTCGTGGGGGAACTATCCTGGGCTGATAAATAGACGTCTTGGAAGTCAGGACACGTAGCATACTCATCCTTAACCCGCTCAAATCCTATAACATGTACTTCCATAGAAGTGAGTAAAAGCGTAAGACGACTAAGGGCGTCAGCGACTCGGTTATCAGCTCCTTTAAGATGTTTGAGGTTAAATGTATAACCTTGTAGGAATGCTACCCACTTAGCGTGTCTTGGGCTGATTTTATGTTGTCCGTTAATGAAACGCAAGGCCTCATGATCGGAGAGGATCACGAACTCCTTGGAGAGGAGATAGTGCCTCCAATAGTGTAGACATCGGACTACAGCATAGAACTCCCTATCGTAATTGGAATAATTCAACTTGGGGCCCGACAACTTCTCGCTGAAATAACTAACGGGATGGCCCTCCTGGCTCAGGACACCTCCAATCCCTACTCCAGACGCATCACATGTGAGCTCAAAGACTTTAGAAAAGTCAGGTAGACGTAAGACAGGTGCCTCAGTCATAAGCTCCTTTATTCGTTCAAAAGCATAGGTGGCGGACTTCGTCCATGTAAACTCTCCCTTCTTCATACAGTCGGTGATAGGCGTCATAATACTACTGAAGTCTCGTATGAAACGACGATAAAACGTGGCTAACCCATGGAAACTACGTACCTCACGTAGGTGGTTGGCACGGGCCAGTCCTTAATGACCTGAACCTTGCCCGGATCAACTCGAATACCCTGTGAACCGACTATATAACCTAAGAACTCTACCTCCGAGGCATTGAAAGTGCATTTCTTAAGATTGAGAAATAAGGTCTCTTTCCGCAGGGTGGAAAGGATCACTCTCATGTGGGAGATGTGCTCGGTAGTAGAGGTGCTATAAATCAGTATATCGTCAAAGTAGACGACAACGAACTTCCCCATGAATGGCTGAAAGACATGTGTCATCATCCGGGAGAAGGTACTAGGGGCATTGGATAACCCAAAGGGCATCACAAGCCATTCGTACAGTCCATCCTTCGACTTAAATGCTGTCTTCCACTCATCGCCCTCTCGTATCCTAATCTGGTGATAGCCACTCCGAAGATCTAATTTGGAGAATACGGTGGCCCCAGACAAGACATCCAACAAATCATCTAGGCGGGGAATGGGAAACCTATACTTGATGGTGATCTTGTTGATAGCCCGGCTATCAACACACATCCTCCACGTACCATCCTTCTTGGGGCAAGAAGGGCTGGCACCGCGCATGGGCTCATACTAGTCCTAATGAAACCTTTCTCTAGCAAGCCCTCTATCTGGGACTGCAACTCCAGGTGAGCTGCGGGGTGGAGTCGATAATGGGGCTGATTTGGCAAGGAAGACCCCGGGATGAGGTCTATCGCATGCTGAATATTTCTAAGCGGGGGCAACGTGGACGGTAGCTCATCCGGGTACACGTCCCTATATTCTTCCAATAGTACCCGTAACTCACTAGGTAACTCATCCAAAACGCTAGAATCGGGCTTCGCACTTAGGAGGACTAGCGCATACATAATTCCATCAAGGAACGGATCTCTCTCAAACTCTTTCTTACCAACTAGATTCAATGCTTTCCATTCTACCGGGATAGTGGTGTCCTTAGCCAAGACTACGGGCTCCTTTGGGATGGTCGGTCTCAAGGTGACGGTTTTGCCATTGAATTTGAATTCATATGTGTTGGCTCTACCAAAATGAGTAACATCACGGTCATATAGCCAAGGGCGGCCTAACAACACATGACAAGCGTCCATCGGAAGGACATCACACCACACCTCATCAACGTAGGATTTGAATGAGAGTGGGACCAGGCATCGCTTGGTAACGGGTACGGAGATCTTGTTGATCCAAGCGACCTTATATGGGGTCGGGTGTGGTTCCGTGGTCAAGGACATACGTGCTATGGCGTTCTCAGATACAACGTTCACACAGCTGCCACTATCAACAATCAGCTTGCAGAGTTTCTCGCCACTCTTAAAAATCAGGGAAAATATGCTCGTCCTTTTCCATTCATCTAATGGTCGAGGGGTGGCCAAGATACAACGCATCACCATAAGGGGGTGATCGTCCTCTAAGTCACTTGGGACCCCTTCCGGGTCGCTTTCCTCAGCAGCCTCATAAACATAATCCGCAAGATCGGTCGTCGACTCTAATAGGGCTATGGCTTTAGTCTTCGTTGGTCATTCGAAGGCATAATGACCTTGAATGCCGCAAGAATAGCATGTGGCGTTAGTCTTGCTAACCTTTCCGATTGGAATGCGTTCACTCGCGGGGTTCTTGGTGTTCCTAGCCGTGATCACGACAGACTTGGACTCGGCCGACCGGTACTTCCCCTTATCTTGATAGGTGGAGGAAGATGCTCCGGTAGAGGATTTTCCTTTCGCATGAGAATAACGGGAGTGAGCCTTAGAGGCTAAGTGTTTTTCAATGTCGAGGGCGGCATTGAATGTGGTGTTCAAATCAGTGTGGTCATAACGCAAGAGCTTCCGCTGAATATCGGGTTGAAGCCCCTTACGAAACCTAGAAAGGGTGACTTCGGGGATCTCCCTCAGGTTACAACGCACCAACCGGTCCTTTAATTCTCCCATGTACTCTGATACAGAATTGGAGCCTTGCCGCAGGGAGGCGAGCTCGTCAAACATTTGTGTCTGATGGTACGCGGGGACGTACTGATCGGTCAGCAAATTCTTCATGACGGTCCATCCAATAATCGGGTCTCCGTCCCCAGTCCCTAGTCTACGCTCTTCATTCAGCCAATAAGTTTTGGCGCGACCGGTTAGCTTCATCCTGGCAACTTGGACCTTTTGGGGGTCCGTAAGATGGTGCCAATCATAATAGCATTCCATGTCCACTATCCATGTGAGGAAATTCTGTGGATCTCCCATACCATCAAAAGTGGGTGCATCAATTTTGATGGCCCTTGTAATATAAAACTCTCGCCCGTGGCGATTGCCTCGAGGGGGCACTCGTGGGGAGTCGCCATCCGAATCCGAATCGGAAATTTGTTGGCGCCGGTGGGGCAACTCAACATTAGCGGGAGGTGGGGGTGGCCTAACTTGATTTTGTAAAATCTGTGCTAAGGTGGCCCTAAGTTCCGTCATATCGTTACGAAGACCTGCTATCGCTTCAGCGTTATGAATTTCGTGCTCGTTCTCAGCCATCCTAGACGTAGACGGTACCGAATACTCCGTGCCTAGCCTAGTGCGCATGCAAGACCCAGAAAATTATGAAAGATAATTTTTCCTAGGGCTGTAGCTAGAATAAAAATAATTTTTTTTTGACAAGCGTGATGTGAGAAACACGTAGATCGTTAAAAAATTTTTTTTTTTGAAATTTTGCTGCAAAATGAAGATTTCAGCCCGCTATTTGCAGACCAACTAGACAGAATTACGATGTTCTAATTTGCAGGCAGACTTAACGCGGCCGAATCAAAAAATTTTCTGTTTTAAAGTTGCTGGAAATAAGTGCAGGAAGCTACAGTTTTTTTTTCAGATTTTTTTGACAAGTTTAAAATTTCGACGGATTTACTAAACGTAGACCAATCCGAAATTTCAGATCTTAGAAAATTCAGATCAACCAACGACGAACGCAGAGAGGATGTTTACAACGTGGGAGTTGAAACGACTGCCTCTGATACCAAATTGATGTAGGGATGTCCGGGATCGGAGACCTCTACGGAAATAATTCACTCCTCGCCCAATATCGTCTTAGAACTATCGCACCTACACAGCACCTATCGCCCACGATATTTCCTCGTCACAAACGCAGAGCATAAAAATAACAAGGAGGATTGGTTGACTCGAAAATAGCGATCGAAATTTGAGTCGGATCGTTCCCCAAATTAACATAAAGATTGCCAACCTTTTTGGGAGCAAAACCAAGGCTATAGGCCAAGATCCGCTCCGGCAAATAGGATCCACCCGATCCGGAAATAAAAAGCCTAGCAACGGCGATTTCGAAATGAAAAGTGTAGCGATTGATTTAACAAAGCGGATAAAACGATTTGTGATCCACCACAACTAATTTAGAAGAAATCACACAAGGAGGGATGAGATATTTTACCCAACCGGAGAACGTTCACACAAGATAACTGTGGGAGAATCACTCTCTCCACGGATCCACCGGCGTCACACCGAAGGGCTTGCAACCTTCTTCCACGGAGTCGCACCGAAGGAAGCCGCGCCGGAGTCGCACCGAACGGATGGAGGGAGCAAGGGAGGTCGGCGGTTTCACACCACAAGCAAAGGGGGGAAAGGGGCGGCGGCTAGGAGGTTTCCTCCTCTTGGCCGAAATTCCTCAAGGGGATTTTAGGGTTCAATTCTTCTCTAATTATCTCATAACAAGGCCTCCTTAAATAGGAGTTACAAACAAGCCTTAACCATTCATGATGGAGATGTAATCTCATCCATCCAAATGGTTAAATGCACACCAAATAAAATATTGTTCAAATGCAAAAATAAAAAGTGCAATATTGAATATAAAATTATCACTTCAAACTTGGATAATTTTATATTCCTAAAATAGAAATAATAAAGCATGAAAAGGGAAATGTTTTAATGCGGTGCGGCGAATGTTGCGCGCCGCGGGCGGAGGTTGTAACGTAGCCTTCCGCTAGCATCATCGTGACGCCTCACGTCCTTTAGTTGAATCGCCTCAGCAACCGGGTCAACCTCATCATTGTCAGCATCGTCTCCAAGTAGAGGTGGAGGGGGTGCGCCATCACTCATGCACCTCCTTCTTCCATATCTTAGATGGTTCGGAGACCAGAAATTCTAATCCTGAGTCGGAGAGGAGAGAGATAACCCCGAGAACATCTGGAGGGGCAGCAGCAAAGGCCTGGCGCACCAACTCTTATCCTTCATTCACATTATCTTCAATCTTTGACGCCATTGATCAGTCGAGAAATCTTGAAAGATGAGAGAAAGAGAGAGAGAGAGGGAGAATGTCGACACAGGGTTTCTAAAACCTTGTAAGCGTGTCGACAGAATGAGTTTTTGACCTATTTATACCTTCTGTTTAAAGAAGATCAAAAGTCGCCAAAAACAGACTATAAGTGTTGACACAGATGGAATGTGTCGACACAAGCTTCTATTGTCTCGACATCAAGTCCGTCTATTATGTGTCGACACCAATTTGCTGTTATGTAGACACCATAGATATATAGTAGAGCATCAGAAATTCTGTGTCGACTCTTAGTATAAGTGTCGACACAAAATCTGTAAGTGTCGACACCACTATCCTGGTGAAGTCGACACTACATTCCTGGATAAGTCGATAATAAGATTCTTAAGTGTCGACACAATATCTCTGACTTGTCGACATTACTACCCTGAGTCGACACATTATTACTGAATGTGTCGACACCATTTTACTTAGCCAATTTCTATTTGTTCATCACAACTTATAAGTACTACAGAGTACTTGATACTACTTCAATGTGTCTTTATATCACTTGAATGTCTTGTTACCACTTCAACTTCATTGTTGATGATATTGTGATTACACTAATCAATGGTTAACATACCTAATTCAATTTTGAATTTATTGAATTTGGTTTCATCTAGGGGCTTAGTAAACACATCTGCTATTTGATAATCTGTTTTCACAAATTCCAATGAAATGTCTTCTTTTTCTACATGTTCTCTAAGAAAATGGTATTTTATTTCTATATGCTTAGTTCTACTATGAGAAACAGGATTATTAGCAATAGAAATTGCACTCTTAGAATCACACAAAAGAGGTGTTCTACTTACTTGAATACCATAATCCTTAAGCTGATGCTGCATCCATAATAGCTGTGCACAGCAGCTTCCAGCAGCAACATACTCAGACTCAGCTGTGGAAATTGCCACACTGGTCTGCTTCTTACTACTCCATGATATTAGTCTTCCTCCCAGGAATTGACAAGTACCTGTAGTACTCTTCCTATCCTCTCTACATCCTACAAAATCTGCATCTGAATAGCCTGTTATTTGAAAATCTCTATTCCTAGGGTACCAAAGACCTAGATTAGGTGTGCCCTTAAGATATCTCAGAATCCTTTTGACTGCAGTATAATGAGATTATTTAGGGCAGGCTTGGTACCTAGCACAGACACATGTAGCATACATAATATCTGGTCTACTAGCAGTGAGATATAGTTGTGAGCCAACTATTCCTCTATACAAAGTCTCATCAACAGGTTTACCTGCATCATCTTTGCATATAGGCATACTTGTTCCCATAGGAGTTCTCATGGTGGAGGATGACTCCATACCATATTTCTTAATCAATTCTTTAGTGAACTTAGACTGGGATATGGACAAGCCATCATCAGTCTGTCTTACTTGGAGTCCCAAGAAGAACTTCAGTTCCCCCATACTGCTCATCTCAAACTTCCCTTGCATAAGTTTGGCAAACTTTTTACAAAGGTTGTTTTCAGTAGATCCAAAGATTATGTCATCAACATAGATCTGAACTAAGATGATCTTGCCTTTGGATTCCTAAGGAATAGATTTTTGTCAATTTTTCCTCTTGAGAATTTATTCTCAGTAAGGAAAGTAGACAGGGTTTCATACCAAGCCCTTGGAGCTTGCTTTAACCCATACAGAGCTTTCCTAAGCTTATAAACAAAATCAGGTTTAAGAGGATCTACAAAACCTGATGGCTGCTCTACATATACTTCTTCTTTAAGATCACCATTCAGAAATGCTGACTTCACATCCATCTGGTATACTTTGAAGTCTTGATAGGCTGCATAGGCAAGGAATATTCTGATTGCTTCCAGCCTTGCTACTGGAGCAAAGGTTTGATCAAAGTCAATCCCTTCTTCCTGCCTGTATCCTTTTGCAACCAATCTTTCTTTATTCTTTACTATTATTCCACTTTCATCTAGCTTGTTCCTATAGATCCATTTTGTGCCAATTATGTTGTGGCCTCTTGGTTTAGTAACAAGCTCCCAGAAATTGCACCTTCTGAATTGATTCAGCTCCTCTTGCATAGCATCAGTCCAGTGCAGGTCTTGGATGGCTTCTTCAAACTTCTTAGGCTCCATTTGTGACAGGAAACTTGAATGCAGAACTGTGCTTTGACTTCTGCTTCAAGTCTATACTCCCTGTCTTGGATCACCTATTATCTGATCAGTTGGATGGTCTCTTAAATGTCTTGTAGTTGGAGGAAGACTCCCTTCTGGTTGAACATCTCCAGCTCCTTCATTATGCTGAACCTCTTGGTTTTCTTCATCTTCTATTGAATCTTGTACTCCCCCTGGACAATAGCCTTCATTTTCCAATACTCCATCTTCCCTTGAAGCTTCAGCAATGGAGAGCTTGTCCATCCTTTTGCTTATACCTGTTGAGTCATTTGATCTATAAGACAACTCACAGTTGATTAATCTTGTTTCATCAAACACAACATGCACAGATTCTTCAACAACTTGAGTAGTCAAGTTGAAGATTCTATAGGCCTTACTATTTGTGCTGTACCCAACAAATATCCCATCCTGGGATTTGGCAGCAAACTTAGTCAAATATGACTTACCATTGTTAAGTATATAGCATTTGCAACCAAAGATTCTGAAGTAGGATAGATTTGGTTTTCTACCTTTCATAATCTCATAGGGAGTCTTTTTGTGGCTCTTGGTGATAGAAGCCCTATTGATCACATGACAAGCAGTGTTTACTGCCTCAGCCCAGAAATATTCTGGTAGAGAGGTGTCACTCAATAGAGTTCTACCAGCTTCAATTAATGTTCTATTCTTTCTTTCAGCAATTCCATTTTGCTGAGGTGTTCTTGGTGAGGAGAACTCTTGGAAAATCCCAAAGTCTTCACATAACTTTGTCATGCTTTTAGATTGAAACTCAGTACCATGGTCACTTCTGATTTTGACCACTGTACTATTCAGTTCATTCTGAATTTGCTTTACAAAATTAAGTAAGACACTTGGGGTTTCAGATTTCTGTCTCAGAAAGAACACCCATGTAAATCTAGAATAGTCATCTACAACTACAAAAGTGTAGACCTTCCTACCTAGACTATGAACTGGCATAGGACCAAAAAGATCCATATGCAAGAGGTATAAGCACCTCACAGAATCCTTGTTTTCAAGGCTTTGAAAGGAGGATTTTGTCTGCTTGCCCTTTTGACAAGCAGAGCATATTCCATCCTTTATACACTTAACTTGAGGACCATTCCTCACTAACTCTTTGCTAAAGAGTTGGCCAATTGTCTTGTAGTTAAGATGAGCCAATCTCTTGTGCCACTTAACACAATGAGAAGCATTGTCATCAGCTATAAGACAGATGGGAGAAGCCTTGTTCTCATATACAAAATTAAGACAATATACATTTCTCTTCCTATACCCAGTCAAAATGTTCTCTTGATCATATGACCTTTTGATATGACATCCATCCTTAACAAATGAAATGTCATATCCTAAATCACTCAGCTGGCTTATGCTTATTAGATTATGTTTCAAACCTTTTACATAAGCCACTTGGGTGATAGTAATTAGGTTAGAAGAAATGTTACCAAACCTTTTGATGACTCCTTTTTCAGATCCACCAAAGATCACTTTGGGTCCATCTTTGACAGATGAATACTCCTTCAACAACTCCTTTGTTCCAGTCATGTGCCTGGAACAACCACTATCCAAGTACCATATAGGGGCATGGCTACTTGGATTATCCTGCAACACAGATTTACTTATCCTTAGAACCCAAGTAAGTCTTGGGTCCTTGGTTTAGATTAGCATTAACAAAGCTACCATTATCTCTTCTATCAGGTAGACTATTATTCTTTCTAACACTTGTGTTATACCAGCAGTCTAGTGCAAAATGGCCTCTCTTGCCACAGCACCAACATTCAAACTTGTTGTATATAGATCTAGATACTTCCTTGACAAAGGAATTTCTGTCCATTGCTGGTGCTGCAGCAACTTCACCCACTAATTTTTTATAACCATTGGGTTTATGAACATGGGTAAGCCTGTTGGCATTTACACCTTTATTTTTCAGAACATTTGTCTTAATATGAGCATGAATATTTTTATGATCATATTGATTAGAAGGCACTTGCACCTTTCTAAACTTAATAGGGACTGAAAAGTTCAGTGGCTTGACAGGAGCTTTGCCTTTCCTCTTGAAACGGCCAGCTCTGGAGTTACCTTTGAATCCTAATCCTGCCTTACACTTTTGATTCACAAATTCATCAATCAAGGGTAAGACAGACTTTGGCTTAGAGTAACTAGCCACTAAATCTTTTTCAATTCTTAGTCTGGCCTCCAGACTCTTCACTTGATCATTGGTATAATTAATTGTGCCCATCTGAATAATAGTTATATTCTTCAGCTTGGCAATTTCATTTAACTTTTGATCAATTACTTTCTCTAACTCAGTTGCAGCTACCCTTAGTTCAGCAATTTCATGAGCCTGAGATTTAACCAGGTTCTTGCTTTTCTTAAGGGCCTGCAACAAGTCCCCATACTTATCTATCAATTGATAGACATCTCCTTCAGATTTAGATGCATCTATATCACTTGATGCAGATGTAGCTGATTCTGTACTTGTACTACAAACAGATTTCATAGAAGGACATTGTACCTTATTAGGACCAGACTGATTCTGGCATATGTCCTCTTCTGATCCTGCCATCAGTCCCATGCACTGATGATCCTCTTGTTCATTGATGGAGTCTAGCAACTGCAGAAACTCCTCTTCTTCAGATACAGCATATAGTCCAATATATGCTTCTGCTTCAGATTCTGACTCTGAAGTTGACTGATCTGTTAGGCTCTTACCCTTCTTTGCAACAAAGGATTTCTCCTTCTTGCCCTTTTGATAAGTCTTCTTCTTGTCTGAATACTCCTTTCTCTTATCAGGACAGTCAGCCACTACATGTCCAGGCCTATTGCAACAATAGCAGACAATCTTTGAAGTAGTGGCTTTGCTTGGCTTTGATCTGCTCTTTTCTTTCCTTGATGACTTTTTCTTCTGATAATAGTCATCAACTTGCTGTGAAGTGGAGGGCTTACACTTCCACTGCTTCTTCTTCAAGAACCTTTGGAATTGCCTTGTGAATGCAGCAAAGTCTGCATCTGAATCACAGCTTTCTGAACTCTGATCATCTGAATTTTCAGAACTGACTTCTGCAATTTCCTTAGGAGAGGATGGTGATATCCTCATATTCTTTCTGGTGGCTTCTGCATTGAATGCCACAGTCTTTTCTCTATGCTCTCCTCTTGAATTCTTTTCCTCCTCCTTCCTCACCAAAAGTTGCATTTCATAGGATAGCAGCTTTCCAAACAAGGTGGGAGGAGAGATCTCTGCCAATTTAGCCACTTCTCTTATGGCACAGATCTTTGTGTCCCAATCCTTTGTTAAAGATCTCAAGAATTTGTCATTCAATTCATAAGTACTGAAGACTCGCCATAGGACATTAGCTCATTCACAATTCTATAGAATTTCTTATAGCACTCAGTTATGCTATCAGATTTTCCTTGTCTAAAACTTTCATATTCCTGATTGAGCATAAATTTCCTGTCCTGCCTTACTTCTTCTGATCCCTCCATGTAGACAATCAATGTGTCCCACATTTCTTTGGAGGTCTTGCAGTGAATCAGATTCTGAAATGTAGAATCATCTATGGCACTCACAATAATATTCTGTGCTCTCTTGTCCATAGTTGCCAAAATGATTTCATCCTTGGTCATTTCAGAATAACTCCATTTGTGACAGGAAACTTGAATGTAGAACTGTGTTGGTCTTGGATAGCTTCTTCAAACTTCTTAGGCTCCATTTGTGACAGGAAACTTGAATGTAGAACTGTGTTTTGAGTTCTGCTTCTAGTTTGCACCCCCTGTCTTGGATCACCTATTATCTGATCAGCTGACTGATCTCTTAAATGTCTTGTAGCTGGAGGAAGATTCCCTTCTGGTTGAACATCTCCAGCTCCTTCATTTAGCTGAATCTCTTGGTTTCCATCAGCTTCTATAGTGTCTTGTTCTCCCCCTGGACAGAAGCCTTCATTTTCCTTTGATACTTCAGTAATGGAGAGCTTGTCCATACTTTTGCTTATACCTGTTGAGTCATTTGATCTACAAGACAACTCACAGTTGATTAATCTTGTTTCATCAAACACAACATGCACAGATTCTTCAACAACTTGAGTAATCAAGTTGAAGACTCTATAGGCCTTACTATTTGTGCTGTAACCAACAAATATCCCATCCTGGGATTTGGCAGCAAACTTAGTCAAATATGACTTGTTATTGTTAAGTATATAACACTTGCAACTAAAGATCCTAAAGTAAGATAGATTTGGTTTTCTGCCTTTCACAATCTCATAGGGAGTCATTTTGTGGCTTTTGGTGATAGTAGCCTTATTGATTACATGACAAGCAGTGTTAACTGCCTCAGCCCAAAAATATTCTGGGAGAGAGGTGTCACTCAACAGAGTTCTACCTGCTTCAATTAATGTTCTATTCTTTCTTTTAGCAATTCCATTTTGCTGAGGTGTTCTAGGTGAGGAGAACTCTTGGAAAATCCCAAAGTCTTTACACAATTTTGTTATGCTTTCAGATTCAAACTCAGTACCATGGTCACTTCTGATTTTGTCCACTGTACTATTTAGTTCATTCTGAATTTGCTTTACAAAATTAAGTAATACACTTGGGGTTTCAGATTTTTGTCTCAGAAAGAACACCCATGTAAATCTCGAATAGTCATCTACAACCACAAAAGTGTAGACTTTCTTACCTAGACTGTGAACTGGCAGTGGACCAAAAAGATCCATATACAAGAGGTATAAGCACCTCACAGAATCCTTGTTTTCAAGGCTTTGAAAGGAGGATTTTGTCTGCTTGCCCTTTTGACAAGCTGAGCATATCCCTTCCTTTATACACTTAACTTGAGGTCCATTCCTCACTAACTCTTTGCTAAAGAGTTGGCCAATTGTCTTGTAGTTTAGATGAGCCAATCTCTTGTGCCACTTAACACAATGAGAAGCATTGTCATCAGCTACAAGACAGATGGGAGAAGCCTTATTCTCACATTCAAAATTAAGACAATATACATTTCTCTTCCTATACCCAGTCAATATGATCTTTGGATCACTTGACCTTTTGATATGACATTCATCTTTAACAAATGAAATGTCATATCCTAAATCACTTAGCTGGCTTATGCTTATTAGATTATGTTTCAAACCTTTTACATAAGCCACTTGAGTGATAGTAATTAGGTTAGAAGAAATGTTACCAAACCCTTTGATGACTCCTTTTTCAGATCCACCAAAGATCACTTTAGGTCCATCTTTGACAGATGAATACTCCTTCAGCAGCCCCTTTGTCCCAGTCATGTGCCTGGAACAACCACTATCCAAGTACCATATAGGGGCATGGTTACTTGGATTCACCTGCAACACAGAATTACTTACCCTTAGAACCCAAGTAAGTCTTGGGTCCTTGGTTCAGGTTAGCATTAATAAAGCTACCATAACCTCTTCTAACAGGTAGACTATTGTTCTTTATAACACTTGGGTTATACCAGCAGTCTAGTGCAAAAAGGCCTCTCTTGCCACAGCACCAACATTCAAACTTATTGTATCTAGATCTAGATACATCCTTGTCAGAAGAATTTCTATTCTTTGCTGGTGCTGCAGCAACTTCACCTACTGATTTCTTAAAACCATTGGGTTTATGACCATGGGTAGGCCTGCTTGCATTTACACCCTTGTTCTTCAGAACATTAGTCTTAATATGACCTTGAATATCTTCATGATCATATTTGTTAGAATGCACTTCCACCTTACTAAACTTTATGGGGACTGAAAGGTTTAGTGGCTGAACAGGAGCTTTGTCTTTCCTCTTGAATCTGCCAGCTCTGAAGTTACCCTTAAACCTAATCCAGCCTTACCCTTTTGAGTGACAAATTCATCTATCAAGGGTAAGACAGATTTTGGCTTAGAGTAACTAGCCACTAAATCCCTTTCAATTCTAAGTCTGGCCTCCAGACTCTTCACTTGATCATTAGTATAGTTAATTGTGCCTATCTGAATAATAATTATATTCTTCAGCTTGGCAATTTCATTTAATTTTTGATCAATAACTTTCTCTAACTCAGTTGTAGCAACCCTTAGTTCAGCAATTTCCTGAGCCTAAGATTTAACCAGGTTCTTGCTTTTCTTAAGGGCCTGCAACAAGTCCCCATACTTGTCTATCAATTGATAGACATCTCCTTCAAATTCAGATGCATCTACATCACTTGATGCAGATGTAGCTGATTCTTCACTTGTACAACAAACAGATGTAATAGAAGGACATTGTACCTTATTAGGACCAGACTGATTCTGGCATATGTCCTCTTCTGATTCTGCCATCAGCCCCATACACTGATGATCTTTTTGTTCATTGATGGAGTCTAGCAACTGCAGAAACTCCTCTTCTTCAGATGCAGCATATAGTCCAATATATGCTTCAGCTTCAGATTCTGACTCTGAAGTTGACTGGTCTGTTATACTCTTATCTTTCTTTGCAACAAAGGATTTCTCCTTCTTGCCTTTCTGATGAGTCTTCTTCTTGTCTAAAGACTCCTTTCTCTTATCAGGACAGTCAGCCACTACATGTCCAGGCCTATTACAACAATAGCAGACAATCTTTGAAGTAGTGGCTTTGCTGGGCTTTGATCTGCTCTTCTCTTTCCTTGATGACCTTTTCTTCTAATAATAGTCATCAACTTGATGTGATGTGAAAGGCCTAGACTTCCATTGCTTCTTTTTCAAGAATCTCTGGAATTGCCTTGTGAATGCAGCAAAGTCTGCATCTGAATCACAGCTTTCTGAACCCTTATCTGAATTTTCAGAACTATCTTCTGTAACTTCCTTAGGAGGAGATGGTGATTTCCTCCTATTCTTTCTAGTGGCTTCTGCATTGAATGCCACAGTCTTTTCTTTATGCTCTCCTCTTGAATTCTTTTCCTCCTCTTTCCTCACCATAAGTTGCATTTCATAGGATAGCAACTTTCCAAACAAGATGGGAGGAGATATCTCTGCCAATTTAGCCACTTCTCTTATGGCACAGATCTTTGTGTCCCAATCCTTTGTTAAGGATCTCAAGAATTTGTCATTCAGTTCATAAGTACTGAAGACTCTTCCATAGGACATAAGCTCATTCACAATTCTATAGAATTTCTTGTAGCACTCAATTATGCTATCAGATTTTCCTTGTCTAAAACTTTCATACTCCTGATTGAGCATAGATTTCCTGTCCTGCCTTACTTCTTCAGATCCCTCCATGTAGACAATCAATGTGTCCCACATCTCTTTGGAGGTCTTGCAGTGAATCAGATTCTGAAAAGTTGAATCATCTATGACACTAACAATAATGTTCTGAGCTCTTTTATCCATGGTTGCCAAGATGATTTCATCCTTGGTCATTTCTGAATAACTCTTTGGAGTTTGGATATTTGCATCAAGAACTGATACCTTCATTGGAATAAAGGGGACTTCCTGTACTGTGATGTAAATCCTTGGGTCAGATGCCTCCATAAACAGTCTGACTCTTTCTTTCCAAATTCCAAAAATTTCTTTCTTGTATATGGGTAATTTCATAGACCCTAGCTCCTTATGATTCTCACCAGAACCCATCTTTTTGAATCTTGATTCTGCCTTTCAGATCTACCTCAGACTGTTAAGTCCTTTTTGAGGAACCTCCCTCTGATACCACTTGATAGTTTTACTTTCAAGATAACCTAAACACCTAGAGGGGGGGGGGGGGTGAATAGGTTCTAATTTCTTGTTTATACTTCTAGGCAGAATTCAATTACAAATTAAAACATCTAGCACAACATTCACAGACAACTAAGCATCACAGATTGCACAATGTTTTATAGTGGTTCCCCAAGGTCTGGGTACATCTACTTTCCCCCTTCACCTATCTAGCAGTATGCTAGATTCGGCCAAACTTCCACTATTCTCAGATCCTCAGATCCTACAGCTTAGAACCTGGATAGGTTCCTATAACTCAGGCTCAACAGCCTTACCTCAGCCTTACCTCAAGGCCTACCACATAGAGAATAACCTTCTCCTACACTCAGGCAAATAGCCATACCACTCAGAGATCACCTCTCCTACACTCAGCCTTTATAACACAGGCTTACAACTCAGATCTGTGTAAACAGATCCTACAGAAATTTAGAAAAGATATTTTAATGTCTTGCCTTTGTTGAGAGAGAAGAGGACAAGACACTTCTTGATCAGCTGATGAAATCAACTGAATCTGAGCTTTCTTCAAAGCTTCTTGAATCTTAACTTAGCTGAGTTGATTTCCAAACAGCTTCTTGAGAAACCACTGATGGCTTTCTTCTTCTTCTTCAAGATGACTGGATCCCTCTCTATCCAACAACTTTTCTGATACTTCAGACTTCTTCTTCTTCTTCTTAGATCTTCTGATGAATATCTTCTTTAGAGCTTAGCACTTTCTTGAATTGAAACTACAACAGGATTGTAATCCTTTTGTTTCTTCTTCTTAGATCTTCTTCTGTTATTTTTCTTAGCTTTTTAATTTCCTTCTGAATGTGTCTTTTTATAGACTTTCTTCATGGTAACCGGCTGATCCGGTTTCTAACTGTTTTCTGACAGGTCTGACAGCTTCAGTTAAACGGTGGCAACCCACAGCTGTCAAGTCTTCAAACAGTTCCTGTACCTTAGCTTTGGACAGCAAAATGTCGAGACAGTCTGATAGAAAGTGTCGAGACCAATCTGTCTATCTGTGTCGACACAAGTGACTTTGCTGTTGACACAGTCTTTGATGATGTCGACTAAGTTGCCTTTAAGTCGACACAGCTTCTTCAGAAAATAACTTGGTCTAGACTCTGTAGTGTGTCGACACAAGTCCTGTGTGTCGACACAGTTGTTGTAGATTCAGAACTCAGTATGTGTCGACTCAGCCTTCAGGTGTCGACACAACAATCTTCAATTCTGCCAAAATGTGTCGACTCAGTCTTCTGGTGTCGACACAAGTATAGTCGACTTCTGCCAATATGTGTCGACTCAATCTCAAGGTGTCGACACATCCACCAGTGTCGACACAGTTGAGGTCGACTATCTTCTTCTGTGAGTCGACTATCTTTCTCTGGTCGACTATCTTTCTCTGTGTGTCGACTATCTTTCACTGTGTCGACACTACTTCCCAGTGCTGAGGTCGACGATTTTCTTTATGTGTCGACACTGCTTCCCAGTGTCGACATAAATGTGGTCGACTATCTTTCTCTGTGTCGACACTGATATTCTGAAGTGTCGACACAAATATTCTGAAGTGTCGACACAATTTCTTCAGGTGTCGACATGTGGACTTAGAATATTTTTCTGCATTCTTTAATACTTCTTCACCTGCACATGTCAACTTAAAACAACATCAAATACACCTTGATGTATATCATTGAGCTAAGTTGGGCTTCTTCAAATCAGGTACACATTTTCCAATGTACCCAACAAAGGGAGCTTTGGGCTTTAGCCCATCGTAGTTCCTAGTGCCCCCGAGAGCCCTTTACAGGGAATGCCCTGGGCAGTCGAAGGTTAACCTTAAATCGTAAGATTAAAATGTAAAGAGCAATTAGATATATTAGGACTTCACTTTCACTCATCTCGGTGACTTGATAGGTTAGCTTGATTAGGTTATCCGATCGGTAGTCTCGGTGGTTATGGAAATGGGCAGGTTAGCCCAGCGAGCTGAAGGCTCGGAAGGTAGTTGTAACGGACAGGTTGGTCTAGGGAGTCGATGACTCGGGAAAACATTTGTGCATGTGCATAAAGTGGTGTGTTTTTGGTATTTGACGGTCGTTCACACCAACGTCAATACGATGAATCGACATGTGTGTTTTACACTTAGCCAAGGAAAAGACTGGTGGTTTGTCAGCATAGTACGTGGTGACTCTGGTGTGTCCTTCAGCAGCGTACATAAGGGCTAGGCCTTGTAGTTTGAAATCCCATCTAGGAGTGGGGTGGCCCGACCCACTGTCTCCGTTGGACACTACGGAGGCTCCTAGGATTGAAGCTAGCTTACAAAATGGGGGAACTAAAGGTCTGTGCACATATAGTCGTGTGCGTGTGTTGCACTTGCATGATTCATGACATAACATATCATAACACTCATACCAGCATTAAACCTGACACCCCATCTTATAAACTAGTATGGGATAGCTTATACGATGGGAGCTTTGCAAAAGACCCCTTAACTTATAAGTTTGTATGGGCACTCATATAAGTTAAGGTTACTTATTCCATTATTTACCTTACATGTACTTACTACTCTACTTTACTTGTTTACATTACTGCTTCCTTATTATTAATCTGCTAACTTGCATTTCATTTTATAGCATTATAAATGTTACAATATACCTGCTAGATAGCTTCACCATCACCTGCCTTGTTCCTACTCTTCACCATCATAGCCTTCCTATCATTCCTCCTGCACGGTGCCTAAGAGCCACTAGGAGGGGTGGGGGAAATCAGGCTTAGTCTTTTGACTAACGGTCGATGGACTAAACATTTAAGGGACTCCGGATGGGGGACAGGGAGCAGTAGCAGGAGATGCAACACCAGCGGAGTACGGTGCACATGGAGGTTGGCCAGTCTAGTACGAAAGCACCATCCTCTGGCTCCGTGAGTGATTAGTTTTTACTTAGCTTCCATGATAGTGCTGTAGTGAGGATTTGATGTACTGGGCATAAGCCCGTATATAATTCTACTTTACTTATCTGTTTCAGTACATATATTATCATGTGGACTTGCGGTGATTTCTATTTAATATATGTTGTGATTTTGTGGACTAGGCTTATTTGTCTGATTTGTTGTACTTTTACTTCTTGAATGATCGTCAATGCCGCCAGAATCGGCGTTTTGTAGTGGCGACCCTCCTGAGTGTCGGTGTCACCGCAAAACGCCGGTTCTGGGCATAAGACCCGGTAGCGTAGAAAAAAATGTGTTCTTATACACTACACTTCTAGGCCCCCTAAAGTTGGGGTTAGGGCTTGAGTGGTGCATGGAGGCCCTAGTGTGAACCTAGCTCTGCTTGAACTTAGGAAAACTGCTATGTGCACCCCCAATGTGCACAATTCAACCTAGGACAATTCACACTCACATGAACTCAACACCTCAAGATAAGCTCACTAACACTTCCCTAACCCTAAGAGAAAGGAAAATGAGCGATGGACTCAAGTCTAGGTCAACAAGTGGGCCAAATTGACCAAAGTCAACTTTAGGTCAATATAGGTCAAACTTTCACCTAAGAGGTCATATTGGCCTCGAAACCTAAAATTGATCCCACCCTTAGACTTGTAATGTCATTGGGGCCAAGTGGACCCAAAAGCCCCATCATGGGGTCATCAAGTTGACCAGTTTGACCAAAGTCAAACATAGCCCTATTTAGGTAAAAATCACGATATTTGGCAAAGTGGGCCCAATTAGGGCATCACCATGACCCAATCAACATTGCGTGGTGTTGAGGGACTCAAGACACTTCTCTTGGACCAGTCAACCCATCAAGTTTACCAAAGTCAACCCCAAGGTCAACCATGGTCAAATTAACCCCTAAAGGCTAAATGAGAGCCCAAGCCAATTCAAGTAGGCTAAGGCCTTGTCCAAGGCTCAACCTAAGGTCCACTAAGTTTATTAAAAAAATTTAATCTAAATTACGTGAGTTTTGAAGGTCTTTGTTTTTAAGGTAGCTTGCAACATTGGGGTGAATAGGTTGTTTAACTGTTATTATTCTCTTTTTAATATTTCCTTTAGCTCTAAATTTGTTGGTTGTAGTTTGCTTTCATAAACCTGCACAAATAAAACAATACAGAAAAGCACACACTGACTTATAGTGGTTCCCCAACTTGTGGGTACATCCACTCTCCTCCCATCTTGCAAACTTCCAATTGGTCAAGACACTTCGCTAAAACACATCTCCAATGAGCTTACACCTCAGATTCCTCGGGATCTCTTAGTCTCCTCCAAGACATACAGCTCTGCCACAAGGGCCTACAACTCAGTTATCAGCTGATCACCTACCTCAGTCCAAGGGACCTACACTCTGTCTAGGAGGACAACCCTACCTCAGATCCAATGGATTCTACCTCAGAGAGTTACACTCTCCTATAGCTTAGGCAATTTGCCCTACCTCAAGCCAGTGGACTTACAGCTCAGATCCAGTTGGAACCTACAACTCAGAGAGCTTCACTATCCTACTACTCAGGCAATCTTGCCCTACCTCAGGCCAGTGGCCCTACAAAATCAGATCCAGTTGGATCCTTCAGAAAGATGAATTTTTGAATGTTTTGACACAGGGAAATTTCTGTGTCAAAATCTAGGGCTGAGTTATCTCAGCACTATCTTGCTTCACAGCCGCAGGTAGAAAATCTATTGGACGAAACTCATAATGAAGATTCTTATCTTGCTAAAGAAGAAGGGGAACTTCTGTTCATAAATCAGCCAATTGAGCCATTGGATGAAGATGGCTCTACTTTCTTACTCTATCTGAAACCTTTCTGATTATGTTGTAGCCGATGAAGAAGAAACAGCTCAATGAACTTTTCGTTCCTGCAGGAAGACTTCAAGCTCTTTCTCGGCGATAATGGCGAGAGAGATGAAGTCCGGCTACTATCTTTTGAAATTGATAATGCCCTAAAAGTTGTCTAGCATCTTGGATCATCTCCTCCTTTTGTAGTTCGCCGATCAGCAACTCTTAAAGATTAGTGGGGCCCCACCTGCAGCTTCCAGCTGCACCTTTCTTTAACGGAAGAAGACGTACAGTAGCTTCTCAGCAGAGTTTGTCATGTTCTGTTTCTTCTCCGTACTTGATTTGAACTTTGTTTACTTTGTCTATTTTGCTGACGTCAGCACCTTTGGACTTAGCCAAAAACGAGTATCAGTAGAATAGGCGTTGATTGAATGAGCTTCACTCAACGCCAAAACACTTAGACAGAATTCTTTCTATCTAGGCATTCATAGTGTTGAGTGAGCAAGCTCCACTCAATGCTTTTTGGCTTAGCATATTCTTCATTCACTTCTGCATGTTAGGCGTTGAGAGAGTTGAGTGAGCATGCCTCACTTAGCGCTTTTTGCCTTAGCTAATTTTCTGCGTCTCCTGCATCTTAAGCGTTGAGAGCATTGAGTGAGCATGCCTCACTCAATGCTTTTTGCCTTAGCCAATTTTCTGCTACTTGGCGTTGAGTGAGTAAGCTCCACTCAATGCCAAACTACTTAATAAACATTTACGTTATCTGGCATTGAGTGAGTGAGTTACACTCCACGCATTTGGACTTAGCCAAATTTATGTGTCTAAAAAGAACACTCCCTTTGAGAATTAGTCAACGCATTAACACATAGCGTTGAGTGAGTATACTACACTCAATGCATGTGGACTTATCCACTTTTCTTCTCATTTCTACTTAGGTTATTACTTCTTCAGCCTTACCCAAAGCCTTTTGTTATATGGCATTGAGTGAGTTGACTTCACTCAACGCCTATATATGGACTTAGCCACTTTTCCAGCCTGTCATTACTTTGGCTTTGACTCTAAGTCTCCACTAAGCGCTATAAGTCATCTGGCGTTGAGTTAGTAGCCTTCACTCAATGCCTGTGGACTTAGATAAATTTTTGTCTATTCACACCTTAGGTAAGAGTTTACCTGACTTAGGTTATTTGTCCCATCAATGTTATAAGACAAACATGCATGTATGAACTTAAACATGTATTAAAAATACCTATATGTATGATCATTGATATATTTCACTTCTTCAAATCTAGGACATTGTGGGCAATGGACCCAACAATCTCCCACTAATTGAAGAAGTCAAAACTCTTCACCAAATATCTGAGTCAATGATATACACTAACAAATTGCAGTAATACAATAGGAAAAGATATGATAAGAAGGTAAGTTATAGTAAACTTCCTTGTCTGCAGGGCATACCAGTACCTATTCCCCCTTAATATCTGCTACCTTCTATTGAATAATTTGATACCACTTGTATCCTTTTCCTTCAGTACCCGCTCCCCCCTTAATAGCTGCTACTTCTTTCAAGTCCATGAATCAGTAAGTTGATTCAAGTCCTTCTCCCCCTTTTTAACTTTTGTAAATAGCCAGGGAGTACATTCTTCTCCCCTCTTTGATTTCTCATAGGCCGCAGTTTAAACATCTTAGAGTAGTGCTGGACATGCTCCCCCTCAACTGAAGCAGCATCTTGGACATGGTACCATGAAAGGTATACCACTTGAAATGTCTTCAATCCATTGAAGAGCAATTCCACCTACAAGACATAATATGGCCTGTAATAATCTAAGGAGAAACTGAAGCAATACTAGGTTTAACATACCCAACTCAAACTTGAAGGTGTTAAACTTTGCTTCATCTAGTGGCTTAGTGAAAATATCAGCCACTTGTTTGTCTGTTGGGACAAATTCAAGGGTGATGTCTTCACATTCCACATGTTCCCTAATGAAATGGTATCTTACCCCAATATGCTTAGTCCTGCTGTGAGAAACAGGATTCCTAACAATTGATATAGCACTAGTAGAATCACAAAATAGGGGGCTTCTACTTATTTAGATGTTGTAGTCCTGGAGCTGATGCTGAATCCACAGCAATTGAGCACAATAACTACCTGCTGAGATGTACTCTTACTCTGTAGTTGAGATTACAACACTGTTTTGCTTCTTGCTGCTCCAAGACACTATTCTTCCACCCAAGAGTTGACAGGTGCCAGAAGTTCTCTTCCATTCCTCTTTGCATCCTACAAAATCTGCATCTGAGTAGCCTGTTAGTTCAAATCCCCCATTCCTAGGGTACCAAAGTCCAAGATCTGGTTTGCCCTTAAGATCCTCAAAATTCTCTTTGCAGCAGAGTATTGAGATTCTTTAGGGCAAACCTGATACCTAGCACAAACACATATAGCAAATATGATGTCTAGCCTACTTGTAGTAAGATAAAGAAGGGAGCCAATTATCCCTCTATATAAAGTCTCATCAATAGGCTTCCCCGCTTCATCCTTGCCAATAGGCATATTTGATCCCATGGGAGTTCTCTTGGTGGAGGAATTTTCCATGACAAATTTTTTATTAACTTTCTAGTGAACTTAGACTGGGATATAGACAAGTCATCATCAGTCTTTCTTATTTGGAGACCCAAGAAGAACTTGAGTTCACCCATACTGCTCATCTAAAACATCCCCGGCATAAGTTTAGAAACTTCTTATAGAGGTTATCATTAGTAGATCCAAAGATGATATCATATACATATATGTGGACTAGGATGATCTTACCCTTAGATTCCCTTAAGAATAGGATCTTGTCTATCTTCCCCCTTGAGAATTTATTATCAATAAGGAACCTAGACAAGGTTTCATACAAGGCTCTAGGAGCCTATTTAATCACATATAGAGCTTGCCTAAGTCTATAAACAGAATCAGAAGAGTTAGGAACAATAAAACCTGGAGGCTGCTCAACATAGACTTCTTCTCTTAAGTCACTATTTTGGAAGGCTGACTTTACATCCATCTAGTAGACTTTGAATCCCTTGTGTGCAGCATATGCAAGGACAGTCTGATGGCCTCCCATCTTGTTATAGGGGCAAAAGTTTGATCAAAATCAATACCTTCTTCTTGCATGTACCCCTTAGCCACTAGCCTTGCTTTATTCTTGATTATAATGTCATTTTCATCAAGCTTATTCCTATTGATCCACTTGACTCCAATGACATTATGTCCTTGTGGTATGGGGACCAGCTTCCAGACCTTGCATTTTTTGAATTGTTTCAGTTCCTCTTACATAGCCAATATCCAAAAATAATCTATGTTGTCTTCTTCCAACTTCTTTGGCTCCACTTATGATAGGAAACTGGCATACATTGTTGTATTCATATTCTTGCTTCTGGTCACTATACCTTGGGTAGCTTCACTAATGATTTGGTGTGCAAGATAGTCTCTCAAATGTCTGATTGTAGGAGGCAATCTTCTTTCAGCAACTGCTTCAGGAATAGCTCCTTGTTGATCTTTGATAACTCTAATAATTTCTATCTTTTTATTTTACTATTTTATATTAATAGTTAGATATTTTATATTAATTTTATAATATTAAGTTTATTTTAACTTGTTTCTATAATTTATATCTATTTATTCTAATAAAATCATTTTTAATCTTGCAGGGCTGATCTACAGGTTATTTGGAGCAAAACAAGTATTTTTCCTGTTTTCTGCCTAGACACGCCCTGTGACACGCCCTACCTGGGCGTGACACATGGGCGTGACACACAAATCTCAAGTCCGCAGCTGCGAATCGCCGGGCGCGCCTGAAGATCGTCGACCGGCCCAAACACGCCCGTGTCGAAATGTGACACGCCCGTGTACCCTTTACACGGGGCGTGACGGTCTGCGACATAACAGCTGACCGTGCCACGTCGGATTAAAATTACACGCCTGGGTCACAGGCGTGACCCAGGGCGTGTCAAGGAAGTTACCAGACATTAGCGCGCCGTTCCAGCCGTTGCCGCCAGATTTCCGTTACAGCAAGACACGCCCCTAGTCACGGGCGTGACTAGGGGGCATTACACCTTCTTGAAGACCACTTTTACTCCCGCCGTTTTCAGCTTCCCGCCGTTTCCTGAAACAGCCATAACACGCCCTAGGTCACGGGCGTGACCTATGGGCGTGACCCGTCAGTTAACCAATTTTGGCGGTTTCTCCTCCAACGTTCCCGGGCTTTCAAGACGACGGTTCCGAGCCTGACACGCCCTAGGTCACGGGCGTGACCTAGGGGCGTGACCAAACAGAAATTTTTCTATAAATTCCAGACAGCTTCAGATGCTGAGGAGTCGAATTTTGGGAGTTGGAGTCTTGTAATTTTCTGTTTCTTTTGCTGTATTTTCTCATTTCTAAGTTAGATTTACCTTTGTTGTAACTTTAATTTTAGTTATTTCCATTTCAATCATGACTTTTCCTACTTCATTTTGTATTTCGCCAATCATGATGAGTAGCTAATCTTCTTTTAGCACTTGATCATGATGAACCTTAGAATAAAATTGATCTTTCTCGTTCTTATTAAATGTCTTGTTCTTAATTGTTCTCGCTACGATTTATCTTTGATTTTTATTTCATCGAATTCATATTACGCGGATATGATCTTCGATCTAAGATCCGTATCCTAAATGATCGAGAGGTTGCGGATACGAGGAGATCACTCAAAGATAAAAGGAGTTGAATGCACTCCTCGAGAGAGGACAACGTAAATCTTCCGGATTGGAGTCAAATCCAATAGTGAGGTTCACCGCATAAAGCAAGCTTAGGGGTTTCGACTGGCCGAGAGGTCTTAATCGATCAACCTAAGGTTAGTTAGAAGCATGAGCTCGAGAGAGACGCTTCTATATTTTAGGAACCTCCACGGTCGAGTGAGTATAATTAAGAATTCGCATTTCATTACTTTCCAAGAAGATTTATTTTAGTCTAAGGGGATTCTAGATCAAGTGCTAGCTTTCTCATATTTGAATTTCTCTTTAGCTTCAGCTTTAGTTTTATTATCTAGTATAATCCAACCAACTTTTCCGTTTGATAAAATAATATCTCTTCCTTGTGAGTACAAGTACTCAACAGACCCCGAATCGCAATACGACACTTCCTATACTGCATTTCGATAGGTACGCTTGCCTACTCGGGATTCTAGTTTGGTTGTAATTTAACTTCTAGAAAATCATCATCAAGTTTTTGGCGTCGTTGTCGGGGACTTTTCTTTGTTGATATTTTGAAAGCAAGGATCTATTAATTTTATCATTATTTTTTCTTTTATTTCAAAAAAAAAACAAACTTTTTCTTTCAAAAAGTTTTATCTTTAAATTTTTATATTTAAAATTTCTTGCGAAAGGGCCGTATCGGGTTTTCATCCCGCAATACCGCCTAGTACCTTGCAAACCCGTCACTGGGTAGCCCTTGGGAAGTCCGGGAAATTTTATCTTATAAATTTTTAAACCTTAAAACTTTTATCTTATGTTTTGTTCTTGTGTATGACCCGAGGGAATCCGTCACCTCTTTTTGATTTGGATCCGGAAATCGAGCGAACCCTTCGGCACCGCTTACAATTTCGAGTTCCGAATTTTCAAGATACGGAATCCTTAGGAGACACTCCTAATCTGTCTTTAATTCTCTCTCCGTCACCCTCTTCTTCTCCTCCTTCTTCATTAAGTTCTTCTTCTCATTCTCCTAGATCTCTTTCTTCTTCTTCTTCCAATATGGGTGAGCCAAATGCGGTCGAACAACGAACTATGTCCTATTATGCCCGTCCAAACTTGGACGAGGCTCAATCTAGTATTGTTCGCCCCGCTATTGCCCCTAATAATTTTGAGTTGAAGCCAAGCATCATCCAAATGGTACAACAATATGTACAATTTGATGGGCTTCAAGATGAAGATCCAAACGCGCATATTTCTAATTTCTTAGAAATATGCGATACTTTTAAAATTAATGGTGTATCTGATGATGCCATCCGGCTAAGGTTATTTCCATTTACATTGCGCACTAAAGCCAAGCAATGGTTGAGTTCTCTACCAAGAGGATCAATCACAACATGGGCTGAAATGACGGAAAGATTTCTTACGAAATACTTTCTGCCAGCTAAAACGGCTAAATTGCGCAATGATATTACTTATTTCTCCCAACTTGATTCGGAAACGTTATATGATACTTTGGAGCATTTCAAGGAATTGCTTCGTCGATGTCCTCATCATGCAATTCCGGATTGGTTACAAATCCAAACCTTCTATAACGGCCTAAATTCTCAAACTAGGCAACATATTGATGCCGCCGCTAGTGGAACGCTTAATAACAAAACACCAGCGGCCGCCCAAGAGCTTATAGAAGGTATGGATTTGAATACCTATCAATGGAGTACACCTCGGTCTAAATCACCTAAACCAGCCGGGATGTATGAAATCGATACAGTTTCTAGTTTGTCTCTACAGGTTGAGAAACTACAAAAACAAATGAACGAGATGTCTGCTTCCTCGTCTACACCTACCTGTGAACCCCAATATTGGGACGCTTCTAATATTACCGAGCATGTGGATTACTTGGGTAATCCGAATCGGCCACCCTTTAATCCGGGTAATACTAATTATGGTAATACCTATCACCCGGGTATAAGGAACCACCCCAACTTCTCTTGGAGTAATCCGGGGAACGCGGCTCGCCCACCAAACACAATTCCACCAGGATATTTTCCACCACAAGCTCAAAAAGCTCCCAATATAGAGGAGATGTTCGCCAAATATACGAGTACAAATGATGCCAATATCCGGAATCTCACCGGATCTCTTCGTAATTTGGAGACACAAATTGGGCAAATCGCTAAGATGCTATCCGATCGCCAACAAGGAGCGCTACCGGGCAATACGGAGCCCAACCCAAGGGAGCACGCTAATGCCATCACTCTACGGAGCGGGAAGGAGGTAACACCTTCTCCAAATCCGGTTGATACGGAGGTAACAATTTCTGCACCTTCCCCTCCTCTTAAGCCTTCTAGTTATGTTAAACCAAAACCTTGTCAACCACCACTTCCCTATCCATCTAGAATGCACAAAGACCGGGTGGATGAGCATCACGGTAAATTTTTAGATATGTTTAAACAAATCCAAATAAATTTACCATTTTGCGAAGTTATCGCACAAATGCCAAGTACCTCAAGGATCTTTTATCCAATAAAAAGAAACTCGAGGATTTCTCCACGGTTCAATTGAACGCGGAGTGTTCGGCAGTATTACTTAATAAATTGCCTAGGAAATTACCTGATCCGGGTAGTTTCTCCATTCCTTGTCTATTTGGCGATTTATTAGTAACACGTGCGTTAGCCGATCTAGGCGCCTCGATAAATTTAATGCCTTATTCTTTAGTTAAGAAATTGGGTTTAGGAGAGCCTAAACCCACAAGAATAAGCATTCAATTGGCGGATCGGTCTGTCAAGCTCGCTATGGGGATCATAGAGGATGTGCTTGTCAAAGTTGACAAATTTATCTTTCCAGTAGATTTCGTCATCTTTGACATCGAAGCGGACACCGAGGTACCACTTATTCTCGGTCGCCCTTTTCTTGCCACAGCGCGCGCCATTATAGACGTTAGTAACGGTAAACTTCTCCTTAGAGTCGGAGATGAAGAAGTTACCTTTACTATTGACTCGTCCATGAAAAATTCGCTCTCGAATGACGACTCATGTTACTATTTGGAGGCTTCTCCTAAAGAAGACTCCATCTTATTTTCTAAAAATTGTTATTCACCTGTTTTTCATGATGAAAATTTTGAAACTTTAAATTTAATTTCTCATGAATTTAGTGATACTCATTCGGTCACACACTCATCTATTTTAGAACCTCTTGAATTAGGTGGTGACCCCTTAAGAACTTCGTTTGACAAACCTCCATTTTTAGAACGTGAACGTATGTCCAATCATTTACAAAATTCAACTCTAGCAAATGGTTTCAAACGTCCTGTTAATGCACCGGCTTACCCATCTGAAAATCCAATAACGTAGCGAGCCCGTCACTATGGTCGAGCTCACCGACCATAAACAAAGCTCTCGTGGGAGGCATCCCATGGTTATCTTATTTTAATTTTGTTGTTGAGTTTTTACAGGATTGAAGAATTGCGATGCATGATGATCGGCCGAGGACGAACATCAAGTCTACATTATTCTTCAAGTCAGTAAATTATTGTTTTTTTTAGTTTATTTAAATATATAAAAAAAAACAAAAAAAACAACAAAAAAAAACAACAAAAAAAAAACAAAAAAAAAACAAAAAAACAAAAAAAAAATTTCGTGCACGCGCCCGTCACGCCCGTGACCCATTAGGTCACGGGCGTGTCCCGGACGTGTTTTGCCAAAACTACGGGAGGTTCCTCCTCCCTCGGTTTTCCCGCCCGTCATTCGGATATGACACGGGCGTGACATTTTTTGTCACGGGCGTGTTGAGCCCGTGTCGCGGGTATCCGAGGCGTTGACCAGTCACGCCTCGGATTCTTTCTTAGTCAGTCAGATTTGACTGACACGCCCAGAGTCACGGGCGTGACTCTGGGGCGTGACTGAAGAATCCAATGTCGTAGCATCGGATTCTCTTCGGATTCCCCCTACACGCCCGACGTCACGGGCGTGTCCCTCAGAGTCACGGGCGTGACTCTGAGGCGTGACCCCCGAATCCGAGGCAGTCTGCCTCAGATTCTTTTCTGCTTTGACCCGGGCCTGTCACGCCCCCTGTCACGGGCGTGACAGGGGGGCGTGACCGACCCGAAAACTCTATAAATTACACTTTTTCCTCCCCTTTTCTCTTCACACCTCCACCCTTCAACCCTTCTCTTCTCTCCTCCACTTGGCCGAAATTTCCTCCACAATTCTCACCATGCCTCGCCACCACGCTCGATCCACCACTTCCGCCTCCGAGCACCCCGCTGATCCAGCCTCGGCGGAGGCCATGCTTCTTTTCGTAATGCAACCCAACAAGATCGAAGCGAGAGACTGCGCGCCAAACCCTTTGGCGTGTTCCGGATCTTGGATTGGGCCATCCTCGCCCAATTCGGAGCAGCGGAGCTAGTTCGGGAGCTCATCTCTACCCAAGGGTGGGATCCCCTCTTCTCCATTTCTGAGCCTGCTTTCCTCGAGCTCACCATTGAGTTCTTGGCCTCATTTGAGTTCCGTTGGGCGGCGCAAGATGATTTCATCATCTTTCGCCTGGGCGGGATGATGCACCAGCTCACCATCCGCCAACTCAATGTTGCCATGGGCTTTTGCTCGGAGGCCTTTTCCACTTCCCCCGCCTACCCCGACCTAAAAACTGATTTCCCTCCCGACTTCAGTCTCCCTACTTTTTGGTCGGAAATTAGTAATGACGTCGCCCCCTACACTCCAAAGAAATCTAAGGGTAGCCACCTCATCTCCCCCGCTTTACGTATTCTGCACAACCTTCTCTCTTTTACCATTTCCGGGCGCGGCGATAGCCACGGCGTGGTGACTCGGGCGGACTTACTATACTTGTATAGTATGTTTTACCGGGTCCCACTCAACCTTGGTTACATGCTCGCCATTTTCTTTCGGCACCAGGCCGAAAATGTGAGATTGGGAGCGGTGCACGGCGGGAATTTCATCACTTTCCTCGCCAAGCAGCTCGGTGTGTGGGCTGCTCTTCCGCGGCTCACTTGCATGCAAACGCCGCAGCCTCTTCAGTTCCCAACCCTTCAGGCCCTTGGTTTAGCTCGCCGACGCGATGGCGAGTTTGAGGCTGTTCCCCCGTTCGTCGGTGGCGGTGATCTTGATCTTGATCATGGTGCCGGTCCCAGCGGTACTCATCATTCCCCGCAGATTCCGCCCCCACCGCTGCACTCTGCTCCAGCGCCCGATCCTGCAAATTATTGGGACCAACAATTTGGGTTGCTCCATACTCGCATAGACCAGATGCAAACCCATTTTGACGGTCGCTTCGCTTCTTTTGATGCGCGCTTCACCGTGCTCGAGCGAAACCATACTTCCTCCATAGCGCATATTACTCGCGAGTTCGCGAACATGCGGACTTTCTATCAGGAGCACGAGGACGTTTCTGACCAGGAGTAGCTGCCTTTTCTTTTCTTGGATTTGTAGAGGGACACCTCTTTGCATCTGTATTTTTATTCTTCTGTATCTGTTTTTATTATTATGATGAAAAAAATAATAAAAAAAATATCTATAAAATATTATGTTTTGCTTTCATCATCTTGTACAGGTCTCTTTTGATGCTGGCTTGCATTTTCAGGGAAGTCTCCTCTCTTCACTTTTCTTCTTTATTTTTACATTGGGGACAATGTATTGCTTAAGTATGGGGGAGGGATATTTCTCAAGCAAAACTTATAAAAATTTTCCAAAAAAATTTTTTTAAAACAAAAACTACAAAAAAAAATAAAAAAAATGAAAAAATAGAAAATCAAAATTAAATTAGAGAAGTCTTTATTTCTATATTTATTCACATGCAAAATTCCTAGTAATTCAACTTTTTTATAGTGTTTAGAGAATTTTGATGTTTTAATTGAATGTTGAATTTTGGAGTAGAACTGTTGGCCATGCTGTGTTTCTAGTTAAGTGCACGTGTATGTAGAATTTTTAGTAGATCTAAATATTCAGCATATAATTAGATTTTCATTTTTCTAAATGCGTAGAAACAACTTATTTTACTTCAATTATGAAAACCGGTAAAACTTTAAAATAATTTAGGTGAGTAAGTAGAAGTTTGCTAGAGAGATATTTCGCGGACCAAGAGAGAGTTATTCTTTTTCGATGTCTAGAACTTGCCCTCTAACTATTCTCAAGACTTTGCATAAGTTAAACTCATTAGCATAAATATGATTTAGGCACTTCTTTTGGCAAGTTTGAGCTTTTGTACCCGCACCTAAAAGTTTAACTTTGCTTAGCCAATTTGAGCCATTACCTTTTCCTTTTGTTTTAGCTCCACCAAATGATTTACCAAAGCCTAAAAAGCATCCTAATTACACACCTAAACCCGAGCTTGAAAGAACAAATGTTGAAATATTTTGTGAGTGATTAGGAGCCTTTTCATTTTTGATGGCTCTTTTCTTATAAAAAAAAGGGGTTGATTTATTTTTCTCTCCTCTTCAAAATAAAGAAAAAAAATTATCATTAAAAAAATGAAGAGGTAGAAAAAAATTCAATATGATGAGAGAGTTAAAAAAATAAGAAAAGAAATAAAAGAAATAGGAATTTGGCTACGTTCTTAAGAGCCATAGCAAATCTTTATGTATAAGCTTCTCTAGGTTTTGGTGTGACTAGCCATCATGTTTATCTTTGATCACCCTCACCAAAAACCTAAGCCTACATTTCAACCTAATTAAGCCCTATTGATTTATGTTTATAAGTTAGACTAGTGCCGTGGCGAGAGTGTGAAAGGGCAAGCCTATGGCCATCGACATTGATGGATTTCTTTGGAGGGTATCTTAATCTTTGTTTGTGCAATGTTATCTTAGTACGCACGCTACACTCTCCCTAAAGATAATTTTAAGATTTACCGGATTTTCATCTTAAAAGTAAAAATAATAGTGAAAACGCATTTTAAGAAAAATAAAAACCTAATTTGTATGCTGAGTAACTCTTTCTACAAAAGTATCTACAAACATAGGCATAAGACTTCGCATTTTACTCCTTAGGTTCAATTTTCTTTTCTAGCATTTAAAATTTTTTCTACTCCCTATAGGAAGGTGTTTGCTCGGGACTAGCAAACGGATAAGTATGGGGGTATTTGATAACTCTAATTATTTCTATCTTTTTATTTTACTATTTTATATTAATAGTTAGATATTTTATATTAATTTTATAATATTAAGTTTATTTTAACTTGTTTCTATAATTTATATCTATTTATTCTAATAAAATCATTTTTAATCTTGCATGGCTGATCTACAGGTTATTTGGAGCAAAACAAGTATTTTCCTGTTTTCTGCCTAGACACGCCCTGTGACACGCCCTACCTGGGCGTGACACATGGGCGTGACACACAAATCTCAAGTCCGCAGCTGCGAATCACCGGGCGCGCCTGAAGATCGTCGACCGGCCCAGACACGCCCGTGTCGAAAAGTGACACGCCCGTGTACCCTTTACACGGGGCGTGACGGTCTGCGACATAACAGCTGACCGTGCCACGTCGGACTAAAATTACACGCCTGGGTCACGGGCGTGACCCAGGGCGTGTCAAGGAAGTTACCAGACATTAGCGCGCCGTTCCAGCCGTTGCCGCCAGATTTCCGTTACAGCAAGACACACCCCTAGTCACGGGCGTGACTAGGGGGCGTGACACCTTCTTGAAGACCACTTTTACTCCCGCCGTTTTCAGCTTCCCGCCATTTCCTGAAACAGCCGTGACACGCCCTAGGTCACGGGCGTGACCTATGGGCGTGACCCGTCAGTTAACCAATTTTGGCGGTTTCTCCTCCAACGTTCCCGGGCTTTCAAGACGACGGTTCCGAGCCTGACACGCCCTAGGTCACGGGCGTGACCTAGGGGCGTGACCAAACAGAAATTTTTCTATAAATTCCAGACAGCTTCAGATGCTGAGGAGTCGAATTTTGGGAGTTGGAGTCTTGTAATTTTCTGTTTCTTTTGCTGTATTTTCTCATTTCTAAGTTAGATTTACCTTTGTTGTAACTTTAATTTTAGTTATTTCCATTTCAATCATGTCTTTTCCTACTTCATTTTGTATTTCTCCAATCATGATGAGTAGCTAATCTTCTTTTAGCACTTGATGTAAGACCCCTTTTTTTTTCTTTTTCAACCACCGGGGTCTTAGCCCAGAATTGCCGCTTTGCGGTGGCACCGACATCTCGGGAAGGCAACCACTACAAAACGCCAATTCTTCCGGCCCTTTTCGATCACAAGAGAGAGAAGTATTTATACAAAAAAATGTAAACAAGTCCACAGAAACATGTAATTAAAAGTGAATCATATCCAGTCCATCAATACATATAATAGAAAAGTAGATAAATGGGCTCGAGCCCAGTACATCAGAGTCCTCACTACAAGTCACTCATCGTGGAAGCTAAGAAAATACTAATCACTCACGGAGCTGGTCGCAGGTGCACCGGTGCTAGACTGTCCCACCTCCATGCGCACCGTACTCCGCTGGTGCTGGTCCCTGTCTCCCATCCGGAGCTCCTGTAATGTTTGGTTCGAAAACCATTAGTCATAAAGACTAAGCCCTATCATCCCCTACCCCTCCCACCACGGCTCCTAAGCACCGGGCGGAGAGGAGGAAAGGGAAGCTACAAAAGTGGAGAATAGTCAAGCAGGTGACGGTAGACCTAACTAGCAAGTTATAACAGGTGAACAGTATAAATGTTGTAATAGGTAGAACAATTAATAAATAGCAAATTGTATAAAAGGCAGCTAGAGAATAGTATGTAAGCAACAAGTAAGTAAGTATGTAACCTTAACTTATATGAATGCCCATACAAACTTATAAGTTAAGGGGTCTTCTGCAAAGCTCTCATCGTATAAAAAGTCCCATACCGATTTATACGTTGGGGTGTCGGTTGTATGCAAATATGAGTGTAATGATATGCTATGCCATGATTCATGCAAGTGCAACCCACGCACACGACTCTATGCACACAGACCTTTAGTTCCACCTGTTCGGGCAGCTAGCTTCACTCCCAGGAACCTCCGTAGTGGCAAACGGAGACAGTGGGTCGGGCCCCCCACTCCTAGGCGGGCATCCACACTACCAGGCCTAGCCCTCCCGTACGCCCCTAGAAGAACACAACCTAGAGTATCCGCGTACTGCTGCTGGATGTACCCTCCAGACTTTCTTTGGCTAAGTGTCCCACACCGCCGAGTCAGCGTACCGATGTCGGTGTGAACGACGATCAGGTACCGAAGACCCACCACCTTTAATCTGTACTCCAACCCTCGAGCCCTCGGCCCCCCGGACAGTCCTATCCGTGCATCTACCTTCAGAGCTACTGTCTGAATGGCAACAAGTCCTATTATCCTACTTTCCTATCTATCGGGAAGTGAGTGTGTGCAACCCTAGTTATACTAATTGCTCTTTTAATTTATTATCCCTTTGGTTTACGTTAGCCCAGGACTGCCCCCGGTATACCCCGTGAAGGGCTCTCAAGGGGCACTAGGAACCAAGACGGCGGCATTACGGCCCGAAGTTCCCTTTCGCAAGGCACTTATTATTATTGGTTGATCTCCCTTAGCCCGATCCCCTTTTAGTTACTTTAGTTCTAACCCTAGAGTATTTAGACTCTTCCTCTTCTCCCCGGGATGGACAATCTTTCGTCGTTCCCGTACTCCCTTATTCCAACAAGTCTCCCAATGATGAACTCGATCCTAGTTTGCCCTACCAACCATCAACTATCAAAATTCCGTGGCTTTACTATATGCAGACCATCCTAAACTATATGAGGTACCCAAGGGGAGGTACACCAAATTATCTTCCAAATCTCCTATAATATTTACTGGAGGTTTACCATATCATACTTTGTCTAAATCCAGAAACTTATAATTTTCCTAATTAATCTGATATTTATTTAATTTTTCCAAAGGACGTGCCACGGGTCATTTTAAACATGAACTACATGATCTTCCTAAGTAATGGCTACTCAAAAAATCATGATCATTAAATAACAGCAAAATAACCTCAAATACAAATTCTCAGAATTTTATAGGAAGTATTTAACCTCTAAATAATTTATTTAGTATAATCATATTAATTCTACGTAATAAAGGAAGTACTGAAATTATTCATCTAAAAATTATAGAAAAATCACTAGTCAGTAGTATGATATATAAAAGATCTTTGTGCAGAGAATCATAATTTTACTAGCTTGCTAACCACCACTAAAGATTTAATCAAATAATCAAGGTAAAACATACTTAATGAAGCGAGCCTTAGAATTAATCTTCCTAAAATCCCATAAAAATTTACAGAGATTTAAAATCATAATAAACGTTCTCTGCTTAAATTTCATCACTTTCCAGAGAGTGTGTATTCCCTAATAAATTTCTAAGCAAATCATACAACTACTAAATCATTAAAGGAAGTATCCAAAATAATGATCATAAAATTCATAGAAAAATATCCAGAGCTTGTACCATCCCTATAATTCACTCTACCCAAATCTCACCACTTTTCAATGTGATTTAGTGTCATTTCCTATCTCTACAAGTTTTGCGCCCTAAACTAGGGTTAGACTTTCAGGTATCCCAACGGTCTCCAAATTTACTAAGATTTCATCCAGAGAACTATATTGACCCTATGGTTCTCTTCACCCAATTTCGGGTCAATCCAAGGTCATTTGACCACATGACCTTCACAAACCACCAAGATCCAACCTTAGGGTTTGGCCTTGGTCCTTAGGGTAAACTTACCCCGATCCACCTCAAACTCCATGAGGGGGTGCTAGAGAATATTACTAGCCAGTGGTAAAAATCTCAGCCTCTGTTGAGGTGATCTCACCACTCAAACTTCAAAAGTGCACTTTTAACCTAAGACCCCTTATTAGGGCAAAACTTAGGGTTGATCATTTCTAGTCCAAACCATCTACAAATGAGATGGAAAATTATACAGAACCTTATAGTGACCCCAGGGACCACTCACCAAAGTTTGGGAGGGTTTGGAAATTATTTAACTATCTAATTAAATTCGGCTAGGATTATTGAATTTTTCTAAAAACTATAGAAAAATATTCTCCAAAAATTCTCATTTTTGGATAGCACCTAGATATATATAAGATTAGACCACACCCCAAATTTCAAGTCATTTGGATGACTGAATTGGAGTGGGGAATTTTTATAAGGTCAAGGCAGCCCTCTGGATAGACCTCACCAAAAAGGGTGCTGTGGTCTAACCAGGATTCCGAATCGAGTAAAATTAATTTTGAATTAAAGTAGACTTCAAGGGCTACACTTCCTATGTTTATCATTTTTCCTGTAGGAGTCTCTAGGTATTTTGACCAATTTATTTAACAAGACAAATTTTCTTTCAGAAATTATTTTAAAAATAGAATTTATTTCTCATGCCACTGTTCATCTTCTTCAACAGCCCGAACCAGAGGCCTAAAAACCTAATATCCTGTAGCTTTTCCAAGCTATTTCCCGACCATCCAGCCATCTCCTTGGCCGGCCACCACCACCACCACCTCCGTTGAGGCGAGGGCTATCGTCGGGCGGCGGCACAGCCGCCGGAGAGGCGGTTTCCGGCGAACCCGCCACCATGAAATTTTCGGAAAACCACGAATACGCTCACCTGATCTGGCTCTTTTGAGCCTGATATCTCTCCTAACGATTCCTAAGATCTATCCGCAGAAGAAGAGGGAGGGGAGGACCTTGTTCGCGGGTTGAAGGCGTGCAGAGCGTCGGGAAGCCATTTGCGCGGTGGTGGCGTCGCCGGAAATTCTTCAACAGCAAGGGGAAGTCTGAAACAGTTTGAGGGAGTGTAACCTTTTCCTCCTGCTCTTAGGAATCTTTTATAGATAAGCAAATGGGGAGGGGAAGGGATGAAACGTTGGAGATGAAACGTTGGCGGCCATTAATAACACCCTTATGACGTTTCGGTTATGACGAATGGCAGTTGAAAAGTTGGAGATGAAGAGGTGTTTGCCAGGTGGCAATTTCCTATTGGACCCACTTTTCCTTAATTATTAACATAATTAAAGTAGGGAACGACCCATAAATACTCTTGATTTCATTCCAATAGTCAGAATTTATTATGGCGTCGGTTACCGAAATTTCCAACCTGGCTTGTCATTCCGGCCTTGGTCACGGGCGTGACACATAGGTCACGGGTGTGACAGGCCCGGGTAGCCAGTTCTGGGTTCGACGATCGTCGAACTGAGGTCGACGATCGTCGAGCGGTTGTCACGGGCGTGACACCTGGGTCACGGGCGTGACAGGCCTATGCGGCCAATTCTGGTTCGACGACGTCGAACTGAAATCGACGATCGTCGAGCGTGTCACGCCCTATGTCACGGGCGTGACATGGCGGGTCACGGGCGTGACATGCCCGTGGGGCCAATTTTGGGTCGACGACCGTCGACCTGGAATCGACGATCATGGTCACGCCCTATGTCACGGGCGTGACATGGCGGGTCACGGGCGTGACATGCCCGTGGGGCCAATTTTGGGTCGACGACCGTCGACCTGGAATCGACAATCATGGTCACGCCCTATGTCACGGGCGTGACGGGTCGGTCACGGGCGTGACCAACCCGTGACCCGATTTCTTGGTCGATTTATTTCAAGTTTTGGGCTCCCTAGGGTTCTACCACAGCCAACTGACTCCTAGGGGTCTAGCCGGAAATGGGATGTTACACTTGATCATGATGAACCTTAGAATAAAATAGATCTTTCTCGTTCTTATTAAATGTCTTGTTCTTAATTGTTCTCGCTACAATTTATCTTTGATTTTTATTTCATCGAATTCATATTACGCGGATATGATCTTTGATCTAAGATCCGTATCCTAAATGACCGAGAGGTTGCGGATACGAGGAGATCACTCAAAGATAAAAGGAGTTGAATGCACTCCTCGAGAGAGGACGACGTAAATCTTCCGGATTAGAGTCAAATCCAATAGTGAGGTTCACCGCATAAAGCAAGCTTAGGGGTTTTGACTGCCCGAGAGGTCTTAATCGATCAACCTAAGGTTAGTTAGAAGCATGAGCTCGAGAGAGATGCTTCTATATTTTAGGAACCTCCACGGTCGAGTGAGTATAATTAAGAATTCACATTTCATTACTTTCCAAGAAGATTTATTTTAGTCTAAGGGGATTCTAGATCAAGTGCTAGCTTTCTCATATTTGAATTTCTCTTTAGCTTCAGCTTTAGTTTTATTATCTAGTATAATCCAACCAACTTTTCTGTTTGATAAAATAATAGCTCTTCCTTGTGAGTACAAGTACTCAACAGGCCCCGAATCGCAATACGACACTTCCTATACTACATTTCGATAGGTACGCTTGCCTACTCGGGATTCTAGTTTGGTTGTAATTTAACTTCTAGAAAATCATCATCAATCTTCATCTACTCCAAGTGTGTTTGATGGACCTTCTAGAATATCCACTTCAGCTTGAATCACTAGAGCTCAATCTTTGATGGCTAGCTTTTCCATCAACATTTCTGTATCTATAGTACTAGAAGAGGAGCTTGGTAGCTCACTGTAAATCATGGTAGACTCATCAAAAACTACATGTACAGACTCTTCTATAACTTTGCTTTTCAAGTTGTAGATCCTTTAAGCTTTGCTATGGTTGTTATACCCAACAAAAATCCCATCACAGGACTTAGCAGCAAACTTAGTTATATAGGATTTTTCCATTATGAAGCACATATCACTTACTACCAAAGATTCTGTGATAGCTCTGGTTTGGTTTTCTGCCTTTCAAGATCTTATAGGGAGTTTTCTTGTGGCACTTAATGATAGAGGCTCTGTTGAGGAAATGGCATGTAGTGTTGACTGTCTCTATCCAGAAATATTTTGGGAGAGATGTGTCACTCAGTAGGGTCATCCCAGTGTCTATGAGAGTTCTATTTGTCCTCTCAATAATCCCATTTTGCTGGGGTATTATAGGTGAAGAGCATTCTTGATGAATCTCATGCTCTTCAAAGAACCTTTTCATGATATCAGACTGGAATTCAGTCCCACGGTCACTTTTGATTTTGAACATAGAGCTTTTGAACTCATTCTGAATTTGCTTGACAAACTTAATTAAGATATCAAGGGTTTCATTCTTTCTCTTGAGGAAGAACACCCAAGCAAACCTGGAAAAGTCATCAACCACCACAAGGGTGTAGACCTTCCTACCAAGACTATGAACTGTTATGGGACCAAACAAGATCATATATAAGAGGTATAGGCAACTCACAGAATCTTTGGTCCCAATGCCATTGAAGGAAGCTTTTGTCTTCTTGCCCTTCTAACAAGCAAAATATATGCCCTCCTTGGAGCACTTCACATTGGGACCACTCCTAACAAGCTCTTGACTAAAGAACTTACCAATAGTCTTGTAATTAATATGGGCTTGCCTCTTATGCCATAGGACAATATGAGGCTTTCTCATTTGTCACTAGACAAATAGGAGAGTCTGTATCTAAGCATAGAAAGTTTAAGCAATTAACAATTCCACTCCTAGTGCTTGTCAATATGACCTCTTGGTCACTTGACCTTGTGATTAGGCACTGATCCTTGTGGAAGACAATAACATAGCTAAGATTTGAGAGTTGGCTTATACTTATAAGGTTGTGTTGCAACCCTCCAACATAAGCCACCTTAGTGATGGTGACTATGCCATTGGTGATCTTACCATATCCTTTTGTTACCCCTCTATCTGAACCACCAAACATTACTTTGGGTCCATCTTTTACTAGAGTGTAATCCTTCAAGTTTCCCCTTGTCCCAGTCATGTGCCTGGAATAACTATTGTCCAATTACCATATAGGGGTATGGCCACTTGGACTATCTTGCAATACACAGTTTACTTTACCTTAGGACCCAATTATCTATTGGGTCCTAGGTGCATATTAGTCTGAAGCTGAACATGTCCACTAGCAAGTTTTCTGACTAGTGGACTAAATCTGGTCCTTGACATATTAGGATTATGCCAGCATTCAATGGCAAAATGGCCTACCTTGCCACAACACCAGCAATCATGTATGTTGTATCTTCTTTTCTGTGTAGGCCTTGCAGCTGAATTGACTGCAGTCTTAACAAAAGGAAAAGGTGCAATAGCCATTTTCTAAATTTTATCAGCATGGATTTGACTGAAAGTTAGTCTGCTTGTGGCTTATGTGGCTTGTTCTGAATCCTATCGGCATCAACATTCTTTTCAGATAGTGTGCTCTTAATAGCATCAGAGACAGCCATATTTGGTAAGCTAGCAGACCGACCCTTAGTTAGATTTTGTGCTGACAAGTTCTGAGAATGGGCTACATCCACATTTTTGAGAGAGAGGGCTGTTGAACCAAAAACAAATGTTCCATGATGGGCCATTTGAATTTCTTCATGGACAACCTTAAAGGCATTCACCCTGTTATACCTTCGACACTGGCTGTTAAAATCTTTTGTTCCATTTGTGGAAGCACTATTCATACAGTGACCATATATACTTTCCTAGTCAAACCTATTTGAAGGGAATATCACCATCTTGAATGGGATAGGTGGCCTAGATGCCATTGGCACAACTGGAACTTTCCCTTTCCCTTTGGGAGGGGCTGGTCTTGTGTTACCCTTAAAGGACAACCCCTTCTTACCCTTCTATGAGGAGATGGAGTCTATCAAGGGCAACACTGTATTGGGCTGTGAGAAACTGGCCACAATACCTTTCTACCTCTAGAGCATTTCCTCAAGATCTTTAATGAGACAATTCTTGCTCTTGATAGCCTCAATTTGGATTCCTGAAAGTGTTGGATCCCTCGTTGGATTTGTGTTAGGTTCACTAATTTAGGCTGAGTCTAACCCACCTTATATATCCAGGGTCAAGTCTAATAGTCCTAGAGTGTAGGATAAGTCATTAAGTTCAACCTTCTTTAACCAGCCAGCAGAGGACCTCAGAAGACTCAGACTTAGAATTTTTCAGAGAACAATTTGATCAGTTCGAAGTTCTTAGAACTTAGCTCGACGATCGTCGATCTCAGATCGACGAACTCAGAGTTAATTCTCTGAGTTGAGCTCGAAGATATTCGAGCTCAGGTCGACGATCGGTTTTCTTCAGACAGAATCTCAGCTCGACAAACTCATAGTGCAGTTTTGGTAAGCCATTCTCAGTACGTAGTTTACAATGCCCAGGTCGACGAACTGGAATTCTTAGGTTGACGATCTTGGATCTCAAGTCGATGAATTGTGTTCAGTAATCGACGATATCTATCCAGTTCCATAATGAGAAGTTTTTCTTCCTTCTGTTCCATATTTCTATATTAATAGCAGTATTATTCCTTAGTAATTAATGCTTATATTCCTCTGAATATAGCCGTTATTGGCAGCATTAATTATGGTTTTCATCAGGATGTTTACTTGCTTATTTTATTAAGGGACAGTTGGGGAAACTCATTTATGATATATTCCATCCGTTTGTATTCTCCAGATCAGCCAGCAATTAAGGCAGTAATTAAAATTTAAAAGGAGAAATTATTGACTGGGAATATAAAAAGAGATTTTTGTCTTTTAGAAAAGACACAGAAGGAACCACCAGAACTTATAGAGAAAAATACAGTACTGAGACAGACAAATCTTTTAGAACTCTCTCTCTCTCTCTCTCACAGTGCAGAAAATTCTCTGTGTTTCACCTTATCAAGTCTGAAGACAGAAGAAGAACAATCATCACAATCAAGAGTCTTCTTCAAGCTTCACTTCCAGGAACATTTAGGACAATAAAGATTTATACATTCAGAAAAGTTCCAGGACTGCTTTCAGACAAGGCTGAAGACCTACACCCTAAAGCAAAACTCCAGTCTTTCTGAACCATCAACATCTCAAGGGGAACTTTGTCAACATCAAAGATCCACTAGTCTTCTTTATTGATTAGAAAAAGAGAAGACACCATCACCTCCTCTCACCTCTTGTAAAAGGGTTTCAAATCCCTTCAAAAGTTAGCTCTTGGTTGTCAAGTCTCCTGATCAAAAGACTTGGGTTGGTTTTTGGGCACCTGATCAAAAGTCTAAAGGGTTGCAATATTGCCCTACAAATAGATATTGTGGTGGCAGTCACCTGATCAAAACCTTCTAGTGGATTCCTACCAGGGTGATAGAAGAGTGGATGTACCCAAGTTTAGGGGAACCACTATAAAATTTTCTTGTGTTGTCTGGTTGCTCATTTTCTATTTTTGTTCTTGCTGTGGTTGTGATAGTTAGAAAAACATAGCTTGTTTTTCCTTCTGTTATTATATTTGGTATCACTTATTTCCACAAGGTAACACTTGAACCAACCGATCCTTCTTAGATCTAAATTTCTCTAGCCTATTTCATATAGCATGGCACAGAACAAGGATTATGCAAGCACCAGACCTGTAGTGTGTAACTTAAATAAGTTTTCCATCTGGAAGGCAAGAATCAAACTTTATATGAACTCTATTGATGAGAAAATTTTTAATTCCATTTTGACAGGACCTCCTGATCCAGTGACTGCATCCACCTCAACATCAAGCACAGATGTTGTTCCACCACCTGAGTGTACAGATGCTCAGAAAAAGGCCAAGATTTCTGATGCAAAGGCCATGAATATTCTGGCTCAAAATATGTCTGATTACCTCTTCCAGAAGGTGGCTGAATGCACATCAGCCAAGGCTATTTGGGATTCTCTTAACTAGATGGTAGCTGGTTCTGTTGATGAGAGAATGGATAGGTGATCCAACCTCATCTCTCAATATGAGAACTTCAAGAAGGATGAGTCAGAGACTGTTGCTGATATGTATAACAGATTAAGCTCAATAAACAATGAGCTGAAGACATTTGATAAGGACATCACTCTTATAGAGTGAATGACAAAATCCTCATGAGCTTCCCTAGCTTATGGGATTCTAGAATCTGGCCTATCAAGGAAGCCAGAAGGCTTAAGGAGATTTCCACTGAATCTCTACTAGGTAAACACAAACCTTATGAGCAACTGATTAAGTCAAGAGAAGCTGCAGAACAGAAGACTCCTTCATCTAGGAGAAAGGAGCAAAATATAGCATTCAAAGCTACTGAAGATTCAGAAGCCCCAAGTGTCAATGAAGATTTCCTAAGTCTCTTAGCCAAGAGATTTTACAAAATGGGCATGCGCAAGAGGGACTTCAGAAGAAAGTCATCATTGCAAGATTACAAACCCAAGTATGACAAAACACCAACTAAAGAAGTAGTTTGTTTTGGTTGTAGGAAACCTGGACACATCATTTCAGAGTGCCCAGAGACTCAAAATAAAGATAAAAGAAGAGAAAAGGGGACCAGGGAAAAACATTACAACAAGCCTTCCTACAGCAAGCATAAAAGGAAGGAGAAATGTTTCATTGCTGAAACCTGGAGTGACATTGAAGAAGAATCTTCATCTTCCAGCTCTAGTGAAGATGAAGAAGAAGTAAAGGCGAAGGAAATATGCTTGATGGCTATTGATGCATCAAGCACCCATTCTGAAGCTGACCAATCAGACACTGAAGAACCTCTATCAAAAGAGGATCAAGTATTATCTTCTTTTGATTTTGATTCAGAAGAATTTAAAATTGAATTTAAATCTTAATATCTTGATTTAATTAACTCTAAAAAAGTAATTAAACAACTTAGAGAAAAAGTAAATGAACAAGAAAACCTACTGTTAGAAAACATCAAATTAAAGGATTAAATCACCTTAGCTAATGAACAAATCATTAAATTAAAGACTGAATTATTTGAGGCTTGGCAACTTGAAGAATCCCTGAATGGGAGAAGCATCAAGTTGATTAACATCACAAGCACAGTGAATGTCAGACTTAATGGCAAGTTGGGCTTAGGTGCTTCATCAAGCCAACCCCCACTTATTAAGAAAAATATTTTATCCACCCCCATAAAATTTGTTTCTGAAAATGGTAAATAGAAAATAGAAGATAATCATGATAGACAAATTGTATTAAAACAAAAGAATAAGAGAAGAAGAAAGAATAAGAAAATTCTTAACAATAACAAAGTTTAGAAGATTTTGTCGAGCTCAGATCGACAAAATGTGTCAAGTTTGTCTAACTCAAGTAGACGAACTCCGAACGCAAACTTCTACTATAACTATTCTTTGAACTGAGATCGACGAAACTAGTTTGGTTCGTCGACCAGAGATCGACGAAATTGGGGCCCAGAAAATGAATACTTTAATTCTCTGAGTGGAGTTCGACGAACTCATCCCCATTCGTCGACCTCAAATCGACGAATGTACCAGAATTTGTCGACCCCTGTTTATCATAATAGAAACTTTAATTCCTCCAAGATTTTTAATCAACCTAGACAAAACATTAATTCTTTTAACCAATGGATAATTCCACCAAGAAAATATCATCCCTTAGGCTATAAAAATCAACCTAAGTATTCATACATCTCTAGCTTTAATTATGTTAATCAACAAGTATCCAAGGTAACCTGGTCAAGAATATCTAACTTGTTTTTGTGCAGGTGAAAAACTATCCTACCGCAGAGGAATAGTGGTATTTGGATAGTGGTTGTTCAAAACATATGACTGGCAGTAAGGACAATAATTTCAACTACAAGTCCAAGCGAGGTCCTAAAGTATTTTTTGGTGACTCCAACTGTGGCCATACTAAAGGCTATGGAGATGTAAAGATTGGAGTGGTCACATTCAAGAAAGTAGCTTATGTAAGTTGATTAAAGCACAACCTTATTTCCATTAGTCAACTCTGTGATGAAGGGTTTCAGGTATCATTTGATAAATCCTCTTGCATTATTTCCTCTGCTGACAATATAACTGTTTTAACTGACTCTACAGTAGGAAATATCTACATAATTAATTTCAAATCAACAAAATCAGAAATTTGTTTGTTTAACCAAACCAGTAACTGCAATGAACTTTGGCATAGGATATTAGGACATGTTAACTTAAAAATTATTACTAGGTTATCTAAAGACAACCTTGTTAGAGGATTGCCTTCTTATCCCTACAAGAAGGAAAGCCTTTGCATGGCTTGTCAGTTAGGCAAGCAAACTAAAAATAGTTTCAAGTCACTTAACAAGAGAGATTCACCTAGGATTTTGTATTTGCTCCACATGGATCTTTTTGGACCCATTGTTGTACAAAGCCTAGGAGGGAAGTCTTATACCTTAATGATTGTTGATGACTTCTCAAGGTTCACTTGGGTGTTCTTCTTGAGAAATAAGTCAGATAACTTCAAGGTTCTTATAGATTTTCTCAAGAGCATACAGATTGAGTACTCTACTCCAGTTGCATTGATCAAAATTGATCATGGTACTGAGTTTGAGTTTCTTCTTATGCAAGAGTTTTATGAGAAGGATGGTATCAGGCATGTTTCTCTTCTCCTAGAACTCCTCAACAAAATGGGGTAGCTGAATGGAAAAACAGTACACTCATTGAAGCTGCAGGCACATTAATTGTAGATTCTCACCTACCCCTATCCTTTTGGGCAGAGGTTATGAGCACAACAAACTATGTCCTGAGCAAGAGTTTGATACACAAAGTTAAGGGCAAGACCCCCTATGAATTACTCAAAGGGAAGAAACCTAAAGTAGACTATTTTAGAGTATTTGGTTGTGTCTGTTACATCCATAACAATAACAAGAAATACATTATAAAGTTTGAAGCCAAAGCTGAAGTTGGAATTTTTCTAAGATATTACGAAGTAAGCAAGGCTTATAAGGTATATAATAAATGAACCATGAAAATGGAAGAGTCTATTCAAATTTCCTTTGATGAGACTAACATGTTTTATAAGGAGAAGATTACTTCTACCAGTGAAACTTTGCAGGTACCTAACATGTGTGAGAAGGTGGATGAGTTAACCCTCACCAATGAGGATGTTACACATCCTTCTCCACATATTACTGAAGAAAGTGATGATGAAGATACTGAATTTAATGGAGAGCCAACAACAGCTAACTTAATTCCACCAGAGGAATTAAATCCCCAAGCTGTTGCTGAACCAACTCCACCAACTGATTCTGTCATACTTAGAGATCATCCTATATCTCAAGTAATAGGAGACATATCAGTAGGTGTGCAGACAAGGCATCAGCTCCACCAGGATGTGATGCATGCCTGCTTTATATCTCAAATTGAGCTAAAATTCATCAAAGATGCTGAGCAAGATCCATACTGGATCATTGTTATGCAAGAGGAACTCAACCAGTTTGTGAGATGTAGAGTTTGAGACTTAGTTCCAAGACCTAAAGACTACCCAGCCATTGGAACTAAGTGGGTATTCAAAGATAAACTTGATGCCCAGGGTACTATCATAAGGAACAAGGCAAGTCTAGTAGCTCAAGGCTATAGACAAGAGGAAGGCATTGACTATGATGAAACATTTGCCCCTGTTGCAAGGATTGTGCTATAAGAAACTTCCTTGCATATGCTGCCTTCAAAAAGTTCAAAGTCTATCAAATGGATGTCAAGAGTGTATTTCTGAATGGAGAACTCAAATAGGAAGTATATATGGAGCAACCACCAGGTTTTATCTCTCCAACTAATCCCTCTCATGTCTTTAGATTGCATAAAGCTCTTTATGGTCTGAATCAAGATCCAAGAGCTTGGTATGAGACCTTAGCTAGTTTCTTGTTAGAGCATAAATTTTCTAGAGGCAAGGTAGATAGGACTCTTTTTATTAAGCATCATAAAGATAAAATCTTGTTGGTACAACTATATGTAGATGATATTATATTTGGCTCAACTGATCCCAAATTATGTAAAAGGTTTTCTTACCTTATGCATTCAAAGTTTGAGATGAGTAGTATGGGTGAACTTTCATACTTCCTTGGTCTCCAAGTGAAGCAATTGCCTGATGGCATCTTCATATCCCAATCCAAGTATGCTAAGGAGCTAATCAAAAGGTTTGGGATGTCAGATTCCTCAGCAAAGAAAACACCAATGGCTACCAATGCTGTGGTTGACTCTGATGAACATGGAAAGCCTGTTGATCAGAAATTATATAGGGGGATTGTTGGTTCCCTATTGTATCTCACAGCAAGTAGGCCAGACATAATGTTTTCTACATGCCTTTGTGTTAGGTTCCAAGTGAACCCTAAAGAATCTCATCTTATTTTCCTTAAAAGAATTTTAAGATATATAAAGGGTTGCCCAAATCTAGGACTTTAGTATCCAACTGAGTCCGAATTTGAGTTGACTGGATACTCAGATGCTGACTTTGCTGGATGTAGAGTGGAAAGGAAGAGCACATCAGGAATATACCAGTTCCTTGGTGCTAGACTTGTCTCCTAGTTTTGCAAAAAAAACATATGTGTCTACATCAACAACAGAAGCTGAGTATATAACAGCTGGCAGTTACTGTTCACAAATGCTGTGGATTCAAAACCAACTTCTAGACTATGGATACAACTTAAATAATTCAACCTTACTCTGTGATAATACAAGTGCAGTTTCTATTGCTCAGAATCCAGTTCATCATAGTAGAACAATGCATATAGAGATAAGAAATCATTTCATTAGAGAGTGTGTGGACAAAACAAAAATTAATCTTGTCTATATCTACACTGATATGCAAAGAGCAGACATCTTCACCAAACCCTTCGATGAAAGAAACCATATGTTCTTTCTAAATCATCTTGGTATGATTAATGGAGAAGCTCTAATTTAAATTTCTGTTTATGGTCGAAGAATTTGCCAAAGTTCGTCGACCTGAGATCGACGAACTGAGAAAAGTTCTTGAGAAAATTTGTCGACTGGAGATAAATGAACTCTCTGTGTCAGTCATTTTCGTCGACCGGAGATTGACGATCTGGCTTCATAAATTTTTCTTCGACCTGAGGACGACGAAAAGTTTTCCCTTCTTCAGACTAAGATCGACGAACTCTTTTGTCGATAAAATATTTCGTCGACCTCAGATCGAAGAATTTTTCTTTTTTGCAGGACGGAGTTTGTCGTTTCTTATTTCGAAAAACCTTATATCTAGGTTTTCTTCGAGCTCCATCCAACGCTTTCAGTTCCCTTGCACTTGATCTCTCTGTTTCTTTGTTGTAGGTGATCATGGCGATTCAAGCAAGCGCTCTTGCAGCTATGAAATTTGACATGGGTTGTCATAGACTTCGAGTCATTCCATCACTCGGACCAGATCTTCCTTGACATCCTAACATTGTTTGAAGATTTACAGTTGAAGAGTCTGATGACTACCAGGATGAAGATTGCGGCTAAAGAAATAAGAGAATGGCTCTTCACTCTATCGACTCTAGATGCTGATACGTTGATCGAGACAATATCGGGTAACAACGTTCCACTTACCCCTGATGTTCTTACTGGAATTTTTGGTTTACTGAATGGAGAAGAGGAATTAGAAATTGATACTGCTGAATTCGATGAGATGTTGATTCGAATGGGTTATTCTGGAGACACCCCTAACAAACTGCTAAAGAAACATCTATCTGCAGACTATATGTTTCTGGCAGATGCTATAGGAAAAGTACTACTGGGCAAACACACTGCCCATGATTACATTACTAGACACCCGTTTCTAGTGATGTGCATAGTGGTGGACAAGAAGGCTTAAAACTGGTCTAAAATCATGTTTGAGTTGTTTAAGAAGAAAAACACCAAGAAAGAAGTGTGTTTTGGAAGAATTCTGGGAATCTTCCTGCAGGCTATTGAATTACTGGTCTCCCCAACCATATTCATTAATGCCTCCAAGAGGCTTACCTGCGCCCTATTTGGTAGGTGGGAGAGGAATATCTATATGACATCCAAAGCTTCCTCTTCCAGACCTTTTGTGGGTACAAGGGCTGCTCCATCCACTCCCCACCCTACTGAGGATGTTTTCATTCCCCCTCCACCTCCTCTTATTCAAACTCCCTCAACAACCCTCCAGCATCCTTCCACATATCAAGAACATCAATCAACACCTCCTGCTTTCCCAATCCATATTTCTTCACCAGTTCATACTACAGTACACTCTCCTTCACAACATCAATCCCCTGAACATCAATAATCACTAATTCAATCTCCAATGCATACTACTACACCAGGGCATGTTTCTCCTCCTCGGTCTCCCCTTCCCCCATATCTTACTTATATTCCCCTTCTCAATATATCTTCCTTACCATCTTTTGAACTGATTTCATCACTCTTCAATACTACATCACCTAACGATGTGCCCATGCCAGATTCCTCACCCTCTCATCCATCATCATCCTCCTTCAACCCATCTGTATCCACTCAAACCCGTCTTGAATTCATGGACATAGATTCCTTCCCCATTTCATCTCTTCTGAAATCCATTACACCTCTTCTAAAACAACTCATTGCAGAGGCTATTTCACCTCTTGCTGCTTCCATTTCTTCTCAAGCTGCCTAACTTTCTACCCCCTCTGCCCCTCCTTCTTCAGTTGTGGGCCTGGCTCCAGTACCAACTGAAACTAGGCAGGGGGAGATGCTCAATGAAGAGGCAGTTCCAGAAGCAATAGAAGCAGTAGCATTAGATATTTTTGATACTGATATTATTGATACTGATATTGTTGATACTGATATTTTCTATACTGATATACCAGATGAAGAAACAAAAGCAACAATAGTAGTAGAGTTAGTTGATAATGATATACCAGATACAGATATAGTTGAATCCTGGGTTATTCTTTCTGAAGACTGTTCCATTTCTCTAGCAAGTGAACTGAAGTCAGTGCTAGATTCTTTTGACCTCTTATAAAGAAACATTCTTTTATTTGTTTCTCCCAAATACTTCACAGATATTATTTGCTATATAGCTCCAGTTAGTACAGAAACTCATCAGGCCATTCAGGCATTGTTTGCTACTAATATGGTTGTGGAACCTGCTGGCCCAACCTATGTAATGGATGATAGTACAATACCAAGTCTAGATGATTGAATTGGACAAGATGTTGCACTAGAGATTGAACAGATGCAAAATGATCCTGAGTTGAATAATTTTATTCTGACTTATAAAGACTTAGAAGATTCTCAGTTGATTAAAGAGATTGTTGTTCCTCCTGCAGTAATTCTACCTCCAGCTCCTCCTCAAGCAAATAAACAGATCTCAAAGCAAACATTATAAGAAATAGATGATTTATATGATAATCCTCCTAGATCATCTGATGATGATGATGAGGATTCAGAAAATGATTCTTATTCTAATACTTCCAATAGACCCAAATCAAAGAAGAGGAAAGCTCCAGGAAAGGCTGTTCCCAAGCTCAATCCAGATAATGATGTTTCATATTATATTCTACACAACATTCCTCTTACTCCAAAAACTCCTCATTGGATGATACTGTCTAGGAACCAAGCTATAGCATAAAAGAAGAAGAAGAGGTCTGGATCTTCTCTAGTGAAGAAATTCAAGAAAGATCCACCACCTTCTCCTCCTCCTCCTGCAAGAGCTTCAGGAAATCTTGCAAGGTATACCTCCAGTGCTTCTCAACCTCCCAATCCAGCTCATTATCAGTATTCAAGACAATATTCTAAACCAGCTCCTTTTTACTCAAGACAATCTTCCAAACCAGCTCAAAGACAATCTTCCATTTTTACTGGAAAATACAGTGAATGCAGACCACCAAATTCCTACTTTGCTAAAAAATCTATAAAGAATTATCCTTCAACAAATTATCAGCATCAGTCTGTTATTTTCAGAAAGCCTCAAAGGACTGCTCAGGATGACTCAGCTGATCCAAGATATGAACCAGAGCTTGATCCAAATTTCAGGTGGCTAGATTCAATGAACTGATAGGCTTATCTCAGATAAATAAGGCAAAGACAGATGGAACTGATCCATCACAATTTACAACTATGTCTTCCTTCAGACAGAATGAGCTTGAAAAGTTTAAGGTAGAAAAAGAACTATTTGATCCAAGTGCTTATATGCAGGTTCACCTAGAAGTTGTTGCGCCTAGAGCTTTTACTGTAACTCTTCTGGGAGCTCAAGACCTCAAGATGTCTAAGTAAGAAGCAGAAGACCCTCTAAGAACAATAGTGTTCACTAAATCTTCTTCTGCTCCTCCTCTAGACAGGCTCTAAAAATAATTCTAATTCTCTATGGATATTCTTTCTATCTGATGAATCGTTTTTCATTTTGTCAGATATTTTCTTTCAAGTTGTATGTTTGTATTTTCTTTTCTTATGCATTGTACTTAGTGACCTCACCCAAATAGGGGAGATTGTTGGATCCCTTGTTGGATTTATGCTAGGTTCACTAATTTAGGCTGAGTCTGACCCACCTTTTATAGCTAGGGTCAAGTCTAATAGTCCTAGAGTGTAGGGTAAGTAATTAAGTTCAACCTTCTTGAACCAGCCAGCAGAGGATCTGAGAAGACCCAGACTTAGAAGTTTTCAAAGAACAGTTTGATCAGTTAAAAGTTCTTCGAATTCAGCTCGACGATCATCGATCTCAGATCGATGAACTCAAAGTTAATTCTTTGAGCTATGCTCAAAGATATTTGAGCTCAGGTCGAGAATACGTTTTCTTCTGACAAAATCTCAGCTCGACAAACTCAGAGTGCAGTTTTGGTAAGCCATTCTCAGTATGCAGTTTGTAACGCTCAGGTCGATGAACTTGAATTCTTAGGTCGACGATATTGGATCTCATGTCGACGAATTCTGTTTAGTGATCGACGATATCTGTCTAGTTCCAAAATGAGAAGTTTTTCTTCCTTCTGTTCCTTATTTCTATATTAATAGCAGTATTATTCCTGAGTAATTAATGCTTATATTCCTCTGAATATAGTCGTTATTGGCAGCATTAATTATGGTATTCATCGGGATGTTTACTTTCTTATTTTATTAAGGGGCAGTTGGGGAATTCATTTATGATATATTCCAGCCGTTTGTATTCTCCAGATCAACCAGCAATTAATGTAGTAATTCAAATTTTAAAGGAGAAATTATTGACTGGGAATATAAAAAGAGATTTTTGTCTTTTAGACAAGACACAGAGAAGGAACCACAAGAACATACAGAGAAAAATACAGCACTGAGACAGACTAATCTTTTAGAACTCTTTCTCTCTCACATAGTGTAGAAAATTCTCTATGTTTCACCTTATCAAGTCTGAATAAAGAAGAAGAACAATCATCACAATCAAGAGTCTTCTTCAAGCTTCACTTCCAGGAACATTTAGGACAACAAAGATTTATTCAGTCAGAAAAGTTCCAGGACTTCTTTCAGATAAGGTTGAAAACCTACACCCTGAAGCAAAGCTCAAGTCTTCCTGAACCATCAACATCTCAGGGGAAGCTTTGTCAATATCAAAGAACCACTCGTCTTCTCTATTGATTAGAGAAAGAGAAGACACCATCACATCCTCTCACCTCTTGTAAAAGGGTTTTAACTCCCTTCAAAAGTTAGATCTTAGTTGTCAAGTCTCCTGATCAAAAGACTTGGGTTGGTTTTTGGGCACCTGATCAAAATCCAAAAGGGTTGTAATATCTCCCTGCAAATAGATATTATGGTGGAAGTCACATGATCAAAACCTCCTTGTGGATTCCTATCAGGGTGGTAGAAGAGTGGATGTACCCAAGTTTAGGGGAACCACTATAAAATCTTCTTGTGTTGTCTGGTTGCTCATTTTCTGTTTTTCTTCTTGCTGTTGTTGTGATAATTAGAATAACTTAGCTTGTTTTTTCTTCTATTATTATATTTTGTATCACTTATTTTCACTCTGATATAAAAGTTTAAAACAGCCAAAATTTTTAATACTCTATTCACCCCCTCCCTCTAGAGTAAGCAAGATGTAACCCCTCCTTCTAGAAAGGATTTTCAGTTGATTGAGTTCCCTCATGGTCTGATTCAGTACAGATGTTATTCCTGCAAGTTGGGAAGCAACTGTCTGAAGAGACAGAATCTCCTTAGCCTGTAACTTAGTCAACTTCTTGCACTTTTAAAGGCATCAAGAAGTTCAACATATCTATCAATCAATTGATTGACATCACCTTCTGAGCCAGAATAATCTTCACCATTAGATGAAGAGGCTTTTGTACAAGGACTAGTCTCATACCCAGACATAGAACTGGATAGGGAATGTACCTTATTTTTACCAGGCTGATCATGGCTGCCCTCTTCATCAGTCATTGCCATCAGCCCTCTACAGCTGTGGGCATCTTCATCCACCTCTGAGTCACTATCTAATAGTATCAGAGGGACCCTTATTCCTATCCTCACTAGAGGAAAGAGTTCTCCTGCTGTAACAGCTTTATCTTTAGCAGTAACAGCAACTAGCACAATATGGGCTTCCTCTTCTTCATACTCAGATGATGATGAGTCTGTCCATCTTTTTTCTTTCTTATCCACAAAGGACTTTTCTTTCTTTTCCTTATGCTTTTAGTGAGATTACTTCTCATTATCCTCCCTCCTCTTCACTGGGCAATCAGCAACACATGCTCTGGCTTGCTGCAGCAGTAATAAAAAATATTAGTGGAATTATGTTTACTGAGTTTAGATCCATACCTGTCCTCCTTGGAGGATTTATTCTAGTGATGTGCTGAGGAGGAGGGTCTACTCTTCTAGTTCTTCTTCTTCATCAGTCTATGAAGCTGTCTGGAGAAGACCGCAAAGTCCTCATCAGACATGCTACTGTCTGATGCTTCTGATTCAGAGCAGTCTGAATCTGCTAGTCTTCTTGGATGAGAAGGGGTCTTCCTCCTACTTTTCTTTGTGGCATCAGCTTTGAAGGCCACAGACTTCTCTTTGGCATGAGACTTGCAGTTGGTCTCTTCCTCTTTCCTGACAGTTAACTGCATCTCATATGAGATAAGTTTACAAAATTGGGTGTGGGGTGGAGTGTCACCCAGCTTGGCCACTTCTCTGATGGCACAAACTTTTGTGTCCCAGTCTCTGGTGAGAGACCTAAGGAACTTATCTTTTAGCTCATAATGACTAAAGACCCTTCCATTGGTCCTTAGTTCATTCACTATCCTAAAGAATTTTTCATAGCAGGTGGCTATGTCTTCTCCCTTGGACTGTTTGAAAGCTTCATACTTCTGGTTGAGCATGTACTTTCTATCATCCCTGACTTCCTCTGTGCCTTCCATGTAGATTACCAGAGTGTCCCATATTTCTTTTGCAATTGTGTAGTGAATCAGATTCTGAAGGGTAGAATCATCAATTGCACTAACAATGATGTTCTGAGCCCTCTTGTCCATGGTGGCAAGAATGACTTGATCTTTTGTCATCTCAGCATATGCCTTGGTTGTCTGGACATTTGCATCCAGAACAGAAACTTTCATAGGGATAAAAGGTCCTTCCTTTATTGTTATGAAGATTCTTGGGTCAACTGCTTCCATGAACAGCCTAACCCTTTTCTTCCAAATGCCAAAACCTTCTTTCCTATTGATAGGATGCTTCATGGCACCTAGCTTCTTATAGATAACTCGGGAAGTACCGCTACGAGCCCTTCACAGGGTAGACCTCGGGAAGTCCAATGTAAACCATTAATTCCTAAGTAATCTAAAAGTTAGACGAGAGTAGTCTGATAGGATAAAGGAATTTTATAACAATCTTACACATGTGTGGTTTCGAGGGATATAGGGCTTGTTGGTCCTACGAGCTGGTGGCTCGGGTTGTTGGTCGATATTATGATGGGTTGGTCTTGTGAGCTGGAGGCTCGTAAGGGTATTTGTATACCTGATTCATGTTTATGTGGTAGTTCACTCAGTACTGGTTAAGTCATCACACTGACAGAAGTACGATGACTCTGGTACGGAGTGTAGACCATTGTGGCGGTCGGGAGGATGGTTATGCCGAGGTTTGGAGGACTATGTACCCTAAGAGAACACCCGAACATGGAAGACTGGTAGTTGCTTGCAAGAGCGCGCAGGGGCTCCGCAATTGTGTTCTTTACATTGAGGCGTATGAGAGGTCTAGGCCTGGTAGTATGCATGCCCGCCTAAGAGTAGAGACACCCGCTCCACTACCACCGTGATCCACTACAGTTGGTACCTGAGAGGTTGGCCACCTCCAGAAAGTTGCGATGCATGAAAGGTCTGTGCACAAAGTCATATGTGTGAGTTACATAATCATTGCATTGCATAGCATAACATAGCATAGCATACGCAGTTGCAGATCCTCATCATATAAATTAGTATTGGCACTTTTATATGATAAGTTACTATTTCAAAAACTTTAACTTATATGTTTGTATGGGCATTCATATAAGTTAGGGTACGCTTCTATTATGGTAGTATAGTTGCTTGTCTTTACTAGTTTTACTTAGCTGAGCTGCTCTTACTGTACTTTTATACTGTACTAGTTGTGGATCTTCTTTACTACACATACTGATATAGAAATACTGGAGAATTATATATATATATATACCACTGTAACCTGCTTGTACATTCTGCTACTATTGGTCCTCTGCTTTCTTCATCCCGCACGGTGCCTAGGAGTCATGGGGGTGAGGCGGGGACGAAGCAGCTGAGCCTAGTTTTACTGGCAGTCGTTTGACCACATCATTTTCGGGACATGTGGAGACGCCACCGTAGTTCGATCAGGAGGAGCCAGAGATTGAGATACAAGGATCCAAGGAGTCAGAGTCGTGCACTACCACTACTACTACCTGGTGACAGTTTGATGATCATCTTATTTAGCTTCCGCATTGTTAGTTGAGAGAGAGAGTGATATTTTTTGATGCTTATGTACTGGGCCTAAGCCTTTTTACGTGTACTCTTTTATTATCTCATGTGGACCTTTACTTAGATATTTATATATCTTTGTTGTGATATGTGGGCTTGTAATACTTCTTCCTTTGTTGGCTGTGAATGATAGTGTTTACCGGCAGGGTCGCCTTCTTTTAGTGATTACTAACTCATAGTTTGTGTTATTGTAAGGCGATGATCCTAGGCATAAAATCTCTCCTCGGTCGTGCTCAATTCCCGAGAGGAGGGAATTTACTTAAAGGTTGGTGATGAGATTATTTTATCATCTTTCTCTCTTTTTCTCTACGACTTGGTTCTTGAGGAAAGAGAAGGGAAAAGCCAGGAAGCAAGAGCAAGGGTGATCAAGCCCTTTGAGAAGGCGTTCGTGTGATCAGATTCATGAGTCAAAGTCAGATCCGCGGAGAGGAAACTATGGTGATCAGCTCCATCTGAATCAAGAGCAAGAGAATGGCTTATAAGCGATCAACGAGGGTAATGAATTTCTCCTTGGATAAGTGAAGTCCTCAATTTGCATAGGTGCATGGAACCCCCCACTAAAAGATGAAGAAAAGGGTGGTTTCCAATGGGTAGATCGTTGTGACATCCAGTAGAAATTGCATATAAAATCCAGAATCGATATACGAAATAGGCATGTTGTGTGAAGCCTATTAGGATAGGTTGGTCTGGATTGGTGATGATTGATTTGCATGTTAGAGAAGACTATGTAGTCAAGCATGTAGTTTCCGGGGTCAGGGAGTGTGCAGGATGTTGTAGTGATAGTACTAGAATTGGTTTCTTGGAATAACAGCCAAAATTTGGGATTCTGTCCCCTCATGTGCGGCGGTAGTTCTACTGCCAGAGATAGCTCCCAGCGAGCTATGTGATGTCAATCTCGTGGAGACCTGTGGGCCATTGAAATTGTAAGGCCTATCTCGGGGAGACTTGGGGGCATGCATGTGAGTGGGAACTTAAATTATTCCACAGTTGGTGAGTGGGAACTTAAATTGTTCTACTATTTGTGAGTGGGAAATTAAATTATTGCACTCTATTTGAGCGGGAACTTAAATTGTTCTATTGTACGCAAGTGGGAACTTAAATTGTTCAGCTTGGGCAAGGGGGATGCTCACCCACGTCATGGCTTGCGATCCTAATTATTTGAGCAATGGCTATGGCTAACCTGTACCCACCCTATGGCGATCGACTTGGAGTGAGAAACTAGCATGGATCTAAAGGTAATAGAGCACCTTTGACTTTGTCATAGCATAGGAAGAAAACTAGAAATGCTCAAGAGTACTTTCTTAAGAACAGTGCTGGAGGCTTGAATTTCAGCACACCGATATATGCCCTGAGTGCACAGGGCCTGTAGCCGATTATGCCAACGTCTGTGGTAAATAGTGCTTCAATTGCACATTCTTAAATATGCTGCTACTTGTAGGGAAGGAGAACCACTGCCCCGAGTAAAGGGGTGGGGTCATTATAATTTGGTCAGCTAATGCTGACCGTTGCGTTGTTTTGCCATATTTTGGTGGGTCGTGCTATGCAGGTGCTGGAGAGCCAAGTGGAAAGTAGCGGGCTGAAATACCTTATGTTGTGAAAGGCGAATGTTTACAGTTTTAATGTGTGGCTGGTTTGTGAGCCAATATAAGAAAGAGGCATTTTGTAAAGAGAACAGTTGTGAAGCCTTAAGGCCAAATACCCCCATACTTAAGCTTTTGCTATTCCAGAGCAAAAGTTGGAGATGAACCTATAAGGAATAAAAAAGAATCCTAAATTTAACTAACGCTTAACTTAATTGTACGAAAGATCGAAATGAATTTCTGGGGTCTCAGAATTAAATCTTAACTTATGAAAATGTTAAAATAGAGGAACCGTTTCAAAAAAATACTTCTAAATGAAAAAATAAAAAGAGAAAATTATTTTGTTAGTTTAACAAAAAATGGATTGGAATTATCGAAAAAACTTTAGCTAAAAAGAAATTGACAGGAAATAATTCAATTTAAAAAATATGCTCTCAAAAAGTTTTAAATTAATTCTAGAATCATGAAAACTAGATAAGTGGATTGGCGGATATGAAGAAGGCTTTGATTTTGAGGCGAGGTAATTTTTTCTCGAACCTCCACATTTTTTTTGAATAATTAAGAAAATGAAATCTTATTTTCCTAACACATTTTTTTTCTTTTTTCATTTTTTTCTTCATAAATATAAATAAACCCAATGCATATGTATAGGAGTAATGAATTTTATCCTCTTACTCCTAGCATATAATCTTTTTAAACTATTTGCTGCCTATGTTTACGGGACGAAATCTTATCCCCATTGACATAAGATCTTTTAAGGGTGAGTGGGGAATCATGCCAATTAAGGTATGAAAAGCAAGTGGAAGGGATGAATTTCTAAAAGAAAACTAGAGTTTAATAAAAAAATTCGAGAGCAACCTTTTTAATTTGAACGTTCCTACGTTTCTAAAAGCATAAGTAGAAATAATGTAAAATCCATAAATGTTATTTTCTAACATAAAAACATGCTTTTATTCAAAAAATTAGAAGTGATAGTGAGAAAAACAAGTTCCCTATAATAAGAAAAAGCCATAAAAAAAATTCTTTAAAATCTTAACCCCAGAAATCTAAGTTATCGAGCTACAATTAATAAACGAATAGTAAATAAAGAATTAATTAAAATTCGCTTATAAATAAACTCGAAACGATTATTTTGGAGAGTAAAGAGGTTAAGAAATAAGGGATTCGAATTATTTAATTCAAGAAAAATTTTTTTATTGATTTTTGTGAGTTTGTCTAATTTTTTCATATTTTTGGGGTTATTATCTTTTTTTTTTGGAATTTTTTAAAGGTTATGCAAATTTTTTGAGTTTTTTGAGTTATACAGATTTTTTGAATTTTTGGATTTACAAAAATATTTACAAGAAAAGAGAGAGAATTTTTACAAGATAGGAAAGAGAAGTGGAAATAGACAAGAATATTTACAAAATATTTACAAAGTAGAAAAAGGATCGCCCACGAACTGACTCTTATCTTGTGGTTGGTTCGATGAGTCGAACGTTGCGGAGCGATGTTTCATTTTTTTGGGGTTTTAAATTTTTATAAATAAAAACATGATTTTTTTTTTGAGTTTTAAATTTTTGCAATTTTTTGATGTTTTTTTTCTTTTTTTTAAGTGCAGGAAATAAAAAGACATAAAATAGGAAACGCCCCCATACTTAATTCCAACATTGTCCCCAATGTTGCACTAAGTATGAGGAACATGATATATATATAAATAAATATGTACAAAAAAGTGAAAATAGGGGGTTTAGAAATCTTCCCTAAACCGCGTTCGGGGAAGCCCGTTAAATTAAGACCTGCAAAAGTTAAAGTAAAAGTAGAAAAAAAATAAAACAGAAAAAAAGAAAAATATAAGTTCGGCGAAAAGTGTGCGGGTGATAGGGGGCGCGAGGGGTAAGTGAGTGGGATAAATGTGCGACGGATACGCGATCCCCTAGCGCTCACAATAGTTAAGCGCACTGAAACGACAAAATAAATATATAATTAATTTTTTTGTTTTATATATTTTTTCTTATTTTTTTTCCTTAGTTATTTATTTATTTATATATATATATTTTTCAAATTTTAAGTTTATGTTTCTTTTTTTTTTTGTTGTTGAAAATAAAAAATAAAAAGAAATGAAAAGAAGTTAAAGGAAAATAAAAGAAAAAATATGAAAGATATATATACATATATATATTTTTTAATTTTTTAATTTTTTGATGAAAATAAAAAAAATAAAATAAAAAATTGTTTCATCAAATTTTTTTGATTTTTAGGTTTTTTTTAAATTATTATAATTATTTTTTAAAAATTTTATAAGTTTTTTATGTTTTTGTTTTTTTTTTCTGTTTTTAAGTTTTTTGATTGATGTTTTTTTTTGTCTTTTAGTTTTCTGATTGTTTTTTTTATTTTTAAAGTTTTTAAATATTTTGATTTTTAGATTTTTTAAGTATTTATTATTAATATTAATTTTGATATTATTATGTTTATTGTAACTATAATTTTTTTGGTTAATTTTTTTTTATATATATAAGTAAAGATAAAGGGTAAAATTAATGGGTTTCAGGAATTCAAAATAGTAAAACGATTATTTCCCCGGCAACGGCGCCAAAAACTTAATGGTTAAAACGCATAGGTTTCTTTTTATTTTATTTTAAGATGAGTGGGATTTTATTTTATAAAGAAAAAGAAGAGCGTTTTTCTTTTGTTAGAAACCGAGTTTTAACGAGAGGGAGGCAAGTGCACCTATCGCGTGTAGTACAAGATATTCCGGTGCAGAACATCAGGGTCGTATTGTTCTCGGGGTCGACTTACCTATTTCTACTATTTCCCTGAAATACCTATTATTCTACCGATATTTTTTAGGTTTGATAAAAAGGGAAATGGCATAAACATATAAAAAATGCATAATAATAATAATAAAGTGCAGAAGACCGATGAAGAACTCAGCGCGACGCTATCAAAAAGAGAACTGAACTAAAATAACTTTTAACAAAAAGAGATCCTAAATTTCAAATTAATTAAGGCGGAGACTTGGCCGTGGAGGTTCCTTAGAAATGAGCTCACTTATCTCTAGGACTATCGCTCACCTGAACGCTAAGACTATTCGACCGATCGCTAGACCGACGAAGGATTCCTCTTAACACCCGCATTACGCTAAGAACCCCGCTATTGGGTGGGGAACCCAATCCGGTAGAGTCGCGCGCCTCCTCTCTCGAGGGTTAGCGTGGAGCTCTCTTTACCCAAGAGTGATCGGTCCATATGCACGGCCTCTCTGCTTTGCGTATGGATAACGGAAATAGAGCCCGCACATCGATATGCGGTCCTACGCGTCATTAACCCGGGGCAAACCTTAAGAAATTTAATTAAACAGAAAATAGGACCTTTAATTATCTAAAGCCATTTTATCTATCCCGATGCTCTTCGATATCGAGGGCTAAGGGCGGTTAGTCACTCATCGGAATGGGGACACTTACACTAGAAAGCGATAAAGAAAGTCGTAAAGAAAGTAGGAAGTAAAGCAGTAAATGAAAGCTGAAAATTGCAAGTCCTACTCAAACGAGTAGGACTGAAGAAAGCAGTAAATGCGAATCCCGGCTCAAATGAGTGGGCGGGGGTAAATTAATCTCATACACGCACACACTCTACAGAAATTAAAATCTCACACACGCATTCTACAGAAAAGTAAACACACACACACACACAAAGTTTTCCTACTCAAATGAGTAGGAAGAAAATTAAAGCGATAAAATGACAAGTCCTACTCAAACGAGTAGGCGGGAAAAGAAAGCAATAAAATGATAAATCCCACTCAAACGAGTGGGCGGGAGATGAAAGAAATGCGTCATTTAACTCTTAACGAGTAGGCGGAAATAAATGCATACGCACACACTCTACAGAAATTGAAATAAAGCTGTAAAACTAACTCATACACGCACGCACACTTGTAAAAATGAGAAAAAGTAAAGTGCTCTAAAAATTAAAACGACTGCATTTCTACCGCTAGAATGCGGTAGAAATGCATAAAAAGCGAAAATAAAAATTAAACGGAGCGAAAAGTTTTGCAAATAAACGCAAAAGTGAAGTGCTTGAAAAATTAAAACAACTACATTTCTACCGCTAGAATGCGGTAGAAATGCATAAAAAGAGAAAATAAAAATTAAAGGGACTAAAAAGTTTTGCAAATAAACATAAAATGAAAGTTGGCGAAAAATTAAAACAAGTACTTTTTCATTCGTATAACTCCGTAAAAGTGCGTAAAAAGTGGAAATAAAGTAAAAATAACGAAAAGTTTAACGTCCTAAAAGGAAAATCTAAGTTAGCGAAAAATGAAAACCACTTTAAAAACGCTTTTACAGGTTTATAGGAATGCATGAAAAGCTAATAAAATCCTAGTCTAATAAAACTAAGGTGCATAAAGAACAAATGGCCAGCATAACGGCTAGAAAATGTGATAAAATCCTAAACTAAGCGAGTTATAAAAGTTATGATATGAAAACATAAAATGAAAAGCACAAACGTAGAACGAAAAATTACTTAAGTTCGACACATTCAAATGGATTCCAAACAATATAAGGGAGAAAAAAAACTAACATTATATTAATGAAAAAGAGGTTACAAGGAAAGCTAAAACAAACATCCTAAACTAAGCTAAGAGAGAGAGAGAGGGGGATAAATTTCCCTTACATAACATGGAATCAAAATGGGCAGCACCTCCCCTAGGCAAAGTGGTCAAAAAAGGAGACAAGAAAAGCTTCCTGGAAGCTCTTATTTATAGGCAAATTTTCGAGTGTGACACGCCCTAGGTCACGGGCGTGACAGGGGGCGTGTCAGTACTGTTTAGGAGCTGATCGGGTGATTTGACTGGAAAGTTGACTTCGGCTGAAAACGTGGCGGTCACGCCCCAGGTCACGGGCGTGATGCTGGGCATGTCGGGGAGGTGGATCTGGGGATTTGACGGGAGCCTTGACTTCGGGGCGGTCCACGTGGCCGTCACGCCCTCGGTCACGGGCGTGACATGTGTCAGTCACGGGCGTGACTGGGGCGTGTCGGGGAGGTCGATCTGGGCGCAGTCCGGCAGCAAAGTCGCGCGCGTCACGTCAGGTCAGGTGGCGAAGTCACGCCCGTGTCACACTTTGACACGGGCGTGTCTGGGGGCGTGTCGAGCTCGGTTTGATGATCACCGATCGTCGAGCTGGCAACCTGTGGTCGGCGATCGTCGAGGGCGTGACACGGGCGTGTCGGTCATGTGACACGGGCGTGTCGGTCAATTTTTTGACATTTTCTGGAATTTTTTTGGAATAAAAAATAAAGCTAAATTAGAAATAATATTTACAAAAAGAGGCAATTTATTGAATAAAACTAATAAAAAAGACAAAAATAAACAAAAATGACTTAAATAAAATATGAAAATATAGGTATATTTACAACTTATCAAAGCCTTAAGGCCAGAACATGGTGTATTGTATATATTCATTCCTATGTTTAGAGTGGACATTCCTGGCTTATGGGTTCTATAACTTAACAAACAGCTTCCGCTAGAATGCACACTGACTTAGGATTTGTATATGAAATTGTATCTTAATGAGTAACTCCGCTGACTGTCTGTGGAATATGGTGTGGGCCGTCGGCCGAACCTTCTGTTATATTCAATGTGATGGATGGAGGTGTAACAATTTGGTATCAGCTTCTGGTGTTGGTCTTCCTTCTTCGAATTCGTGGTCGAATTATTTTAAGGGGTGGTGAGCACTTGTATGTGTGCTATTGTTATAACATGAAAGAACCCTCGAATGCTCACTTAGGAATGAAAATACACAAGTTTGAAGAACCAACATGTTGCTATAATTTCTTTTTTGCAATATTAGTGGTTGCTCAATTGTGTGTTTCACGATTTTAGGCGACTAGAAACGGAGTGGGGCAGCCTGAAACACAACATTCTATAGAGAGTAGTGGACCAGTTGAAGTGTTGACACTTCCTCCTTCAACGTAAATGGTTTAGATGATTGTTGATGTTGTTTTTGAAATGATCAATGCCCAATGCTAAAGGTATGTGCAGCCCCGTGTCCCTATGGTGGCTTCAATATCGGTTGATGTACTCGACCAGATTAGGAGAGCCTTGGACCAGCAACTAAACATTTGTCTAGTGCAGGGAGCACACACAGTTGATGAATACTTATTTTCCTTTTTCATGTTGCGACACTGTGCAAGGTTTATGTTGGAGCGTGAGGAGACCAAAATCAATAGATTTTATAGTGGTCGGCACGATGAGGTGTGAATCCTGTCGTTGGGGCCAAAAGTAATGGGATTTAAAATATTGCTTGAGTCAGCTAGCTCTTTGGAGAGAGAGTTGGCAAAAGTCTACTAGACGCCAGAGTTCAGGGAACCTAGCTCTGCAAGTTCTATAAAGTTTGAATAGTGCAAGAGGTGGAGGTAGAGGTCTAGAACATCTAAGAGTCAAACGCTGCATATGTTTTATGCTTGTGGCAAAATAGGCTCTATGACCCGAGATTGCCGCAGTGGTGTTACAAGGATAATGAAGGCTATGTCTGGAGGACTTGCGGGGTGAGTTCCACTTACTAACTACACATATGGCAAAGAGGGACATTATGCTCGAGATTGTCGAAACGGCCCTCTAACGATAACAAACTAAATTGAAATTAGAAGTGTGAATAAGTGAGTAGCAGTAATATACAACAGTACTTTCTAATTTATGAAAGAATGCATACTATGCATGTACGAACCTGTTGTTTCCCCAGACTAAGAAGTCTTTTGATTGAGCATATCGTATCCCTTCCTGTGCTTGGATTTCTATAATAACCATGATAAATAAATATGCAATTGGGATAATACTGCCTTAAGAGTAAAGGGTGAATGCTAGTAGAAAGTTTTATGTTAAGGTGAAGATAGGAAGTCATGATTTTGACTTGGAAGCATCTGTGGTGCCGATATCCGAGTTTGATGTAATCTTAAGTATGGACTAGCTCTCGGAGCAGCGTGCATGTATTAATTGCAACTCTAATGAAGTCATAATGGGGCAAATTACCGAACGTGAAACTAAGTTCGTGGGCATACGAGGATCAGGGAAGATGTTGATGTTTGCTCTCCAAGTACTCAAAGCGATTCGGAAGGGCGCTGAATTGTTTTTCATGCTGTTAGAGGTTGTTGATCCAAAGCTCAGTTGGAGTGACGTCCATATTGTATCGGAATTTGCGGATGTGTTTCCTAGTGATCTTTTTGGGATTCCATTTTAGTGAGAGATTGACTTCGCTATTGAGCTGGTATCAGGTGCAAAACCTTTGTCACGCTCACCATACCGAGTGGCGCAAAATAAAATGGCAGAACTGAAAGTTTAGTTGCAAGAATTGCTATAGCAATGCTATATACGTCCAAGTATGTCACCTTGGAGTGCATCAGGTCTCTTTTTAAAGAAGAAGGATGGAGGCTTGCGTCTATGCATTGATTATTGTGAATTGAACAATCTGGCAAAGAAGAACAAGTATCTGACTCCGCGAATCGATGATTTGTTTGATAAGCTAGTTGGATCAACTGTCTATTTGAAGTTGGATTTGAAGTCCAACTATTAGCAGTTGAGGATTCGGGAAAGTGATATCCCCAAGACAGTATTTTGTACACTCTTTTGTCATTATGAATTTACTGTGATGCATTTTGGGCTCAGTAATGCGCCATCCGTGTTTATGGATTTAATGCACAGGACTTTTAGAGAGTATCTGGACCTATTTGTGATTGTCTTTATTGATGACATACTGGTATATTCTCAGTCTGAAGAGGAGCATACAAAACATTTGAGGTTAGTTTTGCATACTCTGAGAAGAATTCGCTTATATGTCAAATTATCAAAGTGTGAGTTTTGGCTATCTTCGGTGGATTTTCTTGGTCATGTCGTCAGTGGAGATGGTATTGTTATGGATATAGCAAAGGTTGCTGCGATACGAGAGTGTCCTGTACTTACTTTGATAGCGGAAGTCAGGAGTTTCTTAGGACATGCTGGCTACTATAGGCGCTTCTTAGAGAGCTATTCGAGTATTACTTTACCTCTCAAGACATTAACAAGTAAGAATCAGAAGTTACTTTGGACGCCATAGTGTGAACGATCTTTTGAGTAATTGAAGAGTTGTCTAACCACGATGCTTGTTTTTTGTTCGCCATGTGTAACAGAAGGCTTTGAAATCTATAGTAATGCATCAAGGAGTGGCTTAGGATGCGTTCTCTTACAATATGGGCATGTGATCACTTATGTCTCTCGCTAACTAAGAGTACACGAGAGGAATTATCCGGTTCACGACCTTGAATTGGCGGCGGTGATATTCACTCTTAAGCTATGGTGACACTCTATGTATGGCGTGAAGATTGAAATATTTACGGACTATAAGATCCTTAAATACCTGTTGCATTGATGTGTCGGCAAGTGCACCGGTTGCTGTCAAGCAATAATTTTTGGAATAGCTTCCCTGAATGTCGATCTCGAGGGAATGCAGGATGGGTATCGTGATAGCGTCGTAGAAGATCGTTACTAAGAGTTAAACGAAACAATAAAGGTTGGCTTTTGATTTTTAATGCTATAAAATACAAAAAAGAAAACTAATGTGAGTCGTAAGCACCGCTTCGCTTGGTGGATGGAACTAGTGCATGCCGTTATGCCGTGCTTCGTTAGGCGAATGGACGGAGAGCAAGCGGATGGAGTGAACACATTTACCGAGAGTGAGGGTCGTAATCACATATTCAACTAGCAACAATATCCTTTGCTAGAGTTGTTCTTGTGCGTGAGTGGGGTGATGTAAATGGAGGCAAGTGCATCACAGCTAACAACACAGGATGTAACTAACCCAAGCAAACTTCATTCATAGACAAATAAAAGCTATTTTAGGTTCATTAAAAGCTTAAGAATACACTTCACTATGGAGAAGAGGTAGAATAAACCGAAAGGGGGAAAGCCTAGCCGTGGTTCTTGGCTAGAGCGGTGGGTTGTCAGTTCACTTCTCGACTCGGACCGTGTTTGCGTCCGGAGTAAATGGGTTGTCAATCCACTTGTCTTCCTCCGTCTTCTTCCCTTGCCTTCAGTCTTTTCTCCATTTTTGCCCAAGTGAGAAGAACCGAAAGATCTCTGTTGCATACTGTTGGTGGCCGGAAACTCTCTGAAGGGTTTAAGATGACTTCGGATCCCCAGAGAAAGATTCCTGGAGGGTGGAGATGAGTGGAGGACCTGTGGTGGAGATAAACGACGCTTCACGTATTGCAACGGGCCGGAAAATGAAAAGGCATTGACCTAATTCGCTGAGCACGGGATTAAATACGGGAAGAAGAAAATCAAAGCACACGATCAGTGGCGCATGAACGGTGGTCGTGCGCACTGGATCCCATGATCGTGCGATTAGTAATGGCAGAACTCAAAAAAATGAGATAAATGCGCATGAGCAGTGGCGCATGACAAGAGGTCATGCGCACTATGTCCAATGTTCGTGATATTGCCTCAGACAAAACTTAGGAAAATGGATAATAGTGTGCACGATTAGTGGCTCAAAACCTGTGGTCGTGCGCTATAGATCCAATGTTCATGCAAAGTGTTCCTGTACCGTTTGGGGTTCAATGAACTGACCATGCGCGACCAAAGGTCGTACGCTAAAGAGTCCACTGACCATTCGTGTGTAAAAATGCACGATCAGTGGCCCTTAGGCAAAAAACATTCACAAACAATCCTGGAACACGCACACGACCTTTGTACCTATAGCGAAAACAGAAGAGCCACCGAAATTGGCATTCCACATTCTCCAAGCACAGAAGAACACCAAGTAGGGCAAAAGTATAATAACTAGGAAATCACTCTAAAAACAGGCCAAAAGTGCACTTAACATGGAATGGACATAATAACAAATATGAACAATTATGGCTCTAAAGTGTAGTGCATCAACGAGGAAACTAGCCCGGATAAGTCCAAAAATTTGTATATAACTTGGACTCCGCACACCCCCAGACTTAAACATTTGCTCGTCCCGAGCAAATCATCACTCCGTGAACTAGAAAATAGTTTGTTGGCTTAGTAATTTGCAATTAAAGTAATGAGAGATATCAAATATTTCATGGGCATCGAAAATATAATAGATAAACTTTTTAATTATATTACAGAATTTATACTTTTCGACAGGCATAAATAAATATTGTATCTACTCAAAATTGGAATTCTGGAGAATTGTTCGGTCATATATAGGAAGAAAGTAGGCAGGTCACTCAGGTGAGCATTATCAAAGATCGGGGCTTAGGATCACCTCCAAAGAAATGCATCAATGTCAGGAACCATACGCTTGCTCGTTCACATTCTCTCCACGGTACTAGTTCGTCTCAAGTGTGAATCTGTAGGGCTTTAGGATAATCATGGGGCTTAGGCTAAGGTTTGGTAGTCAAAGATAAACATGGAGGCTACACGCAACCCAAGCGAGCTAATAACAAGCTAAACCAATACAGCCCCTCAGAATTGCACGTGTGACACACCCCCAGACTTATCTTGAAAATCGGGTGTGTACACGGCCTAACCACACCAATATCAAGATAAACATGATGGGGATTCTATTTCTCATTGTAATTCATATTAGATTTTTTTTTTCATTTCTCTCATTTTTCTCTTTTTTTTTGCAATCCACAAATTTTTAGTAAATAGAATTACTTGTATTCATCCACCACATCACTTGAATTCCACACATCACACCTCGTCAAAATATTAAATTCACAGGAGCTCATGGATTTGGTTGCGATAGCAGGATTGTCTTTAGGCTTTGGTGAATAAGGTGGAGCTGAATCAAAGGAGGGGTAGGCACAAACTTGGCTTGCAATGGTTAGCAGCTAGGAAAAGGTAAACAAGGCTCAAACTAGACAAATTGATGGCATATGTCATGCTCGCGCTTGACTAAACATGCACCAATGCTTCGAGAGTAGCTTGGGGCAAGTTCTTAGCCACCGAGAAAGATGATCCTTCCTCCCGACTCGAGCAAAATGAGTCTAGTGACGGCTATACACATCCCTACACTACCGTTCGATTTCACTAGATTCAACATTTTTGAGTAGTACAAACAATATTTACATCTGCAAAAAAAGTATAAATCTACGAGCGTAAAGAAAAATTAAATCTATATTATTTCCATAAAGACCATGAGTACTCGATTAGGAGCACTGCATGAGTTTCGCACTACTCTATCATAAAATCATAAGCCAACACCACTATTTTAAAGTTTACACACAAGCAATGCATTTGACTCAAGCCGCGCGAGTGGATAAAATCGCGCTCAAGTTGGTGATTCAGTGTGTGCTATAGTGATTTTGAAATAAATAAATAACAAACTGGTATGCTATAAAATGTGTGCTCGTGTAGTGACCACAGGCATGCTCTCCCCCTAGACTTGAATGTGACAACTCGTAAAACTAAACATTACAAATAATATAAATATCTAGGGGTAAAAAGTACCTATGCTCATAACTGAGCATACCAGTCGTGCTGCCAGGTTGTCCTTTAGCGGTTGGTTTGCCGCGCTTCAAAAATTTTCAGCACCTGCAAATTAGAGATTCCACGCAAAACAAGAAAATAGAAATACACATATAAAAAGAAACACAGCACACAAAATAGGACCAAGTGGTCCAACTTGGGTTGTCCCCATAAGCCCTTTTCTTTACCATCCTTAAGGTGGACTGAATACCTGTATTAAACATGATATATAAAAATAACATTCGACACCCAGATGGGCGCCCACAGAAATATAATTGTTCCAGGACTGAATTTGCTAAATAAAGTACAATACAATTCTACAGATTAATAAAACACTAGAAGATCAGTAGATATAGTAGACTCGCTACATGGAGAACTCCCCTCACTCCTCCTCACTATCGCTAGCACAAATCTTGATGGGAGACGGATGACGAGCAGGTGTCGTTGGAGAGAAACGAGCCAGAGGCAGTGTAATATTCAGCCCGCCTCTCACAGCTTTTTGATATATAAAGTCTTGCATGCAGTATTGAGAGGCTTCCAAATCAGCAAGGCGCTCAGTCAGATATGGAACGCACTACTCTTGAGTTGTGCTGTACTAGCGGCTAGTCTGCCCCTCATGCTTTACTGAAGGCTGCTGCTACCATAGACTCGACTGCGGTGGCTCTGCTGCTCTCTACCTACCCATGGCAGAAGACTCGGCCAGTTCTCCCTCATCTTCCTCCTCATCTCATCCTCTAGGCGCATGTCCAGGCATGATAACAACAAACTTCCGGCTAGCCTTCCTCCCAACAACTCGCAGCAAATGGAAACAAACTATATTGTCCCTAGTGATTATAGTGGGATCTGTGACTAGCTCCATCGGAGGTAGCTGGCTATAAATCCCCAAACTCTTCACGATGCGGGTAATGTAGTAAGCACCCCCGATCGCGCCCACGAGGCCATAAGTGGCCTCTTTACGGAAGAAATGGGTCAGCATATACCCCAGATGAATGGGGTACTACTGCTGCATGCTATATAGGGAGATCAAATCTTGCCACCCCACTACGTTCTTGCTCAAGGCCCTTGCGGTGAGCGAGTGACTGAGTAAGTGCTGCATATACCTCAGAGCGGGGGAGACAATCCTTATAGATTTGTCCCTTCGGGCGACAAACTCCTCGTTCCCCCCAGTAAGAGAACACCAAGCGGCACGCGGAGTTATGCCTTCTGGAAAATCGATGCACAACTACTGAAAGTAAATCCTGGATGCTTCAGCCTCGGTGTAGACGCTGGTGTGAATGGCTAGCTCGGGAAAAGTATTGGTAAAGATGTGGCCCATCATACGGAAGGAATAAGTAGGTAGGCGGAGGTTATCTGAAGTTGTTCCCCAAATCAAAAGGTGTACAGGAATTCCAGGGTTAGCTCTCGAAACCTGAGCTCGTCGCACTAGAACATTTTGCCCCAATGATCGAAGGAGTAGAGAAGGAGGACGGCCTCCGCAAATGCTCAATTATTTCCGATCGATGGAGTTCACTCTAATAAACTAGTCGTTGAGAGAGGAAGGGCTTATCCTTCAAGGAATTGAAATGCTGGGTGTGCTCGTCCTTAGAAAATGTCGCCATTCTTCCAAACATTTGTGCAGGAGTAGCCGAAGAACGGCCAGAGCGTTGGTAGGCTTTCATCACACGACAGCTTCTTGGATCCATGGCAGCACAACGATGAGAAAGGAGGCCGGAAAATGCAAGAGCTTACCGGTGTAGGGAGGAGCGACGAGAGACGTGAAAGTGAAGGGATAGATACTACTCTAGAGGGGGGGTGAATAGAGTTATCAAATTTTGCACAGACAAAACTTAATAGTCTACCCAACTCCCTTGGAGTGAAGTGCGGAATGAAAAGATTATAGATATAAAGTTAACCCTAGAGCCTAACACAAGTGATGTGTACAAACACAAGCTAACTGTAATTACAGTTAAGCTTGGAAAACCCTAATCAGCAACTAGCAACCTAGTTATATCTAATCACAGCCACAATATAGGAATTAAACAATGGAATCCAAACGACACAAGGAAATTTATAGTGGTTCCCCAAACAACTTGGGTACGTCCACTCTTCTACCCACACGGTAGGAATCCACTCAGGTTTTTGATCAGGTGCCCTGCCACCAACAGGATCTGCTTCAGGTAGATCCAGAAACCCTTTAGACTTTTGATCAGGTGTCTAAAAACCAAGCACAGGTTTTTGATCAGGTGCCCTGCCACCAAGGGATACTTTTGAAGGGAGTAATAACCCTGTACAGGAGGGGGAAGAAGGTTAAGATGTCTTCTCTATTTTACAAAGATTAGAGAAGCACAAAAGCTTGCACTGAGCTAGAATGCTCTAAAGAATCAAGGCTCCCCCTGGCTCAAAGATGTCCAGGTGAAGTCTTGCTTCAGTGCAGAAAACTCTTCAGAAAGTTCTGAAGGAAAAGCTACAGGAAGAAAGTAAATAACAAAATCAAAGATCTTCAAGCAGCTATCTTCTTCTTCTTCTTCAAAGGAACTCTGAGTTTGAACTTCCTGAAAGCAGGAGAACTCAGGTGAAGAAGAGATGAAGATCTTAACACTTCTCAGTTAGATGGAAATTGCTGAGAGCAGAAATCTTTTTCTTGATGAAGGCTTGAAAGCTTGAATGAACAACTGGTTAGCTATTAGCTCGCTTGAATCCTTCTTCAAAGGGTCCTTTATATAACATCAGCAAGCAACGGCTCTCTTCCATTTGAATTATTTGTCTTCTTCTGAGCCTTGAGACCTGGGCTGTAAATATCAAGAAGACAGAAACATCTCTGCAGCAAAACATTCTATAAAAGGAATAAACCTCTTTCTAAGAAGCTGCAGGCTTAAATCAAATAACAGAAGGACTAAATAAAGTCACATCAGAAATAATCTCTTTATAGCAAAAAGAAGACTTTTCAGTCTAACGGCTATAAAGGGCTGACAATAGATAAAGTAATTTATAATGACAGCTAATAAGACAAACAACTTTATCTTAAAAAGATTTGACTCAGGCAAAAGAGATGGAGCAAATATTGCCTGGTAATTTTATCATACAGCTTAAAACAATGTGCCAGAAAATGTATTAATTAATTAAATATAATAAATAAATACAAAATACAAAGGCAGACAGAAAACGTCGAACGACCCTCGAAGATTGTCGAACGACGCACGGAGATCGTCGAACTATCGGGCAGATAGTCGAACGATCTAGATAGTCGACCTATCGAAGAAGATAGTCGAACTACCCCGGCAGATAGTCGAACTATCAGAGCAGATAGTCGAACTATCAGATAGTCGATCTATCTTGGACAGATAGTCGAACTATCAAGCGCACAGAGATAGTCGACCTATCAAGCAGATAGTCGACCTACCTCAGAAAACAGATAGTCGATCTATCAACAGATAGTCGAACTATCAAAACAAACCAGATAGTCGATCTATCAGCAGATAGTCGAATTATCAGATAGTCGAACTATCAGGACAGATAGTCGAACTATCAAAGACAACAGATAGTCGAACTATCAATCAGATAGTCGAACTATCAAGACGAAACAGATAGTCGATCTATCAACAGATAGTCGAACTATCAAAGCGGAACAGATAGTCGACCTATCAACAGATAGTCGAACTATCAGATAGTCGATCTATCAGAACAGATAGTCGAACTACCTCGCCAAGCAGATAGTCGAACTATCAAAGCAAAACAGATAGTCGACCTATCAACAGATAGTCGAACTATCAACGCAGACAAAGCGTCGACCAACTGATAGACGATCGTCGATCAGCCGATAGACGATAGTCGAGCGGCGTTCGACTATAGTCGAACGAAAAAACTACTTAACCAAATTCTCAATCTGGAAAAGTGAGGACTCTACAGCTAGACTCCTAACCATTGACCATAGGTATTTCTTGGGTCAAGGGGCACAAAGGAGAGGACTAAACTCAAATCAAAACTAGGGTACCAACAATCTCCCCCTATTTGAGTTAAGTCTCTCAACATCTAAAACATAAAGCTAGCTAAAGAGCAATAAAATAATACAGTAAATAGTTAATAATTAACTAGCAGATTATCAAACAGATAAACAAATATAGCACAGCAGTTAATCAAACTATGGATCAACAGAGTCAGGCTTAGCTACAGAAGAGCTAGAAACAAAAGAGATTTTCCTTAAGGGATCATCAGATTCTTTCTTTGACAGTTTCAGGTCCTGCGCACCAATGATCTTCAGTTCTGCAGCTCTTGGGACTACTGCTTCAGGATGCTTTTCCATATATTTTGATGGATCAAAAATCTCAGGATTAACCTGGACTTTTCAAATTCTTTCTTTCTGTAAGCAGACATGGTAGTTAGACCAGTCGTATCTTTTCCTTCTGCTCTAGCTTTTCTTATTTGAGCTGCTCCAACTAGTTCTTGAAAGCGAGCCATCCTAAAGTTCGGATCAAGCTCAGGATTTTCATACACAGGCTCAGGAGAAGCAGCATCAGCTATTTTATCTTGAACAACTAGATAAGACATTAGAGTATACTTAGCAAAAGGTTCTTGCTAGAAATTTTAGAACAAAGTAAACTATTTACCTTTTGATACAATTTCCTCAGACTGAACTGGTGTTGGAGATGGAATTCTCTTCTTTGGAGAAGGAGGAGGGGAAAAGGTTGGTCTTTGAACCACAGCCTCCTTCATTTGTCTTTGAGAGCCATACACTGATTTGCCTTGCGAGCTTTGATAACTTTGTCTTGGCTGGGGCTGAAAAGAAGCAGATCTTCCAGAAGAGGCAGCAGGATTAGCTGATAGGTTCCCAGAGGCTCCTGCACCTGGAGGAGGAGGAGGACCTCTGGGAGTCCATCTTGAAACAGGACTATCATACATCTTAGTTCTTTTCCTTTCTTTCTGTTGATTCTTTGAAAACCACATCCAGTGCTGAAAATCCTTTGATTTAGGGTCAATGCCCTTCAGAATGTAATAGGGAGTATCATTATCTTTTCTGGGAGGAGGAGGAGGAGCAGCTTTCCTTTTCTTTGAAGCAGCTTTCTTTCTCTTTGATTTCTCAGAAACATCAGAATCATCATCATCATCAGAATGAGATGAGGGAGGATTTTCAAAAGGATCATAGGCTTCTGAAACAGCCTTTTCTTTAAGCTTCAGAGCAGATTTTTCTCTTTCCTCTTCCATGGCATCCAGAGCCAGAAGGGAATCTAAGTCTAACCCTGGTGAGTCATCCCAGATGGTTGACTTTTCAACTTGCAGATCTTTTTCTTTCTCTTTTAAAGATTGTACTCTTAAATCCCAGGCTTCTATTGCTTGAACTTCTTCCAAATTCAGAACATGAGAGTCATCTTTGACTTCATCTTTCTCAGACTCATCTTCTCTATTATCTAAAAAGGATTCCAATTCAGGATCTACTTGAGTATCAGGAACACTTGGATCAGCTTCAGAAACAACTGCTATGATCTGAGCAGCTAAATCTTCTTTAATAACATCTGTAGAATTATGAATACAGATCTGCTAAATAAACAGAAATCATTCCTTCCAGGAATTCACAAACTAACAAATTAATCGACTCATCAACAAAACGGATGAAAGAGTTACCTTCATACTTGACCATCTCCCATGATTCATCTAGATATGCAGTTATAGTTCCTTCTAGGAATCTAGCAACCACAGGAGTGGAGAGGTCTTCTAGGCAGACTTTTACTACAATCTCAGATAACAAGATTCCATCTGCTATTTCCTTATCAGACAAAATTGGAGCTATTTCTTTCTCAGCTGGAGCTATTTCTTTCTCAGCTGGAGCTATTTCTTGAGCTATTTCTTTCTCAGCTGGAGCTATTTCTTTCTCAGCTGGAGCTATTTCTTCCAGGGCTGTCATGACTGTATCTTTTATAGCTGGAGGGGAGGCAGGAAGGTCTGAGGCATCTTCATGGAACATCTCCCCCTGCCTGATTTCAGTGGATACTGAAACCAGGCCCCTTGAGGAAGATGGCTCAGCAGATTTTGAAAGGGATTTGATGGAGGTAGTTAAGATATCAATGGAGGCTGCAAGGGGAGCGATTGCCTCTTCAATCATGGTCTTGATTGACGGGGTAATCAGCTCCACAATGCGGGAGATAAGCTCAGGAGAGATCTCAAGAGATGATGGATGTAAAGTGGATGGAGCTGCAGCAGATATGGTAGTGGTGCTGGGATGAGAAATGGTGTGGACAGGGGATCGAGCAGGAGATGGAGCAGGAGAGTTAATTGGGGAATTAACTGGGGAATGAACGGGAGACAGAGGAGGAGTAGGAAATCTCTCAGATCCTAACAAATCAAAGCTAGGAGCAGATATCCTAGCTAGATGAGCAGGTAGAGGAGATGCTGGAGGGGAAAGAGGAACAACCGTAGTTGTTTCTGGAGCAGAAGAAGAAGGTCGTACTTCAGCTGAAGTTGATGGTACTTCAACTGAAGCAGACAGCAAAGCAGAGGAGGAGGATGGAAGAGCTGAGCCAGCTTCAACATGGTGAGGAGTGACTGATTCAGTCCTGGTGTCCTCAGATGTTGCTGGAGCAGGTTTCACAAAGTTCTCTTCCACTTAGAGAACAAGTTGGGGTCCATCTTCTTGCTTGCATTGATTGTTGTTGCAGTTGAACTCAGCAGCTGGGGGTATTTTTCCTTGAGGAAGATTCCAATGACCCTTCCTAGGGTGACTTCCTTCTTACCAGTCTTTTTCCTGATTAAATCAAACACAACTGCTGCCCAATCGATCTTTTTCCGATTAATAATCGCACACATGAGTGCGAATTGCTGCCTTGTTATATTATCGTGAGCAGAGTGCTTACCCAGGAGCACTTTTCCTACTAACTCAGCGAGAAACTTGATTTTGAAAGGAAAATTCACTTTGAGCAGCTTCGTGGGAATGCCCTCAGCATGTCCCAGCTCAACTAGCATTCTTCCGAATTCCTGAGCATCTTGCTCATAATCCTCTTCACCATTAACTAAACCAAAAATTTCAGACAAAACGGCCGGATTCAGGATTACCTCTTCTCCGCCGATGGTACCAGTCATCGATTCGTCTGTGGAAGACGACGTGAAAACCCATTCTTTGATTTCTGGGATGTTTATCTTAATCCTTGCAGACATTAACTTCTCTAATCCCTGATCCCGGCACAGCTGTAGAACTTCTACGATTCCTGCATCGCAGCTGCTGAACGCGTCGAAATCCACGCTAAATCCTACATCAAACTTCACGACTGCAAGAATTGCTGGAGAGACCGCCATGGATTCGCTGGAGAAAGCTCGAGAAAGCTGCAGATAATGAAGAAGACGAAACGCCCGGAAATCGCAAGCGGGAAAGCAGAATGCGAAAGGGCACGCTCCGTCGACGATAAAACACAAGATCTTTTAACCTAGGTCGACTATCGGCTTTATATTAGACCGGGAATAGTCGATCTATTAAAAAGATACTTGACCCGATAGTCGAACGGCCGTTCGACGATCGGCTAAGAAGCAGAGTAGTCGAACCATCGTTCGGCTATTTCTGGCTTCACAAGCAACAAGCTGTCGTCGTTCAGAGATCGACGATGAGCTCAACCTGTTCGACGATGGTCGAACGTCGATCGACGATCTTCAAACAGATAAGCTATCATTAAGCAGAGGTCGACGATAGGCTTAATCCGTTCGACGATCTTCGATCATCGTTCGACGATCTTCAAGCAGATTTCAACATAGGCAGATATAGTCACACTTAGTCTCGTCCATTAATCATGCCTAGTTGAACTAAAAAGAACAGATGCTTCTGTTCATCTAAAGGCTTGGTGAATATATCACCTCTCTGAAACTCAGTGGATATGAACTCAAGACAGATCTTGTTCTTTTCCACACAATCTCTCAGGAAATGGTGCCTAATCTCAATGTGCTTCGTTCTAGAGTGGTGCACTGGATTTTGTGCAATTGAGATAGCACTGGTACTATCACACATGATCTTGGTGTTCTTGTGTGAGTAACCATAATCCACAAGCTGGTTTTGAATCCATAGGATCTTTGAACAACAACTGGCAGCTGCTATATATTCAGCCTCTGCAGTTGAAGTTGAGACAGAAGCCTGCTTCTTACAGAACCAAGAGACCAATCTCTCTCCCAGGAACTGGCAAGTTCCTGAGGTGCTCTTCCTGTCAACTCTGCAACCAGCATAATCAGAATCAGAATATCCAATTAATTCAAACTCTGACTCAGCTGGGTACCAAAGTCCTAGATCTGGACATCCCTTCAGGTATCTCAGGATTCTCTTTAGAAGAATCAGATGAGATTCCTTAGGGTTGACCTGGAATCTAGCACAAAGGCATGTAGCAAACATTATATCTGGCCTACTTGCAGTTAGATATAATAGGGAACCAACAATGGCCCTATAATTCTTTTGATCAACTGGCTTGCCGTGATCATCAGAATCAATAACTACATTAGTAGCCATGGGTGTAGGCATTGCTGAAGCATCAGCCATCCCAAATTTCTTTACCAATTCCTTGGCATATTTGGATTGGGAGATGAAGATACCATCAGCATCTTGCTTAACTTGGAGACCAAGAAAGTAAGACAGCACACCCATGCTACTCATCTCAAACTTGGAATGCATCAAGTTGGAAAACTTTTTGCACAGTTTGGGATCAGTGGAGCCAAAAATAATATCATCTACATACACCTGAACTAATAGGATTGTGTCCTTGTGATGCTTGACGAAAAGGGTTCTATCAACTACTCCCCTAGTAAAGTTGTGCTCTAACAGGAAACTAGCTAAGGTCTCATACCAGGCCCTAGGAGCTTGCTTTAGTCCATAAAGAGCTTTCTGCAACTTAAAAAACATGAGAAGGCTGAGTTGAAGAAACAAACCCTGGTGGTTGTTCAACAAACACCTCTTCCTTAAGCTCACCATTTAGGAATGCACTTTTGACATCCATTTGGAACACCTTAAACTTCATGAAGGCTGCATAGGCCAAGAAGATCCTTATTGCTTCTAGCCTTGCAACAGGAGCAAAGGTTTGGTCATAGTCTATACCTTCCTCCTGTCTGTAGCCCTGAGCTACAAGCCTAGCTTTATTCCTTACTATAATTCCATTTGCATCTAACTTGTTTCTATACACCCACTTGGTGCCTATGATCAGTTGGCCTTTAGGTCTTGGAACCAAAATCCAAACTTTACATCTCTCAAACTGATTGAGCTCCTCTTGCATTGCAATGATCCAGTGGGGATCTAGCTCTGCATCTTTAAAGGTGAGGGGCTCAACCTGTGAGAGGAAACAAGCATGCATCACATCCTGTCTTAATTGGTGTCTTGTTTGCACACCAGCTGATATGTCTCCAATCACTTGAGATGTGGGGTGATCTCTAAGTGTGACAATATCAGCAGGTGGGATGTGATCTTCAGCAACAGTTGGGATTAATTCCTCAGGAGGAATTTGATCTACTGTTGGTGGTACAACAACAGCTTCAACAGCTTCAGCAATGTCTTCATCACTGTCTGATTCAGTGATCTGAAGAGTTGATAGTTGAAGAATTTCTTGAGGGGCATCAGGTACCTGCAAAGAACTGGAGGAAGGAGAATTTTCCTTCTCCTTGTAAAACATCTGAGACTCATCAAAAGTCACATGCACAGATTCTTCTATCTTACAGGTAGACTTGTTATAAACCCTATAAGCTTTGCTTACTTGGGAATATCCAAGCATGATTCCCATTGAATCTTTTGCTTCAAATTTTCTAATATATTCTTTATTATTATTATGAATATAAACAATACAGCCAAAAACTCTTAAGTAATTAATTTTTGGTTTCTTTCCTTTAAGCAACTCATAAGGAGTTTTACACTTAAGTTTGTGTATCAAACTTCTATTCAAGACATAGTTGGCTGTACTAACAGCTTCTGCCCAATAGGATAGAGGCATGTTAGCATCTGCCAACAATGTACTAGCAGCTTCAATGAGTGTTCTATTCTTCCTTTCAACTACCCCATTTTGTTGGGGAGTTCTAGGAGCTGAGAAGCTATGTTTGATACCTTCTCTCTCACAGAATTCTTGCATGAGAAGAGAGTCAAACTCAGTACCATGATCACTTCTGATCAAGGCCACATGAGTAGAGTACTCAGTCTGCACACAAAGTAGAAAGTCTGTAAGGGCTTTGAAGTTATCAGACTTAGTTCTCAAAAAGAAAACCCAACTGAACCTAGAGAAGTCATCTACAATTACTAATGTGTAATACTTCCCTCCTAAACTCTGTACATTTATTGGGCCAAAAAGGTCCAAATGTAATAAATACAGGATTCTAGGAGAATCACTTTTATTTACAGATTTAAAAGAATTCTTGGTTTGCTTGCCTAGCTGACAAGCCTTGCATAGGCTCTCCTTCTTGTAGGGGCAAGAAGGTAAACCTCTAACAAGGTTGTGCTTAGATAACCTAGATATATTTTTAAGGTTTACATGGCTAAGCCTCTTATGCCATAGGGAATTATTATTAAGGGTTACTTCATTAAACAGGCAGATTTCAGAATGAGATGAATTGAAATCTACTAAATATATATTACCTATTCTAATACCTTCTAAAACAACATTATTATTTAAAGTAATATTGCAAGAGAAATTAGAAAATGAAACCTGGTAGCCAGCATCACATAGCTGGCTGACTGAAATCAGATTATGCTTAAGTCCATTGACATAAGCAACTCTCCTGAAAGTAACTGCTCCAATTGTGATCTTGCCATAGCCTTCTGTCTGACCACAGTTGGAGTCTCCAAATATAACCTTTGGGCCGAGCTTAGCTTTGAACTTTGACAGTAGATCTTTATTTCCTATCATATGCTTAGAGCATCCACTATCCAAATACCACTTATTTTGAGTGATTGGATAGGCCTTCACCTGCAAGACAATTATTTAGACAGAGTGGACCTAGGTAACCTTGGGTCCCTTGTTTTTCACATAAGAAAAACTGGAAATATATGAGAATGCAGGCTGAGGGTGATAACCTAGTGGGTGAGATCTCCTAGGTGGGATTCTCCATGCAGATGATGGGTCAACAAACCTAGGGTTTCTATTCTCATTTTGGTTTCTATGGAATTGATTATGATTTTGAAAATCATATTGAAATCGTCGATCGACGTTCGACGATGGGCGCTCAGATCGTCGAGCTTCGTTAGACCATGGAGCTTCCGATCGTCGAGCGGCGTTCGACGCTCTTTGCATTTCTTTAAAGAATTTCTTTCTCTTTTCTCTCTTAGCTTTATTTAGGGTTTTATTAACTAGATTTACTTGCTCAGTGTTCTTCTTTCCACTAGCTGAAATGAAGTTCACTGGAGTTGAAAGATTATTTTTAAGAAGGACTGGGGGTTCACTGGGAGAAGCTCCTAAGCCTAGTTTATCATTACCTGACCTAGTGTTAGTCATACTGGTAATTTCTAACAGCTTAAGGCTTCTACCATTCAGGGATTCTTCTAATCTCTTAGACTTAGCTAACTCTATATTAAGAAATTTAATTTCTTCACTACAAGTAGTGAGATCTTCCTTTAACCTAATGTTTTCAGAGGCTATTGATTCTGAGTCAGCTAACCTATTTCTAAGTTCTTTTATTTCCTTTTCTGAGCTAATTAAATCTAAACATAAGGATTTAAATTCTAATTTAAATTCTTCTGAAGTAAAATCATAAGAAGAAAGTACCTCATCTTCAGTAGGCATCTCTTCATCAGAATCAGAACTCTCTGCAGCAGAGTGGTTGCTGCAGGCATCTATTGCCATTAGGCAAACTTCTTTTGCCTTCTTCTCTTCCTCATCTTCACTGGAGCTTGATGAGGAGGATTCTTCATCAGAATCACTCCAGGTTTCAGCAATGAAACCTCTCTCCTTCTTCTTGTTTTTGTAGGAGGATGGCTTGGAGTGCTTCCTGTGTTGTTTCTTTTCTTTTCTCTTTTCTTTGTTCTTCTCCTCTGGACACTCTGGCAAGATGTGTCCAGGCTTCCTGCAACCATAACAAATAATTTCTTTAGCAGGAGAGCGATCATACCTTGGTTTGTCTTCATATCGTGAAGACTTCTTTCTGAACTCCTTTCTCCCCATCTTGAGAAACCTTTTGGCAAACAATGCCATAAGTTCCTCATTAGATTGGCTGCCTTCAGAAACATCTGCAGCCTTAAGAGCTAGAGATTGCTCTTTTCTTGTTGGAGTGGGGGTCTTGGCTTCAGCTTTTGCTTCTCTGGTCTTCAGCACTTGCTCAAAAGACTTGAGCTTGCCGAGGAGAGCTTCAGTTGAGATCTCATTAGTACTTCTGGCTTCCTTGATGGGCCAGATTCTTAGATCCCATGTGCTAGGGAAGCACATAAGAATCTTATCATTGACCTCTGTCAATGATATGTCCTTGTCCAGGGTCCTCAGCTCATTGATGATTGAGCTGAGCCTGGTGTACATAGCTTCAACTGATTCAGCATCAGTTTTCTTGAAGTTCTCATACTGTGAGATCAGGTTGGACCTTCTGTCCTTCCTTTCATCAGCTGAACCAGCTACAATCTGGTTCAGTGTGTCCCACATGGCCTTTGCTGAGGAGCAGTCACCCACCTTCTGGAACACCTCATCAGACATTGTCTGAGCCAGTATGTTCATTGCCTTGGCATATGCTATTTTGGCCTTCTTGTATTCATCATTGTAATCTGGAGGAGGCACTGCACTCATATCAGATGATGAGGCAGTGGCAGCAGCAGGTGCTCTTGGGGGACCTGACAAAATAGAGGCAAAGATGCTTTCATCAATAGAGTTCATATATAATTTAATCCTTACCTTCCAGATGCCAAACTTAGCTAAGTTGCATGCTGGAGGTCTAGTGCTAGAATAATCCTTGGACTGGGCCATGATAGTGAATATCTATAAGCTCTTGGTATCTATCAGGATCTTGTGACTTAGGTGTTAGCCTATACAGTCAGTCAACCTCCCTCTGATACCAATTGAAAGTGAAGGGATAGATACTACTCTAGAGGGGGGGGGGTGAATAGAGTTATCAAATTTTGCACAGACAAAACTTAATAGTCTACCCAACTCCCTTGGAGTGAAGTGCGGAATGAAAAGATTATAGATATAAAGTTAACCCTAGAGCCTAACACAAGTGATGTGTACAAACACAAGCTAACTGTAATTACAGTTAAGCTTGGAAAACCCTAATCAGCAACTAGCAACCTAGTTATATCTAATCACAGGCACAATACAGGAATTAAACAATGGAATCCAGACGACACAAGGAAATTTATAGTGGTTCCCCAAACAACTTGGGTACGTCCACTCTTCTACCCACACGGTAGGAATCCACTCAGGTTTTTGATCAGGTGCCCTGCCACCAACAGGATCTGCTTCAGGTAGATCCAGAAACCCTTTAGACTTTTGATCAGGTGTCTAAAAACCAAGCACAGGTTTGTGATCAGGTGCCCTGCCACCAAGGGATACTTTTGAAGGGAGTAATAACCCTGTACAGGAGGGGGAAGAAGGTTAAGATGTCTTCTCTATTTTACAAAGATTAGAGAAGCACAAAAGCTTGCACTGACCTAGAATGCTCTAAAGAATCAAGGCTCCCCCTGGCTCAAAGATGTCCAGGTGAAGTCTTTCTTCAGTGCAGAAAACTCTTCAGAAAGTTCTGAAGGAAAAGCTACAGGAAGAAAGTAAATAATAAAATCAAAGATCTTCAAGCAGCTATCTTCTTCTTCTTCTTCTTCAAAGGAACTCTGAGTTTGAACTTCCTGAAAGCAGGAGAACTCAGGTGAAGAAGAGATGAAGATCTTAACACTTCTCAGTTAGATGGAAATTGCTGAGAGCAGAAATCTTTTTCTTGATGAAGGCTTGAAAGCTTGAATGAACAACTGGTTAGCTATTAGCTCGCTTGAATCCTTCTTCAAAGGGTCCTTTATATAACATCAGCAAGCAACGGCTCTCTTCCATTTGAATTATTTGTCTTCTTCTGAGCCTTGAGACCTGGGCTGTAAATATCAAGAAGACAGAAACATCTCTGCAGCAAAACATTCTATAAAAGGAATAAACCTCTTTCTAAGAAGCTGCAGGCTTAAATCAAATAACAGAAGGACTAAATAAAGTCACATCAGAAATAATCTCTTTATAGCAAAAAGAAGACTTTTCTGTCTAACGGCTATAAAGGGCTGACAATAGATAAAGTAATTTATAATGACAGCTAATAAGACAAACAACTTTATCTTAAAAAGATTTGACTCAGGCAAAAGAGATGGAGCAAATATTGCCTGGTAATTTTATCATACAGCTTAAAACAATGTGCCAGAAAATGTATTAATTAATTAAATATAATAAATAAATACAAAATACAAAGGCAGACAGAAAACGTCGAACGACCCTTCGAAGATCGTCGAACGACGCACGGAGATCGTCGAACTATCGGGCAGATAGTCGAACGATCCAGATAGTCGACCTATCGAAGAAGATAGTCGAACTACCCCGGCAGATAGTCGAACTATCAGAGCAGATAGTCGAACTATCAGATAGTCGATCTATCTTGGACAGATAGTCGAACTATCAAGCGCACAGAGATAGTCGACCTATCAAGCAGATAGTCGACCTACCTCAGAAAACAGATAGTCGATCTATCAACAGATAGTCGAACTATCAAAACAAACCAGATAGTCGATCTATCAGCAGATAGTCGAATTATCAGATAGTCGAACTATCAGGACAGATAGTCGAACTATCAAAGACAACAGATATTCGAACTATCAATCAGATAGTCGAACTATCAAGATGAAACAGATAGTCGATCTATCAACAGATAGTCGAACTATCAAAGCGGAACAGATAGTCGACCTATCAACAGATAGTCGAACTATCAGATAGTCGATCTATCAGAACAGATAGTCGAACTACCTTGCCAAGCAGATAATCGAACTATCAACAGATAGTCGAACTATCAACGCAAAACAGATAGTCGACCTATCAACAGATAGTCGAACTATCAACGCAGACAAAGCGTCGACCAACTGATAGACGATCGTCGATCAGCCGATAGACGATAGTCGAGCGGCGTTCGACTATAGTCGAACGAAAAAACTACTTAACCAAATTCTCAATCTGGAAAAGTGAGGACTCTACAGCTAGACTCCTAACCATTGACCATAGGTATTTCTTGGGTCAAGGGGCACAAAGGAGAGGACTAAACTCAAATCAAAACTAGGGTACCAACAAGACGGCTCACGCACAGCGAAACGAAGCGAGAGGAATTAGGGCGCACGGATAGTGGTCGGCCGACTTGGTTTTATAAGAAACTTGGCCAGCGCACGACCAGTGGTCGTGCGCGGAGAAATTTTTTGCATTCCCTTTTTCGCAGTCAAACCTACACTGCTGACCATATGGGTGCACAATTTAGCTCATCACTACAGCGGGGCTACCACAACCCTTTCGACAATTAAATTAAGCAACAATTAAAAACTAGAAACAAAAAGTACATACATTTTAAAAAAAATACTAATCTAGATAACTGATGGGTTTATTGTCTCCTAACAGGACTTATTCAAGGACCATGCACTCTCTTAACTGATGAGCGTATGAAATTTGAAGTGCTTGGGTAGTTGTTCAAGTTCATATTTCAGTAGCGGGTACCGAAATGGAGACAGAACAAATACCCACGTACCTGTGTTGTTATACCTATCTTGAACATCAGGCATGGGTAGAATATATGTTGTGAAGCTCGACAAATCCAACTCCACCTGCACCTGATCTCCATCAATGCTAGGTTGCATTACAGGCCCTTGCACTAAGTGGACTGGTTCCACGATGTGGTCCTACAGATAAGTAGGCACGAGAGCGGGGTTAAGAAATAAATTTGAAGAATGACAAAAAGTAACCTCAATCTTGGGGATGATCCTGGTGTCATCTCCCATCAGTGGAATTGTGGGTGCATCTATGATAGAGAAAATCGTATTCTCCAATCTATACTCGATTAAGGCAAGTGTACCTATCGAAATATAGCATAGGATATGAAAAATATCAAGGTCGTATAAAAACTCAGGGCAGGCAAGTACTATTACTCACAACGACTCTATTATCCTACCGAACTATTAATGATGTTTGAAAATTAAAATAAACTAAACTTAAAGAGAAATAAACTATTACGAGAAAAGTGTGCGCGATCGACGATTCACTTTGAAATAAAATAACGAAATAATTTAGTTTAACAATTGTAAATCTATTTAGACCATGACGGATCCGATATTAGGAAGTAATCTTGCTAGAGCATTAAATCCCCTAACTTATAGACGTTCTGACCGAAATCTCTTTCAAGTCAAAATGGCCTAAAGTCGCATTATCGAAGTGACCCGCACTATTGGATTTGACTCCAATCCGGAGGATTTACGTCATCCTATCTCTAGGGGTGCGTTCAACTCCTTCCTTCCTTGAGTGATCTTTCATATTCACGAGCCTCTCGGCCACTCGAATATGAGATCGGAATCTACTACCGTATACTAGAAATACGGAGTCGATACAAAATAATTCAAGGAAGGATCAAAATAGAAAAATACAAAGAAAAACATAAAATTAAGAATGCGTTATTTCATCGCAAAGCTTATCGCGATCGGGCACAAAATAAAGTTAGCTACGCATGATTGAGAAGGAAATGAGAAAAAGAGAAAAAAGAAAAAGATTTCATTGCTTAAATAAGGAGAAGTACACTAAAATTATAACAAGACAAAATTAATCTACCAAAAGAAAGAGATTACAATAAAAACTACAATAAGGAAATAAGAAAATAACTCTCACTTGCTCTCTACAAAATCTCTCTCAAAAACTAAACTAAAATTACTTAACTACTTCACTCTAAAAAACTACATCAAAACTACTTAGCATAAACAAGAGGCAATGCGTCCTTTATATAGGAGAGGAAGGAATGATCTAGAATGAAAAGGAAGAGGAGAAGCCAAGGGGGGTGGCCGGCCATTACTTGGGGAGGAAAGTTCATGCATGTATTTAATTAAGGGGAGAAAGAGAGGCTAGATGCATGCACTATATGAAAATAATAATATAAAATGAAGAGGGGTAATGGATGAGTATTAAATGGGCATGAGAGAGAGAGGGAAAGGAGGGGTGAATGTAAAATAAAAAGGGAAAAAAATAATAAAGGAAGAGTGGGATGGCCGGCCACATGCTTTGTAATATATTCATGTAATACATTTAAATAATGGAGAGAGAGGGAGAGGAAGGTGGCCGGCCAAGTGGAAGGGGTTGAAAATGCATGCATGCAATTAATGAAGAGGGTGTATGTGGTCGCGTTTGAGGTTTGGGAGCTGTATGGGCTGCTTCAAGTGGGCTGAATGGGGTGCATAGCTTGAGGGGCTCGGGTAGACTTCAAAGAGGAGGCTCGGGCTGCTCCACATGCTTGAGGGGCTCGGGCTAGAGGTAGGTGGGCTGTACCAAGTGAAGGGTCGGCTGCACATGGGCTGCATGCTTGTGTTGGGCTGCTCCAAGTGGCTTTAAACCTACAAGAGACAAAGCAAAAAATATTAGAACATAATATTAATAATTGTAACAATAACCATACAAACATAACATAACAATAACCATACAAACATAACATAACATAAAATAGACCATAAAATTAGAGATTTATTATAACATAAAGCGTAACAAGTATAAAAATAAAAATACATATAATAAAACTAAAATAAAACTAGGAATTATAATATCCTAACACAAAAAGACAAAACATGCATAAAAATACTTAAAACATATAATTAAACTAAGAATTTATACTTTATGAAAAGACATTAAAACATGAAATAACAAGCATGAAATATAAATAAACTTAGACTTTTAGGCTACTAAATTACCCCAAAAATGATGACTAAAACTAGTCATCAATCTACACAGCTGTCTAGGATGATGCAAGTAGGTGCTAGAGTTGCATCCACCTCGTCTGTGCATTGGACTTCAATACATGGGACTGAGGCAGCAACCTCGGCCATGCAGATGTCCTCCTCGACTAGATCTGGCATAATGCTACAAACACCTGCTTCTCCCTATAAATCAACCTCCACAACAGTGTCAGAAATAGAAAGAATGCTTTGCAAAGTAGAGGACAGTGGAGCAGTGCTTGCTAAAAAGTCAAGCACAGGCTCCTCATAACTAACAGACTCTATACAAGACGATGTATGTACTTTAGGAGTAAAAACATCTGTGTCTGGGTTTAGATCGACACATATATCTGTGCAAATACTAGTATTTCTCCCTTCAAAATTTGAAGGTGGCACTAGTACGTACCTAGATACAGAAGGGGTGCTGCAAGTTGTCAGAGTGGAGACAATCCGAACATCCGGTTCATTATCCTCCTCCAACTGCGCCAAGTAAGCAGCACACTCCTTCAAAGAGTGATCCCAACTCTGAAAAAATAAACACTGCTTAGCCATCTTTGTCGGTATAACAGGCACTGATGCCGAAAGAAAGTAGTGCGGCAATGGAAGCGCGGATGAGTAGCTAACTGGCTTATGTCTACCATATTGAGTACCAGATGAGGTTTGTGCTCCATATGTAGATCCTTGAGTGTCTTGGCTACCATACTCCTTAGGAAATCTATCACTTGCATGAGAGATATCTCCACACTAGCGGCAACAGATATTAAAACTGGCCCCCATTGTAGAGATCACTTATTTCCTGGAATAAACTACCTTGCATAGATTCTCAATAAAAATCTAACAATTCCAACTGACATAAAAAGCAAAAATAGACTGGGATAAAACATATTCAAAACAAGCAACTCTGTCGTAACTCTCATAACACAACACAAATCAATAATACGCCTGCATTCCCCGGCAATGGCGCTAAAAACTTGATGTGGTTGCAAGTGCACCGGTCGCTGTCAAGTAATAATTTTGGGAGTAGCTTCCTCTAATGTCGATCTCGAGGGAATACAGGATGGGTATCGTGATAGCGTCGTAGAAAGATCGTTACTAAGAGTTAAATGAAAAAATAATGGTTGTCTTTTAATTTCTAATGCTTCAAAAGACAAAAAGAAAACTAATGCGGGTCGTAAGCACCGCTTCGCTTGGTGGATGGAACTAGTGCAGGCCGCTATGCCGTGCTTCGTTAGGCGAATGGATGGAGAGCAAGTGGATAGAGTGAACAGACGTGCGTAGAGTGAGGGTCGTAATCACCTCTTCAACTACCAACACTAGCTTTGCAAGAGTTGTTCTTGTGCCTGAGTGGAGTGATGTGAATGGATGCGAGTGCATCACAGCTAACAACAGAGGATGTAACTAACCCAATAAAACTTCATTCATTGACAAATAAAAGCATGTTTAGGTTCATTAAAAGCTTAAGAATATACTTCACTATGGAGAAGAGGTAGAATAAACCGAAAGGGGGGAAAGCCTAGCCGTGGTTCTTGGACGGAGCGGTGGGTTGTCAGTCTACTTCTCGACTCGGGTTGTGGCTGCGTCCGGAGGTAAATGGGTTGTCAATCCACTTGACTTACTCCGTCTTCTTCCCTTGCCTTCAGTCTTTTCTCCCTTCTTGTCCAAGTGAGAAGTAACGGAAGATCTCTATTGCACACTGCTGGTGGCCGGAAACTCTCCGAAGGGTTGAAGATGACTTTGTATCGCCGGAGAAAGCTTCCCAGAGGGTGGAGTTGAGTGGAGGACCTGTGGGGGATAGAAACGGCGCTTCGCGCGTAGCAGCGGGCCGAAAAATGAAAAAGCGTTGACCTAATTTGCGGAGCATGGGTTTAAATACGGGCTGAAGAAAATCAGAGCGCACAATCAGTGGCGCACGACCAGTGGTAGTGCGCACTGGTTCTCATGATCGTTCAATTAGTAATGGAAGAACACAAGAAAAATGAGATAAACGTACATGAGCAGTGGCGCACGACTAGAGGTCGTGCGCACTATGTCCAATGGTCGTGCGATTGCCTTAGACAGAACATGGGAAAATTGAGGATAGTGCGCATGATCAGTGGCTCATAACCAGTGGTCGTGCGCTATAGATCCAATGATCGTGCGTAGTGTTCCTATACCGTTTGGGGTTCAATGAACTGACCGCGCACGACCAGCAGTCGTGTGCTAAGGAGTCCAATTACTGTGCGCGTGTAAAAACGCTCGATCAGTGGCCCTTAGGAGGAAAACATTCCCAAACAATCCCGGAACACGCACACGACCTTTGTACCTACATTGAAAACATAAGTGCCACTGAAATGGGCATTCCACAATCTCCAGGCACAGAAGAACACCAAGTAGGGAAAAAGTATAATAACTACGAAATCACACTGAAAATGGTCCAAAAGTGCACTTAACATGGAATGGACATAATGACAAATATGAACAATTATGGCTCTAAAGTGTAGTGCATCAACGTGAAAACTAGCCCTGATGAGTCCAAAAATATGTATATAACTTGGACTCATCATGCATCAGAAGGATCTGAATATGTGATAGTGGAGGTGGACGAAGTTTCTTGGGGACTACACATTTGAGATTCATTACACTCTCGGGAAGGGAAATATAGTCGCAGATGTAACACAAGCAAATTGGTTACATGTGCATGATGAGCATCTGATTCATGAGTTGGAAGCTCTGGATATCCCTTGTGTTGACAGGAGAATGGGCAAGGATGCTTGCTTGAACTGGACGGAGGTGCAATATGACCTCACTGAAATAATAAGAAAGGCATTGGATCTTGAAGAAAGCATGAAGCGTTATATGATTGAGATAGTGGATGGGTCAAATTCCCAATTCTCACTGAACGACCGTCTTTTGTGGAAGGAAGGTCAGTTGTGTGTCCCAAATATTGGCAGGTTGCGGGTAGATTTGATGTACGATGCTCATTTCACCAGGTACTTAATCCACCCAGAGAGCACAAAAAATTTTAAGGACATGAAGAAATTATTCTGGTGGTAAGGGTTGAAAAAGAACATCGCACTTTATGTGGTAAAGTGTCATACTTGCGCCCTAGTGAAGGCTGAGTGTCAAAAACACGGCGGTTTCCTGAAGTCATTACTAATACCGGAATGGAAGTTTTATGATATATAAAAGTCTATAGTTTCAAGGATAGCTAACACCTAGAGGGGGTGAATAGGTTTCTTAGTCTTTTATGACTATCTTTTCCTTTGGTGTGTTGTGATTTAGTTATATGTTGCTTTCATGACAATCACACTAAGCACACACAAGATTTATACTGTTTCCCCAGATTATGGGTATATCCACTGTCCATCCCACCTTTCTAATAGCTTGTTAGATAATGCACTTCTCCAAATCTCGGCTCCTTAGAGCTTACACCAAAGATCCCTCGGGATCTCTTAGTCTCCTCCAAGACTTACCTCTAGCACAAAACCCTACCTTAGATCCAAGACTGGATCCCACAGCTCAGTGATCCATAGATCACCTACCTCAGACTTGAGCACAAGTTCTACACTCAGTCTAAGAGGATATCCCTACCTTAGAGAGAATGAATCTCCTACAGCTCAGGCACAAAGGCCCTACCTTAGATCCAAAGCTGGATCCTATAACTCAGGCACAAAGGCATACACTCAAAGAGAATGACTCTCCTACCTCAGATAATAAATCTCCTATAGCTCAGGCCCTCAAGCCCTACCTCAGATCCACAACTGGATCCTACTCTGAACCTTTATAGAATAGGCCAACAGCTCAGATCCAAAGGATCCTACAGAAATGAAAATGGTTGTGTTGATATGACACTAGAGAAGTTCTTTGTATCTACTGCTTCCTGAGCTGAGTTATCTCAGCCCTAACTTCTTCTCAGCAACAACAAAGTTTATCTTCAATAAGCTGCTACTTGTGTTGGAAGTAACTCAAAAACCAAGTCTCTCAACTTGCTGTTGAAGACTGAAGAGTTGACTATTTTTGTTAATCTTCAAACAGCTAACCTTGACTACAGAAAGTTGAAGGCACTGCTTAGTCTTCTTTCTCAGAAAACTTTTCTGAATTTGTTGTAGCTGATAAAGACTGCTACAGCTGACTGTAAGAACTTTTAGATCAGTTGGTTTGAAACTTCAGCGTCAAGCTCTACAACAATGGCGAAGAAGAAGACGATGAAGTTCCGCCTTTTTTGCGAAATAATAAACCCTAAAGTTGTCTTTACATCCGGTGAACTTATCCATTTTATCTTTCGCCGTCCAACGGCTATTTGACCCGTGGGCCCCACTGAAGTTGTTGGCTGTAACTTTTCTTTTACAAGAAAAGTCATACAGTAGGTCTGCGGCGCCATTTGTCGTGTGATGCGTGTTAATACGGCAAGCGCACTGGTCGCACAAGTAATAAAGTTTTGGGAATGAATCCCTGAGTGTCGGTCTCTTAAGGAATGCAATTAGCGTAGAACAACGAACGATCCGAAATTATCGTTATGAGAGTTAATTAAATAAAGGAAAAATAAAGGGCTTTGAAGGTGGTTTTGCAAACAAATAAACTAAAGCGAAAAATGCGGGTCGCAATCACCGCTTCACAAGGTGAGATGGATGTAATGGCCGTGATGTCATACTTCGGTAAGGCGAATGGACGGTGAGCAAGTGAGTGAGGTGTTTAGTGCGGAGTGCAATCGAATGGAACGGAGTGAAGTTAGATGGGGCGAGGCGCATAAAATCACAAATCTCACGAGCAAGAATAAACAACAATAATCTAATTAAAATAACTAGAAATTGAAGTTCATTACAAGCTTAAGTCATTTCATACAACAATAGAGATGGAGAAAGACCAAACCAAGAAAGTGAAGATCCACCGCGGTTGTTGGCCGGAGGTGCGGGTTGTCAATCCGCTTCCACGTGCAGTCTGAGGAGGCTTCCGGTACCGACGAGCTGTCACCTCGAGGGCCTTTAAGTCCATTCTCTAGGTTGTCTTCATAATCTTCTTCGGTGGAAAGCTCGGAGAAGAGGTCTTTAATGGCCGGGTGGATCACCAGAGGATGCGGAACGCTTTAGAATCGCCGGAAAATGACCTCCCGATGGTAGGGATGAAGGTGGAGATGGAAGGAACTCTTGGGATACAGAACGGCGAAGTGGCGGCAAAGATCGATCCAGGGTCCGTACCCTAATTCGTGGAACAGGCCGATTTATAGAAGCAGAGTTAAATAGCGCGCATGACCACTGGAGCATGACCAGTGGTCGTGCGCGAACAAAGTCAGCCCTAGTGCGGCAACAACCTATAGAACCTGCACAAGGAAATCAAAGCTCGTGCACGATTAGCAGCGCACGATCAGTGATCGTGCGAAATGGCGAGACATAACTTTTCAAAAGAGGGCATGACTGCGCACGACCGGCAATGCACGCGCAGTGATCGTGCGCGGTATAGCTGGTGACCGTGCGATGTGGCAGGGCAGAACTTTGACAAGAGAAGCTAGACTGCGCACGTGGTGCGCTCTAGGCTTCGAAGAAAATAAACGCAACCGAACTAGCAACCCGATGAGGCAAGTATACCTATCGAATTGTAGCAAGGGGACACAAGTGTCGTATTGAAATCCGGGAACTGTTGGCTAAGCTTACTCACACGAACGCTATTATCTTATCGACGGAAAAACTAGGGTTTTAGAAAATCTAAGTGCAGGGGAGAAAGTAAAGCTATACTAGAAAGAGAAACACTGCGATTAAGTAAAGCTGTTAAGTAAAGAACTATGCTAGAAAGGAAACTACTGCAGTTAATTAAAGAGCACAAGATAGGAGATTACTACTAAAGGAAGAAAATATGAAATTGAAATGCACCCGATCAAGATTCACCTCGGCTAAAGACGATTAAGAAAATGCGATAAAAATCTAAACTTAATAGGATAAGGGTCCTTGACCGTGGAGGTTCCTAAAGCTTGAACACGCTTCTCTCGAAGTCGTGCCCAACTGAGTTTAGGAAGGTCCGAACGACTCTCGTCTAAATCGGAGTCCTAAAACTCGCTTTACGCAGTGAACCCCACTATTGGATTTTACTCCAATCGGGAGATTTGGACGTCTGCCTCTCTCGAGGGGTGCGTACAACTCCCTTTACTCTTGAATGCTCACTTCATTCTTTCGGCCTCTCGGCTAGCCCAGAATGAAAGCAAAGGCGGAGAGTATATATCAAAAATATACCCCCAACCCGTGATTAATCAAGAGTAATTCAAGGCCCTAACCTAAAAAGAAAAGATTGATTAAAACATCATAACATAATCGCTCTAACCTCGGATCATCAAGATCGAGTACAAGGAGGATTAGTTAATCATAATGGAGTGGAGGGGGGGGGGAGATGAGTAGAAAAGCATAAGAAGAACACAAGCTAAAGGAAGAACAATTTTATTAATGAAAAAGGGCAAGTTACACTAATGAAAATAAAATTACAAGTGCATGAAAATTAAATCCTATTCTAGCCCTACAAGTAGCACTAAGCAAGAGCAAAAATTACAAAGAAAAGCTAAGACAAACTACAATTTAGCTAGGGTTAAACAAAAATTACAAAGAGAGGGGGAGAGAGAGAGAGAAAGCATGAAAAAGGATCAAGAAACAAAGGGGCAGCACCTTCCCCACTCAACCAAAACTTTTTGAAATGGGGAGGGGGGGCTCAATTTATAGAAAATTTCTCGGGTTGGTCACACCCTCCGACACGCCCTAGGGGGGGCGTGTCAGGGGGCGTGACAGTACTATGTTGACCTCGGGCTCTGGATTCTGGCGGGAGGGATGATTGCTTCGGTACGTCGGTGGTCACGCCCTAGGTCACGCCCGTGACAGGGGGGCGTGACAGGCACGTCATGTCCAAATCATTGGTCGGAAATCCGTCAGTCACCGAAAAAGGAGGGTGTCACGCCCATGTCACGGGCATGACATGGGACGTGACAGTACTGTTTGCGTGCTGAGGCGGAACGATATTTAATGCGGCGGCAGGCTTTGCGGCAGAGGGCGACACGCCCCTGGTCACGCCTGGTGACACGCCCAGGGAGGGCGTGTCAGGGGGCGTGACAGCGGTTTTTGACTGTTTTCTATCCCTTCCAGCAGGTGTCCTCGGGATCGGGTGACACGCCCTAGGTCACGCCCATGGAGGGCGTGACAGGTCATTTTGGCAATTTTTCTGGAAACCTGCAAAAAGACAGGAAAAAGTTAGTGGCAATAAAATTTACATAAAAAGGATAAAAATAAACTAATAATAGACATAATTTGTACAATATAAAATATAAAATACGATAATTGTTTAGGATACAAAACGTATTATCAAATTCCCCCAAGCTTAAGCTTTGCTTGTCCCCAAGCAAAAATATAAAAACTAGAAATTTATAAAAAGGACTAATCAAAAAGTTCTAATTATGCCTACACAAGTACTATGCGAAATTCTAATTAGGGAAAAAGGTGAAATGTAAGTCTAAAACAATTATTTAGGTATGGTAAAACTTTTATAAACTTTACTTAATAAAAACGAATCATCCAAAATTTTAACGAGATTTTTTTAAATGGACTTAGGCAAAGCAACGAAAATGAAAAACACGCATTGAGCTGTTACTAGATCCAAGCAACGCATTATAATTATATCAATTTAATTAACAAAAATCTAGGTTTAAATCCAAAACTAAAACTGATTTACTGTTTTTCTTTTCTTAGTTATTAAATAAAAATCAACAAGCGTGAATCAAAAGGACTTAAATAGGACAGAAACGTTTGGTTTAGGAAAAAGATCAGGAGTGGAATTCAAAGATAAACGTGAAGGTTTTAAAATCACACTAAACCAAAGCAAAGAGTTTCAAAAATTTTCATAAAAATATATACACATTTTTTTCTTTTTCTTCTTCTTTTTTTTTCATTTTTTTTATCAAAACAAAGGCCATAAATATTTTTATTTTCCTTTTTGAGTTGGCCTAACAAAAATAAACATCACTTTCGAACATACTTTTTTTTTCGAAAACCTTTCTCCCACAAAAAAAACACAAAATACCCTATCAAAATCGTCAAAATAATTTATGAAACTCAAAAAGGCTAGTGTGATTCGATAGGTTGGAAATTTTGGCTTTGGTGAAACTGAAATGAAGGGAGGAGCTATCAAATGAAATCGGAAAAAGGCTCAAAAACGGCTAACTAGTGGTAAATGTTTTTAGGTTGGCAAGAAAGCTCAAACGAAAACAAAAACGGCCTAAATCATTTTCACGCTTTTGAATTTATTTAAAACAAAGGTTTGAAAAATTTTCAAAAAGCGAGTCCTAGATAATAAAAGAAGATTGATGAAATTAACTTGAAGATAGAAATAATAGGTGACTTGGATCGTTCACATCTACTACGTTATTCAAAAGTTGACTTTACAAAAATTATTCAAAAACGAAAAAGAAAATAGTGGATGATGAATTTTTAAGAAAGTAAAGGAAATAAACAACAAAAAACCATAATAGAAATGCGAGTTTTAGAAAAATATTTCACCTTAACATGCTACCGCGAATTAGAAACACAGCATGACCAACATTTTACTTGTGAAACATAATTAAAAAGAACGATTAGAAATATTATAATTAACTAAGTTGTTTATAGGAGATTTTGAGTAAAACAAAACTAAAAACTAGGGGTACTATTGAAATACCAAAATGTCTAAACTATTCAAAAACACATATATTTTTTTTTAATTTTGAGAAATATTCTCTTTTTTTTGGATTTTGGATTTTTTTCTCTTTTTTTTTTGGAATTTTAAGATATTCATTTTTTTATTATTTTGGAAATATTTAAAATATATACAAAAAGAAAAAATATTTACACTAAGCAAAAGTGAAGGAGGAAATCCTCCCCCAAGCTTAAAACAGACATTGTCCTCAATGGCTAAAGAAGGGGATTGGAGAAGGAGAGAAAAATAAAGTACAGAATTGAAAGACAGAATTGAAATACAGGTACTTCCCCAGATTTATTTGCTGCGAAAGTTGAGTGATGCCGCTCCCTGAATGTCTTCTTTGGACTTTGTGATGGATTCAGCAATGTTGGAGCAGGCGATCGCAGAATCTTCAGCTTGTCGGAGCCGTCCGAGGCAAAAATTGTAAAATAAAGAAAACAGAAAAAGATAACTTGGGTTGCCTCCCAAGAGCGCCCTTTGGTTAAAGCGTCGTTGAGCTCGACGCATCAAAAAAATAATATTGTCCAAAAATATTGTTGTCCCGAAATAAAATTGTCTTTAGCAAAAAATTAAAAGTTTCAGATTAGAGTTCGTGAAGCAGAAACTTAATAATGTTTGGACTGACATCATCATCACCAGAAAAATAGAGTTTAAGACGCTGACCATTCACTTTGAAATTACCCTTATCAGGGTGAGAAATTAAAACAGTTCCATAAGGAAATACTTCTAAAATAGAAAACGGGCCAGACCAGCGAGATTTTAATTTGCCCGGAAATAAACGTAAACGAGAATTATATAAAAGGACTTGGTCGCCCGGCTTAATGTTTTTAGGGTGCCTTAAGTGTTTATCGTGTAAACGCTTCGTCCGCTCCTTATAAAGTTTATTATTTTCATAAGCATAAGAGCGCCACTCGTCGAGTTCATTTAGTTGAAATTTTCGAAGGTCACCGACTGAGTGGGGATCGAAGTTTAAAAATTTTAAGGCCCAAAAGGCTCGGTGTTCTAACTCTACGGGCAGATGGCACGATTTTCCATAGACCAGCCGATACGGCGTACATCCGAGGGCGGTTTTGTACGCTGTTCAGTAGGCCCATAGAGCATCGTCAAGTTTGGTTGACCAGTCTTTTCTAGAAGTTGAAACAGTCTTTTCTAATATTTTTTTTATTTCTCTATTAACTACTTCGACTTGACCGTTAGTTTGGGGGTGGTAGGCAGTGGACAGTTTATGCGTAACGCCGTATTTAGTTAGGATTTTTGAAAATTGCGCGTTACAGAAATGGGAACCCCTATCGCTAACGATTGCGCGTGGCGTACCGAATCTAGAAAATAATTTTTTTAAAAACGTGACTACAACTCGGGAGTCGTTCGTAGGAAGAGCTTGGGCCTCAGCCCATCGTGACACATAATCAACAGCAACCAAAATATATTTGTTTCCGAAGCTAGAAGGAAGGGGGCCAACAAAATCAATTCCCCAGAGGTCGAAAATTTCGCACTCTAAGAAATAATTTTGCGTCATTTCATTTTTATTAGAGATGTTGCCCGACCGTTGGCAACTATCACACCTGCTCACAAAGGCTTGCGCGTCCTTAAACAGGCTAGGCCAGTAAAAGCCCGTGCAAAGCACCTTATGAGCAGTGCGAGCAGCTTGATAGTGCCCACCTGTCGGGCCTTCATGCAAATGTTTTAGAATATCTATTCCTTCATCACAAGAAACACATCTCCTTATCACTTGATCCGCACAAATTTTGAAAAGATGCGGGTCTTCCCAAAAGTAGTTCTTCAGCTCAGAAAAGAATTTCTTCTTTTGCTGAGAGGAGAACTCTCTTGGGAGCACCCGGGCCACTAGATAGTTGGCGATGTGCGCGAACCAAGGAGAAGTAGATGTATTAACTAAAAGCAGCTTCTCATCAGGAAAATAGTCATTAAAAGATTTTTCATTTAATTTTTCTATAAAGGGGTTATCTAATCTGGATAGATGGTCGGCGGCCAAGTTCTCGGCTCCTCGCTTATCACGGATCTCTAAGTCAAACTCCTGGAGGAGTAAGACCCAGCGAATCAAGCGAGGCTTGGCATCTGTTTTGGCAAGAAGGTACTTGAGGGCCGAGTGGTCCGTAAAAACAATGATTTTTGAAAGAGTAATGTAAGGGCGGAATTTATCAAACGCAAATACTACAGCTAAGAGCTCCTTCTCGGTTGTGGTGTAATTTTCTTGTGCAGATGTGAGGGTTTTACTAGCGCAATAGATGGGGTGGAAGTTCTTAGATATGCATTGACCTAATACGGCCCCCACCGCAAAACTACTCGCATCGCACATAATCTCGAAAGGAAGGTCCCACACCGGAGCTATCATAATCGGTGCGTTAATTAACTTTTCTTTAATTAATTCAAAGGCAGAAATACAAGAGTCATCAAAAATGAATGGAGCGTCTTTTTCTAAGAGATGGGTGAGGGGCTTAGTGATCTTGGAGAAGTCCTTTATAAAACGACGATAAAAACCAGCGTGGCCTAGGAAACTTCTTATAGCTTTTATGTTTGTAGGCGGCGGCAACTTCTCAATAACTTCTATCTTGGCAACGTCTACCTCAATACCTTTAGCAGAAATTTTATGACCCAAAACTAACCCTTCCCTCACCATAAAATGGCATTTTTCCCAATTTAGGGCAAGGTTAGTTTCTTCGCATCGTTCTAAGACTTTTTCGAGGTTTTCTAAACATCTATCGAAGGAATCGCCGAACACGGAGAAATCGTCCATGAATACCTCCATAATGCTTTCTACGTACTTGTCAAATATTGCGAGCATACATCGCTGGAATGTAGCTGGCGCATTGCATAATCCAAACGGCATTCTTCGGTACGCGAAGGTGCCGAAGGGATAAGTAAACGTAGTTTTCTCTTGGTCCTCGGGAGAGATGGGTATTTGAAAGTACCCCGAGAGGCCATCGAGAAAACAATAAAAGCTAAGGCCGGAGAGACGTTCTAAAATCTGGTCGATAAACGGTAAAGGAAAGTGGTCCTTGCGGGTGGCATCATTTAACTTACGGTAATCTATGCATATACGCCAACCCGTCACCGTCCGTGTCGGGATTAATTCATTATTCTCATTACTAACTACAGTTATCCCTCCCTTTTTTGGAACTACCTGAACGGGGCTAACCCACTTACTGTCTGATATAGGGTAGATAATTCCTGCGTCTAATAGTTTCATAACCTCACCCTTAACTACTTCTTTCATATTCGGGTTTATACGGCGCTGAGGTTGGATAGAGTTACGCGAATTATCTTCCATTAAAATTTTATGTGTACAGAAAGATGGGCTTATGCCCTTGATATCAGAAATTTGCCAAGCAATAGCCCGGCGATGCTTACGTAGAACTAGAAGAAGTTTATCGTTCTGCGTATCCGTGAGGTAGGCCGAAACGATAACTGGTAACTTGGAGTCTTTTTCTAAGAAAGCATACTTAAGGTGTTCGGGAAGTTCCTTAAGTTCTAGGGTAGGGGGTTCTTCATAAGAGGATTTTGAGATTCTTTCTTTTTCAAAAATAATATCTTCATAAACTTTTTTATAAGGAACGTAATAAGGGGTGGGGCTAGCAGCCAAGACAGCTTCTTGTAGAGATTCAGTGGGAAGAAAAGAGGAAGAACAAAAATCAGAAAATTCTTTTTCAAACTCAGAAAGACAATAAGAAGATTCATCACTTCCTTGCAGTGATTCCATTGTAAGAGAAGAGGAGCAAAAAGTAGAAAATTCTTTTTCAAACTCGGAGAGGCAGTAGGAAGAATCATCACTCACGGCGTCTACGAAAAAACATGAGTCATCGTTCGCTAAGGTGTTCTTCATCGAAGGGGTGATAGAAAATGTGACTTCGTCGTCGCCTACTCGAAGAAAGAGCTTACCATTGCTTACGTCAATGATGGCTCGGGAGGTGGCAAGGAAGGGTCGGCCAAGGATCAGGGGAACCTCGACGTCTTCTTCGATGTCCAGAATGACAAAGTCCACCGGGAAGATGAACTTGTCGACTTTCACTAGAACGTCCTCCACTATTCCTAACGGGTACTTGACGGATCTATCGGCAAGCTGGATACTCATACGCGTGGGGTTAAGGCTACCAATCCCTAACTTTTTGAACAACGAAAAGGGCATCAGGTTTATACTCGCGCCTAAGTCGGCTAACGCGTGTTTAACAAAAAGATCACCGAAGACACATGGGATAGAAAAACTACCCGGGTCACTGATTTTCTTCGGCAAACCGTTTGTTAAAACGGCGGAGCACTCGGCGTTTAGCGTGACGTGCGAAAGATTCTCTAACTTCTTCTTGTTTGTGAGGAGGTCTTTGAGATATTTGGCGTATTTCGGCATCTGCGAAATAGCCTCGTGGAAGGGAAGATTAATGTGGATTTGTTTGAAGATTTCTAAGAAGCGGGAGTACTGATCATCTTGACGTTGTCTATTAAGTTCAGAGGGGTATGGAGGAGTTGAATTATTTTTGAAGATGGGTGGTGGAGTAAGATTATTTTCTAAAATAGGGGTGATTACTTCTTCAGCAGAGGGTGGAAGCGGAGCGGAGCTTTGATTTTTAGAGGCGCGAGCGGAGCTTTCCTCGGGCTCTTCACTTACCATACCGGAGACTTGCTTCCCACTCCGAAGAGTTATAGCTTTCGCTTGCTCTCTTGGGTTGGGTTCGGTATTGGAAGGAAGAGACCCTGCGGGTCGCTCAGAAATTATTTTCGCGAGCTGTCCTACTTGATTTTCTAGACTTTTTACGCTTCCGGTTAAAGTTCTTATGGTAGCGTCATTTGTGGTGATGTATTTAGAAAGTAATTCCTCCAAGCTTGGAGGTTTTGGGTAATTTTGAAGAAGTGGTGGTGGTGGTGGTGGTGCAGAAAAATCATTTTGCGGGGGTGGGCGCATCGCATTCGATGGATTACTCCATGAAAAGTTCGGATGGTTTCTTAAAGCAGGATTATAACTATTCGGAAAATTAAAACCAGGCGGATGAAAATTCGCAGCAGAAAAATTATTAAAAGCAGTTCTAGGCATATTTTTAACATAATCTAAATGTTCTGGAGTAGGGGTTGCAGATTCCCATACCTGAGGGGCGGAGGCAGCAGTCATCTCCGTTATCTTTTTGCTTAGGATTTCTACTTGCAGAGCGAGCTGGGAGACGTTGTCCACTTCATAGATACCTACAGGCTTGTTCGGGCGGGACCTAGGCACATTCCACTGATAAGTGTTCATGGCCATGTCCTCAAAAAGCTCAAGAGCGGCTTCTGGGGTCTTATGATTTAAAGTACCGCCAGAAGCTGCGTCTATCATTTGCTTCGTGCTTTGATTTAGCCCGTTATAAAACATCTGCACTTGTAACCATACAGGCAGCGCGTGATGTGGGCATCGTCTTAATAATTCTTTAAATCTCTCCCAGGTTTCGTATAGGGTTTCAGAGTCTATTTGTCCGAAGGCAGAGATGTCGTTCCTAAGTTTTGCAGTATTAGCTGGCGGAAAATACTTCGCCAAAAATTTTTCAGTTAATTCATTCCAAGTGGTTATGCTATTTTTCGGAAGTGTGTTAAGCCACTGCTTAGCTTTAGTTCTTAGAGAGAAGGGGAAGAGTCTCAGCCTGATCGCATCATTTGTGACACCATTTATCTTGAAGGTGTTGCAAATTTCAAGAAAGCTAGCTATATGTGCGTTTGGATCTTCATCTTGAAGTCCGTCAAATTGCACATATTGCTGCACCATTGAATTATGCTAGGCTTTAGTTCGAAGTTATTATTTGCTATAGCAGGGCGGACTATACTTGATTCTGTTCCCTCGAGGTTCGGTCGTGCATAATAGGACATAGTCCTTTGCATGGCCTCATCTACGTTGGGTTCTTCCATTCTTAAAGTAGCAAATGACTCGGAGTCCTCAACCGGCACTTGGATAGTAGGACCTTGAAATCGCGATCTTCTCCGAAGAGTACGCTCAATTTTGTGGTCCAAGTCCAAAATAACCGACAGACTCCCGCGGGTCATGCACTAAAAGAACAGAAAAGAAGAAGAGGAAGAGAAAAAGGATAAACTAGAAAAAAGATTAGAAATTTTTTTTTGAAATAGATTTTTTTTTTTAGATTAACTCCCGAACTTCCCAAGGACTACCCCGTGAAGGGTTCGCAAGGTACTAGACAAGACAGTGGCGCTTAAAGCCCTTTGCCCTTTTCGAGAGAATTAGGTGGCGTAGAAAAATTGTGAGGTTGGTTTCTATTAAGAGCGGTGATAAAATTTTTTTGATTTTTTTTTTAAAATTTTAAAGAAAGAGGATGAGAAAGAGAAGAGATAAAAATAATAGGTTCGTGTTTTCAAAATATCAACGGAAGTTGGTTCCCCGGCAACGGCGCCAAAAACTTGGTGCGCGCTAGGCTTCGAAGAAAATAAACGCAACCGAACTAGCAACCCGATGAGGCAAGTATACCTATCGAATTGTAGCAAGGGGACACAAGTGTCGTATTGAAATCCGGGAACTGTTGGCTAAGCTTACTCACACGAACGCTATTATCTTATCGACGGAAAAACTAGGGTTTTAGAAAATCTAAGTGCAGGGGAGAAAGTAAAGCTATACTAGAAAGAGAAACACTGCGATTAAGTAAAGCTGTTAAGTAAAGAACTATGCTAGAAAGGAAACTACTGCAGTTAATTAAAGAGCACAAGATAGGAGATTACTACTAAAGGAAGAAAATATGAAATTGAAATGCACTCGATCAAGATTCACCTCGGCTAAAGACGATTAAGAAAATGCGATAAAAATCTAAACTTAATAGGATAAGGGTCCTTGACCGTGGAGGTTCCTAAAGCTTGAACACGCTTCTCTCGAAGTCGTGCCCAACTGAGTTTAGGAAGGTCCGACCGACTCTCATCTAAATCGGAGGCCTAAAACTCGCTTTACGCGGTGAACCCCACTATTGGATTTTACTCCAATCCGGGAGATTTGGACGTCTGCCTCTCTCGAGGGGTGCGTACAACTCCCTTTACTCTTGAATGCTCACTTCATTCTTTCGGCCTCTCGGCTAGCCCAGAATGAAAGCAAAGGCGGAGAGTATATATCGAAAATATACCCCCAACCCGTGATTAATCAAGAGTAATTCAAGGCCCTAACCTAAAAAGAGAAGATTGATTCAAACATCATAACATAATCGCTCTAACCTCGGATCATCAAAATCGAGTACAAGGAGGATTAGTTAATCATAATGGAGTGGAGGGGGGTAGATGAGTAGAAAAGCATAAGAAGAACACAAGCTAAAGGAAGAACAATTTTATTAATGAAAAAGGGCAAGTTACACTAATGAAAATAAAATTACAAGTGCATGAAAATTAAATCCTATTCTAGCCCTACAAGTAGCACTAAGCAAGAGCAAAAATTACAAAGAAAAGCTAAGACAAACTACCATTAAGCTAGGGTTAAACAAAAATTACAAAGAGAGGGGGAGAGAGAGAGAGAGAAAGCATGAAAAAGGATCAAGAAACAAAGGGGCAGCACCTCCCCCACTCAACCAAAACTTTCTGAAATGGGGAGGGGGGGGCTCAATTTATAGAAAATTTCTCGGGTTGATCACGCCCTCCGACACGCCCTAGGGGGGGCGTGTCAGGGGGCGTGACAGTACTATGTTGACCTCGGGCTCTGGATTCTGGCGGGAGGGATGATTGCTTCGGTACGTCGGTGGTCACGCCCTAGGTCACGCCCATGACAGGGGGGCGTGACAGGCACGTCATGTCCAAATCATTGGTCGGAAATCCGTCAGTCACCGAAAAAGGAGGGTGTCACGCCCATGTCACGAGCGTGACATGGGGCATAACAGTACTGTTTGCGTGCTGAGGCGGAACGGCATTTAATGCGGCGACAGGCTTTGCGGCAGAGGGCGACACGCCCCTGGTCACGCCTGGTGACACGCCCAGGGAGGGCGTGTCAGGGGGCGTGATAGTGGTTTTTGACCGTTTTCTGTCCCTTCCAGCAGGTGTCCTCGGGATCGGGTAACACGCCCTAGGTCACGCCCAGGGAGGGCGTGACAGGGGGGCATGACAGGTCATTTTGGCAATTTTTCTGGAAACCTGCAAAAAGACAGGAAAAAGTTAGTGGCAATAAAATTTACATAAAAAGGATAAAAATAAACTAATAATAGACATAATTTGTACAATATAAAATATAAAATACGATAATAGTTTACGATACAAAACGTATTATCAGCACGACCGATGATCATGCGCCAAAGAGGTCGATGGTCGTGCGTGGGTAAAAATGCACGACCATTGACTCCTTTGCCAAAAAATGGTGAAAGCCCTATCCCAGATGCCCACACGATCCCCGAACCTGCAGGAAAACTGGACGGGTTGTCGATCATGGCAGTCACAAATATTAATAAAATGAATAGCAAGAGGGAAATACACACACGCACAGAAATAGGCTAATAAAGTGCACAAGACGTGGAATGTCGTAGCGAACCAAAAGGAGTGCTAATGACGCTAAATGGTAGTGCAAAGTCATGAACTGAAGCCTAGATGAGTCAAGAATTCGGTATGAAATGGGGACTCATCACACCCCCAGACTTAACCATTTGCACGTCTCAGGAAAATAATAATCTCGTGAACTCCAAAATAGCTAGCTGACGAAGTAACTTCAATTAAAAGTAGAACGAGAAATCGAAAACTCAAGTGTATAGAAAATATAATAGAAGAAATTTTTAATTATGTTATGAAATTTATAACTTTCGACAAACGTAAATAGATATTATCACTACTCAAAAATTGAATGCCGTAGAATCGCTCGGTCATGTGTAGGAAGAAAATAGGCAAGTCGCTTGGCTAAGCATTGACAAAGATCGGGGCTCGTGATCACCTCCAAAGGAATCCACCAATGTCGGGGACCATATGCTTGCCCGTTCGCACTCTCTCCACGACACTAGTTTGACTCTAGCATGAGTCTGTAGGACTTCGGTAATAATGGGGCTTGGGTTACGGTGAGGAAAAAAAGGATAAACATGATGGGTAATGCATCAAACCCAAATGAGCTAACGTACAAAAAATAGTAACCGCTAACCACCAAATAAACGCAGGTGCACCACACCCCCAGACTAACTTTTACAAATGGGTGTGTGCACCGCCTACTCCAAACAACAATCCCATCTCAAAAAGATTGTTCATTTAAACTTTATCTTATTTCTTTTCTTTTCCTCTTTTTTTCCTTTTCTTTTTATAGATTTTTCTTTTAAGCTTTCACATTTTTATTTTACAAAATCAGCACATTTTTCTTTTGGGCACATCCACATATAACAAAAACGAATCACCACATCACAACCCAACGTAAAATGTAAACTACTAATGCTCGAATTGGGCGTGCGACTAGGATCGGCTATGAGGCTTTCACGAATATAGTGGAGCTGAATAAAAAGGAAGGGTAGGCACAAAGGGGCTAGTGAGGGCGACGTTAGGAAAGTGTACAAAGCTAAATCGGGCCAACATGATGGCCTACATCACTCTCACGCTAGACTAACCTTGGACCAATGATTCGAAAGCAGCTTGGGGCAAGTTCTTAGCCACCGATAGAAATGATCCGTCCTCCCGACTCGAGCAATACAAAGCTAGAGGCGCCTACACACATTCCTACGCTACTGATAGATTGCTCCAGATTCACAATTTTGAGTCGGACAAACATGATTTACGAGTGCAGAAAAAATATAAATTTACAAGCATAAAGAAAAATTAAACCTATACAATTTCTACACCACGTGAGTACTCGATTAGGAGCACTGCACGAGTTTCGAACTACTCTAAATTAAAATCCAAAGTCAGCACCGCCATTTTAAAATTGACACAAAATTACAACATTGACTCGAGCCACGTGCGTGGTTAAGTGCGCGCTCGTGTGGGTGGAAAGGTGTGTGTAGTATGATTCTACAATAATAAAGCATAAAATAAAACTACTGGCATGCTATCAATGTGCTCGTGGAGTGCATAAGAGGCTCTTCCCCCAGACTTGAATGAAAACATAGGCAGAAATGAAAATAGACATCTAAAATAAAAAGAGGGCTGAGGAGAAAGGGTACCTATGCTCCAAAGAATGAGCATACCAGAAGGCAGAGGTTGCTGCATCGCACAAAAGTATGCTGGACCTGTGAATTAGGTTTAACAGAAGAAAAGACAAATAACATAAAATATAATAGAAGAGCAAAGTAGAAAGCACAAAAAAGAGGGACCAAAAAGGTCCAAGCTTGGGTTGTCTCCCGAATAGCCCTTTTTTACCATCTGAAAGTGCAGGATAAGATCACTCCTAACTCTAGAGGGGGGTGAATAGAGTTATTTAAAATAATTTTCCAAATAAAAACTTGTGTGTAGAGAAGGTTTGAATTTACTTAGTGTAAGGTGCTAGAGTAAATAATCAGAGTAAAAAGGTATTCACAGCACAAAGCAAAACACAAGGAGCATAAGCAATCCAGACGACACAAGGAGCTATAGTGGTTCCCCAAATCTGGGTACATCCACTCTTCTATCACCCTTGATAGGAATCCACTTCAAGATGAGTTGATCAGGTGTCTTGAGCACCAGAGAGTTTTTGATCAGGTTCTCACAAACCAACAGAGCTGATTTTGACCAGGTTTCAGCAAAACCAAAAGTAACTTTTGAAGGGAGTTAAAACCCTGTACAGAAAGAAAAAGAAAAAGAGATGATGTTGTCTTCTCTATTCAACAAGCAAAAGAGAAGCAGAAGTGGATCTGAAGTTGTTGTCAAAGCTCCCCCTGAGATCAAGATGAGGTTCAGGAAGGAGAGCTCTGCACAAGGGTGACAGGTCTTCAAAGATCTGATTTGCTCCAGCAAAGGATGATCCAAGAGAGTTGGATGGAGGTGTCTGAAGCAATCAGATTTTCTGTGAGTTAGCTTTTCAACACAATGTCACAGAGAGCAACTAAAGTCCTGTATTGTTATTCTGTATTCTGTATGCTGTTCTTGTTTTTGAATAGAATGAATGAATATCTGAGTCTTCTTCTTCCTTTTACTTTGATAGCCATTGGAAGACAGCATTAATTGCTTTCCTTAACTGTCCATGCCTCAAAGGAAATGACAGGCAGACATTCCTTAGAAAATTCCTTGAGCCATGCACCAGATATGCTGTAACGGCCAATAAATCTTCAGCATTAATTGTCTGTCAGAAGGAATTTGAATTCCTATCCAAAATCGATGGAAGTCTGGAAGGCGTCGAGCTCACAGAAAAACGTCGATCTGAGCACGACACACGTCGGCCAGAGAGTGTTTTCTGTAAGGAGAACTGGGTTCGACGGAACGTCGAGCTGAGGTCGACTCCACGTCGAGCTGAGGTCGACTCTGCGTCGAGCAGAGGTCGACTCTGTGTCGAGCTGAGATCGACTCTGCGTCGAGCTGAAGTCGACTATGCGTCGAGCTGAAGACTACTCTAACTAGCCTATGTGACCTTTATAACAACATGGAGGTCACAGCACACAATCCCTATAGAAATATAGTCATCCTGGTCCAAATAGTAATAGGGTGTTCCAACACCATCCTTAAGGTGGACCAAATACCAGTATTAGCAGTTTATATATTGTTCTTGCAGGAATTAAAGAATTGCAGAAAAATAAAGCACAGCAACGAAAAGTTCCCAACAAAACAAGCAAGCACAAAGCATAGGGAATTACAGAAAAGGGGAGAGCAATCAGCTAAATGCGGACTTGTGATAAGTCTCTCCGGTGGGGCGCGAGGGAACAGCAGAGTGTCATTTTACATTTGGAGAAAGGGCTTTCCCTTTACTTTGAATGTGCAATTCCTCGCCCCGGAGGGCAGCATAACGCTCATCGCGTACACGCTTGGCCTTCCTCAGCTTCTCCACCGTGGGAGATTTCCAAAGATTACAGTCTGTGGTGGGTCCTATTTTTGCAGTTGGCAGCTTCATTTCCGGTACCAAAACGGCAACCGGATCAGCCCAAGCTACTGATCGTTGGACAAAGTTTGAAACAATATTACACAATTCATTGTCTAGAGATTTCTCCCGAATAGAACTAGTTTCGCCATGCTCAAAAATTAATGTGACGGGAAACGGGAAGGCATCCATTGCATCAGTGCACTCGGTCTCTTCTTTGAACTCTTTCTCATTATTCTCGATCATCTCCTTAGAAAGTCCTTCCTTAATCATCTCTTCCGTATGAGCATCCCTCACTAAGGAGAGTTCTAAACCAATCTTGATATCTGCAGCACTTTGGAAATTGTTATTATGGAGAAGAGGGTCATGTACAGAAGTGATATCCAAGGTTGAAGCAACAATCGGCCAAGTTACGCATCCTTTGGCGATATCAAGAGATGCGTCGCTAGCCGCCAGGAATGGAACCCCCAATATAGGAATAGAATTGTTTTCCTTGGGTCCCAAAACCTGGAAATCAATGGTTAAGCACTTCTAATTAACCTCGATTTCAACTTCTCGTACACCTCCCTCAGTGTCAACAAAAATACCATTTGCCAAAATTAGCGACTTCTGGTTTGCTGGATCAACATGCAGGTTCATCTTCGCAACATCCTGCATGGTGAGGATGTTGCTAGACGCTCTGGAATCGCACAATTCAGTAGTTTCAATATTATTAATTTTACAAGCTACCACGAGCTCGTGAGTTTTTTTTCAAATTTTCTTCCCCAAGGCTTTTTCCTTGCTCATAGGGGTTTTTCTCAGTGTTGCTCGGTAAAGTGCCTTGGGTCCGCTCAGAGACCATTTGGGCCAGTTGGCCCAATTGTGCCTCTAGCTTACGCAATGAGGCCGCTTGGTTCGTCATGTTAGTCAGGGAGACCTCAACAAACTTTTTAAACATTTAAGCTAAAGAATTTGTTTTTATAGCAGGGGGCCCTTGGGGGTAATTCGGTGTAGGCGGCTGTGATTGGCTTCCGGAGGCATACACATCATTTTGATGCTGCCCCAGCTTCCATCGTTGTCCTGGTGCGTTTTGATTCCAAGAAAAATTTGGATGATATCTCACCCCCGGATTTTACGTGTTCCCATAAGGTGCTCCACTATTTTGATTTGCAATAAAATTAATTGATTCATTAAGGAAAGTAGTTTCATCACATACCTCGCCTGCTTGGCATTCGAAGCTATGGTGGTCGGAACCTCCATAACCCTGGCATGAGATTACCATAACTAGAGCAGCAGCGGCGACGGGCTTGGATGCTTCCAGAGCAAAAACTCCACTAGTACCTCATGGAATATTACTTCCTGCGGTCCAATATGCGCTGTGGATGGCGGTATCCTGCAAAATTCTCAATGCATCATCAGGAGCAAGATTCATTATCGTTCCACCAGAGGCGGCATCAATCATAGCTCGGTGTTGTGGTTCAATAGAGAAATAGAAGCTTTCAACGATATTCCAAGTTTGGAATCCGTGGTTTGGACACTTCCTCAGCAACTCGTTGAAGCGTTCCCATACCTCAGCTAGGCTTTCTTGATAATTTTGCCAAAAGTTGGCAATCGCACGCCGCATACTCACAATCTGGTCCACTGGATGGAACTTGGCTAAGAATTTTGTTGTCAATGCCTCCCAAGTGGTGGTTGTTCCAGGCGAAAGAGAGTGGAGCCATGTCTTGGCTTTGTCCCTGAGGGAGAAGGGGAAAAGACAGAGCTTGACTGTATCATCGGGGATCCCAGCATAGCAAAACGTGGCGCAGATCTCGGAGAATTCAGCCAAGTGAAGATGGGCGTCTTTAGTGGCCATTCTGGAGAACTGTGCGTTGTTCCGGATTATGTTCAGAATGGCTAGTTTGATCTCCAATTTCTTGTTGGTGATCGTCGGTCCGAAGCTAGGGTAAATACTCCCAACGGTCGGTGTAGTGTAGTCCCTAATGGTGCGGACCTGGGGCGGGTTTACTTCATTCTCATCGCCATTTCGGTCACCATGAAGGATCCCTCCAACACGGTTTCCGGCATCAATGTTCAGCTGGTCCCCCATTGGGACTGGATTGATGGCAGCAGCACGTCTTTGTGCACGAAGAGTTCATTCGATCTCGAGGTCGTAATCTACAAGATATCTTGCAGCGCGTCCCTGCATTCACTGCTACAACTTAACAAAGAAATAGCGGTCAAAAAACACTAACTCTTACAACAATACTTTCAAATGTCATGGTCGTTCTACAGTTGCATTCCCCGACAATTGCGCCAAAAACTTGATGCCTGTAAATACGGCAAGCGCACCGGTCGCACAAGTAATAAAGTTTTGGGAATGAATCTCCGAGTGTCGGTCTCTTGAGGAATGCAATTAGCGTAGAACAACGAACGATCCGAAATTATCGTTATAAGAGTTAATTAAATAAAGGAAAAATAAAGGGATTTGAAGGTGGTTTTGTAAACAAATAAACTAAAGCGAAATATGCGGGTCGCAATCACCGCTTCACAAGGTGAGATTGATGTAACGGCCGCGATGCCATACTTCGGTAAGGAGAATGGACGGTGAGCCAGTGAGTGAGGTGTTTAGTGCGGAGTACAATCAAATGGAACGAAGGAACAGAGTGAAGTGAGATGGGGCGAGGCGCATCAAATCACAAATCTCACGAGCAAGATTAAACAACAATAATCTAATTAAAACAACTAGAAATCGAAGTTCATTATAAGCTTAAGTCATTTCATACAACAAGAGAGATGGAGAAAGACTAAACCATGAAAGTGAAGATCCACCGCGGTGGTTGGCCGGAGGTGCGGGTTGTAAATACGCTTCCACGTGCAGTCCGAGGAGGCTTCCGGTACCGATGAGCTGTCACCTCGTGGGCCTTTAAGTCCGTTCTCTAGGTTGTCTTCATCATCTTCTTCGGTGGAAAGCTCGGAGAAGAGGTCTTTAATGGCCGGGAGGATCACCAGAGGATGCAGAACGCTTTAGAATCGTCGGAAAATGACCTCCCGATGGTAGGGATGAAGGTGGAGATGGATGGAACTCCTGGGATGCGGAACGGCGAAGTGGAGGCAAAGATTGATCCAGGGTCCGTACCCTAATTCGCGGAACAGGCTGATTTATAGAAGCAGAGTTAAATAGAGCGCACGACCACTGGTGCACGACCATTGGTCGTGCGCGAACAAAGTCAGCGCCCGTGCGGCAACAACCTGTAGAACCTGCACCAGGAAATCAAAGCTCGCGCACGATCAGTGATCGTGCGAAATGGCGAGAAAGAACTTTTCAAAAGAGGGCATGACTGCGCACGACCGGCAATGCACGAGCAGTTATCGTGCGCGGTATAGCTGGTGACCGTGCGATATGGCGGGGATGAACTTTCACAAGAGAAGCCAGACTGTGCACGACCGATGATCATGCGCCAAAGAGGTCGATGGTCGTGTGTGGGTAAAAACGCACGACCATTGACTCCTTTGCCAAAAAATGGTGAAAGCCCTATCCCGGACGCCCACACGATCCCCGAATCTGCAGGAAAACTAGACGGGTTGTCGATCATGGCAGTCACAGATATTAATAAAATGCATAGCAAGAGGGAAATACACACACGCACAGAAATAGGCTAATAAAGTGCACAAGACGTGGAATGTCGTAGCGAACCAAATGAAGTGCTAATGGCGCTAAATGGTAGTGCAAAGTCATGAAATGAAGCCTAGATGAGTCAAGAATTCGGTATGAAATGGGGACTCATCATCTTGTACTGTAGCTTTCCCGTAACTAATTTGAATTCTGTTGACTTTTGTTGACTTTTGCTGACGTCAACATCTGTAGACTTCGCCATTTTCTAATTTTTTTCATCCCATACATTGAGTGCGTTGAGTGAACTAGCTTCACTCAATGAATCTTGACTTAGCCAATTCCTTCTACACCGCCAGGCATTGAGTGAACTGGCTTCACTCAACTAATCTAGACTTAGTCAATTTCTTCTACACCGCTAGGCGTTGTGTGTGTTGAGTGAATAGCCATCACTCAACGCTTTTGTCCTTAGACAATCTTTCTGCTTCTCACGTGTTGAGTGTGTTGAGTGATCTTTTATAATTCAACGCTTTCTTTGACTTTGACAGTCTAACTGCTTAGGCGTCGAGTGAACCTTCATCACTCGATGCATTTGGACTTAAGCCAATCTTTCTACCACTTCTAGGTGTTGAGTGCATTGAGTGAGCTGTCCTCACTCAACGTATCTAGACTTAAATTTTTCTGTTTATCTTTCTTTAGGCTTTGAGTGATCATTGCTCTGTAGACGCCTTCTTCTTTGGTGTTGAGTGAGTTGTCCTCACTCAACGATTCTGGACTTAGCCAGAATTCTTGACAGTATATTCAAATGCTTGATCTTGACTCAACGCTTCTCTTAAGGCATTGAGTGAGTTGTCCTCACTCAACGATTCTGGACTTAGTCGATATTTCTGCTTGCCAATGCTGAAGCTTTGATATACTCAGCTTTACTCGACGCCTCTTGATATATGGCATTGAGTGATCTGCCTTTACTCAATGCCTGTGGTCTTAGCCGCATTTGGGCTTTTTGACTGTCCACCCTTTACTCGACGCTTTTTGGAATCGTACATTGATTGAACTGGCTTCACTCAACACTTGTGGACTTAGACAATTTTCAGTCTTTACAGCATCCTTCCTTGGCATCTGGCGTTGAGTGAACATGCTTCACTCAATGCCTGTGGACTGAGACAGATTTCTGTCTCTCCACCTTTCTACCTTGTGACCACCTATCACAAGCACTTAAACAACCTATCTAAACTTGTTCTAAGGAACATCCTATACATGATGAGCTTGAACAACATCAAATACAACTTTGTTTTTAGTGTTGATGGTGATGCCTCTTCAAATCAATTCTAGGGAACATTGAGGGAAATATTCCCAATAATCTCCCCCTATTTGAAGAGGCAGAACACCTAACAATACTAAAAAGCAATTTCTCATAAAGCAAATAAATTTTAAAGCAGCTATAAGTTTTCTCATATAACTTGAAAATTCAGAGCTGTATGAAAATTCAAAGCTTCTTACAGCTCTCCTCACGACTTAACACTTAAGTGGAGGACTTTCCTCAAGCCACTTGAGGGTGTAAACATAATATGCAATGGCTCAACATTGCTCTCTTCATATTACTTGAATGATTTCAAGTAATATGCACTTACTTAACATGACCTGGTCATGTCAAGTACGCTTCCGCATCTCCCCCTAGGCATATATTATCCATCATCCCCCCTTATCTGGCAAGTATAGCTCTACTCAGTATGCTCTACTCCTCCCCCTTTAGGGTTTAGGGTATTTACTACCTCACCCCCTTTCTGGCTTCTTCAAACAAAAAATTCTTAACGAGGGAGGTGATATTTGACTCATTAAAAAATCAAGGGAGAAATACCTTTTTATTCAACTTAAGAAATTATCCTAGTGATCAAACTACTTGACTTGGAGTCATACCGTTTGTGTTGATACACTAATGCAACACATCACTGTAGCCACTTGATCTAGCTGCTAATATTGTTCCACTTGAGCCAATGCCACTCTTATACCACTTAAAGCTTCATGAAGTTGTAGTAAGGGAGATGATGGGTATTCCTCTTGTCCTGCAACAACATGTCTTTACAGCAGCAGCAGTGACTGCACAGTAGCAGCCATCCACTAGGGTTGATCTCCCCCTCAGAATGTGTATAGTCCTGAGAACTTGCTGATCAGCTGCGATGATCTTTGATCCACTGCAACTGCTGGCTGCCTCTTAACATGAAGCTGAGCATGTTCCTTCAACTTTCTAGATTTTGTCCCCCTCAGCAGGAGCATCTGTTATCTTCTCTTTAATGGACACTTGAGTCCATCTTAGTCTTTATATCACTTGATATCACTTGAGAGTCTTGATGTCAAATGACAGACTTGATAGTATTGATACCACTTTGGAGACTTATCTACCTGCAAGAAAGGTGAATCCTGCAACAGATATATTACATGGAGCAATTGAAGCTATATCAAGTTCAATATACACCACTCAAATTTGAAATATTTAAACATGACTTCATCTAGTGTCTTAGTAAAGATGTCTGCCACTTGCTTATCTGTGGGGACAAACTCAAGACAGATATCTTCCTTTTCCAGATGCTCCCTATTAATAACACCTAACCTCAATATGATTAGTCCTACTGTGAAAGATAGGATTCCTAGCAATGGAGATTTCACTAGTTGACTCAGAGTACTTAGGAAGGTTAATTATCTCTAAGTTGTGATCTTGGAGCTGATGTTGGATCCATAACAATTGTGCATAGTAACTCCCTACAGGTATGTATTCTGACTAAGCAGTGGATATACCCACACTAGTCTGCTTCTTGTAGCTTCAATGACATCAACCTTTTCCCTTGAAATAGACAAGTTCCATCCATGCTTTTACTATTTTCCTTGCACCCTATGGTGGAGGTGCTTCTTTTCACGTATCTCTTTTCTTTTGATTGGGAAATCATCACTGACATGCCCAGCCTTGCTACAATAATAACATATTATGTTAGAGGAAATATTTTCTCTGGGTTTAGAATCATACCTATCTCCTTTGGAGAGCTTCATCCCAGATTTGTTGTGATCCTTCATGTCATGTAAGGAGGAGGAAGATTTGTTCTTCCATTACTTCCTATGCATCATTTTCTGGAACTGCTTGAAAAATAGTGACAGTTCACCATCTAATAGCTCATTTCCAGAGCAGCTGGGATCTGAGCTTTCTGACTCTGAAATTCTCCTTGGTGAAGAAGGAGTCTTTCCCTTGCTTCTTCTTATGGCTTCAACTCTGAAGGCCACTGAGTTATATTTGTTGATCCAGATCTCTTCCGCTTCTTTAGCAACAGATTTGCCTCTAGCTCTAGCTATCATATCAGCACCAGTACAAGAGTGATTAGTGATGTTTTCATCTATATACTATTCAAGGCATAATTAACCTCTAATTACATTGGTAACCCAGATATTATTTTCACTTTGATGCACACACATAAGCATGTTTAGGAAAATAGGCAGTGTGCACTGTATATCACTGGTGGCATATGTCTTTATGACTATTTGAGTTGGTTGTATAGCACCTAGATTGATTGTCTCTTTCATATACCATCTCTGCTTGCACTACATACTCCCCCTTGAACATGGCCATTTCCCACTGCCTTATCCGCCTTTATAACTTCTTCAGTAAAGTAGAATGAGCTTCTCCCCCTTTATGACTTCTTTAGTAAGGGAGACTCTTCAGATAGTACAGGGAGGTCTTGCCTGATCTATCTCTTCATCTAGATAGATCACTATCCTTTGAAGCATCTACAGTCATTTCAATAACACTCTAATTATCTTAAGCTGGGACATTTGTTGGAATCTCCCCCTCAATCTATGCATTTCCCATAGGAAGTTGCTGACTTGTATCAACTATAGTTGGAGACATCCAGCTGTTCTCAAATTGATTATACTTGTTCTCCTACAATAGGTGCAAATATATGGGTAGTCTACCCCTCATCCCTAGCAATGTCCATAGGGACATGCCGATCTTCAGCAATATTGATGATCTATTCATTGTTGGAGATACTCTAGATAAGACGCAAGCATGTTCAACAACCTAGACTGTACTTGCTCCCCAAATAGGAGCATCTAGCTTGACATTCTTCCCCTCAATAGTTGCACAGTTCCTGTCCACAATACCCACTGACTTGGACATACTTCACTATAGGTTCAGAAGACATTGAACCCAGAGCATTCTTATCTCTCTTTGTTTCCTCAGAAGAGTCTGATAGCTGAGGATACCACTTGAGAATCATTTCAACCGAGGATTATGTGCCCCTTCCTTTCTGCTCTCAGAAGATCTACTTTTAGTGCTTTTATCAGTGATGAGTACAGTCTACTCGTTCTGCTCCTCACTATTCTGCTGAAGTGGCAGCATTATTGTATCCCATCAGTCAGACATCTTAGAGTTTCAATGACTTGATTCTGTTGGTCTGTTTATCCAGTTAGATAGCACTTGAAATTCTTTACCCAAGACATATGTACTTTATCCTTCTTTAGGAATGCCCACAACGTAACACCATCCTCTTACACTTAGGCAGTAGGAGGAGCATCCTTGATGGTCTATTCATCCATCTCTAACTTCACACCTGTAATCCATAGACTTTGGCGACTCCTTTGTCTGACCCACCAAAGCTTACTTTGGGTCCTTCCTTTACAGGAGTATGATCCTTAAAATGCCTCATTGTTTTAGTCTTATGCCTGGAACAACCTCTATCCAAGTATCGTATAGGGGTATGGGCACTTGGATAATCCTATAAAACAAGATTTAAGTTACCTTAGGACCCCAATTTATATTGGGTCCTAGGTTCTTATTAGCATAAAATGCACATGTCTACCTACAACAGTCCTGTCAGGAAGACTCACCCTTTCCCTTGGCACACTAGGGTTGTGCCAACAATTTATGGAAAAGTGGCACACTTTGACACAACACCAACATTCATTGATGGTATATCTCGTCTTCTTAACAGTCTTAAAAGACAACAACCCATCCCTAGCGGCATGTTCAGAGGGGAGTGTTGTAGCCTTCTTCTTATTTCTCTTAGCAAGAATCTGACTAAAGGTGAGTCTGCTAGTAGAAGTACTTGTCTTACTCTGAGTTCCATCAACAACAGTCTTCTTTGTAGTTGATATGCTATTGATGGCCTTAGAGCTAGACAAGACAGCCTTACTGACTGACTTACCCTTTGTCTGGGTTTTTTGCTGAAAGAGCCTGAGAATAGGCCACTATCTTCTTCTTGAGTGTGGGGGCTGGAGCACCAAATACAAATGGTCAATGATGGGCTATTTAGACTTCTTCATGGGGAGCCTTCTGTGCACTCAAAACCATACCCTTTCCTCTTCTATTTTAAAATACACTTGTACTCTTACAAGGAAAATTCCCATACTTCCAGTGACCCTACATGCAGTCTTGGTCATACCTGTTGGAAGGGAGGAATATCTTGTGAAAGGTGGCTTGAGGCATTACATGAGCTTTAACTTTCCCTTTGGAAAGGGCAACTCTAGAATTCCACTTACTCTGTAAACCTCTCTCATCTTTTTGAGAGGTAAAGGAGTCAATTAGTGGTAACACTATTTTGAGCTTACTAAATTAAGCCACAATCTTTCTCTCCTTGAGGTGTTTCTTTTCAAAATCCAAGATGATCTTGTTATTCTGGATGATGTTCTCAATTTAGATAATTGAGGTGACCTTTAGTTGGCTGACTTCCCCTAGTTTCTATTCTAGCTAGGATGTTGAGTCAGATTGCTTGGAAGCAGCTAGTTGCAGGGAGATAATCTCCTCAACCTGCTTCTTGGCCAACTTCTTACTTCTTTTCAAAGCATCCAAAATTTTACCATACTTGTCAATCAATTGATTGACATCTTCCTCAGATTGTCAGTCATCTTCATAACTAGATGAGGATGTATCAAAATCTGGACTGGTCTCATAATCTAAACAATAAGAAGAAGTAGATAGAGAATGTACCTTTTCTGGATCAGGTTGATCCCGGCAAGAATCTTTATCTGACATGGCCATCAACCCATAACAGTTGATGTCATCTTCAACCATCTCAGTGTCACTGTCTAAATGTGCGAGAGGGGCCCTGATCTCTATCCTTGCATCTGGATTGACATCATCTTCATCACTATCACTGAACACAGAGGACACTTGGGATCTGATTCCTATCCAAGCAGTAGGATCATCTTCAGCTTTATTTATAATAGCAGCAAGCAACTTATTGAAGGCTTCTTCTTCTTCAGACTCTGAGGAAGATGAGTTACTCTGACTCTAGCTCTTCTCCTTCTTTTCTATGAAGGTCTTTTCCTTTTTGCAGTATTGAAGCTTCATTGAGCTCCACTCATTATGGTTCACTCCTAAACCCATAAGTATAAACCATTTAGCTATCCATGGAGATAAACTTAGACTGTTAAGTCCTTTTTGAGAAACCTCCCTCTGATACCACTTGAAAGTCTATAGTTTCAAGGATATCTAACACCTAGAGGGGGTGAATAGGTTTCTTAGTCTTTTATGACTATTTTTTCTTTTGGTGTGTTGTGATTTAGTTATATGTTACTTTCAAGACAATCACTCAAAGAACACACAAGAGTATAGTGGTTCCCCGGTGTTGAAGCCAAAACTGACCTCAACGAATGTTCACAAACCAAAGTGCAGCCGATGCCTACTTCTCTCAAATCTCGACCCCTGACTAGCTGTTAAGGTCCTAAGACTGACCCAAAGCCTCAGCTGGGAGGTCCCACCTCACACCCGGAAGATCTCTGAGAGCTTCCCCTCCGAAACCAATAGCTAGACTGGGAGCTCTTCAGAAAGCACTGGAGTTACAGAATAAATTAAAACCTGCTTTCCAAAGAGCCCCTATGGGTCTTTTTATAGTCTTCTCCTGACCTGAAAATACTGAAATACCCCTGATGGGTCTGCCAATAGCCAAATCCCGCTGTCATCCCAGGGGCATATAGGTAATTGAACCCGAGGATAATGAAATAATAAAATAATCTTTTCCTGGGCGCCAGGACCTACCACATGGACCCACCTGGCGAGAACTCTGGCCGAGAAGGCTCTCGCCGGGTCCCAATTGAGCTTACCTTGGCGAGAGCTCCGGCCAAGAAGGTTCTCGCCCTTGGTCGTCTTAATGCCATTGTCGTTGAGGGCGCAACCAATGCCCTCTCGCCTACCTCTGGGCGAGAGCTCCCTCAAGGCAGAAGCTCGTCTAGCCTGAAGCCCGAAACCTGGCGTGAAGGGTCTCACCTACAACTAGGCGGGAGCCCCTTAAGAAGTGGGAACTCTGTTGATTTACCCTTGGGCTAGCCTGAGGCTAGCCCAACTCAGACCATTGAAGCTTCTGGGTTCTACCCAGTGAATATGGGGTTGTACACAATCCCTGCTCTTTTCGAGCTAGCCCTGTGGTCGACATGACAAGTCCAACCCCAAAATATTCGCTGGACACGTGCCTGTCAGCCAAGAGAATCTTTCGGTGGGCCCTACTGCGGCTATAAATACGCGTCGACAGGCGACCATAAGTCTTGCCTCTGAACTACTGTTTCTTCACTGAGCTCTCGCCCGGGATTTTATGCGTGATACCAAGATGTCTGCTAAGCGTGCTGGCAAGCCTCTTCCGCAGGACCTTCAAGATCGGTTAAACGCGGCTCAAGCGCGAGCCTTAGCAAATAGTGCTGCGGTAGCGCCCTAGCTATCGAGGAAATCTTAAGACACCGGCCCTTCTGAGCCGAAGAAGAAAAAGGGGAAGAGGAAAGTGATGGTGGTCCGGCGAGACCTTGATCGGGAGAATAGGGATTCACCTTCTCCTACTCCCATCCCTGCGGGGGATCCCTCCTCTCAAAAGGTATGCCTTCCGACCATGCTTACCGAGCTGATTACGCTATAGGCCCGATAGTTAACGCGACCTCTCGCAGAAATCCACTCCAAATGACGTCGCCGGGTCTTCCCCGATTCCCCCAGATTCGTCAGCCCTCCCTCCTGAGGATCGAACGAGGGTCTCGGAGATAATTCCTCCAGCCGAGACCCGGGTGATAGGTACGCTTTCTTCCACTTCTTAATACTTCAACCGTACCTTTCCTTTTCTGAACTATCTTCTCTCAGAGCCTGCTTCCACCGCCCCGGGTCTTGTCACCCGGGAAGATAAAGCGAGAACCGGCGAGCTGCTTCCTTCCGCGACAAATCCCGTCCTGCAGGCGGGAGGGGTGGCCTTTGACCCTTCCACTACTAATGATGTCGATCATCCCTTGAGAGAGGACAACTCTCTCCCTACCTCCGGCCAGTCTGGGACCATTGTGCGCAAACCCTTCCACCTAGAGCGAGGCAAGCCTCTCCACCTCCTTTATGGAACTGACGGAGGGGTCGGGCCTTCTTACCCGACGCTAGTCAATGGCTCTCGCCTGACTGCAGGTATACGAGAAATTCTTGTCGGCTGATCGTTATGCCTTAATCAAAACCTTGGGCGCACTTTTCGCAGGGGATCCCAGCTCTCAGTCGGAAGCCAACGAGGAAAGAGAAGAAGAAGAAGAAGAAGAAGATTCCCTTCCTCCTTTGCCCGGAGAGATAGAAGAAACCTTGAACGGCACCGAGAATACGAAGGAGCGAAGGAGGAAGATTTCGGCCATTTTGGCCAAGCTCATCCGGCGAGACCGCGCCCATGCTGCCGCGGCGAAAGCGTTCCGTGAATACGTGGAACAAAGTCTGGATGCCTTGTAGCGGGACTTCTTCTTGGGCGAGACTGATCGACCGGGAGGGCCGACTGCCGAGTCTTCGCCAGGGAGATGCATCGCGCAGATCCGGGATCATGCTAGGCGAATCAACCTAGGGTGTACCACCCTGTCATCTTACTTCAACCCACTGGTGCCTCCGAGAACTAGGCGGCGGGAGCGAGGGCGATGGTGCTGGGAACCGTATTAGTTCATCTAAGTCTCGGCCCTTCTCCCTTTTTAGCCTTCCCTTCCGTCATGTACCTTTATGCCTCTGTAATAACTATTATTAACTTTATTCAGCTCTCGGCAGCGAGAGCAAGTTACTATCCGTTTCTTCTTTCATTGTGCTGCGAATTTTAAGAATGTGTTGGAATTAGGATGCTTGCGCCAAAACTAAGTGGCTTGTGCCGAAACTAGAGACGATCGCCGACTGCTATCACCCCGAGGGGGAAAACCGAGGCGTTGCCGACCCAGATCGTGACAGCTGTACACCGTTGTCATTTTCTCTCTCTATCGGACGGAGCCGTAACGACCACGGTTCCCTATAAATAGAGAAATATACCAACCGCATTTACTTCTCTGATCTGGAACTTCAATTTACTTTCATTGCTACCGCCCTCTTGCTTCCGCTTCTACCTCTCTATTGTTCTCGCTACTACCCCTAAACTCAAAATGCCGGGCGAGAATGAGGGTCGCGCTCATTGCGCGGAAGCATTCCGCAAGCATCTCTTCCCCTCCTGCACGCTCACCTTGGACGAGTACAACCTGATCGTCAACCGCTTCATTCCCACTCGCTTCTCGGCGCGGAACCCGGGTAATCACGACAAGGTGAATACCTTGGAAGCGGGAGAGCTCGCCATCTCCCTCGAACATTTCGAGGTGGGCTTCCGCCTACCCCTCTTGCCGGAGATTCGGCAAGTCCTCCGCTACTATGGGGTGGTTCCCGCCCAGCTGAACCCGAACTCCGTCGCGATCCTTGTGGCATTCATCTGCTACATGCGATCCGAGAGGATCGAGTTTAGTCTGCCGATCATCCGCAAGCTGTTTAACTTCCGCGCCAAAGGCGGGGTGGTCTTCTTCTCCGGGCAGCTGCTGAAGACCACCGGTCTCGCCAATAAACATCACCATTGGGGCGAGAAGTTTGTCTACATCACCGGGGACTTCGGCAACGTCCCGCTCCAACCCGTTCAGTACGAGAATGCTGCTTACAAACCGCCCACTCTGGGGTCGCGCAAGAGCGCACTCCTGGAGTTCTTCGGAACAAAGGAGTTTGACGTTCTATTCCTCTGGCGAGACGTCGACTCCCTTTCACCCGTCCACCCGGGCGAAGGTATGGTCTCGCCCTAGATTCGATCTTTTGTCAGGATCTTCCTGTGTTGAATAGCGCTAACTTTGCAGGAGAGCGGGAGGTCCCTCTACGCCAACCTTTCGCTGTGGCCCCGGGTGTCGAGGATCGGGTTGCGAGAGGCTCTCTCGCTCTCGCGGAGGCTAGCGCTCGCGCCTTCCGGGAAGAGCCCGTTCAGCCTTTGGTACCCAAAGCCAAGAAGCGAAAAGGCACCGCTCCCGCCCCGCGATCGCTGAAGAGGCCAAAGCCATCCGCTGCGGACAAGGGCAAGGGCTTGGCCGTCTCGCCCGCCCGACATCCCGCCTTGGGCAAGTCCTTCGAAGGGCTGCTCTAGATGGCCAGCGAGACGGGTGCTGCCGCCAAGAGACGTTCCGAGGTTACTGTCGAGAACCCTCTGGCCGCAGACGCGGCTGGAGGAGAGGGAGTCGTCGCCGAGACCTCTGCCCGGACCCCGGCCAAGGAAGTGCTGAAAGGGCACAGAAATTATGGCTTCGGCGTGAAGCACGTCGACGCGGAAGGGAAGCCTCTGCTCTAGTGGGATCCCGAATCCAACAGGATTGCGGTTTCAACGCTCCTCCCCAGCTGGCCGGAGCGAGATGAGGTTACTGGTGAGGCCTTCTCGCTAGGCTATGGCCTCTATAGCCGAGAGGGCGCCAGTGTCTTCGACCAGATGCCCACCCGGCTCCTGGATTTCGACTCTACCTGGGCCCTACTTCGCGGGTTCGAGCTTGCGCATATGTGCGCATGTCGAAGCATCAACATCGACAAGAACTTCGCCGACATGTACAAGGCGAGGGAAGAGGCGGTGGCCAGAGCACATTCTTCGGAGACAGAGATCGTGAGTGCTCGGCAAGAGTTGGCGAATGCTCAACAGGCGCTGTCCCTACGCCCCGCCGCCGAGGTAAGAGGGATCTTCCTGGACCGTTGCTCTTGCTACTCGAAGTTACGTTTGCGCGGTATTTACTGAGTTGATCTCTTCTCCCCAGGATTCCTCCCAAGCCATGGCGCTCCGCGCGGAGTTGGCTGACGTACGCTGCGAGAACGTCCTGCTGAGGGACCAACTACGGCGTGCGGAAGCAGCGAAAGGCCCTCCTCCGACGCTTGATGAAAGACTAAAGAGTCGTCACTTCTCGGTGTACGACATCGACAAACTACTGCAGGCGAACGCTCAGGCTACAGTCAGGCTGACGGTCGAGACGCTTTAAGACGCGGAGCTGCTTCGGGAGGACGGCGTAACCATCGACGCTCACCAACTCCTCCCCTAGCTATTCGATCCAGTCCCGAAGCCTCCCGGCGCGCCCGACTCTCCTCCTTCGGATATCCCGAAGTCTTCCTCCGCTGCCGGCGAGACGTCTGGGGCGAGCTCGGGCGAGGACTCCGGCGAGGATTCGGGCGAGAGCACCAGCGGGGACTACAGCGCGTCCCCTTGAAGTGCCTTTTCTTTTTTTTTTTGATATTCTTTTGTAATGAGCGAGAAGCTCCAAACCCCTGTAACTATTAAATCTAATGCAATGTTTCATTTTTCACTGTCGGTGTTTGCTTGACCGAATAGGTTAGTCGGCCAAGTGGCTTCCGCGCGAGCTTCCGCCGAGACCCTTAATCTACTTAGAGTCATCTTCCTTAGAGATTGATTAGGCGGGAGCCTTGCACCATCGATTAGGTCGTCCTGCCTAGGTCTGCCGGGGCCTTCTTCAACGAGATCCCCCCAGCCGAGACCTTTTTGCCGAAACCCCTATTGGTCGAGACCCTAACTGGCCGAGACCTCAACTGGCCGAGACCACTACTAGCCGAGACCTTTAGGGCTTTGACTCTGATCTAGGTCGGGGTCATGACAAGATACCTTCCCACAAATTGGATTTATGCTCCATCTGCGAGCCTTCGGTCCTGCCGGCTTGATGGGAGCTCGCGCAGCGGGTCTACCGGAGGCTGAGCCGGGCTTGTTGTAACACTGAGTAACCATAAATCAACAACCAAGGACCACAAGCCAAAGACTCAACCTATCCCCCACAGACAAGCCTTCGGACCTGCCAGCTGGATGAGAGCCTGCGCAGCGGGCCTGCCTGGGGCCGAGCCGAGCTCGGGGTGTTGATGAAGATCAAGCCAAACCTCTCCCCCAAAGGCGAGCCTTCGGGCCTGCCAGCTAGATGATAGCCTACGCAGCGGGTCTACCTGGGGCCGAGCCGAGCTCGGGGTGTTGATGAAGATCAAGCCAAACCTCTCCCCCACAGGAGAGCCTTCGGACCTGCCAGCTAGATGAGAGCCTGCGCAGCGGGTCTACCTGGGGCCGAGCCGAGCTCGGGGTGTTGATGAAGATCAAGCCAAATCTCTCCCCCACAGGCGAGCCTTCGGACCTGTCAGCTAGATGAGAGCCTGCGCAGCGGGTCTACCTGGGGACGAGCCGAGCTCGGGGTGTTGATGAAGATCATGCCAAACCTCTCCCCCACAGGAGAGCCTTCGGACCTGCCAGCTAGATGAGAGCCTGTGCAGCGGGTCTACCTGGGGCCGAGCCGAGCTCGGGGTATTGATGAAGATCAAGCCAAACCTCTCCCCCACTGGCGAGCCTTCGGACCTGCCAGCTAGATAAGAGCCTGCGAAGCGGGTCTACCTGGGGCCGAGTCGAGCTCGGGGTGTTGATGAAGATCATGCCAAACCTCTCCCCCACAGGCGAGCCTTCGGACTTGCCAGCTAGATGAGAGCAAGTAGACTATCTCCAGAAACCTAACATAAAACCTAACATAAAACCTCCCCAGAGCAAGTAGGCTATCTCCAGAAAAAGGTAGCAGTAGAAGTAATATATCTAGTACAAAGGTAAAAACTACCAGTGGGCGCCAATAACCTGACACGAACCCACTGGCACATATGTATGTCTGTAAGTGTTGGAACACCCTATTAATATTTGGGTCAGGATGACTATATTTCTATAGGGATTTTGTGTTGTGACCTCCTTGTTGTTATAAAGGTCACATAGGTTAGTTAGAGTCGACTTCAGATCGACACAGAGTCGACTTCAGCTCGACGCAGAGTCGACCTCAGCTTGACGTGGAGTCGACCTCAGCTCGACGTTCCGTCAAGCCCAGTTCTGCTTTCTGAAACCACTCTCTGGCCGACGTGTGTCATGCTCAGATCGACGTTTTATTGTGAGCTCGACGTTTTCCAGGCTCCCGTCAGTTTTGAATAGGAATTCAAATTCCTTCTGTCAGAACAATTAATGCTGAAGATTTATTGGCCGTTACAGCAAATCTGGTGCGTATCTCAAGGAATTACTAAGGAATGTTTGCCTGGAACTTCCTTTGAGACATGGACATTTAAGGAAAGCATTTACTGCTTGCTGCCAACGGCTATCAAAGACTCAGAAGAAGAACACAGAGATATTATTCTATCAGTCAACAGAGAACAACAAGACTTCTTCTTCTTGCTCTCTGTGATATTCATTCAAGCTTACACACAGGAATTCTGATTGCTTCAGACACAACCATCCAACTTGTTTGGATCATCTTTTGCTGGAGCAGATCAGATCATTGAAGACCTGTCACCCTTGTGCAAAGCTCTCCTTCCTGAACTACTTCTTGATCTCAGGGGGAGCTTTGACAACATCAACAGATCCACTTTGCTTCTCTCTACTTATTGATAGAGAAGACAACATCAGCTTTTTCTTTTTCTTTCTGTACAGGGTTTTAACTCCCTTCAAAAGTTACCTTTGGTTTTGCTGAAACCTGGTCAAAAATCAGCCCTTTGGTTTGTGAGAACCTGGTCAAAAACTCTCTGGTGCTCAAGACACCTGATCAACTCATCTTGAAGTGGATTCCTATCTAGGGTGATAGAAGAGTGGACTACCCAAGATTTTGGGGAACCACTATAGCTCCTTGTGTATTCTGGTTGCTTGTTTCTTTGTGTTTTGCTTTGTGCTGTGATTCTCTTCTTACTTTGATTAATTGCTATAGCACCATACACTAAGTAAATCTAAGCCTTCTCTCCATACAAGTTTTAATTTGCAAAAATATTTTAAATCACTCTATTCACCCCCCCTCTAGAGTTAGGATTGATCTTATCCCTCACTTTCAATTGGTATCAGAGGGAGGTTGGTTATACAACAACTAAACCATCACTAGGTTGGTTGTACATACAGGCTAACACCTGAACCAAAAGATCTCTGGTTTGATCCATTCTAGTTAGATTAATTATTATATTTTTCACATAGCAAGAATATGGAATATTCTAGCACCATACCTTCTAAGTGCAACATAAAAAAATTTGCACTTTGGAAGACAAGAATTAAATTATATATGAACTCTATTGATGAAGATATTTTTCCTTCTATTTTGAAAGGTCTCCCAACATCGGCAACAACAACTAAAAAGGCCAGGCTAGCTGATGCCAGAGCCATGAATATCCTAGCACAGTCATTATCTGATGACTTGTTTCAGGAAGTTGTTGAATGCTCAACAGCTAAGGAGATATGGGATTCCCTCCATCAAATGGCTTCTGAACCCGTGGATGAAATATCAGAAAGAAGCCACAACATATCATTTGAAGAAGTAGAATTAATATCTCTAGATATTATTTGGGATGTTTCAGATGATGAGTCTTCTTTTAAAGATGAAGAAGAGGAAGAAAGGGCCAAAGAATTCTGCTTAATGGCCATAAACTCTTCCTGCAGCAATTTAAAGGCTGAACAAACAGAAGGCAATTCAAAACCTGAAAAGGATCAGGTATTATCAAACTTTAATTTTAGTTCAGTTAAATTAGAACTTCAAAATTGCTGCCAAGTTTTAATAAAATCTGAGAAGGAAATCAAACTTCTCAGAGAAATGTTTTCAAAATATTTTAATGAGTTCAAATCTGAGAACTCAGTTTGCTTTTTCATAAATTTGTTTTATAAACATAAGGATAAATTATTTAGAATTTTTTTAAAACCTTCTACCATTTGGAACAAATTTATTAGGAAGTATTTCTTTTTCTTAAAGCTGATTATATCTTTTTGATATTTTGTTTAAAATTATTTTAGGATCTCTGTATGTGAATTCTTTGTCAGATACTTTATATTTCTTATAGATCTTTTTCTAAATTCATCTAGATTGAGTTTTCTACTCTAGTTGCATTGGTCAGCAGTGATCATGGCACTGAGTTTGAATCTCTTCTGATGAAAAGAAATTCTATAGGAAGGAAGATATCAGACTTTGTTTTTCAGATCCAGAATCCTAATAAAATTTGCTGGACAAATATCATTTTGCTGCGAACATATCCTTTTTCAAGGAGAGAGCAATCTCTACCATAGCTTTCTGCAGGTACTCTATATAAGAGTTAGCTGGATGACTCAATCAAGATCCAATTTTCAAAGTCATCTCAGCCTCCTCCAATCACAGTTACTGCATCAACATAGGGGGAGTTTGTAATGCCAACAGCAGTTAGTTTTTAACAGAACAGGAACCAGCATTGCAAAGCTTTTCTTTTTATATCTCATGCTTTGTAATATTAATTTGTTGTAATATTTTAATTCTCATGTAAATAGTAATCCTAACCCAAATAGGGGGAGATTGTTGGAACACCCTAATTTGGATTTGGTTCAGGATCACTATGTCTTTCAGTTTATTAGATTGACCCATCATGTACAGCTAAGGGTCATAGGTTGTGCTAAGTCAGAGGCTCTCAGAGATAGAAGAAATCAGCCAAGAGAAATCAGCCCAAAGAAATCAGTCAGAGAAATCAGCCTAAAGAAATCAGAATTCAACATTATGCTCTGGTCGACGATCGTCGAGCTCCGGTCGAAGATCGTCGAGCTCATCTCTGCTGAAACGTCGAGCTCTGGTCGACGCCTTAGCTCTGAGCTCTGGTCGACGCTTTATCTCAAGCTGCGGTCGACGCTTTCTGTCCAAGATGAGATCAACGTTTTCCGTCAAGATGAAGATCGACGTTTTATCTCAAGCTGCGGTCGACGTTTTATCTAAAGCTGCGGTCGACGCTTTCTGTCCAAAGCTCAGGTCGACGCTTTCCAAGCTCAACTATACTAGAACGCCGAGCTCCGCTCGACGCTAACCTATGCTGGAACGTCGAGCTCCGGTCGACGTTCTCCGAACTCCGTTCGACGATTTCTGCCAGAGGCCAACTCCATTATCTGCTAGCTCAGATCGACGATAGTCGACCTCCATTCGACTATTTCTGGCAGAATTCAGAATGCAAGTTTCCAGGCGGACTTTCAGGATATTCTTCTGTCCAATCAAAGTGAGCTGTCAATATTCAAATACAGCTTTATTTCAGGACAATTACAGGAATGCTTTTATGAGTATTATAGCCGTTGGAGTATCCAAAAGGAAACAGTAGTAATTGCAAATATTCAAATGTCCGTTGCTCTTTATCAGAATATATACTCAGAGATTCAGTGAATCAAGATAGTAAAATAGAGAGAGAATACAGTGAAAATAAGATACAGGAATCAGAGTTCCAGGAAGAACTCAACATCACCTGTACAGCAAAGTGCTCTTTTCAGATCTACTGTTCCAGGAAGCCTGAAGAGACAACTTCTCTACATCAGTCTGAAGGCTTACTGGAAGATCATCATCAAGGCTTCATTATTTACTCTCCAAGACAACTAACATTTCAGCCATTGCTGAAATCATCATTTGCTGGAGCAGTCATCCATTGAAGGCCTATCACCCTGTGCAAAGCTTCCACTCCTGAACCATTCTACATCTCAGGGGGAGCTTTGACATCATCAATCCACTTGTGCTTCTCTCATTTGATTAAGAACAGAGAAGACACCTTCAACTCTTATTTTTCTTTTCCCACTGTAAAAGGGTTCTTGAACTCCCTTCAAAAGTTCTGTTTGGTTCTGAGAGCCTTGTCAAAACTCAGTGGTGGCAAGACGCCTGATCAAAAAATCTAGCTTTGGTTTTTGAGCACCTTATCAAAAGCTCATTGGTGTCAGGACACCTGATCAACTCATCCTGAGTGGATTCCTACCAAGGGTAGTAGAAGAGTGGACGTACCCAAGTTGTTGGGGAACCACTATAAAATTCTTGTGTCGTCTGGATTGCAATTTTTATTTCTTGTATTCTTGTTGTGTGTGTTTGCTCTAATCTCTAGGATAGATCTGACTTTCAATTGGTATCAGAGCACATAGAGATCAGACATCACTTCTTAAGGGATAATGTAGAAAAGAAGAAAATTGCACTAGAATACATTTCCACTGAACTACAAAGAGGAGATATTTTCACCAAGCCCTTGGATGAAAAGAAGCACTTCTTCTTCCTCAATCAGTTGGGAATGCTAGATGGAGACAATATAAATTAAAACTTTAAGATTTTGAAACCCATAATTAACAGGAATAGGAAAAATTTCATTTTAAAATTCCTCTGTGGTTTCTTTGAGCTCTGAACTAAGTTCGACGCTGCGTCAAACTAAGATCGACGGTCTGTCGCCCTCAAAAGCGTCGAACGTCGACCTCAACTTCTAGCATTGAACTAAGTTCACAGCTCCCTGGCTTCTTGAGTTTTTCTCCCTTCGGTCGACGCCTTCGTTCAACGTCGACCTGAGCTCGACGTATAGCATCAGCCCAAGCGTCGAACGTCGACCTAAGCTGCACGCTGTTGAGCCGTTTCAGTTCTCCTAGAGCCTTAGAGCGTCGACCTGAGCTCGACGTTCTTTCCATTTCTGCGTCAAACCCTAGTATAAAATCATTCTTCTCCGTCGTTCGCAGTTGCGCTCTCATATTTTTTGCTCAAGCTTTCTCCCTCCAAATCCTTTACTCTTGATCTTGCAAGGTATCTATTTGCAGGATAATGGCAATTGCTGCAGGTGCATTGGCGGCAATGAAGTTTGATTCAGGTTTTGACATCGACATCGACTCCTTTGATGGATCATCGCAGAATTTTCTGGATATTCTGGAGCTATTCAAAGAGCAGCACCTGGTTAACTTCATGACAACCAGGATTCCTCTTCCAGAATCTGAAATCAAAGAGTGGATTTTTACTGTAGTGAATTCAGATAACAGTACGATGACTGGAACAATTTCAGGGAATGAGGTAGCCATTTCTCCTCAAATCATTTCAGAGGTTTTCGGTTTTGCTGTTGGAGATGATGAGATAGAACTCTCTGTGGAAGAGTTTGCTGTGATGCTAGACAGAATGGGGCATAATTCTGGTAACCCCTCTAAACTTTTAAAAGTTAACCTAGCTATTGAGTTTAGGCTATTAGCAGATATCACAGGCAAGGTAATTTGTGCAAAGAGGACTGCACATGATGCCATTACTAGGCATCAGTTTTGCATTATGGCTGCAATTTTGGATAAGAAGCATCCCAATTGGGGTTTGATTGTTTTTGATATGATTAAGAAGAAAATGGATAAGAACTTTGTCCACTTTGGAAGGGTTCTTGGTTTGATTCTGAACCACTATTGCCCTCAGTTGCTTGTGTCCTCAAAGAAGCACATCAATGCTTCTAAGAGGCTCACTTGTGCACTGATTGGCAAGTGGGACAGGAAGATTGTGAAATCTAGGGCAGCTGCAGCAATGAGGACTTCTGCAAACACCAGGACTGTAGAGGTCACTCTTCCTCAGTCTACTGGCCCAGAAGCAGGGGTTTTGCCATCTTCCTCCATCATCCTCCCATCCTCTTTCATTCCAACAACTACAATCATCTCATCCACTCAACCCATCCCTTCATCCATTTCTACTATTGCATCCTCCATTCCACCACTCATCACTTTCCATCCACTCCACTACTTTCCTCCCATGAGCTTGGACTCTTCATCTCATGAGGACATCCTTTCCCTTGACATTCATGATGAATCCTTCATGGATGCCTCTCCCTCCTCTCCTCATGACTTCCACCCTTCATCAACATTTTCAGAACTTCTCCTATCCTCCATCTATGAACCAGCTATCCCTCCCATGTCTGCACCACCAACAACATATTCTACCTTCACCTTCTCTACTGCTCCCTCTACCTCTACTCAAGTCCCACTTGAGCAAGTAGATCTTTTGCCTTTGGCCAATAAGCTTTTTGATATTTTGGCCCCTAGGCTCTCCTCTCTATTGGATGCCAAGCTGGCTCCTCTAGTCCTTTCCCTGAGCTCTCTCTCTGCCTCAGTCTCTTCCCTCTCATCCTATCTGGCATGCCCTTCTTCTGGGGGCCTAGAGTCACCTGCCACTGATTCTAGGCAGGGGGAGATGTCAGCAGAAGAAGAGCTGCAGCCTTCAGCAGTACAGGTAGTACAGGGTTGTTCAGAGACAGTTTCAGCAGTAGAAGTTCAGATAACCTCTGAGGCTCCTCCTCAAGGTTCAGTTCAGATGATCAGCAGTGCCTTAGACTTTCAGTCCTTGGCATCTTCTGTCCAGAGCTTCTACCTTCCAGCACATCTTCACTTCAGAAACTACAGCCTCCTGCCTCCTCAAGAAGACCTGTCTAGGGCCATTGTCCCTATTCAGAAGATCATTCCATCCTCCTTGGCTGTTGATGCCATGATCCTTGATGAAGCAGTGGTAGCTGTGGCTCCTGCTTGTGATGATGTTGTTGTTGAAGCAGTAGTAGCTGCTAAGACTGTTCCCTCAGAAACTTCAGGTGAATTGATTGAGACACCAGATGAAGTTGAGACCATTGTCTCCCAAGTTCTTCAGGAACTAGCCACCTCAGCCTCTATGGCTCCTGAAGCTATTTCCTTTCCTGCAGTGTTAGACTCCTCTTCTACACTGTCAGTAGACCTTCCTCCAGTTACTTCTTCAGATGCTCCAGCCCCCATCAATTTTTCTATCTCAAAGAGGACCTACATAGATCCTTATGATGAATCTCAAAGCTCAGAGGATGAATTTGCAACTGATTTTGATGACTCCTCTGCAACCATTGCAAGGAAGAGGAAAGCAAGATCCAAAGCAATGAAAAGAGTTCCATTTGCTAGAGCCACAGATCATGACATCCCTTACCACATCAAGTACAACTGTGAAATCACTGAGCCCTGGATGCAATACTCTCTAAACCAAAGAAAGTCAATGAAGAAGAAAATAAAGTTCAATGAAGGCCCCTCCAAGCCTGTCCATCAGCCTCCACCTCCACCTCCTCTAGATGCAGGTGCAAGTGCAAGCCTCTCTTCCAATCCTGCCCCATCATCTCTGCATGGCAAGACCTATCAGTCAAGAAGATCCCAAGGGTATAACCAGCAAAGGGGAAATCAGCAATGGGGAAACTAGCAAAGAGGATACAATAGAGGCAGGCAGTCCAGAGGAAGATCAGGATCTCAACCTTACCAAAGGGGAGGACCCATTGATCCAACCTCTGGTCCCTATCCTTATAGACCCAGAGTTGACTTCACTCCAAGAACTCATCAAGAACACTCTGCCAACAGATATGAACCAGCTATTCCTTTTGAAGATCCTACTAAAACTCCAGCTTACTGGAAGGCCAGGATGACTGAGATGGCTGCTCTGAATGAGATTGACAGAGCTAGAGCAAGAGGTCTGGACACCTCTCACATCAGCACCATGTCAGATCAAAGGAGAGAAGAATTGGAGAAATACAACTCAAAGAAATTCTTTGATTCTGATAAGTATATGCAGCTTCATCCTGCAGCTGTACCAGCTAGTGGAAAAGGTCAGAAATCCTTAGGTGCAGCTGAAGATTACAGATCCAAGAAGGATGCTACAAATCCTAACAGGGAAATTATCTTCAAGGGAAGTGATCAAGACAAAGCTCCAAAGGAAAAGTAATGTAAGGTGTTTTATTTCTTTTTCTCTGCTGGATACAGGACATTAAACATTATTGCTGCTATATAGTGTTATATATATGCTGCTTTATTCTGTCATATGTCTGGTTGTATTTTATTCAGCTTTGTCTTGCTTTACTTCTTTTTGAATCCCTAAATTCATGTAAATAGTAATCCTAATCCAAATAGGGGGAGATTGTTGGAACACCCTATTACTATTTGGGTCAGGATGACTATATTTCTATAGGGATTTTGTGTTGTGACCTCCTTGTTGTTATAAAGGTCACATAGGTTAGTTAGAGTCGACTTCAGCTCGACGCAGAGTCGACTTCAGCTCGACGCAGAGTCGACCTCAGCTCGACGCTGAGTCGACCTCAGCTCGACGTGGAGTCGACCTCAGCTCGACGTTCCGTCAAGCCCAGTTCTGCTTTCTGAAACCACTCTCTGGCCGACGTGTGTCGTGCTTAGATCGACGTTTTATTGTGAGCTCGACGTTTTCCAGGCTCCCGTCAGTTTTGAATAGGAATTCAAATTCCTTCTGTCAGAACAATTAATGCTGAAGATTTATTGGCCGTTACAGCAAATCTGGTGCGTGGCTCAAGGAATTTTCTAAGGAATGTTTGCCTGGCACTTCCTTTGAGATATGGACATTTAAGGAAAGCATTTAATGCTTGCTGCCAACGACTATCAAAGACTCAGAAGAAGAACACAGAGATATGATTCTATCAGTCAACAGAGAACAACAGGACTTCTTCTTCTTACTCTCTGTGATATTCATTCAAGCTTACACACAGGAATTCTGATTGCTTCAGACACAACCATCCAACTTGTTTGGATCATCTTTTGCTGGAGCAGATCAGATCATTGAAGACCTGTCACCCTTGTGCAAAGCTCTCCTTCCTGAACTACTTCTTGATCTCAGTGGGAGCTTTGACAACATCAACAGATCCACTTTACTTCTCTCTACTTATTGATAGAGAAAACAACATCAGCTTTTTCTTTTTCTTTCTGTACAGGGTTTTAACTCCCTTCAAAAGTTACCTTTGGTTTTGCTGAAACCTGGTCAAAAATCAGCCCTTTGGTTTGTGAGAACCTGGTCAAAAACTCTCTGGTGCTCAAGACACCTGATCAACTCATCTTGAAGTGGATTCCTATCTAGGGTGATAGAAGAGTGGACTACCCAAGATTTTGGGGAACCACTATAGCTCCTTGTGTATTCTGGTTGCTTGTTTCTTTGTGTTTTGCTTTGTGCTGTGATTCTCTTCTTACTTTGATTAATTGCTATAGCACCATACACTAAGTAAATCTAAGCCTTCTCTCCATACAAGTTTTAATTTGCAAAAATATTTTAAATCACTCTATTCACCCCCCCCCCCCCCCGCTAGAGTTAGGATTGATCTTATCCCTCACTTTCAGTAAGGAAAGTACAGGAAAACTACCTCACTAACAAAGCAACCGGATCTCCAAAGTCCCAGAGACCACTAGCAACACCACCATAACCTAGCCACCAAACTGGCTACAACTCAGAACCTGAGGCATTCCAAAAGAAAACAGAATACCTCAACAAGCAAAACAAGGTAAAAACTGCATGAAAGAGTCAACAAAGGGGGAAAAAGTGAAAGAAAGAAGAACAATATGTAGAAGAAAAAGTCACAACTGTCCAAAGTAGGACAACAAGAAAAGCACTACGTGCAAGGAAACAACAACCACCCTATCCAGGAACTACATCTTGCAGGTCCTACTAGGCTACCAAGAGCCCAAAGTGCTGCAATCTACCAAGGAAGAAACTTCTAACATCCTAAGCTGTGGGAAATGGTAGTAGTAAAAAACAAACAGCATGGATCCGGGTTGGGGGCAAACTCAGTCCCTCAACCACCATTTCCACGCCAACAAGCTCAAGGGTCTACATGCGAAAGTACAAGGGACCTTCTACCCCCTTGCCCAGCCCGTACCTGGAGCAAGATAGAAGAATAAGGGTGGCCTTGGCTAAATTGCACAACACCTCTCCCATGAAGAGCTTCAACCCACCACTACTAACCACGACCCACGATTCGGCCATTAGTAAAGAGAAACATGGCCGACAAGGAAATTACAAAAAGAAATCAAATCAAGGAATTCACTCAGGAACGAGAATCAAGGTAAGGGAAAGTGTTGAAATAACTCAACACGGCTTGGCGTTGAGTGGGACCCACTCAACGCCTAACCAGACCTTGGCATTGAGTGAGCTAGCCTCACTCAGCGCCAAAACAAGCATGGCGTTGAGAGAAGCTCACTCACTCAACGCCTCCTGCAAGAACAACTCTGGCGTTGAGTGAGCCAACCTCACTCAACGCCAAAACAGCCATGGCGTTGAGTGAGGTACACTCACTCAACGCCCTGGTACTTAGCCAAAAACAGAGAAAGTGGCGTTGAGTGAGCTGGCCTCACTCAACGCCAAAACAACAATGGCGTAGAGTGAAGCTCACTCACTCAACGCCCTTACACTTAGCCGCAAAAGAGAACTACGGCGTTGAGTGAGTCCACCTCACTCAATGCCAAAACAGCAATGGCGTTGAGTGAGGTTCACTCACTCAACGCCCTGGCACTTAGCCGCCACGAGGAAAACCTGCGGCGTTGAGTGAGCTGACCTCACTCAACGCCAAACCAGAAATGGCGTTGAGTGAGGTCAACTCACTCAACGCCAAAGTACTTAGCCTCAGAAAAGGCTATGGCATTGAGTGAGGACACCTCACTCAACGCCAAAGTACTTGGCTGCACAGAGGCGATGGCGTTGAGTGAGGTTGACTCACTCAATGCCGAAACCGAAATGGCGTTGAGTGAGGTCGACTCACTCAACGCCAAAACACTTGGCCTCACAAGAAAACCGCGACGTTGAGTGAGCTTGCCTCAACGCCAAAACGGAAATGGCGTTGAGTGAGGTCAACTCACTCAACGCCAAAGTACTTAGCCGCTAGCAGGGGCAACGATGTTGAGTGAGTTCACCTCACTCAACACCCCAGTACTTAGCCAAAAAAAACTAACAACTGACTAGCTGTGGCGTTGAGTGTGTGCACCACACTCAACACCAAACCCACAAAGGCTTTGAGTGTGTGCACCACACTCAACGCCAATCCCGGGAAGGCATTGAGTGTGTGCACCACACTCAATGCCAACCCGAGAGCCCAAACTTGGCTCATCCAAAAACAACACAGCAGGCACCCCCTTCTCTCTCTCTCTCTCGGCTTCACCCGCAAGCCACCAACCAGACAGCAATCTGGAATTAAATCGGTGGCATTATGTCGGCGGGTTGGGCCCCAACAACACAAAGAAGGGGGCTCAATAGGAGAAACTAATCCCTAAAAGTTCAGCAAGATACAAGATCAACATCGCCTCTACCCTAGGGCTAACCCGGATTTTCAATAATAACGAGAAAACAAGAGAATGGCAAGGGCAAGAACACCACTTGCCTCAATTTCCGGCGAAGCTTGGACGGCTTTCCCTCTCCTTTGCTTGGCACTAACAACAGCAGCACCTAAAACATTCTTCCTAACATTAATGGCGGAAAATCCTCAAAACCAAAATCCCAATCTCACCAAAATTCCACGAAAAACGAATATCTTACTGTCGAAACGAAGATCTAAGAGAGAGCAAGACAACGCCGCTTTCGGAATCGAAATCCGTCCACGAACAAGCCCGGAATCACCGACCGAAGGGGGGTACAGGAACAGCGGTTTTCTCTCCGCTTTCCGCGAACAAGGCAGGCGACGGTTTCTTTTCGGGAAGAGGAAGAAGATAAGGAAGTGGGGCCGCCACTTCAAAAACAAAGCTTTTATATAAAAGCTGGACACACCTCTTCGGGAAAACCGAAAACTTTCCGCCTAATCTCTTAAAAATAAGAGAAATTAAAAGGTCCAGCCTATACTAGGCTGCCACCTAAGCAAGGAATTAAATGCTGAATAAATACAGCTGCAGGAGACAACGCTTCAGCCCATAACCGCTGGTTTCCTCTCAACTATTCAAACCAATAATTAATTACATATACTATTAACACACCAAACGACGCAAAAACCGAATCACCTCGGAATTCGACGAAATTCGCACCGTAGCTAAATACCCACGCTACGAACACAACGGGGATGTCGAAATTAACTTTCGACAAACAGAACCCGAGTTATACCCAAATAAAGCCAAACACAAACATCCCCCCGAGAGGCCACACCGGGTCACCCAAAATGACTCGGCTTGCTAGGGAGATCTTGCCAACAGGCTACAGAATAGGGCACTCAGTTCTAAGGAGCTAAACCACACTCCACAAATGGCACAAGCCACGGAAACGCATCATCGTAACGCCAAACGAGAATAAAAATAATCGCAGAAAAATCGGGGGCGTTACAGTCACTCCCCCTAAAAGAAAGTTTCGTCCCGAAACTTTACGCACGACACTCCTACTAAAGAAGGAAAAGTAACGAATAAGAGTTACAAGAAGGGAAACATACCGATCAAATCAGGGAAACAGGTGAGGGTAAGCCCTCCTCATGGCCGACTCTAGCTCCCAAGTCGCACTCTCCAAATCCTGATTTTTCCAAAGAACTTTCACCATCGGTATGGACTTCTTTCGCAGCACTCGCTCCTGAGTATCCAAAATACGAACTGGCACCTCAACAAAAGAGAGGTTGGGCTCCAACTGGGGCACAACGTCCAAGACTTGCCCACTGCTACGCATACACTTCCGCAATTGGCTAACATGAAACACATTATGAACACCTGGGAGGTTCGCTTGCAAATCCAATCTATAAGCTGACACGCCAATCCGTTCCAAAATCTCGAATGGGCCCACATACCTTGGGTCCAATTTCCGATTCTTACCAAACCTCTTTACACCCACCATTGCGGAAACCTTGAGAAATACAAGGTCCCCTATAGAAAACTCCAAGGCAGACCTACACCGATTGGCGTTCTTCTCGTACCTCTCCTGAGCTATACGAAGCTTCTCTCGAATAAGCTTCATGACGACTTCCATTTCCTCCAGCGCATCAGGACCCAACAAAGGCCTCTCACCAGCCTCAGCCCAAAACAATGGAGTCCTACAGCGCCTCCCATACAAGGCTTTGAACGGAGCCATCTGCAAACTTTCCTGATAACTATTGTTGTAAGCAAATTCCATAAGTCGCGGCCGCTCATCCCACGCTCCGCCGTGGTCTAAAATGTAGCATCGGATCATATCCTCTACAATCTGGTTCACTCGCTCCGTCTGCCCATTGGTCTTTAGGTGGTACGCAATAGAATACCTCAGATCCGTACCCAAGCCCTCCTGCAAACTCTGCCAAAAACGAGAAGTAAACCGGGAGTCTCGATCGGAAATGATGCTAACCGTCACACCTTGGAGTCGGATGACTTCATTCAAGTACAACTCCGCTATCTTCTTCATCGGGTAATGATGGCCGCGGAACAGAGACCTACTGTGGTTGGTTCGAAATGGTCAGATTCCGCGGGCCGGTTAGAAGATTGAGTTTTCTAACGAGAGGAGGCAAGTGCACCTATCGCAAGTAGTACTCGGTATTCGGGAAAATACCGAGGTCGTATTATTCTCGGGGACGCGTTGATTATATCTACTCTTCCAGGAACACTATTATCTTACTAACAGTAAGGTGGGATTTTTTTGTTTAATTAAAACGGAAAGAAAGAAAGCAGAATTTTGCTAAGTTAGTTCGATGACGGGTTAACGCTCGACATCGAATCGGATTAAGACTAAAATAATTCTTAACAATTATTAAACTTTGTTTTTAATTTAATAAAAGGCACTTGGCCGTGGAGGTTCCAAGAACATGAGCTCACCTTGGTCTAGGGATATCGCTCACCTGGGCGCTAAGGCTATTCGACCGAACGTTAGTCCGACGAAGGATTCCACTTAACGCCCGCATTACGCTAAGAACCCCGCTATTGGGTGTGGAACCCAATCCGGCAGAACTACGTTTCTCCTCTTTCGAGGGGGCGTACGCAGTTCTCTTTACCCAAGGGGGTTCGGTCCATACGTGCAGCCTCTCGGCGTCGCGTATGGATAACGGAAATAGAGCCCACACATCGATTATGTGGTCCTATGCGTCGTTAACCCGGGGTAAACCTTAAGTCCTTAAATTAAAATAAAAATAAATTTTTTTAATTATTTCAAATCATTTTTTATGTCCCAAAGCTCTTCGATGCCGAAGGCTAAAAGAGATTAGCCACTCATTGGTATGGGGACGGCTTTATGTTTTTAGGTGAAGCGTGAGTGTTAAATTAAGCACTGAACGATTATAAGAGAAAACACAAAAAATAAGACAATTAGATAAATTGAAGGCTAATTGATGCAGGCACTCACGCACACTTCAAAACCATAAAGAAAATTAAATAAAACAAGCCCTACTCAAATGAGTAGGCGGAAATAAATGCACGCACGCACACACTCTTCTTAATTGAAGAAAGCGATAAATAAAGCGGTAAAATTATCTCCTACACGCACGCACTCTACATAATTGAGAAAGCGATAAAATTGCAAGTCCCGGCTCAAATGAGTGGGCGGGAGTAAATTTATCTCATATACGCGCGCACTCTACTTGAAAGTAAAACACACACATGCACTTTACAGAAATGAAAACACACTCACCCACACAAAGTTTTCCTACTCAAGTGAGTAGGAAGAAAATGAAAGCAGTAAAAAGACAAGTCCCACTCAAACGAGTGGGCGGGAAATGAAAGCAGAGCGCCATTTAACTCTTAACGAGTAGGCGGAAATAAATGCATACGCACACACGCACTCTACAGAAATGAAATAAAGCAGTAAAACCTAACTCATACACGCACACACACTTGCAAAAATAAGAAAAACAAAGTGCTCAGAAAATTAAAACGACTGCATTTCTACCGCTAGAATGCGGTAGAAATGCATAAAAAGTGAAAATAAAAATTAACCGGAGCGAAAAGTTTTGCAAATAAACGCAAAATGGAAGTACTCGAAAAATTAATACAACTGCATTTCTACCGCTAGAATGCGGTAGAAATGCATAAAAAGATGAAATAAAAATTAAAGGGACTAAAAGTTTTTAAATTAAAAAGCTAAAATGAAGTGAGCGAAAAATTATAACGACTACATTTTTATTCATAAGTTTTTATAAAACCTCCAAAAAAGTGAGAATAAAACTATAAAGGAACGAGAAGTTTTACATTCCTAAGAGCCTAAGTTAAAGAAAATAAAAACGAACACTTTTAGGGGGGGGGGTTTATAAAACCTATATGAATAAAAATGATAAAGAAGAAAAAGCTAAAGCTAAAAAGGTGCGGAGAATGAAAACTAAACGGACTGCACAACGGCTAGAAATGCCGATAAATCCTAAATCTAACTAAGTTATGAAAGCTAAAAAGATGAAAACATAAAAGAAATACAAAAAGATGAACGAAAAATTGCTTAAGTAGGCGCATTCAAATGGATTTTTCATACTAATTAAGAGAGAAAAAATTCAAATTTTATTAAAGTAAAAACCCTAATACAAACTAAGAGAGAGAGAGGGGGGAGAAATTCTCCTTACATAAGTATGGAATCCAAATGGGCAGTACCTCCCCTAAGCAAAGTTGTCAAAAAAGTGGACAGAATAGGCTTCCTGGAAGCTCTTATTTTTAGGCAAAATTTCGGGTTGGTCACGCCCGTGACTAGGGCGTGATAGGGGGCGTGTCGACACTATTCATGAGCTGATCGGGTGACTTGACTGGAAAGTTGACTTCGGCTGAAAATGTGGCGGTCACGCCCTAGGTCAAGGGCGTGACATGTGTCAGTCACGGGCGTGACTGGGGCGTGTTGGGGAGGTCGATCTGGGCGCGGTCCGGCCGCAAAGTCGCGCGCGTCGCGTCGGGCCAGGTGGCAAGGTCACGCCCGTGTCGCACCTTGACACGGGCGTGATAGGGGGGCGTGTCGACACTATTTGATGATCGCTGATCGTCGAGCTGGCACCTGTGGTCGGCGATCGTCGAGGGCATGACACGGGCGTGTCGGTCATGTGACACGGGCGTGTTAGTCAACATTTTGACTTTTTCTGGAATTTTTCTGGAATAAAAATAAAGCTAAGTTAGAAATAATATTAATAAAAATAAGCAATTTATTGAATAAAACTAATAAAAAAGACAAAAAATAAACAAAATTGACTTAAATAAAATACGAAAATATAGGTATATTTACAACTCATCAAACACCCCCATACTTAAGCTTTTGCTATTCCAGAGCAAAAGTTTGAGGTGAACTTATAAGGAATAATAAAAAACCCTAAGTTCTGCTACCACTAAATTAATTATAAGAGAGATCAAAAAAAAATATACGGGGTATAAGAGTTAAGTCCTAAAATTATTTAGATGATTTAAACAGGGCAAAAGTTTTGGCCAAAACACTTCTTGATGTAATCAAATAGAAAGCAATAATTTGTATTGGTTAGAATAATAGAAAATAGTTTGGATTTATACGAACTTTAGCTTATAGGAGTGATATCGGAAATAATGCAATTTACGAATTATGCTCTCAAAAAGATTTTTGAATTAATTCTAGAGTCATGAAATTGGCTAAGGGGGGTTGATGTTGGTTTATGAAGATGCTTGGATTTTGAGGCGAGGTTATTTTTTTCTCGAACCTCCAATTTTTTTGATTTGGATGTTAAAGGAAAACGAAATCTTATTTTCCTTAACATAAAAAAAAATTTTCTTCTTCATAAATAACCCAATGTATATGTGTTCGAGTAATGAATTTTATCTTCTTACTCCGTAACGTATAATCTTTTAATTTATTGGGTGCCTATGTTTACGGAATGAAATCTTATTCCCATTGACATAAGATCTTTTTTTTTTGGGGGAAATAATTTTATCATACCAAGTAGGTTATGATAAGTAAGGGAGAAAAGAGAACTAGATTTTTAATTAAAAAATAATTGAGAGCAACCTTTATAAATTGTACGTTCCAATTTTTCAGAAAGCTAAAAGCAAGCATAATTGAATTCTATAGTCGTTATTTTCTAACATGCTACACATGCTCCTATCTATGAAAAATTAGAAGTAGTGCCTAAAGCGAGTCCCCTATTTTTAACAAAGTATACTAAATTCTTTAAAACTTAACCCCGGCTATTTAGATTTTTCAATCTATAATTAACAAATGAATAGTGAACAAAGAATTGATCAAATTCGCATATAAATAAACTCAAAACGAAAGTTTTGGATAACAAGAAACTTAAGAATGAAATGTTTGATTTATTTGTTTCAAAACTTACATAACAAAATTTTTTTGTTGTTTTTTTTTGAAGTTATGCTCTTTTTTTGTATTTTTGTATTTATATCATTAATATATACATACTAAAAAGAAAGAAAAAATGTGAAACGAAAATTTTTTTTTTTTTTGGATTTTTTTTAAGTTTTGTGAATTTTTTGTATTTTTAAATTTTGAGAATTTTTTTGTATTTTTAATGAAATTTTCATTCTATTTACAAAAATTTGGGAAAAAAAAATATTTATAAGGATGAGAGGGAAAAAGGGAGAGGGGAAAGAGAAAGAATATTTACAAAAAGTATTTACAAAAATTATTTACAAAAATATTTACAAGAATATTTACAGAAATACAAACTAGGTAGCCACGAGATGACTCGTTATGTGGAAGGCTCGATGAGCCGGATCTCGCGGACCGAGTTAAAAATAATTCAAAGTTTCAAAAATGAAACTTCAAAAAAAATTTTTAAAAATAAAAAAAAAATTTGATTTTTTTTTGTGTTTTATGTTATATATATTTTTTTTTGAAGTTTTGTTTTTTTTAAAAAAAAAATTTTTTGTTTTTTTTTTGCAAGTGAAAAAGAAAGTACGAAAATACGAAAACACCCTCATACTTAGATCCAACAATGTCCCCAATGTTGTATGCTAAGCATGAGGAACAAGACAGGAGGTATATGTACAAAAAAAGAAAAAGAGGGGGCAGAAAACGTCCCTGATCCGCGCTCGGGGAAGCCCATTAGAAACCCTGCATTTATTAGAAAAATAGAAAACATAATAAATAAAGACGTAAAAAAGATAGACGTGGGGTGCCTCCCAGGAGCGCTTTGTTTATAGTCGCGTAGCTTGACTATAGTGGCGGATTTATATATGGAGAAGGGTTATGGTTTCGCTCCTACTGATCACAGGGTCGCCCGCTATATAAGAATTTAACCGATTACCGTTCACCTTAAAAGTGCCTTTTTCGAGGTGGGAGACGAGTACGGTCCCATATGGCCAAACCTCTTCAACCTTGAAGGGGCCGAACCATCGCAATTTTAGCTTACCCGAGAAAAGCCTAAGACGTGAATTGTAAAGAAGGACTAGATCGCCCGGAGAAAAAAATTTGGGGGTTATAATTTTTCGATCGTGATAAAACTTAGAACGCTCCTTATAGAACTTATTGCTCTCGTAAGCGTTCGCACGCCATTCATCGAGCTCGTTTAGTTGCAGTTTTCTATTCTGAGCGGCTAAGTTAGAGTCGAGGTTTAAGAGTTTTAATGCCCAAAGTGCGCGGTGCTCCAGTTCTACGGGTAAATGGCACGCTTTGCCATAGACTATGTAACACCCCAAAAAGACCCCAAAGGACTCACAATGTTTTTTTGAGGTACAGGAAATTTTACACGGCCTGGGACACGGGCGTGTCCCAGGGCGTGTCGGATGTACACGGCCTGGGACACGGGCGTGTCCCAGGGCGTGTTCAGATTAGTCGACGATTGGGAGTCGACGATCATCGAGCCTGGGACACGGCCTCCGACACGGGCGTGTCCCAGGGCGTGTTCAAATTATTTTTCGAAATTGGCCTATTCGAGTCAGAGCCATACACGGCCTTGAACACGGCCTTGAACACGGGCGTGTGAGGCTGGACACGGGCGTGTCAGCTGCCGTGTTCCGACCCGTGTACTGGTTTTGGAAATCGGTGAATGCCGTGTAATAGGCGACACAGGCGTGTCTCAGGTTTGACACGGGCATGTCAGGTTCGACACGGGCGTGTCGATACCCATGTTGTTCAGTCGGTTCAAACTGCGTGTGCCGCTTAAGGGTACACGGCCTGTGACACGGGCGTGTCACAGGCCATGTCAGCCAAAATTTGGGTTTTTTGGGCAGATCGTGGCCGTTCAGATTCTCTCTTTAGATCCAAGGGCTCAGGTGATTCCTGGCTTGATTAAATTCGTCAAGGAAGAAGTCATTCTTCATTTGTGCTTAAGGAAGAGAGAATGGAGGAAGAAGAAGGAGGAGGAGAGCAAGCCACCGGCGGAGCTCCCGTGGTCCGATTCGTGATCCGAAGCCGGCGTTGTGAAGGCAAGGCTGCTGCGGTTCTTTCTCACCGGCTAGTTTCCGATGGCGCCGAAGAGATCGACAAGGGTAACGATCTCCCTCCTTAGACATGTGAAGTCCTTCTTTTCTGCATTGCATAGGGAAAACCCTTCCCCGCAAGTGTGCGGTGGGTTGTGGTGTCCCTTGGGGTAGATATGTGAAGTCCCCCTTGTTAGAGGCCGGAATTGGAGTACGGCTCTAGGCATGCTGTGTGAAGCCCATCTGGATATGTTCTGGATTGGTGATGCTTGTTTGCATATCGGAGAAGGCTCCGTGATTATGGCTTGTGATGCCTTGTTCCTACCTGTTGCTGGGTGCGGCAGGAAGTACTGGACGATGTCCAGGAAATGAAGAGGGTTGGATGCAACTCTTGTGGCCGTGTGTTGCCACTTTGTGAGTGGTTGAGCCGTTGGGCTGCAACTCGATGAAAAGGCAGATTGCCGAACAGGAAAGGTGAAACCGACCCGCGCCTATAAATAGCCATGGATACTTCCGTATTCGAGGTGGCACGACGACTTGAGCAACGGGGGGTGGCTGATCCGTACCTGCGTTAGGTCCGCCCGACTTGGAAGCCTGGTTATAGGTTTTGTTGGAGCGCCTAATGAGAGTCTTAGGCCCGCGCGCCGGAAAGACTAGAATGCTCAAATACCGTGTAGACGGTGGTGTTGACCCTGGTTTTCCGGTACACCAAGAATGTGCCCTGAGTGCACGGACTGTCGGGCCGTGTGGCCGATAGTTGTGATGGCTTGAATGTGCCTACGCGCACATAGTTGTTATTTGATGATGTCATGCTTGCAGGGAAAGAATGCTCATGCCCCGAGAAAGGGGTAGGATTGTTATAATTGGGTCAGCTGAATGCTGACCGTTGCATTGTTTGCCACCGGTTGGGTGGATTTTTCCCGTGCAGGTGCTGGAGAGCCATGTGGTAAGTGATGGGCTGAAGCCCTACTACTGTTGCTGCTGTTGCTGCGGCTAGCCTGTGAAGGCTAAGCGAATGTTTTGGTTGTTCTCTTATACTCATGTATGGCCGTCCTGCGCGCCGAGGTTTGTAAAACATGTTGTATGTAAAGAGGAACTGTAAGGCCTTAAGGCCAAGACCTTTGTTGTACATTCCATGGTTTTATATATATTGGACATTCCGGTTGAGAGTTCAAAGTTGTAACTTAAAGCTTCCGCTAGAATGCTCTGAGTTAGGATTCGTATGGTTTTGTATTATCCTGTGACCTCACCGTCTGTTTGTGGCTTATCGTGTGGGGCCCCGGCCGGACCTTCTACGATACGTCATTTAACGGATGGGGTCGTTACATTTTGGTATCAGCTTTTGTCGGTCTTCCTCTTTCGAATTCGTGGTCGAATTCTTTTGTGGGGTGGCGAGCACGTGTTTGTGCGACCTGCTGTAACGCTAATGAACTCTGGAATGTCCATTAAGGAATGTACAAAATCTTGTTTGAGGAATCTGTGCGTTCCTTTTTGTGTTGTTTTGCTTGCATACGTTCGCTAATGTGTGTCTTGTCCACCTATAGGTGACACGTAGTGGTGCTGGGCAGTCTGAGCCCCAGCGCTCTGATGAGAGTGCGGCACCAGCTGAGGTGCCAACACCTCCTCCATCTGCGGAAACTGTTCGCTTAGTTGCTGAGGCGCTATTTGCCATGATTCAGCCGACCGGGCAAGCGCAGCCGGCAGTAGTGCCAGTTCGTGTTGATGTAAGACTCGAGCCGGTTGAGGCTGTAGATCCACGAGCAGCTGACCGACAGTTGAAGCAATTCATGAGCTTCAGTCCTCCTACGTTTGCGGGAATGGGATCCCCAACGCAGGCGGAAGATTGGTTATCGCGTGTCAAGCGGATAATGACAGCGATCAGGGTGGAGGAAACTCTAAAGGTCACCTTGGCCACCTTCATGCTTGAAGGAGAGGCGCGGTTGTGGTGGGACGAGGTTGAGGTACACCATCTGGCGGGCAGGCAATTAACGCAAGTATCGATTGAGGAGTTCTCTCGATTATTTCTGGCGAAACATGTCCCAGTGGCGCAACGCATTGCTATGGAAAATGAGTTTCAACGGTTAAAGCAAGGGGAAGATAGTGTGGATATCTACTTGCATGAGTTTACCAGGTTGGGACGATATGCGGGTACAATCTTCGCGGATGACCAAAGGAAAACGAATCTGTTCTATGAAGGATTGCGGGATGAGTTGCGATTCCAGCTTTCGAGTTCAGTGAGCCAAGGGTTTCAGGCGTTGGTTGATACTGCGTGCGCGTTGGAGAAGGACATGAAGCGAGTGCAAGGGAATAAGGGCTTGGTTGCGTCGAAGCCAGAGTTTCAAGCACCTCGCCCGAGCAAATCGTTTTACCAGAAGAAAGGGGGCAAGAGGTCCAAGCCATCTGGGCAAGTGACTACGACCGTTGTGTCGGGAGCGACATCAAGGCCGGATGCTCGTACATGCTATAACTGTGGCCGGGAGTGGCATATAGCTCGTGACTGTCGGGTTGTGCAGCCCAAAGGGGAAAAGAAGACGGGTGCGTCGTATGCTGAGAAGGGCAAAGCGGTGGTTGATTCCTCTGCGTCTCAGGCGCAGCCCCGAATCTATCAACTTGGCCAACAGGAAGCCATTAAGCAAAGTGACGTCGTCACAGGTACGAGTTGATTTAGTTTACTTGCTGTGCTATGGTTTTGGTTATGTTTAGCTTGTGCATGTGTGTGTGCTGCAGGCTTTGTCCTGATTCGGAATAATTTGGCGAGAGCCCTGTTTGATACGGGTGCTTCACATTCTTTTCTGTCTGAGGATTTCGTATCTCGAATTGGGGTACCAAGTCATGTGACGGTGGATAGTACAAGGGTGCTATTGCTGAATGGCTGTGTGATGCTTGCGGATAGGGCTTGCGATGTGGATGTGCAAATAGGAAGTCGGGATTTCGGTTTGAGTGCAGCTGTGCTACCGTTGTCGGAGTTTGATGTGATCTTTGGTATGGACTGGCTCTCGGAGCAGCGTGCCTTTATTGATTGCAACTCCAAGGAGATTACACTGGGCCAGAATACCGGGCTTGTGACGAAGTTCGCTGGTATGCGAGGAGTTGGCGGGACTCTGTTGTCTGCACTCCAAGTCGTCAATGCTGTTCGGAAGGGCGCGGAGTTATTCTTCACACTAATTCAGGCTGTTGAGCCAAAGGCCAGTGTCGGTGAAGTGCCAGTTGTGTCAGAGTTTGCCGACGTGTTTCCTAAAGATCTTCCTGGGTTACCACCCCAGCGGGAGATTGACTTCTCTATTGAGTTGGTGCCAGGTGCGAAACCTGTGGCCCGCTCTCCATATCGCGTCGCGCCAAAATAGATGGCTGAGTTGAAAGTCCAATTGCAAGAGTTGTTGGAGCAGGGATATATACGCCCAAGTATGTCACCTTGGACCGCGCCTGTTCTCTTTGTGAAAAAGAAAGACGGTAGCTTACGATTGTGTATTGACTACCGCGAGTTGAATAAGCTGACGGAGAAAAATAAATATCCGATCCCATGGATTGATGACCTCTTTGATCAGCTGGCGGGATCAACGGTCTATTCCAAGTTGGATTTGAAATCGGGATATTATCAGCTAAGGATTCGGGAAGGTGACATTCCCAAGACGGCGTTTGGAACACGCTACGGTCATTATGAGTTCACGGTAATGCCGTTTGGCCTATGTAATGTGCCTTCGGTATTTATGGACCTAATGCATCGAACGTTCCGAGAGTACTTGGATTTGTTTGTTATTGTGTTTATCGATGACATCTTAGTATACTCTCAGTCGGAAGAGGATCATGCAAACCATTTGCGGTTGGTTTTGCATACCATGCAGAGGAATAAGCTTTTTGCCAAGTTCTCAAAGTGTGAGTTCTGGCTCTCTTCAGTAGCCTTTTTAGGCCATGTGGTAAGCGGAGAGGGTATCGCGGTGGATCCGTTGAAGATAAGTGCCATCCGAGATTGGCCAGTGATGTCTTCAGTGGCCGAGGTCAGGAGCTTCCTTGGACTTGCGGGCTACTATAGACGGTTTGTGGAAAACTTCTCACGGATTGCTTTACCTCTGACCACGCTGACGAGAAAAGATTAAAATTTCATTTGGACGCCGGAGTGCGCGCGAGCTTTTGAAGACTTGAAGAGTCGTTTGACCACGGCGCCGGTGTTGACATCGCCATGTGGTACCGATGGGTATGAGATCTATAGTGATGCATCTGGGAGTGGCTTAGGCTGCGTTCTTCTGCAGTTTGGTAAAGTGATTGCTTATGGCTCGCGTCAGTTGAAAGTGCACGAGCGGAATTACCCCGTCCATGATTTGGAGTTGGCGGCGGTAATCTTTGCGCTCAAGTTGTGGCGGCACTATCTATATGGCGTTAAAGTGGATATCTATACGGATCACAAGAGCCTAAAGTATTTGTTGGATCAGAAGGATCTGAATATGCGACAACGAAGATGGATGGAGTTCCTCGGGGACTACACCTTCGAGATTCACTATACTCCCGGGAAGGGAAATGTGGTCGCTGATGCTTTGAGTCGAAAGACTCCGGTACGGGCAAGCTGGTTGCAGAGGCATGATCAGCGTTTAATCCAGGAATTGGAAGCATTGGAGATATATTGCGTTGACAAGGGTTCGTCAACCGATGCATGCTTGAACTGGACGGAGGTGCAGTATGACCTTACGGACAGAGTTCGACGAGCAACGGAGCTTGATGAAAGTCTCCAGCACTACGCTAAAGATGGGCCGGATGACCAATTCTCTTGGGATAACGGGTTGTTAAGAAGAAATGGCCGAGTGTGTGTCCCAAGTGTGGGTAAATTGAGGGAAGAGTTGATGTACGAAGCTCACTTTGCAAAGTACTCAGTTCACCCAGGGAGCACAAAGATGTACAGAGATCTGAAAAAGCTATTCTGGTGGCCCGGACTAAAGAAAGATGTCGCACGTTATGTGGCTGAATGCAATACTTGTGCGTTAGTGAAAGCAGAATGCCAGAAGCCTGGCAGTTTCCTGAAGTCGTTACCTATTCCAGAGTGGAAGTTCGATGATATTTCGATGGATTTCGTGCACGGGTTGCCGAGATCTCAACGCGGTCATGATTCAATCTGGGTGATTGTGGACCGGTTGACAAAAGTGGCGCACTTCCTTCCAAAGAGAAGAGACGATTCAGTGGAAACCTTGGCCAAGCTGTATGTGGAGCAGGTTGTTCGACTGCACGGTGTTCTTCGGAGCATCGTTAGTGACCGTGATGGGCGGTTCACATCGAATGATTGGCGGCTCGTTCATCAAATGTTGGGTACAAAGTTAGCGTTTAGTACGGCCTTTCATCCCCAAACGGATGGCCAGACTGAACGAACCAACAGGACGATGGAGGACATGCTCCGCATGTGTGCCCTAGACTTTGGTAAGAGATGGGAAGATTATATATTTCTTGTCGAATTTGCCTATAATAATAGCTACCAAGCGAGTATTGGTATGGCACCATTTGAGGCGTTCTATGGTCGGAAATGCCGTACACCGTTAGCTTGGGCAGAAGCAGGCGAATCTAAGCTGAATGGGAAAAAGGAAGTCGAAGAAGCTACCTCGCTCATACGCTCTATTCGGGAGAGGCTATTGATAGCCCAAGATCGTCAAGCAAAGTACTACAATGCCAAACACCAGAACGTGGAGTTCGCGGTGGGTGATTGGGTATATTTGAAGATCAAACCCTTCAAAGGTGTGTCCAGGATTCGGCGTTTGAAAAAGCTAAGTCCGAGGTATCTTGGTCCGTTTGAGGTGGTGGAGCGAGTTGGGGAAGCTGCTTATCGACTAGCACTTTCAGCAGACTTGGGTGGATTACATGATGTATTTCACATCTCAGTCCTTCGTAAGGCAGTGAAGGATCCAGCTCAAGTAGTGGAGAATGATCGGGTACCGGTCGAGTATGGGCTAACGACGAGAGTTAGACCCATTCGGATCGAGGATCGAGCCGAGAAACAGTTGCGGAACAAAGTGATCGGGATGGTCAAGGTCCGATGGGACAATTGTGGCCGTGAAGAGCTAACATGGGAGCGAGAGCAGACCATACGAGCTGAGTTTCCCGAGTTATTTGTATAAACTGTAAACCGTGTACTTTTTGTTATAACATAGTTATAGCATTGCTGGTTCTTGTTTCCTTACCGTTCAAATTTCGGGACGAAATTTTGTTAAGGGGGGAGGGTTGTAACACCCCAAAAAGACCCCAAAGGACTCACAATGTTTTTTTGAGGTACAGGAAATTTTACACGGCCTGGGACACGGGCGTGTCCCAGGGCGTGTCGGATGTACACGGCCTGGGACACGGGCATGTCCCAGGGCGTGTTCAGGTTAGTCGACGATTGGGAGTCGATGATCGTCGAGCCTGGGACACGGCCTCCGACACGGGCGTGTCCCAGGGCGTGTTCGAATTATTTTTCGAAATTGGCCTATTCGAGTCAGAGCCATACACGGCCTTGAACACGGCCTTGAACACGGGCGTGTGAGGCTGGAAACGGGCGTGTCAGCTGCCGTGTTCCGACCCATGTACTGGTTTTGGAAATCGGTGAATGCCGTGTAATAGGCGACACGGGCGTGTCTCAGGTTTGACACAGGCGTGTCAGGTTCGACACGGGCGTGTCGATACCCGTGTTGTTCAGTCGGTTCAAACTGCGTGTGCCGCTTAAGGGTACACGGCCTGTGACACGGGCGTGTCACAGGCCGTGTCAGCCAAAATTTGGGTTTTTTGGGCAGATCGTGGCCGTTCAGATTCTCTCTTTAGATCCAAGGGCTCAGGTGATTCCTGGCTGGATTAAATTCGTCAAGGAAGAAGTCATTCTTCATTTGTGCTTAAGGAAGAGAGAATGGAGGAAGAAGAAGGAGGAGGAGAGCAAGCCACCGGCGGAGCTCCCGTGGTCCGATTCGTGATCCGAAGCCGGCGTTGTGAAGGCAAGGCTGCTGCGGTTCTTTCTCACCGGCTAGTTTCCGATGGCACCGAAGAGATCGACAAGGGTAACGATCTCCCTCCTTGGACATGTGAAGTCCTTCTTTTCTGCATTGCATAGGGAAAACCCTTCCCCGCAAGTGTGCGGTGGGTTGTGGTGTCCCTTGGGGTAGATATGTGAAGTCCCCCTTATTAGAGGCCGGAATTGGAGTACGGCTCTAGGCATGCTGTGTGAAGCCCATCTGGATATGTTCTGGATTGGTGATGCTTGTTTGCATATCGGAGAAGGCTCCGTGATTATGGCTTGTGATGCCTTGTTCCTACCTGTTGCTTGGTGCGGCAGGAAGTACTGGACGATGTCCAGGAAATGAAGAGGGTTGGATGCAACTCTTGTGGCCGTGTGTTGCCACTTTGTGAGTGGTTGAGCCGTTGGGCTGCAACTCGATGAAAAGGCAGATTGCCGAACAGGAAAGGTGAAACCGACCCGCGCCTATAAATAGCCATGGATACTTCCGTATTCGAGGTGGCACGACGACTTGAGCAACGGGGGGTGGCTGATCCGTACCTGCGTTAGGTCCGTCCGACTTGGAAGCCTAGTTATAGGTTTTGTTGGAGTGCCTAATGAGAGTCTTAGGCCCGCGCTCCGGAAAGACTAGAATGCTCAAATACCGTGTAGACGGTGGTGTTGACCCTGGTTTTCCGGTACACCAAGAATGTGCCCTGAGTGCACGGACTGCCGGGCCGTGTGGCCGATAGTTGTGATGGCTTGAATGTGCCTGCACGCACATAGTTGCTATTTGATGATGCCATGCTTGTAGGGAAAGAATGCTCATGCCCCGAGAAAGGGGTAGGATTGTTATAATTGGGTCAGCTGAATGCTGACCGTTGCATTATTTGCCACCGGTTGGGTGGATTGTTCCCGTGCAGGTGCTGGAGAGCCAAGTGGTAAGTGATGGGCTGAAGCCCTACTACTGTTGCTGCTGCTGCTGCGGCTAGCCCGTGAAGGCTAAGCGAATGTTTTGGTTGTTCTCTTATACTCATGTATGGCCGGCCTGCGCGCCGAGGTTTGTAAAACATGTTGTATGTAAAGAGGAACTGTAAGGCCTTAAGGCCAAGACCTTTGTTGTACATTCCATGGTTTTATATATATTGGACATTCCGGTTGAGAGTTCAAAGTTGTAACTTAAAGCTTCCGCTAGAATGCTCTGAGTTAGGATTCGTATGGTTTGGTATTATCCTGTGACCTCACCGTCTGTTTGTGGCATATCGTGTGGGGCCCCGGCCGGACCTTCTACGATACGTCATTTAACGGATGGGGTCGTTACAGACTAATCGAAATGGGGTACAACCGGTAGCGGTTTTGTACGTCGTACGATACGCCCATAACGCGTCGTCAAGCTTAGCGGACCAATCTTTCCTATTAAGTGAAACGGTTTTTTCTAATATGCGTTTTATCTCTCGATTTACTACCTCAACTTGGCCACTTGTTTGCGGGTGGTAGGGGGTGGCAAGCTTGTGCGTGACTGCGTATTTAGCTAATGTCTTAGCCATTAGAGCGTTACAGAAATGCGTTCCCCTATCACTAAAAATAGCGCGAGGCGTGCCGAAGCGAGAAAATAATTTTTTTAGAAATGTAACGACGAATCGCGCATCGTTGGTGGGGAGAGCCTGCGCTTCCGCCCACCGTGATACGTAGTCGACCGCCACTAAAATATACATATTTTTATAAGAAGGAGGTAGGGGGCCAACAAAATCTATGCCCCATAAATCGAAAACTTCGCATTCTAAAAACATATTTTGGGGCATCTCGTCGCGACGTGAGATGTTACCCGACCGCTGACAGCTATCGCATGCGCGCTCAAAATTGTGTGCGTCTTTGAAGAGAGTGGGCCAAAAGTAGCCCGCCTCTAGCGCCTTCCTAGCGGTCCGGTTGGCTTGATAGTGCCCCCCGGCTGGACCCTCGTGGCAGTGCCTCAATATTTGTGTGCACTCCACTCCCGCGACGCATCTTCGAACCGCTTGGTCCGCGCAGATACGGAAAAGAAATGGGTCATCCCAAAAGAAATTTTTCAAGTCGGAAAAGAATTTCTTCTTTTGATGACTTGAAAAATCTTTTGGAAGTACCCGCGCGACTAAGTAGTTCGCAAAATCTGCGAACCAAGGTGAAGATGACGAAGACGAATGAATGGCGAGAAGGCGTTCCTCAGGGAATCTGTCATTTATTTCAGATTCGACGAGCGCTTCCGCGCCCGGATTTTCTAAACGGGGGAGGTGGTCTGCCGCTAGATTCTCCGCGCCCTTCTTATCTCAGATCTCCAAGTCAAACTCTTGTAGGAGGAGAATCCATCGAAGAAGGCAGGGCTTCACGTCGGCTTTAGCTAATAGATATTTAAGGGCGGAGTGATCGGTGAAAACGATAACTTTAGATAGCGTAAGATACGAGCGAAACTTATCGAAAGCGAAAACGACAGCTAAGAGTTCCTTTTCCGTCGTCGTGTAATTCACTTGTGCGGAAGTGAGCGTCTTGCTAGCGTAATAAATAGGATGAAAATGTTTTTCTATGCGTTGGCCAAGAACGGCGCCTAAGGCAATATCACTAGCGTCGCACATGATTTCGAATGGAAGGGACCAATTAGGGGCCACTAGAATCGGAGAATTGATAAGTTTTTGTTTTATAAAATTAAAAGCAGACTCGCAATCGCTAATAAAGACAAAAGGTGATTCCTTTTCCAAAAGGTGAGTAAGCGGCTTTGTTATTTTTGAAAAATCTTGAATGAAGCGCCTATAAAAGCCCGCGTGGCCTAAGAAACTCCTAATGAATTTTATGTTTGTCGGCTGAGGAAGTTTTTCTATGATTTCAACTTTGGCCTTATCGACCTCTATCCCCTTAATCAAAATCTTATGGCCGAGGACCAAACCTCCTCGAACCATAAAGTTACACTTTTCCCAATTTATAACAAGATTCGTGTCCTCGCATCGCTGGAGGACACGATCAAGATTACGAAGACAGTCTGGGAATGAGCATCCGAATACAGAAAAGTCATCCATAAATATTTCCATAATATCTTCTACTAGCTCACCAAAAATTGCTAGCATACATCTTTGGAATGTAGCCGGCGCATTGCAGAGGCCAAATGGCATTCTTCGATAAGCGAAGGTGCCAAAGGGGCAAGTAAAAGTTGTTTTCTCTTGGTCTTCGGGGGAAATAGGGATTTGGAAAAACCCCGATAAACCGTCGAGAAAACAATAAAAGGATGACCGGAAAGACGCTCAAGAATTTGGTCAAGGAACGGTAGTGGAAAATGGTCTTTGCGGGTGGCATCATTAAGTTTGCGGTAATCGATGACCACACGCCAACCTGTAACAGTACGAATTGGGACGAGCTCGTTGTGCTCATTCGCCACTACGGTTAGGCCGCCCTTCTTGGGCACGACATGAATGGGACTAACCCATGCAATATCAGAAATGGGATAAATAATCCCCGCATCTAATAATTTAATTATCTCAGCTTTCACGACGTCTTTCATGTTTGGGTTAAGACGCCGCTGCGGCTGAATGGTTTTGCGGTAATTATCGTTTAAGAAAATATTATGAGTGCAGAAAGAAGGGTTAATCCCCTTTAGGTCAGAAATTTGCCACGCAATTGCGTGGCGATGTTTAAGCAAAACCTCCAATAAATCGGAGGTCTCCGAATCGCTTAAATACGAAGAAATGATTACCGGGAGTGTATCATTTTCCCCCAAAAAGGCGTATTTTAGGGATTCGGGTAATGGTTTGAGTTCCAGGATGGGCGGTTCTTCTAGTGAGGTTTTAGTGCTAATGTCTTTTGAACCAATTGGTTCAAAAGGCATGTTCGTAGACGCATCCTCATCGCAATAAAAATTTTCGAGCGAGAAAATATTTTCGTTTAAAAATTCGGACTCGAAAACCGGAGAAGAACAATCTCCATAAAAAGAATCTAAAGAATAGAAGAAATCGTCGCTCGGCGACGAGTCTTCCATAGAGGAGTTAATAGAAAAAGTAACTTGGTCGTCTCCTACCCGAAGGAGAAGCTGACCATTACTTACATCAATTAACGCACGTGAGGTCGCGAGGAAAGGGCGACCAAGTATTTTTGGTACGTTGGCGTCTTCCTCGATGTCCAAGATGACGAAGTCCACCGGGAAGGTGAATTTGTCTACTCGGACAAGGACATCCTCAACAACCCCGATGGGGAACCTAACCGAGCGATCCGCTAGTTGGATGCGCATATTGGTAGGAGCAGGAGTACCCAAACCTAAACGCAGGAAGAGCGAGAACGGCATCAAATTAATGCTCGCGCCTAAGTCTGCCAAGGTGTATTTTACTAATACATCGCCAAAAAGGCACGGGATGGAGAACCTTCCCGAGTCGTTTTGTTTTAAGGGCAATTTACTAGTAAGAGCTGCCGAGCAGACAGCGTTGAGAGATATATGCGAAATATCCTCGAGTTTGCGTTTATTAGAAAGTAGTTCTTTTAAAAATTTCGCATATTTAGGCATTTGCGAGATAGCCTCGCAAAAAGGAACATTAATATGAATTTGTTTAAGTAATAAAATAAATTTTTCATATTGCGCGTTTACTCGCTCATTATCTAACTTATGCGGGTAGGGCAATGCCTTGTTTAAAATAGTTTTATCGTTAAAAATCGGTAAGGGTTGCGTAATCGATGAAGAGGGAGGAGGGGTCGGAGGTGAAATATGTACCTGAGGATCGATCCATTTTGGATCGACCACCTCCTTACCGCTACGGAGGGTTATAGTGTTGGCGGTTTCCCTTGGATTGGGCTCCGTGTTCCCTAGCAGTGCCCCCATGGCGCGTTCCGACATAAGTCGCGCCAGTTGTCCAACCTGGAGTTCTAAATTTTTTAGCGATCCGGTGATGTTCCGGATATTAGACTCGTTGGACGCGACATAACGATTACAATTTTCCTCCACCGGGGATGGCTTCATAGGAGGGGGAGGAGGAAACGTTGGCGCAAAAGGAGGGGGAGGGGGACGCTGCGCATTGTTCGGGTTGCTCCAGGAGAAATTCGGATGGTTCCTCCAACCCGGATTATAGTGGCTACTATAAGGGTTGTTTTGAAATGAGGGACGCACCGGATTTCCCATGTAGTCCACGAATTTGTCGACTACACAGACGTTAGAGGGGGGGGGGGAGAAAACAAGGCGGAGTGGAGGAGGCAACAAACATCTCCGCCACCTGCTTAGTTAGCCTTTCCACTTGGAGGGCTAGCTGAGCAGTGGCATCCACTTCAAAAATGCCCGCCTGCTTAGGGCGTGCCCGCGGGACATTCCACTGGTAGGCGTTCACCGCCATTTCCTCGAAAAGGGCCTGGGCGGCCTCGGGGGTCTTATTGTTCAGAGTGCCCCCGGCAGCCGCGTCAATCATTTGACGCGTCTGACTATTCAGTCAATTATAAAAAATTTGTACCTGCAACCACGTTGGCAGAGCATGGTGCGGGCACCGGCGGAGGAACTCCTTAAAGCGTTCCCAAGTCTCGTAAAGAGACTCGGAGTTGTTTTGGACGAACGAAGATATGTCCGCCCGCAGTCTTGCAGTTTTCGCGGGTGGAAAATACTTCGTAAGGAATTTCTCAGCTAATTCCGCCCAGGACGTGATGGATCCCCGCGGGAGGGAGAGTAACCACGCCTTAGCCTTGGACTTAAGAGAGAAGGGAAAAAGGCGCAAACGAATGGCGTCATCAGTGATGCCATTAATTTTAAAAGTATCGCAAATTTCAAGAAAATTAGACAAGTGATTATTGGGGTCCTCATCCGGCAGTTCGTCGAACTGCACGGCATTTTGGATCATTTGAATCACACTTGACTTAATTTCAAAATTATTGTTGGCCACAGCGGGCCGAACAATACTCCAAGTTGGGCCGAGCGTAGTAAGACATAGTGCGCTCGGCCGGTTGGGCATTATTCGGGTCGGCCATAGAAGAAGAAGAGGGTTCTCCGATAGATTCTGCGGGGTCTAAAAAGGGAATTTGACGGAGAGATCGGATACGCGCAAGAGAGCGGTCGATCTCGGGGTCGAATTCAAGGTTTTCAGAACTCGAAGGTTGTCCACGGGTCATGCACCCTAAAAAAAACGAAAGGGGGAAGGATTTTTTTTTGTATAAAAATTTTTTATTTGAAAATAGAGTAAAATTAATAGAGTCCCGGATTCAATATAACAACCGTGCTCCCCGGCAACGGCGCCAAAAACTTGATGGCCGCGGAACAGAGACCTACTGTGGTTGGTTCGAAATGGTCAGATTCCGTGGGCCGGTTAGAAGATCGAGTTTTCTAACGAGAGGAGGCAAGTGCACCTATCGCAAGTAGTACTCGGTATTCGGGAAAATACCGAGGTCGTATTATTCTCGGGGACGCGTTGATTATATCTACTCTTCCAGGAACACTATTATCTTACTAACAGTAAGGTGGGATTTTTTTGTTTAATTAAAACGGAAAGAAAGAAAGCAGAATTTTGCTAAGTTAGTTCGATGACGGGTTAACGCTCGGCATCGAATCAGATTAAGACTAAAATAATTCTTAACAATTATTAAATTTTGTTTTTAATTTAATAAAAGGCACTTGGCCGTTGTGGTTCCAAGAACATGAGCTCACCTTGGTCTAGGTATATCGCTCACCTGGGCGCTAAGGCTATTCGACCGAACGTTAGTCCGACGAAGGATTCCCCTTAACGCCTGCATTACGCTAAGAACCCCGCTATTGGGTGGGGAACCCAATCCGGCAGAACTACGTTTCTCCTCTTTCGAGGGGGCGTACGCAGTTCTCTTTACCCAAGGGGATTCGGTCCATACGTGCAGCCTCTCGGCGTCGCGTATGGATAACGGAAATAGAGCCCACACATCGATTATGTGGTCCTATGCGTCGTTAACCCGGGGTAAACCTTAAGTCCTTAAATTAAAATAAAAATAAAGTTTTTTTTAATTATTTCAAATCATTTTTTATGTCCCAATGCTCTTCGATGCCGAAGGCTAAAAGAGATTAGCCACTCATCGGTATGGGGACGGCTTTATGTTTTTAGGTGAAGCGTGAGTGTTAAATTAAGCACTGAACGATTATAAGAGAAAACACAAAAAATAAGACAATTAGATAAATTGAAGGCTAATTGATGCAGGCACTCACGCACACTTCAAAACCATAAAGAAAATTAAATAAAGCAAGCCCTACTCAAATGAGTAGGCGGAAATAAATGCACGCACGCACACACTCTTCTTAATTGAAGAAAGCGATAAATAAAGCGGTAAAATTATCTCCTACACGCATGCACTCTACATAATTGAGAAAGCGATAAAATTGCAAGTCCCGACTCAAATGAGTGGGCGGGAGTAAATTTATCTCATACACGCACGCACTCTACTTGAAAGTAAAACACACACACGCACTCTATAGAAATGAAAACACACGCACCCACACAAAGTTTTCCTACTCATGTGAGTAGGAAGAAAATGAAAGCAGTAAAAAGACAAGTCCCACTCAAACGAGTGGGCGGGAAATGAAAGCAGAGCGCCATTTAACTCTTAACGAGTAGGTGGAAATAAATGCATACGCACACACGCACTCTACAGAAATGAAATAAAGCAGTAAAACCTAACTCATACACGCACACACACTTGCAAAAATAAGAAAAACAAAGTGCTCAGAAAATTAAAACGACTGCATTTCTACCGCTAGAATGCGGTAGAAATGCATAAAAAGTGAAAATAAAAATTAACCGGAGCGAAAAGTTTTGCAAATAAACGCAAAATGGAAGTACTCGAAAAATTAATACAACTGCATTTCTACCGCTAGAATGCGGTAGAAATGCATAAAAAGATGAAATAAAAATTAAAGGGACTAAAAGTTTTTAAATTAAAAAGCTAAAATGAAGTGAGCGAAAAATTATAACGACTACATTTTTATTCATAAGTTTTTATAAAACCTCCAAAAAAGTGAGAATAAAACTAAAAAGGAATGAGAAGTTTTACATTCCTAAGAGCCTAAGTTAAAGAAAATAAAAACGAACACTTTTAGGGGGGGTTTTATAAAACCTATATGAATAAAAATGATAAAGAAGAAAAAGCTAAAGCTAAAAAGGTGCGGAGAATGAAAACTAAACGGACGGCATAACGGCTAGAAATGCCGATAAATCCTAAATCTAACTAAGTTATGAAAGCTAAAAAGATGAAAACATAAAAGAAATACAAAAAGATGAACGAAAAATTGCTTAAGTAGGCGCATTCAAATGGATTTTTCATACTAATTAAGAGAGAAAAAATTCAAATTTTATTAAAGTAAAAACCCTAATACAAACTAAGAGAGAGAGAGGGGGGAGAAATTCTCCTTACATAAGTATGGAATCCAAATGGGCAGCACCTCCCCTAAGCAAAGTGGTCAAAAAAGTGGACAGAATAGGCTTCTTGGAAGCTCTTATTTATAGGCAAAATTTCGGGTTGGTCACGCCCGTGACTAGGGCGTGACAGGGTGGCGTGTCGACACTATTCATGAGCTGATCGGGTGACTTGACTGGAAAGTTGACTTCGGCTGAAAACGTGGCGGTCACGCCCTAGGTCACGGGCGTGACATGTGTTAGTCACGGGCGTGACTGGGGCGTGTCGGGGAGGTCGATCTAGGCGCGGTCCGGCCGTAAAGTCACGCGCGTCGCATCGGGCCAGGTTGCAAGGTCACGCCCGTGTCGCACCTTGACACGGGCGTGACAGGGGGGCGTGTCGACACTATTTGATGATCGCCGATCGTCGAGCTGGCACCTGTGGTCGGCGATTGTCGAGGGCATGACACGGGCGTGTCGGTCATGTGACACGAGTGTGTCAGTCAACATTTTGACTTTTTCTAGAATTTTTCTGGAATAAAAATAAAGCTAAGTTAGAAATAATATTTACAAAAATAAGCAATTTATTGAATAAAACTAATAAAAAAGACAAAAAATAAACAAAATTGACTTAAATAAAATACGAAAATATAGGTATATTTACAACTCATCAGGTAATCAATCTTATAAGGCACGAAGTGAGCACACTTCGTCAATCTATCCACTATAACCCAAACAGAATCAAATCCCCTCGGGGATTTCGGTAAGCCCGCAATGAAGTCCATAGATATACTTTCCCACTTCCAAGTTGGGATCTCTAGCGGAGTCAACTTACCACCAGGCCTTCCATGATCGGCCTTCACACGCTTACAAGTGTGGCACTCAGCAACAAATCGGGCTATATCTCCTTTCATGCCATACTACCAGGCAATTTGCCTTAAGTCACGGTACATCTTCATAGATCCTGGATGATAGGCAACGCTGGATTCATGAGCCTCTCTGCAAATCATACTCCTAATGTTCCCAACAGCGGGGATGCAAAACTTGTCGCGGTACTTCAAAGTACCCACATCATCGATAGCAAAATCTGGCAACTCTCCCTTCTCTGTCCTGATGAATAAGTGCAGAAGATCTGGATCGTCCTTCTGGTGCAGTCTGGTCAAAGAAATCCAAGATGGCTCTGCCACTGATAAACTACTCTGCAAACCGCAACATCCCACTGATATATCCATAAGGAGGAACTCCTCCACTAAACGATCGGTGGAGAGGTTAAAGATCTTTCCCGTCTTTCGGCTCAGGGCGTCGGCCACCACATTGGCCTTGCCTGGATGATACTAGATCTCTACATCATAATCGGCCACATACTCTAGCCACCGCCGCTAACGCAGGTTGAACTCCTTCTGTGTGAACACGTACTTCAGGCTCTTATGGTCAGTGAAGATCTTGTATTGAGCCCCATAAAGCAGGTGCCTCCACAACTTCAACGCATAAATTACCACTGCAAACTCAAGGTCATGCGTAGGATAATTCTTCTCATGAGTCTTCAATTGCCTTGACCCATAGGCAATCACCTTTCCAACCTGCATTAATACGCATCCCAGACCTACAAGTGAAGCATCCACGTATACATCATAATCCACACCCTCAGTAGGCAGGGTCAGAACGGGAGCAGTGCACAATCTCTTCTTTAGCTCCAGAAAGGCTTCTTCGCACTTCTCGTCCCAAACAAAAGCCACAATCTTCTGAGTCAGCTTGGTCAAAGGTGCAGCTAGGGAAGAGAAGCCCTCCACAAACCTCTTGTAGTAGTCAGCCAACCCTAGGAAACTCCTGATCTCCTTAGGGGTATTCGGCCTACTCCAATCCATCACTGCTGCGATCTTTTTTGGGTTGACCGAGATCCCATCCTTGTTCACCACGTGGCCTAGAAATGAGACATGAGGCAACCAAAATTCACACTTGCTCAACTTGGCGAATAACTTGTGGTTCCTCAACTCCGATAGAACCAAGCGCAGATGCTGCTCGTGCTCCTCAGCACTGCGAGAATAAACCAACACGTCATCAATGAAGACCACCACAAACTTGTCTAAGAAATCCTTGAACACCCGGTTCATCATATCCATGAAGGCTGATGGTGCGTTGGTCAGACCAAACGACATCACCAAAAACTCAAAGTGTCCATGCCTCGATCTAAACGCAGTCCGTGGATTATCCGCCTCACGGATCCTGACCTGATGATAACCAGAACGAAGATCGATCTTGGAGAACACCGTGCTACCATGCAACTGGTCAAATAAATCATCGATCCTCGGCAGAGGGTACCTGTTCTTGATAATGACCTTGTTCAACTCCCTATAGTCGATGCAAAGCCGCATTGACCCATCTTTCTTCTTTACAAACAGCACAGGAGCACCCCAAGGCGACGAACTCTGCCTGATAAAACCTTTAGCCAACAGCTCATCCAACTGAACTCGCAACTCCCCTAACTCACGAGGGGCCATCCGGTACGGCGCCTTAGCAATAGGATGCGTACCCGGCTCTAAATCAATCACAAACTCAACATCTCGATCAGGAGGAAGACCAGGAAGATCATTAGGAAAAACATCGTTGAAACCACGAACAATAGGAATCTCCTCTAAGTGTGGTACGCTAACAGCGGTTCCAACTGCCGAGACTAAACAAGCACAACAACTAGAAAGAAACAAACTCTGAGCACATACCGCAGAGATGACAGGAGAATCCTTACACGGATCAGCATACATGCTGTCGGGCTGATCGTCGTCCCTGATGAAGTCCAAGCGCTTTCCTTTGCACTAAATGACTGCATCATACCTAGACAGCCAGTCCATGCCCAAAATGACATCGAAGTCCTCCAGATCAATCATCTTCAGGTCCGCCTTCGCAAGAAAGTTCCACAACAAAACAGGTCAATCCAATACGCCCAAATCTGACAACACAGATTCACCAGAGGGAAACTTGACATGGAAGGACTCCCGAACATGATCTAAGGTCAACCAATGTCGCTCCACAAAGGCTCTAGCCACGAACGAGTGGGTAGCGCCGGAGTCAAACAGAACACGCGCCCAGCGGTTCTTCACCTTAAATTTCCCTATAGGAGCACACAAAACTAAGGAACTAGCACAATAATACCGCAAATATTCTAGCAAATAAAACTACAAGGCTAGAAAAATAACAAACAACTAACCTGAAATGACCTGAGTCGAGGCTTGAGCCTCCTCGGAAGAGATCACGTTCAGCTTCCCCTTTCCTTTGTCCACACGCTGAGGTGGGGGTAATACCTGCAATGGAACTGCAGGAAGAGCTTGCTGAACCTGAGGACACCTAGTCTTGATGTGACCCTTCTGCCCACACTGAAAGCAGACTCTATCCTTGGACCAACACTAGGCCGCATCATGCCTGGGTCGCTTGCAAACAGAACAATAGACATATTTCCTGGGAGCACTTTGAATCGCATGAACCTGCTCCTTCCTCTGAGCTGCTGCCTTCTTGAAACATCTCTTGACAGGGTGGCCTGACTAGCCACAAAAGTTGCACACCACTTTACTCTTCTTCCCCGGAGCCGCACCGGGTACCTGGGGTTTCTTCTCCTCCACTGACTTCCTCTTGTCCTTCCTCATTTGCTGGCCTCTGCTCTTCGCGGTCTCAATAGCCTCCACCTTCAGAGCGGCCTCTACTACACCTGTATAAGTCACTGACCCATAAGTACTGGTCAACTGCTGCACCTCGCTCCTCAAACTACCGAGAAATCGCTTAACTCAATCAGCCTCAACGCTGACCAATCCAGGGGCAAAACGGCTCAACTTGCTGAACTCTATCTCATACTCACCCACCGTGAGTTGCATTTGCTTCAGATGGAGGAAGTCGTTCATGAGGCGGTCACGCTCGACCGAGGGTAAGAACTTCCTCAACAGCATCTCCTTGAACACTTCCCAAGAGCATCCAGCTACTAAACTCTCCTTCTCTCTCAGCCACCAACTCTTAGCCAAACCTTTAAGCTGATAGGCGGCTATCATCACCCTCTGATCATCTGCAATCCCTGAGTATGAGAACATCTCCTCCATGGAGATCAGCCAATCATCTATGACCATGAAATCTGCCTTCCCGTCGTAAGTGGGAGGGCTCAGCCTCTGAAACTGCGAGATGAAGGCCATCTCCGCTGGCACCACCACTGGAGGTCTCAAGGGCGCAGGGGGAGGAGGAACAGCTAACCCCACATCAGGGACTTGCACACCCTGAGCCTGGCCTGCCACAACTGCCACCAAAGACTGAGTCTGGGCTCGTACCTCCTCCAACTGCCTGCCCATGGAGTCGCTACTCTGACGCAGGCTCTCGATCACCGCATCATTCTGAGCTCCAGATGACTCACCCTCAGACAGGGGAGTCGATCGAGTCGCAGGACGCCTAGCCATCCTAAAATCATAACAACACAAATCAGATCCTAATACAACGACTAGAACCAATAACAAGTACAGACAATACATATATAGATATAGACTTAAAGCTGCTAAACTTGCTCTGAGAGTTTATCTTTTTAACAAAAATTTGATGTTATGCCCTAACCTAGGATGGTTAACCACCACCTTACTAACTCTTGTGCCTAGATCGGGAATGCATGACTTTTATATTAATTTGAAAACTTATGTGTGTCAATATGTCATCCTGACAGTCTTTAGCTTGGCACGTTGTGCTTATGCAATGTTATGATATGCATGTTTGTGCTATGCATTCTAAAAAGGCCCTAATGCATGTTATGAGCGGCGTACACATGAAAATGTTATGCATCCCATAATACATAACATTCTCATGCAACGAAAAAGAAAACGTGGTAGTCGCAGCCATGTGGTGAGGTATGTATCCCATACTACATAACCCTCACATGTTGCCCCTATGGTGGATCCATATACGAACACATATTATGCATCCCATACTACATAATATGCCCCGTATACTTCATGTTATGCTATGAGTGTAGTTTTCGTGCTTTTGCCAAGACGTGTTGATGACATATCGGTGTGTGAATGACATGATGATGAACTACCAAAAGCAAACAAAGAAAGGTTGCCCGACTAACTTGTCAAGCAAACTCCCTCTGATACCAACTGTCACAACCCGCATTTTCTCCGAATTTAAAAATTATCAGAGTATGAGAAAACACGTGTCATGATGCCACGTCGAGCAGGAGATAACTGCTGACGCTCAGGCAAAACCATCTATTTACTTAATAGAAGATATTCATGAGTTTAATGATTAGAAAATCAGTTATATTTTAGAGGCCGTATCCCTCGGCTCGGTGGATCATCTAGTCCACAGTTTAAATCTACATATACGTTGCGGAAAAATACTTTATTCAGGTCTATCATCCTAAGGAGCGCTTAAGGGTCCCAAGAGAACCACTTATGCTATGCAAGACCCTATATTTAATTTATATAATGTATAAGAAAATGGTCTTGTACGTGATTGGAAAATAGTGATTTAGTTTTATAAAACATGCTGATCATGATCCTTTTTTTATAATAATAGTTGTAGTTTAAAAATAACTAGCAACCTAACATAAAACCTCCCCAGAGCAAGTAGACTATCTCCAGAAAAAGGTAGCAGTAGAAGTAATATATCTAGTACAAAGGTAAAAACTACTAGTGGGCGCCAACAACCTGACACGAACCCACTGGCACATATGTATGTCTGTAAGGAAAGTACAGGAAAACTACCTAACTAACAAAGCAACCGGATCTCCAAAGTCCTAGAGACCACCAACAACACCACCGCAACCTAGCCACCAAACTGGCTACAGCTCAGAACCTGAGGCATTCCAAAAGAAAACAGAATACCTCAGCAAGCAAAACAAGGTAAAAACTGCATGAAAGAGTCAACCAAGGGGGAAAAAGTAAAAGAAAGAAGAACAACATGTAGAAGAAAAAGTCACAACTGTCCAAAGTAGGACAACAAGAAAAGCACTACGTGCAAGGAAACAGCAACCACCCTGTCCAGGAACTACATCCTGCAGGGCCTACTAGGCTACCAAGAGCCCAAAGTGCTGCAATCTACCAAGGAAGAAACTTCTAACATCCTAAGCTATGGGAAATGGTAGTAGTAAAACAAACAGCATGGATCCGGGTTGGAGGCAAACTCAGTCCCTCAACCACCATTTCCACGCCAACAAGCTCAAGGGTCTACATGCTTGCCCAGCCCGTACCTGGAGCAAGATAGAAGAATAAGGGTGGCCTTGGCTAAATTGCACAACACCTCTCACATGAAGAGCTTCAACCCACCACTACTAACCACGACCCACGATTCGGCCATTAGGAAAGAGAAACATGGCCGACAAGGAAATTACAAAAAGAAATCAAATCAAGGAATTCACTCAGTAACGAGAACCAAGGTAAGGGAAAGTGTTGAAATAACTCAACACGGCTTGGAGTTGAGTGGGACCCACTCAACGCCTAACCAGACCTTGGCGTTGAGTGAGCTAGCCTCACTCAGCGCCAAAACAAGCATGGCGTTGAGTGAAGCTCACTCACTCAACGCCTCCTGCAAGAACAACTCTGGCATTGAGTGAGCCAACCTCACTCAACGCCAAAACAGCTATGGCGTTGAGTGAGGTACACTCACTCAACGCCCTAGTACTTAGCCAAAAATAGAGAAAGTGGCGTTGAGTGAGCTGGCCTCACTCAACGCCAAAACTGCAATGGCGTTGAGTGAAGCTCACTCACTCAATGCCCTTACACTTAGCTGCAAAAGAGAACTACGGCGTTGAGTGAGTCCACCTCACTCAACGCCAAAACAGAAATGGCGTTGAGTGAGGTTCACTCACTCAATGCCCTGGCACTTAGCCGCCACGAGGAAAACCTGTAGCGTTGAGTTAGCTGACCTCACTCAACGCCAAACCAGAAATGGCGTTGAGTGAGGTCAAGTCACTCAACGCCAAAGTACTTAGCCTTAAAAAAGGCTATGGCGTTGAGTGAGGACACCTCACTCAACGCCAAAGTACTTGGCTGCACAGAGGCGATGGCGTTGAGTGAGTTCGACTCACTCAACGCCGAAACCGAAATTGCGTTGAGTGAGGTCGACTCACTCAACGCCAAAACACTTGGCTTCACAGGAAAACCGCGGCGTTGAGTGAGCTTGCCTCACTCAACGCCAAACGGAAATGGCGTTGAGTGAGGTCAAGTCACTCAACGCCAAAGTACTTAGCCGCTAGCAGGGGCTACGACATTGAGTGAGTTCACCTCACTCAACGCCCCATTACATAGCCAAAAAAACTAACAAATGACCAGCTGTGGCGTTGAGTGTGTGCACCACACTCAACGCCAAACCCGCAAAGGCTTTGAGTGTGTGCACCACACTCAACGCCAATCTCGGGAAGGCTTTGAATGTGTGCACCACACTCAACGCCAACCCGAGAGCCCAAACTTGGCTCTTCCAAAAACAACACAGCAGGCACCCCCTTTTCTCTCTCTCTCTCTCAGCTTCACCCGCAAGCCAGCAACCAGACAGCAATCTGGAATTAAATCGGCGGCATTACGCCGGCGGGTTGGGCCCCAACAACACAAAGAAGGGGGCTCAATAGGAGAAACTAATCCCTAAAAGTTCAGCAAGATACAAGATCAACATGGCCTCTACCCTAGGTCTAACCGGGATTTTCAATAATAACGAGAGAACAAGAGAATGGCAAGGGAAAGAACACCACTTGCCTCGATTTTCGACGAAGCTTGGACGGCTTTCCCTCTCCTTTGCTTGGCACTAACAGCAGCATCACCTAAAACATTCTTCCTAACATTAATGGCGGAAAATCCTCAAAACCGAAATCCCAATCTCACCAAAATTCCACGAAAAACGAATATATTACCGTCGAAACGAAGATCTAAGAGAGAGCAAGACAACGCCGCTTTCGGAATCGAAATCCGTCCACGAACAAGCCCGGAATCACCGACCGAAGGGGTACAGGAACAGCGGTTTTCTCTACACTTTCCGCGAACAAGGCAGGCGACGGTTTCTTTTCGGAAGAGGAAGAAGATAAGGAAGTGGGGCCGCCACTTCAAAAACAAAGCTTTTATATGAAAGCTGGACACACCTCTTCGGGAAAACCGAAAACTTTCCGCTTAATCTCTTAAAAATAAGAGAAATTAAAAGGTCTAGCCTATACCAGGCTGCCACCTAAGAAAGGAATTAAATGCTGAATAAATACAGCCGCAGGAGACAACGCTTCAGCCCATAATCGCTGGTTTCCTCTCAACTATTCAAACCAATAATTAATTACATATACTATTAACACACCAAACGACGCGAAAACCGAATCACCTCGGAATTCGACGAAATTCGCACTGTAGCTAAATACCCACGCTAGAAACACAACAGCGAAGTCGAAATTAACTTTCGACGAATAGAACCTAAGTTATACCCAAATAAAGCAAAACACAAACATCCCCTCGAGAGGCCACACTGGGTCACCCAAAACGACTCAGCTTGCTAGGGAGATCTTGCCAACAGGCTACAGAATAGGGCACTCAGTTCTAAGGAGCTAAACCACACTCCACAAATGGCACAAGCCACAGAAACGCGTCATCATAACGCCAAACGAGAATAAAAATAATCGCAGAAAAATCGGGGGCGTTACAGAGACATAGTCGGTTAAAGCAAAAGCATTTTAGGTTAGAAAATACCTATTCTTATGATAGCATTTTTTAGAGAGTCAACATTCTGAAAAGACTACTTTGGAATGATAATATTTATTCACAATATTACAATCCTTCTCTCCCTTTAAGGGTAGAAACGTTTTAAGTCATCACCGTTCCAGGTGTGGCTAAAGGTCCTTCCCTCCACATCCTGGAGATAATAACCCCCATTAGCCAGAGCCTTCTCTACTATGTAAGGCCCTTCCCAACTAGGGTTGAGCTTGCCCACAGGGGCCGACCTTCCTGCTGCGTCAGCCTTTTTTAGCACTAGGTCCCCCTCGGTGAATTGCTTAACCCTGATGTGTTTATCGAAGTACATGGCCATTCGCCTTTTTATCTCTTCTTGTTTGATGGCAGCAACATCCCGTAGCTCTTACACCATATCCAATGAGAGGCGCAATCCCTCCTCATTCTCCAACCTCCAAGCTTCGCTTCCCTCATCCGCGGTTGCGACCCATGGAGACCGAACCTCGAATTCCACGGGGAGGACCGCCTCACACCCATGAGAGAGCTTGAAGGGGGTCTCCCATGTGTCCGTGTTCGGAGTTGTTTGCAAGGCCCACAGGACGGAAGGGAGTTGCTCCACCCAGTTGCCCTTCAGGTTCTCCACCTTCTTCTTGAGCAAGTTCACGATGATCTTGTTCGCCGCTTCCACCTGGCCATTGCTCCGGGGGTGATGGATAGAGGCAAACCTGAGGTCAATCCCAGTTGGGCGCAGAAGCTGATGAACTCTTCACTGGCAAACTGAGGACCGTTATCCGTTACTATCGCTTGGGGTAGCCCATGCCTGCATATGATTTCCCCCCAAATGAAGTTCCTGATGACTTGGGAGGTAACCTTGGACAGGGCTTTGATTTCCAGCCACTTTGAGAAGTAGTCGATCATGACTAGGAGGAACCTCCTCTGCCCGCTGGCTGGAGGAAAGGGTCCAACTAGATCCATTACCCAAATGGCGAAGGGCCATGGGGCCATGATACTTCGAAGCCTTTGTGCGTGTAAGAGCTGGAGGGGGGCGTGTACTTGACATTTCATACATCTCTTTGAAAACTCGACTGTATCCTTCCTCAAGCTCTACCAGAAGTATCCTTGTCTTATCTCCCTTGCCTCCAACGTTCTTCCTCCCGAATGACTGCCGCACTCTCCTGAATGCACCTCCTCCAGGATTCTCGGGACCTCCTCCTCGGTCACACATCTCGCGAGGAGCCCCGATAACATTTTCCGGTGCAAGCCCCCTTCCAACATCAGGTAGTGGGCTGCCTTTCGCCTAAAGGTTTTCGCCTCCTTAACCCACTCTGACAGCTTGCCTGTGGTAAGGAAGGTCACCAATGGATCCACCCATGAGGATCGCCGACCCACCTCCATCAACTCCCCCTCTTCAATCGCTGGTCGGAAAAGTTTAGTTATGGTTCCTCCTCCCCGAGGCCCAAACTTTGCCAACCGATCAGCTGCTGCGCTTTCCTCCCTGGGAACGTGTTGAATAGAGAAGGAACGGAACCCTCCGATGATTGCCCTTACCTTCGATAGATACTTCACGAGGGTTGGCTCCCGAGCCTCAAACTCCCCTCTGATCTGCGACGCTACCACCATCGAGTCAGTGAAGGTCTCCACTTCCTGGATCTCCAACTCCCTTACCAATCAAAGGCCGGCTATCACAGCCTCATACTCCGCCTGATTATTGGTAACAGGGAAGTGGAAAGCTACCGTCTGTTCTATGGTAACCCCTTGAGGACTTACCAACACTACACCCCTCCCAGGGAGTGCTTTCCAGAGGCCCCATCGACCACCATATTCCATGCTTCGTAGGGCTTTGGCTCCTTACTCTCAGCTTCAGTAACATAGTCTACCAGGAAGTCCGCCACGACCTGAGCTTTGATGGAGAGTCTTGGGATGAACGAGATGTCGAACTCGCTCAGTTTGATAGACCACTTTGCCAGCTTCCCGAATGCTCTACCCCCTCGAAGATCTTGCGAAGAGGATGGTCGGTGACCACCCTAATCGAGTGCGCTTGAAAGTATGGACAAAGCGTCCTTGCCGAAACGACCAAGGCATAAGCCAGCTTCTCCAGGATGGGGTAGCGGAGCTCCGCCTTTTTCAGGATTCGGCTGACATAACAGACGGGTAGCTTCTTCTTCCCCTCTTCCCTAACCAAGACGGAGCTCACAGCTTCCACCCCCACCCCGACATACAAGGCCAGGTCTTCCCCTTCCTTGGGGCTTTGGAGCAGCGGAGCCTGGGAGAGTTGCCTCTTCAGCCCCTAGAAGGCCTCTTCGTATTCGACCGTCCATTCGAACACCTGATTACCGCAGAGCACTTTGAAGAAAGAAGAGCACCTATCCCCAGACCGAGAGAGGAACCTGCTTAGCCCGGCCAACTTTCCCATCAGGCGCTGGACCTCCTTGGCGTTGCGAGGTGACTCAAAGTTCAATATAGCCTTCACATTGTCCGGGTTAGGTTCTACCCCTGCCGCAGTCAAGAGGTGTCCGAGAAACTTCCCGCGACTGGCCCAGAAGACACACTTCAAGGGGTTCAACCTCACCTTGAACCTCCGCAGGGTGGCAAACGTTTCTTCCAAGTCCCGCAAATGGGAATCCACGCATTTGCTTTTGACCAGTAGATCATCGACGTAGACCTCTAGATTCTTCCCCCTTTGGTCTCGAAAGACTCGGTCCATCATGCATTGGTATGTTGCCCCTGCATTTTTCAACCCAAAGGGCATCATCTTATAGCTGAAGCATCCCTCCCTCGTGATGAAGGAGACATCCTTAACATCGGGAGGGTGCATCCGGATCTAGTGGAAACCGGAAAAAGCATCCAAAAAACTCATAACAGAAAAACCAACGGCTGAATCAACCAGCGCGTCGATTCGAGGCAGGGGATAGCAATCCTTAGGACATGATTTATTTAATAGAGAAAAATCGATACACATACGCCACTTTCCTCCCCCTGTCTTTACCATTACCATATTGGAGATCCAGCCTGGATACTGGATCTCCGAGATGAAGCCTGCCTCCAGAAGCTTCCTGACCTCCTCTCGGATGGGCTCCTCCAGCTTGGTAGCGATGGCCCTCATCTTCTGACGTACGGGGCGAGTCCTCAGGTCGAGGTTCAGGCAATGACAAGCTACGTCCACATCGATGCCCTACATGTCTGCCGCGCTCCAAGCGAAGACGTCGATGTTGCCCTGGATGCAGGCTAGCATCTGTCCCTAGTCCTCAAGGCTTAAGCCTCCGCTGACTCGCACCTTCTGTACTTGCCCCGCTCTGGTGAGTAGCTCAATCTCTTCCACTTCCTCGGCCGGCTCCAGCCTCGACCGCTCCAATCTTGCCCATGCTTCCTCCTGCTCAACCTCTTCTCCTCCAACCTCATCAACCCCCATTGCCTCCAACAGGCCTTCTTCTTGCCCCTGCTCTCCTTCCCTTCCCTCTCCCAAGCTCATCTCTTCTAACTCCACTACCTCCTCCATCATCAAGTCCTCCGCCTCCTGCGGGCTCGCCTCCTCCACTTCTACCACCTGCCCCCCTGCTACTTCCAACGCCTCCTCAAAGCCCGTCTCCTCCTCCTCGACACTTCCTTCCTACCCAACCATCTCTTTTTCCAGCTCCTCCACCTCAGCCATCCACGACACGGTGTTTACCGCTGTCACATAGCACTGCCTCGCCACCTGTTGGAACACCTATTACTATTTGGGTCAGGATGACTATATTTCTATAGGGATTTTGTGTTGTGACCTCCTTGTTGTTATAAAGGTCACATAGGTTAGTTAGAGTCAACCTCAGCTCGACGCTGAGTCGACCTCAGCTCGACGTGGAGTCGACCTAAGCTCGACGTTCTGTCAGCCCAGTTCTGCTTCCTGAAACCACTCTCTGGCCGACGTGTGTCGTGCTCAGATCGACGTTTTATTGTGAGCTCGACGTTTTCCAGGCTCCAGTCAGTTTTGAATAGGAATTCAAATTCCCTCTGTCAGAACAATTAATGCTGAAGATTTATTGGCCGTTACAGCAAATCTGGTGCATGGCTCAAGGAATTTTCTAAGGAATGTTTGCCTGACACTTCCTTCTGAGACATGGACATTTAAGGAAAGCATTTAATGCTTGCTGCCAACGGCTATCAAAGACTTAGAAGAAGAATACAGAGATATAATTCTATCAGTCAATAGAGAACCAAAAAGTTCTTCTTCCTCTTGCTCTCTGTGATATTCATTCAAGCTTACCCACAGGAATTCTGATTGCTTCAGACACAACCATCCAACTTGTTTGGATCATCTTTTGCTGGAGCAGATCAGATCATTGAAGACCTGTCACCCTTGTGCAAAGCTCTCCTTCCTGAACCACTTCTTGATCTCAGGGGGAGCTTTGACAACATCAACAGATCCACCTTGCTTCTCTCTATTTATTGATAGAGAAGACAACATCAGCTTTTTCTTTTTCTTTCTGTACAGGGTTTTAACTCCCTTCAAAAGTTACCTTTGGTTTTGCTGAAACCTGGTCAAAAATCAGCCCTTTGGTTTGTGAGAACCTGGTCAAAAACTCTCTGGTGCTCAAGACACCTGATCAACTCATCTTGAAGTGGATTCCTATCTAGGGTGATAGAAGAGTGGACTACCCAAGATTTTGGGGAACCACTATAGCTCCTTGTGTATTCTGGTTGCTTGTTTCTTTGTGTTTTGCTTTGTGCTGTGATTCTCTTCTTACTTTGATTAATTGGTATAGCACCATACACTAAGTAAATCTAAACCTTCTCTCCATACAAGTTTTAATTTGCAAAACTATTTTAAATAACTCTATTCACCCCCCCCCCCCTTTAGAGTTAGGATTGATCTTATCCCTCACTTTCAATTGGTATTAGAGGCAGGTTGATCATTCATACAGGCTAACACCTGGATCAAAGATCTCTGATAAGATCATTTCTCTCAAAAGGGTTATTTCTTTTAGTTTTACCTATCCTTAAAACTCATGGCACAAAACAAGGACTTTGCTAGCACCAGACCTCCTATGTTCAATCTCTCTAAGTTTGCACTATGGAAGGCAAGGATTAGACTTTACATGAATTCATTTGATGAGGACATCTTTAATTCTGTGTTGATAGATTGTCCAAGGCCTCCCACAGGAACAAGTACATCAGCTATTCCTCCTCGTTCAGGAACTGATGCTGACATAAAAAAGTGGAAGGCAGCAGATGCTAAGGCCATGAACATCTTGGCTCAAACCATGTCAGATGACATTTTCCAGAAAGTATCTGAATGCAATACTGCCAAAGAGATCTGGGAAAAACTTTCAGAAATTATATCAGGTTCTGCAGATGAAAGAAAGGATAGGAGATCCTACCTCATCACCCAGTATGAGAACTTCAAAAAGGCAGAGTCTGAGTCAGTTGCTGACATGTACAACAGACTGAGTCTAATCATCAGTGAGCTTAGATCACTAGATAAGGACATATCTCTCACTGAGATAAATGACAAGATACTGACTTGTTTCCCTAGCTCTTGGGACTCAAGAATCTGGTTAATTAAAGATGGAAGGAATGTCTGTGAGTTATCCACAGAAGCTCTTCTAGGAAAGCTCAAGAGTTATGAGCAATTCATTAAGAAGAGAGAAGAAGAGCAGAAGATATCCACACCAACTAAAAAGGTTGAGAAAACCATTGCCTTCAAGGCACAGGAAGAACAACCTAAAGAAAAGGTGTTGGGAAATGAAGAGCTTATGAGCCTACTTGTCAAAAGGTTCAATAAGCTGAATAAAAAGAACTTCAGACGATGGTCATCCAAAGACAAAGACAAGCCAAGGTATGACAGATCTACTAATAAAGATATTATCTATTTTGGCTGCAGGAAACCAGGACACATTGTCCCCAACTGTCTAGAAAATCAAGATATGGACAGAAGGGACAAGAAGGAAAGAAAAGATAAAAGGAAGGATAAGGAGTCAAGGAAGTACCATGACAAGCCTTCCTCCAGCAACAGCAAGCACACCAGAAAAGGATTTGTGGCTGAATCCTGGAGTGACTCTGATGAGTCTAATTCATCATCCAGCTCTAGTGATGATGAGGATGATGCAGAAGAAAAAGGATTCTACATGATGGCCATCAATGCATCTCAAAAGAATACTGATTCAGAGCTTGATGCTGACCACCTATCTGATCAGGAACTTACTGAGGATCAGGTAATAGATTCATTTGATTTTAATTCTGATGAATTTAAATCTGAGTTCAAATCTATGTGCATTGACTTGATTGAATCTCAAAAGTTAATTGTAACTCTTAGAGAACAATTGATTGAATGCAAATCCATTAACTTAGATAATCTTAGACTCTTAGAAGAGTTGAAGTAGTGTGGGGAGGAGATAGCTTCACTGAAAGGTGAACTATCTAAGGCCAAACAATTTGAAGAAACCCTTAATGGGAGAAGTATCAAATTAATGGACATCACAAGTACAGTGAACTCAAGATTGAATGGTACACTGGGCTTGGGTGCTTCATCCAGCCAACCCATAGTGCTGACAACTCCAATCAAATTTACCAGTGACAAAGGTAAAGGAGTCTTGATAGTGGCTAGGAAGAATGCTGACTTAACCCAGGAAACTGGATAAAAAGCGTCGAACGAAGCTCGACGGAGGTCGAACAGAGCTTGACGTAATCGCAAGAAAACGTCGAACTCAGGTCGACGCCTTCTACCTTCTGAACAAAGCAAGACTTCGCCGTCGAATGGAGCTCGACGCACTCACCAGAGTCCGTCGACCGAAGCTCGACGTGCGTCGAGCCAAGTTCAGAGCAAAAGTCAGTTCTCAGGGGTTAATTCAAGATTTAATTCCAGCTCCACATCTCATCACTTTAACCCTTATGCTGAATGGATAATACCTTCTAGGAGATATCATCCTGTAGGCTATAAGAGTCAACCTGAGATGTCTTTTATTTCAGAATTTAAAGGATATCAAGAAAGGCCCAAGGTAAACTGGGTCAAAAACAATTGATTTGTTGTATGTGCAGGTAAAGACCTATCCAATTGAGAACCAGCAGTGGTACTTGGACAGTGGGTGCTCAAAGCACATGACTGGCAACAAGGAGAACCTTGTGTCCTTCAAAGCCAAACATGGACCCAAAGTAATCTTTGGAGATTCAAACTTTGGACAAACAAAAGGCTATGGCCAAGTCAAAATAGGGTCAATTACATTCAAGAAAGTGGCCTATGTTGAAGGACTAAAGCACAACTTAATCAGCATCAGCCAGCTATGTGATGCTGGTTATCAGGAACATTCAATTTCAGAAAATCTGAAGCAGCTTACCATCATAGACAAAGATTCATTACCTTCAACAATTCAACAAGACGCTGAACTTAGTGACAATGAAGACGAATCTCAGGTTTTGGAAAGCTCAAATGGTCAACAAATTGAAGAACCAGTTGTTGTTCCACAAGAGGAAACAACAACACAGGTTGGTGCACCATCAACACCCCCTATTGATTTTGTAACAACAAGAGATCACCCAATTTCACAAGTAATTGGAGATATCTCAGTAGGTGTGCAAACAAGGAATCAAGTTAATCACAATATTATGCACACTTGCTTTCTTTCTCAAATTGAGCCTCAAACAATACAAGATGCAGAGCAAGATCCAAACTGGATCATTGCAATGCAAGAGGAGTTGAATCAACTTGAAAGGAATAAACTTTGGGAATTAGTACCAAGACCAAGGAACCAGCAAATTGTTGGAACCAAATGGGTATTCAGGAACAAGTTGGATGATCAAGGAATAATTGTGAGAAATAAGGCAAGACTTGTTGCACAAGGATATTGCCAAGAAGAAGGGATTGATTATGACCAAACCTTTGCACCAGTTGCAAGGTTGGAGGCCATAAGAATCTTTCTTGCATATGCAGCTCACAAGAGATTCAAGGTATATCAGATGGATGTCAAGAGTGCATTTCTCAATGGAGACATCAAGGAAGAGGTTTATGTAAAGCAACCTCCAGGTTTTATCTCTCCAACCTCTCCTGATCATGTTTTTAAACTGCATAAAGCTTTATATGGTCTCAAGCAAGCTCCTAGAGCATGGTATGAGACCCTAGCTTGTTTTTTATTGGAAAATGATTTTAAAAGGGGTAGAGTAGACCAAACTCTCTTTATTAGAACCCATAGGTCCCATATCCTACTAGTACAAATTTATGTAGATGATATCATATTTGGGTCTACTGATTCAAACTTATGCAAAAAGTTCTCACAACTTATGCATTCAAAGTTTGAAATGAGTAGCATGGGTGAGCTTACTTTCTTTCTAGGACTGCAAGTTAAACAACATGTGGATGGCATTTTTATTTCTCAAACCAAGTATGCAAGAGAACTGGTTAAGAAATTTGGAATGTCTGAAGCATCTTCTATGAAAACACCTATGCCTACAAATGTTGTTTTAGATGCTGATGAATCTGGAAAACCAGTTGATCAGACAAACTATAGAGCAATCATTGGCTCATTACTTTATCTAACAGCTAGTAGACCAGACATAATGTTTGCTACATGCATTTGTGCTAGATTCCAAGTAAGCCCTAGAGAGTCCCACCTCACATTAGTTAAGTAGATTCTTAGGTATGTAAAAAGTTGTCCTAATCTAGGTCTCTGGTATCCACATGACTCAGGATTTGATCTAACTGGATTTTCAGATTCTGATTATGCTGGATGTAGAGTAGACAGGAAAAGCACCAGTGGAACTTGTCAATTCCTTGGTGATAGACTTGTCTCCTGGTTTTGTAAGAAACAAACTTCTGTGTCCACATCAACTGCTGAAGCTGAATACATGGATGCAGGCAGTTGTTGCTCACAGATTTTGTGGATTCAAAACCAGCTCCTAGACTATGGCTATAACTTAGAGATGTCTAAAATCTTTTGTGATAATACTTGTGCAATTTGCATTGCACAAAATCCAGTTCTCCATAGTTGGACTAAGCACATAGAGATCAGACATCACTTCTTAAGGGATAATGTAGAAAAGAAGAAAATTGCACTAGAATACATTTCCATTGAACTACAAAGAGGAGATATTTTCACCAAGCCCTTGGATGAAAAGAAGCACTTCTTCTTCCTCAATCAGTTGGGAATGCTAGATGGAGACAGTATAAACTAAAACTCCAAGATTTTGAAACCCATAATTAACAGGAATAGGAAAAATTTCATTTTAAAATTCCTTTGTGGTTTCTTTGAGCTCTGAACTAAGCTCGACGCTGCGTCGAACTAAGATCGACGGTCCGTCGCCCTCAAAAGCGTCGAACGTCGACCTCAACTTCTAGCGTCAAACTAAGTTCATAGCTCCCTGGCTTCTTGAGTTTTTCTCCCTTCGGTCGACGCCTTCGTTCAACGTCGACCTGAGCTCGACGTATAGCATCAGCCCAAGCATCGAACGTCGACCTAAGCTGCACGATGTTGAGCCATTTCAGTTCCCCTAGAGCCTTAGAGCGTCGACTTGAGCTCGATGTTCTTTCCATTTCTGCGTCGAACCCTAGTATAAAATCATTCTTCTCCGTCGTTCGTAGTTGCGCTCTCATATTTTCTGCTCAAGCTTTCTCCCTCCAAATCCTTTACTCTTGATCTTGGAAGGTATCTATTTGCAGGATAATGGCAATTGCTGCAGGTGCATTGGCGGCAATGAAGTTTGATTCAGGCTTTGACATCGATATCGACTCCTTTGATGGATCATCGCAGAATTTTCTGGATATTCTGGAGCTATTCAAAGAGCAGCACCTGGTTAACTTCATGACAACCAGGATTCCTCTTCCAGAATCTGAAATCAAAGAGTGGATTTTTACTGCAGTGAATTCAGATAACAGTACGATGACTGGAACAATTTCAGGGAATGAGGTAGCCATTTCTCCTCAAATCATTTCAGAGGTTTTCGGTTTTGCTGTTGGAGATGATGTGATAGAACTCTCTGTGGAAGAGTTTGCTGTGATGCTAGACAGAATGGGACATAATTCTGGTAACCGCTCTATACTTTTAAAAGTTAACCTAGCTATTGAGTTTAGGTTGTTAGCAGATATCACAGGCAAGGTGATTTGTGCAAAGAGGACTGCACATGATGCCATTACTAGGCATCAGTTTTGCATTATGGCTGCAATTTTGGATAAGAAGCATCCCAATTGGGGTTTGATTGTTTTTGATATGATTAAGAAGAAAATGGATAAGAACTTTATCCACTTTGGAAGGGTTCTTGGTTTGATTCTGAACCACTGTTGCCCTCAGTTGCTTGTGTCCTCAAAGAAGCACATCAATGCTTCTAAGAGGCTCACTTGTGCACTAATTGGCAAGTGGGACAGGAAGATTGTGAACTCCAGGGCAGCTGCAGCAATGAGGACTTCTGCAGACACCAGGACTGTAGAGGTCACTCTTCCTCAGTCTACTGGCCCAGAAGCAGGGGTTTTGCCATCTTCCTCCATCATCCTCCCATCCTCTTTCATTCCAACAACAACAATCATCTCATCCACTCAACCCATCCCTTCATCCATTTCTACTATTACATCCTCCATTCCACCACTCATCACTTTCCATCCCCTCCACTATTTTCCTCCCATGAGCTTGGAACCTTCATCTCATGAGGACATCCTTTCCCTTGACATTCATGATGAATCCTTCATGGATGCCTCTGCCTCCTCTCCTCATGACTTCCACCCTTCATCAACATTTTCAGAACCTCTCCTATCCTCCATCCATGAACCAGCTATCCCACCCATGTCTGCACCACCAACAACATCTTCTACCTTCACCTTCTCTGCTGCTCCCTCTACCTCTACTCAAGTTCCACTTGAGCAAGTAGATCTTTTGCCTTTGGCCAATAAGCTTTTTGATATTTTGGCCCCTAGGCTCTCCTCTCTATTGGATGCCAAGCTGGCTCCTCTAGTCCTTTCCCTGAGCTCTCTCTCTACCTCAGTCTCATCCCTCTCATCCTATCTGGCATGCCCTTCTTCTGGGGCCTAGAGTCAGCTGCCACTGATTCTAGGCAGGGGGAGATGTCAGCAGAAGAAGAGCTACAGCCTTCAGCAGTACAGGTAGTACAGGTTTGTTCAGAGACAGTTTCAGCAGTAGAAGTTCAGATGACCTCTGAGGCTCCTCCTCAAGGTTCAGTTCAGATGATCAGCAGTGCCTTAGACTTTCAGTCCTTGGCATCTTCTGTCCAGAGCTTCTACCTTCCAGCACATCTTCACTTCAGAAACTACTGCCTCCTGCCTCCTCAAGAAGACCTGTCTAGGGCCATTGTCCCTTTTCAGAAAATCATTCCATCCTCCTTGGCTGTTAATGCCATGATCCTTGAAGAAGCAGTTGTAGCTGTGGCTCCTGTTTGTGATGATGTTGTTGTTGAAGCAGTAGTAGCTGCTAAGACTGTTCCCTCAGAAACTTCAGGTGAATTGATTGAGACACCAGATGAAGTTGAGACCATTGTCTCCCAAGTTCTTCAGGAACTAGCCACCTCAGCCTCTATGGCTCCTGAAGCTATTTCCTTTCCTGCAGTGTTAGACTCCTCTTCTACACTGTCAGTAGACCTTCCTCCAGTTACTTCTTCAGATGCTCCAGCCCCCATCATTTTTTCTATCTCAAAGAGGACCTACATAGATCCTTATGATGAATCTCAAAGCTCAGAGGATGAATTTGCAACTGATTTTGATGACTCCTCTGCAACCATTGCAAGGAAGAGGAAAGCAAGATCCAAAGCAATGAAAAGAGTTCCATCGGCTAGAGTCATAGATCATGACATCCCTTACTACATCATGTACAACTGTGAAATCACTGAGCCCTGGATGCAATACTCTCTAAACCAAAGAAAGGCAATGAAGAAGAAAAGAAAGTTCAATGAAGGCCCCTCCAAGCCTGTCCATCAGCCTCCACCTCCACCTCCTCCAGATGCAGGTGCAAGTGCAAGCCTCTCTTCCAATCCTGCCCCATCATCTCTGCATGGCAAGACCTATCAGTCAAGAAGATCCCAAGGGTATAATCAGCAAAGAGGATACAATGGAGGCAGGCAGTCCAGAGGAAGATCAGGATCTCAACCTTACCAAAGGGGAGGACCCATTGATCCAACCTCTGGTCCCTATCCTTATAGACCCAGAATTGACTTCACTCCAAGAACTCAACAAGAACACTCTGCCAACAGATATGAACCAGCTATTCCTTTTGAAGATCCTACTAAAACTCCAGCTTACTGGAAGGCCAGGATGACTGAGATGGCTGCTCTGAATGAGATTGACAGGGCTAGAGCAAAAGGTCTGGACACCTCTCACATCAGCACCATGTCAGATCAAAGGAGAGAAGAATTGGAGAAATACAACTCAAGGAAATTCTTTGATTCTGATAAGTATATGCAGCTTCATCATGCAGCTGTACCAGCTAGTGGAAAAGGTCAGAAATCCTTAGGTGCAGCTGAAGATTATAGATCCAAGAAGGATGCTATAAATCCCAACAGGGAAATTATCTTCAAGGGAAGTGATCAAGACAAAGCTCCAAAGGAAAAGTAATGTAAGGTGTTTTATTTCTTTTTCTCTGCTGGATACAGGACATTAAACATTATTGCTGCTATATAGTGTTATATACATGCTGCTTTATTCTGTCATATGTCTGGTTGTATTTTATTCAGTTTTGTTTTTCTTTACTTCTTTTTGAATCCCTAAATTCATGTAAATAGTAATCCTAATCCAAATAGGGGGAGATTGTTGGAACACCCTATTACTATTTGGGTCAGGATGACTATATTTCTATAGAGATTTTGTGTTGTGACCTCCTTGTTGTTATAAAGGTCACATAGGTTAGTTAGAGTCAACTTCAGCTCGACGCAGAGTCGACTTAAGCTCGACGCAGAGTCGACCTCAGCTCGACGCTGAGTCGACCTCAGCTCGACGTGGAGTCGACCTCAGCTCGACGTTCCGTCAGCCCAGTTCTGCTTCCTGAAACCACTCTCTGGCCGACGTGTATCGTGCTCAGATCGACGTTTTATTGTGAGCTCGACGTTTTCCAGGCTCCCGTCAGTTTTGAATAGGAATTCAAATTCCCTCTGTCAGAACAATTAATGCTGAAGATTTATTGGCCGTTACAGCAAATCTGGTGCATGGCTCAAGGAATTTTCTAAGGAATGTTTGCCTGACACTTCCTTCTGAGACATGGACATTTAAGGAAAGCATTTAATGCTTGCTGCCAATGGCTATCAAAGACTTAGAAGAAGAACACAGAGATATAATTCTATCAGTCAACAGAGAACCAAAAAGTTCTTCTTCCTCTTGCTCTCTGTGATAATCATTCAAGCTTACCCACAGGAATTCTGATTGCTTCAGACACAACCATCCAACTTGTTTGGATCATCTTTTGCTGGAGCAGATCAGATCATTGAAGACCTGTCACCCTTGTGCAAAGCTCTCCTTCCTGAACCACTTCTTGATCTCAGGGGGAGCTTTGACAAAATCAACAGATCCACCTTGCTTCTCTCTACTTATTGATAGAGAAGACAACATCAGTTTTTTCTTTTTCTTTCTGTACAGGGTTTTAACTCCCTTCAAAAGTTACCTTTAGTTTTGCTGAAACCTGGTCAAAAATCAGCCCTTTGGTTTGTGAGAACCTGGTCAAAAACTCTCTGGTGCTCAAGACACCTGATCAACTCATCTTGAAGTGGATTCCTATCTAGGGTGATAGAAGAGTGGACTACCTAAGATTTTGGGGAACCACTATAGCTCCTTGTGTATTCTGGTTGCTTGTTTCTTTGTGTTTTGCTTTGTGCTGTGATTCTCTTCTTACTTTGATTAATTGGTATAGCACCATACACTAAGTAAATCTAAACCTTCTCTCCATACAAGTTTTAATTTGCAAAACTATTTTAAATAACTCTATTCACCCCCCCCCTCTAGAGTTAGGATTGATCTTATCACTCACTTTCACCACCTTCGGATCCCCCCTGATCCTAACTGGAACCCCTCCGTTGTTGAACTTGAGGCATTGATGAAATGAAGAGGGGACACAGCGAAAGGCGCTGATGAGAGGACGCCCAAAGATGGCGTTGTAGCTACTTGGGGCGTCTACAATCACGAACCTACAGTTCCGCGAGACGCCCCCAAGCTTCACATGTAGGCCCACTCCCCCTTCTACCTCCTTCCTCTCTCCAGAAAAACCAAAAAGCGGTCCATCGGAAGCCAGGACCCTTTTTCCTTCCACCCTCATTTCATCGAAGGCCTTCTTGAAGATCACGTTCACGGAGCTCCCATTATCCACCAGTATCCGGGAGACTGTGAAGTTCTCCACCGCTGTCTGGATCACTAGTGCGTCGTAGAACGGGTCTTCGTAGTCTGGCATATCCGCGGAGGAGAAGGTGATTTTTTCTTCTAGGGGGGGGAGCTAGGGTGGTCGAGGCGACCCCTCTACGGAACATGGTTTGAAGGCTCCCCTTGCGGGTTGCCTCGATCCCTACTCCCCCATGGATCACTCTGATCCCCCCTCGGGTCCCCACATTGACCCTATCTTCACATCTATCCTCAGCCTCTCCGTGCTGCACCTCGACGATCCTTATAGGCGGATCTTGCCTTCCCGCTCCTCTGGCCTCCCTCACCTCTAGATACTCTGGGAAGGTGGTCGTTGCGTGACCTTACTCCTGATGAAAGTCACAATAGGGCAATGCCACCCTGCCCCCTCTTCCTTCTCCTCCTCCCCTTCTCCCTGCTCCTCGAATTCTTCTTCCTCTTCCTCTCCCCACCTCCATGGCCTCTTGCAGTGGTGGGGGGTGACCTCTCGATCCCTGCCTCCATCCTCCCTGCTCGAGTCTTCTAGGCTCCCGGAAGTTATCTCTTCCTTGAAAACCCCCTTGGCCCTGGGGGCGACCTTCCTGAGGCCTCCAACCCAATCGGTTGTTCAGCTCCCTGGCCCCCCCATGCTGCTGCCACTACCCTCGGGTTTCTTCTCTCCTCCTATCTTCCCTTGGTTCCATCTGCTCTCTCACTTCCCTCTGCCTCCCTACTATCGGCTCCTTCACATCATCCTCCGCCAACCTGGCCAGCTTCCTCGCAAATGCAGGATTCGCCCTCTCGAAGTCTATCTCCTTTGTCGCCCTCTCCATGAGCTCCTCAAAAGAGAGAGGGGGCACTCTCTTCAACTCCATGATAAAAAACCCCGGCCTCAGCCCCAGGGTGAAGGCAAGCATCAGTGCAAACCCCGGGACCTCCTGGACTAGGAGAATCTCCTCTTAGAACCGATCCTCATAATGACCCAACATCTCCTCCGGCTTCTGCCTCACTGCAAATAGGCACTCAGCCTCCTTCTTCCGCTTCTTCGAAGTCGAGAACCTCAACAGAAAACCCCTGCACAGATCCTCGAAACTGTAAATCGAGCTCGCCGGCAACTGGTGGAACCAGTCCCTGGCCTTCTCTTTCAGAGTGATGGCGAAAAGCTTACACTTGAAGGCATCCGACATCTGCCTTATCGACACCACATCCTCAAACCATTGCACGTGCTGAACCGGGTCATCCTTCCTGGTGTAGTAGGTCATATCCGGCTCCCTGAACCCCTCTGGCATTGGAGCCGAGACGATGAGCTCACTAAAAGGTGTCTCGCCCCCTTCCTGGCGAGAGGGCCCGTCCTGCGACCTCGGCTGGCTAGACTGATCCGCGAGACCGTGCCCGGGGAAGAGCTCCCGCACTACCGCATCCCTCTCACCCAGATCCACCGGAACCTTCTTTCCGGGACGCTGGCCTGGAAAAGCTCCCGCGCAGCCACATCCCTCTCGCCTGCCTCCACCGGGACTTCCTTCCCGGGGCACTGCCCTGGGGCGTTCTCGCCTAACAGCGGAACCGCCTCCATAGGAGCCTGCGGCGTCTCCCACTCATTCCTTGCCGAGAAGGCCAAGCTGATCGTCTGCATGACCTCTCGCCTGAAATCCTCTATCATCTTCCTTGTTGCCTCTTCTCCCTGGGTGGGGGATCCTCCTGCGCCAGATCCTTCACCTTCACCTCCTGCCATGGAACTCGACTCAAGATTTTCTTGCACCGACCGCTTCCACGCTCACCGCACCAGAACTGTTGAAGCCAAAATTGACCTCAACGAATGTTCACAAACCAAAGTGCAGCCGACGCCTACTTCTCTCAAATCTCGACCCCTGACTAGCTGCTAAGGTCCTAAGACTGACCCAAAGCCTCAGCTGGGAGGTCCCACCTGACACCCGGAAGATCTTTGAGAACTTCCCCTCCGAAACCAATAGCTGGACTGGGAGCTCTTCAGAAAGCACTGGAGTTAGAGAATAAATGAAAACCTGCTTTCCAAAGAGCCCCTATGGGTCTTTTTATAGTCTTCTCCTGACCTGAAAATACTGAAATACCCCTGATGGGTCTGCCAATAGCCAAATCCCGCTGTCATCCCAGGGCCATATAGGTAATTGAACCCGAGGATAATGAAATAATAAAATAATCTTTTCCTGGGCGCCAGGCCCTACCACATGGACCCACTTGGCGAGAACTCCGGCCGAGAAGGCTCTCGCCGGGTCCCAATTGAGCTTACCTTGGCGAGAGCTCCGACCAAGAAGGTTCTCGCCCTTGGTGGTCTTAATGCCATTGTCACTGAGGGCGCACCCAATGCCCTCTCGCCTACCTCTGGGCGAGAGCTCCCTCAAGGCAGAAGCTCGTCTAGCCTGAAGCTCGAAACCTGGCGTGAAGGGTCTCGCCTACAGCTAGGCGGGAGCCCCTTAAGAAGCGGGAACTCTGTTGATTTACCCTTGGGCTAGCCTGAGTAGCCCAACTCAGACCATTGAAGCTTCTGGGTTCTACCCAGCGAATATGGGGTTGTATACCCGGATTATGGGTACGTCCACTATCCCTCCGACCTTTCTAACAGCTTGTTAGACAAGGCACTTATCCAAATCTCAACTCCTTAGAGCTTACACCATTGATCCCTCAGGATCTCTCAATCTCCTCCAAGACTTACCTCAGACACAAAGCCCTACCTCAGATCCAAGACAGGATCCTACAGCTCAGTGATCCAAAGATCACCTACCTCAGACTTAAGCACAAGTCCTACACTTAGGCTAGGAGGATAGCCCTTCCTCGGGGAGAATGTCTCTCCTATAGCTTAGGCACATAGTCCCTATCTCAAATCCAAATGTAGATCCTACAACTCAAGCACAAAGGCCCTATAATCGGAGAGAATGACTCTCCTACCTCATGAAATAAATCTCCTCCAGCTCAGGACCTCAATCCCTACCTCAGATCCACAGCCTTATCCTACTCTCAGCCTTTATAGAATAGGCCTACTGCTTAGATCCAAAGGATCCTATAGAAATGAAAGTGGTTGTGTTGATATGACTCCAGAGAAGTTCAATAAGTATACTGCTTCCTGAGGTGAGTTATCTCAGCCCTGACTTCTTCTCAGTAACAAGAAAGTTGATCTTCAATAAGCTGTTGCTTGTGTTGGAAGTAACTCAGAAACCAAGTCTCTGAACTTGTTGAAGACTTAAGAGTTGATAGTTTTTGTTAATCTTCAAATAGCTAACCTTGACTGCAGAAAATTGAAGGCTTTGCTTAGTCTTCTTTCTCAGAAGGCTTTTCTGAACTTGTTGTAGTTGATGAAGACTGCTATAACTGATTATAAGGACTTTTTTTTATGCAGGTTTGAAACTTCAGCTTCAAGCTCTGCAACAATGGCAAGGAAGAAGACGATGAAGTTCCGCCTTTTTTGCGAAATGATAAACCCTAAAGTTGTCTTTATATCCACTGAACTTATCCCTTTTGTAACACCTCTTCCAGTCACGTATAATATAATAGAGGGTCCAGCCGAGGCCCCACACCATATTCCACAAACAGGCGGAGAAGCTAATAAATAATATCAAAACAGTAAAACCTAACACAGAGCATTCTAGCGGAAGCTTTAGGGTTGAAAACTTGAACTCAATAAGAACAGAAATGTCCACTACTACCAATTAGAAATGTATACAACAAAATACACAAAGTACATAGACTTATGGCTCTACAAGTTTATCTTAACAAAAGGTGTGGTTTACAAACATTGGCGCGTTTGCCAGCCACACATGAACAAGAGTAAACAAAACAAGCCTTCAAGGGAAGCAGCGCAACCTGGGCTTCAGCCCGCTATTTCCCTCTTGGGCCAGCACCACCTGCAAAGAAGCAATCCACCAAGCAGTGGCAAACAGGGCAACGGTCTTCATTCAGCTGATCAAATATAACGAGCCTGCCCCTGACACGGGGCAGCGGAATTCCTTCCCTGCAAATCATTTATTCGCACAACATATATGTATACCAATTCACCAAGTAGGTGCACAACCGCACAAGTCAATACATATCACAAACGTCGGCACGACGGCCCGACGCTCCGTGCACTCAGGGTACATTAGTGGTGTACCGAATACCAGGTCCCACCACCGTTCAGAAGTCCAAGACATAACAGTTCATTATGAGCATTCCTAGTCTTTATGGTGCGCAGGCCAAAGACTCTCGCTATGTGATCGTAATAGGGCCTTAAGCACCCAAGGTTAGATAACCATAGCGTGAGTACATATCCACATATCCCGTTGCTCAAGTTTGTCAGACTCAAGACTAGACTGACGCGGGTACGGCTTCACCTTGCCCGTTCGCCACCAAAGCCTTTCTAGTTGCATCCCAATGGCTCAACTTCACACATACTGGCACTCACGGCCAAAGGGATTGAGCACCAAGCACCAACCCTCATCAAATTTCCTGGACTTCTTCCAGTACTTCCTGCTGCACCAAGCCACAGGTATCCACCAAGTACTCCATACAAATAACCAATGTATACGAAGTCTTCTCCGATTTGCAAAACAAAGCATCACCAATCCATACCAACATGTCTGGATGGGCTTCACACAGTATGCCTAACCGTACTACTCACTTCCGGTTCTAATGCAAATAAACAAGGGATAAACCATCGATCCCAAGGGAATCACTTTTCCATCCACCCCTTGGTGGGGGATTTCTATGCAAATGAGGGAAATAAGGACTTCACATGTCCGAGTGGAAGATCGTTACCCTAGGAAGATGTTTCAGAGCCATAGAACAAAATCGAGACGGATGAACTTCACCGCAATGGCCTTGACATCGCAGAGCTAGCTTCGACTCACGATTTGGACCACCGCAGCACCACCAATAGTTGGAGTTCTTTCTTTCTCTCTTCCCTTGCTCTCCCTTCTCTCTTCTTTTTAGAAAAAGAATGTTAAAGTTTATGATGAGAAAGAACTCATCATTTACGTTCTTATCTAGCCAGGAAACACCCAGGTCCATTGGATCCCCATCAAAGAAAATGAACGGCTCAGAACCGTTCTAAAAGTCTAATATTTTGGCTGACACGACCTGTGGCATGCCCGTGTCACAGGCCGTGTACTTTAAGCGGTACATGAACTGACTCACCCAGACCAGAACACGGGATTAGACACGCCCATATCAATCACCTGACACGCCCGTGTCACTTAGTATACGCCCGTGTCGAGGGGCGTGTCCCTCATTTGACACAGGATCAGCATTCCTGAAAAGAACATGGCTGGGGAACAAGCCCGTGTCCTTGGCTGTGTGCCAAACATGCCCATGTGACACGCCCGTGTCACAGGCCGTGCGCCAAGCTCAACGCCACCCGGTTACCCACCCGAGCAGGACATGGCCTCGGACACGCCCGTGTACCTGGCCGTGTCACCTCTCGATGATCGTCGACTACATGGCGTTGAGTGCTTGAGATGACACAGAGAAGGACATGCCCTGGGACATGCCCGTGTCCCAAGCCGTGTGCCTCACTCAACGCTCTCTCGATGTAAGACCCCCTTTTTTTTCTTTTTCAAACCACCGGGGTCTTATCCCCAGAACTGCCGTTTCGCGGTGGCACCGACACTCGGGAAGGCCTCCACTACAAAACGCCAATTCTGCCGACCTTTTTGATCACAAAAGAGAGAGAAGTAAATATAAACTGAATATAATCAAGTCCACAGAATCAATTATAAATGAAAATCACAGCAATTCCATCAATATAGAAAGAAGAGAGTACTGCAAAAGATCAGTACAGATGAAATATAACGGGCTCAAGTAATGGCCACCAAAAATTTATGAACATTAGATAACAGAGAATTAACAAAAATATCAAATTCCATAATTTTCCTTAAATGCTTTGGCTTCTAACTAATTAATCAGATGTAATTCCAACAATCATGGATAAAGAAGGAAGTACTACAATTTATCATTAGAAAATTATAGAAAAATTACTGAATCTTAAGGGTGACCAAATAGGATCTCTGAGGAAATATCATAATTTTTCAAGCCTACTAAGTACCAAAATTAATTCAAATTGTCTTACATATAAAATATCACTTTGTGAAGCAACCCATATGACAAGACTTCCAAAAATTCCAAAAAAAACTTACAAAGCTTTATAACATCTTAAAAGGTCATCTGACTTAATTTCATAAGATTCCAGTGAGTGGTTAACTCATAAAAAATTCCTAAGTAGAAAGTACAATTTGATGGTTTGTAAAAGAAGTACTATATTTATTGATCTAAAATTCGTAATAGAATTTCCAGATATGAATATCACTATGAAAACACTCCTACCAAAGTTTCACTAAAAATCAAGGTCATATATGACCCACTATAAAATTCCGAGAGTGTAAAGACCTAAATAATTATTAAGTGGTTTATGTGGGGGTATTTGTGTCCAATTACTACCCAATCACTTCCTAGGGCATTTCACCACCCTACAATTATTTTCTCTAAATACCAAGTCCATACAAGGACATATCACCCAATGTCCTTCACAAACCCCCAAAGTCCAACCTTAGGGTTTGAACTAGGTTCCTAGGGCTAACCCACCCCAATCCATCTCAAACTCCTTGAGAGGATGTTTTTACTGACCATGGGGCTCTAGCCAAGGTCCCAACCCATTTGGGTGAGAATTGGCCCTTCTATGCCCCAAATACCCTTTGCCCTCATTTACCCCTTAGGATACAACACTTTGGTCACACCAAAACCTATTCAAAGCAAACCCAATTGGGCTTTAATTTTTATCAGAGCCTTATGATATCCCCCAAATTCACCCACCAAAATTTTGGGTGTTTTTGAGCTATTTAAAACACCTAATTAATTTGTATATGGATTATTATATTTTCCCAAAAACTATAGGAAAATGTTTTTCTAAAAATCTTCATTTTTGGATATGTTTTAGGTATAGTTAATAGTGAACCCCATCCAGAATTTCAAGTCATTTGGATGGCTGGATTGGTGGGGGCACTCAAAATACTATTTGGTCTAACCTAAGTATAGACCCCATCAAACTGGGTGTTGTGGTCAAACCACTTACCCAAATGTGTTCAAACAAATTTTAAATAAAACTAGACTTCTTGGCCTACAACTTTCATGTTGGTCATCTTTCTTGTGGAGGGGCCTACCTATTTTTAATATTTAATTTAAAACTACCCAGTAAACGGGTCAGAAATTAGAATAATAGGATTTAATAATTATGACCAACACGAATCTTGAAGCAGATCCAACTCCTCCTGGTCATCTTCTTCCTCTAGCCAAGGGCTGTGATTAGCCTGACCTGGAGCGACTTCCAAGAATTGTCATCGGCCATCCAGCCACCTCCCTGGCCGGCCACCGCCACCACCACCTCCGTTGAGGTGGTGGATGTCGCCAGCCGGTGCACAGCCACTGGAGGGGCGGAATCTGGCGATTCCAACGGGTTTGTTTTTGCAGAAAAAACAAGAGAAAATCTCCCTCTCGATCGGGCTAAATTGAGCCTGATTCTTAACCCTAAAGAATGCTACAATCTACCCGTAGAGAGAGAGAGAGGAGGGGAGGACCTGGTTTGCGGGCAGGAGGCGTGCCGATCGACGGAAAGCCATTGGTAGTGGAGGAGTCGTCGGTGCTCTGCAATAGCACAATGAAGTCTCTTGTCTCCTTTGGGCAAGGTGTGGAAACGAAAGCTTGGAGTCTAGTGAAGCCTTTAAATCAATAAAATGGGGGAGGGGAGGGGTCTAGCTGGTGGTTGCCATTAATGGCCCTTTATGGTGAATCTCGACCAAGGTGTTGGGGGATGAACATGGGCTCAATCCATCTAAGTAAAGGCTAGAAACTCCTCCTCTTCCCCAGAGGAGTTTAATCCAGCCATAAAAGAGGAGGGGGAATGAGGCCAAGGCATCAAGTTCCATTAATGGCCATGAAAGCCAATTCTCGGCCATGGCTGTGGGGTTTTCTCTCTCCTCCATTAACACACAAACTCGGGTTTAAAACCGTCTTAATAAAAGAACCGCTTAATATTGTTTTAAATAAGATTTAATAAAAGAAACGGCCAATTAAGTCATCCTGACGCAATTCCGGAAGAGATCCGGTTCAGCCGAACTAGAAAACAGGGCCGAAATTCGCCAGGAATTTTTTAAGTACAATTGCGTTGAGTGCACTCGATGCTCTCGACGCCATTCAGCCTATGGCGTCGAGTGCACTCGACGCCATTAAACCTATGGCGTCTAGTGAGCTCAACTCATTCAACGCCATAATTCGGCAGAAATACTCTAAGTAAAATGGCGTTGAGTGCACTCGACGCACTCAACGCCATCCAGCCTATGACGTCGAGTGCACTCGACGCACTCAATGACATCCAGTTTATGGCGTTGAGTGCACTCGACGCACTCAATGCCATCCAGCCTATGGCATTGAGTGCACTCAACGCACTCAATGCCCGCCCCAAAATTCTCCCCAAGTATGATGGCGTTGAGTGCACTCGACGCACTTAACGCCACTCAGCCTATGTCGTTGAGTGCACTCGATACACTCAACGCTCGAGCCCAAAATCTTCCTAAGTGGGATGGCGTTGAGTGCACTCAATGCACTCAACGCTATTCAGCCCATGGCGTTGAGTGCACTCGACGCACTCAACGCCGGAGCCCAAAAGCATGTTTAAGTAGATATCTGATCTACTTGTCGGGTCTTATCGACTCACTCGACGCTCCCTGGACTTGAGTCAACTTGGCCTCTTTTTGGTTAACCGCAATGGGTCCTTAGCGACATAATTGCCTCCCTTGGGGTTTCTAGGGTTTTGTCATGACTTAGTCATGACAAAAAAACTCCTAGGGGATTTAGTCGGAAATGGGAATTTTCACTCGAGACCAAACTCACACCCGAGAAAATAGAGTATGACACGCCCTGGGACACGCCCGTGTCCAAGGCCGTGTTGTCCAGCCTGAACTCCAAACTTGGGATTTGTGATTTTTGGGGTGTTACACCTTTTATCTTCCACCGTCCAGCAGCTATTTGACCTGTGGACCCCACTGAAGTTGTTGGCTATAACTTCACTTTTTCAGGAAAAGTCATATAGTAGGCATGCGATGCCATTTGTCGTGTACTGTAGCTTTCCCGCAACTAATTTGAATTCTATTGACTTTTGTTGACTTTTACTGACATCAGCATCTGTGGACTTAGCCATTTTCTCAGTTTCATCAAAGGCGTTGAGTGCATTGAGTGAACTGGCTTCACTCAATGAATCTAGACTTAGCTTATCTCTTATGCACCGCCAGGTGTTGAGTGCGTTGAGTAAACTGGCTTCACGCAACAAATATGGACTTAGCCAATTTCTTCTGCACCGCCAGGCACTGAGTGCATTAAGTGAATATCCTTCACTCAATGCTTTTGTCCTTAAACAATCTTTCTTCGTCTCAGGCATTGAGTGAGTTGGGTGATCTTTCATCACTCAACACCTTCTTTGACTTTGACATTCTAACTACATAGGCATTGAGTGAACCTTCATCACTCGACACATTTGGACTTAGCCAATCTTTCTTCATCTGCTAGGCGTTGAGTGCATTGAGTTAGCTGTCCTCACTCAATGCATCTAGACTTAGATTTTTCTATCTATATTTCTTTAGGCTTTGACTGATCATTGCTCTGTCGACGCATTCTTCTTTGGCATTGAGTGAGCTATCCTCACTCAATGATTCTGGACTTAGCCAGAATTCTTGACAGTATCTTCAAATGCTTGAGCTTGAATCAACGCCTCTCTTCAGGCATTGAGTGAGCTGTCCTCACTCAACGATTCTGGACTTAGTCGATTTTTCTGCTTGCCGATGTTTAGGCTTTGACAGGCTCGGCTTTACTCGACACCTCTTGATATGTGACGTTGAGTGAAATTCCTTCACTCAATGCATGTGGACTTAGCCGTATTTATGTCTTGCAAATTACCGGGATTTGACTGCCCACCCTTTACTCGACGCTTTTTGGAATCTGGTGTTGAGTGAACTTGCTTCACTCAATGCTTGTGGAATTAAGTGATTTTCAGTCTTTCCAACATCCTTCCTTGGCATCTGGCATTGAGTGAACTGGCTTCACTTAACGCTTATGGACTTATACATATTTCTGTCTCTCCACCTTTCTACCATATGACCACCTGTCACAACCACTTAGACAACCTGTGTAAACCTTTTCCAAGGAACATCCTTCACATGATGGGCTTTCATAACATCAAATACAACTATGTTCTTATTATTGATGGTAATGCCTCTTCAAATCAAATCTAGGGAATATTGAGGGCAATATTCCCAACAATATATTGATGGATTTCATGCACGGTTTGCTGAGTTCACAATGGTAGAATGATGACATTTAGGTTATCGTGGACCAGTTGACAAAAGTAGCACACTTCATTGCAAATCGAAGGGATGATTCAGTTGAAAAGTTAGTTAAACTTTACGTTGAGCAGATTATACGATTGCACGGTTTGTCCCGTAGCATCATTAGTGATCGTGATGGGAATTTCACATCAATGATTTGAAGCTTATTCATCAGTTGTTGGGTACTAAGCTAAAATTTAGGACAACCTTTCATCCTTAGACAGATGGTCAGACCGATAGGGTAAACAGAATGATGGAAGATATGCTTCGCATGTGTACCTTGGATTTTGTGAAGACGTGGGAAGATAATCTCTTTATGATCGAGTTCCACTACTAGAAAACAGACTTTTGGCTAGGGCAAATTTCCCTGACAAAAAGTCGAAAACCGTGGCTAAAAAGTTTTAGCCACGGTCTAGCCACAGGAAAAATCTGTGGCTAAAGTCGGCATAGCTAAAACTTTTAAGCCACGAATTGGCCGTAGCAAATAGTATTAGCCATGGTAAAAAATGTCGTGGCAAATAAGTTAACTATTAGCCACGGTATGAAACCCTGGCTAAAAGTGAACTCATCATTTAAAAAAAATTTTATTTGCCACAGTTACAAGCAGTGGCAAATACTAATTTATGTTTTTTTTAAAAAAAAACACATTATAGTGCTAGGCATGTGCTCCCCTCATTATAATATAGTACTAATCCCTAAAAAGAGAGCTTTCTAGCTGCACATTAAATGCTACTATTTGCACACCAAATTCCAACCGACATATTATATAACATTTTGTAAAATAAGACTGATGTCCTAAAACAGTGATCCTAGCCAAATGTCACCAACATCTTATAAATTGCATATAAGCAGTGCTTAGATTATCATCCAGATGTCTTCAGAAATAGCATTGGACCAAACATAAAGAATTTAAAATATAACTGCAGCATCTAAGAACACTAAAATCTTAATAAAATTGAACCAAAGAGCCCCAAATTTCATCCTTCAACAACATCTGACATAAAATGAGGGAAAAATATACAGACACTTTTAAATCCATCACACCAACAAACTAGAACTTTCAAAAACATAAACCAAAAAACAAATCGACCTGTGAAGCAAAACCCAATAATCACATCGCAGCATAACAAGCTAATAAAAGTAAAAATTGATCCTAACCAAACAAGCAATAAATCCAATTGTCCAGCAAATCAAAACAAAAATAATTGGGATTCGAAGAATCGAACGAACTAAATCTAGAACACGAAGCAGAATAAATCAAACCTTCTTATCCAACCCGATCAGGGCGGCAGAATCATTGATCTGCTGGCCCGGCTGGAGGAGCCCCTCTTTTCTCTTTTTAAGAAGATTGTCCTCTCTTGTTCTTCCTGATCTCGACCAAATTCTCTTCCCTTCTCCTCCGCGCATCCTCCACGTCCACCCCAGTCTTGTATGCCTTCTTCCTTGCCTCAGTCCGCGTGGAAGGCCGGAGAGACATCTCCGATGGCTATGCTTCGGCGCCTCCGCCGGCGGCAAAAATTGAATGAGATATGAAATGGAAATTGGAGCCTTTGAGGTTACAACTACGAGTAAGAATATCATGATTTGATCTTTCTTCAATCACAATGTCACTTACTGTTAGAAATTAACCCTCATTCTGCTCCCATTCAACATCCTGTAGAACTTCATCAGACAGCAGAGACACCATATCGATCTCCCTCTCACCATCGTGGAGCTTTTCAGATTGGGAAGTTACACAGCATTCAACAACAATCAAATTTTGCTCACAAAGAGAGCCATTCGATTCCATTGATGCATTCAGTAAGAGAAAAATGGCACCTTCTTGGACAGCCTCTCTTGGTTCCATGTAAGCTTAAAGTGGAATTTTGGAACCTGCAATAATTTTGTATTAGCTTATTAGATCAAGCTTACTAAGCAAAACAGATGATAAGAAAAAAAGGACAATTATTTTTACAACCTTTGTGTTTGCACCATGGGTCATGAATAAGAAAATTCCAACAAATATGTTAAGGCAACTAAATGGGTACAATCCATGAAATAAATTGCAAATGTGAAAGCATACCTCATTGAGCATTCTGTGGAGCTCATCCCTTGCCTCAATAACATGGTCTCTATCATTGATGTCCACAACAAAGATAAGACTCCGGGTATTTTGGAAATAGTGCCTCCATAGCGGTCGGATCTGTTTTTAAAAATAAATTGCATGACATGAATCATTCGATTATCATAAAATATTGGTCACAATGTATTGAGATAATATAAAATGTGGATTATGATCTTAAAATTTTTAAAACATAATATACTGGGTGACATTGATGCAAAATGTTTTAAACTCATGTTAAATTCCCAAACGCACAAAATTATATGAGTGATAAATGTCATATTTCAATCCCAACTAATACCTCCTGCAGTTATAGTTTCACAAACACCTAACAACTTTAAGATATAACTAGTCATATTATAGAGATAAACAATAAACCTTGTCTTGACCCCCGACATCCCAGATAGTGAAGCTTATGTTCTTGTACTCTACCGTCTCAACATTGAACCCTTCACAAAAATTTTAAAAAATGATAAGCAAATTTATATTGTACTGTTTCATAAATTGAGATAGATTAGCTACACAAATACTTTCATAATGATATAAGATATCCAGTTAATTGTTTAATGTGATAAGCTATGAAGCACTGATACTTCCCTGGGGGTGCGTACCGGGTACGTTTCCAGTATAGAGAGGTACGTATAGGGGGCAATTGGGAAAACTTAGAGGGGAGGTAATGTAGTTTTTAAAGATAGAGATCAAGGTGCAACCTGTAATTCTGCAAATTCCAAGGGGAGAAATTTTTTAATATCTTGTGTGTATGCACACACACACACACACACACATACATATACATATAATGAGATATTCACATTGAATTGTAGCTAGTTTGGGTTAACTTTCAGGCACAGGGAGAAAGGAGTTGCATATTTCCTGAAGACCCTGGTAAAAAAAAACTAAATAGTGGGATAAAATCTGACCCACTGCGCCAGTGCCAGAGGAGAACCTGGAAGGAAGAAAAAGATCAGGCCGTGGTATTTATTTTTTTTGGTGAGGAAGAAAGATGCGCAGGTCTAAAAAACCTGAGCCAAACGGAGCCTAGGATGGACGAATAAGCTAGAATCAAATACCTCTCTAACTGTGCAACGGGTAATATTCCATGGATATAAACATTATGAAGTGCAAAAATTTTAAGTATACCTCTCTAACTATGCCCTCCCTTAAACAGCACAGAGATAAAGAGTGTTTGCATCTTTATGATCCAATACTAATACATTTCTCCATTAAATAGAGGCACAATCGGTTAGATGTAAGAGGGTTGAATATAGTTAGATGATGCGTGTATGGTGGTTATAAATGATAGGAATTTCGCAAGAATAAATTGAAAGTCACATGATAAAAAAACATGATCAAAGCCTGAGCCCTCTGATACCACTAAAGGAGAACACTCCAAACACAAACCATCAAAAATAATATTTGACTTGAGGAAGATGAAGAGAGAATAGAAAAATTGAGCAGGATTTCATTTCTTCAAACATAAATTCACGGTTACAGACAATCATATTTATAGACTAATACAATGATCGAGCTTGAGAACAATAAAAACTTGTGGGCACTGATCTAGTTGGGGCCTAATGATTGTATCGGGTACTTCCTACTAGCAACATGTGTTGTGGTATTCTCCATATAAGGGAGTAGTGTGGGTGTTAAAGATATCTTTTGGCATTTGAGAATTTGAATTGAGCTTTTACCTGTATGGAGAGATCATAGCCTCTCAATCTAATGCATGTTGGAGAGCACTCAAAATCTTTCCCCTGTAAGTTTGCAAAATTATAGGCTGCATCCCCTCTATCTTTTAAAATTACAAAAATCCCTCCTATGTAAATTTATATTTCATAACAAACATGCACAAAAAGCCCCTCTAAAGAAAAGCACCAGAGGACGTATTTTTGTGCATGCATGTCATAAAATGTAATCTAACATGAGAGATTTTTGTAATTTCAAAAGATAGAGGGCACCTGCATTAAAGAAGAATCAAGTGTGATAGTAGGTTCTGTAAAGTTGCAAATGGAACTCAGATCTTCCGGAAGACAAGATTTATCCCAAAGGATTTCAGTAAGGATTCTGATCTAGGCAAAACTCGCAACTTAATTATGCTAACTCATGGAGGAGGCTTGGGTAATTAGTAGTACAATTATAGAAAAAATTACAAAAGAAGTCTACAAATTGAGGACTTTTCTTTGAGCTTCTTTACTTTTAATGAATTCATTTGACTACACTTGCATTATGCACCACCAATTCTGGCTAATGCTGGTGAAGCGAGGAGACGATCTAGCGAGAACAGGATTCTAGCGGTGGCCCCAAACTATGTGGTTGATTGAAGGTTGAATCGATGAGCTCCCCATTCTAGTCTTTGCCTGATAACTTACTATCATCCGGCTCTCAGGCCTGTATATCTTCTGAGGGTGTTTTTTTTTCTATCTCATTTGATATTAAGGTGATATTTATTGCTTTTTTTTATAAAGATGTTCATGGAGGAAATAAAGGCGCTTTGGATTTGTAAAGTGTTAGAAGAGAAATGTGGTAAAAATTTTTGAATGAGAAACAACATATGGTGCCCTTTTTAATTTGGAAGAGGAAGTGAGTGAATTTAAGTATATGTACATTTTCCCTTCTGCAAGGAGACCAACTCATAGCGTAACGAATTTAGCTAAACTAGTAGGAAGTGAGTGATTGTATATATATATGTACATTTTCTTAATAAGAATTTTGATGTTCAAGAAATATATATTTATGATTTATATAAAAAAGACTATTTATTTCTTTGAAGAAAATGCTTCATATATAAATATATATTAATGACAGTAAATCAGTAAATATATATTTTATATTAATGACAGTAAATCAGTAAATATATATTTTATATTTTATCTCCTCCACATCCCGTCCTTCAAATAGTAAATCAATAAATATATTAATGACATCTGATGGAATAGTATAAAACCATGACAGACACATGAAGCATGGGTATACTTAAGAATCATTAGGAGGTCGAACTATAAGAGCAACTAATTCTGAACCAAAAAGGATTCACTAAGCATAAATTGAATATCCAATTTACAGGGCACTGACAATGCTAGAAGAAGTTTATAATTTAATATGTACAGTTTTGAGTATGATCACAACCATTAAAAATGATAGAAGCTAATATTTCAATCATAATTGATACAATAAATTTTTAATCAGTTATAATCAGAAAAAATTAGCATCTCAAACAAACAACACATCCACAAACACAAAGAGATTGCAACTGATTAAACAAACCAATAAAACCATACCTCGCCACCCGCTACAGTGATAATATGAGGTGTGAAATTTGCACCGACAGAGTACGCCACCATTTCACCTGAAACCACCACAATAAAATATTTCAAAAACCGATTGAATCACTCCAAATTGAAAAATAAAGGATTCAGAGAAGCAAACCGTTGGACATCTTACTGCCCACAATAAGACTAAAAACTAAAAAGATTGATCTTTAGATTCCTCGGGCTTACTGCGTACTCAATCACTACTTAACCAGCTCTTCCAAGCTTGGAAAAAGTCAACCAAGACAACTACGAGTCTCACTCCCTTGGATAGAGAGCAAATCTAGATCATCTTCTCTAGGCAAATTACAGGTTGACATTCGATTACCAGAGTTAAAAATCTGAGTTTTCATTTTCATGTACAGAAAAAAAGAGTATAAATTTTCACACGGGCCGAGGATTTTCATATGATCCGGGCACCAAGTAAAGAATATAAATTTTTGATAATATTTTTTTAAAGTAGCCATGCAAATATAGATAAATGGGCATATAGATAAATTTTTGACTCAAGCTGGCTTAAAAGGAATCTCGACCTATTTTGGAGCACAGCTCTCCCAATCAATAATGTTCCAAATCCAACCCCAAAACCTAAAACTCGTCACAGTTCATTATGGCTAATTCGATAAAAATCATTATCGATTACGGAAGCCAATCTGAAACCATCAATGAACTAGAAAATTCAAGCCAATTACATCACCCAAATGGTGTAGGCACATAATATTAACAACATTAGTTTTTCACTCAAAACAACCATTGCAGGGTGCTAGGTAAACTCCTCCTCATGCAATATTCAATGTAGTGATACGCAAAGCAGTCAAAAATGAAGGGCTCCCTTCATTAATCTATGAATTCCAAGCCCCAAACCAGCAGAAGGCTCACCACAACCCTCAATAATAAAGACAAATGAAATTAAGAACAGAGAAGAGAGTTTAACTCACCCCCTTTGAATAACATGATTCTATGAAAACCTCTTCCCATTGATTTCAATTACGGGTAAAGCTGGAATTGATTTTGACATATAATGCATGGGGAGATTATCATTTGAGTGTATTCTTATTGAAATCTTATACATGTAAATCAATATCATTACAAAAACTCAGAATATATAACTATTAACTACATTGTTCCTGCAACACAATCAAAAGGAAAAAAAGTTGAGGAATACCTTCCTGGCTCCTCCTTCTGATAGAAGTTATGCAGGTCTTCTTTGCCTAAATGACTAAATGAAATATTGATGATGCAAAGATGATTTTCATGAATGAAATACCGAATTGGATTGAAGAAACACGAAATCATTTATAAATAAATGTCTGAAATATGAATGAAATAGAAATATGAAATAATTAGATATTAGAGATGCAGATGCCGACGTCGCCTAATTTCACGAAATTCCCCCATCGGCTTTTCTTGAACACAAGTTGAAGCCGCACTACCTGATGCAGGGCTGGTGGCCTTCGGTGATGTTGGAGGGGGAATAGCGGGCTGCCACGCTCATATGGTGCAGTGAAGTTGCGAACAATGATGAAAACTAGGGCACGAAGCCACGGGAATGCGCAAGGAAGTTTTCCCCGATTTTTCACAATCGATCCGTTGCGGTAGAAGGGATGGAGCTGGAGAGTTGAAATATAGGAGTGGTATGGCAATAGGAAGAGAATAGAAAATAAGAGGGAGGCATCGTAACTCACATCGATCTTCTTCCCTGCGCCTTCTCTTCGGCACCACGCCCTCTCAGAAGACCCTTGCTGGAAGACCCTTGCCATCAGCGCGTTTACCCCTTTCCTCAACAAATACCATCAACATAATAGCTGCAGAACCGTCCTTTCCCGGTCAATCAACTCCGCCACTGCCAGCACCGTGACATCCCTCCTTGATCTGGTGCCCGCAACTAAGAAAGAAACCCTTGACTTCGACTTACATCACTACGACGCCTCCAAGCGCTCCATCGTTGACCTCGCCATCATCGGCGGTCCGACCAGCCTCGCCGTCACACAGCTCTAGGAGAGGAAAGTGTCGGGTGTTTGCCGCTGATTTTTCGGAGGGAGGTGGAGTGAGGCCGGCGAGGAAGACGATAAAGCAGGAGGTGAGGTTGCGGCCACGAGAAAATAAAAGCTATGAGATTGGATTTTTTATTCTAAAACAATTTAATAAAAGATGCGAGATTGAATTTCAATCATATTAAGTTACCAGGCCCGATTGGGGTGTTAATATGAAGTGGTATGATTGGTTAGATGTCCGTTATTTGTTATGCTCTTTGCTTTTCATGGCTAATACAAAGGTATTAGCCATGCTTTTTAAAAGTCGTGGTGAAAACCCAAATATTAGCCATGATTTTGCGATCATGGCTAATACTAGTGTATTAGCCATGATTTTTGTACCCTGGCAAAAAAATGTGTAGCTAATACTCATTTTTCTAGTAGTGTTCACCTATAATAATAACAACATACAAATTGCATCTTTTGAGGCCTTATATGGTTGGCAGGGTCGTACTATGTTGTCTTGGGTAGAAATAGGTGAATCAAAGCTGTATAAGCATAAGGACGTTGAAGATGCGGCTTCAATGATATGTTTAATTCGAGAACGATTGTTTATTGCAAAATATAGGCAAGCGAAGTACTACAATGCCAAGTACCGAAACGTGAAGTTTGCGGTTGGTGATTGGGTTTATCTCAAGATTAAACCATTCAAGGGTGTATCGAGGATACGATGCTTGAAAAAGCTGAGTCCGAGATACCTTGGACAGTTTTAAATTGTTGAGTTGATTGGAGAAGTTGTCTATTGGCTGAAGCTTTCAACTAAACTCAGTAGTTTACACAATGTGTTTCACATCTCGGTGCTACTGAATGTTATGCAAGAGCCTATGCAAGATGTTGTTGAGGAGCAAATTCCGGTCAATAGTGGGTTGATGACAAAAGTCAAGCCCATTTGTATTGAAGACGCGGAAGTGAAACGACTACGAAACAAAGAAATTAATATGGTCAAAGCCTGATGGGATAACTGCATCTGTAAAGAGCTATTATGGGAGCGCGAGCACCTGTCATAGGAGCGCGAGCAGACAATGCAGGAAGAATTCCCTAAGCTATTCCAATGAGGTACATTTAATATGATTTGTACTTTTATGTTGCTTTGGATTTCAGGATGAAATCTCTTAAAGGAGGGGAGAATTGTAATGCCCCAAAATTCCTAAAAATGGGAAGGAGTTGATTTTTTGGAGTTACTGCCAGGAGGTATTGTTAACGCTGGCAGTATCTAGCTAAATTAAATCAACCTTCATTTCAGGAAGGTACTGTACGGAGGTAGAAAGGTAACGCACAGTGATACCACTCGACGAATTGTTGAGATCTGACCGCATAGCGATAGTGAGGTATTGCGCGGTGATAATCGAATGAAATAAATATACGTCTCTATATGGTACCGCCTGGCAGTAGTCGGTAATGCCGGTGGTAGCTTGACACATGTCAAATAAGGTTAAGTTGGCCTTGAGGGGCAGAGCGGTGCGGGTTGGGCCAAGCGGCCACTGCCTATGATACCACACGGCGGTAGCATGATATCGCGTGGTGGTAGCTTTCTGATAAAGGCTGGTGATGATATTATTTTCTCATCTTTCTCTCATTTTCTCTCCCTCTTGGTTATTGAGGAAATAGAAGGTAAAATCCAGGAAGAATACCAAGGGTGATCTAACCCTTTTGAGAAGGCGTTTGTGTGATCGGATGCTTGAGTCGAAACCATATCTGCGGAGAGGAAGTTGTTGTGATCAGTTCCATTCGGATAAAGAGCAAGAGAATGGCTCCTAAGCGATCAACAAGGGTAATGACTTTCTCCTTAGATATTTGAATTCCTCAATTTGCATACATGCATGGAACCCCCCACAAAAAGGTGAAGAAAATGGAAGTTTCTAACGGGTAGATCGTTGCGATCCCCGGTAGAAATTGCATATACAATCCGGAATCAAAGTACAAAAAAAGCATGATGTATGAAGCCCATCTAGACTGGTTGGTCTAGATTGGTGAAGATTGATTTGCATGTCGGAGAAGACTGCATGGTTAAATGCATAGTTTCTGGGGTCAGGGGGTGTACAGGATGTTTTAGTGATAGTACTGGAATTGGTTTCTAGGAAAACGCCCAAAATTAGGGTTTTTGTCCCCTAGCGCACAGAGGTAGTTCTACCGCCAGTAATAGCTCCTAGTGAGCTATGTGAGGCCTATCTCGTGGAGACCTATGGGCCATTGAAATTTTGAGGCCTGTCTAAGGGAAACTTGGTGGCCTATATGTGAGTGGGAACTTAAATTGTTCTGCAGTTAGTGAGTGGGAACTTAAATTGTTCCACTATTTGTGAGTGGGAAATTAAATTATTCCACTGTATTTGAGTGAGAACTTAAATTGTTCCACTGTAGGTAAGTGGGAGCTTAAATTGTTCAGCTTGGGTAAGGGGGATGTTGACCCATATCGTGGCTTGCGAGCCTGACAATTTTAGCAACGGGCTATGGCTAACATGTATCCACCCTGTGGCGATCGACTTGGATTGAGTCATTATCATGGATCTAAAGGAATAGAGCGCCATTGAATTTGTCGTAGCATAGGAAGAAAACTAGAAATTCTTAAGAGTACAGTCTTAAGAACGGTGGTTGAGGCTTGAATTTCAGCACACCGATATGTGCCCTGAGTGCATGGGGCGTGTGGCCGATCGTGCTAACATCTGTGGTAAATGGTTCTTAAATTGCACATTTTTAAATATGTTGCTGCTTGCGAGGAAGGAGAACCGCTGCCCCGAGTAAAGGGGTGGGGTCGTGATAAGTAAAGTTTATTTTAAAGAAGATAGATTTGGTTTTATATAATCTTTTACGTATATAAGTCTATCTCTTTTTTACTTACTTATATCCTGTGGAATAAGGCAAGAGTACCTATCGCATAGGAGTATAGTATTTTGTAGAAAATATCAAGGTCGTATTTTTCCTAGGATCGGTGTTAATTATTCTACTTTTTAGAACGGACTATTATTTTATCGAACGAATGGAGTGGAGTTTATATTTAAAAACAAAAGATAGAAAAAAATATATATACGTGATTTTATTAAGATATGGACTTAGAAGGTAGTCCTCGATTTCAAAATTACTTTGAGAGAATATTAATTTAGCTATTAAAGAACAATTTTATTTCTTTTTTACCTAACTTAACGAGAGGGTCCCTTTGGTAGCATCACTGACTCGAAAGTACGACCGGGGAGGCTTGCGTTTAAAATGGGTTAACGTAAACGTAGTGTCTCTTCACCTGGTATATGATCAATTAACAGAAAACCCTAGTTAGGATAACTAGAAAGTAGAGTTGAAATAGTTGAAAATAATATCCAGCCAAGAGCTCATCTTGACTAAGTGCTAAGGGTTCTTAGCCTCTTCTCAGGATGGGGGCAGTATAAAGTACAGAAAATAATATCTACCTATCTATCTTAATCCAGGACTTAAGCTTTCGCTTCGCCTTTCAATTCAGATAGGGTAGTAAAATCTAAAATTGTGCAGAGCTTTCGCACTATCTTAATCCAGGTCATAGGCTTTTGCCTCGCCCTTCATTTGGGATAGTATGAAATAATAAGGTTTTTGAAAATAATTTTGAAAGTAGTTTCACACTATCTTAATCCAGGACATAAGCAGAGCTTCGCCTTTCATTCGAGATAGTATAAAAAAGGAAAGTAAAACTAAAAATAAAGCAGTAAAGTACTCAGAATTGAAATTGAAAAAGTCTATTTTATAAAGTCTGAAAAATTATTAAAACTTTCTAAAAAGCTGAAAAGAAAGCTAAAATATTACAACTTACAGAACTTTAGAATACTTGAAAGCTACTATCAGTTCCTTGTCAGAGAGCTGGGGAGTCATAACAGTTCTTAAGGAAGCTGCTGGTGTTCGAATATTTCTACTCAGCCTTGCCCTCCTATTTTTAGAAAAAAATTTCAAGTGACACGCCCCCTGACACGGGCGTGTCGGGGAAGGCGTGACAGGTTCACGGGCGTGACTGCCAGCGTGTCGAGACAGGTGCCAAGCGGGGCTGAACTTCAGATAGAATTTGAGCAGGTCACGGCCGTGACTGATGACGTCACGGGCGTGTCAGGCAGCTGATTCATCAGGCAGCACGAGCCGTGATGACAGTGCGGTATTTTGCTGGCAAACTGGCTAACACGGGCGTGTCAAATTGTCACGGGCGTGTTGGATGATGTCACGGGCGTGTCCATCATTTTTTTTTCGGGTTTTCCTGTACAGCAAAACAGCAAACAAAAATGAATTAAAAAGGGTTGTCACGCCCTAGGTCACGGGCGTGACTAGGGGCGTGACCTAAGAAAAAAAATACAAAAAATGAGAAAAACTTAGAAAATAAATATATAACATAATATAACAAAAATAATTAGTTATATATAAAAAAACTAAGGTTTTATTTATAAATATGCAAAATTAATACTAAAATTGTATATTTTTATACTCATCAAATACCCTCATACTTAGATTTTGTTATTCCAGGGCAAATATAGAGTTGAGTATATTTACAAGTTATGAAATTTTTTATTTACTATCAATTTATTTCTTCAAGATAAAACAGGTATAAACATCCGGCGAATAAAGAGTTAAATGCTATCATATATATATCATTGATACCAGAGTTAGAATTTATAGCCATAAATTTTTTTTCGAAAATAAATAGTTAGCATATATTAAAATCAGATATAATAAAGATAGATTGGCTTTATGCTACTATATCTTGCATGAGATATGTTGAAAAATTACAACCTATTAATTATGCTCTCTCAAAATTTTAAGCAAACTTAATTTAATTTTGTAGTGGTTTTAGGGGATATCAACTTGGTGGTTTTGCTTATACAGAGGCTTTGAATGTAGGAGGTGATGAATTTTATCCTCTCACCTTTTTTTCATATTCATGCATTGTCACAACTATTTTAGGAAAATATTTTCCAAAATAGAAAAAAAAAAACTTTGCAGAATTGAACTTGAATTAATTCAATGCATTTTTTAGGAGCACATACTCCATTTCATATGGTCTTTTAATATTTATTGGATGCCTATGTTTACAGAATGTTTTTATTCCCATGGACATAAGATCTTTTATTTTCTAGGAGAACATACTCCTAGAAGCTTGCGTGTGTAAAGAAACATGCAAAGTGAAATAGTAGGTAGGGGGTTGTAAAAATAATTTTGATAAAAGATTTTGAGAGCAATGGTAATAGCTTGATATTTTCTATATTTTAACAAGATTGAAGTAATGATAATTACAGTCTAAAATTGTTTGGTGAACATAATATGTTTTGCTTCTATTGTATATATATGTATTTCTTTTGATATATTAAAGCAGGCTTGCTAAAAAACTAACTCCGATTGTAATGAAATTTTATAAGGTAGGGTTTTACAAGTTTATTCCGGATATTTATATCTATCTAATTATGAGAAGGAGCAGTAAATTTGAAAATTGAATAAGTTGTATTTTTGATCAACTCAGATTTTTGGAATATATATACATAGTATGATTTTGAAAGTTTTTGACTTGTTTGGGAAGAGTACTAAAATAAACAATGCTTTTATTGAAAACATATAAGTGATAAAAATAATTACAGCTAAAAGCACCCCCATACTTATGTTAGGCATAGGTATGAAGTGAAAAATATGTACAGAATATACAAAAGCATAAAAGATGGAAATATACAAGTGAATTTATATTTCGAGGTTATGGAGTAGTGTTAGGGTTTCAGGTTATTTTTGAAAAGGGTCCCCAGTAAAATGTAGTTTTAAATGGTGCCCATTTACTTTGAAAGTTCTGAGTTCAGGGTTAGAAATAAGAACGGTCCCATACGGCCAGATTTGTTTAACAGTTAAGGGTCTGGTCCATTGGGATTTAAATTTTCTTAGAAATAATTTATGGCGTGAGTTATATAGTAGGACAAGATCACCTGGTGAAAATGATTTTAGAAATTTAATTTTCCTATCATGATAAAACTTAGATCGCTCTTTATAAAATTTATTATTTTCATATGCGTTTGCACGCCATTCCTCAAGTTCATTGAGTTGAAATTTACGTTGTTCGACAACTAAGTTTGTATCTAAGTTAAGAAATTTTAGCGCCCAGTATGCGCGATGTTCTAATTCTATAGGTAGATGACATGCCTTTCCATATACTAAACGATAAGGTGTACAACCGATCGCAGTTTTGAATGTTGTACGGTAGGCCCAAAGTGCATCATCTAATTTGAGGGACCAATCTTTTTGATTGGTATCTACAATCTTTTCTAATATGCGCTTTAGTTCTCTATTGACTACCTCCACTTGGCCGCTTGTTTGGGGGTGATAAGCGGTAGCGAGTTTATGAGTAACTCCATATTTGGCTAATACTTTAGCCATCTGGGTGTTAAAAAAATGAGTACCTCGATCGCTAACTATAGCCCTAGGCATGCCAAAACGTGAAAATAAGGTTTTTAGAAATTTAACGACGACTCTCGAGCCAGCGATGGGAAAATCTTGCGCTTCAGCCCACCGTGAAACATAATCGACCGCTACTAAGATATAACGATTTTTAAAAGAAGGAGGTAAAGGGCCTACTAAATCTATGCCTCACAGATCAAAAATTTCACATTCTAAGTAAATGTTTTGGGGAATTTCATCCCGACGGGAAATGTTACCTGACCGTTGGCAGCGGTTGCAAATGCTTACCAATTTTTGAGCATCCTTGAATAAAGTAGGCCAAAAGAATCCTTCTTCAAGGGCTTTACGTGCAGTCCGGTTGGATTGATAATGTCTGCCGGTTGGTCCTTCGTGGCAGTGTCGTAGTACTTTTAGTCCTTTCTCGTTCGAAATACATCTTCTAATTACTTGGTCGGCACAGACTCGGAATAAATACGGGTCTTCCCAAAAGTAGTTTTTCAAGTCAGAAAAGAATTTCCTCTTTTCTTGAATTGAAAAAGCTTTTGGAAGGACTCGGGCTACTAAATAGTTAGCCAAGTCTGCGAACCAAGGAGTAGAAGAGTTTGTTACCTTTTCTAGAGCGAGGAGACTTTTTTCAAGGAATTTATCTTTGATGTCGGCTTTTACGAGTGTATCTGTTGCAGCATTCTCTAGTCGAGAAAAATGATCGGCTGCCAAATTCTCTGTGCCTTTCTTATCTCGGATCTCTAAATAGAATTCTTGTAATAAGAGAATCAAATATAATAAACGGGGTTTTGCATCTGCCTTAGTTTGTAAATATTTTAAAGCAGAATTATTCGTAAAAACTATAACTTTTGATAGCATTATATAAGATCTAATCTTATCAAATGCAAATACAATCGCCAGTAGTTCCTTTTTCGTGGTTGTGTAATTGGTTTGTGTTGATGTGAGAGTTTTACTTGCATAATAGATAGGATGAAAATATTTGTCTACCCGCTATCCTAAAACAGCTCCTACCGCATAATCACTCACGTCACACATGATCTCAAAAGGAAAGGACCAGTCAGGGGCTACTAAAATAGGAGAGTTGATAAGTTTGTCCTTAATAATATTGAATGCTACTAAGCATTCACTATCAAATATAAATGGGGCTTATTTTTCTAAAAAATGAGTTAATGGTTTCGTTATTTTAGAGAAATTTTGAATGAACCGTCTATAGAAACCTGCATGGCCTAAGAAACTTCGAATAGATTTTATATTTGTTGGAGGAGGAAGTTTTTCAATTATTTCTATTTTGGCCTTACTACCTCGATTCCCTTGGAAGAAATTTTATGACCGAGAACTAAACCTTCGCGGACCATAAAATGGCATTTCTCCCAGTTCAACACTAAATTCGTGTCTTCACAGCGTTGAAGAACACGAGCGAGGCTATCTAAACAAGTATGGAATGAGTCTCTAAATACGGAGAAATCATCCATAAATACTTCTATAACGCCCTCTACTAACTTGCCGAAAATAGCTAGCATACATCTTTGAAATGTAGATGGCGCATTACAAAGTCCAAACGGCATTCGCCTATAGGCAAAAGTACCAAAGGGGCAAGTAAACGTAGTTTTCTCTTGGTCTTAAGGGGCTATAGGAATTTGTAAATACCCTGAATAACCATCGAGAAAATAATAATATGAGTGACCCAAGAGTCGCTCTAATATTTGATCTATAAACGGTAGTGGAAAGTGATCTTTACGGGTGGCATTATTTAATTTTCGATAGTCGATGCACATCCTCCAACCCGTAACATTACGTGTTGGAATTAGTTCATTATTAACATTTGGCACTACCATTATACCGCCCTTCTTAGGGATGACTTGTACGGGACTAACCCATGTGCTATCTGAGATTGGATAGATAATTCCTGCGTCTAATAATTTCATTACTTCAGCTTTTACGACATACTTCATATTAGGATTTAAACGTCGTTGGGGCTGGATAGATTTATGAGGGTTATCTTCCAAAAATATTTTATGCGTACAAAAAGATGGGTTGAGTCCTTGGATATCAGAAATTTTCCATGCTAATGGATGGCGATGTTGTTTTAACACTTCTATTAATTCAGACATTTTTTTATCATTTAATTCGGCAAAAATGATATAACAGGGAGTTTAGATTCGGCTTCAAGGAAAACGTATTTTAAATATGCAGGAAGTGTTTTCAGCTCGAGGGTTGGTGGTTTGTCATATGAAGTTGGAGTTTTTAGAGTTGTAGAAGTTAAAGATATAAAAGTTCTAAAAGATCATCGGTAGGCATTTCTTGTGAAAGGGCAAGTCTGCCAAGTCCGATTCTTCTAAAGTTATTGAAAGTAAATCAGAATAGGTAAAACCATTTTCCTCAAAAGTGGCTTCCGCAAGATAGCAGAAATCGTCATTTATTAAAGAATTTTTCATAGAGGGATCTTTATCGATAGTAACCTCGTCATCTCCTACTCATAAGAGAAGTCTACCGTTACTTACGTCTATTATCGCGTGAGAGGTTGCGAGAAAAGGACGACCGAGAATTATGGGGACATCGGCGTCTTCCTCTATGTCAAGTATAACAAAGTCTACCGGGAAGATACACTTGTCTATTTTGACCAGAACATCCTCTACTATCCCTATTGGATATTTAATAGAACGATCTGCTAATTGGATGCTCATTTTAGTTGGGCTGGGGTTACCTAATCCTAGGATTTGAAAGAGCGAGTAGGGCATTAAATTTATACTAGCACCTAAATCTTCTAACGCATCTTTTATTAATAGATTACCGAAGAGACACGGGTTGAAAAATCATCCCGGATCGTTTAATTTTGTGGGTAATTTATGTAATAAAACGGCTGAACATTCGGCGTTAAGGAAAACTCTCGAAATATCTTCGAGTTTCTTTTTATTTGAAAATAACGCTTTAAAATATTTTGCGTATTTAGGCATCTGTGAAATTGCCTAGCAGAAAGGTATATTAATTTGAATTTGTTTTAGCATTTTTAGAAAATTTTTATATTGTTCATCTTCTCGCTCATCTTTTAATTTAGATGGATAAGGTAAAACAACATGTGGGGAAGAAATTCGCGGAGGTTGAGGATGTAGAGACGTAACGGGAAGTGGTGTAGGAAAGCTAACCTTAACTTCTTTTTCTACCCTAACGGGTGGTGGTAGCTCCCTTCCACTTCGTAGTTTGATGGCTTGTCAACTTGGTGGGTTACTGGAATGGCCAGTATCCACGGATTTGGTTTCGTATTTCCTGGCAAATTACTAGGTTTGCGTTCCGATAACATTTTTGATATTTGTCTGATTTGTGTTTCTAAGTTTTTAATTGATCCGGTCAGGTTCCGGATATTGGACTCATTGATACTGACATATTTCGTGAATATGTCTTCTATCGGGGTTAGCCTAAATTGGTGCGGTTGTGGTGGTGGTGGTGGTGTTTGTGGTTGTGGGGGTTGCGGTGCAAATCCACTTGGATTTGCAATCGGAGGGCGTTGAGCATTATTGGGGTTGCTCCATGAAAAATTAGGATGGTTCCTATATCCTGGATTATAAGAATTATTATTTAAGTTAATATTAGGATTATAGGAAGGTCTATAAGAGTTCCCCATATAATCGATTTCTTAATTACATTATTATTCGGATTCCAAGTAGTTGTGGCAGAGGAAGCAGATATTCCTGCCAATTATTTAGTTAAATTTTCTACTTGGAGTGCTAAAGTAGACGAAGTGTCGAGCTCATAAATCCCAGCTTGTTTAGGGCGTGACCTTGGCACATTCCACTGGTACGCGTTCATGGCCATTTCCTCAAAGAGGGTTTTAGCGGCCTCGGGGGTTTTGTTATTGAGCGTGCCCCCAGCGGCAGCATCAATGGCTTGTCTTGTTTGAATATTCAAACAATTATAGAATATTTGTACCTTGAGCCAAGTTGGCAGTGCGTGATATGGACACCGATGTAGATATTCCTTAAAACATTCCTAAGTCTCATAAAGAGACTCAGACTCGCCTTGCACAAAGGAAGAAATATTCTCATGGAGACGTGTGGTTTTTGCAGGTGGAAAATACTTTGTAAGGAATTTTTCGGTCATTTCAGCCCAAGTTGTAAAAGATCCTCTGTGGAGAGAACCTAGCCACTATTTGGCTTTCGTTCCTAGCGAAAAAGGAAATAAGCGAAGATGGATGGCATCATCAGTGACGCCATTTAACTTAAATGTGTCGCAAATTTCTAAGAAGTTGCATAAGTGCGTGTTTGGATCTTCGTCGAGCAATCCATCGAATTGAACAGAATTTTTAATCACTTGGATTATACTCGATTTAATCTCAAAGTTATTATTAGCAATTGTTGGACAAACGATACTAGACCCTGTGTCATCTAAATTGGGTCGTGCATAATAAGACATGGTCCTTTGGGGGACCACCTCTGGCATTTGTTGTTACTCTGCTGTCATTTCTCTTACGTGTGCAGTGCCTACAGACTCTTCCAGATTTAATACGAGCTCTTGATTCAGAGATCGGAGGCGCCTGCGAAAGGTGTGATCGATTTCGGGATCAAGTTCAAGAGTTAAATCAGATGGAGTTCTGCGGGTCATACACTAAAAAAGACTTTTGATAAACACAAAAATAAAATAAATATATAAAAACTAAATAGAAAAAAAACTAAGTTACAAAAAAAACACAAATACAATCACACGAAAAGACTTAAAACGGAAAATAACAAAAAACAGGTTTTAAATATAAAACAGGTTTTCTATAAAGCAGGTTTTATAATAAAAAGCAGTTTTTATTATAAACTAGTTTTTATAATTAGAAACGTTTTATATAAAATACGTTAAAATAGTAGGTTAGGTTTTTTGTTAGAATTTGTTAGTGGTTAATAAACTTATTAATAAAAAAATTAGGTTTTATAAAAACAAAGTTTTAAATTCAGGGAATTTTATGTTTGTTTTATTTTTATAAAAACTAAGGTTTTTTAAATAATAAGAAAAAGAAAAGATAAAATTAATAGCGTTCTTTTATTTTTCAAATATTAACACATATAAACGAGTCCCCAGCAAAGACGCCAAAGAACTTGATAAGTAAAGTTTGTTTTAAAGAAGATTGATTTGGTTTTATATAATCTTTTACGTATATAAGTCTATCTCTTTTTTACTTACTTATATCCTGTGGATTAAGAAAGAGTACCTATCGCATAGGAGTATAGTATTTTGTAGAAAATATCAAGGTCGTAATTTTCCTGGGATCGGTGTTAATAATTCTACTTTTTAGAACGGACTATTATTTTATTGAACGAACGGAGTGGAGTTTATATTTAAAAACAAAAGATAAAAAAATATATATTCGTGATTTTATTAAGATAGGGACTTAGAAGGTATTCCTCGATTTCAGAATTACTTTGAGAGAATATTAATTTAGCTATTAAAGAACAACTTTATTTCTTTATTACCTAACTTAACGAGAGGGCCCCTTTGGTAGCATCACTGACTTGAAAGTACGACCGAGGAGACTTGCGTTTAAAACGGGTTAACGTAAACGTAGTATCTCTTCACCTGGTATATGATCAATTAACAGAAAACCCTAGTTAGGATAACTAGAAAGTAGAGTTGAAATAGTTGAAAATAATATCTAGCCCAGAGCTCATCTTAACCAAGTGTTAAGGGTTCTTAGCCTCTTCTCAGGATGGGGGTGGTATAAAGTACATAAAATAATATTTACCTATCTATCATAATCTAGGACTTAAGCTTTCGCTTCGCCTTTCAATTGGGATAGGGTAGTAAAATCTAAAATTTTACAGAGCTTTCGCATTATCTTAATCCAGGTCATAGGCTTTCTCCTCGCCCTTCATTCGGGATAGTATGAAATAATAAGGTTTTTGAAAATAATTTTGAAAGCAGTTTCACACTATCTTAATCCAGGACATAAGCAGAGCTTCGCCTTTCATTCAGTATAGTATGAAAAAGGAAAGTAAAACTAAAAATAAAGCAGTAAAGTACTCAGAATTGAAATTGAAAACGTCTATTTTATAAAGTCCGAAAAATTATTACAACTTTCTAAAAAGTTGAAAAGAAAGCTAAAATATTACAACTTACAGAACTTTAGAATACTTGAAAGTTACAACCAGTTCCTTGTCAGAGAGCTGGGGAGTCCTAACAGTTCTTAAGGAAGCTGCTGGTGTTCGAATATTTCTACTCAACCCTGCCCTCCTATTTATAGAAAAAAATTTCAAGTGACACGCCCCTGACACGGTGTTGGGTACATTGGAAAATGTGTACCTGATTTGGAGAAGCCTCACTTAGCTCAATGATATACATCAAGCTGTATTTGATGTTATTTTAAGTTTATATGTGCAGGTTAAGAATGTGCTAGAATGTAGGAAAAATATTCTAAGTCCATGTGTCGACACCTGAGGAAGCTGTGTCGATACTTCAGTAAGATTGTGTCGACACTTGAAAATAGCTTTGTTGACACTTCAGAGAATTATTGTCGATACCGGGAGGCAGTGTCGACACATAGAAGATTATAGTCGGCATCGACTGTGTCGACATCGGGAGGCAGTGTCGACATATATAGGCCGAGTCGACAATAACTGTGTCGACACCTGGAGGCAGTGTCGACACACACTATGTTCTGAGTCTACATCAACTGTATCGACACACAGGACTTGTGTCGACACACAACTGAGTCTAGACCAAGTTGATTGCTGATGAATGGTGAAGTGTTTGTGTTGACACAAATAATCAGTGTCGACACATTCTCAAGATGCAGTATCAAGGAGCTATGTAGACATCAAGGTAGCTTTGTCGACATCACCAAAGGCTGTGTCGACACTTAAGTCACTTGTGTCGACACTTAAGTCACTTGTGTCGACACATATTTACAGATGGTCTCGACATTTTATGACAGACAGACTCGACGCTTTGCTGACAGATTCAAAGGCTCAAGAACTGTTTGAAGACTTGACAGCCGTGGGTTATGACAGGTTTACTGAAGCTGTCAGACTTGTTAAAAGTTTATTATAAACCGGATCAGCCGGTTACCAAGGATGAAGTCTATAAATAGATGGATTCAGAAGAAGAAAAAGAATATACATAGAGAAGAAGTATTGTCACCACTAACACAATTAGAGATTAATATCTGATCAAGAAAGTACAAGTAACAAAGAAGAAGATCTTCGTTAGAAGATCTAAGAAGACAATCTGAAGTAGTTTACTATTCAGATTCTGTCTAAGTTGAATTCAATTAGAATTCAGAAGTATCTTCAAAAGGTTTGGATAGAGAGAGATCCAGCTATTTGAAGACAAGGAGGAGACATTCACAGGTCTCTAAAGAAGCAGATACTGAACTAATCTGTCAAGAAAATTCAGATCTATTTCTGAAGTCTAAGAAGGAAGCTGCCAGTCAGGTTTTTTCAAAGGAAATCAACCCAACTAAGTTCAGATTCAAGAAGTTTTGAAGAAAGCAAAGATCAAGTTGATTTCAGCCATCAGCCTCTTAAAGAAGCTAATCAAGAAAGTTCTTATCCCTTCTCTCTCAACAGGGGTAAGAGATTACAAAATTTCTTATCAAATTCTATAGGATCTATTCATAGATCTGAGTTGTAAGCCTATTTTATAAAGGCTGAGTGTAGGAGATTTATTCTCTGAGGTAGAGCTGTTTATGCCTGAGTTGTAGGACAAGGTATTCTGTGAGCTGTAGACCTTGTGGAAAGGCTGAGGTAGGGCTTGTTAGCCTGAGTTGTAGGAGAAGGTATTCTCTGAGTTGTAGGCCTTGTGGAAAGGCTGAGGTAGGGATTCTTAGCCTGAGTTGTAGGAATCCTTCTGGATTCTGAGCTATATGATCTGAGGATCTGAGTTAAAGGAAGAATTTAGGCCGACTCTAGCATACTGCTAGATAGGTGAAGGGGGAAAGTGGATGTACCCAGACCTTGGGGAACCACTATAAATCTATGTGCAATTTGTGATGTGTGTATGTTTGTGATTGTTGTGCTGTGTTAGCTTAGAAATATCTGATTTTTTTAAAGAACTGTAGTTATATTCTGCCTTAAGTTAAATCAAGGAAATGTACCTATTCACTCCCCACCCCTTTAGGTGTTTAGGTAGTCTTGAAAGTAAAACTATCAAGTGGTATCAGAGGGAGATTACTCAAAGAAGGACTTAACAGTCTGAGTTAGATCCCTAAGGCAGAATCAAGAATCAAGAAAATGGGTTCTGGAGAGAATCATAAGGGATTAGGGTCAATGAAATTACTTATCTACATGAAAGAGATTTTTGGAATCTGGAAAGAAAGGGTTAGATTGTTTATGGAGGCCTCTGACCCAAGGATATATATCACAGTAAAAGAAGGTCCATATATCCCAATGAATGTGTCTGCTCTTGATGAAAATCAGAGAACTCCCAAGGATTTTTATGAAATGACTAAGGATGAGATTATATTGGAAACTATGGATAAGAGAGCTCAGAATATCATAGTAAGTTCCATAGATGATTCTACTTTCCAAAATTTGATTCACTGCAAAACCTCCAAGGAAATGTGGGACACTTTGATTGTCTACATGGAGGGTTCTGAAAAAGTTAGACAAGACAGAAAGTCTATGCTCAATCAAGAATATTATAGTTTCAGACAAGGGAAGTCTTATAGCATATCTGAATGCTACAAGAAATTCTACAGGATAGTGAATGAACTGATGTCCTATGGAAGGGTCTTCAGTACTTATGAGCTGAATGACAAATTCCTAAGATCCTTGACAAAGGATTGGGATACCAAGATTTGTGCCATTAGAGAAGTGGCCAAACTAGCTGACATTTCTCCTCCAACCTTATTTGGAAAGTTGCTATCATATGAAATGCAACTAATGGCTAGGAAGGAGGAAGAAAGAAATACAAAAGGAGAGCATAGAGAAAAGTCAGTGGCCTTTAAGGTTGAAGCCACTAGAAAGAGCAGGAGGATGTCTTCATCACCTCCTAAGGAAGTTTCTGAAGTTATCTCAGAAAATTCAGATAATCAGAACTCAGATAACAGTGATTAAGATGCAGATTTTGCTGCCTTTACAAGGCAGTTTCAGAGGTTCTTGAAGAAGAAGCAGTGGAAGTCAAGGCCCTCCACATCACAGCCAGTCGATGAATATTATCAAAAGAGAAAATCATCAAGAAAGGAAAGGAGCAGGTCTAAGCCCAGCAAAACTACAACATCAAAAATTGTTTGTTATTGCTGTAATAGGCCAGGACATGTGGTGGTTGAGTGTCCAGAAAAGAGGAAGGAGTCAGCAGACAGAAAGAAGACTCATCAAAAGGGCAAGAAAGAGAAATCCTTTGTTGCTAAGAAGGAGAATAGTCTTATAGATCAATCCTCCTCAGAGTCAGAATCTGAAGCTGAAGCATACATTGGACTGTATGCAGCTAGTGAAGAAGAGGAGTTTATTCAATTGCAGGACTCCATCAATGAACAAGAAGACCATCAGTGCATGGGACTGATGGCTGAATCAGAAGACAATAAGTGCCAGGATAAGCCTGGTCCCAGTAAGGTACAAAGTAATTCTAGAATTTCTGATTACAGTACTGGTTCAGAGTCAGATTCATCTTCATCAAGTGATGAGGATGGATCAGAATATGAAGGATATATTCATCAGTTGATAGATGAATATGGGGACTTATTGCAGGCACTTAAGAAAAGCAAAAACCTTGCCAAAAATCAGGCTAAGGAAATTGCTGATCTTAAGATGGTTGCATCTAGTTTAGAGAAAGAATTGGATCTACAAATGAATGAGGTTGCCAAGCTGAAAACTATTACAGTTATTCATATGGATACAATCACATATAAAAATGATCTAATTAAAAGTATGGAAGTCAGACTTTAAGTAGAGAAAGATTTGGTGGCTAGTTACTCTAAAGCCAAAATCAGTCTCACCCTTAATAGATGAGTTTGTGGCTCAAAAGGGTAAGGCAGGAATAGGCTTTAAAGGTAACACCAGGGCTGCCCATTTCAAGAGAAAGGGCAAAGCCTCTGTTCAGCCATTGAACTTTAAAGTCCCTGTAGTTTTTAGAAAGGTGCATGAGCCTTCTAACAAGTATGATCTTTAAAACATTCATGGTCATAATTAGACTGATGTTCTGAATAACAGGGGCGTTAATGCCAATAAGTCAGCCCATGTTCATAAACCCCATGGTTATAAGAAATCAGTGGGTATAGCTGCAGCAGCACCAGCACAGAACAGAAATTCTTCTGTCAAAAATGTATCTAGACCTAGATACAACAAGTATGAATGCTGGTGCTGTGGCAAGACATGCCATTTTGCCTTAGACTGCTGGCATAACATAAGTGTCAGGAAGAACAACAGTCTACCTGTTAGAAGAGCTGCTGGTAGTTTTGATATGAATAGTGTTAACTTGAACCAAGGACCCAAGACTTACTTGGGTTCTAAGGGAAAGTAATTCTGTATTGCAGGAAGGTCCAAGTTGCCATGCCCCTATATAGTACTTGGACAGTGGATGTTCCAGGCACATGATTGGAATAAAGGGTCTACTAAAGGAGTACACATCTATCAAGGATGGGCCTAAAGTAATCTTTGGTGGATCTGAAAGAGGAATCATCAAAGGATTTGGTAACATCTCCTCCAACCAAATTACCATCACTCAAGTGGCTTATGTAAAAGGTTTGAAACACAACCTGATAAGCATAAGTCAGCTAAGTGATCTAGGATATGACATTTCATTTGTTAAAAATGGATGCCATATCAAAAGGTCAAGTGATAAAAAGGTCATATTGACTAGGTATAGAAAGAGAAACGTTTATTGTCTTGATTTTGGGTGTGAGAACAAAGGTTCTCCTATTTGTCTTATAGCTGATTAGATAGCATCTCATTGTGTCAAATGGAATAAGAGGCTGGCTCATCTTAACTACAATACAATTGGTCAACTCTTTAGTAAAGAGTTAGTGAGGAATGGTCCTCAAGTTAAGTGTATAAAGGAAGGGATATGTTCAGCTTGTCAAAAGGGCAAGCAAACAAAATCCTTCTTTCATAGCCTTAAAACAAGGATTCAGTGAGGTGTCTATACCTCTTACATATGGATATTTTTGGTCCTATGCCAGTTCATAGTCTAGATAGGAAGGTCTACACTTTTGTGGTTGTAGATGACTATTCTAGATATTCCTGGGTGTTCTTTCTAAGATAGAAATCTGAAACCCCAAGTGTTTTACACAGTTTTGTCAGACAAATTCAGAATGAACTGGACAGTATAGTGGTCAAAATAAGAAGTGACCATGGCACTGAATTTCAATCTGAAAGTATGACAAGATTGTGTGAAGAGTTTGGGATTTTTCAAGAATTCTCCTCACCTAGAACACCTCAGCAAAATGGTATTGCTGAAAGAAAGAATAGGACATTGATTGAAGCTGGTAGAACTCGATTGAGTGACACTTCACTCCCATAATATTTTTGGGCTGAGGAAATAAACACTGCATGTCATGTACTCAACAGGGCTTCTATCACTAAGTACCACAAAAAGACTCCCTATGAGATTATGAAAGGTAGAAAACCAAATTTATCCTATTTTAGGATCTTTGGTTGCAAGTGTTATATCCTTAACAATGGCAATTCTTATTTAACTAAGTTTGCTGCCAAATCCCAAGATGAGATATTTGTTGGGTACAACAATAATAGTAAGGCTTATAGAGTCTACAACTTGATTACTCGGGTTGTTAAAGAATCTGTACATGTTGTATTTGATGAAACAAGATTAACCAACAATGAGTTGCCTTGTAATTCATGCAATCCAACAGGTATAAGCAATAGGATGGACAAGCTTTCCATTGTAGAAGGTTAACCTGCAGATGAAGTATTGGAAAATGATGGCTACTGTCCAGGGGGAGTACAAGACTCTCTAGAAGCTGATGACACCCAAGAGGTGCAGCATAATGAAGAAACTGGAGGTGTTCAGCCAGAAGTAAGTCTACCTACAACTGTAAGACATCTAAAGGATCATCCAGCAACTCAGATAATTGGTGATCTAAGACATGGAGTGCAAACCAGAAGTAGAAATCTGAATATAGTCCTGCACTCAAGTTTTCTATCTCAACTGGAGCCAAAGAAATTTGAAGAAGCTATCCAAGACCAACACTGGATTAATGCTATGCAAGAGGAGCTTAATCAGTTTAGAAGATGCAAGGTCTGGGAGTTGGTTCCTAGACCAAAAGACCACAACATCATTAGTACAAAGTGGATTTTTAGGAACAAGTTGGATTAGAATGGAGTTATTGTGAAGAATAAAGCAAGATTGGTTGCAAAAGGATACAGGCAGGAAGAGGGAATAGACTTTGATCAAACATTTGCCCCAGTTGCAAGACTGGAAGCAATCAGAATGTTCCTTGCCTATGTAACATATCAAGGCTTCAAGGTATATCAAATGGATGTGAAATCAGCATTCCTGAATGGTGATCTGAAAGAAAAAGTCTATGTAGAGCAGCCATCAGATTTTGTAGATTCTCTTAAACCTGGTTATGTCTATAGACTTAGGAAAGCATTGTATGGGTTAAAGCAAGCCCCAAGGGCTTGGTATGAAACCCTGTCTACTTTCCTTATTGAGAACAAATTCTCAAGAGGTAAAATAGACAAAACTCTATTCCTAAGGGAATCTAAAGGTAAGATAATCTTAGTTCAGATCTATATAGATGACATAATCTTTGGATCTATAGAGAATAACCTTTGCAAGAAGTTTGCCAAACTTATGCAAGGGAAGTTTGAAATGAGCAGTATGGGGGAACTTAAGTTCTTCTTGGGACTCCAAGTAAGACAGACTGATGATGGATTGTTCATATCCCAGTCTAAGTTCACCAAGGAGTTAATTAAGAAGTATGGTATGGAATCATCCTCTGCCATGAGAACTCCCATGGGAACAAGTATGCCTATATGCAAAGATAATGTAGGTAAACCTGTAGATGAGTCTTTGTATAGAGGAATAATTGGCTCTCTATTATATCTAATTGTTAGTAGACCAGACATTATGTATGAAATATGTGTTTGTGCTAGGTACCAAGCATGCCCTAAAGAATCACATTATACTGCAGTCAAGAGGATTTTGAGATATCTAAAGGGCACACCTAATATAGGCCTTTGGTACCCTAGGAATGGAGATTTTCTACTAAAAGGTTATTCAGATGTAGATTTTGTAGGTTGTAGAGAAGATAGAAAAAGTACTACAGGTACATGCCAGTTCTTGGGAGGAAGGTTGATATCCTGTAGTAGTAAGAAGCAGTCTAGTGTGGCAATATCCACAGCTGAGTCTGAATATGTTGCAGCTGGAAGTTGTTGTGCACAACTATTATGGATTCAGCATCAGCTAAGGGATTATGGTATTCAGGTAAGTAGAACACCTTTATTGTGTGATTCTAAAAGTGTTATTTCTATTGCAAACAATCCAGTTTCACATAGTAGGACTAAGCACATAAAGATAAAATACCATTTTCTTAGAGAACTTGTGGAAAAAGAAGACATCTCATTAGAATTTGTTAAAACTTATTTTCAAATTACAGATGTATTTACTAAGCCTCTTGATGAAACTAAATTCAATAGATTTAAAATTGAATTAGGAATGCTGACCATAGGTTAGTTTACCAAAAATTGGCTAAGTAAAATGGTGTCGACACATTCAGTGATAAGGTGTCGACACAGAGAATTCATGTCGACAATTCAGGGAAATTGTGTCGACACAGAGAAAATGTGTCTACACCTAAGGGACAAAGAGTCGACACATCTAGAAATGCAGTGTCGACACAACCAGAGTAATGGTGTCGACACTTACAGATTTTGTGTCGACACTTATAATAAGAGTCGACACAAAATTTCTGATGAACTACTAAGTATCTCCTGTGTCGACATATCATCAATTGGTGTCGACACATAGTAGTCAGCGCTGTGGTCGAGACAATAGAAGTATGTGTCAACATATTCCAATAGTGTCGACACTTTTAGACAGTTTTTTCCCGCCTTTTGATCTTCTTTGATTAAAAGGGTATAAATAGGTCAAGAACTTATTCTGTCGACACTCTCACCAGGGTTTGAAGACAAAAACCTTGTGTCGACAATATCTCTCCTCTCCAATATAGCTTTCTCTTCATTCCAATGGCACCCAAGGTTTAAGACAACGTCAATGAAGGATATGAGTTGGTTAGGCATGCATTCAACGATGCCAAATCGGAGATCAAACAGGTCATTTCTCTTCTTGCAGACAATGGATTAGAATATCTTGTCTCTGAACCTAGTAAGATATGGAACGAGTCAAAGAAAAGTATAGAATTGAGTTCTACACGGATCCAAACCATAAAGATAGGATCTGCCATCAACAGGAAGGGCATGAATCCTTAGGGGAAATTCCTGTCTGAAATAATAGGAAAGGTGATCTTATGCAAACCAGGTGGCCATGATATGATATCATCCTATATGTTCAGCCTGATGACTAGGGCGATCTTTAAGATTCAAACAAATTGGTCTGTTTTACTGTTTGATAAGATCAAAGAAGGAATCAATAAGCCAAACTTGGCTAGGATCATGAGTCTGTACCTGGCTGGAATGATTCCAGAGGTAATGCAATAGATTCCTGGATCAAAGATAAACTACATGAGGAGAATGGACATGAGGTTATTCTCAAGATGGGATAGAGTTCTTTCAAAAGAGATTCTTGAGCATGGTCATGAAGATGCACAAGACCAGGAAGAACAAGTAAGAGCACAAGTTCAGAATCAGACTGTAACTACCCAAGTCCAGGAAGAGACAATTATTGCACCAGTGCAGGGGGAGATGGAAAGTATACAAGTCTAGGAGAATGTTGAGAATGCACATTTGCAGGGGAGCCAGAGTCCTAACAGGTACAAGAGGAAGAAAGAATCAATTTATCAGAGGACATTGTTTCTCAAGCTGATCTAGATATTTCTGGAGTCGCTGCTGCTGCTGAGAAAGTACTATCTCCTGCTCTCACATAACAAGAATTCACTCTTGAATAGTTGTTTCCTGAAATTGGAGAGGCAGTATATAAGGTTGAAACCCTTAGGGTTGAGGGGGAGCAAGGTGTTGTTGAGGGGGAGCAAGTACATGTTGAGGGGGAGCAACATGGTGCTGAGAAAGAAATTCCTACCACTCCTCCAAAAAGAGTTCATATTGAAAGTACTTCAGAGTATGAAAATGCAGAGGTCAGGGAGGCTAAGAAAATAAAGCTCATGGTCTTCAAGAGGAGAAGTCACAGCTATATGAAAGCTCTACAGACAATAACTAACCAAGCTACTACTGATTTTGATTACACTAAATTTATGATAAATTTACAGGTCAAAATGGATGAGCAGAGATTGCTTCTTGAAAAGTATGTGGATGAAAGCCAAAAGGCTCTTCAATTTGATCTGGCACAAGAGATAAAATCTATAAGATTTGAAATTTATCAGAATAAAAGAGAGATGACAGATTGCTTCCACAAGGGAGGCAATGCTATGGTATTTCTTGCAAACCAACAAGCAGACATTAAGAAGCAAGTGGATGTGATGGCTGTTAAACAAGGCTATGTCCTTGAGAATCAAATAAGAATGAATGAAAATCTTACTGAATAACATAATGTGATAGTCACTGAGTTACCCAAACACTGTTGCTACAATGACTGCTGTAAGGGCTAAAGAAAAAGAAGAAAATGATCAGAAGCTACAAGCTGCCCTAGATGTAGTTAAAAATGTCATCACTTCATCTGAGAAGTTGATTAGTGACAAGCTTCAAAAATTAAAGCCATTCTTTAAAGATGGAATCAACTATCTGGATGGACAAATCAGATTTCAGAAAGATTACTTGAGAGAGCATGTGGCTAGAGAATTCATAAAGGGGGAGAGGGTGTTAGTCTATGCTGGGTCTGATTATGCCAAATGGGTAACTAACAGCATAAGAGCCACTCTTGGATATCCACCCCTGTGTGATGATGATAATATGGCTGAGTCAGGGGTGCAACAAAATCTACTTGAAGGTGATCAACCTGAGGTTGCCCAAGTAATTTACCCTCCTGCAGATATTGGAATGATACATGAACAGGTTCAGTAAATGTACAGCCCTCCACAACCAATTACAAATGTGATTATTGAAAAGGTTGATATGCCAGATTCTGTTATCAAAGCTCAGCAAGATGCTCTATTATCAAAGAAAATATTTAGAGAGCAAGCAGAATTAAAGCCAGACTTTGAGCAGTGGATCCCCACTTCAAGGAATATCATTTTAACTGCATGGAATGTTGTAAAAGATCAAGTACATGAAAGGGGTAAATGGTACAATGAGCAAGAATGGCAAAAGTATGAAGCCAGACAAGAAGCCATAGTTCAACACAGGAGAAAGGCTAAGATGGGGAAGCTACCTCCTAATACTCAGGAACCTAGCAAGTATTTCCCCAAGCCCTTTCATTATTTTGAAAGACAAAGGATCAAGGCTGAAGCACAGAAGAAAGTTGATCTGAAAGGCAAGAAGCCCATGGAAGATACAGAACCACCTGCTCAGGCTCAGATAATATCTGGAAAAGGGATAGTCATCAAGGAGCCTGCCCAACCTTAGTCTTAGCATTACTAGTTTTTTTCAAGAATTATGTAATTGTTAGTTTGTTAAAGAATTCAATGTAAACATTTTGTAACAAACTTTTTGAGTTTATATACAAAACATTGTTCTGAGATCATTTACTTTTACATCTTTATTCTGTGATGTAACTATGATATGTGTTTTGTTTATTAAGTACCCTATCATATAATGCTTATATATATCATCATATTTATTTTATAAGTGGTGTATATCATTGGTTAAAGGGTTATTACTTCTCCAAATAGGGGGAGATTGTTGGGCACATTGGAAAATATGTACCTGATTTGGAGAAGCCTCACTTAGCTCAATGATATACATCAAGGTGTATTTGATGTAATTTTGAGTTTATATGTGCAGGTTAAGAATGTGCTAGAATGCAGGAAAAATATTCTAAGTCAATGTGTCGACACCTGAGGAAGCTGCGTCGACACTTAAGTAAGATTGTGTCGACACTTGGAAATAGCTGTGTCGACACTTCAAAGAATTTGTGTCGACACCGGGAGGCAGTGTCGACACACAGAAGATTATAGTCGACATCGACTGTGTCGACATCGGGAGGAAGTGTCGACACACAGAGGCAGAGTCGACAATAACTGTGTCGACACCTGGAGGCAGTGTCGACACACACTATGTTCTGATTCTACATCAACTGTGTCGACACACAGGACTTGTGTCGACACACAACTGTGTCTAGACCAAGTTGATTGCTGATGAATGGTGAAGTGTTTGTGTCGACACAAATAATCAGTGTCGACACATTCTCAAGATGCAGTATCAAGGAGTTGTGTCGACATTAAGGCAGCTTTGTCGACATCACCAAAGGCGTTGTGTGTCGACACTTAAGTCACTTGTGTCGACACATATTGACAGATGGTCTCGACACTTTATGACAAACAGACTCGACGCTTTGCTGACAAAGTCAAAGGCTCAAGAACTGTTTGAAGATTTGATAGCTGTGGGTTATAACAGGTTTCCTGAAGTTGTCAGACTTGTCAGAAGTTTGTTATAAACTAGATCAGTCGGTTACCAAGGATGAAGTCTATAAATAGATGGATTCAGAAGAAGAAAAAGAATATACATAGAGAAGAAGTATTGTCACCACTAACACAATTAGAGATTAATCTCTGATCAAGAAAGTACAAGTTACAAAGAAGAAGATATTCGTGAGAAGATCTAAGAAGACGATTTGAAGTAGTTTACTATTCAGATTCTGTCTAAGTTGAATTCAATCAGAATTCAGAAGTATCTTTAAGAGGTTTGGATAGAGACAGATCCAGCTATTTGAAGACAAGGAGGAGACATTAACAGGTCTCTCAAGAATAAGATATTGAACTAATCTGTCAAGAAGATTCAGATCTATTTTTGAAGTCTAAGAAGGAAGCTGCCAGTCAGTTTTATTCAAAGGAAATCAACCCAACTAAGTTCAGATTCAAGAAGCTTTGAAGAAAGCTAAGATCAAGTTGATTTCATCCATCAGCCTCTTCAAGAAGCTGATCAATAAAGTTCTTATCCCTTCTCTCTCAACAGGGGTAAGAGATTACAAAATTCATTATCAAATTCTGTAGGATCTATTCATAGATCTGAGTTGTAAGCCTATTTTATAAAGGCTGAGTGTAGGAGATTTATTCTTTGAGGTAGGGCTGTTTATGCCTGAGTTGTAGGAGAAGGTATTCTCTGAGCTGTAGGCCTTGTGGCAAGGCTGAGGTAGGGCTTGTTAGCCTGAGTTATAGGAGAAGGTATTCTCTGAGTTATAGGCCTTGTGGCAAGGCTGCGGTAGGGCTTGTTAGCCTAAGTTATAGGAATCGTTCTGGATTCTGAGCTGTAGGATCTGAGGATCTGAGTTAAAGGAAGAAGTTTGGTCGACTCTAGCATACTGCTAGATAGGTGCAGGGGGAAAGTGGATGTACCCATACCTTGAGGAACCACTATAAATCTGTGTGCAATCTGTGATGTGTGTATATTTGTGATATCTGTGCTGTGTTAGCTTAGAAATATCTGATTTATTTAAAGAACTTTAGTTATATTCTGCCTTAAGTTAAATCAAGGAAAAGTACCTATTCACCCCCCCCCCTCTAGGTGTTTAGGTAGTCTTGAAAGTAAAACTATCACACGGGCGCGTCGAGGAGGGCGTGACAGGTTCACGGGCATGACTGCCAGTGTGTCGGGACAAGTGCCGAGCAGGGATGAACTTCAGATATAATTTGAGCAGGTCACGGGCATGATTGATGACGTCACGGGCGTGTCAGGCAGCTGATTCATTAGGCGGCACCGACCATTGCGACAGCGCGGTATTTTGCTGGAAAACTGGCTAACACGGCGTGTCAAATTGTCACGGGCGTGTTGGATGACGTTACGGGAGTGTCCATCAGTTTTTTTTGGGTTTTCCTGTACAGCAAAACAACAAACAAAAAGGAATTAAAAAAGGGCTATCAGGCCCTAGGTCACGGGCGTGACTAGGGGCGTGACCTAAGAAAAAAATACAAAAAATGAGAATACCTTAGAAAATAAATATAAAACATAATATAACAAAAATAATTAGTTATATATATAAAAACTAAGGTTTGATTTATAAATATGCAAAATTAATACTATATAAAAATGTATATTTTTATACTCATCAAGTCATTATAATTTGGTCAATTAATGCTAGTCATTGCGTTGTTTTGCAACATTTTGGTAGATCGTGTTATACAAGTGCTGGAGATCCAAGTGGGAAGTAGCGGGTTGAATTCCCTTATGCTGCGATTGCTAGCCCTTGAAGGCCCCAAAGGCGAACGTTTATGTTTTCATGTGTGGCCGGCCTGTGAGCCGATTTATGAAAGACACATTTTGTAAAGAGAATAATTGTAAGGCCTTAAGGCCAGAACATGTTGTATTATATATATATTCATTCCTATGTTTATAGAGGATATTCCTGGTATATGGGTTCTATAACTAAAATAACTACTTCCACTAGAATGCACTCTGTATTAGAATGTGTATATGAAATGGTATCTCAATGAGTAACTCTGCTGACTGTCCGTGGAATATGTTGTGGGGTAACGGTCGGACCTTCTATTATAGTCTATGTGATGGATGAAGGTGTAACATAGCCCGCTTTGGGAATTCTCCTAAGGTGACCGGTAGCTCAATGGTGCCTTTGACGGGGACGGGCCCACCATCGAATTTATAAATAGGCCTAGATACTGGTTGGAGCTATCTTCCGATATTTTCATACCACGAAGTGCAGGCAAAAATATGACATTTACTGAGCTGCCATTATCGAACAGGATTCGCTTGCCATGAAAACTAGGATCTCCAATCTCTACACTTATTATAAGTGGGTCCTGATGTGGTGTGAGTAATCCTTTTAAATCCTCGTCCCCAAAACTTATTACTTTATTTGTCCATGCTTTATGTCTATCTTCTAGTGATTGAATGATGGAGTTGATGGGGGCCAGGGGTCCCTAGAGATATTCTCTACTATTCCTATGACCCTTCTTCCCCCCTGTGGATCCTGCTGAGGTTATTGTTGCTCTCTTATGGGCTAAGCCTAGAAGTTATGAGTCTGATCCTACAGAATTCTTCAGAGGATTCCTTGACAAATAAGGCATTCGATCTCATCTTTTAGCTTAATGCATTCTACCGTGGTGTGTCGGGTGCCCTTGTGGAACTCGTAATACTTTTTTGGATCCCCTCTTCTTTCTGGAATCTCCCGGGGTCTTCGTAGTGCTGGGTCATCTCAGATTAAATATAATACATTTGCACGTAAAGTATTAAGTGTTGTATACTTTAGATAGGCTCTAGGAGGGTATTCCCTGCGGTACTCTTGTGGCCGCACAATGCTCCAGCGCTCTTCTTGTCATCACGGGGGTTGGCTCTTCTTGCTTCCTCATTATTCCTCCCTCAAACTATCGGTGACAGGCATCTATGGCCTCAACTACCACAATTTGAGTTTCTACTCTTTACACTAGATTAGTATAGATAGGAATAGTTTCCCTCATTAATGTTGAATAAAATCCACTAGTGCAAATTCCTCCTAAGAAGACAACTTATAAAAGCTCGGGGTCTATAACTGGTATTTGTCTTGCCTTAGATGTAAACTGGCGAAAGAAATCTTTAAGGGTTTCCCCTACATTTTGACTAATGTTTAATAAATAGGACTGGTCCTTTAAAATATTTTGATTAGCCACGAATTGGTCTAAATACTGTTGAGTTAATTATACAAAGTTCAAAATTGTTCCTTCCCACAGAGAATGGAATCATGTCCTAGCCTGACCTTTCAATGTGGTCAATAATACTTGGCAAATGACCTGGTCGAAAGTATTATAAATTCACAGAACTGTGGTGAAATGGTTAATGTGTTCCAAAGGATCATTAGTCTCGTAATAGGACCCAATGTTTGGCGATTTGAATCCGGACGAGATGGGATGCATCAAAAGCTCAGGTGTTAGCGAGGATCGAGCTCGAACAGGGGAATGTGGATATACGGCCAGCCAACCGATCTTACCGTATTCTTTAGCCATTAACTCTCTTATCTCTTCTCTAATAGGCCTTCCAGTGGGATTCTCTAGAGCGGCCGCCCATTGGCACTGATGCTGCAGATCTGCTTCACCAGCCTTAGCCAAACTGGGGGGGGGTGTGAAGTTTGTTGGAACACTATTACTTATTTGGGCTACGATCACTATATTTTGTTTAGGATGATTAGTTTGACCCATTTTATATAGTCAAGGGTCATAGGTTATTTCCAGGGTTATTGCCTCAGAAGGAATTCCAACAGAAATGAAGATCGATGATAGCAGAAATTCAGTTCGACGAAAGTTGAGCGTAGTTCGATGAACGCCGAGCTTAGCTCGACAAACTCAGAGTTCTACCTCTGAGTTCAGCTCGATGAAAGCTGAGCTCCGGTCGACGAACTGTGACCTCAACTCTGCAGCTCAGCTCGACGAACTAGAGGCTCATCTCGACGAACTCCTTTTTCAGTTCGACGAATTCCAGGGTCTGTTCGATGATTTCCAGGATTCAATTCGACTAATTCTTTTCAGTGTCCAGGCAGTTTTATATTCAGAGGCAGTTTGATTTTGAATGGCGTGATTTCAGTCAGTTACACTCTAGTATTTAATGCTAAATATTCTTAATGAATATAGCCATTTTTGGCAGCATTAAATATGGAAATGTCACAGAGTTATTATTCTAATTAATTACCAGGGCAGTAAAGGAATTGTTTTAATTCCAAAATATTTTAATATAGCCGTTAGAATTCTCAAGGAATTCTTCAGACATTTCAAGGAATGTTCTTAAAAAATTCAATTGTTTGAATTCTTCTCAGAGTATATGAAAGTGAGGGTATAGATCTGACTTACTCTAGAGGGGGTGAATAGAGTATTTTAAAAACTTGATTAGTTTTTATAGCGGAATTAAAATAAGTGATAGTAATATATACATAAAGAGAGGTAAGAAAAGGAAACTATCACAACACAACAGAAATAAAGAAAGGAACAACCAGACAACATAAGAAAACTATAGTGGTTCACCAAAACTGGGTACATCCACTCCTCTACCACCCTAGTAGGAATCCACTAACAGGTTTTTGATCTGGTGCCCTGCCACCACAGGTGTTTGCTCAAGTGCCCTGTCACCATAAGATCTATTTTAAGGGAGATCTCACAACCCTTTAGGCTTTTGATCAGGTGCCCAAAAACCAAATCAAGTCTTTTGATAAGGAGACTTGTCAACCAGGTGATAACTTTTGAAGAGAGTTAGAAACACTTTTTACAGTGGGAAATGAAAAGTGATGTTGTCTTCTCTTTCTCAAACAATTGAGAAGATTTAGTGGATTTTGTTATCAAAGCTCCCCCTGAGATGAAGAATGGTTCAGGAAGATGAGAGCTTTATACGGGGTGTAGGCCTTGATGAAGGTCTTCAGTAACTTCTTAGACTGGTGTTGAAGAGTTGTCATTGTGAAGCCTGAAGTAGAAAACATGAGAAGACTAAAGATCTGAGTAAAGTTGTTCTTCTTCAATTTCCTGTAGATAGCAATGCGTTTCTCTGTATCAGTTGTCTATAAAGTTGTTATTCTTCTTTTTGAAAAAGATCTTTTTATATTTTGAGAGGATTTCCAACTTTTGAATATTAAATATTATCCTTGATTTACTGCTCAGAATCTGGGAGTTGAAACAGCTGGAAATTGTCTTTAATGTGTTTCCTAAACTATCCCAATAAATAAGTCAAGTAATTTACTCTGTGAAATCTATAATTAATTCTGCGATGCAACGGCTATATTCTTGAGAATTTGAGCATTAATTATAAGAGAATTACTGCCTTAGAATAAAACCAACTGAAATCAAAATGATAGAGAAGTCGTCAAACTGATACTGACAGAAATCGTCGAACTCACGATAGATTTCATCGACCTGAACTCCAAGTTCGTCGAGCTGAGAAATCGTCTTCGTCGAGCTGAGCTCAGAGAAAATTGATCTGGAAAATATCTGTCAAAGATGAGCTCCAAGTTCGTCATCCTGAGATAGAATATCGTCGACCAGAGAAAATGAGAGAAGAAGGAAGATTGTCGACCTGTGCTCGTATTCATCGAGCTTAGCTCAGAGTTGAAACTTTGAGTTCGTCGATCTGAGATTGACGATCGTCGAGCTGAGTTAAAAGAACGTCGAACTGATTTTCTGAACTCTTAAAAACTACAATTCTTCTAAGTCTGAGTCTCTGGAGTCTTCTGAAGGCTGGAACATAAGATGTCTAACCTAATCAGACTGACCTAGACCTTAGAACAAACAAATTTGACCCTAGGATATACATGATGGCTCAATAACCTAATAGTGCACCTAGCCCAAATCCAAATTAGGGATCCAACAATCTCCCCCTATTTGGGTGAGGTCACTAAACAAAGTAGAGAAACATACAAACACAAAGCAATATAAATATCTGACAGAATTTAAACTATTCACCAGATATAATATAGCTAAGTTTAATACACAAATGAATCACAGAGAAATAAAATGTTTAAGATTTGTTAGAGGGAGGAGCAAATGATGATTTAGCAAACACAATTGTCCTATGAGGATTCTCTGCTTCCTTATGAGTCATCTTCATGTCTTAATCACCAATAGTCTTTTGGGAAACAGCTCTTGGTACTACAGCTTCTGGATGTAGGTTCATATATGAGTCAATATTAAATAATTTGTTTACCTGATATCTTTCAAGTTCTTTCTTTCTATATGTAGACATTGTGGAAAATTGAGAAGCATCCTTGCCTTCTCCTTTGGCCTTTCTGATTTGAGATAGTGCAACTAGATCATTAAATCTGGCCATCCTGGAAGTTGGGTCCATTTCTGGATCACATGCTTGGGATAAAGGCCTTTCAAAACTTGATTTGTCTTGCTGGTTGTCACAACCCGCATTTTCTCCGAATTAAGAATTATCAGAGTAAGAGAAAACACGCGTCATGATGCCACGTCAAGCAGGGGATAACTGCTGACGCTCAGGCAAATCCAACTACAATCTTTATGCAAGAAAATCATGTGCTTAATGAACAGAAAATCAGTTATGTTTAGAGTCTGTATCCCTCGGCTCAGTGGATCATCTAGTCCACAAAAGAAAACTATATTTAAACGCTGCGGAAAAATACTTTAATTAGGTTTTACACCCTAAAGAGCGCATAAGGGTCCCAAGAGAACCACTCATGCTATGCAAGACACTACACTTAGTTTATATAATACATATAAGAAAACGGTTTTCGTACGTGATTTGGAAAATAGTGATTAAGTTTACAAAACATGCTGATCATGAGCTTCATTTATAATAATAATTATAGTTTAAAAATAACTAGCAACCTAGCATAAAACCTTCTCAAAGCAAGTAGACTATCTCCAGAAAAATAAATGGTAGCAGCAATAGTATATATCTAGTACAAGGTAAAAACTACTAGTGGGCGCCAATAACCTGACACGAACCCACCAGCACACATATATGTTTGTAAGAAAGTACTGAAAACAACCTCACAAACAAGGTAAACAGAACTCCAAGGTCCGGAAGTCCACCAACAACACCACCTCCAACTAGCCACCAGACTGGCTACAGCTCAGAACCTGGGGTATTCCAAAAGAAAACAGAATACCTCAGCAAGCTAAACAAAGAAAAACTGCATGAAAGAGTCAACCAAAGGATAGGGTAACAGAAAAAAAAACATGCAGTAGAAAGAGTCACAACTGTCCACCACAGGACCACAAGAAATGCACAACGTGCAAAGAAACAGCAACAACCCAGCCCAGGAACCACATCCTGCAGGGCCTACTAGGCTACCAAGAGCCAGAATGCTGCAAACTACCAAAGAAGAAACTTTTAACACCCTAAACTGCGGGAAGTGATAGTAGCAAAACAACAACGAGGAACCGGATCGAAGGCAAACGCAGTCCCCCAATCCACCATGTCCAAGTCAAAAGCTCGAGGGTCAATACGTGAAAACACAAGGGACCTTCCACCCGACATGCCCAGCCCGTACCTGGAGCAAGAAATCCATGGGTGGCCTTGGCTATATCACACAACTCCACCCCCATAAAGAGCTACAACCAACACTACTATCCACGACCCACGATTCGGCCTTTAGGAAAATAAAGAAAACGGCCGACAAGGAAAACCCAGAAATACAACTGGAAATCCACTCGGAAATGAAATACAAGGTAAAGGAAGAGTGTTGAAATAAACCAACACGACTAGGCGTTGAGTGAAACGCACTCAGTGCCTACCTAAACTTTGGCGTTGAGTGAGCTAGCCTCACTCGCCGCCAAAATTATACCACTACCCACAAGCCCACTAAAGAATGCGGAGCTCGACGACAGTCGAACGACCAAGGCAGAAGATCCAGAACTCGAGTAGTTGCCTGCCACTTGAGTATCTAAACTCCCGCACTCGAAACCATCTAAATTCTCCTATCAACAGAAAATATACAAAGTGCACGATCAGTGACGCACGATCAGTGGTCGTGCGCACTCCTCGGCTGATGATCGTGCGAAGCGAATCTGGAAATCCTGACAGAAAACCTAGCAACTGCGCACGATCAGTGTCGCACGATCAGTGGTCGTGCGCACTGTTGTCAGCGCTCGTGCGATTGCCCGAGACAGAACTTTGGAAACTGAAATTTATACGCGCACGAACAGAGGCACACGACCAGTGGTCGTGCGCCCTAAAGGTTGATGACCGTGCGCGATCAACCTGCACCATTTGGAATTTCCCGAACGACACCGGAACGCGCACACGACTCACACCACTGCAGTAGCAGTAGACAACTATCACGTCGCACGCTACTACCGTTCAAACTATGCCTAACCATTCGAATAATATCTTAACGAAGGAAATTGGCAACCACACCCCCCCTCCTAACTCTCCCTCTCGGCTACACCCGAACCAGAGCAACAATCAAAAATAAAGGAAAACAACGGCTCCACGCCGACAATTTGGATTCCAAACATCACAACATAGGGGGGGTTTCAGTAGGAAGAACTAAGCCCTATAGTTAGCAAAAAAAATGAGAACAACAAGGCCTCTAACCTGGGCTAACCGGGATTTCAATTTCAGCAAATAAATCAAAGAAAACACTTGGCAAGGGCAAGAATACCACTTGCCTCAAATCTCAGCGAAGCTTTGGACTGCTTTCCTCCTCTTCGCACGGATCAAGACGGCCGCAACACCTAGAACAAAGACTCGGCCATTAATGGCGGAAAACTTCCAAAACTGAAAAATTCCAATCCTTCCAAAACTCCACGAAAATCGAATTTCTTACCGCAGGAATAAAGGTCTCGACGAGAGCAATCCGAATCCACTCTCGGAATCGAATTCCGTCCACAAACGCTCCAGGAATCGGCGTCCGAAGGCAAGGCAGGCGGTTTCTCCGTTTCTCTCGTACAAGGGGCCGGCGGTTTTCTTACGGGGGAGAAGATGATGGCTTTTCTAATACTATATATATATATATATATAATTATATAATTATATTATTAATTACAAAATTACATAAAGCACCAAATCGACGCGAAAACCGAACTACCTCGGAATTCGACGAAATTCGCACCGTAGCTAAATACCCACGCTACGAACGTAACGGCGAAGTTGAAATTAACTTTCGACAAACAGAACTCGAGTTACACCCAAACAAAGCCAAATACAAACATTCCCCCGAGAGGCCACACCGGGTCACCAAAACGACTCGGTTTGCTAGGGAGATCTTGCCAACAGGCTACCAAACAGGGCACTCAGTTCTAAGGAGCTAAACCGTACTCCACACATGGCACAAGACACGGAAACGCGTCATCGTAACGCCAAACGAGAATAAAAATAATCGCTGAAAAAACGGGGCGTTACAGTCACTCCCCCTAAAAGAAAGTTTCGTCCCGAAACTTTACGCACAACCCTCTTACAAAAGAAGGAAAAGTAACAAACAGAAGTTACAAAGGGAAACATACCGATCAAATCAGAGAAACAGGTGAGGGTACGCCCTCCTCATGGCCGACTCTAGCTCCCAAGTCGCGCTCTCCAAATCCTAATTTTTCCATAGAATCTTCACCATCGGTATGGACTTCTTTCGCAGCACACGCTCCTGAGTATCCAAAATACGAACTGGCACCTCAACGAAAGAGAGGTTGGGCTCTAACTGGGGCACAACATCCAAGAGTTGCCCACTGCTGCGCACACACTTCCGCAATTGGCTAACATGAAAAACATTATGAACACCAGGGAAGTTCGCTGGCAAATCCAATCTATATGCAGACACACCAATCCGCTCCAAGACCTCGAACGGGCCCACATACCTTGGGTCCAATTTCCGATTTTTACCAAATCTCTTTACACCAACCATTGGAGAAACCTTGAGGTATACATGATCCCCTACTAAAAACTCCAAGGCAGACCTACGCCGATTGGCGTTCTTTTCATACCTCTCCTGGGCTAAACGAAGCTTCTCCCGAATAAGCTTCACGGCGACTTCCATCTCTTCCAGAGCATCAGGACCCAACAAAGGCTTCTCACCAGCCTCAGTCCAAAACAACGGAGTCCTACAGCGCATCCCATACAAAGCTTCGAACGGAGCCATCTGCAAGCTTTCCTGATAACTGTTATTGTAAGCAAATTCCATGAGTCGCAGACGCTCGTCCCACGCTCCACCGTGGTCTAAAATATAGCACCGGATCATATCCTCAACAATCTGATTGACCCGCTCCGTCTGCCCATTGGTCTGAGGGTGGTACGCAGTAGAATACCTCAGATCCGTACCCAAACCCTCCTGCAGACTCTGCCAAAATCGAGAAGTAAACCGGGAGTCTCGATCAGAAATGATGCTAACCGGCACACCGTGGAGTCGGATGACTTCATTCAAGTACAACTCCGCTATCTTCTTCATCGGGTAATCAATCTTATAAGGCACGAAGTGAGCACACTTCGTCAATCTATCCACTATAACCCAAACAGAATCAAATCCTCTCGGGGATTTTGGCAAACCCGTAATGAAGTCCATAGATATACTCTCCCACTTCCAAGTCGGGATCTCTAGCGGAGTCAACTTACCACCAGGCCTCCCATGATCGGCCTTCACCCGCTTGCAAGTGTGACACTCAGCAACATATCGGGCTATATCTCCTTTCATACCATACCACCAGGCAATTTGCTTTAAGTCACGGTACATCTTCATAGATCCTGGATGGTAGGCAACGCTGGAACCATGAGCCTCACTGCAAATCATACTCTTAATGTCCCCAACAGCGGGAACGCAAAACCTGTCGCGGTACTTCAAAGTACCCGCATCATCAATAGAAAAATCTGGCAACTCTCCCTTCTCTGTCCTGGTAAAAAGGTGCAACAGATCCGGATCGTCCTTCTGATGTAGTCTAGTCAAAGAAATCCAGGACGGCTCTTCCACTGATAAGCTACTCTGCAAACTACAGCATCCCACTGAAATATCCATAAGGAGGAACTCCTCAACTAATCGATCGGCGGAGAGGTTAAAGATCTTTCCCGTCTTTCGGCTCAGGGCGTCGGCCACCACATTGTCCTTGCCCGGATGATACTGGATTTCTACGTCATAATCCGCCACATACTCAAGCCACCGCCGCTGACGCAGATTCAACTCTTTCTGCGTGAACACGTACTTCAGGCTCTTATGGTCAGTAAAAATCTTGCACTGAGCCCCATAAAGTAAGTGCCTCCACAACTTCAACGCATAGATAACCGCTGCAAACTCAAGGTCATGCGTAGGATAATTCCGCTCATGAGTTTTCAACTGCCTTGACCCATAAGCAATTACTTTTCCATCCTGCATTAATACGCATCCCAGACCTATATGCGAAGCATCCACATACACATCATAATCCATGCCCTCAGTAGGAAGGGTCAGAACGGGAGCAGTACACAATCTCCTCTTTAACTCCTAAAAAGCTTCTTCGCACTTCTCGCTCCAAACAAATGCCACATTCTTCTGAGTCAGCTTGGTCAACGGTGCGGCTAGAGAAGAGAAACCCTCCACGAATCTTCTGTAATAGCCAGCCAACCCTAAGAAACTTCTGATCTCCTTAGGAGTATTCAGCCTACTCCAATCCGTCACTGCTGCAATCTTTTCTGGGTCAACCGAGATCCCATCCTTGTTCACCACGTGGCCTAGAAAAGAAACCTGAGGCAACCAAAATTCGCACTTGCTCAACTTGGCGAATAACTTGTGGTTCCTCAACTCTGATAGGACCAAACGCAAATGCTGCTCGTGCTCCTCAGCACTGCGAGAATAAACCAACACGTCATCAATGAAGACCACAACGAACTTGTCTAGGAAATCCTTGAACACCCTGTTCATCATATCCATGAAGGCTGATGGTGCGTTGGTCAGACCAAACGACATCACCAAAAACTCAAAGTGCCCATGCCTCGACCTAAACGCAGTCCGTGGAATATCTGCCTCACGGATCCTGAGCTGATGATAGCCCGAACGAAGATCGATCTTGGAGAACACCGTGCTACCACGCAACTGGTCAAATAAATCATCGATCCTCGGCAGAGGGTACCTGTTCTTGATAGTGACCTTGTTCAACTCTCTATAGTCGATGCAAAGCCGCATCGACCCATCTTTCTTCTTTACGAACAAAACAGGAGCACCCCAAGGCGACGAACTCTGCCTGATAAAACCTTTAGCCAACAACTCATCTAACTGAATTCGCAACTCCTCTAACTCACGAGGGGCCATCCGGTACGGCGCCTTAGCAATAGGACGCGTACCCGGCTCCAAATCAATAACAAACTCCACATCCCGCTCAGGAGGGATACCAGGAAGATCATCAGGAAAAACATCGGTGAAACCACGAACAATAGGAATCTCCTCCAAGCGTGGCACGCTATCAACGGTTCCAACCACCAAGACTAAACAAACACAACAATCAGAAAGAAACAATCTCTGAACACATACCGCAGAGAGAACAGGAGAATCCTGACACGGATCAGCATACACGCTGCCGGGCTGACCGTCATTCCTGATGAAGTCCAAGCGCTTTCCCTTGCACTGAATGACCGCATCATACCGAGAGAGCCAGTCCATGCCCAAAATGACATCGAAGTCCTCTAGATCAATCATCTTCAGATCCGCCTTCGCAAGAAAATCCCCCAACAAAACCGGGCAATCCAAAATACCCAAATCTGACAACACAGATTCACCAGAGGGAAACTTGACACGGAAGGAATCCCGAACACGATCTAGAGACAACCGATGACGCTCCACAAAGGCTCTAGCCACGAACGAGTAGGTAGCGCCGGAGTCAAACAGAACACGCGCCCAGCGGTTCTTCACCTTAAATTTCCCTATAGGAACGCACAAAGCTAAGGAACTAGCACAACAGTACCGCAAATAATCTAGCAACTAAACTACCAGGCTAGAAAGAAAAACAACTAACTACTAACCTGAGATCACCTGGGTCGAAGTCTGAGCCTCCTCGGAAGAAATCACGTTCAGCTTCCCTTTTCCCTTGTCCACACGCAGAGGTGGAGGTAATGCCTGCAATGGAACTGCAGGAAAAGCTGACTGGACCTGAGGACACCTCGACTTAACGTGACCCTTCTGCCCACACTGATAGCAGACTCTATCCCTGGACCAATACTGGGCTGCATCATGCCCGGATCGCTTGCAAACTGAACAAGAGACATCTCTCCCAGGAGCACCCTGAAAAGCATGAACCTGCTCCTTCTTCTGAGCTGCCGCCTTCTTGAAACACCTCTCAACAGGATGGCCTGATCGGCCACAAAAACTGCACACCACCCTGCTCCTCTTTCCCGGAACAGCATCGGGTACCAGGGGTTTCTTCTCCTCTACCAACTTCCTCTTATCCTTCCTCAACTGCTGACCTCTGCTCTTCGCCGTCTCAATGGCCTCAACCTTAAGAGCAGCCTCTACAACTCCAGCATAAGTCACTGACCCATAAGCACTGGCCAACTGCTGCACCTCACTCCTCAAACCACCGAGAAATCGCTTAACTCAATCAGCCTCAACGCTGACCAATCCACGGGCAAAACGACTCAACTTACTAAACTCTATCTCATACTCACCCACCGTGAGCTGCCTTTGCTTTAGATGGAGGAAGTCGTTCATGAGGCGGTCACGCTCGACCGAGGGTAAGAACTTCCTCAACAGCATCTCCTTGAACACTTCCCAAGAGCATCCGGCTACCAGGCTCTCCTTCTCTCTCAGCCACCAACTCTTAGCCAAACCTTTAAGCTGATAGGCGGCTATCATCACCCTCTGATCATCTGAAATCCCTGAGTACGAGAACATCTCCTCCATGGAGATCAGCCAGTCGTCTATCACCATGAAATCTGGCTTCCCATCATAAGTGGGAGGGCTCAGCCTCTGAAACTGCGAGAGGAAGACCATCTCCGCTGGCACCACCACTGGAGGCCTCAAGGGTGCAGGAGGAGGAGGAACAGCTAACCCCCCTGCAGGAACTTGCGCACCCTGAGCCTGCCCTGCCACAACTGCCACCAAAGACTGAATCTGGGCTTGCACCTCCTCCAACTGCCTACCCATAGCTTTGCTACTCTGACGCAGACCCTCGATCACCGCATCGTTCTGAGCTCCAGAAGATTCACCCTCAGACAGGGGAGTCGATCGAGTCGCAGGACGCCTAGCCATCCTAAAAAAATCCATACAACGCAAATCAGATCCAAATCCCACGACGAGAACCGACTACCAGTACAGACAATACATATATAGATATAGACTTAAAGCTGCTAAACTTGCTCTGAGAGTTTATCATCTTCACAATAATTAGATGATATGCCCTAACCTAGGATGGTTAACCACCACCTCACTAACTCTTGTGCCTAGATCGGATGCATGAACTTATGTTAGTTTGAAAACTTATGTGTGTACATATGTCATCCTGCAAATCTTTAGCTCGGCGCGTTGTGCTTATGCAATGTTATGATATGCATGATTGTGCTATGCATTCTAAAAAAAAGGCCCTAATGCATGATATGAGCGGCGTACACATGAAAATGTTATGCATCCCATACTACATAACATTTCCATGCAACGAAAAAGAAACGTGCTAGTCGCAGTCATGTGGTGAGGTTATGCATCCCATACTACATAACCCTCACATGTAGCCCCTATGGTGGATCCATATACGAACACATATTATGCATCCCATACTACATAATATGCCCCGTATACTTCATGTTATGCTATGAGTGTAGTGTTCGTGCTTTTGCCAAGACGTGCTGATGACATATCGGTGTGTGAATGACATGATGCTGAACTACTAAAAGCATCCAAGGAAGGTTGTCCAACTAACTTGTCAAGCAACCTCCCTCTGATACCAACTGTCACAACCCGCATTTTCTCCGAATTAAGAATTATCAGAGTAAGAGAAAACACGCATCATGATGCCACGTCAAGCAGGGGATAACTGCTGACGCTCAGGCAAATCCAACTACAATCTTTATGCAAGAAAATCATGTGCTTAATGAATAGAAAATCAGTTATGTTTAGAGTCCGTATCCCTCGGCTCAGTGGATCATCTAGTCCACAAAAGAAAACTATATTTAAACGCTGCGGAAAAATACTTTAATTAGGTTTTACACCCTAAAGAGTGCATAAGGGTCCCAAGAGAACCACTCATGCTATGCAAGACACTACACTTAGTTTATATAATACATATAAGAAAACGGTTTTCGTACGTGATTTGGAAAATAGTGATTAAGTTTACAAAACATGCTGATCATGAGCTTCATTTATAATAATAATTATAGTTTAAAAATAACTAGCAACCTAGCATAAAACCTTCTCAAAGCAAGTAGACTATCTCCAGAAAAATAAATGGTAGCAGCAATAGTATATATCTAGTACAAGGTAAAAACTACTAGTGGGCGCCAACAACCTGACACGAACCCACCAGCACACATATATGTCTGTAAGAAAGTACTGAAAACAACCTCACAAACAAGGTAAACAGAACTCCAAGGTCCGGAAGTCCACCAACAACACCACCTCCAACTAGCCACCAGACTGGCTACAGCTCAGAACCTGGGGTATTCCAAAAGAAAACAGAATACCTCAGCAAGCTAAACAAAGAAAAACTGCATGAAAGAGTCAACCAAAGGATAGGGTAACAGAAAAAAAACATGCAGTAGAAAGAGTCACAACTGTCCACCACAGGACCACAAGAACTGCACAACGTGCAAAGAAACAGCAACAACCCAGCCCAGGAACCACATCCTGCAGGGCCTACTAGGCTACCAAGAGCCAGAATGCTGCAAACTACCAAAGAAGAAACTTCTAACACCCTAAACTGCGGGAAGTGATAGTAGCAAAACAACAACGAGGAACCGGATCGAAGGCAAACGCAGTCCCCCAATCCACCATGTCCAAGTCAAAAGCTCGAGGGTCAACACGTGAAAACACAAGGGACCTTCCACCCGACATGCCCAGCCCGTACCTGGAGCAAGAAATCCATGGGTGGCCTTGGCTATATCACACAACTCCACCCCCATAAAGAGCTACAACCAACACTACTATCCACGACCCACGATTCGGCCTTTAGGAAAATAAAGAAAACGGCCGACAAGGAAAACCCAGAAATACAACTGGAAATCCACTTGGAAATGAAATACAAGGTAAAGGAAGAGTGTTGAAATAAACCAACACGACTAGGCGTTGAGTGAAACGCACTCAGTGCCTACCTAAACTTTGGCGTTGAGTGAGCTAGCCTCACTCGCCGCCAAAATTATACCACTACCCACAAGCCCACTAAAGAATGCGGAGCTCGACGACAGTCGAACGACCAAGGCAGAAGATCCAGAACTCGAGTAGTTGCCTGCCACTTGAGTATCTAAACTCCCGCACTCGAAACCATCTAAATTCGCCTATCAACAGAAAATATACAAAGAGCACGATCAGTGACGCACGATCAGTGGTCGTGCGCACTCATCGGCTGATGATCGTGCGAAGCGAACCTGGAAATCCTGACAGAAAACCTAGCAACTACGCACGATCAGTGGTCGTGCGCACTGTTGTCAGCGCTCGTGCGATTGCCCGAGACAGAACTTTGGAAACTGAAATTTATACGCGCACGAATAGACGCACACGACCAGTGGTCGTGCGCCCTAAAGGTTGATGACCGTGCGCGGTCAACCTGCACCGTTTGGAATTTCCCGAATGACACCGGAACGCGCACACGACTCACGCCACTGTAGTAGCAGTAGACAACTATCACGTCGCACGCTACTACCGTTCAAACTATGCCTAACCATTCGAATAATATCTTAACGAAGGAAATTGGAAACCACACCCCCCCTCCTAACTCTCCCTCTCGGCTACAACCGAACCAGAGCAACAATCAAAAATAAAGGAAAACAACGGCTCCACGCCGACAATTTGGATTCCAAACATCACAACATAGGGGGGTTTCAGTAGGAAGAACTAAGCCCTATAGTTAGCAAAAAAAATGAGAACAGCAAGGCCTCTAACCTGGGCTAACCGGGATTTCAATTTCAGCAAATAAATCAAAGAAAACACTTGGCAAGGGCAAGAATACCACTTGCCTCAAATCTCAGCGAAGCTTTGGACTGCTTTCCTCCTCTTCGCACGGATCAAGACGGCCACAACACCTAGAACAAAGACTCGGCCATTAATGGCGGAAAACTTCCAAAACTGAAAAATTCCAATCCTTCCAAAACTCCACGAAAATCGAATTTCTTACCGCAGGAATAAAGGTCTCGACGAGAGCAATCCGAATCCACTCTCGGAATCGAATTCCGTCCACAAACGCTCCGGGAATCGGCGTCCGAAGGCAAGGCAGGCGGTTTCTCCGTTTCTCTCGTACAAGGGGCTGGCAGTTTTCTTACGGGGGAGAAGATGATGGCTTTTCTAATACTATATATATATATATATAATTATATAATTATATTATTAATTACAAAATTACATAAAGCACCAAATCGACGCGAAAACCGAACTACCTTGGAATTCGACGAAATTCGCACCGTAGCTAAATACCCACGCTACGAACGCAACGGCAAAGTCGAAATTAACTTTCGACGAACAGAACTCGAGTTACACCCAAACAAAGCCAAACACAAACATTCCCCCGAGAGGCCACACCGGGTCACCAAAACGACTCGGTTTGCTAGGGAGATCTTGCCAACAGGCTACCAAACAGGGCACTCAGTTCTAAGGAGCTAAACCGTACTCCACACATGGCACAAGCCACGAAAACGCGTCATCGTAACGCCAAACGAGAATAAAAATAATCGCTGAAAAAACGGGGCGTTACACTGGTCTATTTCAGAAGATTTCTGTGTTGGTTTTGCTTTTAGAACGGAACAGATTGCTGCTGAAAATTTGTTAGATTAGATCTCTGTTGATATTTGCTTTGATAATATGACTTAGGAGGACTGCATTGACTATATTTCCCAGATGGTCTAGAGGACTTGTAGGAAGTTGGCCTTTGAGATTGAGAACTACTTGAGGATGGCTTTTAAGTCATAAATACATTTCCTGAGGATTGAGAAATATTCCCTGAAGCACCTGCAACAGGAGAAGGAGGAGGAGGAGGTCCTCTCCAGTTCCTTTTAAGAGGAGGAGAGTATCTCCTGCTCTTCTTCCTAGCCTTTTGCTCATTTTTAGAGTACCACATCCATTTATGCATTCGTGGATATGGAGTAATATTATTCAAAATATAATAAGGTGTGTCTGTCGTAGGATTAGGCTTAGGAACATCCTTAGGAGGAACCTTTCTCTTCTTAGATTTTATCTTCTTGGAATTTGATTCATCAGAATAATCAGAATCAACAGAATCCTCATCATCATAAGATGATTCAGGAGGATTATCATACAATTCATCAAATTCTTTTAGAGCTTCTTTAGAAATTTGCTTCTCAGTCTGAGGCTGTTCTAGAATGGCTGGCTCTACAAAACTTTCAGTAACAATCTGATTCTCTTCTTCTTCTTCCATATCTACAAACATAATATCATCCAAGTCTGGCATAGGGGACTCAGCCCACCTATAGGGTGGAGGAGAGAAGGCCTTTGGCTCAGAAATAGAAACTAGCTCAAAAAAATCTTCAACAACTAATATTTCTGTAATCACAGGAACTGCAAAGCTTGCCCTTAGTTGATCTACAACTGCAGGACTTATAGGAGCATTATAACATACAATGTCCTTAGAGTAATCAACATCAAAACTTCGCAGAACATTTTTGTAAACTGAATTGAAAGAATCAAGTAAATAATCCAAGTCAGCTTTGGGATTAATAATGAAATCACCATCAGTTATAATTTCTGGAAAAACTGTTGGAGGAGGAGCTGGAGTAGAAACTATTGTTGTTGCTAGAACTGGAGCTGATAGAACTGGAGCTTCTTCATTTAACATCTCCCCCTGCCTAGTTTCAGAGGGTCCTGAAGCTAGGCCCCCAGAAGAAGGGACAGAATGGAGAGCAGCAATTTGAGTAGAGAGAGAAGTGATGGAGGTAGATAGAGGAGCAATAGCTTCAGCTATTAGCTGCTTAAGAGATGGAGTAATAAATATAAGAAGATCTTTGGCAATATCAAAGAAATTTAAATGTAAAGGTTCAGGAACAGAGGGAGTGTAAGAGGTGTGATGGCTACAATTAGAACATATAGAAAAAGCTTGAGGGAAATCTGTATGAAGGAATTCAGGGAATGTGGAGGTAGGGTTAGAAGGAATGTTGGATGGAATGATAGTAGATGTGGTTGGAATTATTGTTATGGTGATTTTCTGAGTGGGAGATTTACATGGGGAATAATGGATTGGAGAGTTTTGCTGATATGGTTGAGGAGACAACAGATTGAAGTTAAGCTGTAGAGATGTGGATGGAATGTCATCTAGATGAGTTTGAGGTGGAGATAGAGGAGGAATGAAATCAGTCATAATTTCATCCTCAGGGATGATGATTGTTGATTGTGGAGGTGATGGTGGTGGAAGTGGTGAAGTAGAAGGGATAAGTATTGATGGTTGTGGTTGTTGAGGAGGTGAAGGAATATCAGCTTGAATCCTAATGGAAGGGGTAATTTCTTCTGGACGTGGAGGAGTGGCTATAACTGCCCTTGTGTCCTCAAAAGTCCTGGAATAGGAGGAACCCCTGGATGTCTTAGGGATGGTCCTCTCCCATCTCCCAAACAAGGAAGATGTAAGCCTCTTGGAGGCATTAATGAATATGGTCTTGGAGACCAGTAATTCAGATGCCTTGGCCTGGAAGAAAATGCCTAATATCCTCCCAAAACACACCTCTTTCTTAGAATTCTTCTTTTTAATCAACTCAAACAGTAACTTTCCCCAATTTACTGCCTTATTATTTACTAGAGAAAACATCACTAAGAACTGGTGCCTGGTAATATAGTCATGGACTGTGTGTTTGCCCAGCAAAACCTTGCCAACAACATCAGCAAGGAATTTATACTCTGTAGATAAATTCTTTTTAAGTAGTTTATTAGGGTTTCCTTCAAAATGACCCATTTTGATCAGCATATTGTCATATTCAGAACTATTTTTTGCAATATCCTCTTCTCCATTTATCAAACCAAAAATCTCTGTTAAAATAACAGGGGTTTGGGTAACCTGATTGCCTGCAATGGTGCCAGTCATAGTGTCTATGTTTGGAGTAGTTGAAGTATAAACCCATTCCCTTATTTTAGTTGCTGGCAACTTGATCTTGGTGGTCATGATTTTCTTCAATTGCTGTTCTTCAAACAGCTGTAGAATGTCCATGAAAATCTGATCGGAATGACGAAAAGAATTGAAGTCAATGTCGAAGCTGGTGTTGTACTTCATGCTGGAGAGGGAAGTTACTGGAATTGCCTTTGTTGTCCTGCAAAAAGAAAGAGAGATCAAGTGCAAGAGATATAGAAAGCGTGGGAATGAGCTCGAAGAAAACCTAGTAATAAAGGTTTTCGGAATATGAAGCGGCAGACTCCGTCCGGCGAAAAGAAAACAAATTTTCGTTCTCAGTTCAACGAAAAATTTCATGAACAAATGATATCGTTGATCTCAGTTTGAAGAGGGGAAAATTTTTCATCATTCTCAGGTCGACGAATAATTTTCTGAAGAAAGATCGTCGATCTCAGCTCGTCAAAAATAACTTCACACAGAGAGTTCATCGATCTCAGGTCGATTAAATTTCTCAAGAATAGTTCTCAGATCGTCAATCTCCGTTCGACGAACTGTGACCAATTCTTCGACCTCAGACAGAAAATTAAATTAACCTTCTCCATTGATCATACCTAGCTGATTCAGAAAGAACAGATGTTTCTTCTCAACTAAACGTTTAGTGAAATGTCTGCTCTTTGGAAATCAGTAGAGATAAAGACAAGATTAATTTTCTTTTGTCCACACAATCTCTAATGAAATGATGTTTTACTTCTATATGCTTCGTCCTACTATGATGTACTGGATTTTGTATAATGGAAATTGCACTGGTACTATCACAAAATATAGTCTAATTATTTAGATTGTATCCATAATCTAGGAGTTGATTTTGAATCCACTATATTTATGAACAACAACTACCAGTTGCAATATATTCAGCTTCTGCAGTTGATGTGGACATAGATGTTTGTTTCTTACAAAACCAAGACACAAGCCTATCACCAAGGAACTGGCATGTTCCTGATGTGCTTTTCCTATCAACTCTACATCCAGCAAAGTCAGCATCTTAGAATCCAGTCAATTCAAATTCTGACTCAGTTGGATAAGAGAGTCCTAGATTTAGGCAACCCTTTATATATCTCAAAATTATTTTAAGTAAAATATAGTGAGATTCTTTAGGGTTCACCTGGAACCTAGCAAAAAGACATGTAGCAAATATTATGTCTGGCCTTCTAGATGTGAGATACAACAAGGACCCAACAATATCCCTATATGTTTTTTGATCAACTACCTTGCCATGTTCATCAGAATCAATCACAGCATTGGAAGCCATGGGTGTTTTCTTGGGTGAGGCTTCAGTCATCCCAAATCTTTTAACTAATTTCTTAGCATATTTGAATTGGGAAATGAAAATGCCATCATGGGATTGCTTCACTTGGAGACCAAGGAAGTAAGAAAGCTCACCCATACTACGCATCTCAAACTTGGAATGCATCGGGTCAGAAAACCTTTTGCATAGTTTGGAGTCAGTAGAGCCAAAAATGATATCATCTACATATATTTGTACTAACAATATGTTATTTTTATGATGCCTAGTAAATAAAGTACTATCTACAATGCCCCTACTGAACTTATGCTCTAAAAGAAATCTAGCTAGGGTCTCATACCAAGCTCTTGGAGCTTGCTTTAAACCATAGAGAGCTTTATGCAATTTGAAAACAAAAGTGGGATGAGTTGGAGAAATTAAACATCGTGGTTGTTCAACATTTGCTTCCTCTTTGAGTTCACCATTCAAGAAGGCACTCTTGACATCCATTTGGTAGACCTTGAACTTTTTGTAGGCTGTATATGCAAGAAAAATTTTGATAGCCTCCAGTCTTGCAACAGGTGCAAAGGTTTGATCATAGTCAATTCCTTCTTCCTGTCTGTATCCTTATGCTACTAGCCTTGCTTTATTCCTGATGTTGGCTCCTTTAGCATCCAATTTATTTTTGAATACCCACTTAGTTCCAATGACTTGTGAGTCTTTGGGTCTCGGAACTAAGTCCCAAACTCTATATCTCTCAAACTGATTGAGCTCCTCTTACATTGCAGTAATCCAGTGCAGATCTTGCTCTGCATCTTCTATGGATTGAGGCTCAAGTTGAGATATGAAGCAAGCATGAATCAAATTTTTGTTGAGTTGATGCCTTGTTTGCACACCAACAGATATGTCTCCAATCACTTGAGATACAGAGTGATCTCTAAGTGTGAATAGATCAGTTGGAGGAGTTTGTTCAACAACAGCTTTGGGAATTAATTTCTCTTGTAGAATTATATTTGCTGTTGAAGGTTCAACAATTATATCACTGATTTCTTCTTCACAATCTTCATTAATGTGTGGAGAAGGATGTGATTCAGCCTCATTGGTGAGGTTCAGATCATCCAATTTCTCATACAGTTTGGGTACCTGCAATAAGTAACTGGTAGAAGAATCCTTCTCCTTTTAAATCATGATAGCTTCATCAAAAGAAATTTGAACAGATTCTTCTATTCTCAAAGTAGATTTATTAAATACCCTATAAGGCATGCTGACTTGGGAATATCCAAAAAAATTTCCCATTACAGCTTTAGCCTCAAATTTTCTAAGGTATTTCTTATTATTATTATGAATGTAACATACACAACCAAAGATTCTTAAATAGTCTATTTTAGGTTGCTTCCCTTTGAGTAATTCATAGGGAGTCTTGCTCTTAAGTTTATGTATCAAACTTTTGTTCAGGATATAATTTGCTGTGCTTACAGCCTCTGCCCAAAAGGATAGGGGCATGTGAGCATCTGCAAGCAATGTTCCTACAGCTTCAATCAGGGTTCTATTTTTCCTTTTTGCTACCCCATTTTGTTGACGAGTTCTAGGAGCAGAGAAGCAATGTCTAATTTCCTACCATCTCACAAAATTCTTGTATAGGAAGAGATTCAAACTCAGTACCATGATAAATTCTGATCAATGTAACTGGAGTAGAATACTCAATCTTTATGCTCTTAAGAAAATCTGTAAGAACTTTAAAGTTATCTGACTTGTTTCTCAAGAAGAACACCCAAGTGAACCTAGAGAAGTCATCTACAATGACTAAGGTATAAGATTTCCCTCCCAAGCTCTGTATAATAATGGGTCCAAATAGATCCATGTGTAGCAAAAACAGAATACTGGGTGAATCACTATTATTAATAGATTTAAAACTATTTTTGGTTTGCTTGCCTAATTGACAAGCCATGTAAAGGCTTTCCTTCTTGTAGGGGCAAGAAGGAAATCCTCTAACAAGGTTATCCCTAGAGAGTTTAGCAATATTTTTAAGAATTACATGTCCTAATCTTTTGTGCCAAAGTTCATTATTGTTACTAATTTGTTAAATAGACAAATTTCTGACCTAGCAGATTTGAAATTTACTACATAGATGTTTCCTTGCCTAAGGCCAGTTAAGACAGTTTTATTATCTACAGAAGAAATAATACAAGAAGTTTGATTAAATGATACTTGATAACCATCATCAGATATTTGGCTTATGGATATCAGGTTATGTTTGAGACCATTTACATATGCTACTTTCCTGAAAGTGATAGCTCCAAATTGACAATCTCATTGCCTTCAGTTTGGCCATAGTTGGAGTCACCAAATATCACCTTTGGACCAAGCTTGGACTTGTAGTTTGTTATGTTGTCCTTGTTGCCTGTCATATGCTTTGAACATCCACTATCCAGGTACCACTATTCCTCTGTGGTAGGATAGTCTTTCACCTGCAAATAGAAAAATTATGTGTTCTTGACCCAGGTAACCTTGGGTCCTTGATTCTTTTCAAATTTAAAGCTAGAAATATAAGAGCAATCAGGTTGGTTCTTCTATCCTAAAGGGTGAAATTTCCTAGGTGGAATTATCCATTGGGTAAATGGGTTAACAGATTCTTTTGAATGATTAAATGTTCTGAAATAATTTGAATTTCTATTAAGCTGAACTAGGATTGATGAATTCTGATAAGTTTGTCGAACTGAGTTGGACAAATAGGGATGAGTTCGTCGAACTCTGCTCAGAGAATGGAAATATTCCTTCTATGTGCCCCAAAATCGTCGATCTCGGCTCGGCGAACCATATTGATTACGTCAATCGCTATTCAAAGAATAATTATAATAGAATTCTGCGTTCGGAGTTCGTCGACTTGAGATCGACGAACTGTACACATATCGTCGATCTGAGTTCGATGAAATCTGTTGAACATTGTTATGATTAAGATTTCTCTTATTCTTTCTCTATTTCTTAGGTTTCTGTTTTAATTAAGTTAGTTCATTATTTTCATCTACTTTTTCTTTTCCCTTTTCTGATATGAATTTAATGTATGTAGAAAAAATGTTATTCTGAATTAAATGAGGTTGGCTTGATGAAGCACCTAAGCCCAGCTTGCCATTAAGATTGGCATTTACTGTGTTTTTGATGTTCATCAATTTGATGCTTCTCCAATTAAGGGATTCTTCAAATTGCTTAGCCTCATTTAGTTTAATTTTTAAAGAATTAATCGGTTCAGAAGCTGTAACTAGTTTATCTTTTAATTCAATGTTTTCAGATAACAAATTTTCATGTTCATTTAGCTTATCTCTGAGAAGTTGGATTTTTTTTCTCAGATTTGATTAGTTAATTACATAATAAATTAAATTCTGTTTTGAAATAATCAGAATTAAAATCAAATGAGGATATTACCTGATCCTCTTCAGATTCATGGTCTTAATTTTCTGAATTTTCAGCTTCTAATAAGCTGTTTGATGCATTGATAGCCATCAAGCAAACTTCTTTTTCTTTAACTTCTTCCTCATCTTAACTGGAGCTGTTAGATGAAGATTCTTCTTCTATCTCACTCCAGGTTTCTGCAACAAAACCTTTCTCCTTCCTTTTATGCTTGCTTGAGGAGGGCTTGCTGTACTTCTTTCTAGAATCCTTATCTCTTCTTTTCTCCTAAATCTGATTCTCTGGACACTCAGGAAGAATGTGTCCAGGTTTTCTGGAACCAAAGTAGACAATTTCCTTGGTAGGTGTTTTGTCATATTTTAATCTGTAATCTTGTCTGGATGACTTCCATTTGAAATTTTTTCTGGCCATCTTATAAAATCTCTTGGCCAGTAAGCTTATGAGCTCATCATTTGCTGGTGGAGCTTCTGGTCCATCAGATGCTTTGAAAGCAATGTTTTGCTCCTTCCTTCCTAATGAGGAGGTCTTTTGCTTAGCTGCTTCTCTTGTCATTATAAGCTGCTCATAAGATTTGAGCTTGCCTAGAAGAGCCTCAGTAGATATCTCATTCAGGCTTCTGGCCTCCTTTAATGGCCAAATCCTGGAGTCCCATGTGTTTGGGAAGCATATAAGAATCTTGTCATTTATCTCAGTTAGTGAGATGTTTTTATCCAGGTCCTTCAGCTCATTGAAAATTAAGCTGCGTTTGTTGTAAATGTCAGTTACTGACTCCGATTCATCTTTCTGGAAATTTTCATATTAAGAGATGAGATGGGATCTTCTGTCCTTTCTCTTATCAGCTAATCCTATAACCATTTGGTTTTGAGAGTCCCAAATAGCTTTTGCTGAAGTGCACTAAACCACTTTCTGGAATATGTCATCTGACAGAGTTTGTGCAAAAATGTTTATGGCCCTTGCATCAGCAACCTTTTCCTTCTTTTGAGCATCAGTCCACTCAAGTGGTGGGACTGCATTTGTGCTTGTTGAAGTAGTAGCCTCTTGAGTTGGAGGACCTGTCAAAATGGAGTTGTAGATATCTTCATCAATAAAGTTCATATATAATATGATTCTTGTCTTCCAGATTGCAAACTTATTCAGATTATAGCCTAGAGGTCTGGTGCTTGAATATTCTTTATTTTGTGCCACGATATATGAGAGACACTAGAGATATTAAGATCTATCAAAGGAACTTTTGGTTCAGGTATTAGCCTGTGAAACCAAATAAAACACACCCTCTGATACCAATTGAAAGTGAGGGGATAGATCTGACTAACTTTAGAGGGGGGGTGAATAGAGTATTTTAAAAACTTGATTAGTTTTTATAGTGGAATTAAAATAAGTGATAGTAGTATATATATATAAAGAGAGGTAAGAAAAGGAAACTATCACAGCACCGCAGAAATAAAGAAAGGAACAACAAGATGACACAATAAAATTATAGTGGTTCCCCAAAACTGGGTACATCCACTCTTCTACCACCCTAGTAGGAATCCACTAACAGGTTTTTGATCAGGTGCTCTGCCACCACAGGTTTTTTCTCAGGTGCCCTGTCACCACAAAACCTATTTCAAGGGAGATCTCACAACCCTTTAGGCTTTTGATCAGGTGCACAAAAACCAAATCAAGTCTTTTGATAGGGAGACTTGTCAACCAGGTGATAACTTTTGAAGGGAGTTAGAAACACTTTTTACTGTGGGAAATGAAAAGTGATGTTGTCTTGTCTTTCTCAAAAAACTGAGAAGACTTACTGGATATTATTGTCAAAGCTCCCCCTCAGATGAAGAATTAGAAGCTCCAACAGCCAGGGAAGAATTTCTAAGTCTCTTAGCCAAGAGAGTTTACAAGATGGGCAAGAGGGATTTCAGAAGAAAGTCATCTAGACAAGATGACAAGCCAAGGTATGATAAGACATCGACTAAAGAAGTTATTTGCTTTGATTGCAAGAAGACAGGACACTTCATCTCAGAGTGTCCAGAGAACCAAAAGAAGGATAGAAGAGGAGAAAAGGAACCCAAGAAGAAGCACTACATCAAGCCCTCCTCCATAAAGCATAAAAGGAAGGAGAAAGGCTTTGTTGCTGAAACTTGGAGTGAAACTGATGTTGAATCTTCATCTTTGAACTCCAGTGAAGATAAAGAGAAAACAAAGGCAAAAAAAGTGTGTCTGATGGCCATCAATGCATCAGAAAGCTATTTAGAAGCAGAAGATGACAAGTGAGAGGGTGAAGACTCTAAATCTGATGAAGATCAGGTACTGTCTTCTTTTGACTTCAATTCAGATAATTTTAGAACTGAATTTAAATCTTTATGTATTGATTTAATTAACTCTAAAAAAGAAATTAAACAACTTAGAGAAAAACTAATAGAACAAAAAAAATTTCATTTCAGAAGACATTAAATTAAAAGATGAATTAACTCTAGATAATGAACAAATCATCTCATTAAAAACTGAATTAACTGAGGCTAGACCACTTGAAGAATCCCTAAATGGGAGAAGCATCAAGTTGATGGATATCACAAGCACAGTGAATACCAAACTGAATGGCAAGCTTGACTTAGGTGCTTCATCAAGCCAACCCCTATTAATTCAGAAAAATATTCTAACAACTCCAATTAAATTTATTTCTGAAAAAACGCAAGAAGAAGATAGATAATCACAATGTTAACCAAGCAGAATTAAAATAAAAGAAAAAGAAAAAGAATAAGAATAAGAAAAAGCCTAACTATAACAATGTTCAGTAGATTTCGTCGAACTCAAATCGACGAAATGTGTACGGTTCGTCGAACTCAAGTCGACGAACTTCGAACTCAAACTTTTATTATAATTATTCTCTGAACTGCGATCGACGAAACCAGTATGGTTCGTCGACCCTGAGATCGATGATATTGTGGCCCAGAAAATGAATATTTTCATTCTCTTAGTGGAGTTCGACGAACTCATTCCCATTCGTCGACCTCAGATCGACGAACTTACCAGAATTCGTCGACCCTAGTTCATAATAACAGAAACTTTATTTTTAACAGACCATTTAATCAATCAAGTGATTATGTTAATCCATTTACCTTGTGGATAATTCCACCTAGAAGATTTCACCCCCTAGGTTATAAAAATTAACCACAATACTCTTACATTTCCAATTTTAATTATGTAAATAAATAAGGACCCAAGGTGACTTGGGTCAAGAATAGCTAATCTATTTTATTGCAAGTGAAAGACTATCCCACCACAGAGCAACAATGGTATCTGGATAGTGGCTGTTCAAAGCATATGACTGGCAGCAAGGACAACTTAATCAACTATTAGTCAAAGCTAGTACCCAAAGTAATATTTGGTGACTCTAATTGTGGCCAGACTGAAGGATATGGGAAGGTCAAAATTAGAGCAGTCACCTTCAGGAAGGTAGCTTATGTAAGTGGACTGAAGCACAACCTTATATCCATAAGTCATTTATGTGATGAAAGGTTTCATGTATCATTTAACAAAACTTCCTGTATTATTACTTTTGTAGATAACAAAGTAGTGTTAACTGGTACTAGAGTAGGTAATATCAATGTAGATAACTTTTGGTCTGCTAAAACTTAAATATGCCTATTTAATCAAAATAGTAATAATAATGAACTTTGGCATAGGAGATTAGGTCATGTTAATCTAAAAAATATTGTTAAACTCTCTAGGGACAACCTTGTTAGAGGATTGTCTTCTTGCCCCTACAAGAAGGAAAGCCTTTGCAGGCTTGTCAATTATGCAAGCAAACTAAAATAGTTTTAAGTCACTTAATACTAGTGATTCACCTAGGATTCTGTATTTGCTTCATATGGATCTTTTTGGTCTTATTGCTATACAGAGCCTAAGAGGGAAGTCTTATATCTTAGTGATAGTTGATGACTTCTCTAGGTTCACTTGGGTGTTCTTCTTGATAAATAAGTCAGATAACTTTATGGTTCTTACATATTTTCTTAAGAGCATAAGGATTGATTACTCTACTCCAGTTGTATTGATCAGAAATGATCATGGTACTGAGTTTCAGTCTCTTCCCATGCAAAAAGTCTGTGAGAAGGAAGGTATCAGGTACTATTTCTTTGCTCCTAGAACTCCTCCACAAAATGGGGAAGCTGAAATGAAAAATAAAACACTCATTGAAGATGCAGGCACATTACTTGCAGATGCTCACTTGCCCCTATCCTTTTGGGCAGAAGCTGTGAGAACAGCAAACTATGCACAAAATAGAAGTTTTATTCATAAGCTTCAGGGAAAGACCACCTATGAACTACCCAAAGGGAAGAAACCTAAAGTAGATTATTTTAGAGTCTTTGGTTGTGTCTGTTACATTTATAATAACAACAAGAAACACATTAAAAAGTTTGAAGCCAAGGCTGAAATAGGAATTTTTCTTGGATATTCCCAAGTAAGCAAGGCTTATAGGGCATATAATAAATCATCTATGAAAATGGAAGAGTCTATTCATATTTCTTTAAATGAATAACATGTTTTACAAGGAGAAGATCCCTTCTACTAGTGAGACTTTATAGGGACCACATCTGTGTGAGAAGTTGGATGAATTGACCCTAACAAATGAGGTTGTTACACATCCTTCTCCACATGTTTTTGAAGAAAGTGAAGATGATGTCACTGAATACAGTGAATGTAACACCCCTATCCGTTACATAACATATATTAGTAGGTCCGGCCGGGGCCCGATGCCATATACAATGGACAAACCGAAGAGTTACTCATTGAAACCATTCTTCCAATCATAACATCCTACACAGAGCATCTAGCGGAAGCAATTTATTAAGTTGCAAAAAATAAGGACCCAACCACAAGCATGAATGTCCACTATCGAATCCAAGCAGGAATGAAATTACAAAGTACACAAAGTACCGACCTTATGGCCTTACAGGAGTTCACTAAATTTAAAATAGTGTCTTCCATACTTTGGCTCGCAGGCCTGTCACACATGAGTTAAACAAGTAAAAAAACAAGGCCTTCAAGGTCCGACTCAGCAACAAGGGCTTTGGCCTGCTATTTGCCACTCGGCTCCGCAACACCTGCAAGCATAATTCACTACAACAGTGGCAAACAAGAGTAACGGTAAACTAAAGATGACTAAATTTTAACAATCCCGCCCCCAAACTCGGGGCTACGATGCTCCTTCCCTGCACTTATTAACATAATAAGTATTATAGTCAATAATCACAACATCATAGGTGCAGGCACACACGGACGCACACCTTGTGCTCTTAGGGCACTTACACGGTGAACCTGGTCAAAACCGCAGTCTCACCACCGTCCCTTAGACAGCAATACTCATGAGCATTTTAGTCTTTCTAGCCTAAGCTTAAGACCCTCCATCTATGCCAACTGTAAGTGCCAGGTACTTTAGGTCTCTTTAACCGAACGACACGGAGCGGGTACGGTTCCACCTAACCCTTTGCTCGCACCGCAACGTCAATTTAGGCCATATGTGCGGGTCAAGCTTCCCCGAGTCCTAAAACAATCAAACATGAACATAACCCAGTTATGTTCAGGGCTGGCTCCCAGGCCACCAAGTCTGCAGAAATGTGTTTCTGCCCAGTTTTCCGGGTGCACCTTGGAGTTAATCTCCAAGACTCCCAGCCATACACCATGCCTATGTCCATATCTTGATTTCGGACTCTACATATAACAAAGCGGGGACTATTCATGTCTACCCAAAGGAACGCCTCACATTCACCGCATACTCGCGAGAGCGGGCTTCCTATGCAGAAAGAAAGATGACTTCACATGTCCAAGATGAGAATCATTACCCTTGGGTTTCCCTTTGGCGTCATGGAAATCTATACAGATGAAAAGCACCGTATCGACCTCGCCTTCGTAGATCTGGACTTGGATCGAGAATCGGAGCTCCGAAGCTCCACTGTAGGCCGGATCTCACTTCCTTCTCCTTCCTTACTCTCCCCTATCTCTAGAACTTTAGAAAGAGAAAACCCAAATAGAATGTGGGTTTCTAAGCCTTATTCCCGGGTATATCCCAGAAAGAACAGCCCTGAACCGTTGGATCCCAAAATAAGGAAACGGACGGCCATGATTTGTACTTACAATCTAAAACCTGGGCTGAACACGGCTTGCGACACGCCCGTATCTAAGGCCGTGTGCCTCATTCGATGTTGAAACCGTCACATCCTGAAAAGAACACGGGCTCTCGACACGCCCGTGTCAAGTTTGACACGCCCGTGTTATCAAGTACACGCCCGTGTAACTAGGCATGTTCCTCCATTGACACAGGTCAAGCACCAACTCAAGGAGAACACGGGTATTCAACAAGCCCGTATCGAATTTGACACGCCCATTTCGAACCCAAACACACCTTGGCTCAGGCCTTGTCTCTCCCCCGACACAACTCAGCTAACAACCCGAGTTGGACACGGTCTGGGACACGCCCGTGTCTTAGGCCGTGTTCGTTGTTCGATGATCGTCGACTGAAATTTCATCGACCACACAGCCATCGTCAAACCCGAGCACGACACGCCCCTGGGACACGCCCGTGTCCTAGGCCGTGTGACCTCTACCAAGTCCCATACTTGGCTAAAAACACCACCCGTCCCTCTTTTGAGTTTCGGGGCGTTACAGCTCTCTCCCTCTTAAAAGAATTTCGTCCTCGAAATTACCGAAAGGAAAAGATACACAAAACTAAAAGCAGTACCTGAGTTGAATAACTCTGGGTACTCCTCAAGCATAGTCTGCTCCCGCTCCCATGAGAGCTCATCCCGACCGCAATTGTCCCAACGGACCTTGACCATCATGATCTCCTTGTTACCAAGTCTCTTGACTTTAGAGTCCTCAATAGGAACGGGGTTGACCCTTGTCGCCAACCCTTCGTCCACCTATACTTGATAAATCGTGATCACCTGTGAAGGATCTTGCATGGCCTTCCTCAACGTTGATATGTGGAATACGTCGTGTATACCACTCAACTCCCTAGATAGCTTTAGACGATAAGCCGCTTCACCAATCTGCTCCAGGATCTCAAATGGTCCAAGGTACCTCGGGCTCAGCTTCTTCAAGGGTCGTACCCGTGAAACACCCTTGAATGGCTTTATCTTCAAATATACCCAGTCGCCAACAATGAACTCCACGTTTCGATGCATGGCATTATAGTATTTGGCCTGTCTATCCTGAGCGATCAGCAAACGCTCTAAAATGGTTCTTACCAATGAAGTGGCGCTTTCCACCTCTTGCTTTTTGTACAACCTTGCCTTACCTATTTCTAACCACGACAATGGTGTGCGATATTTTCTACCATATAGGGCCTCAAAGGGCGATATTTGTATGCTCTCTTGGAAGCTGTTGTTGTACGCAAACTCCACCAAATACAGATGGTCTTCCCACTACTTTCCGAAATCCAGGACGCACATGCAAAATATGTCTTCCATCGTCCAGTTGACCCTCTCGGTCTGACCATCCGTCTGCGGATGAAAGGTTGTACTGAACCTCAACTAGTTCCCAGCATTTGCTGCACCAACCTCCAGTCATTGGACGTAAACCACCCATCTCTATCACTCACGATGTTGTGGGGCACACCGTACAGTCGTACAATGTTATCCACATTAAGCTTTGCATATTTCTCCACCGAATCATACTTATTATTCGAAATGAAATGCAACACCTTTGTCAACCGATCTACGATCACCCAGATGGCGTCGTTTCCCTTCTACGACCTTTGCAATCCATGCACAAAGTCCATTGAGATATCGTCGAACTTCCACTCCAGAATAGGCAAAGACTTCAAGAAACCCCCAGGCTTCTGACACTCTGCCTTCACTAAGGCGCAAGTCTGACACTTTGCTATATATAATGCCACATCCTTCTTGAGTCCTGGCCACCAGAACAACTTCTTCAGATCTCGGTACATCTTTGTGCTCCCTGGGTGAATCGAGTACTTGGTATTATGAGCCTCGTACATCAACTCTACCCATAAATTACCCATATTTGGAACGCACAAATGATGATGCATATTTTAACTTAATTTTTTAGGATAAAAATATATTATTTTCATTTTAAAATCTCTTTCTTTATGTATTTTTAGGTTTCTTTTTATGTAAATAATATAACTAATGTTTATTTTCTATTTTTGCAGGTTTTCAGAAGTTTTCAGCAAAAAAACACCTAACACGCCCCCCTGATACGCCCTCCCTGGGCATGTCACAGGGTGTGTAGCCTGATCCCGAGGTTGATAGCTGCAAGATGGAATTTCCCGCACAAAATCCTTTGTTACGCCCCCCTGACACGCCCTCCCTGGGCATATCACAGGGCATGTCACCCTCATCCTGAAGCCTGCCATCACATTCAATGCTTCCCTTGCTACTGCATGCAAATAGTACTATCACGCCCCATGACATGCCCTCCCTAGGGGTGTCACAAGGCGTGACCCGCATTTTTCTGACGCCTGATGGACTTGTGACCGCTGATTTTGACATGACATGCCTGTCATGCCCCCCTACACGGGCATGACCTAGGGCGTGACCACCATTATACCGAAGCAATCATCATTCCCGCCATAATCAAGCGTATAACACCTCCCCTGTAAAGACCATATAATATGGGTCCGGCCGGGGCCCCACAACATACGAACACCACAACTTTAGTATTAAAAGATGATATGAAACTACCCAAACTCAAAACTCCAGACATACACAGCGGAAACAGAACAAACCGACAGAAGTTATCCACTAACAATAGAGTATCAAATGGCCTTAAGGCCTTACACGGCCTTCGACACGGCTCCTGACACGGCCTTCGACACGGCCGTGTCTCGCTCTACACGGCCGTGTCGTGACCCGTGTCACGGCACCCGCTTTCAACATTTTCAGTCAGAGAAGTACACGGCCTCTGACACGGCCCATGACACGCCCGTGTCACCTGGGACACGGCCGTGTCCGGACCCGTGTCATGCCCCGTGTGCAATACCTCAGAAAAGTTCGAAACGACCCGATGCTACACGGCTTGGGACACGGCCGTTTGCCTGGCCGTGTTCCATACCCGACTATCGTCGACCTTAACATGGTCGACCACACGGCCAGCTCGACGACCGAGCTCGACACAGCCGACACGGCCTCCGACACGGCCGTGTCGGGACCCGTGTCACCTGCTCCAAAAAAACTGTCTTGACCAAAAGCGATCCCCGTCGCTCCTACAACATTTTGGGGCGTTACAATTCCCCCCCCCCCCCCCCTTAAAAGAATTTGTCCCAAAATTTAAAACATGGAAAGAACACAAATTCTAAACGATACCTGAGGAGAAAAGCTCGGGGTACTCCTCCAGCATGGCCTGCTCTCGCTCCCATGAGAGCTCCTCGCAGCCACAATTGTCCCAACGGACCTTTACGAGTCGGACCTCCTTGTTCCGCAGTTTCCGAACCTCCGAATCTTCTATCCCGACAGGACGTACTCGCGTCTTCAAGTCTTCCTCTACCGGCACCGCCGCCGGTTCAATCACCACGCTGGCCTCTAACAAGGCTTTCCTCAAGACGGAGACGTGAAAAACGTCATGCAAACTGCTCAGCTCCGTGGACAACGCCAACCGATACGCCGCCTCTCCCACTCGCTCGATGACCTTGAATGGTCCCAAAAATCTCGGACTCAGCTTCTTGAGTCGGCAAACTCGTGAAATGCCTTTGAACGGCTTGATCTTAAGATACACCCAGTCGCCCACTGCGAATTCCACATATCGGTGGCGAGCATTGAAATACTTCGACTGCCGATCTTGATCTACCTTCATGCGCTCTTGGATGGTCCGCACTATCTCACTAGCATCGGCTACCACTTCTTTCCCCAAAAGCTTTGTGTCTCCCGCCTCTGTCCAAGACATTGGTGTTCGACACCGCCTCCCATACAGAGCTTCGTATGGCGCCATCTTGATACTTGCTTGGTAACTATTGTTATAAGCAAACTCCACCATGAAGAGGTGATCCTCCCACTTCTTGCCGAAGTCGAGAGTACACATCCTTAGCATATCCTCCATAGTACGGTTCGTTCTCTCAGTTTGCCCATCGGTCTGAGGATGAAAGGTCGTACTGAACCTTAATTTTGTGCCCAAGCTCTTCTGCACCAACCGCCAATCCTTCAACGTGAAACGCCCATCCCGGTCACTGACTATACTCTTCGGAATCCCATGAAGTCGCACAATATTGCGGATGTACAACTCCACCAACTTTTCCACACCGTCCACCTTCCGGTTTGGGATGAAATGTGCCACTTTGGTCAAGCGGTCTACAATCACCCAAATGGCATCATTGCCTTGCTGCGATTTAGGCAACCCATGCACAAAATCCATGGAGATGTCCTCAAATTTCCATTCGTGGATTGGAAGAGGCTTCAAGAACCCGCCCGGCTTCTGACACTCGGCCTTCACTAAGGCACAAGTTTGGCACCGACTCACACACAAAGCTACATCCCGCTTCATCCCAGGCCACCAATAGGACTTCTTCAAATCCAAGTACATCTTTGTACCACCCGGGTGAACGGAGTACTTAGTGAAGTGGGCCTCATACATCAACTCCTCGTGGAGCTTGCCAAACTGCGGTACACAAATCCTTCCGCCCTTCCTCAGAACCCCATCAACTATCTTCCAGGCGCTACCCTCACCCTTAAGAGCTTCCTCCACGAAGGGTTGGAACTCCTCATCCACACGGGTCGCTTCCCGAATACGATCGCATAAGTCATTCTGCATCTCAATCCAGTTTAGCCGAGCCACGCTAGACTCGCCTCTTGCCACACATTCCAAACCAAGGGACTCCCAGTCCCGCCTTAACCGCTCATCGTGAGCTTCAATCCAATTTCCTTGCCCCGAGTATTTCCTACTCAAAGCATCCGCCACCACATTGGCTTTTCCTGGCGTGTACTGAATCGCCACCTCGTAGTCCCCAAGGAACTCGACCCACCTGCGCTGCCACATATTTAGGTCCTTCTGATCCAGGAGATACTTCAGGCTCTTATGGTCCGTGAAGATCTCCACCTTCGCACCGTAAACGTAGTGCCTCTACAGCTTCAAAGCAAAAATTACCGCCGCCAATTCCAGATCATGGACGAGGTAATTTCTCTCATGAGCCTTCAGCTGCCTTGACCCAAAAGCTATCACACTGCCATGCTGCACCAACACGCACCCTAAACCGCATCCGGATGCGTCGCTGAAAATCTGAAATCCTTCGGTCCCCTTTGGTAGACTTAGGATCGGTGCCATCATCAGCCTCTCCTTCAGGGTTTCAAACGCCTGACTTCACTCTTGAGTCCACACGAACTTCTGATCCTTGTGAGTTAGCGAAGTGAGGGGTAGAGCTATCCACGAAAAGTTTCCCACAAACCTTCGGTAGTACCCGGCTAGTCCAAGAAAGCTCCGGACTTCTGCCACAGTCCTCAAAACTGGCCAATCTCTGATGGCTTCCACTTTCGTTGGATCTACCGCCACCCCATCCCCACTAATCACATGGCCTAAAAACGCCACCTTCTCCAACCAAAACTCGCACTTAGAGAACTTCGTGTAGAGCTGGTTCTCTCTCAATACTTGCAACACTGTCCTCAAGTGCACCTCGTGCTCCGCTTCCGACTTGGAATACACCAAAATGTCATCGATAAAAACGACGACGAACCTGTCCAAGTATTCGCAAAACACTCGGTTCATCAAGTCCATGAACACGGACGGCGCGTTCGTCAACCCGAACGGCATCACCGAGAACTCAAAATGACCATATCTCGTACCAAACGCTGTCTTGGGTATGTCTTATTCACGAATCCGCAACTGATAATATCCGGACTTCAAGTCCAACTTGGAGTTCACCACCGACCCCACCAACTGGTCGAAGAGATCGTCTATCCGAGGAATCAGATACTTATTCTTGATTGTCAATTTGTTTAACTCTCGGTAGTCTATGCACAAACACATACTACCATCCTTTTTCTTTACAAATAACACCGGCGCACTCCACGGTGAAGAGCTGGGCCTGATATACCCTTGCTCCAAAAGCTCCTGCAACTGAACCTTGAGCTCGGCCAACTCCTTTGGTGCCATCCTAAATGGTGGACGCGACACCGGTCTAGCCTCGGGCACTAACTCGATGGAGAAATCAATCTCCCGCCGAGGAGGTGCTCCCGGTAGCTCCTCGGGAAAAACATCTCCAAACTCTTCCACCACGGGCACTTCCCCAAGAGATAGCCTGGAAAGGCTAACCTCCAACAACGCTACTAGAGCTACACCTCCCTGGTTAACAGCTCGCACTAGTTGAAGTGCCAAAACTAGGGAACAAGCCACTCCATGCAGGCCCTCAAACTTGACTTCCGCTTGCCCCACGCCCCTCAAGGTTACCACCTTGGACAAGCAGTCGATACTGGCACGCTGCTCCGCTAGCCAGTCCATCCCCAAGATCACATCGAACTCGGACAATGGCAAGATCGCCGCTACCAACACGAAGTCGACCCCCTCAAGACTCCAAAAAATCCGGCCTCTAGCCCTGGTAGTCATAGATGACCCATTGGGCATGCGCACCTTCAACTCTGAGTCCGTTGAGAAGGACTCAACTCCAATCCTCCGGATGAAATTTTCCGCAAGGAAGGAGTGCGACGTTCCCGTATCGAAAAGTACCCTAGCGGGGTACCCTGATACCACTACAAAGCCTACACACATGCAACAAACATAAAAAGGCTTGAAAGGAAGAAATCTAAGGTGCAGGTTGAATTCTCGTACCTGTCACCACATCGGGTTGACGGATTGCTTCCTTCTGCCCAAGGTTGTTGGCCCTTGGCTGCACTGGTTGAAACCGGGAAGCACTCGACTCCGCCATCTTCCCTTTCTCTGCGGCACTGGGGCCGGAGCGCACAGTCTGCTCCTGCCTTGGCTCTTGCTCAGCGCCCCCTTGGGTACAAAATCTTGCTATGTTGCCTGGCTTGCCACAACTGTAACACGTCTGCGATCCCTTAGAGCGTGACCCTCCGGACGTCCAATTACTTTCCTCGCCCGACTTAAACGGGGGAGGCTTCTTCTTCCATCGGCTCCCTTCCGCCTTTCCATGGGACTGAGCCGACTTCTTCTCTTCCCCCTGCTTGGGTGTGAAACCCTTTCGGCGCTGGGATCACTCCATATCGGTCTCCAAAATTCGGGCCGCCTCCACCAATTCGTTGAAGCCCGCACGCTTCATCGATATGAGGGGTTGTCTTAGATTCTCCATCAATCCATGGTAGAAGAGATTGTCACTCTCTTCATCGTCCGCCATGGTCGTCACCGCATAACGACTCAATCGAGTAAATTCCTGAACATACTCATCCACTGCCTTGTCTCGCTGCACAAGATGTAGAAACTCCCTCTGGAGGGCTAACCTTGTTGATGCGGGAATCTACTTCTTCAGAAAGGCATTCCCAAACTCCTCGATGGATGGTGTGCGTCCTAGAAACTGCCGGCCACTATGGCTCACCCACCATAACTTGGCATCTCCTTCTAGCATGAAGGCTGCGAACTCCGCCTTTTTCTCATCCGGTGCCTCTGCTGCCCTCAGAAGCTCTTGAATTCTAGCCCACCAGTCCTCCGCATCTGTGGGCGTGCCGATTCCCTTGAAGGTTGGAGGGTGGAAGCTCAGAAAGTACTTCATCTACCGGTCCCCCTGCCCGACAATCACTCTCTCGGCCTGCGGCTCCGCCCGCCTAGCCTCCTCACCTTGCACGGTCGCTGCCGTGACCGGGGTAGCAGGAGTTGCTACTTGAGCAACGGGAGCTACTACTTGTGCTGTCGCTGGAGCTTGGGCCGCCACCATCGCTTCTGCAAGCATATGGCAGAAGTCGGCCGGTGTGACTCCCATCCCTAGCGGACCTTGCGCAGTCGCACTACTTGCCGAGAGCTCTTCTCTTGGCCTCGAGGTCCCAGCCTCGTTGCTTGCACTCTAAACACAAGCAAGAAAACACAAATTAGTCTCTAATCGCAGGACTCGAACACCAGGACACTCATGGTCCTGCGATACTCCTATGTGGATAACTTCTTATACGCGACTCGACTTATACTTTCGACCGCGAAACTTCTCACTGGAACGCGAACCTCCCTCTGATACCAAATTGTAACGCCTCCCCTGTAAAGACCATATAATATGGGTCCGGCCGGGGCCCCACAACATACGGACACCACAGCTTTAGTATTAAAAGATGATATGAAACTACCCAAACTCAAAACTCTAGACATACACAGCGGAAACAGAACAAACCGACAGAAGTTATCCACTAACGATAGAGTATCAAATGGCCTTAAGGCCTTACACAATAATAGTCCAAACAAAATATAAATGTGCCAAGCACTCCTAGGCTACCTCGGCATGCAAGCCAGACATGATAAAACAACATCAGCAAAACAGGGAAAAGAAACTAGCCAAGCACAGCAACACTTCGTGAGACTTAGGGCTTTTCGCCCTGCGCGCTAGCTCCTGCATGCGATCCTTGCCCTGTAAGGATTTGAAGTAACGTGGATCAGCAAAGGCTGACATCTACTGTGTAACAAACACATCTCCTCCCGGCCGTCCCTAACGGACCCCTGGGGTACCACTCCACCTGCAAGTTAACACTTTGTATACCAAAAGAGCATATATATTAAAGCGGTAAAACAGGCTTGGATGTCTCATATAGCATACATGTTCTCTATGTTTTGCACAAAGTAAAAGGGGCCTACTATGCAACATGAATGCAACCCGGGTTTCACCCAAGGCACCCTAGCTCGTATGCATCTAGCACAACAACAAACAAAGGGTACTTCCGTTTCCCCATTGGCTTAAAGCCGCAAACAAAAGGGAAACACCATGTCCCCAATGGCACACAGGCCGTCGCACGGAACCTTGCAATGGCCCCACCCGCACATGGGTCTTAAACCCCGGGCTTGCCCGCATATTCTGACTTCGCACGTCAGGGTTCCGTCTCACACTGACCGATTCTAAGAAGCCTTGCTGGACCCCACCCGCTCATGGCCACATTGCCCGGGCTTGCCGTCCGCTCGGCATTCTCGTCAGTCTCACACAAGGGCTAGTCTCGCTGGGACACTTTCCCCACATGACTTGCGCGTCACGGGATAGCCAGCCAACCACGGAGACCTAGCCGCACCTTTGCACAACACAAAACAAGGTTTCCCCACCCCAATTACCATTCATACCGCATCTTTCCCGCGCTCCAAGGAATCCATCTACCGCACAAAGCGGAGCTAACCTTGTCCGGTTCTGACTGTGAGTACTCACTCAAGCAAAATGGGAAAAACGCATACATACAACGGCGTATTGCCGCAACGGATTTTCTACCGAAGCTCGCTATGCAACATCACCGGGTCGGACTATCGGTCGCGACCACGGCTTCACCCACAATGCCTAATCCGCTAACGGAGCGGATCTCTAATGCAAGCATGCCGGGATGAACATACTCAACCCGGAGGTTCCTCTTGAACCGCTACACGAATCCCTCTCATTTGAGAGATTCGGCGCTCAAAATACGAAAGGAAGGGGATGCTATTCATGCATCCTAAATCCTAAAAACCGAGAGGAGAAGTGTCGTTACCTTCCGTCCCCTCTTCCTAGCCATGGAGAAGATTTGCTCGGTTGAACACCACCGCAACGCTCCCACCTTCGCGGATCTGAACTCCGCTCGAGAAACGGACCTCCGAAGCTTCGCCGGTGGCCGGATCTTGGCCTCCTTGCTCTCCATTCTCTCTAGAACTTAGAGAGATAGAAGAAAATGGGGAATGAGGGTTTGGAACCCTATTCCCGACCTTAAACCGCCCAGGGAGGCCCCCAACCATTGGATCTTCCAAAGATAAGAACGAACGGCCACGATCAGAACCCAAATTAGAAAATATGGGCCGAACACGGATTGCAACACGGCTGTGTGCATGGCCGTGTTAGCCATTCGCCGTCTCGATCGATTCGAAAACCAGCACACGGCTCCTAACACGGCCTTCAACACGGTCGTGTCTTGCTCCACACGGCCGTGTCGTGACCCGTGTCACGGCACCCGCTTTCAACATTTTCAGTTAGAGAAGTACACGGCCTCTGACACGGCCCATGACACGCCCGTGTCACCTGGGACACGGCCGTGTCTGGACCCGTGTCATGCCCCGTGTGCAATACCTCAGAAAAGTTCGAAACGACCTGATGCTACACGGCTTAGGACACGGCCGTGTGCCTAGTCGTGTTACATACCCGACTATCGTCGACCTTAACATGGTCGACCACACGGCCAGCTCGACGACCGAGCTCGACACAGCCGACACGGCCTCCGACACGGCCGTGTCGGGACCCGTATCACCTGCTCCAAAAAAACTGTCTTGGCCAAAAGCGATCCCCGTCGCTCCTACAACATTTTGGGGCGTTACAAAGCGCCCGAGGTCAATGCCGTACCTATCACTCCCCCTGACATGCCCTCCTAGGGCGTGTCACGGGGCGTGACCAACCCATGAACTTTTCCAAAAAATTTAGACCCCCCTTCCATTTCATGAAGTTTTGGTGGAGAGGGGGAGGTGCTGCCCCATGGTTTACTTGTTCTTTTTTCATGTTTTCTCTCTCTCTCTCTCTCTCTCTCTCTCTTATTTTGTAATTTTTCCTTAACCTAGCTTAGTGTTTGCTTTTTTTATTAGCTCTTGTATTTCTTTTAGTAGCTTATTGTAGGGCTAGAATAGGATTTCAATTTCCATGATAGTGCAATTTTCATTTCATTGTTGTGTAGATCTCTTTATTCTTAATATAAGTACTCCTTTTGTTTACTTGTGTTCTTACTATGCTTCACTACTCGTCATTCCCCCTCCACTTCGCTATAATTAACTAATCCTCCTTGTACTCGATCTTCATGATCCGAGGTTCGAGCGATTAAGTTATGATGCTTTAATTTACCCTTTTCTTTTTAGGTTTTAGGCCTTGAATTACTCTTGATTTTTCATGGGTTGGAGGTATATTATCGATATATACTCTCCACCTTTGCTTTCATTCTGGGCTAGCCGAGAGGCCGATACTTTGAAGTGAGCGTTCAAGAGTAAAGAGAGTTGTATGCACCCCTCGAGAGAGGCAGACGTCCAAATCTCGCGGATTGCAGTAAAATCCAATAGAGGGGTTCACCGCGTAAAGCGATCTTTAGGCCTCCGATTTTGACGAGAGTCGGTCGGACCTTCCTAAACTCAGTTGTGCACGACTTTGAGAGAAACGTGTTCAAGCTTTAGGAACCTCCACGGTCAAGGACCTTTACCCTATTAAGCTTAGGTTTATTAATCATATTGTTAATCAACTCTTACCGAAGTGATTCAAGATTGAGAACTCCCTTTTATCTCTAGATCTAACTCTTTTTATCCTGCAAGTAATTAGTTTTCTTTTTTTAGCTTAGTAATTTAATTCTAGTTTTTAGTTTAGTAATTAATAGAAATTTCAGTTGAAAAATGATAGCGTTCTCCTCGAAGTAGAAGTAATCATTACGCCCCAGGGAAATACGACCTTGATATTAATCTTTAGTATCCTATACTATAAACGATAAGGTACGCTTGCCTTTATCAGATATAGAATCGGAGAATATTCTCAACCACCACATTCACCTTCTCTTCTCTTCTAACCCTCTCTCCACCTTTGCGAATCTTTGTATCAAGTTTTTGGTGTCGTTGCCGGGGAATGTTTTGATATTTTGAAAAAAGGATATCTATTAATTTTATCGTTTTGTTTGTTTTTATCTCTCTCTCTCGCCCATCTTTCAGGGTTGATTTATTTTTTTTGTGATGGTTAGTGTTTGTTTTAATTATGGAGAGTTTGGTCACTCTCGCGAGGAGTGTTGGGTAAGATATCCTTCATCCACCCATGATTTTATCCCTTCCGGATCGAATCAATTTGGCCAAATTGATCCGCCCGCGAATTTTTTTCATGGGGTTACGATGGCTTTCAAACGCCTACCTACCCTTCTCCTCCGAATGTTTCTGATTTTAATTTTTCTGAAAATTTCTTGAATAGAACATTTGATCCTAGCCCTACTTTGAACTACTCAGGGTGGCAACACCCTGATCATTCTCGGGGCCAAGGTGATCATCAACCCATTCCATCTCAAGATTTCTCCGCTTTTTCTCTACAAGTTTGCGCGCCTCCAGTTTTTGATTCTAGAGAAAATGAAGACATTTTTGATGCTGTAGCATTTGATGCACGCATCAATGCTCACTTCAAAGTGATTTTTGATGCTTTGGCTGCTGAGGCCGCATCTTTTTATCCCCCTCCTCCTCCTATATATCTTTCGAATGATGAATCTTCGTATATTCCATAGTGCCTTCAATCACTCGTGGAAGACGATTATGCAGAAATTCCAATGTGCCTTCAACCTCTCAAGGAGGAAATTTCCCCCGATATACCGATTTTTTTTTCAAGTTTCCGAGGAAGACGAACCTTCTTGTGTTCGATCTTCTAAGGAGATTGATTTTTCGAATATCCCGGTTTACTCCCAATCTACCGAAATGATTGATATTCAAGTGGAGCAACCAGATCTTTCTATCCAACCATTTTCTTATGATCAACCGCTGCCACCTTCTTCTTTTCTTCTCTTCCCCTCCTTGCAAATATTCTGTTTTCTTTTCTTCTTTTATTTTTCCTTCTAATTTAATTTCTAGTTCTTGTTCTTCATCCCCTTCTAATAGTTTAGTTTCTTTTTCTAGTTTTTTTCTTTTTCTAAATCTTTTTCTTTTTTGTTTTATTTAAAAAATAAAAAATTACAAAAAAATATTTTTATTTTCTTAAAAAATGTTTTGGCACTCGCGCCGAAATGCATATTGCGCGAGCTTCCATTACATTTCTCTTTTTATTTTCCATTTAGCTAACCAAGAACGTCGACCTCAACGACATTTTAAACAAAGAGCGCTCTTGGGAGGCACACCTTGCTTATCTTTTTCTTTTTTTTCTTTTTTTTTATTTTGTTTTTTGCAGGAATAAGCTCCCGCGTGTTTGTGCCGCTTCTCGCCTCTCAACTTGGACTGAAGACTGTCATTAGCTCAAGTTTGGGGGGATTCATTTTTCAATATCTTGGCACCAAGGGCTAGGGAAGCATCTTTTAGTATGGGGGAGTGTTCCCTTATTAGTTTACTTTAGAAAAAAAATTTTAAAAATTTTAAAAAATCAAAAAAATTATATATAATATATTTTTTGGAAAATAAAAAAGAATATAAATTTTTTTTTGAAAAAATCCCAAATTAAATTGAGTTAATTTTTGTCAAATCAATTAGTACCCCGCTACTTTGCATTTTATTATTTTTTTAAGCTCATGTCTACTTGCTTAGTTAGAATAAATTAGATTAATTTTCTGTTTAAATATGTTTACTGAGTAGTATGTTGACTCATGCAGTGTTCCTATTTAGGGTAGTATGCTATTTTTGATAAATTTCTTGAATTTTTCTTCACTTTTCCTTAGCCTTTCTTTTATTTCTTTTACTTTTATAAAACCTATCACCCTTTATTTTTCTTTATTAAAATCTTTTTAAATGTTAATTAGTATTAAGTGTAGTAGACGCAAACCGGTCTAGACGCTTATTATCATTGTTTTCATGAAAGCAAATTCTCTATTTTTTATTTTTTGTGCTTATCCTCTTTTGAAATTTCAAAGCTTTACTTTGAGTAGATTTAGGAAGCATGAAAATGATTTAGGCATTTATTTTGAAACATTTGAGCCTTTACACTCCACCTAACAATAATCGTTGCTAGGCATTTTTGTGCCTTTTCCTTTCCTTTTTGTAGCCCCTCTTTTTATTTCACCACGGCCAAATAGCTTACCTATATGCACACTTTAAAATTATCTTTGAGCTTCAATTGCTAATGTGCATCTTTTTGAAAAAATTAGTGGAAAATCTTTGTATTATCTTTTTCTACAAAAGTGGAAATTTTTAAGTATGAAAAAATGAAAAAAAAAATTGAAAAATGAGAAAAATATTTGATGAAAAAAGTAAAAGAAAAGAAAAAGAAAAGTGTATTTATTTTGGCAAGATTTATTTTTGCAAAGCTTTTTTTCTTTTTGTTTTAAGTGTGCAAATACCCCTCATGTTTATCTTTTTGAATATCGCACCCTTAAAAACCTAAGCCTAACTGTACGCTTAATTAAAGCCCTAGTGATTCATGCTTCCTGCGTTTACTTTTTAGTATAGTAACGAGAAACTAGATTGAGTAAGTGTTTTTAATAGAAATATTGAACTTTGTCTTGATTGACTATGGTTTTAATTTGTCCCTTAGACTTTAGTAGTGACTCAATGCGCTTTTTACTTGTTACTTTATTAAGTTTTAATTCTGTAAAAATATGGGATGATTTGTTTTTATATTTAGTAAAATTTAGAAAATTTTGTGCTAAGTTAAAGTACGAATTTTCGGTTCTTTTTCCAAATTTCTCTTCCTCTAAATTCCTGTCTTACTCGTTTATAGCATTTTTAAACTTTTCAATTAATCCTCTTTATTTTCTCTAACTCGTAGTCTTTGCTTAAGGACAAGCAAAATAATAAGTACGGGGGAATTTGATGACGCATATTTTAGCTTAATTTAATAGGATACAAATATATTATTTTCATTTTAAAATCTCTTTCTTTATGTATTTTTAGGTTTCTTTTTATGTAAATAATATAACTAATATTTATTTTCTATTTTTGCAGGTTTCCATAAGTTTTCAGAAAAAACACCTGACACGCCCCCATGACACGCCCTCCCTGGGAGTGTCACAGGGCATGTAGCCTGATCCCGAGGTTGATAGCTGCAAGATGGAATTTCTCGCGAAAAATCAACTGTCACGCCCCCCTGACACGCCCTCCCTGGGCGTGTCATATGGCGTGTCACCCTCACCCCAAATCTTGTCGCCATATTCAATGCTTCCTCCGCTGCTGCACGCAAATAGTACTGTCACGCCCCCTGACACACCCTCCCTAGGCATGTCACAGGGCGTGAACCACCTTTTTTCGATGCCTGTTGGACTTGCTACGGCTGATTTTGACATGATATTCCTGTCACGCCCCCTTACACGGGCGTGACCTAGGGTATGACCACAATGGTACCGAAGCAATCATCATTCCCTTAAGAATCCATCGCCCAAGGTCAATGTCGTACATATCACGCCCACTAAAATGCCCTCCCAAGGCGTGTCACAGGGCGTGACCAACCCGTGAACGTTTCCTATAAATTCAGACCCCCCCTTCCATTTCAGGAAGTTTTGGTGGAGAGGGGGAGGTGATGTCCAATGGTTTACTTATTCTTTTTTCATGTTTTCTTCTCTCTCTCTCTCTCTCTCTCTCTCTTATTTTGTAATTTTTCCTTAACCTAGCTTAGTGTTTTACTTTTATATTAGCTCTTGTATTTCTTTTAGTAGCTTATTGTAGGACTAGAATAGGATTTCAATTTCCATACAAGTGTAATTTTCATTTCATAGTTGTGTAACTCTCTTTATTCTTAATATAAGTGCTCCTTTTATTTACTTGTGTTCTTACTATGCTTTACTACTCATCTTTCCCCCTCCACTTTGCTATGATAAACTAATCCTCCTTATACTCGATCTTGATGATCTGAGTTTTGAGCGATTAAGTTATGATGCTTTAATTTACCCTTTTCTTTTTAGGATTTAGGCCTTGAATTACTCTTGATTTTTCATGGGTTGGAGGTATATTATCGATATATACTCTCCAACTTTGCTTTCATTCGGGGCTAGCCGAGAGGCCGATAGTTTGAAGTGAGCGTTCAAGAGTAAAGAGAGTTGTACGCACCCCTTGAGAGAGGCAGACGTCCAAATCTCCCGAATATGAGTAAAATCCAATAGAGGGGTTCACCGCATAAAGCGAGCTTTAGGCGACCGATTTAGATAGGAGTCGGTCGGACCTTCCTAAACTTAGTTGGGCACGAATTCGAGAGAAGTGTGTTCAAGCTTTAGGAACCTCCATGGTCAAGGACCTTTACCCTATTAAGCTTAGTTTTACTTATCGTCTTTTTAATCAACTCTTACCGAAGTGATTCAAGATTGAGTACTCCCCTTTATCTCTAGCTCTAACTCTTTTTATCCTGCAAGCAATTAGTTTTCTTTTTTTAGCTTAGTAATTTAATTCTAGTTTTTAGTTTAGTAATTAATAGAAATTTCAGTTGATAAAATGATAGCGTTCTCCTCGAAGTAGAAGTAATCATTACGCCCCAGGGAAATACGACCTTGATATTAATCTTTAGTATCCTATACTATAAACGATAAGGTACGCTTGCCTTTATCGGATATAGAATCGGAGAATATTCTCAACCACCACATCCACCTTCTCTTCTCTTTTAACCCTCTCTCCACCTTTGTGAATATTTGTATCAACAAACGACTGTCCTTCCTTAGTATTCCATCTACAACCATAAATTGGGAATTTGACCCATCCGAAGACGCATCCATGATTTGCTTCATGTTAATATCCAAGTCCATAGCCTGCCAAATCCGATCATCCAGGTCATACTGAACTTCCGTCCAGTTCAATAGCGCTTCGGTGCTAATTTACTTGTCAACAGAAGAGATATCTAACGACTCCAACTCCTGAATCATCCGCTCGTCATGAACCATCAACCAGTTGGCTTACGCGGGATCCCTGCGACTCAACCCATCCGCAACTGCATGGCCTTTCCCGGGCACAAAATGAATTTTGAATGTATAGTCCCCAAAGAACTCCATCCATCTCCGCTGCCTCATATTCAGATCCTTCTGGTTTAATAGGTATTTCAGGCTCTTGTGGTTGTATACATATCGACCTTTATGCCGTACAAATAGTGCCTCCACAGCATCAGAGCAAAAATCATGGTCGATAACTCCAAGTCGTGGACCGGATAATTTCTCTCATACACTTTTAGCTAATGTGAGCCATAAGCTATAACACTTCCATGCTGCAGCAACACGCACCCCAAACCACAACCCGAAGCATAGTTGTAGATCTAGAAGACTTCGGTCCCACTCGGCAGACTTAGCACGGGCGCGGTGGTCAACCGACCCTTCAACTCTTCAAAAGCTTGCGCACAATCTGGCATCCAAACAAACTTCTTATCTTTCCTTGTCAATTTCGTGAGAGGTAATTATATCCGCGAGAAGTTCTCTACGAAGAGCCTATAATAGCCGGCAAGCACTAGAAAACTCCGGACTTTCGCTACCGTAGATAATACAGGCCACTCTCGTATTGCAACTATCTTCGCCGGATTCCCCGCAATCCCATCTCCACTGACTATATGACCAAGGAACGCTACTGAGGGCAACCAAAACTCACATCTGGATAACTTTGCGTATAGTTCGTTGCTCCTCAGAGTCTCCAAAACCAAATGCAGATGCCTGAAGTGATCCTCTTCACACTACGAGTACACAAATATGTCGTCAATAAAGACGATCACAAAGTGGTCTAAATACTCCCTGAACGTTCTGTTCATCAGATCTATGAACACTGATGGCACATTAGTCAGCTCGAACGACATGACCGTAAACTCGAAATGCCCATATCTCGTGTTGAACGCTGTCTTTGGGATATCACTTTCCCTTATTCTCAGCTGATAGTAACCGGACAAGATACAATTTTGAGTACACTGATGACCTGACTAACTGATTAAATAGATCTTCAATCCTTGGGATCGGGTACTTGTTCTTTTCCGTTAACTTGTTCGGTTCTCTATAATCGATACACAGTTGCAAACTTCCGTCCTTCTTCTTGGCAAAGAGGATTGGTGCGCTCCAAGGTGACGAACTTGGACGCACATAACCCTGCTCCAACAACTCTTCAAGTTGAACCTTTAGCTCCGCCATCTCCTTAGGCGCCAACCTATAAGGAGAGCGTGACAAAAGTTTGGCACCTGGCACTAGCTCAATCGTGAAGTCGATCTCTCGCTGGGGTGGGGCTCCGGGGAGATTGTCCGGGAACACGTCAGGGTACTCGCACACTACTAGGATACTACCCAAAGTGGGCTTAGGCTTCGCAGCATCCACTAGTGTGAATAATAACTCTGCACCAGCACGAACTGCCTTAACCACATGAAGAGCAGACATTAAGGTCTTGCTCGACCCCTTCAAACACGTAAATGTTGTCTCCTAGTCAGCTCCAAACTTGACTTCCTTACGATTGCAATCTATGTATGTTTTCTGCTCCGAAAGCCAGTCCATACCAAAAAATGATGTCAAACTCTACTAGTGGCAGTAACGACGCTACCAAGTCAAACTCCTGACTCCCAACACGAATCTTTACGGCATAAACTTTGTCCACGCCCATAAAATACCCATTCGGCAACAACACATCCAATTTGTCCTTCTCCATCGAAGAAGGGACTCTGATGCACGATAGAAAACTTCGGACAAAAAGGAGTGTGAAGCTCCCGTATCGAAGAGTGCTCTTGCCGGATTATCACAAATCTAAACTGTTGGAACACCCTATTACTAATTTGGGTAAGGATCACTATGTTTTTCTTAGGAAACCAGGTTGATCTAGTTGTATAGTTGAAAAGGTCAACATTAGAATGTGTCTAGGGCTTAGAATTTAGGTTTGAGCTGCCCCCAGGACCATTCAAGGAATCAGACTTAAAGCTGAGCCAAAGTCAGTTATCGTCGAGCTTAGGTCGACGAAACGTCGAACTCCGTTCGACGCTCTCTGAGCTCAACCTTGCTAAAGTCATCGAGCTTCGGTCGACGTTCTTCGAGCTCAGGTCGATGATCTCTCTTCTCTTATTCTTCAGGTCGCTGAGCTCGGTTCGACGATCTTCGAGCTCAGTTCGACGTTTTCTGTCTGTTTGATCTTTTTTTCTCTGAGCTCAGTTCGATGATCGTAGAGCTCAGATCGACGATTTTCTAAGAGATCGACGTTTTTAAGGATTCAAAAGCTGTCAGTCTTTGGAAGGTTTTTGAATTCTCTCAGCATTTATGTCAAGAAGATCTGTCAGCCATTTCTCTTTATTCTGCAGCAAGTTTCAAGGAATTATTCAGGGAATGTTTTATTGGACTTTCCTCTAGATGACAAAAATTTTTATGGAAGACATTTATGACTGCCAACGACTATCTTTGATAAGGAATTTTTCAGAGAATTAGATCCTCCTTTTTGTCTTCAGTCACTGATATAGAGAAAACAACAGACAGCACAACAACAAGATTTTTTTTTAACAGTGACAGACACAAGTGATCATTTTTCTGAAGAACTAGTAGAACAATCCTTTTGACCTACCAAAAAAAGTGATCATAGCTTCAACATCAAGAACTCCAGACACCAAACTTTTCAGCATCTGCTGGAGTCATCTTCTGCTGGAGATCTGAAGCTTTAGAAGACCTATCATCCTGAAGCAAAGCGCTCACTCCTGAACCACTCTACATCTCAGGGGGAGCTTTGACATCATCAACAATCCACTAGTCTTCTCTCATTTGATTTGAGAACAAAGAAGACAACTTCACCTCTTTACTTTTTCTTTTCCTGCTGTAAAAGGGTTATCAAAACTCCCTTCAAAAGTTCTGAGATTGGTTCTAAGAGCCTTGTCAAAACTCAGTGGTGGCAAGACACCTGATCAAAACATCTAGTTTGGTTTTGAGCACCTTATCAAAAGCTCATTGGTGTCAGGACACCTGATCAACTCATCCTGAGTGGATTCCTACCAAGGGTGGTAGAAGAGTGGATGTACCCAGGTTTTTGGGGAACCACTATAGTTCCTTGTGTCTTCTGGTTGCTTGAGTATTTTCTTTATTGTATGCTGTGATTCTTCTTTTTGCTGTCTTAGTTCTGATTTATCTAGTAAGACACCTTACACCTATACATACATTAAATCTTAATTGCTTTATTTGTTTAAATTGTAAAGCTATTTTAAAATACTCTATTCACCCCCCTCTAGAGTTTAGATAGATCTTTATCTCACTTTCAATTGGTATCAGTGGCAGGTTGGTTGCTCATACAGGCTAACACCTGAACCAAAAGATCCTTGATAAGATCAATCTCTTAAGAGGGTTATTTTCACTATATCTATCTATTTATATAGACATGGCACAGAACAAAGATTATGCAAGCACCAGACCTCCAGTGTGTAACCTTTCCAAGTTTGCACTCTAGAAGGCAAGGATTAAACTTTATATGAATTCTATTGATGAGGATATATTTAATTCTGTTTTGACAGTGTGCCCAACACCTCCAGAGACTACAAGCACAAGTACTGTTCCACCTCCCTCAGGAACAGATGCAGACATAAAGAAATGGAAAACTGCAGATGCAAAGGCCATGAACATCTTAGCTCAGACAATGTCTGATGAGATATTTCAGAAGGTAGCTGACTGCAACTCAGCCAAAGGAATTTGGGACAAGCTCTCTGAAATTGTCTAAGGGTCTGCTGATGAAAGGAAAGACAGGAGATCCCATCTGATAAGTCAATATGAGAACTTCAAAAAGGGAGAAGCTGAATCAGTGGCTGACATGTACAATAGACTAAGTCTGATTGTCAATGAGTTAAAGACTCTGGATAAAGAAATCTCATTGACTGAGCTGAATGACAAAATCTTAATGTGCTTCCCCAGCACTTGGAATTCAAGAATCTGGCCAATCAAAGATGCCAGAAGTCTAAATGAGATTACCACTAAAGCTCTCCTGGGCAAGCTCAAATCCTATGAGATGCTCATTAAAAATAGAGAAGAAGAACAAAAGGCTACTTCTCCAGTCACAAGGAAAGAAAAGACCATAGCCTTCAAAGCTGCAGAAGAGGAGCCTGAAGATAAAGCTACAGGAAATGATGAGCTCCTAAGTCTACTGGCCAAAAGATTCTACAAGATGGCCAGAAAAGACTTCAGAAAGAGATCATACAAGGGTCATGATAAACTAAGGTATGATAAATCAAATAACAATAAAGAAATCATATGTTTTGGTTGCAGGAAACCAGGCCATATTGTGCCTGACTGTCCAGAAAATAAGAACAAGGACAAGAAAGATAGAAGAGAAAGAAGAAAGAAAAAAGACTCCAGAAAGAACAGCTCAGACAAACCCTCCTTCAGCAAGAACAAACATACAAGGAAGGGATTTGTTGCTGAGACATGGAGTGAAACTGAAGAGGACTCTAAAGCCTCATCCAGCTCCAGTGATGATGAGGATGATGCTGATGAAAAGGAATTCTGCATGATGGCTATCAATGCCTCTCAAACAGACTCAAAAACAGAAGAGTCAGAATCAGATTCAGAAGCTCAACAAGAAGAAGATTAGGTAATCAATTCATTTGATTTCAGTTCTTAGGATTTTAAACATGAGTTTAAGGTACTATGCCTAGATCTGTTGGAGTCTGAGAAGGAAATCACTTCCCTCAGAAAACAACTATCTGAGTATAGCACTATAAAATCAGAGAACTTCAAACTCTCTGAGGAGTTGGAATGCTGCAGGGAAGAGATAGCTTCACTGAAAAGTGAACTATCAAAAGCCAAAAAGTTTGAAGAATCCCTAAATGGGAGAAGTATCAGACTGATGGACATTACAAGCACAGTGAACTCTAGACTTAATAGTACACTGGGCTTGGGTGCTTCATCCAGCCAACCTACAATATTAACAACTCCAATCAAATTTGTCTCTGACAAAGGGAATGGAGTAGTAGAGGTAGCTAGGAAGAATGCAGATCTGCCAAAGAAAATTACAGTTCAACAGATTGCGTCAAGCAGAGCTCGACGATCGTCGAACAGAGCTCGACGATCTAACCAAAGATCGTCGACCTCAGCTCGACGATATCCAAACCTGAAACTCCAGTATAATCGATCTTCGAACAGAGATCGACGATCTGACCCAAGATCGTCGACCTCAGTTCGACGATCGTCGAACAGAGATCAGGTCTGTGAACAATCCTTCAATGGTACATCTAGATTCAATCCTAGAAGTCCCACATCCCAAGGCTTTAACCCTTATACTGAATGGATAGTACATCCTAGGAGATACCATCCTGAAGGTTATAAGAGTCAACCTGGGATGTCTTTCATTTCTGAATTCAAGGGATATCAACCTAGGCCCAAGGTTAACTGGGTCAAAAACATATAAGCTAATTTTGTGCAGGTGAATACCTATCCAACATCAAACCAGTTATGGTATCTGGATAGTGGGTGCTCAAAGCACATGACAGGGAACAGGGAGAACCTATCATCCTTCATAACCAAACTCGGACCCAAAGTAATTTTTGGAGATTCAAATTTTGGCCAAACCAAAAGATATGGTGCTGTTCAGATAGGCTCAGTCACTTTCAAGAAAGTGGCATATGTTGAAGGACTGAAGCATAACCTGATAAGCATCAGTCAGCTATGTGATGAAGGATATAAAGTGACCTTCGACAAATCCCTGTGCAAGATCAAGTCAGAAAATAACACAACTGTGTTAATAGGTAAAAGGAAAGGTAACATCTATCTAGTAAATTTTCTTTTAGCCCATTCAGACATTTGCTTATTCAATTCAGTATGCAAGCCAAATGATTTGTGGCATAAAAGATTAGGACATTTAAACCTTAGAACCATTGCTAGGCTCTCCAAGGACAATCTTGTTAGAGGACTACCTTCTGGCCCCTACAAGAAGGAAGGACTCTGCAGGGCTTGTTAATTAGGCAAGCAAACTAAAAATAGCTTTAAGTCTCTTAATAAGAGTGATTCACCTAGGATTTTGTATCTGCTATACATGGACCTTTTTGGACCCATTACAGTACAAAGCTTAGGAGGGAAATCTTATGCTTTAGTGATTGTAGATTACTTCTCTAGATTCACTTGGGTATTCTTTCTGAGGAGGAAGTCTGATAACTTTAAGTGTTTGACAGAGTTTCTCAAATGCATACAGATTGAGTTCAACACTCACATTGCCATGATAAGAAGTGATCATGGGACAGAGTTTGATTCTCTTCTTTTGCAAGAGTTCTGTCAAAATGAAGGGATCAGGCACACTTTCTCAGCCCCTAGAACTCCTCAACAAAATGGGGTAGCTGAAAGGAAAAATAGAACCCTAATTGAATCTGCTACTATATTATTGACAGATGCTCACCTACCTCTATCCTTTTGGGTTGAGGTAGTGAACACCTCCAACTATGTGTTGAATAGAAGTTTAATACATAAACTGAAGGGTAAGACTCCCTATGAATTGCTCAAAGGGAAGAAACCTAAAGTAGATTATTTTAAAATTTTTGGCTGTACTTGTTATATTCATAATAATGACAAGAAGTATGTAGCAAAATTCCAAGCTAAAGCTGATGAAGGAGTGTTTCTGGGATACTCCATGATCAGCAAGGCTCATAGGGTATATAATAAATCTTCTTGTAAAATTGAAGAATCTGTTCATGTCACTTTTGATGAGACTAACATGTATTATAAGGAGAAGTCTACTTCTACCATAGAACCTTTGCAGGTACACTCTATTTCAGAAAGCATGGACAGATTACAGGTTAAAGAAGAGGATACAGCTACTCAACCTATTCTGCAAAAGAATGAGAGCAGTGATGATGAAGAAGAAGTTCAACCTCTTGAAGAAAATCATCCTGAAGAGCCAGTTGTTATTCCACAAGAGGAAACAACAACACAGGTTGGTGAACAATCAACATCCCCTGTTGATCTAGTAACAACAAGAGATCATCCAATCACCCAAGTAATTGGAGACATCTCAGCTGGTGTGCAAACCAGAAATCAGGTCAACCAGAACCTGATGCACACTTGCTTCCTATCTCAAGTTGAGCCTCAATCCATTCAAGATGCAGAGCAAGATCCATATTGGATCATTGCAATGCAAGAGGAGTTGCATCAATTTGAACGGAATAAGGTTTGGTAACTAGTGCCTAAGCCAAAGGATCACTCCATTGTTGGAACAAAGTGGGTGTTTAGAAATAAGCTGGATGATCAAGGAGTTATTGTAAGAAACAAGGCAAGGCTAGTTGCTCAAGACTACTCTCAACAAGAAGGAATAGATTATGACCAGACCTTTGCACCAGTTGCAAGGTTAGAGGCCATTAGAATATTCCTAGCTTATGCTGCTCACAAAGGTTTCAAGGTCTACTAGATGGATGTGAAGAGTGCATTTCTCAATGGGGACATCAAAGAGGAAGTCTATGTTAGACAACCTCCAGGTTTTATCTCCCTAACTTACCCTGATTATGTTTTCAAATTGCATAAAGCATTATATGGTCTCAAGCAAGCTCCTAGAGCATGGTATGAGACCCTAGCATGCTTCCTTCTGGAAAATGATTTTATAAGGGGTAGAGTAGACCAAACTCTTTTTATTAGAACCCATAAGTCCCATACCCTACTAGTACAAATTTATGTAGATGATATCATATTTGGATCTACTGATTCAAATTTGTGCAGAAGGTTTTCTAACCTGATGCATTCCAAATTTGAAATGAGTAACATGGGTAAGCTCTCCTTCTTCTTAGGATTGCAAGTAAAACAACATGCTGAAGGCATATTTATTTCCCAAAGCAAGTATGCTAAAGAATTGGTTAAGAGATTTGGTATGTCTGAGGCATCCTATATGAAAACACCCATGCCTACCAATGCTGTATTGAATGCTGATGAACATGGGAAACCAGTTGATCAGACAACATATAGAGCAATGATTGGCTCTCTATTATACCTTACAGCTAGTAGACCAGATATAATGTTTGCTACATGCATATGTGCTAGATTCCAAGTAAGCCCTAGAGAGTCACACCTAACTCTAGTTAAAAGGATTCTTAGATATGTAAAAAGTTGTCCAAATCTAGGACTCTGGTATCCAAAAGACTCAGGATTTGAATTAACTGGATTTTCAGATGCTGATTATGCTGGATGCAGAGTAGACAGGAAAAGCACTAGTGGAACTTGTCAGTTCCTTGGTGATAGACTTGTCTACTGGTTTTGTAAGAAGCAAACATCTGTGTCAACCTCAACTGCTGAAGCTGAATATATGGCTGCAGGCAGTTGTTGTTCACAAATATTGTGGATACAAAATCAGCTCATAGACTATGGCTACAACTTAGAGATGTCTAAAATTTTTTGTGATAATACTAGTGCTATCTCTATAGCACAAAATCCAGTCCTCCATAGTAGGACAAAACATATAGAGATTAGGCATCATTTTCTAAGGGATAATGTAGAGAAAAACAAAATAGAACTTCAATATATCCCAACTGATGTGCAAAGGGGAGATATTTTCACCAAGCCCTTGGATGAAAAGAAGCACAATTTCTTCCTAAATCAGTTAGGAATGTTAGATGGACGCTGTTTAAAATAAACTTAGATTTTGAAAAGTTAAAACAGAGCAAAACTAGGCTAAAAAAATCAGTTCTTTTTGAGTCTGTAGAATAGGCTTTGTCTCTGAACTGCGCTCGACGTTTTCCCAGAAATCGTCGAGCGTAGATCGACGTTTTTCTAAAAAATGTCGACCAGAGATCGACGTTTCCAAAATCGTCGATCTGAGTTCAGCGCCTCCGTTAGCTCCAGGATTCCTCTCTTTCTGTTCAGAGGTCGTCGAGCGGAACTCGGCGCTTTTCAACATCGTCAAATGGAGATCGACGATATTCAAGTCTCTTCAGATTCCTTCTGTAGCCCAAATCGTCGAGCTGAGATCGACGTTTTGTCGAACCGAGCTCCACGATTTTCCGTTTCGCCGTCGAACCCTAATATAAAATCATTTCCTCGGCCGTCGTTCATCTTTGCGCTTTCATACTCTCTGCAACTTTCTCTCATTCCCTCCAAATCTTCTACGCTTGGTTGCGTTTGGTTCTATGTTGCAGGTACAGATGGCTGGCTCCAGTGCTGCCATTTCCAAGATGAAATTCGACACCAGTTTTGATATTGACATGAATTCATTTGATGGAAGTGATCAGCGTTTCAAAGACATTCTCAACCTATTCAGAGAACAGCAGCTATCACATATAATGACTACCAGAATGAAGATTGCACCAGAAGAAATAAAAGAATGGTATTTCACAGCGACAGATGAGAATGAGAATTCTGTCGTCGGCTCCATAAAAGGGGCTCAGGTACAACTGACCCCGGCTCTTCTAACTGAAGTTTTTCTTCTTTGTTCTGGAAATGATTCCATAGATTTATCTGGAGAGGAATATGACTCTATGCTTGATAGAATGGGTCACACTGCTGTGAACCCTAACAAATTGCTGAAGAAAAATTTGTCTATAGAATATCAATTTTTGGCCGATGTAGTTGACAAAGTGCTTCTGGCGAAGCACTCAGCCCATGATACTATTTCAAGATATCAGTTTTGTTTAATGGGAGCTCTGGTTGACAAGAAGCACCTAGACTGGGGATCAATATTTTTCAACCTGATCAAGAAGATGCTGAATAAAACTTATGTAAGTTTTGGGAGAATTCTAGGGGTCTATCTGCATTCCAGGTGCCCTGAGTTGCTAACCACTGCTGGGATGTTCATTAATGCCTCCAAGAGGCTCTCCTGTGCCCTTTTTAGCAAATGGGATAGGCAGATTATTAACCCTACCAGAGCTGCTGCTGCACCACTGACTTCAGGCACCAGGACTACCCAAGTCACTCCCTCTCAGGTTTCTGCCCCAGCAGAAGACTTGTCTGTTCCTTCCTCTCCTCCTCCAGCTGTCTCCATCCCAATCTCAACCTCAACCTTCTCTCAAACCTCAGTATTGGTATCTTCCCCCATACCAGTTCACCACCAATTTTCCCCCCTCCAGCATCTACTTCAGAAGAATTCCATCCTCTTTTCTCTTATCCAACTATAGTTCCAACTTTCACCTCACCATCATTTTCTCTTGTAGATGATTCTTTTATGGATGATTATCCTTCCACTCCTCCTTAGCTTCCCTCAACTTCCTCTTATCAACAACTTCTCCACGAAATTCTTTCCCAACCATCCTTCACCCCATCTTTTGCCTCATCTAGCTCCATCTCAACAACCTCTCTCTTCATTATTCCTCTCTCAGAACCATCTATTCCTACTCCTCCCATCTCCACATTCTCCATGCCATCAGCTCCAGCCACACCCCCAGTAACTTCTACTCCTACCTCTGCTCAAGCCCATCTTGAGCATATAGATCTTCCTGTTTTGGCAGACAAACTCTATGAGCTGCTAGCTCCCAGGCTGACATCTCTGTTGGAGACCATCTTGGCTCCACTCCTGAAACAAGTCCAGGAGTTGTCTACCAAGATCTCCTCCTTTAGCTCCTCCCAGGCAATCCCTTCTACTGGATGCCTTGATTCAGTTCTCCTTGAGCCAAGGCAGGGGGAGATGCCTCATGAAGTAGTAGATGTGCCTGAGTCTGCTCCAGCTCTTGCTCCTGCTCCTACTTTTGCAATGGACCTCTAGAGCCTGCTCTCTGATTTTAATACAGTTTATTTCAGTTTTCTGCCAGTTCAACATACTGAAGACCTTACTAAGGCCATTGTGCCTATAAATTACTGTGATCCCAGCCAAATTGCCTCTTATGTAAATTCCTGCAAGGCTGTGGATGTTTATGCTTCCTCCTCTAATGCTGCTACCAAGGCCATTGTGCCTATTGTTAATGAATCTGCTGCTGCTGCTGCTACAACAAGTTTGACTTCAGAAGATACTGAAATGCTCCATGTGACTGAAGATACTGCTGCTGAAGAACTTGCTTCTTATCTGGAAGAACCTGCTGCTGCTCCAACTCCTGATGCTGTTTCTGTTTCAAGTGTTACTACTCATGCTGTTTCTGCTCAAATTTCTGCTGCTGCTGCTCCTGCCCTAACTCCTGATCAGTTGAAATTACAAGAGGAATATATTAAGAGCATTGATGACCTATATGATAGACCCCAAAGTTCAGAGAGTGATCGGTTTCAAACTGAATCTGATGATTCTTCAAATACAGTTGCCCAGAAAAGGAAGGCTAGAAGTAAGGCCATGATGAAAGTACCCCCAGCTCAAGCTAAGGATTCTAATGACATCCCTTATTATATTTTGCATGACTGCCCCATCTCTGAGCCCTGGATGCAGTATTCCAAGAACCAACAAAAGGCTATGAAGAAGAGAAGGAAGCTGGACAAGTATGAAAAGGGATCTTCTCAATATCAGCCTCCTCCTCCTCCTCCTCCTCCAGATTCTGGTTCAGGCTCAGCCACTCAAGCCCCAGCTTCCAGGCAAAGTTCCTCCCAGTCCTATCAAAAATATCACCCAAGCGGACAATATCAAAGAGGCTATCAATCTAGAAGGGGTCAATATAGAGGAAGCCAAAGAGAGCACAGATTTCAACAAAGGGAAGGACAATGCCATATTGAATCTACTTCAGGTCCTTTCCCTTATAGGCTAAAAGATACAGTTGTCTCCAGGACTCCTCATAATGATTCTGAGTCTATCAACAGATATGAACCTCCTGTTCCATTTGAGGATCCTGAGAACAACCCCTTGTCATGGACTGCCAGAATGAAAGAGCTTGCTGCTCTAGATCAAATGAAAAAGGCCAGAGAGCAAGGCAAAGACTTTTCCAACATTACAACCCTATCTATAGTTCCAAGGCCCAGATCTCAAACTTCCTTAGGTGCAAAAGATGACAGAAGATCCAAGAAAGAAGCCCTCAATCCCAACAGGGAAATTTTGTTTAAAAAGGGAACTGAGAAGAAGTGATTTGTGTAAGCTGAACAATCATCCACCTCTGAACATTTGCTGATATTTTATCTATGATCTGCAATGCTGCTATGACATTTTCTTGCTTTGATTGGTTTAGTTCTTGTTTTGTCTGTATGCTTTTTTATTTCCTATTTTTGTCTATAAATAGTAATCCTAACCCAAATAGGGGGAGATTATTGGAACACCCTATTACTAATTTGGGTAAGGATCACTATGTTTGTCTTAGGAAACCAGGTTGACCAAGTTGTTGTAACGCCCCCATTCGTCACATGGAATATAACAGAGGGTCCGGCCGGGGCCCCACGCCATATTTCACAGACAAACGAGAGAGCCACTTGAGAGTATCAAAAACCTGTCTACACGCATCCTAACTCAGAGCATTCTAGCGGAAGATTATTAAGTTATAGAACTCAAAATACTGAATGTCCACACTATATAAATATCACATTTATATATCATACCAGGAATGTTTACACGAATACACCGCATACGGCCTTAAGTCCTTACAGGTTTCTCTTTACACAATATAATTTCATACATCGGCATGCAGGCCGGCCACACATGAAATCCAACACTTCGCATGGCCTTCAAGGGCCTACCAGCAGCATGGGCTTCCACCCGCTCAATCCAATCAGCCCGCAACACCTGCATATGGACATCCACCCCATGGGTGATAAACAAAGCAACGGTCAGCATTCAGCTGACCAATTATAACGACCCTACCCCTTACCCGGGGCAGTTGTTCCTTCCCTACATGTAAAGCAACCACAACATATATATATATATCACACACACAACATCACAAATGCCGGCCTCAATGCCAGGCGCTCCGTGCACTCAGGGCACATTTAAGGTTTGTGCTTGGTAGGCAGGCATAAGCCTCCAAACCCCTGTTGAAGACCTCACGCACCTGTCTCACTCAGAGGTACGCACCTCACCAAAACCCGTGAGCACTACCAGTCGACCTACCCACGTAGTGTAACAAGCCTAGGGAATTCGCCCTGCTGCTTTGCTACCAATCGACCGCTCATCCGATCTTAACATCGCCACTTGGTGGAATGGGCATAAGCCTCCAAACCCCTGTTGAAGACCTCATACGCCCACCCACTCAGAGGTGTCCGCACTCCAACAACCAGCTCTTAACAAGCATGCAACCAAAGGAGCTATGTAAAGCATCCTTCACACCAAGCACATCATCCTCACCATCTCCGCAGGCTAAACGATGAATACACGGAGTCTTCTCCGGTTCGCAATATAAACATCACCAATCCCGACATACGTCTGGATGGGCTTCACACAGCATGCCTATGCCGTACTACATACTTCCGGCTCTAGATGCAGACTCAACTCCTGGAATTGCTTACGCTTTTCCATCTCTTGATGGAGGATCCCATGCACATGCATAAACAAAGGGCTTCACCTGCCCAAGGAAGAAAGACCGTTACCCTTGACGATCGCTTCGGCGCCATTGAAGAACTAGCCGGATGGAAATCACTACAGCGGCCTTGCCTCCGCAACGCTGAACTCGGCTCTCGATTCGGACCAACGAAGCTCCACCGGCGGCCGGAAAGCTCCTCCTCCTCCTCCTCCAAGCTCTCCTCTCTTTCTCCTCTTTAGAAAGAGAATGGCTAAGTGAGAATGAGATTTCATCTCAATCCACGGCCATATAGAAGCTGGAAAGGCTTTGGACCACAAGATCCAAATAGAAGGAAACGAACGGCCGAGATCTGCTCTGAAAAACATTTCGACAGGCCTGACACGCCCTGTGACACGCCCGTGTCACAGGCCGTGTACCCCCAGTCGGTTAGCAACCGACTCAAAAGATACCAGAACACGGGCTTGGACACGCCCATGTCGGACCTGACACGCCCGTGTCAGTCAATCGACACGCCCGTGTCACCCCTGTAACACGGCCTTACACAATTGCCAAAACGACCAGAGAAGTACACGGCCAAGGAACACGCCCGTGTCCATGGCTGTGTCCCTCAAGCTCGACTATCATCGACGTCGACCACTGCCCCACGCTCGTCGACCAAGCCTGGACATGCCCTGGAACACGCTCGTGTTCCAGGCCGTGTCTCCGCTTGACGCCTGCCAACCGCCAGGTCGACACCTCGACACGCCCAGGATGGACACGTGTCGGACACGCCCCGGACACGCCCTGGGACACGCCCGTGTCCCAGGCCGTGTTAAGCGACACGCCGCCCGACCTTGCCGCCTGCAAGTCGCGCCAACACACACGACACCAGGCTGGACACGCCCCCCGACACGCCCGTGTCGCCGGGCGTGTCAGCCCCCCCCCCCCTCAACAATTGTCGAGAACAATTTGTTGAGTAAACGATCCTGAGCAACCCGAGCAAGACACGCCCTGGGACACGCCCGGGTCCCAGGCCGTGTCAGCCTACAAAAACTCCATTTTGTCTTGGGGATATTTGGGGTGTTACAGTTGTATAATTGTAAAGGTCAACATTAGAATGTGTCTAGGGCTTAGAATTTAGGTTTGAGCTGCCCACAGGACCATTCAAGGAATCAGACTTAAAGCTGAGCCAAAGTCAGTTATCGTCGAGCTTAGGTCGACGAAACGTCGAACTCCATTCGACGCTCTCTAAGCTCAACCTTGCTAAAGTCGTCGTGCTTCAGTCGACGTTCTTCGAGCTCAGGTCGACGATCTCTCTTCTCTTATTCTTCAGGTCGCTGAGCTCGGTTCGACGATCTTCGAGCTCAGTTCGACGTTTTCTGTCTGTTTGATCTTTTTTTTCTCTGAGCTCAGTTCGATGATCGTAGAGCTCAGATCGACAATTTTCTAAGAGATCGACGTTTTTAAGGATTCAAAAGCTGTCAGTCTTTGGAATGTTTTTGAATTCTCTCAGCATTTATGTCAAGAAGATCTGCCAGCCGTTTCTCTTTATTCTGCAGCAAGTTTCAAGGAATTATTCAGGGAATGTTTTATTGGACTTTCCTCTATAAGACAAAAATTTTTATGGAAGACATTTATGACTGCCAACGACTATCTTTGATCAGGAATTTTTCAGAGAATAAGATCCTCCTTTTTTTCTTCAGTCACTGATATAGAGAAAACAACAGACAGTACAACAACAAGATTTTTTTTTAACAGTGACAGACACAAGTGATCATTTTTCTGAAGAACTAGTAGAACAATCCTTTTGACCTACCAAAAAAAGTGATCATAGCTTCAACATCAAGAACTCCAGACACCAAACTTTTCAGCATCTGCTGGAATCATCTTCTGCTGGAGATCTAAAGCTTCAAAAGACCTATCACCCTGAAGCAAAGCTCTCACTCCTGAAACACTCTACATCTCAGGGGGAGCTTTGACATCATCAACAATCCACTAGTCTTCTCTCATTTGATTTGAGAACAGAGAAGACAACTTCACCTCTTTACTTTTTCTTTTCCTGCTGTAAAAGGGTTATCAAAACTCCCTTCAAAAGTTCTGAGATTGGTTCTGAGAGCCTTGTCAAAACTCAGTGGTGGCAAGACACCTGATCAAAAAATCTAGTTTGGTTTTTGAGCACCTTATCAAAAGCTCATTGGTGTCAGGACACCTGATCAACTCATCCTGAGTGGATTCCTACCAAGGGTGGTAGAAGAGTGGATGTACGCAGGTTTTTTGGGAACCACTATAGTTCCTTGTGTCTTCTGGTTGCTTGAGTATTTTCTTTATTGTGTGCTGTGATTCTTCTTTTTACTGTCTTAGTTCTGATTTATCTAGTAAGACACCAACTCCCTTCAAAAGTTCTGAGATTGGTTCTGAGAGCCTTGTAAAAACTCAGTGGTGGCAAGACACCTGATCAAAAAATCTAGTTTGGTTTTTGAGCACCTTATCAAAGGCTCATTGGTGTCAGGAGACCTGATCAACTCATCCTGAGTGGATTCCTACCAAGGGTGGTAGAAGAGTGGATGTACCCAGGTTTTTGGGGAACCACTATAGTTCCTTGTGTCTTCTGATTGCTTGAGTATTTTCTTTATTGTGTGCTGTGATTCTTCTTTTTGCTGTCTTAGTTCTGATTTATCTAGTAAGACACCTTACACCTATACATACATTAAATCTTAATTGCTTTATTTGTTTAAATTGTAAAGCTATTTTAAAATACTCTATTCACCCCCCCCCCCCCTCTAGAGTTTAGATAGATCTTTATCTCACTTTCATAAACAAATCCTATACAAATAGTAATAAGCTAACAAGCACAAGGTAACAGTATTTAAAGCTAAATTGCTATAAATTTATATCTTAGTTGTCACCACATCCGCTTGTTCGATGGCCTCCTGTTGGCCAAGATTGTAGACTCTTGGTTGAGTCGGATAATAATGGGATGCGGTTGACTCCACTTCCTTGCCCTTTTCCTCATAAGTTGCTCCCTGCTTCATCTCGGACTTTGGACGTCCGCTCCAATAGTCACGGGCAAAATGCCCCAGCTTCCCACAAGTTAAGCAAGCGCCCGGTGCACGACCTGTAGTCGCCCCCGAAGAACCAGAAGAAGGGGCTGGACCCGAAGCCCTAGACTTCTTATTCCACCTTCGGAAACCAGACTTTAAAGTCGGCACCTTGAACTCTGACTTCTTAGCACCAAAGTCTCAAACTGCTCCTGACATCGCTTTCTTTGTCGTCAGAGCACCATCCCGACAATCTCGGGCAAAGTACACTTTCTTTCCACAAGTATGACAAGTGTAAATATCTTTGCGAGAAGATGCATTAGCCTTCTTTCTCAACGTTATGCGGTAGGCAGCCCTTAATGGATCTGCAGGGTTCAGTACCCTACTCACTGTTATCTGGTGAGTTCTCCCCAACTCTACTTCCAAATATCTTGCTGACTCCACCAAGTCTCAGAATCCCAATAACTTTGGTCCTAAAAGTAGGATTCGCAACTCGCTACGCAAACCATTAAAAAATCTATCGAATATAGACTGTTCGCTTTCTAACTGAAAGCCTGGGTAGCACCTTAACATAAAGAATGCCTGCAAATATTCGCCGACTGAGTGTGCTCCCTGCACTAAAAGCAGGTTCACCTGCTTCCCCAATGGTCCTTTAAATGCCATTTGCTCCATCACACCACCCGGTTTCAAGGCCACCTTAGGAACAGAGGGTTGCACATTCCTTCCATATTGTGCGTTGGTCACCGCAAACACTTCCTCTACTACCCTTCTTATGGTTTCAATAGAAGGAGGGGTCTCAGGCACGTCGCTGGGTGTAATACTTTTCTTAGAAAGCGTGCGTTCAGACTGCCACGCGTCACTCTCGGATACCTATAGTCATACAAAACACCAATAAGTGACCGAACAAAATTGCAAAAAGCAATTATAGGAACATGCAAGTTCCTCAAACATATGTATTTTCATTCCTAAGTGGACATTCATGGGTTCTTTTCATATTATAATGATGACACACACACATGTGCTCACCACCCCTTAAAGTGAATTCGTCCACGAATTCATTTAAGCCTAACCAAAATCGGTAGTCTGATACCAAATTGTAACACCCATATCCATCACATAGCATATAACAGTTGGTCCGGCTGGGGTACGACGTCATATACCACGGACAGACCGAAGAGTTTCTCATTGAAACCATTCTTCCAATCATAATATCCTACACAAAGCATCTAGCAGAAGTAATTTATTAAGTGGCAAAAAAATTAGAACCCAGCCACAAGTATGAATGTCCACTATCAAATCCAAATAGGAATGAAATTATAATGTACACAAAGTACCGGCCTTATGGCCTTACAAGAGTTCACTAAATTTAAAACAGTGTCTTCCATACTTTTGTTCGCAGGCCGGTCACACATGAGTTAAATAAGTAAACAAAACAAGGCCTTCAAGGGCCGGCTGAGCAACAAGGGCTTTGGCCCGCTATTTTCCACTCAGCTTCGCAGCACCTGCAAGCACAATTTACCGCAACGGTGGAAAACAAGTGTAACGGTCAGCTAAAGATGACCAAATTATAACGATCCCACCCTCAAACTCAGGGCGGCGATGCTCCTTCCCTGCACTTATTAGCATGATAAGAATTATAGTGAATAATCACAACATCACAGGTACAGGCACACATGGCCGCACATCCCATGCTCTCAGGGCACTTACACGGTGAACCCGGACAAAATCGCGGTCTCACCACCGTCCCTTGGACGGTAATACTCGTGAGCATTTAGTCTTTCCAGCCTAAGCCTAAGACCCTCCATTTATGCCAACGGTAGGTGTCATGTAATTTAGGTCTCTTTAACCGAATGACACCGAGCGGGTACAGTTCCGCCTAACCCGTTGCTCACACCGCAACATCAATTTAAGCCATATGCGCAGGTCAAGCTTCCCCGAGTCCCAAAACGATCAAACATGCACATAACCCGGTTATGTTCAAGGCTGGCTCCAAGGCCACCAAGTTGGCAGAAATGCGTTTTCACCTAGTTTTCTGGGTGCACCTTGGAGTTAATCCCCAAGACTCCCTGTTGCAATCTACCGCGTAGAAAACCTGAAAATAACCAAAGGCACGGAGTCTTCTCCAGCTAATCATGCACAATGAAACATCATCGATCATGACCAACTTTTCCGGGTAGGCTTCACACACCATGCCTATGTCTGTATCTCGATTTTAGACTCTACATGCAACAAAGCGGGGACTATTCATGTCTACCCGAGGGAACGCCTCACATTCACCGCATACTCGCGAGAGCGAGCTTCCTATGCAGAAATAAAGAGGACTTCACATATCCAATATGAGAATCGTTACGCTTGGGTTTCTCTTTGGCGCCATGGAAATCTATATAAAGTAAAAGCACTGTATCGGCCTCGCCTTCGCATATCTGGACTCAGATTGAGAATCGGAGCTCCGAAGCTCCACCGTCGGCTGGATCTCACTTCCTTCTTCTTCCTTGCTCTCCCCTCTCTCTATAACTTTAGAAAGAGAAAACCCAAATAGAATGAGGGTTTCTAAGCCCTATTCCCGAGTATATACCAGCAAGAACAACCCTGAACCGTTGGATCCCAAAATAAGGAAACAGACGGCCACTATTCGCACTTAAAATCAAAAACCTGGTCTTAACACATCTTGCGACACGCCAGTGTCCAAGGCCGTGTGCCTCATTTGACGCTAAAACCATCGCGTCCTGAAAAGAACACGGGCTCTCGATATGCCCGTGTCAAGTTTGACACGCCTGTGTCATCCAGTACACGCTCGTTTAGCTGGGCATGTTTCTCCATCGACACAGGTGCAGCACCAACCCGAGGATAACACGGGTATTCGACACGCCCGTGTCGAATTTGACACGCCTGTGTCAGACCCGAACATGCTTGGGCTCAGGCCTTGTCTCTCCCCCGACACAACTCGGCTAACAACCCGAGTAGGACACGGCCTGGGACACGCCTGTGTCTCAGGCCATGTTCGTTGTTCGATGATCGTCGACTGCAATTTCGTCGACCACACGGCCATCGTCGAACCCAAGCACGATACGCCCCTAGGACATGCCTGTGTCCCAGACCGTGTGACCACTACCAAGTCCCAGACTTGGCTCAAAATGCCACCCGTCCCTCTTTTGAGTTTCGGGGCATTACAGTGAAGAGCCAACAATAGCGATAATTCCACCAAAGTAATTAACTCCCCAAGCTGTTACTCAACCAGCTCCTCTTACTGAGATAGTCACACTTAGATATCACCCTATATCTCAAGTGATTGGAGACATATCAGTGGGTGTGAAAATAAGGCATCAACTCCATCAGGACATGATGCATGCCTGCTTCATATGTCAAACTGAGACCCAATCCATAAAAGATGCAGAGCAAGATCAACACTGGTTTGTAATACAAGAGGAGCTCAACCAATTTGAGAGATGTAGAGTTTGGGATTTAGTTCCAAGACACAAAGACTACCGAAATAGTGGAACTAAATGAGTATTTGGAAACAAACTAGATGCTCAAGGTACTATCATCAGGAACAAAGCAAGGTTAGTGGCTCAAGGATACAGATAAGAGAAAGGCATTGATTATGACAAAACTTTTGCCCCTATTATAAGGATTGAAGCAATACGGACATTTCCCGCTTATGCAACCTACAATAAGTTTAAAGTATACCAAATGGATGTCAAGAGTGCATTCCTTAATGGTGAACTCAAAGAAGAGGTTTATGTGGAACAACCACCAGGTTTTATCTCTTCATCCCATCCATCTTATGTTTTTAAACTGCATAAAACTCTCTATGGTCTAAAGAAAGCTCCAAGAACTTGGTATGAAACCATAGCTAGCTTTCTCTTAGAGCATAACTTTTCTAGAGTCATAGTAGGTAGGACTTTATTTATTAAGCATCATCATGATAAAATATTGTTAGTATAGATATATGTAGAGGACATTATATTTGGTTCTACTGATTCCAAACTATGAAAAAGGTTCTCTAACCTTATGCATTCCAAGTTTGAAATGAGTAGCATGGGTGAACTCTCCTACTTCCTTGATCTCCAAGTGAAGCAATTACCTAGTGGCATCTTCATATCCCAATCCAAATATGCTAAGGAGCTGATAAAGAGGTTTGGGATGGCTGATGCTTAAGCTAAGAAAACACCCATGACTATAAATGTTGTGATTGATTCTGATGAACATGGGAAACCTATTGATCAGAAACTATATAGGGTTATTGTTGGGTCCCTGTTATATCTTACAGCAAGTAGGACAGACATTATGTTTCCTACTTTTCTTTGTTCTAGGTTCCAGGTGAACCCTAAAGAATCTCACATTATTTTCCTAAAAAGAATTTTGAGATATATAAAAAGTTGCCCAAATTTAGGACCCTTGTATCCAATTGAGTCAGAGTGTGAGTTGACTGGATACTCAGATGCTGACTTTGCTGGATGTAGAGTGGACAGAAAAACCACCTCAGGTACATGCCAGTTCCTTGGTGCTAGACTTGTGTACTGGTTTTGCAAAAAACAAACATCTGTGTATACTTCAACCACAAAAGCTGAATACATAGCAGCTGGCAGTTATTGTTCACAGATACTGTGGATTCAGAACAAACTCCTAGATTATGGTTTCAACTTAAATAATTCAACTCTACTTTGTTATAATATAAGCGCAATTTCTATTGCATAGAATCCAGTGCATCATAGTAAAACTATGCATATAGAAATTAGGCATCATTTCATTAGAGATTTTGTGGACAAAAATAAAATTAATCTTTTCTATATCTACACTGATTTGCAAAGAGCAGACATCTTCACCAAACCCTTGGATGAGAGGAACCATCTGTTCTTTCTGAATCAGCTAGGTATGATCAATGGAGAAGCATTAATTTAATTTATGTCTGCGGTCGAAGAATTTGTCACAGTTCGTCGAACGGAGATCGACGATCTGAGGACAGTCCTTGAGAAAATTCGTCGACCTGAGATCGACAAACTCTCTGTGTGAAGTTTTATTCGTCGACCGAAGAACGACTATACTGCTTCAGAAAATTTTCTTCGACCTAAGAACGACGAAAAGTTTTTCCTTTTTCAGACTGAGATCGACGAACTCTTTTGTCAATAAAATATTTTGTCGACCTCAGATCGAAGAATTTTGTTTATTTCGCAGGACGGAGTCTACCGCTTCGTATTCTGAAAATATTATAACTAGGTTTTCTTCGAGCTCCATCCCGCGCTTTCTGTTCCCCTTGCACTTGATCTTTCTGTTTCCTTTTGCAGGCGATTAATGGCGATTCCGGTGAGCTCTCTTTCCGAATTCGATATAGACTTCGAATCATTTCAACATTCTGATCAAATTTTTCTGGACATACTGAAATTATTTGAGGAACAACAGTTGAAGAACTTCATGACAACCAGGATAAAGATAGCTGCTACTGAAATCATAGAATGGGTGTTCACCTCCTCTACTCTAGACACCGACACGATGACAGGCACAATATATGGTAACCAGGTTTCTTTAACCCCGCAGTTTTAACTGATATTTTTGGTTTGATAAATGGTGAAGAAGTCATAGAGATTGATAGCTCTGATTATGATGAAATGTTGAATAAAATGGGTCATATTGAAGAGAACCCTAATAAGTTATTTAAGAAAAATTTGTCTACTGACTATAAATTTTTAGCTGATGAAGTGGGTAAAGTATTGCTGGCAAGCATACGGCCCATTACTCTATTACCAGGCAACAGTTTCTGGTAATGTGTGTTGTTGTAAAAAAGAAACCAGTGAACTGGGCTAAAATCTTGCTTGATTTGATAAGGAAAAAGAATAGTAAGAAAGAGGATTGTTTTGGAAGAATTTTGGAAATTTTTCTTTAATAAAAGGCAACTGAATCCTTGGTCACAAAGACCATATTCATTAATTCTTCCAAAAGGCTAACCTGTGCCTTATTTGGAAGATGGGAGAGGACTATCTCAAAGCCTTCTAAGGCTTCTTCCTCTTCCAGGCCGTCTGAGGATACAAGAGCTGTGAAAGCTTATCCCCCATCCCCAGAAGATGTCCCCTCCATCAGAATTCCATCCACCCACATTCCAACACCTCCATCTCAATAACCTACACCTCCACAAATTTCAATTCCTTCAACAACCCTCCATCAACAATCCACATCTCAAGCTCATACTCCAACACCACTAATTCAATCTCCTGAACATCAACCAACACTAGTTCAATCTCCAGAGAATACCACACCACCTCAATCCCCACTTCCCCATCATCTTGCTGACATCCCCCTCTAGAACCTCTCATCCATTCCATCTTTTGACCTTCTGTTATCATCTCCCATCAACACACAATCTCTTCAAGATGAACCAATGCCTGACATCATTTCTTTCCCTTCATCATCCATCCTCCATCCTTCTGTATCAACTAAGACACCCTTTGAGTTTATGCAAATGGATTTTCCCTCCATTCCCTCTCTATTGGAACTCATCACTCCCCTCCTCAAAACTCTTATAGCATAGGCCATTAAACCTCTTGCTGAATATATTTCATCCCTATCTGCCCTCATATCTGCTGCTCCCACTATCCCTTCTTCTGGGGGGCCTTGCTTCAGTACCCTCTGAAACCAGGCAGGGGGAGATATCTAGTGTAGAAGCTCCAGTCTCCTCTCCTCCAGCAGCAGCAGAAGCAGTAGTAGATTTGCAATTAGATGAGCTAGCAGATACAGATGCAGATGAAAATATGATTATAGAAGTTGAGACATCAGTTGATTTTGATATGATTTGTACAGATGAGCAAGTTGATCTACCATAAATTTTGACTGTTGGTGATTGTTTTATCAATCCCACAGTGGATTTATTTTGTTTATTAAAGTCTTTTTATGCATATATATATTATTTTCCAAAAGTTTTTCAAGTATAGTCTATGGAAATTGTTTGTTGTACTTCCCCAGTAAGCCCTGAAGTTATTAAATAACTAAAGGAAAGTTTTACAGTTTCTGTAAATTCTGAAATATTAGTTGCTGAGGAGGTTTGCAGTCCTCCTCGTATGTGGGTTGAGTCCCCAATGCCAAACATGGATGAATTTTTGTTTGCTGATTTAGAAGAAGATGATAATCAGATGGTTACTTAGAATGTTTCTCTACCAGAAGTTACAGAACCTCAAGTGCTACCTCATGTTGAGAAGCAAATCTCAAAGGAAGCCTTGAAGGAAATTTATGATATGTATGACCATCCTCCTGAATCTTCTAATAAATATAATGATGATAATGATTCTAATGATTCTGATGATACTAAAGAAAAGAAGAAGATTGTTAAGAAAAGGAAAGTTGTTCCCAAAGCTTATCCCAAGCCCAATCCTACACATGACACTCCCTACTATATTCTGCAAAAGATTACACTTTATCCTAGGATGCCACAGTGGATGTGGCTATCAAAGAATGTGCAAAACGAAAGGAAGAAGAGAAGAAGGTATAGGTCTCCTCCTAAGCACTTTAGGAAAGACCCTCCTCCTCCTCCTTCATCAGATGGGGACTCTGGAAGTACTTCTCTCAGATCAGCACCAGTTACCAAGACATATCAGGGACACTCCAAGCCATGTCAACAACAGCAATCCTCTCAGAGCAAGCCTTCTCCATCTAAAGAAAAGAAAAGTACTTCAGCATCTATTGATGAATCAAAGAAGGACTCCAGTCCCAAAAGGCCAGAATCACCTCCTATTCCATTTGTAGATCCATAATAAGAAAGAACTGCAAAGATGGCCAGGTTTCAAGAGCTGATTAGACTATCACAAATCAATAAAGCTAAAGCAGAAGGAAAGGATCTATCATAGTACTCCACAATGTCATCTTACAGAAAAGAAGAGCTCAAGAGGTATGATAAAGCTAATAAATTTTTCAATGTAGATGATTATATGAGTTTACATCCTGAAGCAGTAGTACCAAGAGCCACTTCTTGCAATTTAATTGGAGCATCAGACATGACAATGTTAAAGAGAGAAGCTGCAAACCCAAATAGAGAAATTATTTTCAAACAGCCCTCTGAGAAATCTGATAAAGCTGATAAAGAGAAGCCAAAGAAGAACAAATGATTGTTGGGTTTAGTTTTTATTTTCTGAACTCTATTTGTTAATCAAGAAGCACCTTTGTACATATCTGCTGGATGTTTTATTTTATGCCAGATATATTTTATTCTTCTTTGTGATTATTTTCTTTTGTTTGTATTAGTGAGCTCACCCAAATAGGGGGAGATTGTTGGATCCCTAGTTTGGATTTGGACTTGGTTCACTAATTAGGATGAGTTTGACCCACATTGTATAGTTAGGGTCAAGTCTGTTAGTCCTAGAGTTTAGGCTAGTCTTTAGGTTCAATCTTCATGGACCAGCTAGTAGAGGACTTCAGTAGACTCAGACTTAGAAGAATCCAGAGTTCAAATTATCAATTCAAAATTCTTCGAACTCAGCTTGATGATCGTCAATCTCAGATCGACGAACTCAGAAATCTTTCTCGGAGTTGAGCTCGACTTTATTCGAGCTCAGGTCGACGATCTCTTCATTCAGACAGATTCTCAGCTCGACAAACTTAGAGCGTAGAATTGGCAAGTTATTTCAAGAATGCAGTTCGCTGAGCTCAAGTCGGTGAACAGGAATTTTCAGCTCGATAAACTTGGAACTCTAGTCAATGAATTCTGTTCAGAGGTCTACGAATTCTATCCCGAGCAAGATTTAGAAGTTTTCCTTATTTCTTTCCTTATTTGGTATATTATTTAGCAGTAATTCTCTGAGTAATTAATGCTTATATTCTCTCGAATATAGCCATTATTGACAGCATTAATTATGGTCTTCATCAGGGTTAATTACTTGCTTATTTTAATAGGATAGTTGGGGAAACTCATTTAAGTCAAAAATTCCAGCCGTTTCATTCTCCAGATCAGTCAGCAATTAATTCTTGGAATTCAAATTTCAAAGGAGAATTTTGACAGCAGAATATAAAAGAGATTCTCTCTTTAGACGACTAGACAGTACTGAGAATACAGAGAAGATACACAAAACATACAGAAGAATAACTGCTTCTTCTCTGTGCAGAAAACATTCTGTTTTCCCTTGATCATTCTAAAAACTGAAGAAGAACATCCATCAAATAGCAAGAGTCTTCTTCTACTTCTACTCAATGAATCTTCAAGGACAACAACTTTGAATCAGTCTGCAAGTTCCTTGATCTTTCAAGACAAGGCTGAAGACCTACACCCTAAGCAAGGCTCCAAGCTTCTTGAACATCTCTACATTTCAGAAAGAGTCTTGACAACAGCAATCAACAAGTCTTCTCTATTGTATAAAGAAAAGAGAAGACATAATAAACTCTCTCAACCTCCTATAAAAGGGTTTATTAACTCCCTTCAAAAGTTTATTGTTGGTTTTTGGGCACCTGATCAAAAGCCTAAAGGGTTGTGAGATCTCCTTGTAAATAGATCTTGTGGTGGCAGTCACCTGATCAAAACCTGATAGTGGATTCATACCAGGGTGGTAGAAGAGTGGATGTACCCAGTTAGGGGAACCACTATAAAATTCTTGTGTTATCTGGTTGATCATTTTTCCTTTTGGTTTGTTGTGCTGTGATAGAGTAGCGTCCCTATTTCTATTTCTTTCTATACTATTATTGGTATCACCTATTTTCTCTGATATAAAATTAAAACAGCCAAAAGTTTTAATTACTCTATTCACCCCCCCCCCCCCTCTAGAGTAAATCAGGTTTATCCCCTATCTTTCAGCGTGGTATTGTCAAGTTGAGTTTTAGGATGGAGACCATGGGTTTTTGAAGATACGTCTGATGCATGGAGTCTCGCAGGTACTGATGCACTCACGGCAAGTTTACCGATCATTATCAAGTAATAAAGTTGAGGAAATAAATACCCAGATATCGATCTCTCAGGGAGCGCAAGTAGGGAATGTGCTTTCTTTATTTGGAAAAATGGTTGCAAGTGCAATCGTAACACAAGGTGTTTGGTTTCCTAAGCTTAATGCTAACAAAACAAATGCGGGTCGCCGTCACTATGTCGCTTGGGTGGGTTACTACGTAGAGTAGTATGGAGGATGGATGAATCAGCGAGGGTCGCAATCACCTCATCGCAAGGCACGCTCCTCGTAAGCGCTAGAACGGCTCGATCACAACAAGCGTAGGAAAAATGAAGCTTAACAACACAAGCAATGATTTAGACAAAACAACATAAAGACATCCTAAATCCATAAGCAAAACATTATTCTCTAGTAATAATCCCACTATCACAAGTTCAGAATGAAAGAACCCCAAGAAGAGGTGGAGAAATACACCCGAGCACACGAAGGCTTTCCGAGATTCACGACCGGATTCAAGGGTTGTCGATCCTCATCCGGGCTCGATCTTCGGATGTTGTCTTGGATCTGGAAGAGCTGTCCCCTCCTCCCAAAAACACGCCTTCTTCGTGATGATCACTGGTTTAGTTCTGACCGAAGAACTCCACAAGTGTAGCAACAAGGAGCTCGGATGGTAGCTTGGATGTCGGAGAAGATGATGATGGCCGGAGATGCAACTATTGCAAGCTTTCAGAGGAGAAATTATGGCCGGATAAAGCCTACAAGGAGGAGGAATAAAATGGCGGCTGTAGGTGAGTTTTCCCGCTCACAAGAGAAGAAATGGAGGACAGAGCAGAGCTTGATCCCTCGAAAGAAGAAATCTACAACTTTAATAGAAAAGTCAGAAAAAAATGGTCATGCACGGTTTAGCACACAATCGTGCGCAAACCGTGCGATATTAACTTTCATAATACGCCTGAAGAAGAAGAAGCATTGACCCGTACGTTTTACTCACGATGGGCGATTCCACCCGTGCGCTAAGGAAATCGCACGGGTAATGATAGATAGGAAATCACAAGAACAAACAGGAAAACCGTGCATTTTACTCTCGCGCAGGCGCTTCCGCCCGTTCGTGAACAAATCGCACGATTAACCATTGAATGGTGCAGGCAGGAAAGATACACGAAAACCGTGTGTTTCCTTCTCGCACGATTTGGCAGAAACCGTGCGTGAACAAATCGCACGGGTAGCCACAGACATCCCTAGAACTGCTGAGTAAAACGCATGATTGCCAACAGACCGTGCGCGAATAAATTTGCATGACCGTGCGTTTCACATAGAAAATGAAAATGAAACATAGGACATCGCGACCACCTGCAAAATAATACAACCAGCTGGACTACCAGCTCCCAGCACCAAGAAGAAAACAATCAGTCAAGAAAAATCCATGGGGATCACCATGTGCTTGCCCCCAACATACGAAAGTGCAATTGCACACCCACGGGCCAAAATAGTGCACAAAGCGGTCAATGACCGAACGATGCAAATATAACCGATATCCGGTCGAAATGCAGAGCACGAGTGAGAAAACAAGCCTAGATGAGTCTGAAAAACCCTATAAATATCGGACTCATCACACCACCAGACTTAAACATTTACTCATCCCGATCAAATCATCCCTTCATGAACGAGAAAATAGTTAGCTGGCTTAGTAATTTCTAAATAAAGTAAAACGAGAAATCGAAAACTGCATGGGCATAGAAAATATAATAGACAAACTTTCCAATTATGCTACGGAGCTTAGAAATTTCGACAGGTGTAATTAGATATTGTAGCTACTCAAATTAGGAATGCTGGAGAATCACTCTATCATACGTAGGAAGAAAGTAGGAAGGCCACTGAGTTGAGCATTGCCAAAGATCGGGGCTAAGGATAACCTCCAAAGGAATCCACCAATTTTGGCGACCATATGCTCGCCCGTTTACACTCTCTCCACGGCGCTAGTTAGACTCAAGAGTGAATCAGTAGGACTTGTAGGATAGAATGGGGCTTAGGATAAGGTTTGGTAGTCAATGATAAACTTGGAGGCTACACACAACCCAAGCGAGCGAACAATAAGCTAAACCAATGCAGCCACTTAAAGATGCACGTGCGACACACCCCTTGACTTAGCTTGAAAACTGGCTGTGCACACGGCCTAACCCGACCAAAAACAGAAAAATAAGACGGGGATTCCAATTGTCATTGTAATTCATTTGGATTTTCTTTTTCACTTTTTTTCTTCCCTTTTTTTCTTTTAGCAATCCCCACATTTAACAATTAAAATTTTCATGAATTCATCACCACATCACACGAATTCCACATATCACAACTCATCAAAATATTAACTTCGATCAAGCTCAAAGATTTGGTTGTGATAGGAGGGTTACCTTTAGGCTTTGGTGAATGAAAGTGGAGCTGAAACAAAGGAGGGGTAAGCACAAATTTGGCTTGCAACTGTTAGTAGCGAGGACTAGGTACAAAAAGCTCAAACTAGCCAAAATGATAGCCTCCTCACGCTCACGCTCGACTAACCGGACACAAATGCTTCGAGAGTTGCTTGGGGTAAGTGTTTAGCCACCGAGAAAGATGATCCTTCCTCTCGACTCGAGTAATATGAGGATAGTGGAGGCTACACACATTCCTACACTACCATTTGATTGCTCCAAATTCAACCATATTGAGTAGTACAAACAGTATTTACAGAAGCAGAAAAGTATAAACTACGAGCATAAAGAAAAATTGAATCTATATTATTTCTACACACCATGAGTACTCGATTAGGAGCACTGTACGAGTTTCGAGCTACTCAATCTTAAAATCCTAAGCCAGCACCCTATCTTAAAGTTGACACAAAAGAAATACATTTGTCTCGACCCGAGCGCTTGTTTAAGATCGCACTCATGTGGGTGTAGGTGCACAATGCGGACATGATAATATAAAAACATAAAAAGAAACTTAGCTTATGGGATGCTAGCGAAAGTAGTGCATGTGCAAAGGTAATGCGTATAACTTTCCCCACCAGACTTACACTAAAAAAACAATCAAAGATTTGCAATAAAATTAAAGAAATGAAAGTTGGGGAAGAGGTTACCCATCTCAGCAAATGAGCATACCAGAAGATTGGCGTTAAACTTCAGCAATAAGCCTGCGGCCCAAACAAATTCCACCTGCAATATAGAACATCTCCAACCACAAAAAGCTATACAAAATTAAGCACAACATCTGAATTGCACAAATTTAAAGCAAGCTGGAGTATTGGGTTGTCTCCCATAAGCCCTTTTCTTTACCGTCCTTAAGGTGGACCAAATACCGGTATTAACAGTAATATAGATAATGTTCAAAAGCAAGAGTTCAGAATGCATGAAAAAGTTCAAAGTTACACACAACATGAAGATAAATGAAGCAAGAAACGAAAAGAAAGGAGGCCCTGGAGATCATTCACTCTTCAGCTGAACGCTGACTTGTGATAGATCCCCCCGGTCACGCGAGATGAGGCAAGGTGAAGGCTTTAGGGCCCAGGAAAGACGAGTCTACCCTAAACCTAGCCTCATCCTTCTCGCGTCGGCGGTAAAAACCAGATGCTTTGCGTATAAGAAGTTCTTTTCTTTTCAGATTAACATATGGGGATTGCCAGGGTGGTATATCCACCCCAATAAAATCAGTAGCATGCCTATCTTTCTCAGCGGGTGGCATCCTTTCCTCACCCACGGTGGGTGAAAGATCAACCCAAGTCACCTGTTTAACAGTTTTACAATATTCATTAAGCTTAATCGAAGTTTTTAAATTTGTTTCATGCACGCACCTAATAGCCGTGCACCGCATCCGTTCCTTCTCTTCAGCAACTTGTTTCACGTCAAACAATTCCTCCTTCGCTTCTCCATTAGCAATCATCAGCACATCTTTTACTTGCACATCCCGATCTTGCTTATTCAGCATAACATCTGTCTCATCAGCTCTAGATAACTCATTAGATAATAAAACATTTAATTCCAACAGATTTTTAGATTCACTCGAGATTAGAGTGGGAAGTGATGGAGATAGCGGCAAATCGACCTTGGAAGCCAAGGTGATGCCGCATGCGTTAAAGCTCAGTATCGCTTCACTGGATTTCAGGAATGGAACCTCAAGAATAGGCTTTGAATTATTTTCGATGGGTCCCAACACTTCGAAGTTGGTGACAAACACAGTCCCATTAAGTTTCACTTCCACCTCTTTAATCACCCCATCAGTTTTAACCACTGACCCATCAGCTAGCACTAGCGATTTCTGGGTATCAGTTTCGACATTTAAATTAAGCTTCTCAACATCTTGCAGAGCAAGAATGTTGCATGATGAACCTGAATCGCAAAGTGCTACCATCTCATTCTCATTAATCTCACACTTGACAACCACTTCATTAACATTGCACTCCTCTACCTCCCCAGTGCTCTTCCCTTGCTCACGGGGATTCTTTTCCGTATCGCTTGGGAGCGCGCCGCGAGTACGCTCGGAGAACACTTTGGCAAGCTGCCCCAGCTGTGTCTCTAAGTTACTCATAGAAGCAGTTTGAGTGGCCATGTTAGATTGAGCCATTTCAACAAACCTTTCCATCATTTCTTCTAGAGCACTCTTACGTGCCCCTTGCCCGCTCTGATTATAACCCAGCTGCTGCGGTCGCGGTCGGATATTGGAGGTTTGAGCATCATATTGATGTTAGCCACCCTGCCATCTTTGACCTGGGGGATTTTGATTCCACGAGAAATTCGGATGATTTCTCGCGTTTGGGTTATAAGCATTATTATAGGGCGCAGCGCGGTTTTGACCGTTTATAAAATTATCACTTTCATCAAAGGTTATACCTGTCGGTTCCGCAAATTACTCTCCAACTGGGCATTCAAAAGCGTGGTGGCCGGGATTTCCACATCCCTGGCAATATATGCCTCCAACCGGAGCAGTAGGAGTAGTCGATCTGGTCAGCACCCTTCTTCCATCAATCATAGGGTGGCTTGCTTCGGCTTGTTGCATCACCGCATTCACATCAAACAGATTTTTCGCCCCTAGGGGCATTTCTTCCCTCCATCCAATATGTGTTATGGGTAGCCGTGTCTTGAAGAAACCGTAAAGCCTCTTCATGAGACACGTTCATAATTGTGTCGTCGACCGCTGCGTCGATCATTACCCGTTAGTTTGGCTCGACACCAAAATAGAATATTTCTACAAGATTCTAAGGCTCACAACCGTGTTGGGGACAACGACGGTGTAGGTCATCAAACCGCTCCCATTCCTCCGACAATGTCTCTTGGTCCTGCTGCCTGAACGTAGCAATTTTCCTTCTAGCATTCACAATTTTTTTCACTGGGTGGAACTTGGCCAAAAACTTAGAGGACAGAGCCTCCCATGTGGTAGCGGTCCTGGGGGCAATGGTGTGAAGCCAGGTCTTAGCCCTATCCCTCAGCGAAAATCGGAATAGCTTCAGTTTAACTACCTCATCAGAAATTCCAACATATCGGAAGGTGCCGCAAATCTCTGAGAACTCCGCCAGATGGAGTTGCGGGTCCTCACTCGACAAAACAGAATACTGCATATTGTTTCTAATCATATTCATAATCGCAGGCTTTATCTCTAATTGGTTGTTTGCAATGGCTGGTCCGAAGCCTGGATAAACACTTCCCGCAGTCGGGGTAGTGAAATCACGCATCGTCCTAACTCAAGGTTGGACCACCTCCTGTCCCTCAACAACTCTATCACCTTGTCCATTTCCTCCTTGGCCCAAGTCTTCCATTCTAACTTCAACAACCGCAGCACGCACGCGAGCTCTCCTTGCTCGTGCAGTCTCAAGATCAAATCCAAAATTTTCACCGATATTACCAGGGTTAGGATCTATCATACAACAAAAAAATCTATCAAAGCATCAAACACTTGCAAATTTTCCAAAAAGAAAAAAACACACAACGGTTGCACTCCCCAGCAACGGCGCCAAAAACTTGATGCACTAACGGCAAGTGTACCGATCGTTGTCAAGTAATAAAGTTGAGGAAATAAATCCCTGGATATCGATCTCTCAGGGAGCGCAAGTAGGGAATATGCTTTCTTTATTTGGGAAAATGGTTGCAAGAGCAATCGTAACATAAGGGGTTTTGTTTCCTAAGCTTAATGCTAACAAAACTAATGTGGGTCGCCATCACCGCGTTGCTTGTGTGGGTTACTACGAAGAGTGGAATGGCGGATGGATGAATCAGCGAGGGTCACAATCACCTCATCGCAAGGCACACTCCTAGCAAGCACGAGAATGGCTCGATCACAACAAGCGCAAGAAAAATGAAGCTTAACAACACAAGCAATGATTAAGACATAACAACATAAAGACATGTTGAATCCTTAAACAAAGCATTGTTCTCAAGCAATAATCCCACAATCACAAGTTCAGAATGAAAGAACCACAAGAAGAGGCAGAGAAATACAACTGAGCGCACAAAGGCTTTCTGAGATTCACAACAAGATTTAAGGGTTGTCGATCCTCGACCGAGATCGGTCTTCAGATGTCGTCCGGGATCCGGAAGAGTTATCACCTCCTCCCAAAAACCTGACTTCGTCGTGTCTGATCGCTAGGTTAGTTCTGGCCGAAGAACTCCACAAGTACAGCAACAAGGAGCTCGGATGGTAGCTTGGAGGTCGGAGAAGATGAAGATGGCCAGAGACGCAACTATTGCAAGCTTTCGGAGGAGAAATGGTGGTCGGATAAACCCTCTAATAAGGAGAGAAAAAATGGCGGCTGGAGGTGAGTTTTCCTACTCACAGGAGCAGAAATGGTGAGCAGAGTGGAGTTGGATCCCTCGAAAGAAGAAATCTGTAACTTTAATAGAAAAGTCATAAAAAATGTTCACGCATAGTTTGGCGTGTAACATCGAAAATTTCAATTTGTATTTCAGGCTGGGTGACACGGCCTTGGAAACGGGCGTATCCCAGGGCGTGTCCAGCTCTGGGTACTCGGATGTGTTGCGAGAGCTCGACGAAAATGAATCTGACGATCGTTGAGAGGCGACATGGCCAGGGACACGGGCATGTCCCAGGACGTATCTTTCTCGGGTTGGTAACCGGGTTGTGTCGAGTGTGGCACACATCCTGTGACATGGGTGCATCACAGGGGCGTGTTTGGCAAAGGCCAAGGACACGGGCGTTTGCCCTAGCCATGTCCTTCTTGGGTTGTGGCCAGGTTTGCCAGGGTGCTAAACACGGGCAGGACACGGGCGTATCTGACGCAGTGTCTGGCACAAGGCCTGGGACACGGGGGTGTCCTATGGCTGTGTCCTGGTCTGGATAGATTCAGTTCCTTAACTTCTTAGGGAACCCGGCTTGTGACACGGGCATGTCACAGTGATACGGGCGTGTCACATGCCGTGTCAGCCTAAAAATAGATATTTGAGGGCAGATTAAGGCCGTTCGTTTCCTTATTTTTGGATCTTGTGGCCCAAGCTCTTCCCTGCTGGGTTTAACTCCAGATTGGAATGAAGTTTTCATTCATAACATGGCCAATCTATTTCTAAAGATAAGAGAGAGAGGAGAGCTTGGAGGAGGAGAAGGAGAAGAGATCTGGCTGCCGGAGGAGCTTCAGCGGTCAAAACCGAGAGCCGAGTTCAGAGTTGTGGAGGCAAGTCCATCGCGATGATTTCCAACCGGCCAGTTTTCAATGGTTTTGAAGCGATTGTCAAGGGTAACTAACTCCTTCTTGGACAAGTGAAGTCCTCTTTTATGCATGTGCATGGAATCCTCCACCAAGAGGTGGAAAGCGTAAGAGATTCCAGCGGGTTGATAGTTGATATCCCCGGTCGAGTCTGCATCTAGATCCGGAAATGAGTAGTACGGAATAGGCATGCTGTGTGAAGCCAATCTGGATGGCTAGTCTGGATTGGTGATGTTTTATTGCGAACCAGAGAAGGCTCCATGTGTGTAACGACTAGGTTACGGAGGTTGTGAGGATGCTTGTGAGCTCCTTGTGTTGTACGTTCTACATGAGCTGAATGCGTTGTGGCCGTGAGAGCCAGATTATATGATTGTTTGAGCGGTGTGCTCCCAAGAGCTTGTGTGGTAATGGAGTTGTGAACTCCTGTGAGAGAGCTGTGAGCTCTGATGGTTGTGTGGACAGGAAAGGGAAAGCCGACCCGCGTCAAGATCTGCTCTATTGATGACTTGGGCAACGGGAAAAGGCTGACATGTACATGCATTATGTCCGTCCGAGAGAAGGCTGGAATTGTCGCGTCGGAGCGTATAATGAGAGATCGATTAGAAGACCGGAATGGCTCGTTGATCTGGAATGCTCAAGTGTTGTCGTGAGGTTACCACCTCTGACTGGGATGGGTGAGAGGGTCTCCAGACTGTGCGATGTAGTAGACTAATGCTCCATCGCCAACAAGTTAAGAACCTCTAATCGGTGGTGGGACCCAGGGAAATTCGGTAGATCGTAAGTGTGCTATGAGTGCACGGAGCATCTGGTATGAAGGCTGGCGTGGGTGATGTTGTTGTGCCTGAGTGCACTTGTTGTGATATATATATTGTGATTGTAATGCATGCAGGGAAGGAACCACTGCCCAGGGTAAGGGGTAGGGTTGTTATAATAGGTCAGCTGAATGCAGATCATTGCTTTGTTTATCACCCATGGGGTGGGTGTCCGTATGCAGGTACTGGCGCGCTGGATTGGATTGATCGGGCGGAAGCCCTTGCTGCTGGTAGGCCCTCGAAGGCCGTGCGAAGAATTGGATTTCATGTGTGGCCGGCCTGCGTGCCGATGTATGAAATCATATTTTGTAAAGTGAAACTTGTAAGGCCTTAAGGCCGTTAGCGGTGTGTGCTTGTATACATTCCTGGGGTTTTATATAAATGTTATATTTATATAGTAGTGGACATTCATTTGTTGAGTTCTTGCAATTAATAAGCTTCCGCTAAAATGCTCTGGGTTAGGGTGCGATGGTATTTTGATATTAACCTGTGACCTCGCCGTCTGTTTGTGGCATATAGTGTGGGGCCCCGGCCGGACCTTCTATTATATGTTATTTAACAGTTGGATTCGTTATATTTTGGTATCAGCTTATTTCGGTCTTCCGCTTTCGAATTCGTTGTTGAATTCTTTTGTAGGGTGGCGAGCACGTGTATGTGCGAACCGTTTTAAACACTGATGAACTCAAGAATGTCCACTAGGAATGTGAGCGTGTATATTTGGTATGTTTGGCATTTTGGATTGGAGGTTACCGATATCTTGTTAACGTATAGGTGACAAGGAGTGGTGCTGGGCAGTCTGAGCCCCAGCGTTCGGATGAGAGTTCGGCACCAACTGAGGTGCCCACACCTCCCCCTTATGCGGAAACCATACGCTTAGTTGCAGAGGCGGTATTTGCCATGTTTCAAGCACAACCTATTGGGCAGGCAAGGCCTACAGTGGAGCCAGTTCAGGTTGGTGTGAGGCAAGAGCGTGTTGAAGATCGGATTTATGAGAAAGCAGCTGACGAGCAACAAAAGCAGTTTATGGATTTTCATCCGCCTACATTTGTCGGGGCATATTCCCCAACGCAGGCGGAGGATTGGCTCTCAAGAGTGAAGAGGATCCTGACAGCGCTCAGGGTAGATGAGGGGCAGAAAGTTATGTTAGCCACTTTCCTACTAGAAGGCGAGGCGCGACTTTGGTGGGATGAAGTCGAGTTGCACCAGTTGGCAGCAAGAGTCCTGGGAGAGATATCGATGGAGGAATTCTCCATATTGTTTTGGGCAAAGTATTTGGCAGTATCGCGGCGAATTGCAATGGAGAATGAGTTTCAACGTCTGGTGCAGGGTGAGCTAAGTGTGGATGAATACTTGCATGAGTTTACCAGGCTGGGGCGCTATGCGGGGTCTACTTTTGCAGAAGAAGCACGAAAGACAAATAGGTTCTATGAGGGACTTCGAGATGAGCTGAGGTTGGCGCTTCCGAGTTCGATTAACCAAGGCTTCCAAGTATTGGTAGATACAGCCTGTGCCCTGGAAAAGGATTTGAAGCGGGTGCATGATAAGAAGAACTTGGTGATGTAAAAGCCGGAGTTCAAAGTTCCGCAGTCGGAACAATTGGAGTTTAGGAAGCGGGATAAGAAGAGGTTCAGGCCTGGTGAACAAACTCAATCGAAAGTTGCTACGGAAGAAACGTATGGACAAGGACGTATTGAGTCACGTACATGTTTCACTTGTGGGAAGCAGGGGCATATAGCCCGTGATTGTTGGAGTGGCTTGGCAACAGGTGAGAAAAAGACAGGGGCATCCTATGAGGAAAAGGGCAAGTTAGTGGCGGAATCATCTGCATCCCGGGCGCAGCCTCGAATGTATAACCTCGAGTTGCAGGAGCCACAAAGCTTAAATTGTGAAAAGCAGCCTAATCGCGTGCATAATCTGGGGTTACAGGAGGCTGTAAAATAGATTATGAGGGATGCGGATAAGCGGAAGTTAAGTAAAGCGTGTACTTTACTTTTGTCGTGATGTAATATGTACATATTGTATGTATGTGTGTTTGTTAAAAACACGTGAGTTTGTGCGATGTCGTGGGGCGAGACAAGCTGCGGCCTCTGAGCTCTAAACGCGGATCATTTTGTTTTTATTGCAACAGAGTGGTTGTGTTTATATAATTGTTGCTCTAAATTTCTGGATGATATTTCTGTAAGGAGGGGAGGGTTGTAACACCCCAAATTTCAATTTGGAGTTTAGGCTGGGTGACACGGCCTGAGACACGGGCGTGTCCTAGGGCGTGTCTAGCTCTGGGTACTCAGGTGTGTCGCGAGAGCTCGACGAAAATGAAGTTGACGATCATTGAGAGGCAACACATCCAGGGACACGGGCGTGTAACGGGCCGTGTCCTGCTCAGGTTGGTAACCGGGTTATGTCTAGTATGGCACACGGCCTGTGATACAGGCATGTCATTGGGCATGTTTGGCACACGGCCAAGGAAACGGGTGTGTGCCCCAGTTGTGTCCTTCTCGGGTTGTGGCCAGGTTTGCCAGGGTGCTAAACACGAGCGTGACACAGGCATGTCCGACGTCGTGTCTAGCACACGGCCTGGAACACGGGCGTGTCCATGGTCGTGTCTTGGTCTGGATGGAGTCAGTCCTTAACCGCTTAGGGAACATGGCATGTGACACTAGCGTGTCACAGACCATGTCAGCCTAAAAATAGATATTTGAGGGCAGATCACGGCCGTTCGTTTCCTTCTATTTGGATCATGTGGCCCAAGCTCTTCCCTACTGGGTTTAACTCCAGATTGGAATGAAGTTTTCATTCATAACTTGGCCAATCTCTTTCTAAAGAGAAGAGAGAGAGAGGAGAAATTGGAGGAGGATAAGGAGAAGAGATCCGGCTACCGGAGGAGCTTCAGCGGTCCGAACCGAGAGCCGAGTTAAGCATTGTGGAGGCAAGGCCGTCGCAGTGATTTCCAACTAGCTAGTTTTCCATGGCTCTGAAGCAATCATCAAGGATAACGATCTCCTTCTTGGACAAGTGAAGTCCTTTTTTATGCATGTGCATGGAATCCTCCACCAAAAGGTGGAAAGCGTAAGCGATTCCAGCGGGTTGATAGTTGATATCCATGGGCGAGTCTGCATCTAGATCCGGAAATGAGTATTACGGAATAGGCATGTTGTATGAAGCCCATCTGGATGGTTAGTATGGATTGGTGATATTTTATTGCAAACCGAAGAATACTCTGTGTATGTAACGAGTAGGTTGCTGAGGTTGTGAGGATGCTTGTGAGCTCCTTGTGTTGTACGCTCTATATGAGCTGAATGTGTTGTGGCGATGAGATCCAGATTATGTGATTGGTTGAGCGGTGTGCTCCCAAGAGCTTGTGTGGCAATGGAGTTGTGAACTCCTGTGAGAGAGCTGTGAGCTCTGATGGTTGTGTGGACAGGAAAGGGAAAGCCGACCTGCGTCAAGATCTGCACTATTGACGACTTGGGAAATGGTAAAAGGCTTACATGTAGCTGTGTTATGTTCGTCCGAGTGAAGGCTACAATAGTCACGTCGGAGCGCATAACGAGAGATTGATTAGAAGACCAGAATGGCTTGTCGATCTGGAATACTCAAGTGTTGTCGTGAGGTTACCACCTCTGATTGGGACGGGTGAGAGGGTCTTGAAAGTGAGGGTAAGATCTATCTTAACTCTAGAGGGGGGGTTGAATAGAGTATTTTAAAGTAAATTTACAATTTAAAATTGCACAGCAGTAAAGGCTTAATTTATTTATAGGTGTAAGGTGCTTTGATGTAGAAATAAAACTAAAGTAGTAAAATAAAAACCACTGCACACAGCAAAGAATATGCACAAGAAACCTGAAGACACAAGGAACTATAGTGGTTCCCCAAAAACCTGGGTACATCCACTCTTCTACCACCCTTGGTAGGAATCCACTGCAGGATGAGTTGATCAGGTGTCCTGGGCACCAATGAGCTTTTGATAAGGTGCTCAAAAACCAAACTAGATTTTTTGATCAGGTGTCTTGCCACCACTGAGTTTTGACAAGGCTCTCAGAACTAGATTCAAGACTTTTGAAGGGAGTTTTGATAACTCTTTTACAGCAGGAAAAGAAAACGGAAGAGGTGAAGTTGTCTTCTCTGTCTCAATCACTGAAAGAAGACTTAGTGGATTGATTGTGTTGTCAAAGCTCCCCCTGAGATGTATAGGGTTCAGAGATGAGAGCTTTGCTAGGGTGATAGGCCTTCAGAATCTTTAGATCTCCAGCAGAAGATGATTTCAGCAGAGGCTAAAATGTGAGTTGTCTGGAGTCTTTGATGTTGAAGCTATGAACACTTTACAGTATGCTAATTTTCAATCAAACTCTTCAGGATTGATCACTTGATTTTCCTCTGAGTTTTTCTGACTATCTGTGTATGTCTGTATTGAGTGATAGATAGATTGATTGTCTCTTGATCTACTGTAGGATGTTTTATTCTTTGATGATCCTTTGTCCAAGATAGTCGTTAGCAGTCAATAAATGTCTTCCATAAATGTTTTGTCTTCAGGAGGAAAGTCCAATAGACATTCTCTTAGAAATCCCTTGAAACTTGCTCCAGAATAAATGAAAACGGCTAGCAAATCTCTTGAAATAAATGCTGAGAGAATTTGAAAAATATTCCAAAAGCTGACTGAATTTGAATCCTCAAAGTCGTCGATCTCTCAGAAAAACATCGATCTGAGCTCTACGATCTTCGAACTGAGCTACGCGACTTGGAAACAAGCTGAAGGCAGATCGTCGATCTGAGCTCGAAGATCGTCGACCGGAGTTCGACGACTTAGCAGAGTTGAGCTCAGAGAGCATCGAACGGAGTTCGACGTTTCGTCGACCTGAGCTCGATGAAAAGTTTCTTTGCCTCAGCTCTAAGTCTTGAATAATGAATGGTCCCGGGGCAGCTTCAAACCTAAGTTCTAATCCCTAGACTCATTCTAACTTGACCTTTTCAACTATACATCTAGGTCAAACTGATTTCCTAAAAACATAGTGATCCTTGCCCAAATTAGTAATAGGGTGTTCCAACAATCTCCCCCTATTTGGGTTAGGATTACTATTTACATAGCTCAGAAATAAATACAAAAGCAAATACAGACAAGCAAAAATAATTAAAGCAACAGAGCAGAACAAGCAACATAGCAGCATTCAGATAGAACATCAGCAAGAGTTTTAAAAAGAATGAACTGTCTGCTTACAGAGATCACTTCTTTTCACTTCCTTTCTTAAACAAGATTTCCCTGTTGGGATTGAGAGCTTCTTTCTTTGACCTTCTGTCATCCTCTGCACCTAAGGAGGTTTGAGATCTTGCCCTGGGAACCACAGCCTCAGGATGCAGTTTCATGTAATCCACTGGGTCAAAGAACTTCCTTGAGGCATATCTTTCCAATTCTGCTTTTCTTTGCTCTAACAAGGTAGTGATGTTGGAGGTGTCTTTTCCTTGCTATCTGGCCTTCTTCAACTGATCTAAGGCAGCAAGTTCTTTCATCCTAGCAGTCCAAGATAAAGGATTGTTCTCTGGATCTTCAAAAGGGATTGCAGGTTCATATCTATTAAAAGTTTCTGAAGCAGCAGCAGTCCTTGCATCAATAGTTTCTCTTAGCTTATAAGGGAAAGGACCTTGAGATGAGTACAAATGCCTTTGTCCTTCCCTTGATGTCTTGATTGAATCCTGTGATCTCTCTGATTACCTCTGTATTGTCTCCTTCTGGACTGATAACCTCTTTGATATTGCCCTCTGGGATGATATCTTTGTGAAGATTGGGAGGGGCTTTGCTTTGGAGCAGAGGTTAGAGAAGTTGAGCCTCCACCTGATCCTGAATCTAGAGGAGGAGGCTAAAACTGGGATGAACCTTTCTCATACTTATCAAACTTTCTTTTCTTCTTCATGGCCTTTAGTTGGTTTTTAGAATATTGCATCCATGGTTCAGTTATCTGGCAATCATGTAGAATATAGTAGGGTATATCATTTGCATCCTTGGCCTTAGAGGAGAGACCTTTATCATGGCCTTGCTTCTTGCTTTCCTTTTCTTTGCAATAGTACCAGAAGAATCATCAGATTCTGTATTGAATTGATCACTTTCAGAACTTTGAGGTCTGTCATACAAATAATCTATAATTTTGATATATTCCTCTTGAACTTTTGTTTGCTCAGAAATAATAGGGGCAAGAGGTGTTGATACAATAGCAGAAATCTCAGCAGTACTCTCAACAGGAGCAAATGAGATAGCAGGAGTCTCAGATACTTGCACTTCCAAAAATTTGGCCAATTCTTCATCAGCAAAATTATCAATAACAGCAGGCATATCAACAGGCAGCATTTCAATGTCTATAGAACCAGCAGATATAACATCAGCAGCAGCATCAGTCCAAACAGAAACAACAAAATCCACAGCCTTAAAAGAGTTGACATAAGATGCAATCAGACTAGGATCACATTCTAAAATAGGCACAATGGCCTTAGTAAGGTGTTCAGCTTACTGAACTGGTGAAAATATTTTGTGAAGAGAATCAAAATCACTCAACAGTGACCTGAGGTCCATTATAAACATTGGAACTGGAGCAGCAGCAGCAGGCACTTCTTCAGCTTCATGAGCTTCAAGAGGCATCTCCCCCTGGCTTGATGCAGGAAGGGCTGGATCAAGGCACCCTAATGAAGGAATTTCTTGAGGAGAGGAGAGAGCTGACAGTCTGTTAGATAGCTCCTGGATAGAGTTTATGAGTAGAGCCAAGGAGGTCTCCAGCAAGGCTACTAGCTTGGGGGCCAGTATCCTATAAAGCCTATCTGCCAGACCAGAAAGATCCACTTGCTCAAGGGATACTTGAGTAGAGGTGAAGGAAGATGTGGCTAGAACTGATGGAATGGCTGCATGAGGTGAGGATGAGAATGGAGGGATGGATGGCTGAGATATTGGGATGGTGGAGATAGATGATATAGGTGTGGAGATGGATGGTGAGAAAGATGGTTGATCAAGGATATCATTGAGGAGCTGTTGGTAAGAGGAGGATGATTGAGGCTCAAGAGGTGAGGAGGGGGAAACATCCATGAAGGAGTCATCCACAATGGTGAAAGATGGTATGGAAGAGTCAATGGATGGATAGTAGTACAAAGGATGTAATGGTTCTGAGGTGGTGGTTGGAGGAGAAATAGGTGATGAAATTGTGATGGGGGAGTAGATGGCTGATTGGATGGTTGATGAGGAAGGTAAGGCAGAAACAATAGGAGGAGGAGAAGGAGGGGCAGAGGAGGAGGCAGGCAGTCTCTCAATGAGGGCAAGTGTTGCTGCAGGGGAAGAGACTGAAGCAGTCCTTGTGCCTGAAGTAGATGTTGCTGCAGCAGCCCTGTTAGGGTTGATAATTTGCCTGTCCCATTTGCTGAAAAGGGCACAGGTGAGCCTTTTGGATGCATTGATGTGCATACCATTTGAAACCAATAAATCAGGACACCTGGAATGAAATAAAACCCCTAGAATCCTTCCAAAGAATACACAACCTTTGTTGATTTTCTTCTTGAGCAAGTCAAAGAAGATAGACCCCCAATCCAAATGTTTCTTGTCAACAATAGCTCCCATTAAGCAGAACTGATACCTTGAGATGGTATAATGAGCCGAGTGCTTTGCCAGAAGCACTTTTCCCATAACATCAGCCAAAAATTGAAATTCAATTGATAGATTCTTTTTCAAAAGCTTATTAGGGTTCACAGCAGAGTGACCCATTCGATCTAACAACGAATCATATTCCTCTCCAGACAAATCAATGGAGTCATTCCCAGTACTTAAGGCGAATACTTCTGTCAAATGATTAGTGGACAATGGTACCTTAGCCCCGTTGATCGTGCCAACAATAGTATTTTCATTCTCAGTTGTTGCAGTAAAAATCCATTCCTTTATTTCATCTGCTGCAATCTTTATTCTGGTGGTCATCAACTGAACTATCTGCTGTTCGCAGAAAAGATTCAGAATATCTTTGAACCGCTGATCGCTGCCATCGAAGGAGTTCATATCTATGTCAAAACCTGTATCAAATTTCATTTTGGAAAGAGCGTCGACCGACACTGCCATCTGTACCTGCAAAGATTCAATAAACACGACCAAGTGTAGAGAGTTTGGAGGGAAAGAGTAAAGTTTGCAGAGAGTATGAAAGCGTAAACGATGAACGGCGGCCGAAAAATGATTTTATATTAGGGTTCGATGCGAAAAAGGAAGGATCGTCGATCTCCGTTCGACGATCAGGACTCCTAAGGGAAGCGGAAAGGTCTTCAACATCGTAGATCTCAGTTCGACGATCTAGAGAACATCGAGCTCAGTTCGACGATCGAAGGCCTAAAAGAGATATTATACAACTATCTGACAAGCTCTGAACTCCGGTCGACGTTTTGGGAAAACGTCGATCTCCTTTCGACGTTTTTCGGGAAACCGTCGATCGACGTTCGACGATTTCTGGGGAAAACGTCGAGCGCAGTTCAGAAACAGAAACTATCCTGCAGACACAAAAAGAAATGAGTTTTTAGCCTAATCTTGGTCTGTTTTTAGCTTTTCAAAATCTTGTAATTTATTTTAGGCTTCCTCCATCTAACATGCCTAACTGATTGAGGAAGTAGTTGTGTTTCTTTTCATCCAAAGGTTTGGTGAAAATATCTCCCCTTTGCAAATCAGTTGGGATATATTGAAGTTCAATTTTATTTTTCTAACCATTATCCCTTAGAAAATGATGCCTAATTTCTATGTGTTTTGTACTACTATGGAGGACTGGATTTTGTGCAATGGAAATAGCACTGGTGTTGTCACAAAATATTTTAGATTTCTCTAAGTTGTAACCATAGTCTAGGAGTTGATTTTGAATCCACAAGATTTGTGAACAGCAACTAACTGCAGCCATATATTCAGCTTCAGCAGTTGAAGTTGACACAGATGTTTGTTTCTTACAAAACCATGAGACAAGTCTATCACCAAGAAACTGACAAGTTCCACTGGTGCTTTTCCTGTCTATTCTGCATCCAACATAATCAGCATCTGAAAATCTAGTTAAGTCAAATGCTGAATCTTTTGGGTACCAGAGACCTAGATTTGGACAGCTTTTAACATACCTAAGAATCCTCTTTACTAAAGTTAAGTGTGACTCTCTAGGGCTAACTTAGAATCTAGCACATATACATGTAGCAAACATTATATCAGGCCTACTAGCTGTAAGGTACAATAAAGAGCCAATCATTGCTCTATATGTTGTCTGATCAACTGGTTTCCCATGTTCATCAGCATCCAATAAAGCATTGGTAGGCATGGGTGTTTTCATACATGATGCATCAGGCATTCCAAATTTCTTAACCAGTTCTTTTGCATACTTGGTTTGAGAAATAAATATGCCTTCAACATATTGTTTGACTTGCAATCCTAATAAGAAGGATAACTCACACATGCTACTCATTTCAAATTTAGAGTGCATAAGCTTGGAAAACTTTTTGCACAAGTTTGAATCAGTAGAACCAAATATAATATCATCAACATAAATTTGTACTAGTAGGGTATGAGACTTATGGGTTCTAATAAAAAGAGTTTGGTCTACTCTCCCCCTAATAAAATCATTTTCCAGAAGAAAGCATGTTAGGGTCTCATAACATGCTCTAGGAGCTTGCTTTAGACCATATAATGCTTTATGCAGTTTGAAAACATAATCAGGATGAGTTGGAGAGACAAAACCTGGGGGTTGTCTGACATAGACTTCTTCTTTGATCTCCCCATTGAGAAAAGCACTCTTCACATCCATTTGGTAGACTTTGAATCCCTTGTGAGAAGCATAAGCCAGGAAGATTCTTATGGCCTCTAACCTTGCAACTGGTGCAAAGGTCTGGTCATAGTCTATCCCCTCTTCTTGAGAATATCCTTGAGCAACTAACCTTGCCTTGTTCCTTACAATAATTCCTTGATCATCCAATTTATTTCTGAACACCCATTTTGTTCCAACAATGGAATGATCCTTTGGCTTAGGCACTAGTTCCCAGACTTTGTTTCTTTCAAATTGATGCAACTCCTCTTGCATAGCAATGATCCAGTGTGGTTCTTGCTCTGCATCTTGAATGGATTGAGGTTCAATTTGAGAGAGAAAGAAAGTGTGCATCAGGTTTTGGTTGACCTAATTTCGGGTTTGCACACCAGCTGAGATGTTTCCAATCACTTGGGAGATTGGATGATCTCTTGATGTTACTAAATCAACAGAGAGTGTTGATTGTTCACCAACCTGTGTTGTTGTTTCCTCATGTGGAACAGCAACTGGCTCTTCAAGAAGATTTTCTTCCAGATGTTGAGCAGCTTCTTCATCTTCACTACTTCCATCCTTTTTAGTAACTTGCAATCTGTCCAGGTCTTCAGCTAGAGAATGTACCTGCAAATGTTCTATGGTAGAAGCATTCTTCTCCTTGAAAGACATAATAGTTTCATCAAAAGAAATATGAACAGATTCTTCTATTTTTAGAGTAGTTTTATTATAAACCCTATAAGCTTTACTGATCATGGAGTATCCCAGAAACACTCCTTCATCAGCTTTTGCTTGAAATTTTGCTATATATCTCTTGTCATTGTTGTGAATATAACAAATGCAACCAAATATTTTGAAGTAATCTACTTTAGGTTTCTTCCCTTTGAGTAATTCATAGGGAGTCTTGCCCTTCAGTTTATGTATCAAACTTCTATTCAGTACATAGTTGGAGGTGTTCACTGCCTCAGCCCAAAAGGATAGAGGAAGGTGAGCATCTGACAATAATGTAGTTGCAGATTCAATTAGGGTTCTATATTTCCTTTCTGCTACCCCATTTTGTTGAGGAGTTCTAGGAGCTGAGAATGTATGCCTGATCCCTTCACTCTGACATAACTCTTGCATAAGAAGAGAATCAAACTCTGTCCCATGATCACTTCTGATCAGGGCAATATGAGTGTTGAACTCACTCTGTATACATTTGAGAAACTCTGTCAAACCTTTGAAGTTATCTGACTTCTTCCTCAGAAAGAACACCCATGTGAATCTTGAGAAGTCATCTACAACCACTAAAGTGTAGGATTTCCCTCCTAGGCTTTGTACTGTAATGGGTCCAATAAGATCCATGTGTAACAGATAAAAAATCCTAGGTGAATCACTCTTGTTAAGTGACTTAAAACTATTTTTAGTTTGCTTTCCTAATTGACAAGCCTTGCAAAGTCCTTCCTTCTTATAGGGGCTAGAAGGTAGTCCTCTAACAAGGTTGTCCTTGGATAGCCTAGCAATGGTTCTAAGGTTAATATGTCCTAGTCTCTTATACCATAGAATATTAGGTCTAGATATGGAATTGAACAGGCAAATATCTACTTTAGATGAATGAAAATCTACTAAGTAAATATTACCTTTTCTGTTACCTGTCAACATAGTTGTGTTGTCCTCTGACTTGACCTTGCATATAGCTTTGTTGAAAGTCACTTGATATCCTTCATCACAAAGTTGACTGATACTTATAAAGTTGTGCTTGAGTCCTTCAACATAAGCTACTTTCTTGAAGGTTACTGTTCCAATTTGGACTGCACCATATCATTTTGTTGTTCCAAAGTTTGAATCACAAAAGATTACTTTGGGTCCAAGCTTGGCTTTAAAGGATGTGAAGTTGTCCTTGTTCCCTATCATGTGCTTTGAGCCCCCACTATCCAGATACCATGGCTGGTTTGATGTTCGATAGGTCTTCACTTGCACATAAACAGCTTATATGTTTTTGACCCAGTTTACCTTGGGCCTAGGTTGATATCCCTTAAATTCAGAAATGAAAGACATCCCAGGTTGACTCTTATAACCTTCAGGATGGTATCTCCTAGGAGGTACTATCCATTCAGTATAGGGGTTGAAACCTTGGGATGTAGGACTTCTAGGTTTGAATCTAGATGTACCTTTGAAGGATTGTTCAAAGTCCTGATCTCTGTTCGACGATCATCGAGCTGAGGTCGACGATCTTGGGTCAGATCATCGATCTCTGTTCGAAGATCGACTGTCCTGGAGTTCAGAGTTCAGGTGTCGTCGAGCTGAGTTCGACGATCGTTTCTTTGATCGTCGAGCGTCGTTCGACGATCGTCGAGCTCCGTTCAACGATCGTCGAGCTCTGTTCGACGCATTCTGTTGAACTATATCTTTCTTTGGCAAATCTGCATTCTTCCTAGCTACCTCTACAACTTCCTTCACTTTATCAGAGATAAATTTGATTTGAGTTGTCAGAACTATAGGATGGCTGGATGAAGCTCCCAAGCCCAGTGTACTATTAAGTCTAGAGTTCACAGTGATTGTGATATCCATCAGTTTGATGCTTCTCCCATTAAGGGATTCTTCAAACTGCTTGGCCTTGGATAATTCACTCTTTAGTGAAGCTATCTCCTCCCTATAGCATTCTAACTCTTCAGAGAGTTTGAGGTTCTCTGATTTTAAAGTTCTATACTCAGACAGTTGTTTTCTGAAGGAAGTGATTTCCTTCTCAGACTCCAATAGATCTAGGCATAGTACTTTAAACTCATGTCTAAAGTCCTCAGAACTAAAATCAAATGAATTGATTACCTGATCTTCTTCTAGTTAAACTTCTGAATCTGATTCTGACTCTTCTGCTTCTGAATCTGTTTGAGAGGCATTGAAAGCCATCATGCAAAATTCCTTTTCATCAGCATCGTCCTCATAATCACTGGAGCTGGATGAGGCTTCAGAATCCTCTTCAGTTTCACTCCATGTCTCAGCAACAAATCCCTTCCTTGTATGTGTGTTCTTGCTATAGGAGAGTTTGTCTGAGGTGTTCTTCTTGAAGTCTTTCTCCTTTCTTCTTTCTCTTCTATCTTTCTTGTCCTTGTTTTTGTTTTCTGGACAGTCAGGCACAATATGGCCTGGTTTCCTACAACCAAAACATATAATTTCTTTGTTGTTATTTGATTTATCATACCTTGGCTTTCTGGCCATTTTGTAGAATCTTTTGGCCAGTAGACTTAGGAGCTCATCATTTCTTGTAGCTTTATCTTCAGGCTCCTTTTCTGTAGCTTTGAAGGCTATGGTCTTCTCCTTTCTGATGACTGGGGAAGTAGCCTTTTGTTCTTCTTCTCGATTTTTAATGAGTAGCTCATAAGATATGAGCTTGCCCAGGAGAGCTTTAGTTGTAATCTCATTTAGACTTCTGGCATCTTTGATTGGCCAGATTCTTGAATCCTAAGTGTTAGGGAAGCACATTAGGATTTTGTCATTTAGCTCTGTCAATGAGATTTCTTTATCCAGAGTCTTTAACTCATTGACAATCAGACTTAATCTGTTGTACATGTCTGCTACTGACTCAGCTTCTCCTTTCTTGAAGTTCTCATATTGGGATATGAGATAGGATCTTCTATCTTTTCTCTCATCAGCAGATCCTGAGACAATCTTAGAAAGTTTGTCCCAAATTCCTTTGGCTGAGTTGTATTCAGCTACCTTCTGAAATATCTCATCAGACATTGTCTGAGCTAAGATATTCATGGCCTTGGCATCTGCAGTCTTCCACTTCTTTATTTCAGCATCTGTTCCTGAAGGAGGTGGAACAGCATTTGTACTTGAGCTTGCTGGTGGACTTGGGCATACTATCAAAACAGAATTAAATATGTCTTCATCAATAGAGTTCATATAAAGTCTAATCCTTGCTTTCCAAAGTGCAAACTTGGATAGATTGCACATTGGAGGCCTGGTGCTTGCATAATCTTTGTTCTGTGCCATGTCTTTATATAGAAATAAATATAATGAAAATAACCCTCTTAAAAGATTGATCTTATCAAGGATCTTTTGGTTCAGGTGTTAGCCTGTATGAACAACCAACCTGCCTCTGATACCAATTGAAAGTGAGGGTAGGATCTATCTTAACTCTAGAGGGGGGTGAATAGAGTATTTTAAAGTAAATTTACAATTTAAAATTGCACAGCAGTAAAGGCTTAATTTATGTATAGGTATAAGGTGCTTTTATGTTGAAATAAAACTAAAGAAGTAAAATAAAAACCACAGCACACAGCAAAGAATATGCACAAGAAACCAGAAGACACAAGGAACTATAGTGGTTCCCCAAAAACCTGGGTACATCCACTCTTCTACCACCCTTGGTAGGAATCCACTGTAGGATGAGTTGATCAGGTGTCCTGGGCACCAATGAGCTTTTGATAAGGTACTCAAAAACCAAACTAGATTTTTTGATCAGGTGTCTTGCCACCACTGAGTTTTGACAAGGCTCTCAGAACCAGATTCATGACTTTTGAAGGGAGTTTTGATAACCCTTTTACAGCAGGAAAAGAAAAAGGAAGAGGTGAAGTTGTCTTCTCTGTCTCAATCACTGAGAGAAGACTTAGTGGATTGATTGTGTTGTCAAAGCTCCCCCTGAGATGTAGATGGTTCAGAGATGAGAGCTTTGCTAGGGTGATAGGCCTTCAGAAGCTTCAGATCTCCAGCAGATGATGATTTCAGTAGAGGCTGAAATGTGAGTTGTCTGGAGTCTTTGATGTTGAAGCTATGAACACTTTACAGTATGCTAATTTTCAATCAAACTCTTCAGGATTGATCACTTGATTTTCCTCTGAGTTTTTCTTACTATCTATGTATGTCTGTATTGAGTGATAGATAGATTGATTGTCTCTTAATATGCTGTAGGATGTTTTATTCTCGGATGATCCTTTGTCCAAGATAGCCGTTAGCAGTCAATAAATGTCTTCCATAAATGTTTTGTCTTCAGGAGGAAAGTCCAATAGACATTCTCATAGAAATCCCTTGAAACTTGCTGGAGATCGTCGATCTCTTAGAAAAACGTCAATCTGAGCTCTACGATCGTCGACCTGAGCTCAGAGATTGGATTGAACATCAGACAGAAAACATCGACCTGAGCTCTACGATCGTCGAACTGAGCTCAGCAACTTGGAAATAAGATGAAGGCAAATCGTCGATCTGAGCTCGAAGATCGTTGACCGGAGTTTGACAACTTAGCAGAGTTGAGCTCAGAGAGCATCGAACGGAGTTCGACGTTTCGTCGACCTGAGCTCGACGAAAACTGTCTTTGCCTCAGCTCTAAGTCTTGAACAATGAATGGTCCTGGGGGCAGCTTCAAACCTAAGTTCTAAGCCCTAGACTCATTCTAACTTGACCTTTTCAACTATACATCTAGGTCAAACTGATTTCCTAAAAACATAGTGATCCTTGCCCAAATTAGTAAGAGGGTGTTCCAACAGGTCTCCAGTCTGCGTGCTGTAGTAGACTAATGCTCCATCGCCAACAAGTTAAGAACCTCTTATCGGTGGTTGACCCAGGGAAATCCGGTACACCATAAGCGTTCCATGAGTGCACAGAGAGTCTGACACGAAGGACGGCATGGGTGATGTTGTTGTGCCTAAGTGCACTTGTTGTGATATATATTGTGATTGCAATGCATGCAGGGAAGGAACCACTGCCCCGGGTAAGGAGGTAGGGTCGTTATAATTGGTTAGATGAATGCTGACCGTTGCTTTGTTTATCACCCATGGGGTGGATGTTCGTATGCAGGTGCTGGCGGGTAAGATTAGATTGAGCGGGCGGAAGCCCATACTGCTGGTAGGCCCTCGAAGGCCATGCAAAGAATTGGATTTCATGTGTGGCCGGTCTGCGTACCGATGTATGAAATCATATTATGTAAAGAGAAACTTGTAAGGCCTTAAGGCCGTGAGCGGTGTGTGCTTGTATACATTCCTGGGGTTTTATATAAATGTGATATTTATATAGTAGTGGACATTCATTGGTTGAGTTCTTGCAATTAATAAGCTTCTGCTAGAATTCTCAAGGTCAGGGTGCGATGGTATTTTGATATTAACTTGTGACCTCGCCGTCTGTTTGTGGTATATAGTGTGGGGCCCCAGTCGGACCTTCTATTATATGTTATTTAACGGGTGTAGTTATTACATATTCGTATCAGCTTGTTTTGGCCTTCCACTTTCGAATTCGTGGTCGAATTATTTTGTCGGGTGTAGAGCACGTGTACGTGCGAACGATTTAAACACTAAAGAACTCAAGAATGTCCACTAGGAATGTGAGCATATATATTCGGTATGTATACCGTTTTGGATTGGAGGTTACTGATATATTGTTCACGTATAGGTGACAAGGAGTGGTGCTGGACAGTCTAAGCCCCAGCGTTCGGATGAGAGTGGGGCACCAACTGAGGTGCCCACACCTCCCACTTCTGCGGAAACCATACGCTTAGTTGCAGAGGCGGTATTTGCCATGTTTCAAGCACAACCTATTTTGTAGGCAAGGCCTGTAGTGGAGCCAGTACAGGTTAGTGCGAGGCAAGAGCGTGTTGAAGCTCGGATTGATGAGAAAGCAGCTGACGAGCAACTAAAGCGGTTTATCGATTTTCATCCACCTACGTTTGTCGGGGCGAATTCCCCAACGTAGGCGGAGGATTGGATCTCAAGAGTGAAGAGGATCCTGATAGTGCTCAGGATTGATGAGGGGCAGAAAGTTATGTTAACCTGTTTCCTACTGGAAGACGAGGCACGACTTTGGTGGGATGATGTCAAGCTTCACCAGTTGGAAGGCAGAGGCCTGGGAGAGATATTGATGGATGAATTCTCCAGATTGTTTTGGGCAAAGTATTTGCCAGTATCGCGGCAAATTGCAATGGACAATGAGTTTAAACGTCTGGTGCAGGGTGAGCGAACTATGGATGATTACTTGCATGAGTTTACCACGCTGAGGCGCTATGCGGGGTCTATATTTGCGGAAGAAGCACGAAAGATGAATAGGTTCTATGAGGGACTTCGAGATGAGCTGAGGTTGGCGCTTCCGAGTTCAGTGAACCAAGGCTTCTAAGCATTGGTAGATACAGCATGTGCGTTGGAAAAGGATTTGAAGCGGGTGCACGACAAGAAGAACTTGGCGGTGGAAAAGCCGAAGTTCAAAGTTCCAGAGTCAGAATAATCGGAGCTTAGGAAGCGGGATAAGAAGAGGTTCAGGCCTGTTGAACAAACTCAATCGAATGTTGCTTCGGGAGCATTGTACGGACAAGGACATGTTGAGTCACGTACAAGATTCACTTGTGGGAAGCAGGGGCATATAGCCTGTGATTGTTGGAGTGGCCTTGCAAAGGGTGAGAAAAATACAGGGGCGTCCTATAAGGAAAAAGGTTAGGCAGTGGCGAAATCATCTACATCTAAGGCGCAGCCTCGAATGTATAACCTCGAGTTACAGGAGCCGCAAAGCTAAAATCTTGAAGAGCAACCTAATTGCGTGCATAATCTGGGGTTACAGGAGGCTATAAAACGGATTATGAGGGACGCGGATGAACGGAAGGAAAGTAAAGCGTGTACTTTACTTTTTTCGTGATGTAATATGTACATATTTTATGTATGTGTGTTTGTTGAAAACACGTGTTTGTGCGATGTCGTGGGGCGAGACAAGCTGCGGCCTCTGAGCTCTAAACCCGGATCATTTTGATTTTATTGCAACGGAGTGGTTGTGTTGATATAATTATTGCGCTAAATTTCGGGACGAAATTTCTGTAAGCAGGGGAGGGTTGTAACACCCCAAATTTCAATTTGGAGTTTAGGCTGGGTGACACAGCCTGGGAAACGGGCGTGTCCCAGGGCGTGTCCAGCTCTGGGTACTCGGATGTGTCGCGAGAGCTCGACGAAAATGAGGTCGATGATCGTTGAAAGGCGACCGGCCAGGGATACGGGCGTGTCCCAGGACGTGTCCTTATCAGGTTGGTAATCGGGCTATGTCAAGTGTTGCACACGGCCTGTGATATGAGCGTGTCATAGGGGCGTGTTTGTCACACAGCCAAGGATACGGGCGTGTTCCCTAGCCGAGTTCTTCTCGGGTTGTGGCCAGGTTTGCCAGGGTGCTAAACAAGGGCGGGATACGGGCGTGTCCGACTCCGTGTCTAGCACACGGCCTAAGACACGGGCGTGTCCCATGGTCATGTCCTGGTCTAGATGGAGTTGGTTCCTTAGCCTCTTAGGGAACACGTCCTATAATACGGGCGTGTCACAAGCCGTGTCAGCCTAAAAATAGGTATTTGAGGGCAGATCAAGGACGTTTGTTTCCTTCTATTTGGATCCTGTGGCCCAAGCTCTTCCCTGCAGCGTTTAACTCCGGATTGGAATGAAGTTTTCATTCATAACTTGGCCAATCTCTTTCTAAAGAGAAGAGAGAAAAGAGCTTGGAGGAGGAGAAGGAGAAGAGATCCGGCTGCCAGAGAAGCTATAGCGGTCTGAACCGAGAGCCGAGTTCAGCGTTGTGGAGGCAAGGCTGTCGCGGTGATTTCAAACCGGCCAGTTTTCCATGGCTCCGAAGCGATCGTCAAGGGTAACGATCTCCTTCTTAGACAAGTGAAGTCCTCTTTTATGCATGTGCATGGAATCCTCCACCAAGGGGTGAAGAGCGTAAGCGATTCTAGCGGGTTGATAGTTGATATCCCCGGTCGAGTATGCATCTATATCCAAAATTCAGTTGTATGGAATATGCATGCTGTGTGAAGCCCATCTGTATGGTTAGTCCGGATTGGTGATGTTTTATTGCGAACCGGAGAAGACTCCGTGTATGTAACGAGTAGGTTACGGAGGTTGTGAGGATGCTTGTGAGCTCCTTGTATTGTACGCTCTACATGAGCCAAATGTGGTGTGGCCGTGAGAGCCATATTATGTGATTGGTTGAGCGGTGTGCTCCCAAGAGATTGTGTGTCAATGGAGTTATGAACTCCTGTGAGAGAGTTGTGAGCTCTGATGGTTGTGTGGACAGGAAAGGGAAAGCCGACCCACGTAAAGATCTGCGCTATTAACGACTTAGGAAACGGGAAAAGGCTGACCTGTACCTACATTATGTCCGTCCGAGAGAAGGCTGGAATAGTCGTGTCGATGCGCATAATGAGAGATCGATTAGAAGACCGGAATGGCTCGTCGAACTGGAATGCTCAAGTGTTGTCGTGAGGTTACCACCTCTGATTGGGATTGGTGAGAAGACCTCCAGTCTGCGCACTGTAGTAGACTAATGCTCCATCGCCAACAAGTTAAGAACCTCTGATCGGTGGTGGGACCCAGGGAAATCCGGTAGACCATAAGCGTGCCATGAGTGCACGGAGCATCGAGCACGAAGGCCGGCGCGGGTTATGTTTTTGTGCCTGAGTGCACTATTTGTGATATATATATTGTGATTGCAATGCATGCAGGGAAGGAACCACTGCCCCGGGTAAGGGGTTGGGTCGTTATAATAGGTCAGCTGAATGCTGATCGTTGCTTTGTTTATCACCCATGGGGTGGATGTCCGTATGCAGGTGCTGCCAGGCTGGATTGGATTGAGCGGGCGGAAGCCCATGCTGCTGGTAGGCCCTCGAAGGCCGTGCAAAGAATTGGATGTCATGTGTGGCTGGCCTGCGTGCCAATGTATGAAATCATATTTTGTAAAGAGAAACTTGTAAGGCCTTAAGGCCGTGAGCGGTGTGTGCTTGTATACATTTCTTGGGTTTTATATAAATGTGATATTTATATAGTAGTATACATTCATTGGTTAAGTTCTTGCAATTAATAAGCTTCTGCTAGAATGCTCTAGGTTAGGGTGCGATGGTATTTTGATATTAACATGTGACTTCGCCGTCTGTTTGTGGCATATAGTGTGGGGCCCCAGCCACACCTTCTATTATATGTTATTTAACGGGTAGAGTCGTTACATGGCGCACGACCGTGCGCAAACCATGCGATATTAACTTTCATAATACGCCTGAAGAAGAAGAAGTGTTGACCCGTGCATTTTACTCACGCACGAGCGATTTTGCCCGTGCGCTAAGGAAATTGCATGGGTAACCACAGATAGGAAATCGCAAGAATAAACAGGAAAATCGTGCATTTTACTCTCGCGCAGGCGCTTCTGCCCGTGCATGCTCAAATCGCACGATTAACTACAGACTGGTGCAGGCAGGAAAGCTACAAGAAAATCGTGAATTTCCTTCTCGCACGGTTTGGCAGAAACCGTGCATGAACAAATCACATGGGTAGCCACAAACATCCGCAGAACTGCTGAGTAAAACGCACAATTTCCAACAGACTGTGCGCGAATAAATTCGCACGACCGTGTGTTTCACACAGAAAATGAAAATGAATCTTAGGACATCGCGACTACTTGCAAAACAATACAACCAGCTGTACTACCACCTCCCAGTAGCAAGAAGCAAACAATAAGTAGCAAGAAAAAGCTATGGGTAGCACCATGTGCTTGCTCCCAGCATAAGAATGTGCAATTGCACACCCACGGGCCAAAATAGTGCATAAAGCGGTCAATGACCGAACGATGCAAATATAACCGATCTCTGGTCGAAATGCAGTGCACGAGTGAGAAAATAAGCCCAGATGATTCTGAAAACCCCTATAAATATCGGACTCATCAGGTACGCGGGCGGGAGAAGCTCGGTCTGAGGAATATGGGGCCCTACAGGATCCTGGGGCAGATCGGCCCATTGGCTTACAGACCAGAGCTACCGCAGGAGTTAGCGGGTTTTTACGAATTCTTCCACGTCTCCTCTCTCAGTAAGGCTCTACTACATCTAGAGCAGTAGGTTACTAGTATAGATGGCTCAGCAGCTTCAGATCGATTGGTCCTTTTAGAGCTGGTCAGGATAGAAGATATAGCAGTGTGTCTTGTGGTGTGAGAAGGTTCCGTTGGTCAAGATCATGTGGTCAAATCATGGACAGGAGGAGTATACATATGAGCCACTACATCTGATGTAGCAGAAGTACTTGGAGCTCTTTGCATCAGATATAACTTCAATTTCTGAGGGATGTTACATTCAGTCACTCTCAGTAGAAACCCCGCAGGCAAAACCTGAATTTCTGGGATGAAATTATTATTTTTTTTTATTGGGATTTGTAACATCCCTCAAATGGATAGACCCTAGGAGTGGTTTTTTCATGACTAGGTCATGACTAAACCCTAGGAAGCCCAAGTGAATCTAGGAATGAAGGTGAGATCATCATGGTCTGCAAATAATACATTCCAACTATCTAACCTAGGTTGACTTTAGGGCCTCAACTTGACTCTTTGACCCCATCATAACATCCCTAGCCCTTTAAAAGGTTCATTGGGTCACCAAGGACCCATTGGGGTCAACTAAAAAGGTCAAGTTGACCAAAGTCAACCCTAACCCTAAAATTGTCAATGTAACCTATCTAGGGCCAATGGACCTCCAACTTGCCAAAATGACCCCACCTAGACCTCCCTAACCCTTTAAGAGGTCCATTGGGTCACTAAGAACCCATTTGGGTCAACCCAAGTGATCAAGTTGACCAAAGTCAACTTATACCCTAAAGTGGTCAAAGTGCCCTAAATAAGGGTCAAGTGACCACCAAGGTGTCAAACCAACCCTACCCAAGTCTTCCTAGACCTTAGGGGAGGCCAATGGGTCACCAAGGACCCATTGGTGTCACCCAAAAGGGTCAAATTTACCAAAGTCAACTCAACCTAAAATAGGTCAAACTAGCCTAAATGACCTAACCAAGCCCAAGCCACTTGGGCTAAGCCCAATTTGAGTGGCCCATTAAATTTAGGAGGCTGATATTTATGTTTGATGCCACTTAAATTTCAGAGGGGGTGACTAGGAGAGATAAAAAGGGAGTTTCCTCCTTAATGGAGGAGAGAGAAAGAGGAAAAGAGAGAGAGAGGATTTATGGAGGGAGACCATGAGCCACACCATTCACCTCCCAAGCCTCCATTCATTACTCCTAACCCTTAGGAAGAGATTCCAATCATTTTGTCATCAGCCACCATCAATGGAGGAGCCCAACCACCATGGCAAACCACCCCTTCACCTCCCCTCCCGTGAAAAATATTAATCCCCCTATACAGCCCCCCATTCCGATTTCTGACTATACCATCACCTTCAAAACATCCTTGGCAGTCAAAATAATGTTTTGGATCCAAGGTTTTGGTGGAGGAACGAGGAATCGGGCAAGCTCGCTTGAGAGGAAAAATGTCATGACCGACCGCCGTCGTCGCCGTCGTCGAACCCCAAACAAGGTTTGCTTCTCCTCCTCTCACCTTTAGCCAGTATCTAGATCAAATTAGGCTGAGAAATCGGGCTCAAACGAGCTGATATAAGTGAGAAAGAAATGGAGTTTTTCTGAAAAATCATGGTGACGGGTTCGCCAAAAACCACCACCTCCGGCGGCCAAACCACCGTCGGGGGATAGCCATCATCTGGATGGATGCGGTTGTGGTGGTGGCTGGCCAAGGAGGTGATCGGGTGGCCGGCATTGAGCATTGGAAATGCTACAAGAAATGGTGTTTACGGGATCTGTAAAGAAGATGAACAGTGCCCTTCTTTATTTTATTATAAATATATATAATATATAGTGATTAATTACCCTTAATTTGCAGTATGTTTATTTAATTATTATAAATATTTGGATGGGTTTCCTGGAAACATGACCAACATAAAAATTATAGCCCTTGAAGTCTTCTTTATTTTAAAATTTATTTAGACCAATTTGGGTAAGTGGTTTGACCGCAACACTAAAATGGTGCAGTCTATACATAGGCTTGTCCAAAGACTAAATTTAGTGCCCCATCAATCCAGCCATCCAAATGACTTGAAATTTGGTTTGGGGGTCACTCTTACCAATACCTATAACATATCCATTATAGGGCATTTGGGAGAATTTTTGAAGGGGGTCACCCCTCATGCTCATCATATAGCTTAGGTTGGTCTGCACACAGTAAAACTGCAGATTTGTGTTAGTATGAAGGATGGACATAGGGAGTTGGCTTGATTGTATACTGATTTGGTAAGGTGAAAAAGAGAGCTTCATTAGGAGTCATGATGAGGAGGGTGTTGGATTAACTAGTGTTAAGTGGTGCTCAGGATCGACGAAAGATCTCTTTCCTGTGGAGAGAGAGAGTCAAAATGCACTAGGGCTAGATCCAGTAAAACATTAAATGGGATTGGGACCTGGGTAATAACCAATAATAGTAAGTGCCTTGATAATGATAACGATGGGCTTCAGCTACCATCATAGTTCCTAGTGCCCCGTGAGATCACTTCACAGGGAATACCCTAGGCAGTCCAAGTTTAACGTAAGGCGTAAGACTAAATAGATTACAAGAGTAATTTTAAATACTCTAGAATTAAACTTACACTCACACTCCCCGGTGTTGTGGGAGTTAGGTTGGGTCTCACGAGTGGTAGGATCGGTGGTTTTGGTGATGGGCAGGTTAGCCCGGCAAGCCGATGGCTCTGATGGTTTTGTGAGGGACGGGATGGTTTGGGGAGCTTTGGCTCGGTGGGGAATACATTAATATTGCATGTGCATAGAATATAAGGTGGTGGGTCTTCGGTATTAGAGATTCGTCGCACCGACACTAATACGTTAGCTCGGCTGGTGTGGTTTAGCACTTAGCCAAATAAAGTCTGGTGCGTCAGCCGGCAAGAGTACGTAGGAGCTCCGCTTATTGCACTAGCGTTGAGGAGTACGATAGGTGTGATTGGTAGTGTTGATACTGGTTTATAGGTGGGTGAGGACCAACCCACTGCATCTATTTTCCACTACGGAGGTATCCTGGGACGTTAGGCTCCAGAAAGGGGGAACTAAAGGTCTGTATGCTAAGAGTCGTGTACGTGTGTTGTACTTGCATGAATCATGGCATATCATTACACTACACTCATACTTGCATACAACCCGACACCCCATCGTATAAATTGGTATGAGACCTTTTATACGATGGGAGCCTTGCAAAAGACCCCTTAACATAAAAGTTTGTATGGGCATTCATATAAGTTAAGGTTTCTTATTTCTTAGTTTACTTTTCATACACTTACTGTTGTACTCTACTTGTTTACTGTACTGCTTCCTTATTATAGAACTGCTAGCTTGCTTTTTCTTTTAATGTTCTTTTGTACATACACCTGCTAGGGTAGTTGTCACCTGCTTGTTCCACTCTACTTTGTTGTCCTCCGCTTTTATCCTCCCCGCACGATGCTTATGGGTCGCGGGGGTGAGGCGAGGATGATAGTGGCTTAGTATTTTGACCAACGGTCGGTGGACCACATCATTTAATGGGACCGAGCAGCAGGGGATCAGCACCGGCAGGATAAGGAGGCGTGACACAAGGAGTTGTTGTGCACTACCACTACTATACAGCTACAAGTCGAGGATGGATTTCGGTTTGCTTCCGCTTAGATGTAGAGAGTTGTGAGAGTGTTGTAGTGAGGACTTGATGTATCGGGCTTAAGCCCATTTATATTTCTATTTTCCTTTCGGCTTTAGTACCTCTTTATAATATGTACATTGCTTTGATTTCTATTTCATATTATATATGATATGTGGACTTGAACTTATCTGTATACTTTTATTTCTTTTGTGATCGTTAAGGCCGGCAGGATCAGCGTTTTGTAGTGGTGACCAACCCGAGCGTCGGTGTCACCGTAAAATGGCGATTTTGGGCATAAGACCCGATGGTTTAAAAGAAAAAAATGGGGTCTTACATACTGGTATCAGAGAAAACCTCGATCAAAAGAGAAGAAGTCCACAAAACACTGGGTCACTCCGCGCGAGCTTTAGTTTGGGGACAAACTAAGTAGCGAAAGCAGTGGTGTGCCCATGGGTAAAAATCATAATATATAGTCCATAAATCAATGATTTAGGCCATCTCAACTTGGAAACTTGACTCACCAAGACGATTTTTACTATACCCTAGTTAAAATTGACTTTAGTTTTAATTCGATTAAGGTACGAGGATACCCAAAATGACTAGAGGAAGAGTCTAATACCAAAGAAGGTACATAAGGCTTAAACTCTGATGTCCCTACTTTATTCATCAAGTAGTACTATCACCTGTTACCTAAACTAATAGGACCAACTTAAGGAGAATTGAGGCCTAAAATCCATTAATGGAATAGTAGGGGACTCGTAGACTCAACCCTCGTACCTATACCATAATATGGTTGAGACAATCATAACCATAACAATTATACCAAATACTAAGGGTAGGATAAGAATTCAGGTTCAGAATAGACCCATTTGGGACTGGGTCACAAGTTGACCTTAAGAAAGTGGTCGTAAATATTAACCTGGAGAGTTTAAAGGTGTGGAGTATATAAATGAGTTTCAGGATGGAACCCCAAGTCTAAGTTTGCATGCCCTAAGGATGGTGTGCATATCTAGCCCGAACATAACATGGTAATATCAAAGATACTTAGCCCAAGGTAGGTAGGGGCTTATCTTTTGTTTATTTGTGGCTTGTATTTTGTTTATTGGGTAAATTAGTTATCTTGAGTTTCCTTAGACCTAACTTAGAAAACATGTTGTCCAAACTTAGTGATGTTGAAGCTGGTCCTATTCGATGTTACTCGGGCGATGCCATGGTAATAAGGAAGAGTAATTACGAGACTTAACCATTACAAGATACCATGTGAATTTGATAACGGGTAGTGAGGTTCAGGATAAATGGGGAGATAAGACTAAATTGCTATAATTGCAACATCGAGGATAGATTGACAAAGGTAACTGGGGTCACCCAAATCCGGAAGAAAGCTCCAATTGGTATTTCATGAGATTTGGGAGTAGTTGTCTATTATCATGGTGTGCCCAAGACGATCGTAGTGGATCAGAATGAATGGTTTACGTTCAAGGTAAGAATATCAATCAAGGCTTATCTAGGCTCTCGGTGGACATTCAACACAGCTCCTTTATAATAACAGTCACCAGTCCAGCATAGGCATTGCCCTTTTGAGGAATTATATTGATGGAGGTACAGGACTCCACTGTCTTGTGTCTAGGATGAGGATCCAAAAGCACTCGGCTCAGAATTTGTGGAGAACCCAGATACCCAAGTGTGACTGATTCGAGATAGGATGTTGAAGGCCTAGAGCAGATCGGCCGAGTATTACGATGCGCGGCATTGTCAAGTAGAGTTTTAGGATGGATACCATGGGTTTTTAAAGATACGTTTGATGCATGGTGTCTCGCGGGTATGCCGGCGGAAGAAGCTCAGTATGAGAAATATGGGGCCCTACAGGATTCTGGGGCGGATCGGCCCATTGGCTTACAGACCAATGCTACCGCAGGAGTTAGCGGGTTTGCACGATGTCTTTCACGTCTCCTCCCTTAGGAAGGCTCTACTACGTACGGAGTAGCAGGTTACTAGTATAGATGGCTCAGCAGCTTCAGATTGAACTGTCCTCTTAGAGTCAGTTAGGATAAAAGATATAACAGTGTGTCTTGCGGTGCAAGAAGGTTCCGTTGGTCAAGATCATGTGGTAAAATTATGGACTGGAGGAGCATACATGGAAGCCATTAGATCTGATGTAGCAGAAGTACCTCGAGCTCGTTTTATCAGGTATAACTTCAATTTTTGAGGGATGTTACATTCAGTTACTCTTAGTAGAAACCCGGCAGGCCTAACCTGAATTTCGGGGATGAAATTATTATTTTTGTTTATTGGGATTTGTAACATCCCTCAAACAACTAGACCCCTAGAAGTTGTTTTGTCATGACTAGGTCATGACAAATCCCTAGGAAGCCCAAGTGAATTTAGGAATGAAAGTGAGATCACCATGGTCTGCAAATAACACATTCTAACTATCTAACCTAGGGTTTGACTTTAGGGCCTCACTTTGACTCTTTGACCCCACCATAACATCCCTAGCCCTTTAGAAGGTTCATTGGGTCACCAAGGACCCATTGGGGTCAATTATAAAGGTCAAGTTGACCAAAGTCAACTCTAACCCTTAAATGGTCAAGGTAGCCTATATAGGGCCAATGGACCTCCAAATTGCCAAAATGAGCCCACCTAAACCTCCTTAATCCTTTAAGAGGTCCAATGGATCACTAAGAACCTATTTGGGTCAACCCAAGTGGTCAAGTTGACCAAAGTCAGCTTATACCCTAAAGTGGTCAAAGTGCCCTAAATAAGGGTCAAATGACCACCAAGGTGTCAAGCCAACCCTACCCAAGTCTTCCTAGACCTTAGGGGAGGCCATTGGGTCACCAAGGACCCATTGGGGTCAACCCAAAAGGGTCAAATTGACCAAAGTCAACTCAACCCTAAAATAGGTCAAACTAGCCTAAATGACCTATCATAGCCCAAGCCACTTGGGCTAAGCCCAATTTGAGTGGCTCATTAACTTTAGAAGGCTGATATTTATGTGGGATGCCACTTAAATTTCGGAGGGGGTGACTATGAGAGAGAAAAGGGAGTTTCCTCCTTAATGGAGGAGAGGGAAAGAGGAGAAGAGAGAGAAGAGTTATGGAGGGAGACCATGAGCCACATCATTCACCTCCCCAAGCCTCCATTCATTCCTCATGACCCTTGGGAAGTTATTCCCATCAGTTTCTCATCATCCACCATCAATGGTGGAGCCCAACCACCATGGCCAACCACCATGGCCAACCACCACTTCACCTCCCCTCCCATGAAAAATATAAATCCCCCTATGCATACCCCATTCCAATTTTTGACCATCCCATCACCTTCAAAATGTCCTTGGAAGTCAAAATAATGTATTGGATCAAAGGTTTTGGTGGAGGATCGAGAAATCGGGCAAGCTCGTCGGAGAGGAAAAATGTCATGGCCGACCGCCGCCGCCGCCGTCATTGAACCTTAAACAAGGTCCGCTTCTCCTCCTCTCCCCATGTGCTAGTATCTAGATAAAATTAGGCTGAGAAATCAGGCTCAAACGATCCAACCCAAGTGAGAAAGAAATGGTGTTTTTCCGAAAAATTATGATGACGAGTTCGCCGAAAACCACCACCTCCGGCGGCCAAACCACCGCCGGGCGATAGCCATCATCTCGACGGAGGTGGTGGTGGTGGTGGCTGTCATGGGAGATGACCGGGTGGCCGAAATTGAGCGTTGGAAATTTTACAGGAAATGGCGTTTACGGGCTCTGTAAGGAAGATGAACAATGCCCTTTTTTATTTTATTATAAATATATATAATATATAGTGATTAATTACCCTTAACTTGCAGTATGTTGATTTAATTATTATAAATATTTGGATGGGTTTCCTGGAAACATGGCCAACATAAAAATTGTAGCCCTTGAAGTCTTCTTTATTTTAAAATTTATTTCGACCAATTTCGGTAAGTGGTTTGACCGCAACACTCAAAATGGTGCAGCCTATACATAGGCTTGTCCAAAGACTAAATTGAGTGCCCCCATCAATCCAGCCATCCAAATCACTTGAAATTTGGGTTGGGGGTCACTCTTACCAATACCTATAACATATCCAATAATGATGATTTTTGGAAAACATTTTTCTATAGTTTTTGTAAACATTTAATAAACCATGTATTAATTATTTAAGGAGTCTAATGACCTCTAAACCAAACAAAATTTTGGTGGCTGACTCTTAGAGTCCTATTATGACTCTTTTAAAAATCTAAGCCCAATTGGGTTTTATTTGAATGGGTTTTGGTGAGACCAAAGTGTGACCCTTTTAGGGTTAATTAGGGCAAGAGTGAGCATGGGTCATGGAGAGGCCAAATCTCTCCCAAAGTGGTTGGGACTTTGGCAAGAGCCCCATGGTTAGTTTAAACACCCTCACATGGAGTTTAGGGTGGATTATGGTGGATTTTCCCTAGGAACCTAGTTCAAACCCTAAGGTTGAAACTCTGTGAAGGACATGATGTGATATATACTTGTTTGGGCTCTGTGTTTAGTCCATGTGATCTTAGGGTGGTGAATAGCGCTAGGAAGGATTTTTGTGACATTTAAACTTAGGCTCACAACTTAAACCAATTAGGGATTTTTTAGGCCTACACCTTTTAAGGAAATATTGAAGGGTCATATGATCTTGGATCTTCATGAGATTTTGGTAGTAGTAATTTTATAGTGATATTAACATCTGAATTTTATAATAGGATGTTTAGATAACAGTAACTCATACTTGTAGTTATAACCTTCATCTTGCCCTTTGTGATGATATTGAAGTAACCATGGTTAAATTAACTTATAATGATATGAAAGTCTAGAAAATTTAATCAAATACCATTTATATGCATTGATAAATTATTTTGAATAATTGGACATTTTATCTTAGTACTTCATGTGTAAAGTGAACTAGTACACCTTAGTTTGATAAATAGATAATAAATACTATATCTTGCTGGAAAATTGTGTTGCTTGGCAAAGAACGTTTTAGTGCAAAATAAAGCTTAGAAAATTATTACATGTTATTTGGATAAGTTTACAAGAATATTTCATCACAAAGTGCACTATCATGAATTCACTTGAGGTATTTTTCTATATATCTTACAGACCATGGAGTTGCATGAAACTTAGTCAGTAATGTTTTGTGATCATAATGAGGCTCTGATAATTTTTATATAATTTTTGAACTATAAATTGTGGTACTCCCTTCATTACCTCTAATTATTTGAATTACATTGAATTTATTATTTAGAGAATATTACATTAATGAAAACCTGTGAAAGTTAGTATTCACTAAGATTTTGCTATCATATAGTGTTCATTATTTTTGGGTTGCCATAACATAAGGAAATCTAGTACTTCATGTTCAAAACCATCCATGGACTAATTTTGGGAAAAATTTAATAAATGCTAAATAAATGAGGAAAATTACAGGTTTCTGGATTTAGTCTAAATATGTCATGCTAGACCCCCAGTAAAAATTCTAGGGCATTTGGGATAATATTTAAAGGGGTCACCCCTCATGCTCATCATATAGCTTAGGTTGGTCTACACATAGTAAAATAGCAGATTTGTGTTAGTATGAAAGATGGACATAGGGAAAAAGAGAGCTTCATTATTACTTGTTATTGTATATTGATTTGGTAAGGTGAAAAAGAGAGCTTCATTAGGAGTCATGATGAGGAGGGTGTCGGATTGACTAGTGTTAAGTGATGTTCGGGATCGACGAAAGATCGTCTTTCATGTGGAGAAAGAGAGTCAAAAAGCACTAGGGATAGATTTAGTAAAACATTAAATGGGATTGGGACCTGGGTAATAACGAATAATAGTAAGTGCCTTGCGAAAGGGAACAATGGGCTTCAGCTACCATTATAGTTCCTAGTGCCCCGTGAGAGCCCTTCACAGGGACTACCCTTGGCAGTCCAAGGTTAACGTAAGCCGTGAGACTAAATGGATTACAAGAGTAATTAGAAATACTCTAGGATTACACTTACACTCACACTCCCCGATGTTGTGGGATTTAGGTTGGGTCTCACGAGCGGTAGGCTTGGTGGTTTTGGTGATGGGCAGGTTAGCTTTTCCAGCCGATGGCTCGGATTATTTTGTGACGGACGGGATGGTCCGGGGATCTTTGGATCGGTGGTGAAATACATTAATATTGCGTGTTCATAGAATATAAGGGGGTGGGTCTTCAGTATTGGAGAGTCATCACACCGACACCAATACGTTCTCTCGGTAAGCGTGGTTTAATACTTAGCCAAATAAATTCTGGTGCGTCAGCCGGCAAGAGTACGCAGGAGCTCCGCTTAGTGCACCAGCATTGAGGCGTACGATAGGTCGGACTGGTAGTGCTGATACCGATTTAGAGGTGGGCAAGGCCCAACCCACTGCTTCCATTCGCAACTACGGAGGTATCCTGGGAGGTTAGGCCTCAGAAAGGGGGAATTAAAGGTCTGTGCCCATTGAGTCATGTGCGTGTGTTGCACTTGCATGAATCATGGCATATCATTACACTACACTCATACTTGCATACAACCCGACACCCCATCGTATAAATTGGTATGAGAATTTTTATACGATGGGAGTCTTGCAAAAGACAGCTTAACTTATAAGTTTGTATGGGCATTCATATAAGTTAAGGTTACTTATTTCTTAGTTTACTTTTCATAAACTTACTGCTCTACTCTACTTGTTTACTATACTGCTTCCTTATTATAAAACTGCTAGCTTGCTTTTCTTTTTATAGATCTTTTATACATACACCAGCTAGGGTAGTTAACACCTACTTGTTCCACTCTACTTTATTGTCCTCCACATTCATCCTCCCCACGTGGTGCCTAGGGGTCACGGGGGTGAGGCAAGGACGATAGTGGCTTTGTCTTTTGACTAATGGTCGGCCACATCATTTTAGGGAGCAGGAGCATCAACACCGGCAGGACAAGGAGGCAGGACATAAGGAGTAGTTGTAGCGCACTACAACTGCTACACAGCGACAGGTCGAGGATTGATTTCGGTTTGCTTCCGCTTAGATGTAGAGAGTTGCGAGAGTGTTGTAGTGAGGACTTGATGTACCGGGCTTAAGCCTGTTTATATTTTTATTTGCCTTTCGACTTCAGTACCTCTTTATCATGTAGACATTGCTGTGATTTCTATTTCATATTATATATGATATGTGGACTTGAACTTATCTGTATACTTCTATTTCTTTGGTGATCGTTAAGGCCGGCAGGATTGGCGTTTTGTAGTGGCGACCCACCCGAGCATCGGTGACACCGCAAAATAGCGATTCTGGGCATAAGACTCTGTGGTTTAAAAGAAAAAAAAAGGGTCTTACAGAAAATCCTAGAAGGATTTTCCGGGCCAAGAAGAGTTGAAATGGACTAGAATTGGGGTCTACTTAGATTCCAAGAGGGGTGCTCTTGTAATTTCCCCAATAACTATGAGATGGAAAATTAGAAATGCTAAAAATACAGCACGCAGATAAACAATTTAATGTAGATGTTGATCATGCCCCATGGGATGCCTTAGCACAACGGATAGCTTGGCCGCGTCACTTGGGCGACAAGGAGGCCGATGATCAGGAGGTCTTTTCCGCTAGGGGTGGAAACAGAAGGGCGGGTAACCAAATTGGTCGCCTGTCTTGGGAGAATAGGATATAACACCCCTATCTATCATGTGGCATATAGTAGTAGGTCCGGCCGGGATCCAACGCCATATACTATAGACAGGCCGAAGGGTTACAGAATGAAACCATCCAACTAAGATAACACGTCCTGTACAGAGCGCATTCTAGCGGAAGCATTTTAAAAGTTGAAGAGCAAAGCACCCAAAACACACCATGAATGCCCACTAAACCCAATGTAGGAATGATAGAACAAATACACCAAAAAGTACTTGACCTTATGGTCTTACAAGTGTTTACTTAAACAATAAATGTCTTCCATACATCGGCACGCAGGCCGGTCACACATAAGCATAAAATTAAACATTCGCTTTGGCGTTCAAGGGCTAGCTCAGCAATAAGGGATTCAGCCCGCTACTTGTCACTAGGCTTCGCAGCACTTGCAAACAACATTCCACCGCAGCAGTGGCAAACAAAAGCAACGGTCAGCTAAATCTGACAAAATTAGAATGACCCCACCCCTTACTTGGGGTGGCAGTGCTCCTTCCCTGCATTTTAGTATCATAGCCAAACATTATAGTGAAAGCACAATCTAACACACTTCACCACAGGCATAGGCACACACGGCCACACACCCCGTTCTCTCATGGCACATTCTCGGTGAACCCAGTGAAATCCGCGATCTCACCACCGCACCTAGGACGACAAACCTCGTGAGCAATATAGTCTTTCCAGACTAAGCCTAAGAACCTCTATCTATGCCAATGGTAAGTACCATGTACCTTAGGTCGCTTTAACCGAACCACATAGAGCGGGTACGGTTCCACCTAACCCATTGCTCACATCGCCACATCAATTTAAGCCATAGGCGCGGGTCAAGCTTCCTCGACTCCCAAATCGATCACACAAATTTTACATAACCCATTTATGTGCAAGTTGGCTCCCAGGACACCAAGATGGCAGAATCAAGCTTCTGCCCAGTTTTCCGAGTGTACCTTGGAGTTAGTCCCCAAGGGTCCCTGTTGCAATCTACCACGTAGAAAACCCAAAAAGCAAACGGTATGGAGTCTTCTCTGTCACTACAAGCATAATGAAAACATCACTGATCCAGATCAACTTGTCCGGGTAGGCTTCACGCACCATGCCTATGTCCGTACTTCGATTCTAGACTCTATATGCAAAACTACGTGGACTATTCATGTCCACCCAAAGGAATACCTCACACTCACCGCACACTTACGAGAGCGGTTTTCCTATGCAAAAAGGAAGAGGACTTCAATAATTCAAGAAGAGAATCGTTACCCTAGAAGTTCTCTTAGGTGCCATGGAAAATTAGCTGGATGAAAGCACCACAACATACTTGCCTCTACGGATCTGGACTCGGCTCGTGAATCGGGGCTCTGAAGCTCCACCGGCAGTCAGATTCCTCCTTCTCCTTATTCCTTGCTCTCCCCTCTCTCTAACTCTTTAGAAAGAGAATGGATGAAAAGAAATGAGGGTTAAACCCTCTTCTCTCGGCCTTATACTAGTAGGGGGAAAGCTGAGCTGTCAGATCTCTTTGAAATAAAACGAACGGCCACGATTAGCCCTTAAAATCACTTTTCTGGGTCAAACACGGACTGTGACACCCTCGTGTCACATAATCCCTCGTGTCACAGGCCGTGTCTCACGATCTGAACACGATCGTCGATCACAGAATAGGACACGGCATCTGACACAGCTTTGGAAAAGCCTGTGTCAACCAGGGACACGCCCGTATCATAGGCCGTGTGCCTCAATCGACGCTGAAACCGTCGCAACCCGAACAGGACACGGCCATGTGACACGCTCGTGTCACAGGTTGTGTGCCATACATGGCTTTGGACATGCCAGTGTCCCAGGCCGTATAACTCACTAGATATAGCCCGACAAAACACAGAGCAGGACACGGCCCTTGACACGCCCGTGTCATAGGTCGTGTGCCCTGTCCCAAAGGATCGTCGAATGCATTTCGTCGACCACACAAGAAAATTCGTCAAACTCCAGCATGACACGACCCTAGACACTCCCATGTCATAGGCCGTATGAACCTAATCAGGCTCCAACTTGTCCTTAAAATGTTGTCCATTCCTCTTTTGAGTTTTGGGGCGTTACATAGGAGGTCGCCCATCATGAGGAGCAGGGGGTCGCCCCTTACCGGGGTGGCGACCAAGGGACGGGCAACCGACTTCGTTTCCTATCTCAGACGAGGAAGGGTCTGTTGGGTTTTGTAAGAATGGCACAACACTTGTGCGCGCAGCGGAATAAAAGAACAAGGAAACCCAAAAGAGTTTGGATCTAGCGATGAACATTACTCAAGAAGTAAGTGTTGTGAATAAAATTTACCTCTGCGGGATTGAGTCTATACTCAACCTAGATGCTCTAGGAGATCAGCTGATCACTTTGCGGCTACAGTTCCTAGTGCAGAATATTGTCCGAACCTCTGCAGGAAGTCCACACGAACAAGAGAACCCGTAGAATCTTGTCACACAAGATCTATGTCGGGAGAGGAAGGTCAACATCTCTACGGACTCTAGGCCCATTACATGAGAGGCGGTGGCGACACTCGCCGTAATAAGATTGAGCCACGACGGCGGGATTGACAGCGGGCGGAATGACTTCCGTTGGCTTTTTAGGGTTCGGGTCTTTCGCACAGTGTGGCTCGTGTGCTTAGACCTAATGAACAGTTACTTTGTAACCCTAAAACCTTCTAATTATACCCAAGGAATAAATAGAACAGCTCACATCGCTATTTGTAGACCTATTACTTAGAATCCAGCGTTTTTGACTAGATAACCCTTTTCTCGACAAATCGTCGAGTATCAATGACATATACAACAAATCGTCAAGTATACAAATTATACTCCACAAATCGTCGAGTATCCATAAGATAATCAATGAATGGCATTGAGTTAACTCAATGCCTCAATGCTCTCAGCGCGAAACCCGTCGAATCAACACTTGACTCGAGGAAGGCATTGAGTGGACTCAACGCACTCAACGCCAAGGTGCCAGATTCGTCGAGTCAAAATTTAACTCGACGAGGGCGTTGAGTGGACTCAATGCACTCAATGCTAGAGATTTAGATTCGTTGAATCAACTCTTTTACTCAACGAATCATTGAGTAAACTCAACACTCTCAACACCATCATTCGACGAGTCAACACTTGACTCTACGAAAGCGTGGAGTGGTCTCAATGCACTCGACGCTTTCCAAGGTCTGGTTGTTGCTAAGTCTTTTCGACTCATCATGTGAGCAAATCATACTAAGCTAATCTCCCAATTTATGCAAACGTTCTTATGTGTGACCTTGATAGGCTCATACTGCATTTGCAGTGAGACTACATGTTTGATCACTTTCCAGATCACAATGGTAACACCAATCGGGTCCACCCCTTATAAGTCGGCGACTGAGGGACAAACGACCGACTTGACCGTTCGCTCGGGCGAGGAATGGGCTGCCCCTTAAAGGGACGGCGAGCAAGAGACGGGCGGCTTAATTAATTGCCCGCTCAGGCGAGGAAGGGGCCGCACCTTACAGGGTGGCAGTGAAAGAAATGGGGACATACTTGGCCGCCATTCTCGGGAGAGGAAGGGGTTGCCCCTTACGGTGGCGGCAACTAATGGACGGGCGGTCGAGTTGGTTGCCGATTTTGGCGAGGAAGGGGCCGCCCCTTATGGGGGAGACAGTTGAGGGACTGACTGCCGACTTAGCCGCCCGTCTCGGGCGAGGAAGGGGTCTCTCCTTACGGGGGTAGTGGCCGAGGGACGGGCGGACGACTTGGCCTCCTGTCTCGGTCAAGGAATGGGGTGCCCCTTACGGGGGCGTCGGACAATGGACGGGCGGCCGACTTGGCCGGCCATCTGGTGTAAGGAATGAGCCGCCCCTAATGGGGGCGGCAGCTAAGGGATAATAGGCCGCCTGTCTCGGGAAAGAAGGGGGCCGCCCCATATAGGGGCGGCGGAAGATGAATGGCGGGCAACAAACTCAGCCACCCTCCCCAGAAGCTGGAGAGGGAGACGAGGGGAAACAAACCCTGGGCGATTACGCCGTTAGACATAGCCCAAGCGTGGGGGTTCATTCTCTAAAGGGACCCCATAAAAACAGATGACATATTTTATTTTATTTAAAATACCTCTATCGTGTCAACATTGAATTTGTGAGATCTATTAAAACTTAAACTGATTATTAGTATAATAAATGGATATATATATATATATACATATAAGATACATATATTTATAAGATATACCAACTTCTTCGTACGGGCTACGTCCATGCTCGATGCTCTTGGATGGTCTTCGATCGCTTCCAAGCGGGCTTCGCCCGCCTCCTCACGGGCTACGTCTGACTCCCCACAAGCTTTGCCCGTGCTTGATTCTGCGGGCATCCTTCGGCCGCATATACGCGGGTTACGTCCGCTTCCACGCAATCTGCTAGCTCGTCGCCGCACCCACCACTCGTGGCCCCAACAGTGCATAATCAAACAACCAAAGGGCTCCGTGGGGCAACAAGCAACGGGCACTGTGCCGAGCTTGTGGATTGCATGGAAGTAGACAAACCCCGTGTTTAGGTGGTATAAGCCTGTGCAGAGGCTGGCGATGCCTACCTGGAGGTGGTCAAAGGCAGGCCAAGATCATTGAGTACAGGCATAACACATGCGAAGATGCTTGTATATTTATAAACACCTTAAAAGGATCAACAATGCTGAAATTTTTACTATGCAAAATGTTAGTGTATATTTGGAAAATTAACGAGTTCGGAGTCATAACGAGTCGTGTCGGGTACACGGTTAATCCATACTCGTAGTAACTCTTAAGAGTTTTGTCTATTTCTACCCACCTAGGGGCAACGGGTAGGGTATTCCACCTAGATCCCCATCTGGGTGCTTCGAGCAACATTCTCAATCTCGAAGTCACGCCCCGTTGCTCGTAAACATCCCATAACCGCTTCTTCCCGTCGCTCGGTTTTTGCACAGGAGAAACGCCGCTCCCGTTTTTTCTACAGAGCGATTTCAGCCAAATCGAAGGTGAAGAAGTGGACTGGCCCGTCACTCCTCCCGTATCTTGCTCCCGTCAACACAACTCGTGGAGGAAGAAATAGGGCACCATCGTTCTCTTCCGCTGAAATTGGGAAGAGAGAGAAAAAAATTGCATGTTTTTTTTTCTCGCGATTTTCATCCTGTCACCACCTGGTGTCTGATTGTGGTAGCCGGTGTTCAGATCTGGATGGAAGAAGCCCCGCCTATATAGAGGCTTTTGCCGCCTAGATCGCCAAAGTAAAAGCTCATTGTCGTTGCTTTGATCGGGAAGGAAGGAAAATTTCCAATCCACCATAGTCAGGATTGGGGAGAAGACCGTCGCCACCATTATTTGCGTTTTCCAGCTACTGCTCTAAATCAGAAATCTACCTGCAAATTTTTTTTTTGTTTCTATTCTCTGCGCCAGAAGAGAAGAGGTAGCCTCACGATTTCTATCCCGTGCTGATCTCTGTTGGACAAGTCTCCACCTGCAGGAGAGGAAGATCCTTTACTGCTGCGATCGGAAAGGAACAACATCCTTCTACTACTACTGTGAGTCGATATAAAGCTGTAGAGACTAAGATAATGGGCCTCCATTATTGTTGATTAGAATCCACTTCCTTGAATAATTTTTTTGGTGGTGTTCAGGCCATAGCCAAGTTGTTGTTTAAGTTTAAATTTTGGGAAATTTCATGACAGCCCCATTCAGAACTCTAACCAAGTTGTTGTTGATCCAAAGAGATCCGAGAAGGAGTTTTTCTGCAAATCAATGGACCGAGTGTGATCCACAATGATGGGGAATAATTTCTCCTCACCGGTCCCGATGAACAAACTAGAGAACTTCACAGTGACATAATTCAACGACTGTAAGTTGAATACGTAATTTAGGATGAAGTACCTAAACGTGTTCTACACCGTTCAGTCCGACCGTGCTGAAGTTCTTTGGACTGATGACGAAGCTCAGTGGGTCCACGATGAGGACTTCTGCCACGACTACCTGCTGAACTACATGTCCTCCAGCCTGGCGAAGACGTACATCAAGACTAATACTACCAAGGAGATTTGGGAGGCAATGGAGGAGCACTTCAGGCAAGAGGAGGATCTGTCCAAGGGGCACCTGGTGGACAAATTCCATTCTTTTATGTTCGACGAGGAGAAGGTGATTCTCCCTTAGGTATCGGATTTTGAAGTATTGGTAGATTCTAAACATAGTTAGAATATTTCCCTGCCAGACAGCTTTATTGCTAGCACGATTATTTATTAAACTGCCCTTTACGTTGTACAATTTTAAAACTGAATTGTACCGCAAGAATATGCAGGTCGGTCTTAATGACCTCAAGCGATTTTTTCGCATTGAGGATGAGAATAGGACTCGACACGCTTTAGAAACTGTTAGCAAGAAGAAGGCTGCGGTAAACATGGTTCTCAGTTCTAAACGCGTGTCGAACCCTAAGAAGACCAGACCCTCCCATGGTATCTCCCAGGTTGCAGGCCCTAACAAATGCACTAAAAATTTCAAGGGCAAGTGTTTTTACTGCAACAAGTGGGGGCACAGCACATCTGACTGCAGGCTCCCTAAACGGGAAAGAACCAAAGCTCCACAGGATGGAAACCAAGCCAATATGGTTAGCCTAGCTGAGCCTTCTGACTTTGTTGCGATGGTCAGAAACGTTAAGGCAAGAACGGAGTGGTACTTGGATTCGGGGGTGACGTGCCACGTTTGCAACATTGCTGATCTTATGACAGGTCTCACTGTTGTGAAAGAGTCTGTTACAGTTGCAAATGGCAAGACAACTGATGTCTTGAAGGTGGGGAATGCAACGCTGCTGCTATCCTATGGAAAGACCTTAACTCTCAAAAATGTTAAATTTATTCCTTCTCTAGTTGCTAACTTGGTGTTAATAAGTCTATTATGTGAAGCTGGTATGTCTTTTACCTTTTGTAGTGGTAGAGTAACACTGTCAATTAACTCACACTATTTTGGATATGCATACGTCCAAAATAGGATGTACCAACTAAGTCTAGCAAACGAGTTAGTTCAACAATTTCTAACAAACTTAGTTATCCCTAGGACTCTATATGAGAGGCTAGGACACGTGAACTATAGGAAAATGTTCCAAATAGCTAGAACTCACCAGATCACATTAGACACTAAGTCACCGCCTGAGAAATGTGACGTGTATACTTAGACTAAGATCACTAGGAAACCTTTTAGTGCGGTTACTAGGCGGACAACACCCCTAGAGCTTATACATTCCAATATCTGTGGCATTAAAAGTTTTGTCACCAAAGGAGGAATGAAGTATATGATCACATTTATAGATGACTGCTCTAGGTTCTGTCACATTTATCTTCTTAAAACTTAAGATGAAGCGTTTGAAAAGTTTTGTCTTTTCAAAACCAGGGTAGAAAATCAACCAGACATGAAGATTAAGAGGTTTAGAAGTGATAGAGGAGGATAATACATGTCCAGTGAGTTCTTGGATTTCCTTGCCTCTCAAGGGATCATATAAAAAACCAATACTCCTCACTCACCCCAATCGAAAGGTATAGCTGAGAGAAAGTGATGTAGGCTACGCCTTAAGGATCCTACACGGAAGGCGAGACTACGACCTTTATAATGTTTAACACTCCCTAACCTGCACACAAACGAAACGCAGCGGCCACAATGAATTTTATTTATCGTTCGCGCTAACATACGGATAGCCAATCCGCAAATGGAACAGAGAATGGCTATAGGCCAAAATCCTTTCCGGCTAAATGGAATAATATTGATTCCGACCGAGCTTGGAGTTGTACCAAAATAGATCCACCAAAAAAAACACGATTCGAAAGTGGTAGGATCTATCCCAACAAAATAAAAGCGAGGAGCGCCAATCCTCTCGCTAGATCTTTCGGAAAACCAAATGAAAATCTCAAATCTATTATTAGAAACACCGTGAAAAATTAACGATTCGAGAAATCACGCAAAATCCATCCACCACAAGAACTAATCAAAGAAGGAAATCTCTTATGTAGGAATTTCGTTACCCCACTCGGAATCGTAGATCCGAGATGTTGGATCCACAAAGAACGACCGCTCTTCCTTTTGAAATCCACAGGAAACTCACCACGGATGAAGATCTTGTTTGTCTCCTTCGCTTCTCGTCGTGGACAATTACCCCACACCTTGATTCTTTCTTGCACGAGATCTCTCTCCTCCAAGGTGGCCGAAAACTTCAAGTGGGTTGGAGATGATTTGGTGGAGAATAGATAGAGAGAGGGGAGAACGTTGGATGATTAAAGGTAGAGAGAAAGTGGAAGGGGCGGCCAAGTAATGGAGGAGAGGGGTGGCCGAATTTCCTTGAGAGGAAACCTTGAGGGGGCGGCGGCTAAGAGGAGGAAGAGAGGAAAATTAGGTTTAGGCAAGCAATTGTTCTTGATTTCAATATTAGTCTCATAACAAATGACAATTTGGCCTTATATAAGGCTTACAACCATGTGGCTATTAGCAGCCAAAAATAAAAATGTTGGATAAATGAAATGACCAAATCACATAGTGTCAAAGACCACATATACTAATGATGGTTAAAACACCGGCTCTTATTTAGGTGTGAAAGTGGAGGTTTTTATTTATAAAAAGAAGAGCGTTTTGTTTTTGTTAGAAACTGAGTTTTAACGAGAGGGAGGCAAGTGCACCTATCGCGTGTAGTACAGGATATTCCCGTGTGGAGGAATATCGGGGTCGTATTGTTCTCGGGGCCGGCTTAGCTATATCTACTCTTTCCCTGAAAGCCTATTATTCTACCGAAAATATTTTACTTTGGTTTAAAAATATAAAAATGCATAATAATAATAAGCATAAAAAGAAAGCAGGAAAAAATGCAGTAAATAAGTGCGGAAGTCCGATGACCAACTTAGCGCGACGCTATCAAAAAGAGAATTTGAACTAAAATAACTTTTAATAAAAAGAGATCCTAATTTTCAAATTAATTAAGGCGGAGACCCGGCCGTGGAGGTTCCTTAGAAATGAGCTCACTTATCTCTAGGACTATCGCTCACCTGAACGCTAAGACTATTCGACCGATCGCTAGACCGACGAAGGATTCCTCTTAACGCCCGCATTACGCTGAGAACCCCGCTATTGGGTGGGGAACCCAATCCGGTAGATTCACGCGCCTCCTCTCTCGAGGGTTAGCGCGGAGCTCTCTTTACCCAAGGGTGATCGGTCCATACGTGCGGCCTCTCGGCGTTGCGTATGGATAACGGAAATAGAACTCGCACATCGATATGCGGTCCTACGCGTCGTTAACCCGGGCAAACCTTAAGAAATTTAATTAAATTGAAAAACATGAACTTTAATTATTTAAAGCCATTTTATCTGTCCCAATGCTCTTCGATATCGAGGGCTAAGGGCGGTTAGCCACTCATCGGAATGGGGACACTTACGCTAGAAAGCAATAAAGAAAGCAGTAAGAAAGCAGTAAAGAAAGCTGAAAATTGCAAGTCCTACTCAAACGAGTAGGACTGAAGAAAGCAGTAAATGCGAATCCCGGCTCAAATGAGTGGGCGGGGGTAAATTAATCTCATACACGCACACACTCTACAGAATCGTAAAATCACACACACGCACTCTACTTGAAAGAAAACACACGCACGCACTCTAAGTTTTCCTACTCAAGTGAGTAGGAGAAAATGAAAGCAATAAAAGACGAGTCTCACTCAAACGAGTGGGCGGGAAATGAAAGCTGAGCGCCATTTAACTCTTAACGAGTAGGCGAAAATAAATGCATACGCACACACTCTACAGAATTGAAATTAAGCTATAAAATCTAACTCATACACGCACGCACTCTACAGAAATAAGAAAAAGCAAAGTGACTGAAAAATTAAAACAACTGCATTTCTACCGCTAGAATGCGATAGAAATGCATAAAAAGTGCAAATAAAAATTAACCGGACAAAAAGTTTTGAAAATTAAAACGAAAAGCTAAGTGCTCGGAAAATTAAAACGACTGCATTTCTACCGCTAAAATGCGGTAGAAATGCATAAAAAGAGAAAATAAAAATTAAACGGAGCGAAAAGTTTTGCAAATAAACGCAAAATGGAAGTTGGCGAAAAATTAAAACAAGTGCATTTTTACCGCTAGAATGCGGTAGAAATGCATAAAAGGTGAAAATAAAAATAAACTAAAGCTAAACGGGTGCAAAAAATGAAAATAAAACGGACAGCATAACGACTAAAAAATGCGATAAAATCCTAAATCTAACTAAGTTATAAAGCATTAAAAGATAAAGCATAAAAAAGGGGACAAGAGAACGAAAAAATCACAAATAGAAGGGTGCTTCCATGAAACTTCATATTTTGCAAGAGAGAAAAACTAACTTTTATTTATGAAGAAAAGCTATTACAATGAAAAGCTAAAGCAAACAACCTAATACAAACTAAGAGAGAGAGGGGGGGTAAAATTCTCTTACATAACATTTGGATTTCACTTGGGCAGCACCTCCCCTTAGCAAAGTGGACCAATAAAGTGGACAGAATTCTCATACAGCAGCTGCCCTTTTATAGGCAAAATTTCGGGTCGGTCACGCCCTAGGTCACGGGCGTGACAGGGGGGCGTGACAGTACTGTTTATGAGCTGATTGGTGATTTGACTGGAGCTTTGACTTCGGCTGAAAACGTGGCGGTCACGCCCCAGGTCATGGGCGTGACAGGTGTCAGGCACGGGCATGACTAGGGCGTGACGGGGAGCTGGCTCTGTGGATTTGACGCGCGCTTTGACTTGGGACAGCCCACGTGGCGGACACGGGCGTGACAGAATTGTCACGGTCGTGACAGGGGGGCGTGACCGGGACAGCTGGCATCCTGATGTCGGCAGCGTTGACTGTTTGACTAGGCTTGCGGGTCGGCCTCGACACGGGCGTGACAAGCCTTTACACGGGCGTGACGTTGGGCGTGTCGGGCACGGGTCCGTGAAATTGTTGTTTTGACTGGCTGATTGCGTTTGAGAGCCTGACACGCCCGTGTCGGGGGGTGGCACGGGCGTGACAGGGCCGAAAATAATATTTTTCTGAAAAAATCAGAAAACAAAAAACTAAGTTAGAAAAATAAAAAATTACAAAAAAGAAAAAATTACAAAAAAGAAACAATTTATTAAAGAAAATAAACTAAAAAGACAAAAATAAAGTAAAATGACATAATTAAAATACAAAAATATAGGTATATTTACAACTCATCAAATACCCCCATACTTAAGCTTTTGCTATTCCAGAGCAAAAGTTGGAGATGAACCTATAAGGAATTAAAAAGAATCCTGAATTTAACTAACGCTTGATTTAATTGTAAGAAAGATCGAAATGAATTTCTGGGGTTTCGGAATTAAATCCTAAATTATGAAAATATTATAAATAGAGGAACCGTTTCAAAAATACTTCTAAACGAGAAAAATAGAAAGCGAAAATTATTTTGTTAGTTTAACAAAAATGGATTTGAATTATCGAAAAAAACTTTAGCTAAAAAGAAATTGATAGGAAATAATTCAATTTAAAAATTATGCTCTCAAAAAGTTTTAAATTAATTCTAGAATCATGAAAAATGGATAAGTGGATTGGCGGATAAGAAGAAGGCTTGGGTTTTGAGGCGAGGTAATTTTTTCTCGAACCTCCACATTTTTTGCTTTTTAGATAATTAGGAAAATGAAATCTTATTTTCCTAACTTATAATTTTTTCTTTCTTTCTTCATAAAAAAAAATAATCCCAATGTATATGTATAGGAGTAATGAATTTTATCCTCTAACTCCGTAACATATAATCGTTTTAAAATATTGGGTGCCTATGTTTACGGGACGAAATCTTATCCCCATTGACATAAGATCTTTTAAGGGTGAGTGGGGAATCATACTGATTTAAGGTACGAAAAAAGTGGATGGTGGAAATTTAAAAAAGAAAGCTAGAGTTTAATAAAAAATTCGAGAGCAACCTTTTTAATTTGAACGTTCCTACGTTTCAATAAGCATAAGTAGAAATAATGTAAAATCCATAAATGTTATTTTCTAACATAAAGATGTGCTTTATTTCAAAAAATAAGAAGCGAAATTAGAAACGTAAGTTCCCTATAATAAGAAAAAGCCATAAAAAATTCTTTAAAATCTTAACCCCAGAAATTTAAGTCTATCGAGCTACAATTAATAAACGAATAGTAAATAAAGAATTAATTAAAATTCGCTTATAAATAAACTCGAAACGATTATTTTGGAGAGCAAAGAGGTTAAGAATTAAGGTATTCAAATTATTTATTACAAAATAAAATTTTTTTTGATTTTTATGAGTTTTTAAAAAAAAATTTCATATTTTGGTGTTTTTAATCATTTTTTGGAAATTTTAAAAGGTTATGCAAATTTTTTTTTTTTTTTTTTTTGAGTTATACAGATTTTTTTAAAATTTTTGGATTTACAGAAATATTTACAAGAAAAGAGAGAATTTTTACAAGATAGGAAAGAGAAGTGGAAATGGACAAGAATATTTACAAAATATTTACAAAGTAGAAAAAGGATCGCCCGCGAACAGACTCTTATTTGTGGTTGGTTCGATGAGTCGAACGTCGCGGAGCGATGTTTTTATTATTTGAAATTTTATTTTTATTATTATTATTTAAAGCATGAAAATATATATATATATATATATATATTTTGAAATTTTTAATTTTTGCAATTTTTTTGGAATTTTTTGTTAAGTACGGGAAATAAAAGGACAGAAAATAGGAAACACCCCCATACTTAAGTCCAACATTGTCCCCAATGTTGCACTAAGTATGAGAAACGAGATATATAAAAACAGATATGTACAAAAAGTAAAAACAGGGGTTTAGAAATCTGCCCTAAACCGCGTTCGGGAAGCCCGTTAAGAATAACCCTGCAAAAGTTAAAAGAAATAGCAAAAATATAATATAAAAAACGAAAAAGAAAAATTCGGCGAAAATGGTGCGGGTGATAGGGGGCGACAAGTGGGTGTGACTCGGAAGCTAACGTCTTAGCTAAGTGAGGGCGACCGATATGTGACCCCCTAGCGCTCACGATTGTGAAGCGCCGAAACGACAAAATAAATACATAATTAGTAAAAAAAAAAATTTGTTTTATATATTGTTTCTTAGTTTTTTTTTGAATTTTTAGAGTTTTTTTTTTTTTTTTGATTTTTTGAAAATAAAAATAAAAAGAAAATAAGTTAAAGGGAAAATAAAAAAGAAAGATATATATTTTTTTTGAATTTTAAATATTTGGATGAAAAGAAAGAAAAAAATTTCATCATTTTTTTTTAAGTTTTTTTTTTAGTTTTTGTTTTTTTTATTAATTTTTTTTTGTTTTAAAGTTTTTAAGTTTTTTATTTTTTTAGTTTTTGATTTTTTTTTTTAAGTTTTAAATTTTTCTGATTTTTTTGTTTTAAAGTTTTTAAATTTTTTTATTTTTTGATTTTATTTTTTATTTATTTATTATTAATATTAATATTGATATTATTATTATTATTAATATAAAATTTTTTGGTTGATCAAATTTTTTTTATATATATATGTATTAGTAGAAATAAAGGGTAAAATTAATAGGTTTCAGGAATTCAAAATAGTAAGTCAAAATATTCCCCGGCAACGGCGCCAAAAACTTGATGGTTAAAACGCCGGCTCTTATTTAGGTGTGAAAGTGGAGGTTTTATTTATAAAAATAAGAGCGTTTTGTTTTTGTTAGAAACCGAGTTTTAACGAGAGGGAGGCAAGTGCACCTATCGCGTGTAGTACAGGATATTCCCGTGTGGAGGAATATCGGGGTCGTATTGTTCTCGGGGCCGGCTTAGCTATATCTACTCTTTCCCTGAAAGCCTATTATTCTACTGAAAATATTTTACTTTGGTTTAAAAATATAAAAATGCATAATAATAATAAGCATAAAAAGAAAGCAGGAAAAAATGCAGTAAATAAGTGCGGAAGTCCGATGACCAACTTAGCGCGACGCTATCAAAAAGAGAATTTGAACTAAAATAACTTTTAATAAAAAGAGATCCTAATTTTCAAATTAATTAAGGCGGAGACCCGGCCGTGGAGGTTCCTTAGAAATGAGCTCACTTATCTCTAGGACTATCGCTCACCTGAACGCTAAGACTATTCGACCGATCGCTAGACCGACGAAGGATTCCTCTTAACGCCCGCATTACGCCGAGAACCCCGCTATTGGGTGGGGAACCCAATCCGGTAGATTCACGCGCCTCCTCTCTCAAGGGTTAGCGCGGAGCTCTCTTTACCCAAGGGTGATCGGTCCATACGTGCGGCCTCTCGGCGTTGCGTATGGATAACGGAAATAGAACCCGCACATCGATATGCGGTCCTACGCGTCGTTAACCCGAGGCAAACCTTAAGAAATTTAATTAAACTGAAAAACAGGAACTTTAATTATTTAAAGTCATTTTATCTGTCCCAATGATCTTCGATATCGAGGGCTAAGGGCGGTTAGCCACTCATCGGAATGGGGACACTTACGCTAGAAAGCAATAAAGAAAGCAGTAAGAAAGCAGTAAAGAAAGCTGAAAATTGCAAGTCCTACTCAAACGAGTAGGACTGAAGAAAGCAGTAAATGCGAATCCCGGCTCAAATGAGTGGGCGGGGGTAAATTAATCTCATACACGCACACACTCTACAGAATCGTAAAATCACACACACGCACTCTACTTGAAAGAAAACACACGCACGCACTCTAAGTTTTCCTACTCAAGTGAGTAGGAGAAAATGAAAGCAATAAAAGACGAGTCCCACTCAAACGAGTGGGCGGGAAATGAAAGCTGAGCGCCATTTAACTCTTAACGAGTAGGCGAAAATAAATGCATACGCACACACTCTACAGAATTGAAATTAAGCTATAAAATCTAACTCATACACGCACGCACTCTACAGAAATAAGAAAAAGCAAAGTGACTGAAAAATTAAAACAACTGCATTTCTACCACTAGAATGCGGTAGAAATGCATAAAAAGTGCAAATAAAAATTAACCGGACAAAAAGTTTTGAAAATTAAAACGAAAAGCTAAGTGCTCGGAAAATTAAAACGACTGCATTTCTACTACTAAAATGCGGTAGAAATGCATAAAAAGAGAAAATAAAAATTAAATGGAGCAAAAAGTTTTGCAAATAAACGCAAAATGAAAGTTGGCGAAAAATTAAAACAAATGCATTTCTACCGCTAGAATGCGGTAGAAATGCATAAAAAGTGAAAATAAAAATAAACTAAAGCTAAACGGGTGCAAAAAATGAAAATAAAACGGACAGCATAACGACTAGAAAATGCGATAAAATCCTAAATCTAACTAAGTTATAAAGCATTAAAAGATAAAGCATAAAAAAGGGGACAAGAGAACGAAAAAATTACAAAGAGAAGGGTGCTTCCATGAAACTTCATATTTTGCAAGAGAGAAAAACTAACTTTTATTTATGAAGAAAAGCTATTACAATGAAAAGCTAAAGCAAACAACCTAATACAAACTAAGAGAGAGAGAGGGGGGGGGGGTAAAATTCCCTTACATAACATTTGGATTTCACTTGGGCAGCACCTCCCCTTAGCAAAGTGGACCAAAAAAGTGGACAGAATTCTCATACAGCAGCTGCCCTTTTATAGGCAAAATTTCGGGTCCGTCACGCCCTAGGTCACGGGCGTGATAGGGGGGCGTGACAGTACTGTTTATGAGCTGATTGGTGATTTGACTGGAGCTTTGACTTCGGCTGAAAACGTGGCGGTCACGCCCCAGGTCACGGGCGTGACAGGTGTCAGGCACGGGCGTGACTAGGGCGTGACGGGGAGCTGGCTCTGTGTATTTGACGCGCGCTTTGACTTCGGGACAGCCCACTTAGCGGACACGGGCGTGACAGAATTGTCACGGTCGTGACAGGCGGGCGTGACCGGGACAGCTGGCATCCTGATGTCGGCACCGTTGACTGTTTGACTAGGCTTGCGGGTCGGCCTCGACACGGGCGTGACAAGCCTTTACACGGGCGTGACGTTGGGCGTGTCGGGCACGGGTCCGTGAAATTGTTGTTTTGACTGGCTGATTGCGTTTGAGAGCCTGACACGCCCGTGTCGGGGGGTGACACGGGCGTGACATGGCCGAAAATAATATTTTTCTGAAAAAATCAGAAAACAAAAAACTAAGTTAGAAAAATAAAAAATTACAAAAAAGAAAAAATTACAAAAAAGAAACAATTTATTAAAGAAAATAAACTAAAAAAGACAAAAATAAAGTAAAATGACATAATTAAAATACAAAAATATAGGTATATTTACAACTCATCAACTAAGATAACGGCAGACCAGATAACAAAATAAATTTTAAGCTTATTCTCGTTGCGTGGGCGAAGATTGTAGCCATGCCCGCTACGGCGCCACAAGTCTCATGATGGTGGAGCATCGTCGTCATCTTCTGCCACGGCAACACCGCCATGGATGTCGTCTTCATCACCTAGTTGGCCGTCGTGGTGGTCGTCGCCATCAATCCTCCCACTCTCAAAAGGACTCATCATCGATGAGTGGGCTGGACGGTAACGGTGGAGGAGATCTGCATCGAGAAGAGCCTGTTCTGCCGAAGAAATCCAAGAGTCGTCCGAAGTTGGACGACCACGCCATCTGACCAAAAACCTGTGAATGTCGCCATCGGGAGTAGAAAACACCGCATCCTGCAAAATCTTGTCAGGCAAGAAATTGGTTCGGGGAAACCTTGGAAAAGAGTTAGGCAAAGAAGAAAAACAAGTTGCATCATCAATAGGCAACGTACCTCCCGAAGAATCCGAAAGGGAGAGCGGTCCAGAAATATTCTCACCCCCCACCCCTTTAGACGGTATAGTGGAAATATGGAACGGAGAGACTGACAGTTCAGGTGGTGGAGCGACATAAAGCGTTAAATCCGAAATGTTAAAAATAGGGGAGATTCCCCACTCAGCGGGTAACTTTAATAAATATGCATTTTCACCTAGCTTCTTCAAAACCCGAAAAGGACCGGCTCTCTTATTCGCTAATTTTTTTATGGTGCCCGAAGGCAACCGTTCAGGGATAATACATACCATTACCAAATCACCAATATTTAAGGGGACTGCTCCCTTATGTATGTTAGCATTCGATTGATAAATAGCATAATGTTTAGCTAACGTCTTGCCAATGTGCTCATGGAGAGTGTGAACGTGTGAGGGGAAGTCATGTGCAAATTGACTTGATTTAAATGATGGTGGTAACAGAATCAAATCAAGAGGCACGGGTGCCTTATATCCATGCACTATCTCATTTGGCGATAACCCGGTGGACCTATTCTTAGAATTATTGTAGGCTAAATGAGCGTGAGAAAGAATAAGATCTCATGTACCCTTATAATCACCCACTAAGCAACGAAGTAATCCACCCAAACTACGGTTAACAACTTCCGTTTGCCCATCCGTTGGGGGTGATAGGCCGACGAAAACATAAGTCTAGTGCCCAACAGCTTCCACAGTGTTTTCCAAAAATAGCTAGTAAACTTAACATCCCTATCGGTCACGATGGTTTTGGGGATACCCCGATGTGCCACGACCTCCTTAAAGTACAACTTAGCGACATGTGAAGCATCGTTGGTGCTATGACAAGCGATAAAATAATCCATTTTTGATAATTGGTCCACTACGACCAAGATGGAATCGTGACACCTAAATGTCAGTGGAAGGCCCAATATGAAGTCCATGCTAACATCCACCCATGTGGCAGATGGGATCGTAAGGGGTGTGTAAAGACCCGCATTGGTATTGTTACCTTTGTCTAGTTGACATACGCGGCAGCTCCCTATGATTTTATTGACCATTGGTTTGAGGCCCGACCAAAAGAATTTATCCTCTACAAGTGTGATCGTTTTATCGCGACCGAAGTTTCCTCCTAATCCTCCACTATGTAAATCCCATATAATAAAATGGCGTAACGAAGAGCGGGAAAACATAGTTGCGTATGCTTAAATAGGTATCCGTCACGGATGTAGTACGTCGAAATAGTGGAAGGAGAATTGTCCTGAGCGGCGAAATATATATCCTTAAAATCCGGGCACTGTACATACTCATCTTTTATTCTTTCAAATCCTATGACCGATACCTCCTTGGTAGATAGTAATAGGGTGACTCGACTAAGGGCGTCCGCCACACGATTTAACGTACCCTTGAGGTGCTTGATAATGAAAGTATACTCCTGAAGGTATGAGACCCATTTGGCGTGGCGAGGGCTGATTTTACCTTGGGAGTTTACAAATTTTAACGCCTCATGAATCGGATAGGATTACAAATTCTTTTGAGATAAGATAGAGGCGCCAATGTTAGAGACAACGTATCACAGCATAGAACTCACGATCATAATTGGAATAATTCAACTTTGGACCGGCAAGTTTTTCGCTAAAATATCCTATCGGATGTCCCTCTTGACTTAAAACTCCTCCGATCCATATTCCCGATGCGTCGCATGATAATTCAAACACTTTATTAAAATCCGGCAATCGTAATAATGGGGCTTCGTACATCCGATCCTTAATCACTTGAAACGCGTGAGTGGCCGCTTTACTCGAAGAAAATTCTCCTTTTTTCATGCATTCGGTGATCGGTGCCATGATACTACTAAAGTTTTGGATGAACCTTCGATAAAATGTGGCAAAACTGTGAAAACTTCTAACTTCCCGAATATTAGTTGGTTCAAGCCACTCTTTAATCACTTGGACCTTTCTTGGGTCAACATGAATGCCTTCGGAACTCACTATGTAGCCTAAAAACTCTATAGACGTCACACCAAAGGCACACTTTTTAAGATTAATATATAAATTTTCTTGGCACAAGGTTGATAGGATTGTCCTTAAATGTGTGCCATGATCCTCTTGTGAAGGGCTGAATACTAAGATATCGTCAAAGTATACTACTACGAACTTGCCCATATATGGCTTGAAAACTTGGGTCATCAATCGACAGAAAGTACTCGGTCCGTTGGTGAGCCCTTCTCCAAGCACCAACCACTCATAGAGCCCATCCTTAGATTTAAAAGTCGTTTTCCATTCATCTCCTTCCCGTATCTTTATTTGATGATAACCGCTTTTGAGATCCAATTTTGAAAATATGGCGGCTCCCGATAACATATCCAATAAGTCGTCCAAACGGGAAATGGGGAACCTTTATTTGACCGTAATTTTATTTATGGCCTGGTAGTCTACACACAATCTCTAAGACTTATCTTTCTTCGGAACCAAGAGGGCCGGTACGGCGCATTGGCTCTTACTATGACGGATAAAACCCTTTGCTAACAAATCCGAAATTAAAGCTTGTAGCTCCTCATGTGCGGAGGTGTTTAGCAGATAATGTGGATGGTTAGGCAATGAAGAGCCCGGGACGAACTCAATCTCATGTTTAATATCTCTCATGGGTGGCAACTTAGATGGCAAGTCCTCCGGATAGACGTCTTTATACTCTTCCAATATAGTGTGCAAAGATAACGGTATATTCTCTAACGTGAGCGAGTCTTCCTTAGCTTGTAGACATACTAAAGCATACAGGACGCCGTCCAAGAAGGTCTCGCATTCCAACTCCTTCTTACTTATCAAACTTATCAGTTTTCTTTTCGCCGACACAATTGTGTCTTTGGGGGCAACCGAAGGATCCTTGGGCGGTGTGGGTTTCAGTACGATGGTCTTTCCATTATACTTGAACTCGTAAGTGTTGGCTCGCCCGAAATGGGTCACGTCATAATCATAGAGCCACGGGCGCCCTAGGAGTACATGACATACATCCATGGGAATGATGTCGCACCACACTTTATCGACATAGCTCTTCAACGTAAGTGGCACTAAACAACACTTAGAAACCGCGATAGACGTTTTGTTCACCCACGCTATTTTATATGGCTGGGGGTGTGGTTCGGGACTAGGCGCATACGAGTGACGACATTTTCCGAAATGACATTCATGCAACTTCCGCTGTCTATTATTAACTTGCACAACTTTTCACCACATTTAAAATTCAAAGAAAATATGTTCGTCCGATTATGCTCATCCGGTGCACGCGGTGTGGCCAAAATACACCTCATAACCATCATATAAGACTCATCTTCGATATCACTCGGCTTGGCATCTGATTCACCGCCAGCTTCATAGACGAGCTCGGTAGGCTCAGACGTGGAATCTAATAGTGCCAATGGTTTACTCTTAGTGGGATACTCACTAGAGTAGTGTCCTTGAATTCCGCACGAATAACAGGTAGCATTAGTCTTATTAATTCGTCCTATTGGAACTCTCTCACCATTGGGATTTTTATTGTTCCTAGCGGTAATTACTATGAAGCTTGAGTCAGTCGACCAGAACTTTCCTTTGTCTCGCATGGATGACGAAGGTGGGGGTCCTAAGATGGATTTTCCTTTCTGGAATGCTCGTCCCTTGGACTTGTTGGCATTGTGCTTTTCTATATCCAATGCTGCATTGAATGTTGTGTTAAGGTCCGTGTGACCATAACGCAAAAGCTTGCCTTGGATGTCCGTATTAAGCCCCTTACGGAAACGAGATAGTGTGACCTCGTGCATTTCTCGGATATCACAACGAACCATCATATCCTTGAGTTGTCCCATGTACTCCGCTACCGATTGGCCCCCTTGATGAAGGGTGGCTAACTCGTCGAACATTTGGATTCGGTGATACGCCGGGATATATTGGTCATGCATGAGTGCCTTCATGGTAGACCACCCAATTGGGGGTGCTCCATTCACGGTGCCTATACGCCTCTCTTCGTTCAACCAGAATGTTTTGGCTCTACCCAGGAGTTTCATTCGTGCTACTCGCACCTTCTCAACGTCAGTCAGGTTGTGCCACTCAAAATATCACTCAATATCCATGATCCAGTTTAGAAATACTTGGGGTTCACCCATGCCATCGTAGGATGGTGAATCCATTTTAACGGCCCTAGTTAAGTTGAACTCATGAGGGGCTCGAGGTGCATACTCGTAGTCCTGATCACGAGGGTGATTTTGTCGCTCTTCTCGTTGTTGGCGGGCTAGGGTGGTGGCCCCGGTCGATTTATCCCAAAGCCGGGATTTTGAGGCGCCGCCTGATTTACAGCCAACCCTTGTATTAACTCCGTGAGTGCATCGAACCTGATGTTAAACTCTTACCTAAGCGCCGCAATGGTTGCAGGAGCGTGCTCATCATCATGGTTGTCGGCCATGTGTGAGGTGGAGGGAGGGTACTCTGTGCCAAGCCTCGTGCGCATGAACGACAGTGAAGCGGGGTGTCTCACCTAGACAAAAGACTGTTTGGACAAGAATTTTATAAATCAGGATTTTTATATGCTTAATGACTTGGAGAATGAAAATATATTTTTAGACTTTTATGCTTAGAAAAATAGGTAGAAAATTCAGATTTTTTTGTAAAAAATTTTGCATATATTTTTTTTAATTTTATTTTTGTTATAAGCAGACCAAAAGGAGAAAATTTCAGATTTTGTGACTACGAAACGTGCACGACCAAGTGTGGGTCGACGTCCTATGTCAGAGAAGCGTAAAGGACGGTGTCGAATGAGAAATCAACACGAACCTGCCTCTGATACCAAATTTGAAGTAGGCTACGCCTTAAGGATCCTACACGGAAGGCGAGACTATGACCTTTACAACGTTTAACGCTCCCTAACCCGCACACAAACGAAACGCAGCGGCCACAATGAATTTTATTTATCGTTCACTCTAACATACAGATAGCCGATCCGCAAATGGAATGGAGAATGGCTATAGGCCAAAATCCTTTCCGGCTAAATGGAATAATATTGATTCTGACCGAGCTTGGAGTTGTACCAAAATAGATCCACCAAAAAAAAACACGATTCGAAAGTGGTAGGATCTATCCCAACAAAACAAAAGCGAGGAGCGCCAATCCTCTCGCTAGATCTTTCGGAAAACCAAATGAAAATCTCAAATCTATTATTAGAAACACCTTGAAAAATTAACGATTCGAGAAATCACGCAAAATCCGTCCACCAGAAGAACTAATCAAAGAAGGAAATCTCTTATGTAGGAATTTCGTTACCCCACTCGGAATCGTAGATCCGAGATGTTGGATCCCCAAAGAACGACCGCTCTTCCTTTTGAAATCCACAGGAAATGCACTACGGATGAAGATCTTGTTCGTCTCCTTCGCTTCTCGTCGTGGACGATTACCCCACACCTTGATTCTTTCTTGCATGAGATCTTTCTCCTCCAAGGTGGCCGAAAACTTCAAGTGGGTTGGAGATGATTTGGTGGATAATAGATAGAGAGAGGGGAGAACGTTGGATGATTAAAGGTAGAGAGAAAGTGGAAGGGGCGGCCAAGTAATGGAGGAGAGGGGTGGCCGAATTTCCTCGAGAGGAAACCTTGAGGGGGCGGCGGCTAAGAGGAGGAAGAGAGGAAAATTAGGTTTAGGCAAGCAATTGTTCTTGATTTCAATATTAGTCTCATAACAAATGACAATTTGGCCTTATATAAGGCTTACAACCATGTGGCTATTAGCAGCCAAAATAAAAATGTTGGATAAATGAAATGACCAAATCACATAGTGTCAAAGACCACATATACTAATGATGGTTAAAACACCGGCTCTTATTTAGGTGTGAAAGTGGAGGTTTTTATTTATAAAAAGAAGAGCGTTTTGTTTTTGTTAGAAACTGAGTTTTAACGAGAGGGAGGCAAGTGCACCTATCGCGTGTAGTACAGGATATTCCCGTGTGGAGGAATATCGGGGTCGTATTGTTCTCCGGGCCGGCTTAGCTATATCTACTCTTTCCCTGAAAGCCTATTATTCTACCGAAAATATTTTACTTTGGTTTAAAAATATAAAAATGCATAATAATAATAAGCATAAAAAGAAAGCAGGAAAAAATGCAGTAAATAAGTGCGGAAGTCCGATGACCAACTTAGCGCGACGCTATCAAAAAGAGAATTTGAACTAAAATAACTTTTAATAAAAAGAGATCCTAATTTTCAAATTAATTAAGGCGGAGACCCGGCCGTGGAGGTTCCTTAGAAATGAGCTCACTTATCTCTAGGACTATCGCTCACCTGAACGCTAAGACTATTCGACCGATCGCTAGACCGACGAAGGATTCCTCTTAACGCCCGCAAAACGCTGAGAACCCCGCTATTGGGTGGGGAACCCAATCCGGTAGATTCACGCGCCTCCTCTCTCGAGGGTTAGCGCGGAGCTCTCTTTACCCAAGGGTGATCGGTCCATACGTGCGGCCTCTCGGCGTTGCGTATGGATAACGGAAATAGAACTCGCACATCGATATGCGGTCCTACGCGTCGTTAACCCGGGGCAAACCTTAAGAAATTTAATTAAATTGAAAAACATGAACTTTAATTATTTAAAGCCATTTTATCTGTCCCAATGCTCTTCGATATCGAGGGCTAAGGGCGGTTAGCCACTCATCGGAATGGGGACACTTACGCTAGAAAGCAATAAAGAAAGCAGTAAAGAAAGCAGTAAAGAAAGCTGAAAATTGCAAGTCCTACTCAAACGAGTAGGACTGAAGAAAGCAGTAAATGCGAATCCCGGCTCAAATGAGTGGGCGGGGGTAAATTAATCTCATACACGCACACACTCTACAGAATCGTAAAATCACACACACGCACTCTACTTGAAAGAAAACGCACGCACGCACTCTAAGTTTTCCTACTCAAGTGAGTAGGAGAAAATGAAAGCAATAAAAGACGAGTCCCACTCAAACGAGTGGGCGGGAAATGAAAGCTGAGCGCCATTTAACTCTTAACGAGTAGGCGAAAATAAATGCATACGCACACACTCTACAGAATTGAAATTAAGCTATAAAATCTAACTCATACACGCACGCACTCTACAGAAATAAGAAAAAGCAAAGTGACTGAAAAATTAAAACAACTGCATTTCTACCGCTAGAATGCGATAGAAATGCATAAAAAGTGCAAATAAAAATTAACCGGACAAAAAGTTTTGAAAATTAAAACGAAAAGCTAAGTGCTCGGAAAATTAAAACGACTGCATTTCTACCGCTAAAATGCGGTAGAAATGCATAAAAAGAGAAAATAAAAATTAAACGGAGCGAAAAGTTTTGCAAATAAACGCAAAATGGAAGTTGGCGAAAAATTAAAACAAGTGCATTTTTACCGCTAGAATGCGGTAGAAATGCATAAAAAGTGAAAATAAAAATAAACTAAAGCTAAACGGGTGCAAAAAATGAAAATAAAACGGACAGCATAACGACTAAAAAATGCGATAAAATCCTAAATCTAACTAAGTTATAAAGCATTAAAAGATAAAGCATAAAAAAGGGGACAAGAGAACGAAAAAATCACAAATAGAAGGGTGCTTCCATGAAACTTCATATTTTGCAAGAGAGAAAAACTAACTTTTATTTATGAAGAAAAGCTATTACAATGAAAAGCTAAAGCAAACAACCTAATACAAACTAAGAGAGAGAGGGGGGGTAAAATTCTCTTACATAACATTTGGATTTCACTTGGGCAGCACCTCCCCTTAGCAAAGTGGACCAAAAAAGTGGACAGAATTCTCATACAGCAGCTGCCCTTTTATAGGCAAAATTTCGGGTCGGTCACGCCCTAGGTCACGGGCGTGACAGGGGGGCGTGACAGTACTGTTTATGAGCTGATTGGTGATTTGACTGGAGCTTTGACTTCGGCTGAAAACGTGGCGGTCACGCCCCAGGTCATGGGCGTGACAGGTGTCAGGCACGGGCATGACTAGGGCGTGACGGGGAGCTGGCTCTGTGGATTTGACGCGCGCTTTGACTTCGGGACAGCCCACGTGGCGGACACGGGCGTGACAGAATTGTCACGGTCGTGACAGGGGGGCGTGACCGGGACAGCTGGCATCCTGATGTCGGCAGCGTTGACTGTTTGACTAGGCTTGCGGGTCGGCCTCGACACGGGCGTGACAAGCCTTTACACGGGCGTGACGTTGGGCGTGTCGGGCACGGGTCCGTGAAATTGTTGTTTTGACTGGCTGATTGCGTTTGAGAGCCTGACACGCCCGTGTCGGGGGGTGGCACGGGCGTGACAGGGCCGAAAATAATATTTTTCTGAAAAAAATCAGAAAACAAAAAACTAAGTTAGAAAAATAAAAAATTACAAAAAAGAAAAAATTACAAAAAAGAAACAATTTATTAAAGAAAATAAACTAAAAAGACAAAAATGAAGTAAAATGACATAATTAAAATACAAAAATATAGGTATATTTACAACTCATCAAATACCCCCATACTTAAGCTTTTGCTATTCCAGAGCAAAAGTTGGAGATGAACCTATAAGGAATTAAAAAGAATCCTGAATTTAACTAACGCTTGATTTAATTGTAAGAAAGATCGAAATGAATTTCTGGGGTTTCGGAATTAAATCCTAAATTATGAAAATATTATAAATAGAGGAACCGTTTCAAAAATACTTCTAAACGAGAAAAATAGAAAGCGAAAATTATTTTGTTAGTTTAACAAAAATGGATTTGAATTATCGAAAAAAACTTTAGCTAAAAAGAAATTGATAGGAAATAATTCAATTTAAAAATTATGCTCTCAAAAAGTTTTAAATTAATTCTAGAATCATGAAAAATGGATAAGTGGATTGGCGGATAAGAAGAAGGCTTGGGTTTTGAGGCGAGGTAATTTTTTCTCGAACCTCCACATTTTTTGCTTTTTAGATAATTAGGAAAATGAAATCTTATTTTCCTAACTTATAATTTTTTCTTTCTTTCTTCATAAAAAAAAATAAACCCAATGTATATGTATAGGAGTAATGAATTTTATCCTCTAACTCCGTAACATATAATCGTTTTAAAATATTGGGTGCCTATGTTTACGGGACGAAATCTTATCCCCATTGACATAAGATCTTTTAAGGGTGAGTGGGGAATCATACTGATTTAAGGTACGAAAAAAGTGGATGGTGGAAATTTCTAAAAGAAAGCTAGAGTTTAATAAAAAATTCGAGAGCAACCTTTTTAATTTGAACGTTCCTACGTTTCAATAAGCATAAGTAGAAATAATGTAAAATCCATAAATGTTATTTTCTAACATAAAGATGTGCTTTATTTCAAAAAATAAGAAGCGAAATTAGAAACGTAAGTTCCCTATAATAAGAAAAAGCCATAAAAAATTCTTTAAAATCTTAACCCCAGAAATTTAAGTCTATCGAGCTACAATTAATAAACGAATAGTAAATAAAGAATTAATTAAAATTCGCTTATAAATAAACTCGAAACGATTATTTTGGAGAGCAAAGAGGTTAAGAATTAAGGTATTCAAATTATTTATTACAAAATAAAATTTTTTTTGATTTTTATGAGTTTTTTTAAAAAAAAAATTTCATATTTTGGTGTTTTTAATCATTTTTTGGAAATTTTAAAAGGTTATGCAAATTTTTTTTTTTTGAGTTTTTTGAGTTATACAGATTTTTTTAAAATTTTTGGATTTACAGAAATATTTACAAGAAAAGAGAGAATTTTTACAAGATAGGAAAGAGAAGTGGAAATGGACAAGAATATTTACAAAATATTTACAAAGTAGAAAAAGGATCGCCCGCGAACAGACTCTTATTTTGTGGTTGGTTCGATGAGTCGAACGTCGCGGAGCGATGTTTTTATTATTTGAAATTTTATTTTTATTATTATTATTTAAAGCATGAAAAATATATATATATATATATATATATATATATTTTTTGAAATTTTTAATTTTTGCAATTTTTTTGGAATTTTTTGTTAAGTACGGGAAATAAAAGGACAGAAAATAGGAAACACCCCCATACTTAAGTCCAACATTGTCCCCAATGTTGCACTAAGTATGAGGAACGAGATATATAAAAACAGATATGTACAAAAAGTAAAAACAGGGGTTTAGAAATCTGCCCTAAACCGCGTTCGGGGAAGCCCGTTAAGAATAACCCTGCAAAAGTTAAAAGAAATAGCAAAAATATAATATAAAAAACGAAAAAGAAAAATTCGGCGAAAATGGTGCAGGTGATAGGGGGCGACAAGTGGGTGTGACTCGGAAGCTAACGTCTTAGCTAAGTGAGGGCGACCGATATGTGACCCCCTAGCGCTCACGATTGTGAAGCGCCGAAACGACAAAATAAATACATAATTAGTAAAAAAAAAAAATTTGTTTTATATATTGTTTCTTAGTTTTTTTTTTGAATTTTTAGAGTTTTTTTTTTTTTTTTTTTTGATTTTTTGAAAATAAAAATAAAAAGAAAATAAGTTAAAGGGAAAATAAAAAAGAAAGATATATATTTTTTTTTAATTTTAAATATTTGGATGAAAAGAAAGAAAAAAATTTCATCATTTTTTTTTAAGTTTTTGTTTTTTTAATTAATTTTTTTTTGTTTTAAAGTTTTTAAGTTTTTTATTTTTTTAGTTTTTGATTTTTTTTTAAGTTTTAAATTTTTCTGATTTTTTTGTTTTAAAGTTTTTAAATTTTTTTATTTTTTTGATTTTATTTTTATTTATTTATTATTAATATTAATATTGATATTATTATTATTATTAATATAAAATTTTTTGGTTGATCAAATTTTTTTTATATATATATGTATTAGTAGAAATAAAGGGTAAAATTAATAGGTTTCAGGAATTCAAAATAGTAAGTCGAAATATTCCCCGGCAACGGCGCCAAAAACTTGATGGTTAAAACGCCGGCTCTTATTTAGGTGTGAAAGTGGAGGTTTTTATTTATAAAAAGAAGAGCGTTTTGTTTTTGTTAGAAACCGAGTTTTAACGAGAGGGAGGCAAGTGCACCTATCGCGTGTAGTACAGGATATTCCCGTGTGGAGGAATATCGGGGTCGTATTGTTCTCGGGGCCGGCTTAGCTATATCTACTCTTTCCCTGAAAGCCTATTATTCTACCGAAAATATTTTACTTTGGTTTAAAAATATAAAAATGCATAATAATAATAAGCATAAAAAGAAAACAGGAAAAAATGCAGTAAATAAGTGCGGAAGTCCGATGACCAACTTAGCGCGACGCTATCAAAAAGAGAATTTGAACTAAAATAACTTTTAATAAAAAGAGATCCTAATTTTCAAATTAATTAAGGCGGAGACCCGGCCGTGGAGGTTCCTTAGAAATGAGCTCACTTATCTCTAGGACTATCGCTCACCTGAACGCTAAGACTATTCGACCGATCGCTAGACCGACGAAGGATTCCTCTTAACGCCCGCATTACGCCGAGAACCCCGCTATTGGGTGGGGAACCCAATCCGGTAGATTCACGCGCCTCCTCTCTCAAGGGTTAGCGCGGAGCTCTCTTTACCCAAGGGTGATCGGTCCATACGTGCGGCCTCTCGGCGTTGCGTATGGATAACGGAAATAGAACCCGCACATCGATATGCGGTCCTACGCGTCGTTAACCCGAGGCAAACCTTAAGAAATTTAATTAAACTGAAAAACAGGAACTTTAATTATTTAAAGTCATTTTATCTGTCCCAATGATCTTCGATATCGAGGGCTAAGGGCGGTTAGCCACTCATCGGAATGGGGACACTTACGCTAGAAAGCAATAAAGAAAGCAGTAAGAAAGCAGTAAAGAAAGCTGAAAATTGCAAGTCCTACTCAAACGAGTAGGACTGAAGAAAGCAGTAAATGCGAATCCCGGCTCAAATGAGTGGGCGGGGGTAAATTAATCTCATACACGCACACACTCTACAGAATCGTAAAATCACACACACGCACTCTACTTGAAAGAAAACACACGCACGCACTCTAAGTTTTCCTACTCAAGTGAGTAGGAGAAAATGAAAGCAATAAAAGACGAGTCCCACTCAAACGAGTGGGCGGGAAATGAAAGCTGAGCGCCATTTAACTCTTAACGAGTAGGCGAAAATAAATGCATACGCACACACTCTACAGAATTGAAATTAAGCTATAAAATCTAACTCATACACGCACGCACTCTACAGAAATAAGAAAAAGCAAAGTGACTGAAAAATTAAAACAACTGCATTTCTACCGCTAGAATGCGGTAGAAATGCATAAAAAGTGCAAATAAAAATTAACCGGACAAAAAGTTTTGAAAATTAAAACGAAAAGCTAAGTGCTCGGAAAATTAAAACGACTGCATTTCTACTACTAAAATGCGGTAGAAATGCATAAAAAGAGAAAATAAAAATTAAATGGAGCGAAAAGTTTTGCAAATAAACGCAAAATGAAAGTTGGCGAAAAATTAAAACAAATGCATTTCTACCGCTAGAATGCGGTAGAAATGCATAAAAAGTGAAAATAAAAATAAACTAAAGCTAAACGGGTGCAAAAAATGAAAATAAAACGGACAGCATAACGACTAGAAAATGCGATAAAATCCTAAATCTAACTAAGTTATAAAGCATTAAAAGATAAAGCATAAAAAAGGGGACAAGAGAACGAAAAAATTACAAAGAGAAGGGTGCTTCCATGAAACTTCATATTTTGCAAGAGAGAAAAACTAACTTTTATTTATGAAGAAAAGCTATTACAATGAAAAGCTAAAGCAAACAACCTAATACAAACTAAGAGAGAGAGAGGGGGGGGGGGGGTAAAATTCCCTTACATAACATTTGGATTTCACTTGGGCAGCACCTCCCCTTAGCAAAGTGGACCAAAAAAGTGGACAGAATTCTCATACAGCAGCTGCCCTTTTATAGGCAAAATTTCGGGTCCGTCACGCCCTAGGTCACGGGCGTGATAGGGGGGCGTGACAGTACTGTTTATGAGCTGATTGGTGATTTGACTGGAGCTTTGACTTCGGCTGAAAACGTGGCGGTCACGCCCCAGGTCACGGGCGTGACAGGTGTCAGGCACGGGCGTGACTAGGGCGTGACGGGGAGCTGGCTCTGTGTATTTGACGCGCGCTTTGACTTCGGGACAGCCCACTTGGCGGACACGGGCGTGACAGAATTGTCACGGTCGTGACAGGCGGGCGTGACCGGGACAGCTGGCATCCTGATGTCGGCAGCGTTGACTGTTTGACTAGGCTTGCGGGTCGGCCTCGACACGGGCGTGACAAGCCTTTACACGGGCGTGACGTTGGGCGTGTCGGGCACGGGTCCGTGAAATTGTTGTTTTGACTGGCTGATTGCGTTTGAGAGCCTGACACGCCCGTGTCGGGGAGTGACACGGGCGTGACATGGCTGAAAATAATATTTTTCTGAAAAAATCAGAAAACAAAAAACTAAGTTAGAAAAATAAAAAATTACAAAAAAGAAAAAATTACAAAAAAGAAACAATTTATTAAAGAAAATAAACTAAAAAAGACAAAAATAAAGTAAAATGACATAATTAAAATACAAAAATATAGGTATATTTACAACTCATCAACTAAGATAACGGCAGACCAGATAACAAAATAAATTTTAAGCTTATTCTCGTTGCGTGGGCGAAGATTGTAGCCATGCCCGCTACGGCGCCACAAGTCTCATGATGGTGGAGCATCGTCGTCATCTTCTGCCACGGCAACACCGCCATGGATGTCGTCTTCATCACCTAGTTGGCCGTCGTGGTGGTCGTCGCCATCAATCCTCCCACTCTCAAAAGGACTCATCATCGATGAGTGGGCTGGACGGTAACGGTGGAGGAGATCTGCATCGAGAAGAGCCTGTTCTGCCGAAGAAATCCAAGAGTCGTCCGAAGTTGGACGACCACGCCATCTGACCAAAAACCTGTGAATGTCGCCATCGGGAGTAGAAAACACCGCATCCTGCAAAATCTTGTCAGGCAAGAAATTGGTTCGGGAAACCTTGGAAAAGAGTTAGGCAAAGAAGAAAAACAAGTTGCATCATCAATAGGCAACGTACCTCCCGAAGAATCCGAAAGGGAGAGCGGTCCAGAAATATTCTCACCCCCCACCCCTTTAGACGGTATAGTGGAAATATGGAACGGAGAGACTGACAGTTCAGGTGGTGGAGCGACATAAAGCATTAAATCCGAAATGTTAAAATAGGGGAGATTCCCCACTCAGCGGGTAACTTTAATAAATATGCATTTTCACCTAGCTTCTTCAAAACCCGAAAAGGACCGGCTCTCTTATTCGCTAATTTTTTTATGGTGCCCGAAGGCAACCGTTCAGGGATAATACATACCATTACCAAATCACCAATATTTAAGGGGACTGCTCCCTTATGTATGTTAGCATTCGATTGATAAATAGCATAATGTTTAGCTAACGTCTTGCCAATGTGCTCATGGAGAGTGTGAACGTGTGAGGGGAAGTCATGTGCAAATTGACTTGATTTAAATGATGGTGGTAACAGAATCAAATCAAGAGGCACGGGTGCCTTATATCCATGCACTATCTCATTTGGCGATAACCCGGTGGACCTATTCTTAGAATTATTGTAGGCTAAATGAGCGTGAGAAAGAATAAGATCTCATGTACCCTTATAATCACCCACTAAGCAACGAAGTAATCCACCCAAACTACGGTTAACAACTTCCGTTTGCCCATCCGTTGGGGGTGATAGGCCGACGAAAACATAAGTCTAGTGCCCAACAGCTTCCACAGTGTTTTCCAAAAATAGCTAGTAAACTTAACATCCCTATCGGTCACGATGGTTTTGGGGATACCCCGATGTGCCACGACCTCCTTAAAGTACAACTTAGCGACATGTGAAGCATCGTTGGTGCTATGACAAGCGATAAAATAATCCATTTTTGATAATTGGTCCACTACGACCAAGATGGAATCGTGACACCTAAATGTCAGTGGAAGGCCCAATATGAAGTCCATGCTAACATCCACCCATGTGGCAGATGGGATCGTAAGGGGTGTGTAAAGACCCGCATTGGTATTGTTACCTTTGTCTAGTTGACATACGCGGCAGCTCCCTATGATTTTATTGACCATTGGTTTGAGGCCCGACCAAAAGAATTTATCCTCTACAAGTGTGATCGTTTTATCGCGACCGAAGTTTCCTCCTAATCCTCCACTATGTAACTCCCATATAATAAAATGGCGTAACGAAGAGCGGGGAAAACATAGTTGCGTATGCTTAAATAGGTATCCGTCACGGATGTAGTACGTCGAAATAGTGGAAGGAGAATTGTCCTGAGCGGCGAAATATATATCCTTAAAATCCGGGCACTGTACATACTCATCTTTTATTCTTTCAAATCCTATGACCGATACCTCCTTGGTAGATAGTAATAGGGTGACTCGACTAAGGGCGTCCGCCACACGATTTAACGTACCCTTGAGGTGCTTGATAATGAAAGTATACTCCTGAAGGTATGAGACCCATTTGGCGTGGCGAGGGCTGATTTTACCTTGGGAGTTTACAAATTTTAACGCCTCATGATCGGATAGGATTACAAATTCTTTTGAGATAAGATAGAGGCGCCAATGTTAGAGACAACGTATCACAGCATAGAACTCACGATCATAATTGGAATAATTCAACTTTGGACCGGCAAGTTTTTCGCTAAAATATCCTATCGGATGTCCCTCTTGACTTAAAACTCCTCCGATCCATATTCCCGATGCGTCGCATGATAATTCAAACACTTTATTAAAATCCGGCAATCGTAATAATGGGGCTTCGTACATCCGATCCTTAATCACTTGAAACGCGTGAGTGGCCGCTTTACTCGAAGAAAATTCTCCTTTTTTCATGCATTCGGTGATCGGTGCCATGATACTACTAAAGTTTTGGATGAACCTTCGATAAAATGTGGCAAAACTGTGAAAACTTCTAACTTCCCGAATATTAGTTCGTTCAAGCCACTCTTTAATCACTTGGACCTTTCTTGGGTCAACATGAATGCCTTCGGAACTCACTATGTAGCCTAAAAACTCTATAGACGTCACACCAAAGGCACACTTTTTAAGATTAATATATAAATTTTCTTGGCACAAGGTTGATAGGATTGTCCTTAAATGTGTGCCATGATCCTCTTGTGAAGTGCTGAATACTAAGATATCGTCAAAGTATACTACTACGAACTTGCCCATATATGGCTTGAAAACTTGGGTCATCAATCGACAGAAAGTACTCGGTCCGTTGGTGAGCCCTTCTCCAAGCACCAACCACTCATAGAGCCCATCCTTAGATTTAAAAGTCGTTTTCCATTCATCTCCTTCCCGTATCTTTATTTGATGATAATCGCTTTTGAGATCCAATTTTGAAAATATGGCGGCTCCCGATAACATATCCAATAAGTCGTCCAAACGGGAAATGGGGAACCTTTATTTGACCGTAATTTTATTTATGGCCTGGTAGTCTACACACAATCTCTAAGACTTATCTTTCTTCGGAACCAAGAGGGCCGGTACGGCGCTTTGGCTCTTACTATGACGGATAAAACCCTTTGCTAACAAATCCGAAATTAAAGCTTGTAGCTCCTCATGTGCGGAGGTGTTTAGCAGATAATGTGGATGGTTAGGCAATGAAGAGCCCGGGACGAACTCAATCTCATGTTTAATATCTCTCATGGGTGGCAACTTAGATGGCAAGTCCTCCGGATAGACGTCTTTATACTCTTCCAATATAGTGTGCAAAGATAACGGTATATTCTCTAACGTGAGCGAGTCTTCCTTAGCTTGTAGACATACCAAAGCATACAGGACGCCGTCCAAGAAGGTCTCGCGTTCCAACTCCTTCTTACTTATCAAACTTATCAGTTTTCTTTTCGCCGACACAATTGTGTCTTTGGGGGCAACCGAAGGATCCTTGGGCGGTGTGGGTTTCAGTACGATGGTCTTTCCATTATACTTGAACTCGTAAGTGTTGGCTCGCCCGAAATGGGTCACGTCATAATCATAGAGCCACGGGCGCCCTAGGAGTACATGACATACATCCATGGGAATGATGTCGCACCACACTTTATCGACATAGCTCTTCAACGTAAGTGGCACTAAACAACACTTAGAAACCGCGATAGACGTTTTGTTCACCCACGCTATTTTATATGGCTGGGGGTGTGGTTCGGGACTAGGCGCATACGAGTGACGACATTTTCCGAAATGACATTCATGCAACTTCCGCTGTCTATTATTAACTTGCACAACTTTTCACCACATTTAAAATTCAAAGAAAATATGTTCGTCCGATTATGCTCATCCGGTGCACGCGGTGTGGCCAAAATACACCTCATAACCATCATATAAGACTCATCTTCGATATCACTCGGCTTGGCATCTGATTCACCGCCAGCTTCATAGACGAGCTCGGTAGGCTCAGACGTGGAATCTAATAGTGCCAATGGTTTACTCTTAGTGGGATACTCACTAGAGTAGTGTCCTTGAATTCCGCACGAATAACAGGTAGCATTATTCTTATTAATTCGTCCTATTGGAACTCTCTCACCATTGGGATTTTTATTGTTCCTAGCGGTAATTACTATGAAGCTTGAGTCAGTCGACCAGAACTTTCCTTTGTCTCGCATGGATGACGAAGGTGGGGGTCCTAAGATGGATTTTCCTTTCTGGAATGCTCGTCCCTTGGACTTGTTGGCATTGTGCTTTTCTATATCCAATGCTGCATTGAATGTTGTGTTAAGGTCCGTGTGACCATAACGCAAAAGCTTGCCTTGGATGTCCGTATTAAGCCCCTTACGGAAACGAGATAGTGTGACCTCGTGCATTTCTCGGATATCACAACGAACCATCATATCCTTGAGTTGTCCCATGTACTCCGCTACCGATTGGCCCCCTTGATGAAGGGTGGCTAACTCGTCGAACATTTGGATTCGGTGATACGCCGGGATATATTGGTCATGCATGAGTGCCTTCATGGTAGACCACCCAATTGGGGGTGCTCCATTCACGGTGCCTATACGCCTCTCTTCGTTCAACCAGAATGTTTTGGCTCTACCCAGGAGTTTCATTCGTGCTACTCGCACCTTCTCAACGTCAGTCAGGTTGTGCCACTCAAAATATCACTCAATATCCATGATCCAATTTAGAAATACTTGGGGTTCACCCATGCCATCGTAGGATGGTGAATCCATTTTAACGGCCCTAGTTAAGTTGAACTCATGAGGGGCTCGAGGTGCATACTCGTAGTCCTGATCACGAGGGTGATTTTGTCGCTCTTCTCGTTGTTGGCGGGCTAGGGTGGTGGCCCCGGTCGATTTATCCCAAAGCCGGGATTTTGAGGCGCCGCCTGATTTACAGCCAACCCTTGTATTAACTCCGTGAGTGCATCGAACCTGATGTTAAACTCTTACCTAAGCGCCGCAATGGTTGCAGGAGCGTGCTCATCATCATGGTTGTCGGCCATGTGTGAGGTGGAGGGAGGGTACTCTGTGCCAAGCCTCGTGCGCATGAACGACAGTGAAGCGGGGTGTCTCACCTAGACAAAAGACTGTTTGGACAAGAATTTTATAAATCAGGATTTTTATATGCTTAATGACTTGGAGAATGAAAATATATTTTTAGACTTTTATGCTTAGAAAAATAGGTAGAAAATTCAGATTTTTTTGTAAAAAATTTTGCATATATTTTTTTTAATTTTTATTTTTGTTATAAGCAGACCAAAAGGAGAAAATTTCAGATTTTGTGACTACGAAACGTGCACGACCAAGTGTGGGTCGACGTCCTATGTCAGAGAAGCGTAAAGGACGGTGTCGAATGAGAAATCAACACGAACCTGCCTCTGATACCAAATTTGAAGTAGGCTACGCCTTAAGGATCCTACACGGAAGGCGAGACTATGACCTTTACAACGTTTAACGCTCCCTAACCCGCACACAAACGAAACGCAGCGGCCACAATGAATTTTATTTATCGTTCACTCTAACATACAGATAGCCGATCCGCAAATGGAATGGAGAATGGCTATAGGCCAAAATCCTTTCCGGCTAAATGGAATAATATTGATTCTGACCGAGCTTGGAGTTGTACCAAAATAGATCCACCAAAAAAAACACGATTCGAAAGTGGTAGGATCTATCCCAACAAAACAAAAGCGAGGAGCGCCAATCCTCTCGCTAGATCTTTCGAAAAACCAAATGAAAATCTCAAATCTATTATTAGAAACACCTTGAAAAATTAACGATTCGAGAAATCACGCAAAATCCGTCCACCAGAAGAACTAATCAAAGAAGGAAATCTCTTATGTAGGAATTTCGTTACCCCACTCGGAATCGTAGATCCGAGATGTTGGATCCCCAAAGAACGACCGCTCTTCCTTTTGAAATCCACAGGAAATGCACTACGGATGAAGATCTTGTTCGTCTCCTTCGCTTCTCGTCGTGGACGATTACCCCACACCTTGATTCTTTCTTGCATGAGATCTTTCTCCTCCAAGGTGGCCGAAAACTTCAAGTGGGTTGGAGATGATTTGGTGGATAATAGATAGAGAGAGGGGAGAACGTTGGATGATTAAAGGTAGAGAGAAAGTGGAAGGGGCGGCCAAGTAATGGAGGAGAGGTGTGGCCGAATTTCCTTGAGAGGAAACCTTTAGGGGGGCGGCGGCTAAGAGGAGAAAGAGTGGAAAATTAGGTTTAGGCAAGCAATTGTTCTTGATTTCAATATTAGTCTCATAACAAATGATAATTTGGCCTTATATAAGGCTTACAACCATGTGGCTATTAGCAACCCAAAATAAAAATGTTGCAGAAATGAAATGACTAAATAACATAGTGTCAAAGACCACATATACTCAGATAACGGCAGACCAAATAACAAAATAAATTTAAAGCTTATTCTTGTTGCGTTGGCGAAGATTGTAGCCGTGCCCACTACGGCGCCGCAAGTCTCTTGATGGTGGAGCATCGTCGTCATCTTCTACCACGACAACACCGCCATGGACGTCGTCTTCATCACCTAGTTGGCCGTCGTAGTGGCCGTCGCCATCAAAAAGAATAGAACGTTAACAGAGAGGTTGAAATATATGATCCTCACTAATGGCATGCCTACTGCCTATTGGGAAGAAGCAGTTATAACTGCAAACAACATTCTAAACTAAGTTCCTCGTGCTAAGTTAGACGTCACACCCTACGAGCTTTTGTTTAAGAGACCCCCATCTTTAACTAGACTTAATACTTGGGGCTGCATAGCCTATGTTAGGGTCTCTGACCCTAGACGGTTTAAACTTGGACCTAGGACCAACCCATGTGTCTACTTAGGTTGTGCTGAAGATAGTGCTGCAGATAAATTCTTTGACCTGTCTAATAATATAATTATTGAATCTAGGGATGCTATGTTATTTGAGGATAAGTTCCTTAAGGTTAAAAACCTGACAATCCTAGGTATGCAAGCAACTATTACTAAGGAAGAACCTGAATCAGTACCGAGCACCTCCTATTCTGTCTCGGTAAACAATAGTGTCCTAGAGTGTAGAAGGACTTCGGTGAGAGAGCGAATTACCAAAACCTTTGGTAGTGACTTTGTCACTTACCATGTTGAGGCTGATCCATCCACCTATAAGGTCGCTATGAGATCAAGGGATTCACTGCTCTGGAAAGAAGCCATTGATGAAGAGATGAACTCTTTTCTTCAAAACAATACCTGGACGTTGGTTGATAAGCCAAAAGGGGCTAAAGCTATAGGGTGTAAGTGAGTTTTGAAAAAGAAGCTCAATCCTGATGGTAGCGTAGCTAAGTATAAAGCACGTCTGGTGGCTAAAGGTTTCTCACAAGTTAGTGGCGTGGATTTCTTTGATGTATATTCACTAGTATGTCACTTAGCAACCATTATGATCCTACTTGCTATTGCGTCTATTGAGAACTTTTTTGTTCATCAAATGGATGTAAAGACTGCGTTCCTGAACGGAGATCTAACCAAAGAAATATACATGAGCCAACCTGATGGTTTCATAGTCGACGGTCACGAAAATAAGGTCTGTAAGTTAATCAAGTCACTATACGGACTAAAACAAGCACCAAAATTATGGCATGAGAAGTTTGACTATAGTGTAAGGAACATGAGATTCATGTCGAGTCTCTCGGACAAATGTCTTTACATCCGTAATAGATCGAACAAAGTCGCTATAATATGCTTGTATGTGGATGATATGCTGATTCTTAGTTCTGATCAATCCGTAGTGTATGACGTTAAGTCGAAACTAATGAAGGAGTTTAACATTAAAGACCTAAGAGTAGCTGAGACTATACTAGGCATGCAAGTGAGCTTTGGGAAAAATTGAATTTCCCTTAGTCAAAGCCACTATATAAAGTCCATGTTGGATAAGTGGGGATACAGTAAACGTAGCAGTGAAGACACCTTGCGATTACAATAATCTCTTAAAGCCCAATGATGGAGTTGCGATTAGACAGTTAGATTATGCTAAACTGATTGGTAGTCTCATGTATGTTATGGTCTGCACAAGATCAGATATAGTCTTTATGGTCGGCATGTTAAGTAGATTCACTAGTAATCCTAGCCAAGAATATTGGGATGCCCTCGATAGACTGATGCGATACTTAACGCACACCCACAAGTACGCTTTATATTACCATAGCCATCCTCCAGTTTTGGAAGGATATTCCGATGCATCATGGTGCTCGGAATTAAATGACAGCAAGTCCACTAGTGGATTTATATTCACACTGGGAGGAACAGCTGTAACCTGAAAGTCCAAGAGACAATCATGTATTGCACTATCTTCTATGAAATCCAAACTTTACGCTCTAGCTTCAGCGGGAGAAGAAGCATAGTGGATAAGAGATTTGGTGATGGACATTCCATTGTCGAGTCTGAAGTTGAGTTCTGTTGTAGTTTACTGCGATAATCAGGCTACTAAAACGATTGCTACGAATACTTTGTTCAATAGCAAAAGAAGACAAGTACGGATGAAACAAACCTGGTTGACCTCCCTTAGGAGTCAAGGGATTGTGAATCTCGTTGATGTGAGGTCAAAAGATAATGTTGCAGACGCCTTGACAAAGGGCTTAAATAGAGTTCTCACAATAAAAACATCGGGTGAGATGAGATTAAAGTTCATAGAAATATGAAACTTCCTCTTATGTTTATGTTTTGAGAGTAAGAGCTTATAGTCGCAACATTCATGCATCTAATAACAGACTGAAAACCCCAAATAATTTTTTGATGAAAGCCCAAGATAATAATGGATTCCACCTAGATCCCCATCCAGATGCTTCGAGCAACGTTCTCACAAAACACATTAGAGGATCTGGAATCCCAGATTCTTTCAATTTCTGACGAAATGGATAGTATCTATTTTTCCATTTGATGGACAAGATCATCCTTAAATATCTCAAATGATGGACACTTTTTTGATTAAAAGAAAAATATAAAAAGATATTATTACATAACCTGCTAAATCATGGAGAAATACATCTTGACTGTGAACTGTATAACAAGAACACAATCAACAATAAATATAAAAAAACTTAAATTTCGTCTCCATTATATATGATACAATGATGTATAATAAATAATTTATAAACAAATTCGAACAAGCAATTGTACAAAATATAATCATTTTTATAATACACCCATTCACCAAAAGCACAAAAAAAAAACTATTGTACGTCAGAATGGCAGTCTATGTTGTTTATAGTCCGGTCGACGATGTCCAACGTGAAGGAGCAGTTCAGCTTTAAGTTGAAGTTTTGTTTGTAGAATCCGAGCACGTTCACCCTGCCTGGAATCCCGGTGAAACTGCTCATATCTACCCAGCCATTGGACAAAGCTGCGCTGGTGGCGTTTGTGCCGACGAACACCTTCTCAGCGAGGACGTCCACCGTCACGTTCATCCGCTCCGTACTGTACGCCTTCACGCGGCCGTCCGGCGCGTAGGCTACTCCGACCGTCTCTCCATCGTAGAAGAAATCAGTCGTGCTGTTCTGGAACCGAAAGGAGGCTATGTTGGGGTTTTTGACGGAGATGTCGGCGGTGAGCGTGGAATTGACGGTGACCGTCGGGTTGTCCAGAGTGCCGATCCCCGGGACGAAGAGCTGGTGGACTCGGATGCCGTTTAGGGTTATTTCGGGGTTTTTTATTTTAAACTCGGTGAGGAAGAGGACAAGAATGGTGACTCCGATTACCACCACAGAAGCACCGCAGCAGCCGCAGCACCATAGAGCGCAGCACCGGTTGCGCGCTTTTCGGGCCTTACGGCCGGTTTCATCGAGGCCGGCGCCCTCATTGGTGGGAGTGTGGAGGATAGGCGAGGGAAAAGCCAGCGGCCTCACCTGCTCCCTCTGATCGTGCATGGTCTGGTAGTTTTGACGTAAAATTGCTGGATCTATGGGGTTGAAGAGGATGAAATGACTTTGCTGCGATATTTATACTGTAATTGGAGGGGAAAAAAATACATTTGACGGTCCACATTGGCAATCACGTTTCTAGGATTAAAAAAAGAAAAAGATTTGGTCTAAAAAAATATTTTGAGGCAAACTTTCTTTGACTATTAACAAATTTAGATTATTAGGGATGATGCCAAGCTTAATTTATAGAGAAAATGACGTGCAAATACTCGATTACTCATAATCTTCACTAACTTGGGGAGGACCACGGAAATGATCATTATGCGTGTGATTTGCGTGCGCGATCTGCAATAGGTCCGCACACGGCATCATATCACGCACACAAACCACGAGCTGCCGGCCAAAATGGTAGGCCGCCTCCGCTCCTCGGCGGCCAACGACCTCGAGTCGAGGGGCTCCCAACCAGACTCTCACCTGGCCGTGGCCACGCCCTGCGGCCACGAGCCCGCAACAGCGAGGCGCAGCCAGCGCCACTGCCGGCCCTCCCAGCCGGTGGGCGCGGGCTCTCTCACCGCCGCAAAGTCGCGACCGCAAGGGGCGGGTGTGTGCCGCTGACAGCCTCTACGACCGCACACCGCGGACGCGAGCCCGTGGCCGGCGGGAGAGGCCGGTGCCGCGAGCCGCGACTGGCCGCGCACTTCCCTCCAGTCGGACGCGTTTGGCGGGTCGTGCCTTGCGGGCGGCTGGCACCGTGACCGCGGGAAGCGGCCGGTGCTCAGGTCGGCTGCCCTCCTTGCTTGCTGCGACCGGTCGTCCCACAGGCCACGGCTCCTATTCCTCCTCTTGCGGCCGCTCGCTGCAAAGCCGCCCGTTGATGTTGGTCCCTCTCCAAAGTTCGATCGTCCTATCACGATCGTCGCCGTCTGTTACGTGTATAACTACTCATGTAACTACCATTGTTAGTGGGAAAAATGATTAATAAATTAATTATGGTGATCGTATAAAATATATATTAATTAATATTCCGATGAAACTATACTAAATATGTTATGCATTGAGTAATTTGAGTGTTTATGGTGTGCTGATAGCTGAATAACTACTGTAACCCCCAGCAAGTCCTATAAAAGGGACCCCAGACTTAAGCTCTTTCGAAATCCTCCTACGAGCTACCTCCTCGCGTCGAGCCACCCAAAAATTTGTCTGTGCCCACAATGCTCCAAGGAAGAAAACGACACGCTAGTTACTCTGAGAATTCTCCTACGTGCGCAGCATCCTGCAAGCCTCCACCAACACATAATTCCAAACCTTGCAACATTATTGAACAACCCGGTCGCGCCCGAGAACGTTCGCCATTGCCAGAAACAACTGCCAAAAGTGGTGTTTGACCTTCACCGGACCAGTCACGTGGTTTTTTACCCAGTTGAGGGGTTTTCCTAAGTAATAATCGTCTTTCGCACTTCCTTATTTATTTTGTGACTGTTTACGCGTTCGACTGCTCCACGGGCTGATGCGACCTTGTTTTGTCACGTCTACAAGGAATGTTGAGTTGGAAACAATAGTTTGGCACTGTATGTGAGAAGGAGTTCCCTGAAGACTTTGAAGACAGTATCCACCACCAAGCGATACTCATGACTGATAGTAATGGCAAGGAGGAGTTCCCGTACTACCTAGGGATCTGCCCGCCAGGTACTTGATAACACTAGACCCTCACATTCTGTAATTAATTCGCCTGACAGGAGGAGACCATCGCTACTCCAGACAACGCGCACACAAGACGGATTACCCACATAGAAGAATAACAAGTTAAATAACTCATGCTCTCCAGAAATCCTGGGACTACCCAAGCTACCTTAGTGCCTCCAACACTCATCAATTAGTTGCTTTCGCTTGCAGTCCACATCCCAGAAAATCACCCATAAGAAAACTCTGAAGAATATTCAGAGGAAGCAAGCACTTTGAAAGTGATCGAGAGATAGATCTACTTTACACTAGGGTGGGGGTGAATAGTGTAAATTAAAGATATTAATTTAATTTTATAGCGGATTTAAATTAAGTGATATATATATAAAGAAACAATCACAACACACAAATCAGAAGAATAACAATCACAGACAACACAAGAAAATTTATAGTGGTTCCCCAATAAATCTGGGTACATCCACTCTTCTACCATCCTGGTAGGAATCCACTACAGGTTTTTGATCAGGTGCCCTGCCACTAGAAGATCTATTTTCTAAGGAAGTTCTAGCAACCCTTTGAGCTTTTGATCAGGTGCCCAATAACCAAGCTTAAGTCTTTTGATCAGAAGACTTAGGAACAAAAAGATAGCTTTTGATGGGAGTTAAAAACCCTGTACACAGTTTATGAAATAAACTAAAAAGTGATGATGTCTTCCTTGTCAAGATTCTCTGAGAAGACTAGTGGATGTTGAAAGCAAAAACTCCACCTGATTTTTGTAGAGATTATGATCATGAGAGGGAGACTTTTCTTCAAGATGTAGGCCTTCAAGAATATTGTTTCTCTATAGTAGAAATTTCAGACTGATGTGAAATTGGTTGTCTCTTAGAGAGTCAAAAGCAAATTATCAGAAGTCTCTGTGTGTCTCAATCTGTAATGCAAAATCTGTTATATCTGTGTATTTAAGAAGTAATCTTTTGAATATATATAATCTGAGAAGAATTAAAACATTTGAATTTTTTAAGAACATTCCTTGAAATGTCTGTAGAATTCCTTGAGAATTGTAACAGCTATATTCAAATATTAGGAATTAAAACCATTCCTTAACTTTCCTGTAATTAATTAGAATAATAACTCTATGATAATTCCATATTTAATGATGCCAGAAATGACTATATTCATTAAGAATATTTAGCATTAAATACCAGAGTATAACTGACTGAAATCATGTCATTCAAAATCAATCTGCCTTAGAATATAAAACTACCTGGACACTGAAAAGAATTAGTCGAACTGAATCCTGGAAATCGTCGAACATGCCCTTGAATTCGTCGAACTGAGAAAGGAGTTCGTCGAGCCGAGCCTCTAGTTCGTCGAGCTGAGCTATAGAGTTGAGGTCAGAGTTTGTTGACCGGAGCTCAGCATTCGTCGAGCTGAACTAAGAGGTAGAACTCCGAGTTCGTGGACCTGAGCTCGGCGTTCGTCGAATTGTGCTCAACTTTCATCGAACTGAATTTCTGCTATCGTCGATCTGTATTTCTGCTGGAATTCCTTCTGAGGAAATAACCCTGGACATAACCTATGACCCTAGACTATACAAAATGGGTCAAACTAATCATCCTAAAAAAAGATAGTGATCCTACCCCAAATAAGTAATAGGGTTCCAACAATCTCCCCCTATTTGGTTGAGGAAACTATTTACAAAGGAAAAACTCAAAGCATAAAATATATAGCAGAAAAACTTTCAGCAGATGTATAATAAAGTGTTTTGAGAGTACAAAAACATAAATACAGTTTAAAGAGCATAAAATTAGAATCAATTGTCTTTCTTAGAAGCATCAGAGAGAGAATCAGAAGATGGTTTAGTAAAGATCAACTTCCAGTTAGGATCGTAAGCTTCTCTTTAAATCATCTTTAAATCCTAAGATCCAATGATCTTCAGAGAGGTAGTCCTTTGCACAACTACCTCTGGATGCAAGCTCATGTACTTGTCCACATTGAACAAGTTCTTTACCTGATATTTGTGACGCTCCTTCTGCCTGTAATACGACATGGTGGAGAATTGTGAGGTGTCCTTTCCTTCTGCTTTAGCTTTCTTTATTTTAGATAGAGCAACAAGCTCATTAAATCTAGCCATTCTGAAATTTGGATCCATTTCTGGATCATAAACTGGTGAAAAAGGCTTCTCTTGATCTGATTGTTGTGAACTTCTTTGTCTTGACAGCTGGATGCTTTGAGAACCAGACCTTGAAGGTCTGTCTTGAGAGGGTCTAGAATGATGAGAAGAAGTAGGCCTTTGAGAAATATTTCCCGTTGCTCCTACTACTGGAGGAGGAGGAGGAGGTCCTCTCCTAGTTTTTGGAGGTTAAGAGTATCTCCTCATCTTCTTCTTGTTCTTTTGTTCATTCTCAGAGAATCTCATCCAGTTGGGAAGATCTGGAGTGAGGGGAATTCCATGCAAAATTTAGTATGGAATATCAGCTGTAGAGGAGGGTTTATGAGCATCCTTTGCTGGAGCCTCTTTTTCATGAATTTCCTTTTCTTAGATCCAAAATCTTCCGAGTCATCTGACTCTACATTATTATCAGATTAATCCTCTGGATGATCATATAAATCATCTAACTATTTAAGCAAATCAGATTGATCAGGAACTTGAACTTCTGGCTGAGTATTAACAATATCTGTATTAACTTGTATATGTACACTATCATCTTCTAGTTCCATGTCTTGAAAAAGAATATCATCAAAATTGGGCACTGGAGATTCATCCCATACAAAAGTAGGAGGGGAAGAAACTTTCTCTATAATATATATTATATTATCAGCTACTACAGTCTCAAGAACTGGATTATTACTAGTAGAAAAATCATTATGGCTGTTCCTTAGTTGTTCTAAATCTAAAGGATTAACAGGGGCAGTATAGCATACTATAGATTTAGAAAGATCATGCTCAAAAACTGGAAAATCAATATGCATGTAACGCCCTCAATTTTTCGGCAATTATTTAAATTCTTGTTTGGCATTACGTTGGCACATTTTTGGCTCGTGCCATTGTTAGAGTACCTCGTTAGGTGTTCTTAGAGATTATAGCTTGTTGTATGGTTTCCCCAGCTAGCCGGTGTCTGTTTTGGAGGCCCGGCTGAGCCTCTTAGGGAATCCTTGTGCTTTGGCTTCGGGCGAGGTTAGCCCGAGTGTGTGATCGTCGGAAGTTGTTTCCGACTTCGCCGTTGTTTTCGTAGCCCGAGTATTTGGCTACGGTGCAAGTTTGGTCGAAATCCGAGAACGTTAATTTTCGCATCGTTCCGACGGTCGCTTGTTAGCGAGTCGTCACCTTATGCGAGTGTTTATATATAGTTGCGCATTTTTGGGCATAACGCGTGTTTTGAGCGTGCCGGTGCGAGAATGCATATGTACGTGCGTGCAGAGCGTTATTTAAGCGTGCGTGTGCGTGTGTACGTATATATGTGTGTTAGTATGTGTAGGCGTGTTCGCGCCTTTGTGCGTGTGGTTTTATTTATGGGAGAATATATATTTATATAAGTGTTATGTGTAAACCTTAAGTTATATAATATAACTTAATTATATAATATAACTTAAGTTTTATAGTATTAGGTTTAAGTTATAATATGTATTAGTACTAGGTTTAACGTAATTATATAATATACCTTAAATTATATAATATGAATTTAGGCTTCTTCCCCCCCCCCCCCATTTAGCCGACCAGCCAACCAAAAAAAAGGAAAAAAAAAGAAACGGCGCCTGTTCCTTCGTGTGGAAGAAAAGAGGCGGAAGCCCGGTGACCGCTCCGACCGCCCGTTCACCGCCCAGATCCGCTCGAAAACTTGATTTGAGGCCGGATCCGACCTCCCCTAGGCGAGATCTTCGTTCCGAGGTAAACCTTGTGCGTTTTCGTCCATGATTTTGTCCGATCGGTAGGTTAGGTTTTCTTTTTTTTGGGTTTTGATGGTGTTGTTCTTCCCGATTTGTATGTCCAGGATTTTTATGTGTTCGTTGTGATTTCCGGCCGATCGGAAGGAGGTGCTGCCGAATTTTTTTGGTTGCCGGCGGTTTGAGAAGAGGGGGCTTGGCCGAATTTCTCCCTTTAGCAAAAAAACAAAACAAAACCCAAGGCAAGTTTTCCCTTCACCTTGCCGAAGTAATTCCATCCATGTCCGTATAATTTCCATTCAGATTTTTATTTCGGAGTTTAGGGTTACAAATTTCTGATTGTAGGGCTTACCTTATCTCCATTGCAGTTACTTGTCACCCCTTGACTTTCATTGGTTGTCCCCAATAATTGCTAAATCATTTTGTTTGTTTTGTTCGTTTTGTTTGTTTGTTGTTTGGGCTTCAGATCTTGCTTAAACTGGGTATAAATCGAATGCTCTATTACGAGAACTTTGTTCATTTCAAGACTTAGGTATTAACTTGCAGTTTTTCCTAGAATGTAACGCCTTGTTTTAGCCTGGTTACAAGCGTTTCCTTGATTAAATTATAGCTCACTCCAATATTCAAAATCGTGTTCATTTCAAGATTTATTATATAGCTTGTTATTTCCTTGGGCGTAAACCAAGACCAACTCGATTTATTTTGAAGCTATCGGTACATGTTTGTATCAAGTTCATCGTTTATGTTTTAATATCAAATTAGTTAAGTGTGTTTTGGGATCAAAAAGAAATCGGTTATGTAGGTTTCGACATTAATGTAATTGTATACGCTTGATTCCTAGACTATCTATATATGTTTAGTTTGAGATCAGATGACTTGTGTAGGTTTAAGGTTAAGTTATAGGTAAGTGTTAGTATTAAGCTACGGGCATATGTTTAGTATCAAATCTCTGTCTAGTTACTTTATATCAAACCACTATATGGGATAAACTCGACGTTTAGACCGTTGGTTTGTACTTAAGGATCTTAGATGGGTTGCTCTAGTTGGAATAGGGTTGTGTTGACTTCTTGGTGGTTCATGCAACCACTAGTAAGGGTTTTCCCGAGTCACTTAGTGCTGGAGCAGGATGTGATTTAGGGGAGAGTTGGACCGATGCCGCGACCCCTGTTTTCTTCTTGTCTTATTAAGGCAGCATGGGTTGTTTGGTTGAGTTGGACCGATGCCGCCGCCACAGCCCTCGAAGATATTTAGGCCTGTAAGACTTGGTTTGACATGTGGTCACCAGTCTAGGCCCTTGTTACTGATTTTGTCCATCTCTACTACTAGGTGACTCTTTCCGCTCTAGCTCTATGTTAGGATGTTATTGTTATTGTGCTAATCCTTCTTGCAGAGATTCTTGGAGCTTGGCTTCATTCGTGTACCTGGTGCACCCCTTTTTACTCACTTTTAATGAGTATTTTTCTTACCTGTTTTTCTTACCTTACTTTTCCTGCTCTTGTTTACTTCATTTCTACTTGTCCTTACCTGATTTTAATTCCTGTTCGAATCTATTGTATCTTTGCTTTTCCTTTTGATAGTTGCTTTGCTGAGGTGTTCTTTTTCTGAATACCTCAGGTACAGGTATTTAGCCGACTGTGCGGCTAGTTTTCTTCTGGAGATTTTCTAGCATTTCAGCTGCTGCTGTGGTTCTCTGTTCCTCTTGTTTGGGAGGTAGTTTTCTTTAGACTTATAGTACAGACATACCTACTCACTAGTGGGTTCGTGTCAGTTGTTGACGCCCACTAGTGGTTTCTCTTTTAGATACTTTGCACTTGCTTACACTGTTAGCTTTACTGCTTTTGGTTATATTAAACTTGCTCTTGGGATGATTTATGTTAGGATGCTAGTTACTTTTAAAACCTAAAAAGCACTATTAGGTATATATATAAGTCATGATATGTATGTTTTACAAACTCATACACTACTTTCAAGGCGACGTAAAAAGATCGTTTCTCTTATATATATATATAAATTAAATTTAGGGTCCTGCATAGTATAAGATGTCCCCTGGGGACACTTATGCGTTCTCTCTTAGGAGACATAAATATAAATAAAGTATTTTCCGCTGCGTATAAGTATAATTTTGAAGTGTGGACTAGATGATCGACAGAGCCGAGGGATACAGCCTTAAAAAAATATAACTGAATTTCTAGTAATTTAACTTATGATTTTTCATAAAGTAAAGTAGATAGTGTTTTGCCTGAGCGTCAGCAGTTATCCCCTGCTCGACGTGGCATCACGACGCGTGTTTTCTCAGACTCTGATAATTCTTAATTCGGAGAAAATGCGGGTTGTGACAGTTGGTATCAGAGGGAGGTTGCTTGACAACTTGTCGGGCAACCTTTCCTTGTAGATATTAGATGTTTAGCATCATATCATACACACACCGATATGTCATCAGCACATCTTGGCTGAAGCACAACACTACACTCATAGCATGACATGAAGTATACGAGGCATATTATGTAGTATGGGATGCATAATATGTGTTTGTATATGGATCCACCATAGGAGGCAACATGTGAGGGTTATGTAGTATGGGATGCATAACCTCATCACATGAATGCGGCTAGCACGTTTTCTTTTTTTCGTTGCATGGAAATGTTATGTAGTATGGGATGCATAACATTTTCATGTGTACCCCGCTCATTACATGCATTAGGGCCTTTTTAGAATGCATAGCACAATCATGCATAACATAACATTGCATAAGCACAATGTGCCAAGCTAAAGATTTGCAGGATGACATATGTACACACATTGTTTTGAGTCAAAAAGAATATAAATACATGCATTCATGGTCTAGGCACCTGAGTTAGTGTGATGGTGGTGAACCATCCTAGGTTCAACCATAAAATTATAATTGAAAACCCCAGAGCAAGTTGGCAGTTGAAGCAAGTACTTAGGTAGGTTTGTCTGTACTTGGTTGTTTAGTCCCAGTAATTGAGCTAAGTTTTTATAATTGGCTTGTTTGTTCTTTTAGTATGGAGCCTAAGCGTGTAGCAACGAGGTCGACCTCCCAGCTTGAGGGTGAGTCGTCAGGAGCGCAGGGAGTGGCAGTTATTGCAGAACTGCGCTAGAGCATGGGGATCCTGGCAGGTCAGGTAGTGGCAATGCAAGTGCAGTTGCGGAATTGTTAGCTGCCACCGTAGGACGGCAGCCTAGCTAGCCAGCCCCCGCAGTGGTTGAAAATGAGAGCGAGATCAGCAAATTGAATAAGATTGCTTCTGGATTGTTAGCTGCTGAATAGTGCAGAGTAAAAGGCTTCTTGGGTGGCCTCCCAAATGACATTCAGCGGTACTCTAATACTTACTAATTCGAGACTGATGTAAGGTCAGTGGAAATTGCTCTTAAAGTTGAGACTATGAGCCATGCTAAGGATAGAGACATGACTAAGGAAGGATAAAAGGAAGACCGATGAGGGTAAGACCATCCAGGTATCTAGTGATGTTTCAAGGAAAAGGAGTAAGGAAATGTGTAGCTTCTATGGCCGGTCAGGCCACCCCTTCGAAAGATGTTTTAAGAAAATGAAGGCTCAAAAGAAGGACCAAGTTCAGGAGGTTCAGAAGACCCCCAAAGGAGATCTGGTGTGTACTTCGTGCAAGAAGAAGGGGCATGAGGTGGCCCATTGTTGGGATAAGGGTAAGGTTTGCTTTCAGTGTGGGCAAAAGGGGCATGTTAAGGCAAGGTGCCCGCAATTTCAGCCTACGTTTCAGCCTGCCCCACCTCAAGTTTTTCCTCAGGTGCAGTACTTGGACAAAGGAAAGGGTAAGCTGATCGCGTCGATCGAGGAAGAAATTCAGTCTTCGACCCAGGTGATTTCAGGTTAGGTTATAACTTGTTTTATTTTCTTCCTGGTTTGTCATTTATTCGTTTAGTTGTGTACGTGATTTGTATAGGGAAGTTTAAGGTAAAGAATAGTTAGGCGCGAGTGTTCGGATGTATTCCTAGTTAATTTTCCTCCTGTGTGAGGCGTAGAGTTCGCCCTAAATCTAGACCTTTTGTGATTGTGTTTTAGGTGACGTTTTTGGGTATTCGATAATGTTGTAAAGCATGCCCATCCTTGTCCTTAGTGTTGCCTGCCTTGATGAACCTCGGGATGTGTGCTAGGTTGAGCAAGTTTGCATTTTTGTTATGTCGTATGGTTTGGCAAGTGTACCCTCAACCTTTATGGTTTTGATGAACTGCGTGTACAAGGACTTCCTGGATAAGTTCGTGGTCGCGTTCATCGTCGATGTTTTGATTTATTCCCGTGATGCTGTGGAGGGTGATCGACATCTGCATTTGGTTTATCTGCTTTGAAGGACCATAAGCTATTCGCCAAATTTAGTAAGCGCAAGTTTTGGTTATCTCGGGTTTCTTTCTGTGTCATGTGGTTAGCAAGGACAGGATTTATGTCAACCCAAAATAGATTTTTTCTATTATAAATGAGATTTCAGCCGATCCAGAGAAAAATAGTTGTGGTTATGGAATGGGCTAGGATTTCAGTCGAAGCATGAGAATACAGTTTTGTTTGGAGCAATAAGAACGAGGAAGCTTTTCAAGAATTAAAGATTTGAGTATGCACTGCTCCGTATTTGACATTTCCCACAAAAGGCTTAAACTATACCGTTATATGAACGCATATCACGTGGGGCTTTGTTGCGTTTGATGAAGAAGGGAAAGGTAGTTGCGTATGGGCCAAGGCAACGGAAGATTCATGAAAGGAACTACCCTACGCAGGATCAAGAGTTCGCAGCCGGGAATTATGAGCTAAAGTTGTGGAGACACCTGTTATAAGACGCGCAATGCAAAAGTTAAACTGCTCATACGGGTTGAAGTATGTCTTCACTCAGAAAGTATTAGCAGGAATGGTATGGGTGTGTTGTTTATTTTCAGGTCAAGATTTGATACTATCCGGGAAAGCTAACGTAGTAGCCGACGCCCTAAGTAAAAAGACCTGGAAATTTTCCGAACTCGCCGCTAAATTTGTTGATAAAAGAATTTCTTTTAACAGACATTTCAGTGAGAAGTTGTGTCACGCCAAGTAGTTGGTGAGGATCTAGCCTTCATGGACTTCTTTACGGGCTTACCGAGGTCTCCTAGAGGTTTTGACTCTGTTTGGGTGCTAGTGGACAGACTGACAAAGTGTGCTCACTTTGTGCCGTATAAGATTGATTATCCGTTGAAAAGATAGCGGAGCTGTATTTGAGCGAAGTCATCCGGTTGCTTGGGGTTCCAATTAGCATCATATTCGACCGAGATTCCAGGTTTACTTCCCGTTTCTGGAAGAGCTTGCAGGAGGGTTTGGGCACGGACTTGAGATATTCTACCGCATACCACCCGCAGGCCAACGAGCAGATGGAGCGCATCAACTAGATTGTGGAAGATATGATCCGCTGTTATATTCTAGACCATGGGGGAGCGTGGGATGAGCGCTTGAGGCTGATGGAGTTCGCATACAATAACAATTATCAGGAGAGCCTGCAGATGGCTCCTTTTGAAGCCTTATATGGGAGGCGCTGCAGAACACAGTTGTTTTTGGCTGAGGCTGGTGAGAGGCCTTTGTTGGGTCCTGATGCGCTCGAGGAAATGGAGGTTGCCGTGAAGCTTATTCGGGAGAAGCTTTGGGTGACTCAGGAGAGGTATGAGAAGAACGCCAACCGGCGTAGGTCCAATTTGGAATTTTCGGTGGAGGATATGGTATTCTTGAAAGTGTCCCCGATGGTTGGAGTGAAGAGGTTCAACAAGAACCATAAGCTGGATCCGAGGTATGTGGGCCCATTCAGTATTGTGGAGCGTATTGGTGTGGTAGCGTACAGGTTGGATTTGCCAGCGCCCTTTCCAGGTGTGCGCAATGTGTTTCATGTAAGCCAGCTACAGAAGTGTGTGCGGAGCAGTGGGCAAGTCTTGGATGCTGTGCCCCAGTTGGAGCCTAACCTCTCATATGTTGAGGTGTCGGTCCGCATCTTGGATACTCAGGATCGGGTACTGCGGACAAAGTCTATTCCGATGGTGAAGGTTCTATGGAAAAATCAAGATTTTGAAAGCGCGACTTGGGAGCTAGAGTCGGCTATGATGGAGGCTCACCCTCGCCTTTTCCCCTGATTTGTTGGGTATGTATTCTTTCTAGTAACTTTTGTTTTGTTACTTTCCTTTTATAGTAAAAGTTGTGTGCATAAATTTTCGGGACCAAACTTTCTTTTAAGGGGAGTGACTATAACGCCCTCAATTTTTCGGCAATTATTTAAATTCTCGTTTGGCGTTACGTTGGCGCATTTCCGGCTCGTGCCGTTGTTAGAGTACCTCGTTAGGTGTTCTTAGAGGTTATAGCTTGTTGTATGGTTTCCCCAGCTAGCCGGCGTCTGTTTTGGAGGCCCAGCTGAGCCTCTTAGGGAATCCTTGTGCTTTGGCTTCAGGCGAGGTTAGCCCGAGTGTGTGATCGTCGGAAATTGTTTCCGACTTTGCCGTTGTTTTCTTAGCCCGAGTATTTGCCTACGGTGCGAGTTTGGTCGAAATCCGAGAACGTTAATTTTCGCGTCGTTCCGACTGTCGCTTGTTAGCGAGTCGTCACCTTATACGAGCGTTTATATATAGTTGTGCATTTTTTGGCATAGCACGTGTTTTGAGCGTGCTGGTGCGAGAATGCACATGTACGTGCGTGCAGAGCGTTATTTAAGCGCGCGTGTGCGTGTTTACGTATATATGTGTGTTAGTATGTGTAGGTGTGTTCGCACCTTTGTGCGTGTGGTTTATTTATGGGAGAATATATATTTATATAAGTGTTATGTGTAAACCTTAAGTTATATAATATAACTTAATTATATAATATAACTTAAATTTTATAGTATTAGGTTTATGTTATAATATGTATTAGTACTAGGTTTAACTTAATTATATAATATACCTTAACTTATATAATATGAATTTAGGCTTCTTCCCCCCCATTTAGCCGACCAGCCAACCAAAAAAAAGGAAAAAAAAAAAGAAACGGCGCCTGTTCCTTCGTGCGGAAGAAAAGAGGCGGAAGCCCGGTAATCGCTCCGACCGCCTGTTCACCGCCCAGATCCGCTCGAAAACTTGATTTGAGGCCGGATCCGAACTCCCCTAGGCGAGATCTTCGTTCTGAGGTAAACCTTGTGCGTTTTCGTCCATGATTTTGTCCAATCGGTAGGTTAGGTTTTCTTTTTTTTTTGGGTTTTGATGGTGTTGTTCTTCCCGATTTGTATGTCCAAGATTTTTATGTGTTCCTTGTGATTTCCGGCCGATCGGAAGGAGGTGTTGTCGAATTTTTTTGGTGGCCGGCGGTTTGAGAAGAGTGGGCTTGGCCGAATTTCTCCCTTTAGCAAAAAAAAACAAAACCCAAGGCAAGTGTGCCCTTCACCTTGCCGAAGTAATTCCATCCATGTCCGTGTAGTTTCCATTCAGATTTTAATTTTGGAGTTTAGGGTTACAAATTTCTGATTGTAGGGCTTACCGTATCTCCATTTCAGTTACTTGTCACCCCTTGACTTTCATTGGTTATCCTCAATAATTGCTAACTCGTTTTGTTTGTTTTGTTCGTTTGTTGTTTGGGCTTCGGATCTTGCTTAAACTGGGTATAAATCGAATGCTCTATTACTAGAACTTTGTTCATTTCAAGGCTTAGGTATTAACTTGCGGTTTTTCCTAGAATATAACGCCTTGTTTTAGCCTGGTTACAAGCATTTCCTTGATTAAATTATAGCTCACTCCAATATTCAAAATCATGTTCATTTCAAGATTTATTATGTAGCTTGTTATTTTCCTTGGGCGTAAACCAAGACCAACTCGATTTATTTTGAAGCTATCGGTACATGTTTGTATCAAGTTCATCGTTTATGTTTTAATATCAAATTAGTTAAGTGTGTTTTGGGATCAAAAAGAAATCGGTTATGTAGGTTTCGACACTAATGTAATTGTATACGCTTGGTTCTTAGACTATAGGTATATGTTTAGTTTGAGATCAGATGACTTGTGTAGGTTTAAGGTTAAGTTATTGGTAAGTGTTAGTATTAAGCTACTGGCATATGTTTAGTATCAAGTCTCTGTCTAGTTACTTTATGTCAAACCACTAGATGGGATAAACTCGACGTTTAGATCGTTGGTTTGTACTTAGGGATCTTAGATGGGTTGCTCTAGTTGGAATAGGGTTGTGTTGACTTCTTGGTGGTTCATGCAACCACTAGTAAGGGTTTTCCCGAGTCACTTAGTGCTGAGCAGGATGTGATTTAGGGGAGAGTTGGACCGATGCTGCCACCCCTGTTTTCTTCTTGTCTTATTAAGACAGCATGGGCTATTTGGTTGAGTTGGACCGGTGCCGCCGCCACAGCCCTCAAAGATATTTAGGCCTGCAAGACTTGGTTTGACATGTGGTCACCAGTCTAGGCCCTTGTTACTGATTTTGTCCATCTATAGTACTAGGTGACTCTTTCCGCTCTAGCTCTATGTTAGGATGTTATTGTTATTGTGCTAATCCTTCTTGCAGAGATTCTTGGAGCTTGGCTTCATTTGTGTTCCTGGTGCACCCCTTTTTACTCACATTTGATGAGTATTTTTCTTACCTGTTTTTCTTACCTTACTTTTCCTGCTCTTGTTTACTTCATTTCTACTTGTCCTTACCTGATTTTAATTCCTGTTCGAATCTATTGTATCTTTGCTTTTCCTTTTGATAGTTGCTTTGCTGAGGTGTTCTTTTTCTGAATACCTCAGGTACAGGTATTTAGCCGACTATGCGGCTAGTTTGCTCCTGGAGATTTTCTAGCATTTCAGCTGCTACTATGGTTCTCTGTTCCTCTTGTTTGGGAGGTAGTTTTCTTTAGACTTATAGTACAGACATACCTACTCACCAGTGGGTTCGTGTCAGTTGTTGACGCCCACTGGTGGTTTCTCTTTTAGATACTTTGCACTTGCTTACACTGTTAGCTTTACTGCTTTTGGTTATATTAAACTTGCTCTTGGGATGATTTATGTTAGGATGCTAGTTACTTTTAAAACCTAAAAAGCACTATTAGGTATATATATAAGTCATGATATGCATGTTTTACAAACTGATACACAACTTTCAAGGCGACGTAAAAAGATCGTTTTTCTTATATATATATAAATTAAATTTAGGGTCTTGCATATTATAAGATGTCCCCTGGGGACACTTATGCATTCTCTCTTAGGATGCATAAATGTAAATAAAGTATTTTCCGCTGCGTATAAGTATAATTTTGAAGTGTGGACTAAATGATCCACAGAGCCGAGGGATACGGCCTTAAAAAAATATAACTGAATTTCTAGTAATTTAACTTATGATTTTTTATAAAGTAAAGTAGATAGTGTTTTGCCTGAGCGTCAGCAGTTATCCCCTTCTCGACGTGGCATCACAACGCGTGTTTTCTCAGACTCTGATAATTCTTAATTTGGAGAAAATGCGGGTTATGACAATTCAGAGTATCAAAAATTGATAATAAGGAATACAAGTTAACTATGGGATGAATAGAGACATCACCAAAAATAACAACTTCTGAAATTATTGTTACTGCTTCTTCAACTTAACTGAGCATCTCTGTATCCTAAAAAAACAACTGCTACTGCTGCTGGACTGACTGAAGAATCTGCTGCTAGAATTGCTGGAGCTTCTTCATAAAACATCTCCCCCTGCTTAGATACAGGGAGACCTGAATCTAGCCCCCCAGAAGAAGGAACAAAGGTGAAACATGATAGCTTAGAAGATAGATCAGCTATAGAAGCAGCAAGAGGAGCCACTTCTTCATCAGTCAACTTCTTGAGGGTTGGAGTGATTAAGTCAAGAATATTGGAAGTAATGGAAGAGAAATCAACATACATAGACTCAGGTGGATCCTGAGTAGATGCAGAGGATGGAATTGAGGAAGAGGGAATGGAACAGTTTGCATAGTTTGAGAAGAGATAGAATGCTTGAGGAATAGATGTAGGAGGGATGACAGGAGGAATGCCATCAAAAATAATTTCCTGGAAAGGTGAATGTGGGGGAGATATATGAGGTGGAGACAAAGGAAGTAGATTGAAATGAAGTGGATTATAAAGTAGAGGAGATGAGGGTGACTGATGAATTGGTGAATCTGTATGAAAAGAGGTGGATGGAATATCTTCAGATATAATAAGTGGTAGAGGTGACTGATGAAGAGAAGCATCAGCAGGTGGAGTTGATGATGGAAGTTGTTCAGATAGAGAAGGTAGTCGAGAATGTGAAGATGGATCCCTAGGAGAATGTGGAGGAGATGGAAGAAGAGAATAAATAAGAGGAGCAGGAACTTCTGCTGGGGTTGGGAGAGTGGTTGTAACAACCCTTGGGCTTTCAGAAGCTGTCTTGGAAGAGGTAGCCCTGGATGGCTTAGGGATTACCCTCTCCCATCTTCCAAAGAGGGCAGAGGTTAACCTATTTGAAGCATTTATAAAAATGCTCAGGGAGACCAACAGTTCAGGACACTTAGCCTGTAAGAATATCCCAAGGATTCTGCCATAACCAACATCATTTTTATTAATATTTTTCTCTATTGAATCAAAAAAAATTATTCCCCAGTTAACTGATTTCTGATTAACCAAGGCACACATCAGGAGAAACTGGAGTCTGGCTATATAATCATGAGCAGAATGTTTTCCTAACAAAACCTTACCGACCACATCAACCAAAAACTTATACTCTATGGAAAAGTTCTTTTTCAAGAGATTGTTAGGGTTTCCTTGAGAATGACCCAACCATTCTAGCATTTCATTAAACTCAAAACTAGATAATTCAATATCATCTTCACCATTAACAAAACCAAAAATTTCAGATAAAATATCAGGTGTTAGAGAAACCTAATGTCCTGTGACTGATCCAGTAATAGTTGTAAGGTCTTGAATCTTTGTAGTTTAGACCCATTCCTTGATTTCCATGACGGGGAGCTTGATTCTTGCGGACATAAAGTTTCGCATATGTTGCACCTCCAACAGTTTCAAAATATCCTTAAAAATTTGATTTGAATGACTGAAAGAATCCATGTCTATATCAAATCCTGCGTCAAACTTCATTGCTATGAGAATCACATGCGACACCGCCATTTTCCTGCAAAACAGATAAGGTCTAGCGCAAGAGAAGGTAAATGGAGAATGCGCAGGATAGAGTTCGATGAAAACCTAATTATAAGTTTTCAGAAGTTGAAAAGGCAAACTCCATCTGACGAAAAACAAAACCTCGAACTCTTGTTCGACGAAAATTTCTCAAAAGAAATACATTTTGTCGATCTCTGGTCGACGAAAGTTTTGCAAAAAAAATATATTTCGTCGAGCTCCGTTTGACGAAAATTACTAGAAACTAATCCGCCGATCTCCGTTCGACGAAAATTTCACAAAGATAGTTCGTCGATCTCCGTTCGACGAAAGTCTTACGAAAAGTTCACAGTTCGTCGATCTTCGTTCGACGAAAGGTTTCCAATTCGTCGACCTCAGAACAAAAATCAAATTAATGACTCTCCATTAATCATGCCTAACTGATTTAAGAAGAAAAGATGTTTCTTTTCATCTAAGGGTTTAGTGAAAATATTTACCCTTTGTGAATCAATAGAAATGAAAACAAGATTTTTTTTGTCTACATTATCTCTAAGAAAATGATGTCTTATTTCTATATGCTTAGTCCTGCTATGATAGACTAGATTTTGTGCAATTGATATTGCATTGGTATTATCACAAAATTTGGTTGAATTATTTAAGTTGTATCCATAATCCAGTAGCTGATTTTGAATCCACAAAATCTGTGAACAACAGCTGCCAGCTGCAATGTATTCAGGTTCAACAGTTGAAGTAGATACAGAAGTTTGCTTCTTGCAAAACCATGACACAAGCCTATCACCAAGGAACTGACAAGTTCCTGATGTGTTTTTTATATCAACTCTGCATCCAGCATAGTCAGCATCTGAGAATTCAGTTAATTCAAATTCTGACTCTATTGGATACCATAGTCCTAGATTTAGGCAACTTTTTATATATCTTAAAATACTTTTTACTAAAATTAGATGAGATTCTTTAGGATTTACTTGAAACCTAGCACAAATACCGGTAGCAAACATTATGTATGGTCTACTAGCTGTTAAATATAATAAGGACCCAACAATAGTCCTATATGCTTTCTGATCAACAGGTTTGTCCTGTTCATCATTATCAACTACAGCATTAGAGGGCATAAGTGTTTTCATAGCTGAGGCATCTGACATCCCAATATTTTAATTAGCTCTTTAGCATATTTAGATTGGGATATAAAAATACCATCAGGAGTTTGCTTCACTTGTAAACCAAGAAAGTAGGATAGCTCACCCATGCTACTCATTTCAAACTTAGAATGCATTAGGTCAGAAAACCTTTTGCATAGTTTGGAATAAGTAGAACCAAAAATTATGTCATATACATATATTTGAACTAGTAAAATTTTAGATTTATGATGTCTAACAAATAATGTTTTATCTACTATGCCCCTACTAAATTTATTTTCTAAAAGAAAACTGGCAAGGGTCTCATACCAAGCTCTTGGAGCTTGTTTAAGACCATAAAGAGCTTTATTAAGTCTAAAGATATGAGAGGAGTGAGTTAGAGAGATAAAACATGGTGTTTGTTCTAAAAAAACTTCCTCTTTGAGCTCTCTATTTAAAAAAGCACTCTTCACATCCATCTGATATACCTTGAATCTCTTGAATGCTGCAAATGCAAGAAAAATCCTGATATAATCTAATCTTGCAATAGGAGCAAATGTTTGATCATTGTCTATGCCTTCCTCCTGTGATAATCCTTGAGCTACCAATCTTGATGTATTTCTTACAATGATTCCTTGAGTATCCAACTTATTCCTAAAGACCCACTTGGTTCCAAAGACTGGATAGTCTTTGGGTCTTGGAACTAAGTCTCAAACTCTACATCTCTCAAACTGATTGAGTTTCTCTTGCATAGCAATGATCCAGTGGGGATCTTGTTCTGTATCTTTGATGGATTGAGGTTCAATCTATGAAATAAAACAAGCATGCATCTGATCTTGATTCAATTGATGCCTTGTTTGAACACCAGCTGATATGTCTCCAATAACTTGAGATCTAGGGTGATCTATAAGTGTGACAAGATCAACAGGTAGAGTTGGTTGTTCAACTATTTGTGGTTCTAATTCCTCTGGTGGAATTTCATTAGCCATTATATTTTCAGCATACATTTCAGAATTTTCTTCATCACTGCCATCATCAACAATCTGTTGAGAAGGATGTACTGTATCCTCTTGTGTTAGGATTAATTCATCAATTTTCTCACACATATTTGGTACCTGAAAATATTTTATGGTAGTGATATCTCTCTCCTTGTAAAACATATTAGTTTCAACAAAATAAACATGCATAGATTCTTTCATTTTAAGGGTAGATTTATTAAAGACCCTATAAGCCTTGTTGACTTGAGAATATCCAAGGAAAATTCCTTCTGCAGCTTTGGCTTCACATTTTCTTAAATGTTTTTATTATTGTTATGAAAGTAACACTTACAACCAAAAACTTTAAAATAGTTTACTTTAGGTTTCTTAGATTTAAGTAATTCATAGGGAGTCTTACCCTTTAGTTTATGAATTAGACTTCTGTTAAGGACATAGTTTTCTTGATGTAGGCTCACACGTTTGACAACGGACAGATCTACGGACTAGCACGTATACCTCTCTACGATCCAATCATATACTCGCACAATCGTTCTACTAAGCACAATATTAACTAATTCTATCAATTATTTGCTAGCGTACGGGTAGCAAAACTGATTAGGATCGAATAGAGGCGATAAACCAATATTCTTCTCGGCTAAAAGGACCAACCCGGTCCGATCGAGAGAAGGTTATACCAAAAGAGATCTACCAAAAAATAATGATTCGATAACGGTAGATCTCTCCAAACAAAAGAAAATGGTGCTCGCCAAAACCCTCTCGAGCTTAAAAGAAAATTAGATGAACCACAAAATTCAATAGAAGAAATCCACAAAAATTCAATGCTTCGAAAATTATGCTAAAGTAAACTACCACAGGATTTAATCTAAGAGAAGAACACACAAGAAGGTAGAAAATTATTGTTACCCAAACAGAATGGATGATTCCGATTTCTCTACTTGGATCGCTCTTCAACGGCTCTGCCGGAGTCACTCCGATTGGAGAGAAAGTAGTCCGACTTCTTCGCCTCACGCCAGTGTTGGTGATCCCCAAGGAGGCAACCTTATACCTTGGACGATTTCTTCAAGGATGAGGGCTGAATGGTTTTCTTGTTGGTGGTCGATTTTGAGTGAGGATGATGGGGGGTCGGTTTGGAGTGGGGGAAAGGCTATGGACGAATTTGAAACGGCAAGGAAGGGGGTCAGTTTTCCTTTAGATATGAAAGGAGAGGGAGTAGGAGGGAGAGGAGGCCGACGTCCAAAGAAGGGAGGAGGAGAGTGGTGGCCGAATTGTTCCAAGGAGGGAGAAGAGAGGGGGCGGCTAAGGAGGAGGGGAAAGAGGAAAACAATCTTCTCAAGATTTAGGATTTAATTTCTTTTTCATTCTCCAAACAATATGACAAATATCATGACCTATATATAGGCTTACACCACTCAATCAACCCTTCTTTCAAAATTCAAAATTCAAAATTCAAAAAAGAAACTAGGATTGTTATAGACACCCATCAAGATATGAAATGAAAATACAATAATAAAATGATTGGAAATTAAAATGCTTAAAGTAAACTTGCATTGAATAGAAATTGCTAGAAATTATAATTGATAAAATATTAATATATAAAATATATAATTATAATTATTTATTTATAATTATAAATTTTATTTAATGGCGATGGCGCACGATCACAGGCGCACGACCAGTGGTCGTGCGCGATATGGTCCGTGATCGTGCGATATGGAGGAAGAAAAGCGGAAAAAGATGGCGTGACTGTGCACGACCGGCAGCACACGAGCAGTGATCGTGCACGGTATAGCTGGTGATCGTGCGATATGGCGGGAGAAAAGCGGAAAAAGATGGCGTGACTGCGCACGACCGGCAGCGCACGAGCAGTGATCGTGTGCGGTATAGCTGGTGATCGTGCGATATGGCAGGACAGAACTTTCACAAAAGAGGTCATGACTGTGCACGACCGATGATCGTGCGCCAAAGAGGTCGATGGTCGTGCGTGGGTAAAAACGCACGACCATTGACTCCTTTGCCAGAAAATGGTGTAAGCCCTATCCCGGATGCCCACACAATCCCAGAACCTGCAGGAAAACTGGACGTGATGTCGACATGGCAGTCACAGACATAAATATAATGCACAACAAAAAGGGAAATACACACATGCACAGAAATAGGCTAAAAAGGTGCACAAGACGTGGAATGTCGTAGCGAACCAAAAAGAACTGCTAATGGCGCGAAATGGTAGTGCAAAGACATGTAAATGAGCCTAGATGAGTCCGGAATTCGATATGAAATAGGGACTCATCACACCCCCAGACTTAACTTTTTGCGCGTCCCGAGCAAACACAACTTAAGCAGACAAGGAAAAAGAACTAGCTAACAAAGAAATTGCAGAACGGAGTACCATGCGAAGTCGCATGCCCGTTTGCATAAAAATATAGTAGAGGAAATCCTTAAGTATACAAAATATTTTATGTTTTTCACAATCCGTATTTAAAAATTATTACTACTCAAAAATAGAATCACGGTGAATCATCCGGTCCCACGTAGGAAGAAAGTAGGCAGGCCACTAAGGTGAGCTTTGCCGAAGACCGGGGCTTGGGATCACCTCCAAAGGAATCCACCAATGTCGGGGACCATACGCTTCCCCGTTCACACTCTCTCCACGGCACTAGTTAGACTCAAGCGCAAATCCGTAGGACTTTAGGAGAATCATGGGGCTTGGGTTACGGTGAGGTAAGCAATGATAAAAAGAATGGCTATGCACCTAACCCAAATGAGCTAGCCTAAAAGAATCCCTCAGCAAACCACAATATAACTAGGTGCACCACACCCCCGGACTTGATTTTTGCAACATGGGTGTGTGCACCACTTACTCCAAACCAAAATCATCTCCAAAAGATTTTCAATTAAACTTTTTCTTTCATCATTTTTTTTTCTTTTTACAAACATTTCATTTTTTTTCTTTTTATTATCAAAATCTCAGCAAATAAAAACTTGGGCGCACTTCCACATTTTCACGAATAATAATACCACATCACAACCCAACATAAACATGTAAAACACTAAGCTCGACTTGGGTGTGCGACTAGGATCGGCTATGAGGCTTTGGTGAAATAAAGGTGGAGCTGAATCAAAAGAAGGGTAGGCACAACGGGGCTTAGCGAGGACAAGACATTCAGAATGGTTCAAAGCTCAACCGGGCCAAAATGATGGCCTACATCACGCTCACGCTAGGAAAACCATTTACCAATGCTTCGAGAGTAGCTTGGGGCAAGTTGTTAGCCACCGAGAAAGATAATCCTTCCCCCCGACTCGAGCAAAACGAGTCTAGTAGCGGCTACACACATTCCTACGCTACCGTTTGATTCACACCGGATTCACAACTTTTGAGTAGAATAAGAAATATTTACGCAAATAAAAAAATATAAAACTATAAGCATACAAAAAAATTAATTCTACACAAATTTCTACACAAAACCAGAGCAATTGACTAGGAACACAACAAGACCAACATTTTACTCTATCGTGCAATCCTAAACTAGCACAATAATTTTTCCAAATCAAACAAAAGAAATGAGTTTAACTCGCGGCACGCTAACAACTAAGCACGCGCTCATGTGGGTGCAGTGGAGTGCAATGTAATGAACTAAATAAAATAAAACTACAAAAGCTTCAAGTATGCGCATGCAATGTGCACGTGCAAAAGGCAACAACTAATTGCTCTCCCCCAGACTTAGAATAAACAACACATCAAATGATAGGGAAATTAAAATCAGAATGAGCTAAGGGAAGAGGTTACCCAATGCTCAACTAGTGAGCATACCAGAAGACGCATGAAAAGCTGAGGCAGGCTTGCCAAACGAAGAATCACAACCCCGCCAATGCGTAGTTTCCATGAATACCTGCATGGGTGAGTTCCGCAAAAACAAAAGAAAAATATACAAAAAGAAATACTAAAACTAAAACGAGACATGAAAAATAAAATGCAGAAAATATAAGATAACTACTGGGGTTACTGTCATCCCAGCACGACTTATTAAATTCTATACAGTTCTAGCTAATGGGCCTATGAAAAGAAAAATGAACAGATAACTGTTCCATTATCCGTGTCGGTAACGGGTACTGATACGGTGATAGAATAGTAACCCCTCTACCTGAATAATAATACTTGCAAACTACAAGTAGAGGAAACAGAATATAAGATGAGGAGGAGGCCTGGTCCTCACTCAACTCACACAAAAAAATCCTTGCCCTGCAAGGTAGCATCCACTACAGGGAGACGGCAGGAGGAGAAAGCAATGAATGGAGCTTCCTCAACAGAGGAGGAATCACCCTCCTCGTGAAAGAGGATGCTATCATCCATGACTCGAGCAAAAAGCTCCAAGTCCTCCTGAGGCACCTGCGATGACTCAACTCGCACGGGCTCAAATATAGAAAGGGGATCAAGAAATAAAGGAGACAAAGAACATAAGGAACTAATCGGGGGAGTGGTCCCGATCTCACTCCCAGCAGACTCCGAACAAAGATCATCGTCGGCGTCATATGAGTCATGACGATGGGGATCTGGGAATAGGAGGTCCTCGGTGGTGGTTTGGATCCCCTCATCCAACAAGGAAGTGGAAACTTCCTCATCAGCAAGGATCTCCTCATCAACACACCTCGGTGCGTCACCGTGTTCCAAGATATAATACTCTCCATTGATGAGAATAATGTCCTCATCAAACCATGGCGCATCCTCATATTCCCAATCTCCAAAGGGCACAACATCATCAACCAACTCACTAAAAAGAGGAGTAGATGATTCTTGCAAAGAAAGCGGAGGAACAACAACATCAGAGAAAGTAGGTGCAGGTTCCTCCGGGGGTGAATCAAGAAGAGGGGAAGAAGGTATAGAGGGCGACGATACCGCAATGTCGTCACATCGATCAGTAGAAAGTCTGATGGGTGTATCCACAACAGTCCCCCATAGACAAGGTGGTACTGCGGATACATCATCAGAATCAGAAGGAGCAGCCCTTTGAGAGGTGGATGAGACAATCCAGATATCCGGTTCATCATTCGCCTCTAACTGGCGCTGAAATTCTGCGCAATCTTTCAACACATGGTCGGTGCTACGACAACACAAACACCGTTTTCCATTACTCCTTGGTCCAGGTGGGACCGGCGAGGAATATGAAAAAGGTGAAGGCGGAGAAGAGTAGTGACCATAAGACTGGGGTACGGTGTATGAAGTACCATAAGACAACGGTGCTCCATACACTGAACCACGAGAATTATGCTCCCATTCTTCAGTGGGGCACTCATCACTGCTATGCCTATAATCCCCGCACCTACGACAACGAATATTCGCATAAGAATACATGGTGCAGCAAGAAAGAATTCACCACGAGAATTTTCTAAGCAAAAATTAACTACACACAAGCAGATAAATAAAAAGGAATACCTGCTACTAAAATATCAAAATTAGAAAAGGAATAAAGAAAAATAAGCAACAAATTATAAAAACTAAAGCAAAGAGAAATAAAACATGGAATGAACAGATGGAAAAGGGCTTCAATCTATAATCTCCCTCTCCAAAAACTCACACGACTGTGTTCCCCGGCAACGGCGCCAAAAACTTGATGCGTGTAAATACGGCAAGCGCACCGGTCGCACAAGTAATAAAGTTTGGGAATAAATCCCCGAGTGTCGGTCTCTTGAGGAATGCAGTTGGCGTGGAACGACGAACAATCCGAAATTATTGCTAATAGAGTTTGTAAAATGAAAGAAGAAACAAAAGGGGCTTTGTGATTTGTGTTCTTACAAACAAAGAAATTAAGGCTAACTATACGGGTCGCATTCACCGCTTCGCAAGGCGAGATGGGTGTATCGACCGCTATGCCGTACTTCGGTAGGGCGAGTGGACGGTGAGCCAGTGGGTGAGGTGTTTAGTGTGGAGTGCAATCACATGAAACGATGGAAGTGAGATGGGGCAAGGCGCATCACAACACAAATCCCACAAACAAGTTTAAATAACAAAAATCCAATTACAAATAAGTAGAAATTCGAAGTTCACAACAAGCTTGAGTCATTCATACACAACAAGAAGGGTAGAGGAAGAGTAAACCAAAAGAGTGAAGATCCACCGCGGTTGTTGTCCGGAGGTGCGGGTTGTCAATCCTCTTCCACGCGCAGTCCGAGGAGGCTTCCGGTACCGTCGAGCTGTCACCTCGAGGGCCTTTGAGTCCATTCTCTAGGTCATCTTCATTATCTTCTTCTTCGGTAGAAAGCTCGGAGAAGAGGTCATTAATGGCCGGAGGGGTCACCAGAGGATGTGGAATTCTTTAGATGTGCCGGAAATCACCTCCCGATGGTAGGGATGAAGGTGGAGGTGGATGGAGAATCTGTAATGCGGAAGGGTGAAGTGGCGGCTGATTATGATCCCCGTCCCCTTTTCCTAATTCACGGAACAGGCATATATATAGAAACATGAATAAATAGCGCGCACGACCACCAGCGCACGACCAGTGGTCGTGCGCGAACAATGTCAGTGCCCGTGCGACAACAACCTGTAGAACCTGCATCAGGAAATATAAGAATGCGCACGATTAGCAGCGCACGATCAGTGATCGTGCGCGGCAAGGGTGGTGATCGTATGATATGGGACAGAAAAATGGAAAAAGATAGCATGACTGCGCACGACCGGCAGCGCATGAATAGTGATCGTGCACGGTATAGCTGATGATCGTGCGAAATGGCGGGACAGGACAATAAAACGAGAGCTCAGACTGCGCACGACCAGTGGTCGTGCGCCAAAGAGGTCGATGGTCGTACGTGGGTAAAACGCACGACCATTGACTCCTTTGCTACAAAAAGTGAAAGCCCTATCCCGGACGCCCACACGATCCCAGAACCTGCAGGAAAACTGGACGGGATGTCGACATGGCAGTCACAAATAGAAATAAAAATACATCACACGATGAGAATAAATACACGCACAGAAATAGGCTAAAAGAGTGCACACGACGTGGAATGTCGTAGGGAACCAAAAGGAGTGCTAATGGCGCTAAATGGTAGTGCAAATACAAGCAAATAAGCCTAGATGAGTCCGGAATTCGGTATGAAATAGGGACTCATCACCCACATGCCCCAAGCCAGCCCCCTTAGCCTGAGCAGATAAGGTATAAACAAGTGGAAGAACAGTCTTTGGGATAGAGAAGCTTTGGACAATCTTCTTTTCTGCCGTAAGTTGTTCTTCCAACTTATTGATTTCTTCCTGTTTAAGGTCAAGGAGACTTAGAGACTCTGAGTGCTTAGAGATCAGGTCCAGGTGCTCCTGTCAGAGAGAAATTAAGTTAGTGATCTCTTCCCTTAGGGAGACACCCTCGACCTTAAGGAATTTTACTTCCTTTTTCTGATCCCTCAATCTCTTGCGGCTTTCCTCGAAGGTGTTGAGCAGAAGCTCATACTTTTCGAGGAGCTCAGCTTCTCGGGCAGATGGGCTGTCCTCGAGATCATCATCAGGAGACTCATAGTCAGAGCCAGAGAGGGGGGTATGAGCTTTTACCTTCCCAGTGAATGGGGGGCATTCTCCTTTAGAGTCAGAGCGACCCACAAGCCAGAACAAGGCTTCCTCATCATCACTGAAGTCTGAGGAATTAGACTCACTTAGTGTCTTTGACTTTTTGGCGATGTAGCTCCTCTCCTTCTTTTTATATCTATAGGTTCTGTGCTCTTCTCCCTTAACCTTCTCTCTCTTGCCTTGATAGTAGTCGGCCACGACGTGTTCTGGATTATTGCACCCAAAACAAATGATGTCAGTATGATGATGTTTGTTCGATTTTGATTCATACCTATCAGAAGAATAATTCTTCTTCTTATTTTTGGAGGAGGAGCCGTCTCTCTTTCTTTGATTCCTCATCTTGAGGAACTTCTTGAATTCTCGGGTGATGAGGGAGAAGTCTTCTTCAGACAACTCTGAGCCAGAGGAGCATGGCTCGGAGTCTTCCTCCTCATCCTTTTCCCCGCATGGGATGAAGCCGCACCCTTGCCCTTCCTAGAGTGAATGGCTTTTAGGGCCACAGTCTTTTCCTTGGCTACGGCCTTCTCTACTTCTTCTTCAGCTTTCCTCGTGTTCAACTAGAGCTCATATGACATGAGCTTCCCAAAGAGTATCTGAGGATCAGTTTCAGCTAATCTGCTAAACTCTCATATGGCGCAGATCTTCGTGTCCCATTCCTTAGTAAGGGACCTAAGGAATTTATCATTGAGTTCACCATCAGTGAACACTCTTCCATATCCCTTGAGAGCATTGACGATCTTGAGGAAGTTCTCGAAGGTAACTCCGATCTCTTCCTTGGGCCCCTGCCTGAAAGCCTCATATTTCTGGTTTAAGAGGGATCTCCGATCATCCCTCACTTCATCTGTGCCCTCCATAAGGATAATCAAGTTGTGCCAGATATCCTTGGCTGTCCTGTAGTTACAGAAGTTCTGCATCATGGAGTCATCGACTGCGCTGATTAGTATGTTCTGTGCCTTCTTGTCAAGTCTGACCAGCACCATCTCGTCTTTGTCCATTTCAGGAAGCTTCTTTGGCACCTTTTTGGTAGGATCAATGGTGGAGGCCTTAGTGGGAATAAAAGGTCCCTCCTACACGACCATGAAGAGTCGAGGGTCGACTGCTTCCATGTAAAATCTAATCCTTTCCTTCCAGATAGGAAAGTTTAGCCTGGTGCACACTGGGATCTTGCCTGAGTACTTGAGTCCGTCCATAGTAGATATCTGCCTTCTTCTTGACACTAGTGGCAGGAACTTACTCGAGGTGTTAACCCCTTTGATGAGCAACCTCCCTCTGATACCACTTGAAAGTCCACCTAGTGCCAACTACCTTCACCTATGGGGGGGGGGGAATAGGTGTCTTGCAGCGATTTTAGCGGAATTAAAATTCTACCTGCACAAGTAAACAAAACAACACAGCACAAACAGACACAAGCAGTTATAGTGGTTCCCCGATTTGGGTACATCCACTTTCCCCCTTTGACCTATCTCCCAACAAGGGACGACTCGGTCACTTCACCAACCGGATTGAAATCCAATCCTCACACTAACGGAAGGAACCCTTCCAAACAAAGGAGTCACCACTCCTCCACCACGGGTTGCACCCAACCCTGACAACGAGGAACCTACGTTCCTTTACAACAAAAATAAAATGGAATGTATAAAATATACAAACTACCTATGGAGTGCTAGGTGTCCCTCTTCGTTCGATGATGCATTCTTGACGAAGACGAAGAGTCCACGACCTTAGCTCTCACTTAGAATCAATCTCCACGAAACCGGCGGCGGCAAAAAGAGCGGTGGCTTGGCGTTCGGGATCGGCGGCGACAAGAAGTGCGACGGCTTAGCTTTAGAGATCCAACCTTCGTAGCTATGCTGGCAAGGTCTACCAACGGTCTTCCTTAGATCAATCATCTCGATCGATTCAGAAAGGTAAGGTATTCCCGATCTACAAACCAAGAGACAAAGGATCTCAAGAAGGACACGTGAGACGCGTTGCTTGGCAAAGCTTTTGTCGCCGGAAGATCAGGACGTATCCACGATCAACGGCGACGACTAACTTCCCGAGCGACGATGGCGGCGGCGGAAGAGAAATCCGCGATCTAGGTCACGTCGGCGGCTCGGTTTTCTTTCTTGTGTATTCGTACTCCTTACTATTCAAAATGCTGAAGTATTTATACAGTAGGTCATACAATATGACCGTTGTGGGCCCCACCAAAAGAAACCCTAGCTCCGGTTCAAAACAGCGCTTGAAACTTGGTCCGGTCCAGCGAGCACCAGAATTTCGCCTAAGGCAAATTCGGCGAGAATCATAGGTGATTCTCGACGAATCGGCGAGAATCACCAACGATTCTCGCCGATTTCTACTTAGCAGAAATCATGCTGAACAACTTGGCAAACAGAAGAGGATCGGCGAGAGTCATCAATCATTCTCGACAAATCGTCGAGAATGCAGAATCATTCTCGACGAATCGTCGAGAAACACTTGATGACTCTCGACGATTTTGACTTGGCGTGAGATTTGCACGCGCTGAGTCAGCCGGAGATAGTCGGCGAGAATCACAAGTGATTCTCGACGAATCGGCGAGAATCACTTAGTGATTCTCATCGATTCTTACTTAGACGATATTTCGTCTTTCTACCCGTGAGCTGCTCTTTGGCCCATCCTTGCTCCTTGACTGCTCTTGATCTTTCACAGCCCTGTACTTGTAAATAAGTACACTCCAATAGAGAGAGTACACGTAGGCCAACAGACTGATTTGCTCAATGAGGGATTACGTTGCGCAGACCCGTGTATATTGACCCACAGCACCCTGACATTGGTGTGTACTTAGCGTGGAATAACTGCAAGCACAACTAGAAGACAAATGATCAAATACAATATCAATTTACCTTAGCTGGTCCAGGGGCTACTTCAAATCAGGTATATTGTGGATACAATACCCAACAGATACAATACCCAACAATCTCCCCATATTTGAAGAAGCCTAAACCCTACAAGCTAAGGTGAATAGAACAGATGAGAATGAAAATCATAAAATAAAAATTCAGCTGAGAGTGAAATTCATTACCATTTTCCTGAGAGCATACTTAACATTGGCAGCAACCTTAGCCTTAGCCGAGAGGGTAATCTCCCCCTTTTCGACTTCTGCAAATCTGGGACTTCACTTTGAGCACAAAGCTCCCCCTCAGTTCTTGCAACCGTGCTCAATCTTGAATTCATAGCAGATGCTCCCCCTTGAACTAAGAGTCTTGAGCCCTTCAGTCTTCAATCTTCATAGTTCAGCATGCCGAGTTCAGTTTTGAAGAGACTGAACTTGGCCTCGTCTAGGGGCTTTGTGAAGATATTTTCAACCTGCTTATCCGTGGGGTCATAGCAGAGAGATATATCTTTGTTTTTCACATGCTCCCGAATGAAGTGGTAGCTCACTTCAATATGCTTTGTTCTGCTGTGCGATACTGGATTGTTAGCAATTGCTATTGCGCTCGAGGAGTCGCAATACATAGGAACTTCTTTGAACTGCAAGTCATAATCTTCGAGTTGATTTCTGATCCATAGAAGTTGTGTGCAACAGCTTCCTGCTGAGATGTACTCAAATTCAGCCATAGAGGAAGCGACACAGTTCTTCTTTTTACTGTTCCACGATATAAGCTTTCTTCCGAGGAATTGGCATGTCCCGGAAGTGTTTTTCCTATCATCCCTGCTTCCTACAAAGTCAGTATCTGAAAAGCCTATCAGCTCGACATCATTGTTTCTTGGGTACCACAAGCCAAGATTTGGTGTACTTTAAGGTATCTAAGAATTTGCTTTGCAGTGAAATAATGAGATTCCTTTGCGTTCACCTGATATCTGGCACAAACGCATGTGGAAAACATAATATCCGGTCTACTTGCAGTAAGGTAGAGAAGGGATCTAATTATTCTTCTGTATTTGGTTTCATCTAAAGGTTTCCCTTTCTCATCCTTGTCAAGAGACATAGTGGATCCCATTGGAGTCCTCATAGAGGTTGCATTCTCCATTCCGAATTTCTTGAGGAGTTCATTTGTGAAATTCGTTTGAGAAATGAAAATTCAATCCTCAGAATGTTTCACTTGATGTCCCAAGAAATACTGTAGCTCTCCCATGCTGCTCATTTCAAACTTTCCTTGCATAAGTTTAGAAAACTTCTTGAAAAGATTGTTATCCGTTGTGCCGAATAATATGTCATCGACATAGATTTTCACCAGCAGAATCTTGCCTTTGACTTCCCTAAGAAACAATATCTTATCTATTTTTCCTCTCGAGAACTTGTTCTTAAGAAGAAAACTAGACAGAGTCTCATACCAAGCTCGAGGAGCTTGTTTTAAGCCATATAATGCTTTATTAAGAAAATAAACATGATTAGGCAGTGATGGATTAACAAACCTGGGGGTTGCGCGACATATACTTCCTCTTTCAAATTTCCATTTAGAAACGCAGATTTCACGTCCATCTGATAGAGAGTGAATCCTTTGTGAGAGGCATATGCCAGGAACAATCTGATCGCCGCCAGCCTTGCAACTAGTGCAAAGGTTTGGTCGAAGTCAATCCCCTCCTCCTATCTGTAACCTTGTGCAACCAGTCTGGCCTTGTTCTTGATGATGACACCGTGTTCATCCAGTTTGTTTATGAAGATCCACTTGGTGCCGATCACATTTTGTTTCTTTGGTCTGGGAACAAGTGTCCAGACATTGCCTCGTTCGAATTAATGCAGTTCATCTTGCATTACTAATATCCATGATGCATCTTTGTTCGCTTCGTCAAACTTCTTTTGCTCAACCTGTGATAGAAAGCTAAGGTGCAGAATCTCGTTAATTGTACCTCTACGAGTTCTGACACCGTCACGAGGATCTCCTATGATCTGATCTCTAGGATGATCTCTCATGTGTCGGAGCTCTAAGAGTCTGGCATCTGGAGCTCTAACAGCTTCTCGGGCTCCTCCCTCTTCTGGGAGATTTTCTCCATCCTGAACGTCATCTTCTCAAGTTGGCGTTGAGGTGGAAACCTTTACGTACTTGGGAGTTGCACCTTTAGCAGTCTCATCGAGACTTAGCTGTTCAAGCCTTGCACCTGCATCTTCAAGAATGCCACTGGAAGAATTGCTATGAAGCAAGATTCCTTCATCAAAAACAACATTAATGGACTCCTCTACCACAAGGGTTTTCTTATTGAAGACCCTATATGCCCGACTATGGCTACTATAGCCCATGAAGATGCCTTCGAAGCATTTTTATCTGAATTTAGTACGTGGGTACTTCCCATTATTGAGTACATAGCATCTGCATCAAAAATTCCTTAAATAGGACATGGTTGGTTTCCTACCTTTCAATAGCTCATAAGGCATCTTACGATGATTCTTGTTGATCAATGCTCGGTTCTGCACATGACAAGCCGTATTGACAGCCTCTGCCCAGAAGTACTCTGGAGGAGAAGCGTCATTCAACATTGTCGTACATGCTTCAATGAGCGTTCTATTTCTCCTCTCTGCAACTCCGTTTTGTTGAGGAGTACGCGGGGAGGAAAACTCATGAAAGATACCATGTTCTTCACAGAATTCAATCATTGCACCAGACTCGAATTCTGTTCCATGGTCACTTCTGATTTTGACCACGGAGCAGTTAAGTTCGTTCTGAATCTGCTTGATAAAATTAGTGGAGATGTCAAACGTATCTGACTTTCGTTTCAAGAAGAACACCCACGTAAACTGAGAGTGATCATCAACAATCACTAGCGTATATGATTTGCCTCCTGAGCTATGAAATTGCATTGGACCGAACAAGTCCTTATGCAGAAGATAAAGACATCTGGGGAGTCTTTGTCTGCAATGCCCTTAAAGGTAGCCCGAGTCTGTTTGCCCTTCTGGCATGCAGGACAAGGGCTATCTTTGATGCACTTAATAGTAGGGGCATCCCTTACTAAATTCTTGGAAAACAACATATTAATTGTCTTGAAATTAATATGTTCTAATCTCTTGTTCCATTGTTCACAAAGAGATGCACTGCCTTTTACTACTAGGCACACTGGGGTAGAAGAGTCTAAGCTAAGAAAATCTAAGCAAAAGATACTTCTGCTCCTAATGCCAGTTAATACCGTCTCCGAAGAGGCATAAGATATTATCAAGCACTGATCCTTGCAGAACTTAACGTCGTATCCTTTATCACACAACTGGCTTACACTGATCAGGTTATGGTTTAACCCTTCAACATAGGCCACGTCAGTGATAGAGAATACACCATTGGAAATCATACCATAACCTTTGGTGACTCCTCGATCAGATCCTCCAAAGATGACTTTGGGCCCATTTTTGACTGGCGAGTAATCACGCAATAGGCTTCTTTTCCTGGTCATATGCCGGGAACATCCGCTGTCCAAGTACTAGATAGGCGTTTTGGTGGCCTTTGGACATACCTGCAAAACAGAATAAGTTTCCCTTAGGAACCCATTCAAACTTGGGTCCTAGATTCCTTGTTAGCACACTCCCCCTCGGGTGGTTAACCCTACGAGTGGTCGGCCTCGCATTGCTAACACGAGGAGTCTCGTTGAATCTTGGATTAAACCAGCAATCCAAGGCAAAGTGACCAACTTTGCCACAGCACCAACAGTCAAACCTGTTGTACCGTTTCCTAGGCTCCTGCTTCACCCTTGGAAAAGTGGGTCCAGCCAAGGCCTTGGATTTTGAGTTGGAGGCATCATGATGACAGCAGTCACACGATTTCTTCACTTCTTATTCCTTCAGTATAACAGGCTTGGCCTTTGATGCCTGCTTCCTAATATGGCCGCTAGAGAAGTGGCCATAATTCTCCACTTGGATTTCCTCATAAGGTGCCTTGAAGACACACTCACCGTAGTTTCGGGGAAAGGTCCAACCATCATACAGGCTCTTGGGCTTTTCAACCGAGGGCCGGAAGAAGTGGTCATAGGTTGACTCGAAGTCCTGCTCATTGCAAGGAAAGCAAGGCTTTCTGAATGAAATAGGATCGAGTGGGGCCTTTACCTTTTTTGCAGCAGAGGCCTTCTTAGCAGCCTTATTTTTCCTCTGTTTTTTATTTCTCCTGGATGATTTACCAGGCACACCCACATGCCCTAAGCCAGCCCCCTTAGCCTGAGCAGAGAATTCATCAACTAGAGGAAGAACGGTCATTGGCATAAAGAAGCTTTTGACAATCTTCCTTTCTGCCGCAAGCTGTTCTTCCAACTTGTTGATTACTTCATGTTTTTGTCAAGAAGCCTTAGAGACTCTGAGGTCTCAGAAGTCAGGTCCAGGTGTTCCTGTCGGAGAGAAATCAAGCTTGTGATCTCTTCTCTTAGGGACACACTCTCAGCCTTAAGGAACTTGACTTCCTTTTTCTGAGCCCTAAACGTCTTGCTACATTCCTCAAAGGTATTAAGCAGAAGCTCATACTTTTCGAGGAGCTACGCTTCACGAGCAGATGGGCTGTCCTCGAGATCATCTTCAGGAGACTCAGGGTCAGAGTCAAAGAGGGGGGTACGATCTTTTACCTTCCCAGTAAATGGGGGGCAGTCTCCTTATGAGTCGGAGCGACCCATTAGCCCGAAGTAGGCTTCCTCATCATCACTGGAGTCTGAAGAATCAGATTCACTCAGTGTCTTTGGCTTTTTAGCAATGTATCTCCTCTCCTTCTTATTATCTCTAGAGGACCTGTGCTCCTCTCCCTACCCCTTGTCTCTCTTGCTTTGGTGGCAGTCAGCAACGACGTGGCTTGGCTTATTGCATCCAAAGCAAATGATGTCAGTAGAGCGATGTTTGTTCTATTTGGATTCATACCTGTCAGAAGAGTAGTTCTTCTTCTGATGTCTGGATACGGAGCCGTCTCTCTTTCTTTGATTCCTCAACTTGAGGAACTTCTTGAACTCTCGAGTGATGAAGGAGAATTCTTCTTCAGATAGCTCTGAGCCGAAAGAGCATGGCTCAGAGTCTTCTTCCTCATCCTTTTTCCAGGAGAGGGATGAGGCTGCACCCTTAACTTTCCTTGAGTGATTGGCTTTCAGGGCTATAGTCTTTTCTTTGGAAGTGGCTTTATCGGCTTCTTCTTCAGCTTTTCTGGTGTTCAGCTGAAGCTCATAGGACATAAGCTTTCCAAACAGAATCTGGGGATCAGTTTCTGCCAGCTTGCCAAACTCTCTGATGGCGCAGATCTTGGTGTCCCGTTCCTTAGTAAAGGATCTAAGGAATTTTTCATTTAGTTCACCATCGGTGAACACTCTGCCATAACACTTCAGGGCATTAACGATCTTCAGGAAGTTATCGAATGTCACTCCAATTTCTTCCATGGGACCTTGCCTGAAGAACTCATACTTTTGGTTCAGAAGGGATCTTCGATCATCCCTTACTTCATCTGTGCCTTCAATCAGGATGATCAGGCAGTGCCAGATGTCCTTGGCAGTCCTGCAGTTGCTGAAATTCTGCATCATGGAATCATCGACGGTGCTTACAAGAATGTTCTGAGCTTTCTTGTCTAGTCCGACAAGCACAATCTCATCCATATCCATTTAGGAGAGCTTCTTGGGCACCATCTTGGAAGGATCAATGGTGGAGGCCTTAGTGGGGATATAAGAGCCCTCCTCCACTACCATGAAGAGTCGAGGGTCGACTGCTTCCATGTAGAACCTGATCCTTTCCTTCCAGATGGGAAAGTTCAGCTTGGTGCACACTGGGATCTTTCCTGAATACTTGAGTCCATCCATTCCCAAGATCTTCTTTCCTCTTGACACTAGACACAGGATCTTACTCAAGGTGTTAACCTTATTGATGAGTAACCTCCCTCTGATACCACTTGAAAGTATCTAGTGTCGACTAAATCCACCTATGGGGGGGGGGGATAGGTTTCGTGCGGTCTTTCGCAGAATTAAATTAACCTGCACAAATTAACAAACACAGCACAGAAAACACACAAAAAGTTATAGTGGTTCCCCGATTTGGGTACGTCCACTTTCCCCCTTCGACCTATCTCCCACCAAGGGACGACTTGGTCACTTCTCCAAACGGATTGAAATCCAATCCTCACACTACGGAAGGAACCCTTCCAACAAAGGAGTCACCACTCCACCACCACGAATTGCACCCAACTCTTACAACTAGGAATAAAAATTCCTTTACAACAAAACCAAAATAGAATGTATAAGAAAATACAAAAAACGCTTATGGAGAATCCGATGTCCTTCTTCGTTCGTTGAGGCTTTCTTGAAAGTAACGAAGAGTGCACAACCGGATTTCTCTCTTGGAGAGGATCTTGACAAGATCGGCGTCGACAAGTGAATGCGGCGGCGATACTTTGTAGATCCAAACATCTAAACCAAGCAAGCAAGGTCTACGAACGATCTCAGTCGGATCAGTCGTCTTCACAAATTCGGAATGGAGAACTAGTCTCGTTCAACGAATTGAGAGACAAGAGATCTCAAGAGAGATGCGTGATACACACTGCTAGCCTCGGTGCTGTCGCCGGAAGATCAAAGATGACCGGAGATTATCGGCGATGACGAACTGCGAGCAGCGACAAGCGATCGACAGTTTCCGCGATCGGCTAGGGCACGACGTCGGCTGCTTTTTGATTTCTCATTAATAGTTACTGTAGAAGTTCAAAATACACGATTATTTATACCTGAGGCCAACCCTAAAGTCTGTTGTGGGACCCACAAGGAGAAAACCTAGCCCCGGCCTAAACAGCGTACGGCAAGGTGGTTCGGTCCAGCGAACGAAGAAAATTTGCCTAAGGAAAAATCGGCGGGAATCGTTGGTGATTACTATCGAAGTCGGCAAGGTGATTCAAGATTCCCGTCGATTCTGCCTTAGTAAAATCCCTGTCTGGAAAATAGTCAGCTGAAAGAAATCGACGGGAGAGGCTAGCTGATACTCGACGAATCGGCGGGAATGCAGACAAATTCTCGTCGAAGTCGACGGGAATCACTTGCGATTCCCATCGATTCTGCCTTGGCAGAATTCCTGTTCGATAACTGTCAGCCTGAAGGAAGTCGGTGGGAATGCAGACTGATTCTCGTGGAATCGGCGGGAATCACTAACGATTCCCGTCAAAGTCGACGAGAATCACTTAGTGATTCCTGTCGATTTTGACTTTGAAGAATTTCTCTTCCTTCCTTTGAAGACTTGGTCTTTGACCCATCTTTGCTCCTTTTCTGCTCTTGAACTACCTCGACCCTGTACTTGAAAATAAGTACACTCCAATAGAGAGAGCACACGTGAGTCAACACACTGATCTACTCAACGAGGGATTACGTTGCACATACCCGTGTATATTGACCCACTGCACCCTGACATTGGTGTGTACTTAGCATGGAATAGCTGCAAGAACAACTTGATAGAAGATCATCAAATACATTATCAAATCAACTTAGCTTATTATGGGGCTTCTTCAAATCAAGTACATTGTGGATACAATATCCAACAATTACAATAAAAGTGCACTTTTTATTGTAAGACCCGGGATTTGGCCCATAGCCCCCCATGCCATCGTTACCGGGCTACAGCCCAAGCACCCCAACCCCTCTCCAGCCCACTGGCGGGTTGTTGGTGGCCACAACCTCCCTTTGATGAGCGACTCAAAAGTAAAGTTGGGCCGTACGGGGACTTCTGAGGAGGTCACCCATCCCAGTACAACTCTTGCCCAAGCACGCTTAACTATGGAGTTCCTTCACTTCTCATCACCACTTGAGCTATAAGAGTAGTACTAGGATGGGTGACCTCCTGGGAAGTCCCCGTACGACCCAATTTAACTGCCGAGTTCACTCATCAAAGGGAGGTTGTTGCCACAAACAACCCGCTAGTGGGCTGGAGAGGATTTGGGGTGCTTGGGCTGCAGCCTGGTAGAGATGCCATGGGGGCTATGGGCCAAATCCTGGGTTGTTACAGGGCGTGTCTACTCTGTTACAGGAAACAACGGGAAGGAGAAATGGCGGGAAGTAATTCTGGCATTGCTGAAGAGGTCGCGCCCTTAGTCACGGGCGTGACCTAGGGCATGTAATCCCAAACCGACTTGATCTAAAACTATAGCAGTAAGTGCGGCATGCCTGAATGTCACGCCTAGCTGACACGCCCGTGACCCAAGGGTCACGCCCGTATTAGGGGCGTGTAACTTTAAACCGACGTGGAATGTGCTCTAGAGCTTCCTTTATGAGCCACAGTCATCTGTCACGCCCGTGACCTAAGGGTCATGCCCGTATTAGGGGCGTGTTCTTGACATTTTTCCATTCTTTCTCTGTTTCATCTCCTGATCAGTTCTACAAGCTCCAAATTGCTATTCGCAGCCCAAATTGACCTGAAATATGAAAAGGAAGCAATTAGAAACATAATTACTAGAATATAATTATAATCTTATTATTAATTAAATAAAAACAATATAAAAATAACTATAATTAGTGACTTATCAAATATGCACTACAAGAAAACAGGTCTTTTAGTGACGAAAATATTGTGACGAAATATGTTTCGTCACTAAAAGTGTACTTTTTGTGACAAAATTAAATGTTGGTCACTAAATAACAAGTTCCATTTTATTAGTGACAAAAATAAATATTTGGTAACTATTTTTTTGTGACCAAAAATAATATTATGTCACTAAAAGTTAATTTTTAGTAACAAAAATAAGTTTCATCACTAAATAATCTATTTAGTGGAGAAAAGATAATAGTCAGAAATTAAAAAAATATGATTAATATTTGTTAATATTTTATACATCAAAAAATATCAAGCCAAAATTTATATTCTCAAACCCAAAATTTTTTTCCCCTATTTAAGTGACTAATTTTAATTTTCAATTTCCCACCATAAAATTAATTTTCCCCTCCACAAATAATTTCTTTCCGTGAATGATTTCCCACCACAAGTTAATTTCCCCCTCTTTTTTCAGTGAATAATTTCCCTGCCCTCACATGAATAATCTCTTACCTGCTCTCTGATCTTCGTTAATAATTCTACTCCGCTGCTAGATTAGGGTACACGCAGCTCATTACCTTCTCCGCTGCTAGATTAGGACACGCGTGGCTCATTACCTTCTCCACACCGACCAACACGAGCCTTCTCTTATCTCTCTCGATGAGCCTATGTTATCTCTCTCAATGAGCCCTCTGTTATCATATGCGACGAGCCCTTTCAACTCCATCATTGACCTCTGCATGATCTAATGCCTCCGCTCGATCCAACGCCTCCGCTCGATCTGGTGTCGTCAGACCTCTCGACGAAGACTACGAACTCCACTTCATCAAAGGGGTACTTCCTATCCGCTTCTTAGATTTTTGCTTGGTTTAGGAAGATGTCCACTATTTTATTTTTTGTCATTGTATTGTTGAAACAACACCTTTCAGAAGTTTTTTTATAAAAACAATCTTGTTCAATTTGTTCTATATTAATTTATATAGTAAGTTTATGCTCCAAACTTGGAAACAACTATTATATGGTGGTAGTTTTGGTGTTAATGTGTGTGCTTGTGGTGCAGCTATTGGTGGTCAAATTAGGCGTAACTGTGTCTATACTACTATATTTCCATTTATAGAAAGGCAATGTAAGAATAGAAGAAGCTAGGTCTATATATGGATGCTTCATTCTATTTTCTCAAAAGATACTTCATATTTTCATTGGTTTGCTTGTTTTAGCTTGGAATTAGAAATGGAGAAGCTAGATCTATGTATGGGTTGTACTGCTAGCTATTCATATTTGAGGTATCATTGGATTCAAGATGCTCTCTGTCGAGGAGAAAGACTAAGGCTCCTTTTGGAGGGACTTATTTTCACCGGTCAAGGGGGTATGACTGCATGAACCAGATCTTAATTAAAGTTTGGTTCATGCAGTAGTAATCGCTTGATCGGTGAAAATAAATCCCCCCAAACAGAGCCTAAATGTGTCAATCCACAGAAATTATACGAGTCAGGACCTCTCCTGTCCACTATTTGATGTTTTGTCGTTGCATTGTTGAAATAACACCTTTCACAATTTTTTTTTTAAAAACAATCCTTTTCAATGTGTTCTATGTTAATTTATATAGTTAGTTCATGCTACAAATTTGGAAACAACTAATCTATGGTGGTTGTTTTGGTGTTGATGTGTGTGCTTGTGGTGTATCTATTGGTGGTCAAATTAGGTGTAATTTTGTCTGTACTACTAGATATTCATTTATAGAAAGACAATGCATGAATAGAAGAAGTTAGATCTATATATGGATGCTTCATTCTATTTTCTCAAAAGCTACTGCATATTCAAGATGCTGTCTTTGTATGGGTTGTGCTGCTAGCTATACATCTCCGATCCACTTCTTAGATTTTAAATTAAATTAGAGTTTGCATTCTTTTTTGAGCAATCTCTTTGTTGAGCTGTTTTTTCCATACCATCATTACTTGTTATAATAATATTATCTACGAACACATAGCACTAGATCTTCATTTATTGTTGTATGAATACTTTAATGTTCAGTAAACTGAAATATATATTCTTTCTTTTAGTTTGCTAGAGGACACAAGATTTCTCCTTTATAAAGTGAATTCTTTCTTTGATTTAGCTTTTACTTATATTGCTAGAATGTAACAATATTTGATGTCATTTAATTTTAATATTTTTTTAACTTTAGCTTTTTTTGACTTATTGTGAAATATATATTTTTTTGACTTATAGTGACTGGTTTTTTTTTTGCCTACTTGAATGTATTTTGCTATTATTATGTTCTATTATATGAGAAACTTGTAGATTATTGTCGTTTAGGACTGAAAATGTTTCACACCAGCATGCAACATGCAAACGGATCTGAAGATATATGTGTATGGATGTATGTATTTTATATATGTGCCTGAGCTCCAAAATACCTGTTCCTACTAATTTTAGGTCCCAAAAATGGTCACAGTCAGCACTTGAGCTGCATTCATTCTTTCATGCATTATTACCAAATGTTTGGGCTAATAATTGCAAGAAGTTTTTTTAGCAAGGAAAAGGAGTTTGAACATATTTTATATATGTGTTATTTGTGGGATCAAGTACTTTACTCATCGCCATAATATTGTATTTTGCAGACCTTTATCTTATTATTGCTTAGATTATTATTGTCTTTTGATGATGCTCTACTGAGTTCAATGTTTCCTTCTAATTAATCCATTTTTTTCAGGTACATAAAAGAATAAATGGCAGGGAATATAAAAATACGTGCTAAAGCTAAAGATTCTTTGGTAGAAATCCAAAATCCACAAGATTGGCAAAGAGAAGCACACATGGAGCAAAAGATTAAAATGTTCAATTCAAAAAGAACCACTGCAATGCGTATTTCTTCTATTGCTAAATAATTTAGTCCACCTTTACTTTTACCCTCCACAAAAGATTCACATGCTAAAACATTGAATCCAGGAAAAAATACTCATGAAGCCAGGATAAAATATAAAACACTTCATTCTATAAAATATAATGCACCACAGTCTATAAAAGATAAAACAACATAACATACAAGTATTTTGTCCGACCAACAACCATCAATACACTCATAATTGTCACTCTAGTTGGATTGAGATTTGATAAATGAAGAGGAGAATACATATGAGAATAGGAATGAACTTGATCATCTCGATCCTGAGGCTGATCATCATTTACATTCAAATCCAATAGATCTTGGGCATGGTAATATTGATTAATCAACTCTCATTTTTTGTTTAGATTCACTTACTTGAACTGTTTTAACGCTAAGATGTCAATCATTAGGTACATGCGAAATTAAGAAAAGGACACATGGTCCAACCACTGGGATTGGATGGTCTAAGAGAAAATTTGATTCTACTGAGAAGATTGAAGTTCATCTTCCCGCTGACTATCACAGATTTGTTGGTGATATATCTCAAGAGCTTATAACGAGGAGTGGACGCATTGTAAGGCTTTATGCTCCTTTGAATGTTGAGAGATGGGCTCATATTCCAGTTGATATAATTGATAAAATAATTGATATCATCTATGTAAGTAATGAAGTTCTTAAAGTAAATATATGAATTGAACATGTTTTTTACACATCAGTATTTTAATATGTAGTTTCTTGTTTTAGTTTGAATTCAGTCTCCCAAATGAGAATCATGTCATGTATGACATTATATCTTCAATTCGTTGAATGTTTAATGTTTGGCGTGCTCGTTTACATAGCGAACATTATTTAAACTGGAGTACTGATGTACAAAGGAGTGAACATTGCCCTAAAGACATCGATCCGGATCAATGGAGTTGGCTAATTAGATATTGGGGCAGCTCTAAATTCAAGGCGTCGAAAACTTATATTTGTAATTGACTTATTATTGTTTTTATGTTTTAATTAAATATTCCTAATATATTGAATTTTCTTATTAATTCATTGTAGAAAATTAGTGATGTGAACAAAAAAAATAGGAGCCTACAAAAAATTTATTCTCATGTTAGTACAAAGTCTATAGCGAGAACAATACATGAGTTGGTAATATTTTTAACGTTCTTATAATTATGTTTTAATTTATTAGTTGTCATACTTCAATTTTATATATGTTTATTTGTTTTCTTAATGCAGAGACAAGTTGCACATGAAGATCAACAATTGCCTATATACATACGATTGTGGGAGAAAACTAAAATGGGAAAACAAAATCAGTGGACTGATGAAGCTTCAAAAGAGATATATAATAAGCTTTTGGAACTTCATGTGGAACAAAAAAAAAGAAAAAGGGGAAGACAAATAACCATGAAAGAATCTTATACAATCGTTCTTGGTAAATGATCAGGTTATATTCCTGGCATGGGCCCAGGACCAAAACCTTTGGAACGTGAAAGTAGTAATGGACAACATCTCAAAGCATAAATTCAAGCGGAAGTAGAAGCAAATATGAGCAAATGTTTTCAAGAAATGGAGGACAAAGTGGCTCAGAGAGAGGCACAAATGGAGCAAAGAGAAGCTCGTATGGAGCAAATGGAGGTACGAATGATGGCATTCATAGAACAAAGACAAATAGAGGATCAGATGGACAGTACTAACTAGATAAACTTTGGCTAATTATGAATTTTTTAATATTGAATCCTTCTACTTTTTGTACTAGGATAATTATTATAGTTGATGCACTTATCCTTTCATTCAATTGTCTGAGACGGTTCATCCTTCAATGGTTCTTTCTCTTTCTCTTTATTTTAAGTTGTCATAGTAGACTTTATTTCTCTCTATTACTAGCTCTATTTCTTTGGAGTACTACTCTTCATACTATTTTTTTTATCTCACATATGCACACATACTTGAGCATGCAATAATAGTTGCAGCTACCACATTAACAACGATTATAGCAGCAACAATTGTAACAACACTAAACGTAGCAACACTAGATGGAAAAAACACCAGATGCTTCAAAACACCAAATACCCCACATTCTCCACACCTCCATCTAAAGAAGCTTCAAAATAGCACGGGTCTCCCTCTCCCCACCTTATGAAATCTTCAAGCTATGTGTGTAACGTCCCAATTCGCGCTAGGCCCCTTGATTGCGTATTTGAGTCAAGGGGGCTGTGGTGAGCCCAATGGGGGTGTGGGTGAACAAGTGCGAACGTATGGGAAATGAGGAAAACAAGGCAAAACGGTAATTTTGGCCGACACGGGTATGGACACGGCCGTGTCCATACCCGTGTGCCTCATGCCAAGATTAGGCTTATCAGTCAGAGAGGTACACGGGTATTGGGACACGGGCGTGTCCCTACCCGTGTGCTGAGGACACGGGTCGAGACACGGCTGTGTCTCTACCCGTGTACCGCAACCCCAGCACGGCAGAAAGATATTCTGGGATGAACAAGGCCCTAAACACGGCAGGCGACACGGCCGTGTCACCTGAACACGGGTAGGAACACGGCCGTGTGCCTACCCGTGTCTGCGGTGTATAAAAACTTAAAAGATGTGAAACCCTAGCATTTCATCCCCTTTCTTCTGCCCCGAAATTTCTGAGAGGGTTCTCTTGGCTGGAGGAGGAAGAGGCTTGCCGGAGCCATCCTTGGAAGAAGATTGCCGGGCCATCCTTGGCGGAAACGAAATGCCGCTACGAAGGAGTGCGAGGCTCATGGCCGGCCATGGTGGTACCGCTGGACTTGAGGTGAGCTTTCTCCCCTCTCCCTTGGTGCTAGATCTGTAGTTATTTTAGGAGAGACATCGACTCCATAGAGTCTTGATGGTGAGGAGGAGAGTTCTTAGGATAAGCCATGCCTAGGTTTTCTAGGCTTAGTCTCCCTCAACCTTCTCGTCATTCAAAGTTGAGATGAGAGGGGTTTTCGTTGAGGGTTTGGCTTTGAAAGGAGAAATAAGGTTGGGTGTGATTTCTGGAGAAGTTTATGCGAGGTCGTTGCAAGGAAGAAGATGAACGGATGCCGTTCATCTCGCCTTAAGATGCGTGCAGAAATCTGATTTCTGCACGTGGCGACCTTCGTGGCCAATTTCAGAGGTGTTCTGGCCAGATCTGGGTGATCGACTCAACAACAAAGTCGTAGCCCTTGAAATTACCTTTCCAACGAGTGGTTGCACGTTTCCATGCGATACATGTAGCCACGGGAAAGCTGGTTCGAGTCCGCTGCGTTCGGGAAAATCCTGTACAGGAAACTGTTTCCTGTACGTATTCGAGTTGAATTTCTGGTATGTTGCGACCAGATCTGGGCGATCGACTCAACACGAAAGTCGTAGCCCTCGCGAATACCTTTCCAACGAGGGGTTGAGCATTGTGATCGGATTCCTGTAGCTCCGGGAATCCTAGTTTTAGTATCGGGCTATCCTATGTTAATGCACTTGTGAATTTATAATGTTGGCACTCTTGCAATGGTTGTGATTTGCTCATTTGTTATCTTGCTCCCATATATCTATAATGCTATAGTTACTGTAACTTAGCATGGTTACCCATTTGGTTGTGTAATAAGGAATAACCATGTATTGGTAGAGAAATGGATTGGATGAGAAGGCTAGAAATTAAGAGTTGAGATTGGTATAGAATATATTTATATAGTTTGGTGTTGAACATATCTATTATGCGAAGTGTTGAGGTGAACTCATTGAATAGATGGGCGTGAATATGATGAACACTACGTGAAGAGTATTTGGTAACCGTAATCCGAGCCCAAGGGGTTTATTAACAACCGATGCTTAGAGTTGTAGCCTCCCTACGGGTAGCATCGAGTGAGTTGTTTTGGGGCAGGTGATGTGCGATGATTCATCGCGTCGCGATATTGAGATAATGACTGTGGCAGGTCTACGGGTTCGCAGTCGTCACACCGATGGGAGTCAATGGGTAGACCTTGGGCGGTAGGGTTAGATACTTGGTGTCCATAACCCGAGATCTCCTCCGCGCCATGAGAACGGTTGGGCTTGCACCTCGTGCGTTTCCGAGGTTCCATCCGGTTCGAAATCAAAGGCTAGGTTGGGCTGTGTTCTTGGTGCACATCTACCCAAGACCCCTTCTGAGCCGTAGTACGCATGTGAGCTCCGCTGTTGTGTTTTTAGCGTTGAGGCGTACGAGGGCCTAGGATAGGTAGTGTGATACCACCTAGTAGTGGAGACGCCCGCTCCACTGTCGCCGTCTGGCCATGACGGACGACGCTTGAGAGGTTAGCTACCTGCTCGAAAAGTGGGAACTTCAAGTCTGTGTCGACATAGCAACTTGCATGTGCGTGCGCATGATTCGGTCATAGCATATCATTCATATCATGTCATTCATTGCATACTCAAGATCCTCATCGCATAAGTTTGTATGGGCACTCTTATACAATGAGTTATTTTACTGTTAAGCCAATCCTTAACTTATAAGTTTGTATGGGCACTCTTATAAGTTAAGTTACTATTCTGATTACTTATACCTGCTGTCATATATATAGATATTTGTAGAACTGCTAGTTGTGTAGCGTAGTTTATACTCCACCATATTTACAGTCACCTGCTTGTTTACTTGCTTATATATATACATATTGTACCTTTGTTCCTTTCTCCGCCCGGTGCCGAGGAGTCGCCGGGGGAGCGGATGTGAAGCCACTTAGTCTTATGACTAACGGTTGCTACGTCTTCCTTTTTAGGAGGAAACCCCGCAGGTAGAGCAGCAACGGACTATGCAGCAGGACAGCCAGGCCCGGACGATAGGACCTGAAGTGGTGGTGCCATCGGCACCGTCAGTGACAGTCGTGAGTGTTTTCATGTAGCCGTTTGGCAAAACATTTCTAGACTCTTGTTCTTTTGTACAAGCCTATTGTGCTTGTTATCTTCCGCTCTTTTGGACTTAAACTTAGTTGTGAATTGAACTGCTTTACTTTTCTGTTATGGTTGGGTTGGCATAGTATATGTGATATGGATTGTAGCCGGCGGAATAGGCATCTTATGGTAAAGGCTAACCCGTGTGTTAGTGCTACCGCAAGGCGGCTATTTCGGGCATAAGACTCCCCTCGTGCCGTGTGTTGTGTTCCGGGAGGGGGGTCTTACAAATGGTATCAGACTTAGCCGATCTTCAACTAGAGCAGTCATGTAACAATAGGCCACTCCCGTTCGATTAGTCGGTTTGGGGACAAACCGACTTAGCGGAAGCAGTGGTGTGCCCATATGTAATTTGCACTAAGTTGTCCAACTTTGACATTAGTTTTAGCCAACCTGACCCTAATTTGTACCTTGCGTATAGGTCCCAGCGCAGGTGGAGCCGGTTGGGGGCACTCCTACCCCTTCCGTCCCTTCACAATTCCAGCAGTCGGAACTGGGACAAACGCTGTCAGCCATATTGGATGCATTTAAAGCCCAGCAAGCTCCGGTGCAACAACAAGCGCCAGGCTCCAACTGGTTGAGCACCTTCCGTGCCCTGTCCCCTCCTGCCTATCTTGGGACAGAATCGCCGATGCGCACCGAGGAATGGCTTGATACCGTGCAGGAATTGATGGCTGGCATAAGATGTCTGAACAGCATGGCGGTGACATTGGTAGTGACGCTGCTAGAGCTGCACGCCAAAAGGTGGTGGAAGTCCCTCATGGGCTCTACCTTCCAAGGGCGGTTGTACACGGACATCAGTTGGAACGAGTTCACCGAGGCTTTTCTGGATCACTTCATCCCTTCTTCTGCTCGGGATGAACTTGAAGAAAGATTTCTGCAGCTGAAGCAGGGATCGAAATCGGTAACGGAGTACCAGAGGGAGTTCCAACACCTCGCTAGGTTTGCCGATTCCTAGGATTTGGACGATAGAGGCTACGCGAAGCGCTTCTACAAAGGATTAAGGGACCCCCTGAGGCAGGCCCTTTTGTTTATAGCCGATGCAAGCCTGGCAGAAATCATTGACATGGCAAAGAGACTGGAGGCGGACCACATGGGATGTGGCAAGAGACCTGCGGAAGGAGTAATTGAAGTCGGCCCTAGTAATAGAAGGCGGAATGATCATGGTAGAGGAAGGGGAAACCACAGAGGCGGTCGGTGGGTCAACCGGAACTATCGGGTGGAGTACCCAATTCCGCAACCACCAGCTTTACCTCCACCACCGCAGCAGCAACATTATCAACAACTTGGGGGCCGACGTGAGGTGATATGCTTTGAGTGCAACCAACTGGGACATGTCCGACGAGTTTGCCCGCGACTGATCGGGAATGCTCCTATTGCTCTCCCTCTAGTAGCTCCACGGGGGCGAGGGCACATGCATGGCCGAGGAAGAGGACCACCAGGGAGAAATCAAGGACATGCACGGGAGCATGTATTCGCATTGGATATGACTCAGGAGAGAAATCCGCAGGAAGTCATCACCGGTACGTGCAAAATTTATTAATAATATATGACTTGTTAGATTTACGATACAAATGATACGCGCAATTCTGAATAGTGATTACCCTTTTTGGAACCTAGGCACCGTCATGGTTAGCGGGAGCCCCGCCTATACGTTATTTGACACGGGTGCGTCTCACTCGTTAATTTTGGCGGACTTCGTGAAGGACTTGGAGGGAGTGCAACACTTCACGGGCACTACTCAAAGGGTGCGCCTTCCGGATGGCTCTGAGATGACGTCGTCAGCAAGTTGCGACTTCGACACCCTTATTGGAGGAAAGTTCTTTGAAACTCCGGCTACAGTGTTAAGAATCCCGGAGTTCGATCTCATCCTGGGCATGGAGTGGTTGAACTGGCACCACGCCAGGATCAATTGTGCGGAGAAGAAAGTTATGTTGAGGCATGGAGACTCAGAAGTCATCTTCCAAGGTATTAGATTCCCACCCCGTAAATTATTATCTTCAATTCAAGTTATGAAATCTCATATGGAAGGGGACGGGGTCTATGTAATTTGCTTCGAGTTGAAGAAATTGACATTAGAGGTCAAGGATGTGCGGGTGGTGCGAGAATTTCCCGAGGTATTTCCCGAGAAATTGCCGGGACTACCCCCGCATAGGGAAGTGGACTTCCAAATCACGCTAATTCCGGGTGCCAAGCCCGTCTCGCGAGCTCCATACCGAATGGCTCCGAAGGAACTTGCAGAGTTTAGAGTCCAGCTTCAGGAATTGGTGGAAGCAGTGTTCGTTCGCCCAAGCTCGTCGCCTTGGGGAGCGCCCGTTTTGTTCGTCAAAAAGAAGGATGGCACCCTGCGGTTATGCATTGATTATCGAGAGTTGAACCGGTTAACGGTGCGGAACACCTACCCCCTACCGCACATTGATGAATTGTTTGATCAATTGGTGGGATCGTATTGGTTCTCCAAGTTAGATCTGCGTTCGGGATATTATCAGCTGAGGATACAAGAAGATGACATTCAAAAGACGGCGTTCAGTTCGAGATATGGTTTGTATGAATTCACCGTGATGCCGTTTGGGCTCACAAACGCCCCTTCCGCCTTTATGAGCTTGATGAACAAGGTGTTCAGCCCTTATTTGGACATCTTTGTCATCGTGTTCATCGATGATATCCTAGTCTACTCCAAGACTGAAGCAGAACACGCCGAACATCTAACTTTAGTGCTGAGGAAGCTAAAGGAGCACACTTTGTTCGCCAAGTTCAGCAAATGCGAGTTTTGGCTTCAAGAGGTCGCGTTCTTGGGCCATGTGATTAGTGGGGCGGGGCTAGCAGTAGATCCGGCCAAGGTGCGGGCCGTGAAGGAGTGGTCGCCATTGAAGTCAGCGGCCGACATACGGAGCTTTCTTGGACTTACCGGGTACTATCGCAAGTTCGTGAAAGGCTTCTCGAAGATCGCCCTTCCCCTTACTACGCTGACCAAGAAGGGTGTGCCGTTTGAATGGACACCCCAGTGCGAAGCTGCATTCCAAGAGTTGAAGGACAGATTGACGACTGCACCCATCCTAGCTCTTCCATCTGGGAAGGAGGGCTTTTAAGTTTACACGGATGCGGTGGTTAGGTTGATCCGGGATCGAATGCTAGAGGCTCAAAGCCGACAGGCGAAATATTACAACGCAAGGCACCGTATGGTGGAGTTTCAAGTGGGTGATAAGGTGTTCCTGAAGATTCGACCGATGCACGGAGTGTCGCGGGTGCGTGGAGTCAAGAAGCTCAACCCAAGGTATGTCGGGCCCTATGTCGTAGTGGAAAGGATTGGCCCTCTGGCCTATCGATTGGAGTTACCACCGGAGCTGGAGAACCTTCACGACGTGTTCCATGTATCGTCGCTTCGGAAGGCTTTGTTGCGGCCTGAACAGTATATCCCCATGACGGATGATGTCGTGGCGTCTGATAGGTCTGTGCGACTGGAGCCGGTGCGGATCGTTGATAACGAGACAAGAACCTTGCGCCGCAAAAGTGTTCCCTTGGTGAAAGTGCTATGGTCTAATCATGGGAAGGAGGAGTTCACATGGGAGCCAAAGGATTTAATGCCAGGGCGCTACCCGGAATTATTTACTCCAGGTAAGAATTTTATTTGAAAGCATAGTTCCCTTTTATGTGTTTCACTCCCATAGCCTTACCTTGATTTCGGGGACAAAATCTTTTATTTTGTTTATAGGATTTGTAACGTCCCAATTCGCGCTAGGCCCCTTGATTGCGTATTTGAGTCAAGGGGGCTGTGGTGAGCCCAATGGGGGTGTGGGTGAACAGGTGCGAACGTATGAGAAATGAGGAAAACAAGGCAAAACGGTAATTTTGGCCGACACGGGTATGGACACGGTCGTGTCCATACCCGTGTGCCTCATGCCAAGATTAGGCTTATCAGTCAGAGAGGTACACGGGTATTGGGACACGGGCGTGTCCCTACCCGTGTGCTGAGGACACGGGTCGAGACACGGCCGTGTCTCTACCCGTGTACCGCAACCCCAGCACGGCAGAAAGATATTCTGGGATGAACACGGCCCTAAACACGGCAGGCGACACGGCCGTATCACCTGAACACGGGTAGGAACACGGCCGTGTGCCTACCCGTGTCTGCGGTGTATAAAAATGAAAAAGATGTGAAACCCTAGCATTTCATCCCCTTTCTTCTACCCCGAAATTTCTGAGAGAGTTCTCTTGGCTGAAGGAGGAAGAGGCTTGCCGGAGCCATCCTTGGAAGAAGATTGCCGGGCCATCCTTGGCGGAAACGAAATGCCACTACGAAGGAGTGCGAGGCTCATGGCCGGCCATGGTGGTACCGCTGGACTTGAGGTGAGCTTTCTCCCCTCTCCCTTGGTGCTAGATCTGTAGTTATTTTAGGAGAGACATTGACTCCATAGAGTCTTGATGGTGAGGAGGAGAGTTCTTAGGATAAGCCATGCCTAGGTTTTCTAGGCTTAGTCTCCCTCAACCTTCTCGTCATTCAAAGTGGAGATGAGAGGGGTTTTCGTTGAGGGTTTGGCTTTGAAAGGAGAAATAAGGTTGGGTGTGATTTCTGGAGAAGTTTATGCGAGGTCGTTGCAAGGAAGAAGATGAACGGATGCCGTTCATCTCGCCTTAAGATGCGTGCAGAAATCTGATTTCTGCACGTGGCGACCTTCGTGGCCAATTTCAGAGGTGTTCTGGCCAGATCTGGGTGATCAACTCAACACGAAAGTCGTAGCCCTTGAAATTACCTTTCCAACGAGTGGTTGCACGTTTCCATGCGATACCTGTAGCCATGGGAAAGCTGGTTCGAGTCCGCTGCGTTCGGGAAAATCCTGTACAGGAAACTGTTTCCTGTACGTATTCGAGTTGAATTTCTGGTATGTTGCGACCAGATCTGGGCGATCGACTCAACACGAAAGTCGTAGCCCTCACGAATACCTTTCCAACGAGGGGTTGAGCATTGTGATCGGATTCCTGTAGCTCCGGGAATCCCAGTTTTAGTATTGGGCTATCCTATGTTAATGCACTTGTGAATTTATAATGTTGGCACTCTTGCAATGGTTGTGATTTGCTCATTTGTTATCTTGCTCCCATATATCTATAATGCTGTAGTTACTGTAACTTAGCATGGTTACCCATTTGGTTGTGTAATAAGGAATAACCATGTATTGGTAGAGAAATGGATTGGATGAGAAGGCTAGAAATTAAGAGTTGAGATTGGTATAGAATATATTTATATAGTTTGGTGTTGAACATATCTATTATGCGAAGTGTTGAGGTGAACTCATTGAATAGATGGGCGTGAATATGATGAACACTACATGAAGAGTATTTGGTAACCGTAATCCGAGCCCAAGGGGTTTATTAACAACCGATGCTTAGAGTTGTAGCCTCCCTACGGGTAGCATTGAGTGAGTTGTTTTGGGGCAGGTGATGTGCGACGATTCATCGCGTCGCGATATTGAGATAATGACTGTGGCTGGTCTACGGGTTCGCCAGTAGTCACACCGATGGGAGTCAATTGGTAGACCTTGGGCAGTAGGGTTAGATACTTGGTATCCATAACCCGAGATCTCCTCCGCGCCATGAGAACGGTTGGGCTTGCACCTCGTGCGTTTCCGAGGTTCCATTCGGTTCGAAATCAAAGGCCAGGTTGGGCTGTGTTCTTGGTGCACATCTACCCAAGACCCCTTCTGAGCCGTAGTACGCATGTGAGCTCCGCTGTTGTGTTTTTAGCGTTGAGGCGTACGAGGGCCTAGGATAGGTAGTGTGATACCACCTAGTAGTGGAGACGCCCGCTCCACTGTCGCCGTCTGGCCACGACGGACGACGCCTGAGAGGTTAGCTACCTGCTCGAAAAGTGGGAACTTCAAGTCTGTGTCGACATAGCAACTTGCATGTGCGTGCGCATGATTCGGTCATAGCATATCATTCATATCATGTCATTCATTGCATACTCAAGATCCTCATCGTATAAGTTTGTATGGGCACTCTTATACGATGAGTTACTTTACTGTTAAGCCAATCCTTAACTTATAAGTTTGTATGGGCACTCTTATAAGTTAAGTTACTATTCTGATTACTTATACCTGCTGTCATATATATAGATATTTGTAGAACTGCTAGTTGTGTAGCGTAGTTTATACTCCACCATATTTATAGTCACCTGCTTGTTTACTTGCTTATATATATACATATTGTACCTTTGTTCCTTTCTCCGCCCGGTGCCGAGGAGTCGCCGGGGGAGCGGATGTGAAGCCACTTAGTCTTATGACTAACGGTTGCTACGTCTTCCTTTTTAGGAGGAAACCCCGCAGGTAGAGCAGCAACGGACTATGCAGCAGGACAGCCAGGCCCGGACGATAGGACCTGAAGTGGTGGTGCCATCGGCACCGTCAGTGACAGTCGTGAGTGTTTTCATATAGCTGTTTGGCAAAACATTTCTAGACTCTTGTTCTTTTGTACAAGCCTGTTGTGCTTGTTATCTTCCGCTCTTTTGGACTTAAACTTAGTTGTGAATTGAACTGCTTTACTTTTCTGTTATGGTTGGGTTGGCATAGTATATGTGATATGGATTGTAGCCGGCGGAATAGGCGTCTTATGGTAAAGGCTAACCCGTGTGTTAGTGCTACCGCAAGGCGGCTATTTCGGGCATAAGACTCCCCTCGTGCTGTGTGTTGTGTTCCGGGAGGGGGGTCTTACAATGTGTGCCTTCTTTAGTACCCGCAAGGTACTCATTGCCATATTATTCAAACCATGCAGTCTACTCACTAAATTCTCAGTTTTAAATCAAATTTTGGATCATGAATGCTTTTACCTTTGATCATTCAAAACATAATGATTTCCAAGTTCAATAATTTTCCTTCATTCTTTTCAAATGATAGGTCATTCAATATGCATAAAGTTAGCATAATGTGGATCCAAGTTCAGAAGATGTCTTCACTTTTTGCAAGATTATACATCAATGCCAGTAGTTCAATAATTTTCCTTCATTCTATAATGGTACGTATTTAACTCTTTATTAAGGATTTACATGTACTATTTTTATAGCTAGATTTAGAAATTAGCATACCACACATATGCAAATGGACTCTCTTTGGATTGATCTCCATATAGTCTAAAATTTGAGAATCAGCCGTACAAGAGGTGACACAATATTTTCACTTCCGACGATCCTTCAGGAAGTTGCTGATGTAATTATTTGTAGTGGCCCTCCTTGCTAAGGTATAAGTGGATTTAACAGATTTAGGGATTCTAACAATCCTCTCGTAGATGTTAGAAACCAACAGATGGAAGTATACATGGAAATTGTTGATTTTCTTAAGCCAAGATTTGTTTTGATGGAGAATGTCATAGACATGCATCCTCAAATTTGCTGAAGGTTTCCTTGGACGGTTTGCATTTTGCAAACTATTTAAAATGAATTGTCAATCCAGGCTGGTTATAATGGCTACTGGCTCTTATGGCCTTCCACATTTTCAAATGCGAGTATTTTTATGGGGTGCCCAAATAAATGAGGTATTTTCTTCTCTTGCTTATTTGTAGATCTGTCGAAGATGTTGTCTATAACATTGTTTTCTGCTTTCAGTTTTTACCACAATATCCTCTACCCACACATGATGTACTTGTTAGAGGTGGTGCACCTATAAAATTTGAGGTAATTACAGTTTTATGATATTTCAGAATTTATTAGTCTTGAATTTCAAGTTTGATAATAACATGTTTTTGTTTATTTAGCCAAACATTGTGACTTATAATGAAAATCAACGTACAATATATTACCTACCCTTATATGAATGGATTCCTATACCCTTATATGAATGTAAATCAACGTGAATTTTGCTTTATGCCAAAAATTCTACGGTTGTGATGGGCTTGCAATTTTTTTAATTTTGAGCTGCAAGACACTTATTGTGACGGCAGCCTTTGTGACATTTGCATCTGCTTCCTGGGCATGGAACTGTGGAAAATGGAAGTTGCCTCCATTTTGGAAAATGGCAAATGCTCCTTCAAAGCATTCACCCGCAGTTAAGGAATTCTGCTTCAGTGTCTCTGATGCTGTTTCAAGCCATGTACGCTTCTAATCCTGTTCATAGAGTAGCAGAAAGTTTGAGTCTTCCTGGGTTGTAGCTTATCACAAAGAAGTTGGAACTTCCAGTAAAGCTTGTGTTCCCCAGAAATTTACTACTGGGTGGGATTGTATCGGGGCAGGATTCAATTGATTACATGATGCTGGGTCTCGGAGACATGGTAAATTAAATTTCTTATTTTTTGTTTTCACTGTCAGTTGGTAATATATATATTGTTAAGCATTATTAGTTCATTCAATAAGTAATTCATTTTACTATTGCTGTTATTGAATGGATGCTTTGTATTAAAGTTCTTGTTGTAGAGTGCCAATGGATGTTTTGGTCAGCGAGAAGAATGAATGCTCTTTCTTGAAGTAGTTCACCATTGCACCGCACCTCTGAATGAGAAATGAAGAGGAGAATGCGTGCACCGAGGCAATAGAAAACTTTTAGTAAAGAAGAGACTGGTGAATGTAAAAAAAAGAAGAGACCAAAAAGAAGGCATCAGAGATGAAATAAGGCCAGAAGACAAGCTCAAGAAGTAGAAGAAAGAAATTAATTCACTTAGCAAATTGTTTATTATAGATTTTTTCTTTCCTGTATTGGATTTAGTAGATATAAATAGCCCTATTGATTTGTATTGAGGGGTTTGGGCTATCTCCCACCTTCATTTTTTTTAGTATTAATAAAGATATATTTTCATTGAGATTATTTATCAAATAGATATTCGATCTATTTATTAGAATGTCTTATCTTATAATTTTTTTTATTTAGTATCAAAAAAAAGAATTTATTTTAAAAAAAGTTTGTTTAGTGACAACAATTTGTTCTCACTAACATAGTACAATTAGCGACGAAAATTAATGCTCACAAAAAATATACATTTAGAGACAAAATTAGGTGTCACAAAAAATATACATTTAGTGACGAAAATTAATGGTCACAAAAAATACATTTAGTAACGAAAATTAGTTGTCCCAAAATATATATTTTAGCATCGAAAATGGATTTGGTCACTAAATACATTTAGCGACGTGTTTTTTGCAACCACACTGTGACAAAATAAATTTGGTCACTAAATGTATTTAGTGACCAACCCGACATATTTAGTGACCAACATTTTCGTCACTAAAAACCTATTTTCTTGTAGTGATGACAAATATCATGGCCTATATATACGCTTACACCACTCAATCAACCCTTCATTAAAAATTAAAAATTAAAAATTCAAAAAAGAAACTAGGATGGTTATAGGCACCCATCAAGACATGAAATGAAAAATACAATAATACAATGCTTGGAAATTAAAATGCTTAAAGTAAACTTGTATTGAATAGAAATTGCTAGGAATTATAATTATTTATTTTATAATTATAAATTTTATTTAATGGCGTTGGCGGACGTCATGCAAAACATATAGCGGCGATGGTGGCGGGCGTCGTGGTAGAAATCCCATCCTTGAGCTTACGGCAATCCATGAACTCTCTCAGATGGGGATCAATGGCGGCCGCATCAGCAACGTCTCCATCATTGATGTACTTACTATCTCTGCCCAAAAGGATAGGGGCAAGTGAGCATCTACAAGTAATGTTCCAGCAGAATCAATTAGAGTTCTATTTTTCCTTTCAACTACCCCATTTTGCTGAGGAGTTCTAGGAGTAGAAAAATAATGCCTGATAGATTCCTTCTCACAAAATTCTTTCATCAAAAGATATTCAAACTTAGTGTCATGATCACTTCTAATCAATGCAATCTGAGTAGAGTACTCAATCTTGATGTTCCTAAGAAAGTCTATAAAAAATTTTAAGCTATCTGACTTATTTCTAAGAAAGAATACCCAAGTGAATCTAAATAAATCATCTACAATAACTAAGGTATATGAGTTTCCTCCAAAACTTTGTACTGCAATAGGTCCAAAAAGATCCATATGTAGCAAATACAAAATCCTTGGTGAATCACTCTTAGAAATGGATTTAAGGCTATTTTTTGTTTGCTTGCCTAATTGACAAGCCCTGTAGAGTCCTTCCTTCTTGTAAGAACTAGAAGGAAGTCCTCGGGCAAGGTTGTCCTTAGATAGTTTAGCAATAGTCCTAAGGTTTATATGTCCTAACCTTTTATGCCATAATTCATTTGTTTTACTGATTTGATTAAACAGGCAATTTTTTGAATTAGCAGAATTAAAATTAACTAAGTAAATATTACCTTATCTAATTCAAGTTAAAATAATTTTGTTTTTATCAGAAGTAATAAACCATGATGACTTATTAAAAAATACTTGATAACCTTCATCAAATAACTGATTTGGAGATGAGATTATGCTTGAGACCATTCACATAAGCTACCTTCCTGAAGATAACTACTCCAACCTTGACATTGCCATAACCTGTTGTCTGTCCACAGTTGGATTCTCCAAAAATGACTTTTGGTCCTAGCTTAGCTTTGAAGTCACTCAGGTTTGCTTTGCTTCCTGTCATATGTTTTAAGCAACCACTATCCAAATACCACTGTTCCTCTGTGGTAGGATAGTTCCTTTCCTACACAAACAAAATTAGATGTTCTTGACCCAGGTTACCTTGGGTCCTACCTTTTTTTCATAATGATAATTAGAAATGTAAGAATATTCTGGTTGATCCTTATTACCAAGTGGATGAAATCTCCTAGGAGGGATGATCCACTAAGTAAAGAGATTTATTAATCTTTGTGTTTGATTATAATTTTGAAAGGAATTAAAATTTCTGTTTTGAAATTTTGGGTTCGACGAATTATAAGGAGTTTGTCAAGCTGAGTTCGACAAATGGGAGTGAGTTCTTTGAGCTCCATTCACAGAATGATAAAATTCATTTTTTGTGTTCCACGTTTGTCGATTGCAGTTCGACGAATCATATTGATTTCGTCGAGCACCATTTGAATAATTATACCCAAATTCTGCATTCATAGTTTGTCGTGCTCTGTTTGACGAATGATGTTTATTTCGTCGAGCTCGGTTCGATGAATTATTTTGAACATCATTTTTCTGAAAATTTTGATTTTAATTTTGTTCATTCTTTTGTAAAACATTAGTGGTTTTATCTGTAATTTGTAATACTTCTTTTCCTTTGGCAGAAACAAATTTTATAGGTGTAGATAAAATGTTTTTCTATAACAGATGAGGATGAATTGATGAAGCTCCCAAGCCTAGTTTGCCATTTAGCCTGGCATTAACTGTGCTTGTGATATTCATCAGTTTGATGCTTCTCCCATTAAGAGACTCTTCAAACTTTTTAGCCTCATATAATGTGTTTTCTAAAGATACTATTTGTTCAGAAGCAATTCTCAAATCATCTTTGAGTTTTATATTTTCAGAAGATAAATTATCTAATTCAGTTATTTTCTCTCTGAGAAGTTTTATTTCCTTCTCAGATTTTATTAAATCTTAACATAGTACTTTAAAATCTATTTTAAACTGATCTTAAGTAAAATCTAAAGAAGAATTTACCTGATCTTCTTCAGATTCTGATTCAGACTCAGAATTGTTGCATGATGCATTGATTGCCATCAAGCAGACTTCCTTAGCCTTTTCTTCTTCTTCAACTTCACTTGTGCTAGATGAAGACTCATCATCTGATTCACTCTAGGTTTCAGCTACAAAACCTCTCTCCTTCTGTTTATGTTTTCCGGAAGAGGGTTTGTTAGAGTATTTCCTGTTATCTTTCTCTTTTTTCTTATCCTTCTTCTGATTCTCAGGACATTCTGGAATAATATGTCCTGGTTTTCTGCAACCATAACACACAATTTCTTTAGTGGGCATTTTGTCATACCTTGGTTTGTCATTGTTTCTGGAAGATCTTCTCCTGAAGTATTTTCTTGCCATTTTGTAGAATCTTTTAGCCAAGAGACCTATAAGATCTTCATTCTATGGAAATTCTTCTTCTTCTGTTGCTTGGAAAGCAATACTTTTCTCTTTCCTTTACTAAAGGTAAAGTCCTTTGTTTAGCTTCCCGTGTTCTGATGAGCTGCTCATAAGATTTGAGCATGCCCAACGGGGTATTTGTTGTAATCTCATTTAAACATCTGTCTTCTTTGATTGGCCAGATCCTTCAATCCCATGTGCTAGGAAAATATATAAGGATCTTATCATTGACTTCTGTCAATGTGATGTCCTTCTCCAAGGTCTTTAGTTTATTTATTATGATACTGAGTCTTGTGTATATTTCAACTACAGATTCAGATTCTCCCTTTTTGAAGTTCTCATATTGAGAGATAAGGTGAGATCTTCTATCTTTTCTCTCATCAGCAGATCCAGTAACCATTCTATTGAGGGAGTTTGAGATAGCTTTAGCTGAGGTGCATTCAGCAACCATTTGAAAAATGTCATATGTCATTGTTTGGGCTAAGAGGTTCATTGCTTTTGCATCAACAATCTTTGTTTTTTTTCTGGGCTTCTGTTTATTCTGGAGGTGATACAACACTGGTGCTAGTTGTTACCACTAGTAGAGATGGACCTGTCAAAATAGAGTTGTAGATGACTTCATCAATAAAGTTCATATAAAGTCTAATCTTTGCCTTCCATAGTGAAAACTTAATTAGATTGAACACAGGAGGTCTGGTGTTTGAATATTCCTTATTCTATACCATGATAAATTTCTAGGTAAAAATAAAATCTATCTGATCTTATGGTCCAGGTGTTAGCCTGTAATACCAAAGAACCACCCTCTTATACAAATTGAAAGTGAAAGTCCACCTAGTGCCAACTACCTTCACCTATGGGGGGGGGGGGGAATAGGTGTCTTGCAACGTTTTTGCGGAATTAAAATTGTACCTGCACGAATAAACCAAACAACACAGCACAGAAAGACACAGGCAAATTATAGTGATTCCCCGATTTGGGTACGTCCACTCTCCCCCTTCGACCTATCTCCCAACCAGGGACGACTCGGTCACTTCACCAACAGGATTGAAATCCAATCCTCACACTAACGGAAGGAACCCTTCCAAACGAAGGAGTCACCATTCCTACACCACGGGTTGCACCCAACCCTTACAACTAGGAACCAACGTTCCTTTACAACACAATTGAAAATGGAGTGTATTAGAAATATAAACTACTTATGGAGAATAAGGTGTCCCTCTTCGTTCGATGACGTGTTCTTGAAGACGACGAAGAGTCCACGACCTTAGGTCTCACTTGGAAAGGATCTTCTCTAGATCGGCGGCGGAAAAGAATGAGGCGGCGATGCTATGTAGATCCAAACTTCGTAGCTAAGCCGGCAAGGTCTACCAACGGTCTTTCTTGGCTCAATCGTCTCAATCGATTCGGATAGGGAAGGTATTCCCGATCTACAAATCAAGAGACAAAGGTTCTCAAGAAGGACTCGTGAGATGTGTTGCGAGACAGAGCTTCTATCGCGGGGAGATCAGAAAGAAACCACGATCAGCGGCGGCGACCAACTAACACGAGCGGCGATGGCGATGGAGCGAGATTCGCGATCTAAGTCACGTCGGCAGCTCGGCTTTCCTTCTTCTCAATTCGTTGTTTTTACTGATCAAAATATTGATGTATTTATACAATAGGATGATCCAATATGACCGTTGTGGGCCCCACCAAAAATAAACCCTAAGTCCGGCTCAAAACAACGCGAGTTAACTTGGACCAGTCCAGAGAATAGCAGAAATTTGCCTAAGTGGAATTCGGCGAGAATCGTAAGTGATTCTCGACGAATCGGCGAGAATCACCTACGATTCTCGCCGAATTCCACTTAGCAGAATTCTAGCTACATAGAAATAGCAAGCCGGAGAGAATCGGTGGGAATCACAATTGATTCTCGCCAAATCGGCGAGAATGCAAGATCATTTTCGACGATTCGGCGAGAATCACTTAGTGATTCTCGCCGATTCTGCCTTAGCAGAATTCAGGGCGGCGTTGAGACGGCCAGCTGCATTCGGCGAGAATCAGCGAGTGATTCTCGTCAATTTGGCGATAATCACTAGTGATTCTCGTCGAATCGGCGAGAATCACTTAGTGATTCTCGACGATTTCTAGTTAGACGATTTTCGTCTTTTCTTCCCGTGAGCAGGTCTTTGTCCCATCCTTTCTCCTTGTCTGCTCTCGATCTTTCTAAACCCAGTGCTTGAAAGTAAGTACACTCCAATAGAGAGAGTACATGTAAGCCAACACACTGATCTGCTCAACGAGGGATTACGTTGCACAGACCCGTGTATATTGACCTACTACACCCTGACATTGGTGTGTACTTAGCGAGGAATAACTGCAAGCACAATTTGAAGACAAGTGATCAAATACATTGTCAATTCACCTTAGCTTGTTTAGGGGCTTCTTCAAATCAGGTACATTATGGATACAATACACAATAATCTCCCCCTAATTGAAGAAGCCTAAACCCTACAAGCTAAGGTGAAAATAACGGATGGAAGAAAAACATAAACTGAATAATTAGTTGAGAAAGAATTTCCATACCATTATCTTTAGAGCATTTGGAGCATACTTTGCGAGAGCACCTTAGCCCTTAGCACCTTAGCCGAAAGGGCAATCTCCCCCTTTTTGGCTTCTACAAATCTGGGACTTTAACACTTGACACAATGCTCCCCCTCAGTTCTTGCATTTGGGCTTACACTTGAGTTTCTTGCGGATGCTCCCCTTGATCCAAGAGCCGGGAGCCTCTGTATTCTTCATTCCTCAAGGTTTAGCATACCCAGTTCAGTTTTGAAGAGAACGAACTTTGCTTCATCTAGGGGCTCTTTAAAAAAATATCTGCAATCTGCTTATTCGTGAGGACATAGCAGAGAGAGATGTCCTTGTTTTCCACATGCTACCGAAAGAAGTGGTAGCGCACTTCCATATGCTTCGTCCTGCTGTGCGAGACGAGATTGTTTGCAATAGCTATAGCACTTGAGGAGTCGCAGTACATTGGTACTTCTTTGTACTGAAGGTCATAGTCTGCTGGCTAATTTCTGATCCATAGAAGTTGTGCGCAACATAATTCTGCTTCTTACTATTCCATGATATAAGCCTTCTTCTGAGGAATTGACACGTCCCGGAAGTGCTTTTCCGATCATCCCTGCTTCATGACGAAGCTCTAGCAGTCTGGCCTCTGGAGCTCTGACATCTTCCCAGGCTTCTCCTTCTTCCGGAAGATTTTCTCCATCCTGCTCGTCAACTTCTCCAACTGACGTCGAGTTGGAAACCTTGACGTACTTGGGAGTTGCACCTTTAGCAGTCTCATCTGAACTTAGCTGTTCAAGCCTTGCACCGTAGTTAGCGTTATCTCTTTTCACTTAATCTTATTCCATGGCAAGCCTGGAACATCTCTTGTCTAGGTCCCATCATGTACATGGGTTCCTAGACTATCCTGCAAAAAAAAATTACCTTTCCTTAGGAACCCAATATGTATTGGGTCCTAGGTTCTTGTCAGCATAAAATCTTGAATGCCTTCCCACAAGAATCCTGTAAGGAAGGCTAACTCTGCCCAGAGGAGGTGGATATGCCCCTGCCCTTGACACAGAGGGTTGTGCCAACAATCTATGGCAAAGTGACCCACCTTGCCATAGCACCAACACTCGTGAATGTTGTATCGCCTTTTCAGACCTGACCTACTAACTGAGGTAGTCATGATCTCAGGTCTAAACGGGATAGAGCCGGTTCTGCTCACAACTGTGCCTTTTCCACCTTGACACATGGGAGGGAGGAAAGAATGCATGTGGTGCGAGTCATTAGGCCTGGGAGGTGGTGCTATCCTTTCAGTCAGCACGCTCCCAAAGGCCCCACGGGAGCTTACCACATTTTTCAAGACCCCCCTTTCCTGTGTCCTAGGGTGGACCGTACTGTCATGAGAGCTGGTTCCGGCAGATTCATGACGAGTTGGGGCAGAGGCCGAGAATACAAATGGTTCAAGATGAGCCTTAGGTATTCTCTCATGGGTGGCCATGACAGCCCTTGCACTGTGGGTGTTTCCACATGAGGGCTGATCATCCTTGCAGTGACCACGGTTGTTCTTGTGGTCATACCTGAAGGCATGATGAGTGCCCTTCCTACTTGGGGTGGGAGGTCTGAACACAGTCTCCCCATTTCTCCTTGAATTAAGAATTCGGGAGATCCACCCATTTTCTTCTTTTCTCTTGATAGAATCTATCGCGAAAAAGTTAGAAACTATTCTCTTCTCGGTCTCTAGACGACTTTCTAGATCCAAGATCTTTGAGTCCTTTACCTTGATGGATTCCAATTGGATATCCATCAAGGTCTTCAGCTGAGCAATCTCCTTAGCTTGCTCCTCAACAAGTAAGTTGCTCTTCTGAAGAGCACACTGAAGGGATTCAAGATTTTCAATCTTCTGATTGAAGCTATCCATATCCCTTGCATCACTAGAGGGACAATCCTCTGAACTATTCCTGTCTTCAGGAACTGCAAAAGGAGAGGGGCATGATGAAGAAGTTACCTGCTCCTAGCTTTGCTATTCAGAGTTACCGTCAAGATCGGCCGAGACTCTTGAGTTAGCTTCATCAGAACTGCTTTCCTCAACTTCTTCTTCAGTCTCTGACAAGGACACAGGAGCCCTGATACTGACAGATTGATCATGCCCTTCATCTTCAGAAACTAGGACCCCCACATAGGCTTCATCCTCTTGCTAACCACTGATCCCTTCTTTCTCTGATCCCTCCATGAGGTCTGAGATGGTTTGCCACATGGACATGGCCATCCTACACTTGTCCAATTTAGAGCGAGATGGTCCAGACCAGACATCAGTGATGATCTGACGAATCACCTTGTCTAGGTTTAACAGTGAGAGCTCTGTCTCCGACATCTCTTTGGGACACTTGGGGATTTGGAGATCTTTCCCCGAGATGGAAGCCTTCATGGGAATGAAGGGACCCTCTTCCAGAATGAGTGATGCTCGAGGGTCGATGGCCTCCAGATGAAATAGTACTCTCATCTTCCATACAGGAGAGTACTCCTTTGTACATCAGGGGATTCTTAGAGGAGGGACATCATAATCCAACTCCATGCTTGAGTCTGATCTTCTTATTGACACTAGATGCAGGAACTTACTCGAGGGGTTAACCCCTTTGATGAGTAACCTCCCTCTGATACCACTTGAAAGTCCACCTAGTGCCAACTACCTTCACCTATGGGGGGGGGGGGGAATAGGTGTCTTGCAACGTTTTTGCGGAATTAAAATTGTGACTGCACCAATAAACCAAACAACACAGCACAGAAAGACAAAGGCAAATTATAGTGGTTCCCCGATTAGGGTACGTCCACTCTCCCCCTTCGACCTATCTCCCAACCAGGGATGACTCAGTCACTTCACCAACAGGATTGAAATCCAATCTTCACACTAATGGAAGGAACCCTTCCAAACGAAGGAGTCACCACTCCTACACCACGGGTTGCACCCAACCCTTATAACTAGGAACCAACGTTCCTTTACAACAAAATTGAAAATGGAGTGTATTAGAAATACAAACTACTTATGGAGAATAAGGTGTCCCTCTTCGTTCGATGACGTGTTTTTGAAGACGACGAAGAGTCCACGACCTTAGGTCTCACTTGGAAAGGATCTTCTCTAGATCGGCGGCGGCAAAGAATGAGGCGGCGATGCTATGTAGATCCAAACTTCGTAGCTAATCCGGCAAGTTCTACCAACGGTCTTTCTTGGATCAATCGTCTCAATCGATTCGGATAGGGAAGGTATTCTTGATCTACAAATCAAGAGACAAAGGTTCTCAAGAAGGACTCGTGAGACGTGTTGCGAGACAGAGCTTCTATCGCCGGGAGATCAGAAAGAAACCACGATCAGCGGCGGCGACCAACTAACACGAGCGACGACGGCGACGGAGCGAGATTAGCGATCTAGGTCACGTCTGCGGCTCGGCTTTCCTTCTTCTCAGTTCGTTGTTTTTACTGTTCAAAATACCGATGTATTTATACAATAGGATGATCCAATATGACCGTTGTGGGCCCCACAAAAATAAACCCTAAGTCCGGCTCCAAACAGCGCGAGTTAACTTGGACCAGTCCAGAGAATAGCAGAAATTTGCCCAAGTGGAATTCGGCGAGAATCGTAAGTGATTCTCTACGAATCGGCGAGAATCACCTACGATTCTCGCCGAATTCCTCTTAGCATAATTCTAGCTACATAGAAATAGCAAGCCGGAGAGAATCGGCGGGAATCACAATTGATTCTCGCCAAATCGGCCAGAATGCAAGATCATTCTCGCCGATTCGGCGAGAATCACTTAGTGATTCTCGCCGATTCTGCCTTAGCAGAATTCAGGGCGGCGTTGAGACGGCCGGCTGCATTCAACGAGAATCAGCGAGTGATTCTCGTCGAATTGGCTAGAATCACTTAGTGATTCTCGACGATTTCAACTTAGACGATTTTCGTCTTTTCTTCCCGTGAGTAGGTCTTTGGCCCATCCTTTCTCTTTGTCTGCTCTCGATCTTTCTAAACCCTGTGCTTGAAAGTAAGTACACTCCAATAGAGAGAGTACACGTAAGCCAACACACTGATCTGCTCAACGAGGGATTACGTTGCACAGACCCGTGTATATTGACCTACTGTACCCTGACATTGGTGTGTACTTAGCGAGGAATAACTACAAGCACAACTTGAAGACATGTGATCAAATAGGTTGTCAATTCACCTTAGCTGTTTCAGGGGCTTCTTCAAATCAGGTACATTGTGGATACAATACCCAATAGAAAGCGAGGGATATATCTACTTTACACTAGAGGGGGGGGGGGGTGTGAATAATGTATATTAAAGATATTAATTTATTTTTATAGCCGATTTAAATTAAGTGATATATATATAAAGAAACAATCACATCACATAAATAAGAAGAATAACAATCACAGATGACACAAGGAAATTTATAGTGGTTCCCCAATAAATCTGGGTACATACACTCTTCTACCACCGTGGTAAGAATCCACTATAGGTTTTTGATCAGGTGCCCTGCTGTTGAAGCCAAAAATGACCCCAACGAATGTTCACAAACCAAAGTGCAGCCGACGCCTACTTCTCTCTTATCTCGACCCTTGACTGGCTGCTAAGGTCAAAGGACTGACCCAAAGCCTCAGCTGGGAGGTCCCACCACACACCCGGAAGATCTCTAAGAGCTTCCCCTCCAAAGCCAAATGCTGGGCTGGGAGCTCCTCAGAAGGCACTAGAGTTGGAGAATAATGAGAGCCCTGCCTTCCAAAGAGCCCCTATGGGTCTTTTTATAGTCTTCCTTTGACCTGAAAATACTGAAATACCCCTGAGGGGTCTGCCAATAGCCAAATCCCGCTGTCATCCCAAGGGCATTTGGGTAATTTTACCTCGGGATAAAAAATGATAATAAAATAATCTCCTCCGGACTCCGGGTCCCACCCCGTGGGCCCACTTGGCGAGACCCCCGGCCTAGAAGGCTCTCGCTGGGTCCCCACTAGGCCCGCCTTGGCGAGAACTCCTGCCAGAAAGGTTCTCGCGCTAGGTAGTCATGCTGCCCTTGCGAACGAAGGCTCTCCTAAGGCGTTCTCGCCTGCCCTGGGCGGGAGCTTTCCCTAAGGCAGGAGCTTCCGTAGTCAGGCCATCTGCTTTGGTCGGTCGACGATCTCTCCTGCCGGGAGCTCGACTATCTGCCCTGGTTTCCCCAGCTTTCGCCTACCCTTGGCGGGAGCTCCTTCAGGGCGGAAGCTCCTCCGGCTTTGGACCCGAAGCCTGTCGTGGCGCGAACGATATCGCCCACTACCAGGCGGGAGCCTTTTAAGGACGAAAACTCCACAAGTATGCCTTAGGGTTAACCCAAGGCTAGCCTGAGGCTAGCCCAATTCCTCAGTGGTGTCACCGGGTCGCACCCAGCGAATATGGGGTTGTACACAATCCCCGCTCTTTTCGAGCTAGCCCTGCGCTCGACAAGACAAGTCCAACCCCCGAAATATTCGCTGGACACATGCCCACCTACCGAGGGAATCTTCTGGGGGGCCCCACTGCGGCTATAAATATGCACTGATAGGCGTCCATACGCCCTGCCCTCGAAGTACGGTTTTCCAACTGAGCTCTCGCCTCAGGGCTTTTTGCGCGAGCTTACCATGCATCCCAAACGTGCCGCCAAACCGCTTCCGCAAGACCTCCAAGACCGGTTAGCCGCTGCCCAAGCGCGGGCCTTGGCTAACTGTGCGGCGGTGGCTCCATGGTTAGCGAGAAAGACTTCCACCGCCGGGCCTTCCGAGCCGAAGAAGAAGGAGAAGAAAAGGGCGAAGGTGGTCCGGCGGGACCTTTCTCGCGAGAACAGGGATCCTCCTTCCCCCACTCCCAATCCTGCGGGGGATCCCTCTCCGCAGCAGGTAAGCCTTTCAACCGTTCCTATCGAGCTGATTGTGCACTGGATCCGACAGTTAACGTAAGCTTTCGCAGGAGTCCGCTCCTAACGAAGGCGCCGAGATCCCGCCAAGTTCTTCGAACCTGCCCGCTCATTCACCCAAGGACCAAACGCGGGTCTTGGAGAGGATTCCTCCGGCCGAAACCGGAACGATAGGTACATTTTCCCTTGTCAATATTTCAACCCAACCTTTTCTTTTCTAAACCGTCTTCTCGCAGTGCCAACACCCGCCGACCCGGGTCTAACCACCCGGGGAGATGAAGCGAGAACCATTGAAGCGCCTCCTGTGGTGGCCAATCCTATCCTGCAGGCGGGAGGGGCGGCTTCTGAACCTTCCGCTACTCTCAAGGATGCTGACCGTCCCTTGAGAGAAGACAACTCCCCTCCTGCTTCCGGCCAGGCCGGGATTATCGTGCGCGAGCCCTTCCGCCCGCGGCTGGGCAAGCCTCTTCACCTCCTTTATGGAACCAACGGAGGGGCCGGGCCTTCTCGTCCAACTTTGGTTGACGGTTCTCGCCCAGCCGCAGGTATGCGAAAACTTTTCTGGACCGTTGATTGTCGTGCCGTGACCAAAACTCTCGTGTGTTTCTTTCGCAGGTGATCCTGGCTTGCGGTCGGGAGTCAACGAGGAAGGAGAAGAAGAGGAAGAAGAAGAAGAAGATGAAGAGTCCCCCCTCCCCTCGTCTGGCGAGATAGAAGAAACCTTGAACAGCAATGGGAGCGCGAAGGGGAGAAGGAGGAAGATCTCGGTCATTTTGGCCAAGCTTATCCGGCGAGACCGTGCCCATACTGCCGCGGCGAAAGCATTCCGCGAATCCGTGGGGCAAAGGCTGGAGGCTCTGGAGTGGGATTTCTTCTTGGGCGAGACTGATTGCCCGGGAGGGCCTTCTGCCGAGTCTTCGCCAGGGAGGTGCATCTCGCAGATCTGGGATCACGCCAGGCGGATCAACCTTGGGTGTACCACCCTATCGTCTTACTTCAACCCGTTGGCTCCCCCAAGAACTAGACGGCGAGAACGAGGACGATGGAGCTGGAAGCCCTATTAGGCCTCCCGCTTTGAATCTCAATGTATCTCTCTTATTAATGTATCTGTAATAAACATTATTACTAATTAAGTTTTATCCAGCTTGCGCTAGCGAGGATCTCGCTTCTACCCATGTCTCTCTTTTCTTTTTCTTTTTATTGCTTTGCGAAGCTTTTTAATTAAGACGCTTACACCAATCTAGGATGCCTGCGCCAGTCTAGGAGGCTCGCGCCAATCTAGGAGGCTCGCGCCAATCTAGGAGGCTCGCGCCAATCTAGGAGGCTCGCGCCAATCTAGGAGGCTTGCGCCAATCTAGATAATTGTGTCGAAACCCGAAACGACCGTTGACCGCTGCCATCCCGAGGGGGAAAATCGAGGCGCCGTTAGCCCGGATTCTGACAGCTGTACTCCGCTGTCACTTTCTCTCTCTGCCGGATGAACTCATGATGATTGCGATTCCCTATAAATAGAGAAGTCTACCAACCGCATTTACTTCTTCGATCCGGAACCTCAGCCTTCCCTCCTTGCTTTTGCGTTCTTGCTTCCGCTTCGACCCCCCTTCTGCTCTCGCTCTTACTCACAAACCAACCATGCCTGGCAAGAACAAGGGTCGCGCCCATTGCGCGGAAGCCTTTCAAAAACACCTCTTCCCTTCCTGCAAGCTCACCCTAGACGAGTATAACTTGATCGTCGACCGCTACATTCCTGCCGGCTTCTCGGCGCGGAACCCGGGGAATCACGATAGGGTGAATACTCCGGGGGCGGGAGAGCTTGCCATCCCCCTCGAGCATTTCGAGGTGGGCTTCCGCCTCCCCCTTTGGCCGGAGGTTCGGCTAGCTCTTCGTTATTATGGGGTGGTTCCCGCCCAGCTAAACCCGAACTCAGTCGCGATACTTATAGCATTCATATGCTATATGCGATCCGAGAGGATCGAGTTTAGTCTGCCCATCTTCCGGAAGCTATTCAACTTCCGTGCCAAGGGGGGGGGGGTAGTTTTCTTCTCCGGGCAACAGCTCGAGGTTACTGGTCTCGCCAACAAGCACCATCACTGGGGCGAGAAATTCGTCTACGTCAGCGGAGACTTCGGCAACGTCCCGCTTCAGCCCGTTCAGTATGAGGATGCGGCCTACAAACCGCCTACTCTAGGATCGCGCGAGAGCGCAATCCTGGAATTCTTCGGAACCAAGGAGTTCGACGTTCCCTACCTCAGGCGGGACGTCGACTCCCTCCCACTCGTTCACTCGGGCGAAGGTACGGTCTCGCCTCAGATTCCCTCTTTTGTCAAAGATTTTTTTGCGCTGAAGTGCTTTATCTTTGTAGGAGAGCGGGAGGTCCCTCTGCGCCAGCCCTTTGCTGAAGGCTGGGGTGTCGAGGGCCTGGCCGCGAGAGGCTCCCTTGCGCTTGCGGAAGCTAGCGCCAGCGCCTGCCGAAAAGATCCAGCCCCTTCTATGCCGCCACCGGCCAAGAAGCGGAAGGCCACCCTTCCACCTCTCCGCGCGCTGAAGAGGCCCAAGCCTTCTGCCGCCGAGAAGGGGAAATCGTTGGCGGTCTCGCCCGTCCAACCTCCTCCCGAGGGCAGGTCCTTTGAAGCGATCCTTCAGATGGCCAGCGAGATGGATGCCGCCGCCAAGAGCCGCGCCGAGGCTTCCGCCATGAACACATCGGCCGCAAGCGAGGCCGGGGGAGAAGTGGTTGCCGCCGAAACCTCCGCCAGCGCCCCGCCCCAGGAGGTGCCGAGAGGGCACCAGAACTTTGGCTTCGGCGTTAGGTACGCCGACTCTGAGGGGAAGCCTCAGATGGAATGGGACCCTGAGTCAAACTCAATCAGGGTTTCGACCCTCCTTCCCAGATGGGCGGAGGGGGAAAATGTGACTGGCGAGGCCTTCTCGCTTGGATATGGTCTCTACAGCCGGGAAGATGCCGGCGTGTTTGACCAGATGTCCACCCGCCTTCTAGCCTTCGACGCCACCCGGGCCATATTGCGCGGGTTCGAGCTTACACATATGTGTGCGCGTCGAAGCATCACCATCGACAAGAACTTCACCGATATGCGCAAGGCAAGGGAGGACGCGATGGCTCGCGCGCACACCGTGGAAGAAGAACTCGCGAGAGCTCAACAAGAGCTTGCGGACGCTCGACTGGCGCTGTCTCTGCGCCCCGCGACCGAGGTAGGCGAGACCCTCCTGAACCCTTGCTTTCGCTTTCCAAAGTTACGATGGTGCGTTGTGTCTAGACTTAATTCTTTTATTCCTTTTGCAGGATTCTGCCCAAGTCAGGGAGCTTCGCGAAGAGCTGGCCAACGCGCGCTGCGAGAGCGTCCTTCTGAGGGAACAGCTCCGTGCAGAGCTGGCGAAGGTCCCGCCTCCGGAGCTAGATGCGAGGCTGCGGAGTCGTTACCTCTCGGAGTATGACGTTGACAAGCTGCTTCAAGCCAACGCTCAGGCGACCGTCAAGCTGACGCTCGAGACGCTGCGAGACGTCAAGCTGCTCTGGGAGGACGGCGCGACCATCGACGCTCGCCAACTTCTTCCTTGGCTCTACGATCCAGTTCCCAAACCCCCGGGCGCGCCGGACTCGCCTCTCTCAGACGTCCCGAGGTCTTCTACCGCCGCTGGCGGGACATCTGAAGAGGGCTCTGGCGATGATTCAAGCGAGAGCACCAGTGGGGATTACAGCGCGTCCCCTTAAAGTGTCTTTTATTTTGAATACCCTTTTGTAATGAGCGAGAAACTCCTCACTTCTGTAATTAACTTTATGTAAAGTAATGTTTCATTTTTCATTGTTAATGTGTGTTTTAAAAGTATATTACTCTGCCGAATGGCTTCCGCGCGAGCTTCCGCCGAGACCCATAGTCTCTTTAGGGTGACCTTCCTTAGAGATCAATTAGGCGGGAACCTCGCGTCGTCGATTGAGTCGTCCTGCCCAGGTCCGCCGGGAGCCTTCTTTTGCGAGAACCCCCTTTAGCCGAGACCTTTACTGGCCGAGACCTCTGAGCCGAGATCTTTAGGGCCTCCTTGCCTTCGGTCCAGGTCAGGGCCCTGCCCACATACTTTCCCAACCAATTAAACCCTTCCCCCGCCGGCGAGCCGGCGGACCTGCTGGCTTATATGGGCGCCTGCGCAGCGGGTCTACCGGGGTTCGAGCCGAGCTCGTTGTAGCGTAGTAACTACCAACCAAGAACCAAGGATCAAAAAGTCGAGGACTCCACCAATCCCCCACAAGCGAGCCTTCGGACCTGCCAGCTCGATGGGAGCCTGCGCAGCGGGTCTACCTGGGGCCGAGCCGAGCTCGGGGTGTTGATGAAGATAACCAAACCTCTCCCCCACAGGTGAGCCTTCGGACCTGCCAGCTAGATGAGAGCCTGCGCAGCGGGTCTACCTGGGGCCGAGCCGAGCTCGGGGTGTTGATGAAGATAACCAAACCTCTCCCCCACAGGCGAGCCTTCGGACCTGCCAGCTAGATGAGAGCCTGCGCAGCGGGTCTACCTGGGGCCGAGCCGAGCTCGGGGTGTTGATGAAGATAACCAAACCTCTCCCCCACAGGCGAGCCTTTGGACCTGCCAGCTAGATGAGAGTCTGCGCAGCGGGTCTACCTGGGGCCGAGCCGAGCTCGGGGTGTTGATGAAGATAACCAAACCTCTCCCCCACAGGCGAGCCTTTGGACCTGCCAGCTAGATGAGAGTCTGCGCAGCGGGTCTACCTGGGGCCGAGCCGAGCTCGGGGTGTTGATGAAGATAACCAAACCTCTCCCCCACAGGCGAGCCTTCGGACCTGCCAGCTAGATGAGAGCCTGCGCAGCGGGTCTACCTGGGGCCGAGCCGAGCTCGGGGTGTTGATGAAGATAACCAAACCTCTCCCCCACAGGCGAGCCTTCGGACCTGCCAGCTAGATGAGAGCCTACGCAGCGGGTCTACCTGGGGCCGAGCCGAGCTCGGGGTGTTGATGAAGATAACCAAACCCCTCTCCCCACAGGCGAGCTTTCGGACCTGCCAGCTAGATGAGAGCCTACGCAGCGGGTCTACCTGGGGCCGAGCCGAGCTCGGGGTGTTGATGAAGATAACCAAACCTCTCCCCCACAGGCGAGCCTTCGGACCTGCCAGCTAGATGAGAGCCTACGCAGCGGGTCTACCTGGGGCCGAGCCGAGCTCGGGGTGTTGATGAAGATAACCAAACCTCTCCCCCACAGGCGAGCCTTCGGACCTGCCAGCTAGATGAGAGCCTGCGCAGCGGGTCTACCTGGGGCCGAGCCGAGCTCGGGGTGTTGATGAAGATAACCAAACCTCTCCCCCACAGGCGAGCCTTCGGACCTGCCAGCTAGATGAGAGCCTGCGCAGCGGGTCTACCTGGGGCCGAGCCGAGCTCGGGGTGTTGATGAAGATAACCAAACCACTCCCCCACAGGCGAGCCTTCGGACCTGCCAGCTAGATGAGAGCCTACGCAGCGGGTCTACCTGGGGCCGAGCCGAGCTCGGGGTGTTGATGAAGATAACCAAACCTCTCCCCCACAGGCGAGCCTTCGGACCTGCCAGCTAGATGAGAGCCTGCGCAGCGGGTCTACCTGGGGCCGAGCCGAGCTCGGGGTGTTGATGAAGATAACCAAACCTCTCCCCCACAGGCGAGCCTTCGGACCTGCCAGCTAGATGAGAGCCTGCGCAGCGGGTCTACCTGGGGCCGAGCCAAGCTCGGGGTGTTGATGAAGATAACCAAACCTCTCCCCCACAGGCGAGCCTTCGGACCTGCCAGCTAGATGAGAGCCTGCGCAGCGGGTCTACCTGGGGCCGAGCCGAGCTCGGGGTGTTGATGAAGATAACCAAACCTCTCCCCCACAGGCGAGCCTTCGGACCTGCCAGCTAGATGAGAGCCTGCGCAGCGGGTCTACCTGGGGCCGAGCCGAGCTCGGGGTGTTGATGAAGATTCCTTCAACCAGGCCTATTCTATCACTGAGATGAGAAGTCATAGCCAGTTAAAACAAAAAACATGGAGATTGCATACTCAGCGATAGTCAACATTCTGAAATAACTTATTGAAAATGCAATAGTTGTTTACAACATTACAATCCTTCTTTCCCTCTTACGGGTAGAAGCGCTTCAGGTCATCACCATTCCAGGTGTGACTCAAGGTCCTTCCCTCCGCATCCTGGAGATAGTAGCCTCCGTTAACCAGAGCCTTCTCTACTATATAAGGCCCTTCCCAGCTAGGGTTGAGCTTACCAACCACGGCCGACCTTCCCGCAGCATCGACCTTTTTCAGTACTAGATCCCCCTCGGCGAATTGCTTGACTCTGATGTGCTTATCGAAGTACCGAGCCATTCGTCGTTTTATTTCTTCTTGCCTGATGGCGGCGACATCCCGCAGCTCTTCCACCATATCTAATGAGAGGCGCAACCCTTCCTCATTCTCCAACCTCCAAGCTTCGCTTCCCTCAGCTGCGGCCGCGACCCTTGGGGACCGACCCTCGAACTCCACCGGGAGGACAGCCTCACACCTATGAGAGAGCTTGAAGGGGGTCTCTCCTGTGGCCGTGTTCGGAGTTGTTCGCAAGGCCCACAGGACGGAAGGGAGCTGTTCCACCCAGCTACCCTTCAGGTTCTCCACCTTCTTTTTGAGCAAGTTGACGATGACTTTGTTTGCTGCCTCCACCTGGCCATTGCTCCGAGGATGATGGACAGAGGCGAACCTGAGGTCAATCCCCAATTGTGTGCAGAAATTGATGAATTCTTCACTGGCGAACTGAGGACCGTTGTCCGTCACTATCGCTTGGGGCAATCTGTGCCTGCAAATGATTTCCCCCCAAACGAAGTTTCTGATGACCTGGGACGTTACCTTGGCTAACGGCTTGATCTCCAACCATTTGGAGAAGTAGTCAATCATAACTAGGAGGAACCTCCTCTGCCCGCTAGCTGGAGGAAAGGGTCCAACCAGGTCCATTCCCCAAATGGCGAAGGGCCATGGCGCCTTGATGCTCCGAAGCCTTTGCGCGGGCAAGAGCTGGAGAGGAGCATGTACTTGGCATTTCCGACACCTCCTTGCGAATTCAGCTGTATCCTTCCTTAAGGTCCGCCAGAAATATCCTTGCCTTATCACCCTTGCTTCCAATGTCCTTCCCCCTGAATGACTGCCGCATTCTCCAGAATGCACCTCTTCCAGGATCCTCGGGACTTCCTCTTCGGTTACGCATCTCGCGAGGAGCCCTGACAACATCTTCCGATGCAAGCTCCCCTCCAGCATCAGGTAATGAGCTGCCTTGTGCCTGAAGCTCTTTGCATCCTTGACTTCTTTTGACAGTTCTCCTGTGGTCAAGAAGGTCACCAACGGATCTACCCATGAGGACCGCCGATTCACCTCCATCACCTCTCCCTCTTCAATGGCTGGCCGAAATAGCTCGGTAAGGGTACCTCCACCCCGAGGCCCGAACTTTGCTAATCGGTCAGCTGTCATGCTTTCCTCCCTGGGAACATGTTGAATAGAAAAAGAACGGAAACCTCCAATAATAGTTCTTACCTTTGATAGATATCTTACGAGGGTAGGCTCCCGGGCCTCGAACTCGCCTCGGATCTGCGACGCTACCACCATTGAGTCGGTGAAGGCCTCCACATCCTGGATTTCCAGCTCCTTCGCCAAGCGAAGGCCAGCGATCACAGCCTCATACTCCGCTTGGTTATTGGTTACAGGGAAATGGAAAGTCACTGCTTGCTCTATGGTAACTCCCTGAGGGCTTACCAGCACCACACCTCCTCCCAGGGAGTGCCTTCCTGAGGCCCCGTCGACCACCATCTTCCACGCTTCTTGCGGCCTTGGTTCCTCAACCTCGGCCTCGGTAACATAATCCGCCAGAAAATCCGCTACGGCCTGGGCTTTGATGGAGAGCCTCGGGACGAAAGAAATGTCAAACTCGCTTAGCTCGATGGACCACTTTGCTAACCTTCCTGAATGTTCCACCCCCTCCAAGACCTTGCGAAGGGGATGGTCGGTTACCACCCTAATCGAGTGTGCTTGAAAGTAAGGGCGAAGCTTCCTAGCTGAGATGACCAAAGCATACGCTAGCTTCTCCAGGATGGGGTACCGGAGCTCCGCCTTTTTTAAGATTCGACTTACATAATAGACGGGCAACTGCTTCTTCCCCTCTTCCCTAACCAAGACGGAGCTCACTGCCTCTCCCCCCACTCCGAGATACAAGGCTAGGTCCTCCCCTTCCTTCGGGCTTTGAAGTAACGGAGCTTGGGAGAGTTGCCTCTTCAGTCCCTGGAATGCCTCTTCACATTCGGCCGTCCATTCAAACACTTGGTTACCACGAAGTACTTTAAAGAAAGAGGAACACCTATCCCCTGACCGAGAGAGGAACCTGCTTAGCCCGGCCAACTTCCCGGTCAAGCGCTGGACTTCCTTGGCATTGCGAGGTGATTCCAGGTCTAGGATAGCCTTAACCTTATCGGGGTTAGGTTCTACCCCTGCGGGAGTCAAGAGGTGTCCGAGGAATTTCCCACGACTAGCCCCAAAGACGCACTTCAAGGGATTCAGCCTCATCTTGAACCTTCGCAGGGTGGCAAACGTTTCCTCCAAGTCCCGCAAGTGGGAATCAACACACTTGCTCTTGACCATGAGGTCGTCCACGTAGACCTCCAGGTTCCTTCCCCTTTGATCTCGAAAGATTCGATCCATCATGCGTTGGTACGTTGCCCCTGCATTCTTTAACCCGAAGGGCATCATCTTATAGCTGAAGCATCCCTCTCTTGTGATGAAGGAAACATCCTTGACATCAGGAGGGTGCATCCGGATCTGATGGTAACCTGAAAATGCATCTAAAAAACTCATAAGAGAAAAAACCGACGGCTGAGTCAACCAGCGCGTCGATTCGAGGCAAGGGGTAGCAATCCTTGGGACATGATTTATTTAATAAAGAAAAATCAACACACATGCGCCATTTTCCTCCTCCCTTCTTTACCATTACCACGTTGGAGATCCAGCCTGGATAATGAATCTCTGAGATGAAGCCTGCGTCCAGGAGCTTTTTGACCTCCTCTCGGATGGGGGCTTCCAGCTTGGTGGCGATGGCCCTCATCTTTTGGCGTATGGGGCGGGCTCTGGGATCCAGGTTCAAGCGATGACAGGCCACGTCCGCGTCGATGCCCGGCATGTCTGCCGCGCTCCAAGCAAAGATGTCGACATTGCCTTGGATGCAGGCTCGCATCCGCTCCTGATCCTCAAGGCTCAAGCCTCCGCTGATCCGAACCCTTTGCGCCTCCCCCGCTCTTGTAAGCACCTCCATCTCTACCACCTCTTCGGCCGGCTCCAGCCCCGACCGCTCCCAACTTACCCTTGCCTCTTCCTGCTCAAACCCGAGGTCCTCTCCCCCAACCTCATCAACTTCCATCGCCTCCTCCAGGCTCTCCTCCTGCCTCTGCTCTTCTTCATCCACCACTCCTCTCGTCTCTTCTGGGCTGATCTCTTCCACCTCTGCCAACTCCTCAACAACCTCCATCGCCTCTCCTAGGCTTATCTCCCCTTTCTCAACCCCTTCCTGCTCAGTCATCTCCTTCTCCAACTCCTCTGCCTCCGCCATCCATGACACGGTGTTAACCGCCGTCACATAGCATTGCCTTGCCATCTTCGGATCCGCCCTGATCCTAACCTGCACCCCTCCATTATTGAATTTAAGGCATTGGTGGTATGAGGAGGGTACACAGCGAAAGGTGCTGATGAGGGGGCGTCCAAAGATGGTATTGTAACTACTCAGGGCGTCCACGATCACGAACCGACAGTTCCGTGAGACGCCCCCAAGCCTTACGTGCAGGCCTACTCCTCCTTCCACTTCTTTCCTTTCTCCGGAGAAGCCAAAAAGTGGTCCATCAGAAGCCAGGACCCTTTTTCCTTCCACCCTCATTTTTATCGAAGGCCTTTTTGAAGATCACGTTCACCGAGCTCCCATTGTCCACCAGTATCCGGGAGACGGTGTAGTTTTCTATCGCTGTCTGGATCACAAGCGCGTCGCAGAACAGATCCTCGTAGTCTGGCATATCCGCGGATGAGAAAGTGATCTTCTCCTCTGGGGGGGGGGAGCATGGGAGGTCGAGGCGACCCCTCGGCGAAACATGGTTTGGAGGCTCCCCTTGCGGGTTGCCTCGATCCCCACTCCCCCGTGGATCACTCCGATCCCTCCTCGGGTCCCCACGCCAATCCTGTCTTCACACCTGTCCTCAGCCTCTTCTCGCTGTACTTCGACGATCCTTACAGGCGGGTCCTACCTTCCGACTCCTCTGGCCCCTCTAATCTCCAGAAACTCTGGGCAGGTGGCCGTTGCGTGACCTTCCTCCTGATGGAAGTCACAATAAGGTAACGCCACCCTACCCCCTCTTCTTTCTCCTCCTCCCCTTCTTCCGGCTCCCCAAAATCTTCTTCCTCTTCCCCTTCCCACCTCCATAGCCTCCTACGGCGGTGGAAAATGACCCCTTGGTCCTTGTCGCCATCCTCCCTGCTCCAGCCTTCTTTGTTCCCGGAAGTTATCTCTTCCCTGAAGTCCTCCTTGCCCCTGGGGGCGGCCCTCCTGAGGCCTCCAACCCAATCGGTTGTTCGGCTCCCTGGCCCCCCCATGCTGCTGCCCCTGCCCTCGGGGTTCTTCTCTTCTTCTATCTTCCCTCGGCTCCCTCTGCTCTCTCTGCTCTCTCTGCCTTCCCACTACCGGCTCCTTCACATCATCCTCGGCCAACCTGGCCAGCTTCCTTGCAAACGCAGGGTTTGCCCTCTCGAAGTCTATCTCCTTCGCCGCCCTCTCCATGAGCTCCTCAAAAGAGAGAGGGGGCACTCTCTTCAACTCCATGCTGAAAAACCCTGGCCTCAGCCCCAGGGTGAAGGCAAGCATCAGCGCGTACCCCGGGACCTCCTGGACCAGGAGAACCTCCTCTTGGAACCGGTCGACATAGTGACCCAGCGTCTCCTCCGGTCCTTGCCTCACTGCAAACAGGCATTCAGCCTCCTTCTTCCTTTTCTTCGAAGTTGAGAATCTCAACAGAAAACCCCTCCGCAGATCCTCAAAGCTGTAGATGGAACTCGCCGGCAACTGGTGGAACCAGTCCCTGGCCTTCTCTTTCAGAGTGATGGCAAAAAGCCTACACTTGAAGGCATCGGACATTTGTCTGATGGACACCACGTCCTCGAACCATTGCACGTGCTGGACCGGGTCATCCTTCCCGGTGTAGTAGGTCATGTCCGGCTCCCGGAACCCCTCCGGCACTGGAGCCGAGACAATGAGCTCACTAAAGGGGGTCTCGCCTCCCGCTTGGCGAGAAGGGACATCTCGCGACCTCGGTTGGCTGGACCGATCCGCGAGACCATGCCCAGGGAAGAGTTCCCGCACCGTCGCCTCCTTCTCGCCCAGATCCGCCGGAAGCTCCTTCTCGAGACGCTGGCCCGGGAAAAGCTCCCGCGCGGCTACGTCCCTCTCGCCTGCCTCCACCGGGACCTCCTTCCCGGGGCGCTGCCCTGGAGCGTTCTCGCCTAGCAGCGGAACCACCTCCACCGGGACCTGCGGCGTCTCCCACTCATTCCTTGCCGAGAAGGCCAAGTTGATCGTCTGCATGACTTCCCGCCTGAAGTCCTCAAACATCTTCTTCGTCGCCTCGTCCACCCGGGTGGGGGATCCTCCTGCGCCTGATCCTTCACCTTCGCTTCCTGCCATGGGACTTAACTCGAGATTTTCTTACACCGACTGCTTCCACGCTCACCGCACCAGAACTGTTGAAGCCAAAAATGACCCCAACGAATGTTCACAAACCAAAGTGCAGCCGACGCCTACTTCTCTCTTATCTCGACCCTTGACTGGCTGCTAAGGTCAAAGGACTGACCCAAAGCCTCAGCTGGGAGGTCCCACCACACACCCGGAAGATCTCTGAGAGCTTCCCCTCCAAAGCCAAATGCTGGGCTGGGAGCTCCTCAGAAGGCACTAGAGTTGGAGAATAATGAGAGCCTTGCCTTCCAAAGAGCCCCTATGGGTCTTTTTATAGTCTTCCTTTGACCTGAAAATACTGAAATACCCCTGAGGGGTCTACCAATAGCCAAATCCCGCTGTCATCCCAAGGGCATTTGGGTAATTTTACCTCGGGATAAAAAATGATAATAAAATAATCTCCTCCGGACTCCGGGTCCCACCCCGTGGGCCCACTTGGCGAGACCCCCGGCCTAGACGGCTCTCGCTGGGTCCCCACTAGGCCCGCCTTGGCGAGAACTCCTGCCAGAAAGGTTCTCGCGCTAGGTAGTCATGCTGCCCTTGCGAACGAAGGCTCTCCTAAGGCGTTCTCGCCTGCCCTGGGCGGGAGCTTTCCCTAAGGCGGGAGCTTCCGTAGTCAGGCCATCTGCTTTGGTCGGTCGACGATCTCTCCTGCCGGGAGCTCGACTATCTGCCCTGGTTTCCCCAGCTTTCGCCTGCCCTTGGCGGGAGCTCCTTCAGGGCGGAAGCTCCTCCGGCTTTGGACCCGAAGCCTGTCGTGGCGCGAACGATATCGCCCACTGCCAGGCGGGAGCCTTTTAAGGACGAAAACTCCACAAGTATGCCTTAGGGTTAACCCAAGGCTAGCCTGAGGCTAGCCCAATTCCTCAGTGGTGTCACCGGGTCGCACCCAGCGAATATGGGGTTGTACACCTGCCACCTTCTAAGGGAGATCTTGCAACCCTTTGAGCTTGTGATCAGGTGCTCAAAAACAAAGCTTATGTCTTTTGATCAGGAGACTTAGGAACCAAAAGATAACTTTTGAAGGGATTTAAAAACCATGTACACAGTTTATGAAATAAACTAAAAAGTGATGATGTCTTCTTTGTCAAGATTCTCTGAGAAGACTAGTGGATGTTGAAATCTAAAGCTCCCCCTGATTTGTGTAGAGATTATGATAAGGAGAGGGAGACTTTCTTCCGGGTGTAGGCCTTCAAGAATATTGTTTCTCTCCAGTATAAATTTCAAAAAGATGTGAAATTGGTTGTATCTGTGAGAGTCGGAAGCAAATTATCCAAAGTCTTTGTGTATCTCAATCTGTAATCCAAAATCTGTTATATCTGTGTATTTAAGAAGTAATATTCTGAATATATATACTGTTGGATCTCTAGTTTGGATTTGGGCTAGGTGCACTATTAGGTTATTGACCCTTCATGTATATCCTATTGTCAAGTTTGTTAGTTCTAAGTTCTTGGTAAGTCTGACTAGGTTAGACATCTTATGTTCCAGCCTTCAGAAGACTCGAGAGACTCAGACTTAGAAGAATTACAGTTGTTAAGAGTTCAGAAAATTAGTTCGACGTTCTTCGAACTCATCTCGACGATCGTCGATCTCAGATCGACGAACTCAAAGTTTCAACTCTGAGCTGAGCTCGACGAAATACAAGCTCATGTCGACGATCTTCCTTCTTCACTCAGTTTCTATGGTCGACAAAATTCTATCTTAAGACTACGAACTTAGAGCTCAGCTTTGACAGATATTTTCCAGATCAATTTTCTCTGAGATCAGCTTGACAAAGATGATTTCTCAGCCCGACGAACTTGGAGTTCAGGTCGACGAAATCTGTCCTGAGTTCGACGATTTCTATCAGTATCAGTTTGACGACTTCTCTGTCATTTTGATTTCAATTGGTATTATTCTAAGGCAGTAATTCTCTGATAATTAATGCTCATATTCTCAAGAATATAGCCATTGCATGACAGCATTAATTATGGATTTCACAGAGTAAATTTCTTGAATTATTTACTAAGACAGTTGAGGAAACACATTAAAGACATTTTCCATCCGTTTCAACTCCCAGATTCTGAGCAGTAAATCAAGGATAATGTTAAAAATTCAAAAGCTGAAAATCCTCTCAGAATATAAAAAGATCTTTTTCAAAAAGAAGAACAACAATTTTACAGACAACTGATAAAGAGAAAAGCATTGCTATCTACAGGAAATTGAAGAAGAACAATTATACTCAGATCTTTAGTCTTCTTCAATTTTCTGCTTCAGGCATCATAAGGATAACTCTTCAACACTAGTCTAAGAAGTTTCTGAAGATCTTTATCAAGGCCTATACCCTGTGTAAATCTCTCTCATTCAGACTTCTGGTTTCCTTGATTGGCCAGATTCTTGAATCCCATGAGCTGGGGAAGCACATGATGATTTTATCATTGACCTCTATAAGATTTATGTCCTTGTCCAGAGTCTTTAGCTCATTGATGATTGAGCTTAGTCTGTTGTACATGTCACTCACAGGCTCTGACTCATCTTTCTTTAAGTTTTCATATTGAGAGATGAGATTGGATCTCCTGTCCTTTCTCTCATCTATAGATCCAACCACCATCTGGTTAAGAGAATCCCAGATAGCCTTGGCTGATGTGCACTTTGCCACTTTCTGGAAGATATCATCAGACATTGTCTGAGCCAGAATATTCATGGTCTTTGCATCAGCTATTTTGGCCTTCTTTTGAGCATCTGTCCACTCAGGTGGTGGAACAACATGTGCACTAGAAGTTTAAGTAGATGTGGTCTCTTGAGTTTGTGGTCCTGTCAAAATGGAATTAAAAATATCCTCATCAATAGAGTTCATGTATAACTTAATTCTTGCTTTCCAGATGGCAAACTTATTCAGATTGCAAACTGGAGGTCTGGTGCTTGCGTAATCTTTGTTCTGTACCATGATATAGAATAAATAGAAAAACTAGAGAAAAGAAATCAGATCTAACAAGGAACATTTCGTTCAAGTGTTAGATTGTACAACCAAAGGTACACCCCTCTGATACCAATTGAAAGATAGAGGATAGACCTGATTTACTCTAGAGGTGGTGGGGGGGGGGGTGAATTGAGTAATTAAAACTTTTGGCTATTTTAATTTTATTTTAGAGAAAATTGGTGATACCAATAATAGTATAGAAAGAAATAGAAACAGGGAAGCTACTCTATTACAGAACACCAAAACAAAAGGAAAATGATCAACCAGACAACACAAGAATTTTATAGTGGTTCCCCAAACTAGGTACATCCACTCTTCTACCACCCTGGTAGGAATAAACTATCAGGTTTTGATCTGGTGACTTCCACCACAAGTTCTATTTATAGGGAGATCTCACAACCCTTTAGGCTTTTAATCAGTTTCCCAAAAACCAACAATAAACTTTTGAAGGAAGTTTATAATACCTTTTACAGGAGGTTGAGAGAGTTGATGGTGTCTTCTCTTTTCTCTATACAACAGAGAAGACTTGTGGATTATTATTGTCAAGACTCCTTCTGAAATGTAGAGATGTCCAGGAAGCTTGGAGCCTTGCTTAGGGTGTAGGTCTTCAGCCTTGTCTTGAAAGATCAGGGAACTTGCAGACTGATTTAAAGTTGTTGTCCTTGAAGATTCCTGGAGTAGAAGTAGAAGAAGACTCTTTATATATAATGGATGTTCTTCTTCAGTCTTCAAAAAGATCAAGAGAAAATAGAATGTTTTCTTCACAGAGAAGAAGCAGTTATTCTTCTATATATTCTGTGTATCTTCTCTGTATTCTCAGTACTGTCTAGCCGTCTGAAGAGAAAATCTCTTTTATATTCTACTGTCAAAATTCTCCTTTGAAATTTGAATTCCAAGCATTAAATGCCGGCTGATCTGGAGAATGAAACGGCTGGAATTTTTGACTTAAATGAGTTTCCCCAACTGTCCTACTAAAATAAGCAAGGAATTAACCATGATGAAGACCATAATTAATGTTGCCAATAACGGTTATGTTCTAGATAATATAAGTATTAATTACTCAGAGAATTACTGCTAAATAATATACCAAATAAGGACATAAATAAGGAAAACTTCTAAGTTTGGCTCGGGACAGAATTCATCGACCTCTGAACAGAATTCATCGACTTGAGTTCCAAGTTCGTCGAGCTGAGAATTCCTGTTCGTCGACCTGAGCTCAGCGAACTGCATTTTAGAAATAACTTGCCAATTTTGCGCTCTAAGTTCGTCTAGTTGAGAATCTGTCTCAATGAAGAGATTGTCGACCTGAGCTCTAATAATGTCGAGCTCAAGTCAGAGAAAGATTTCTGAGTTCATCGCTCTGAGATCGACAATCGTCGAGCTGAGTTTGAAGAATTTCGAACTGATAATTTGAACTCTGGATTCTTCTAAGTCTGAGTCTACTAAAGTCCTTTGCTAGCTGGTCCACGAAGATTGAACCTAAAGACTAGCCTAAACTCTAGGACTATCAGACGTGACCTTGGCTATACCATGTTGGTTAAACTCATCCTAATTAGTGAACCTAGCACAAATCCAAACTACGGATCCAACACGCGCATCGTAAAACTTGGCCGGTCTGCTCTAGGCCTTCAACATCCTATCTCGAATCAGTCACACCTGGGTATCTGGGTTCTCCAAAAATTCTGAGCCGAGTGATTTTGGATCCTCATCCTAGACCCAAGACAGTGGAGTCCTGCACCTCCATCCGTATAATGTCTCAAAATGGCCATGCCAATGCTGGACTGGTGGCTGTTATTACATGGGAGATGTGTTGAATGTCGACCGAGAGCCTAGATAAGCCTATATTTATATTCTTTCCTTGGACGTAAGCTGTTCATTCTGATCCACCACGATCGTCTTGAGAAAACCATGATAACGGACACCTACTCCCAAATCTCATGAAACACAAACGGGAGCTTTCTTTCGAATTGGGGTGACCAAGCTACCTCAGTCAATTTATCCTCGATGTTGTAATTATAGAATTTAGTCTTATCTCCCAAACTATCCTGAACCTTAATACCCGTCATCAAATTCACATGGTATCTTGTAATGGTTAAGTCTCGTAATTACTCTTCCTTATTACCATGGCATCACCCGAGTAACATCAAATAGGACCAGCTTTAACATCACTAAGTCTGGGACAACACATTTTCTAAGTTAGGTCTAAGGAAACCCAAGTCAATAACCTATTTACCCAATAAAATAAAGACAAGCCCCCAATAAACAAAAGATAAGCCCCTACCTACCTTGGGCTATGTATCTTCGATATTACCATGTTATGTTTGGGCTAGATATGTACACCATCCTTAGGGCATGCAACCTTAGACTTGGGATTCTATCCTGAAACTCATTGATATACTCCACACCTTTAAAATCTCCAGGTTAATATTTACGACCACTTTCTTAAGGTCAAGTTGTGACCCAGTCCCAAATGGGTCTATTCTGAACCTGAATTCTTATCCGACCCTTGGTATTTGTATGATGTTTATGGTTGTCTCAACCATATCGTGTTAACAGCACGAGGGTTGAGTCTACGAGTCCCCTACTATTACATTAATGGATTATAGGCCTCAATTCTCCTTATGTTGGTCCTATTAGTTTAGGTAAGAGGTGATAGTACTACTTGATGAGTTAAGTGGTGACATCAGAGTTTAAGCCTTAAGTACCTTCTTTCGTATTAGACTCTTCCTCTTGTCATTTCGGGTATCCTCGTACCTTAACCGAATTAAACCTAAAGTCAATTTTGAACAGGGTATTGTAAGAATCGTCTTAGTGAGTAAAGTTTCCTAGTTGGGTTGGCCAAACTCATTGATTTATGGACTATAAATTATGATTTTTTACACATGGGCACACCACTGCTTCTGGTGATTAGTTTGTCCCCAAACTAAAGCTCGCGCAGGGTGACCTGGTGTTTTGTGGACTTCTTCTCTTTTGATCGAGGTTTCCTCTGATACTAGTTTGTAAGACCCCATTTTTTTCTTTTAAACCACCGGGTCTTTTGCCCAGAATCACCTTTTTGCGGTGACATTAACACTCGGGTGGGTCGCCACTACAAAACGCCGATCCTGCCGGCCTTAACGATCACCAAAGAAAGAGAAGTATACATATAAGTTCAAGTCCACATATTATATAATATGAAATAGAAATTACAGAAATGCCCACATGATAAAGAGGTACTGAAGCCGAAAGGCAAATAGAAATATAAACAGGCGTAAGCCTGGTATATCAAGTCCTACCTACAACACTCTCGCAACTCTCTACATCTAAGTGGAAATAAACCGAAATCCATCCCCGACCTGTCGCTGTGTAGCAGTGGTAGTGTGCAATAACTCCTCCTTATGTCCTGCCGGTGCGGATGCTCCTGCTGCTCGGTCTCCTAAAATGATGTTGTCCACCAACCGTTAGTCAAAAGACTAAGCCACTATCGTCTTCTCCTCACCCCCGAGACCCCTAGGCACCGTGCGGGGAGGATGAAAGTGGAGGACAACAAAGCAGAGTGTAACATGCAGGTGACAACTACCCTAGCAGGTGTATGTACAAAAAACTATAAAAGGAAAAGCAAGCTAGCAGTTCTATAATAAGAAAGCAGTATAGTAAACAAGTAGAGTACAATAGTAAGTTTATGAAAAGTAAACTAAGAAATAAGTAACCTTAACTTATATGAATGTCAAAACAAACTTATAAGTTAAGGGGTCTTTTGCAAGGCTCCCATCGTATGAAAAGTCCCATACAAATTTATACGATGGGGTGTCGGGTTGTATGCAAGTATGAGTGTAGTGTAATGATATGCCATAATTCATGCAAGTGCAACACATGCAAAAGACTCTATGGACACAGACCTTTAGTTCCCCCTTTCTGGAGCCTAACCTCCCAGGATACCTCCGTAGTGGAAAACGGAAGCGGTGGGTTGGGTATCACCCACCTATAAACTGGTATCAGCACTTCTAGTCAGACCTACCGTATGCCTCAACGCTGGTGCACTAAGCAGAGCTCCTGCATACTCTTACCAGCTGACGCACCTGACTTTATTTGGCTAAGTGCTAAACCACACCTGCCGAGCCAACGTATTGTTATTGGTGCGATGACTCTCCAATACCGAAGACCCACCACCTTATATTCTTTGCACCTGTAATATTAATGTATTTCCCCATCGAGCCAAAGCTCCCCGGACAATCCCATCCGCCACAAAGCCATCTGAGCGATCGGCTTACTGGGCTAACTTGCCCATCACAAAACCACCAAGCCTACCGCTCGTGAGACCCAACCTAACTCCCACAACATCGGGGAGTGTGAGTGTAAGTGTAATACTTGAGTATTTCTAATTACTCTTTTAATCCTTTTAGTCTTACGACTTACGTTAACCTTGGACTGAGCAGGGTATTCCCTGTGAAGGGCTCTTACGGGGCACTAGGAACTATGATGGTAACTGAAGCCCATCGTTCCCTTTCGCAAAGCACTTACTATTATTGGTTATTACCCAAGTCCCAATCAAATTTAATATTTTACTGGATCTAGCCCTGGTGCATTTTGACTCTCTCTCTCTCCACAGGAAAGACGATCTTTAGTCGATCCCGAGCACCACTTAACACTAGTCAATCTAACACCCTCCTCATCATGACTCCTAATGAAGCTCACTTTTTCACCTTACCAAATCAGTATAAGAACTACCCAACTCCCTATGTCCATCCTTCATACTAACACAAATATGTAGTTTAACTATATGCAGACCAACCTAAGCTATATGACGAGCATGAGGGGTGACCCCATCAAATATTATCCCAAAAGTCCTAGAAATTTTACTGGGGGTCTATCATGACATATTTAGACTAAATACAGAAACGTGTAATTTTTCTAATTTATTTAGCATTTATTAAATTTTTCCCAAAATTTGGCCATGGATAGTTTTGAACATGAAGTACTAGATTTCCTTAAGTTATGACCACCCAAAAATCATGAGCACTATATGATTGCAAAATCTCAGTGAATAATAACTTTCACGGGTTTTCATAAATGTAATATTCTCTAAATAATTAATTCAATGTAATTCAAATAACTAGAGTTATGAAGGGAGTACCATAATTTATAGTCCAAAACTTATATAAAAATTATCAGAGCCTCATTATGATCACAAAACATTACTGACTAAGTTTCATACAATTCCAAGATCAGTAAGATATATAGAAAAATACCTCAAGAGAATTCATGATAGTGCACTTTGTGAAGAAATATTCTTGTAAACTCATCCAAATAATATGTAATAATTTTCTAAGCTTTATTATGCCCTAAAACGTTCTTTGACCAAGTAACACAATTTTCCAGCAAGATATAGTATTTATTATCTATTTATCAAACTAAGGTGTACTAGTTCACTTTACATATGAAGTACTAAGAGGAAATGTCCAATTATTCCAAATAATTTATCAATGCATAAAAATCGTATTAGATTAACTTCGCCAGAGTTTCATATCATTAGAAGTTAATTTAACCATGGTTACTTCAATATTATCAAAAAGGTCAAGATGAAGGTTATAACTACAAGTATGAGCTACTGTTATCTAAACATCCTATAATAAGTTTCAGAGGTCAATATCACTATAAAATTACTCTTACCAAAATCTCATGAAGATCCAAGATCATATGACCCTTCAATATTACCATAAAATGTATAGGAATAAATAATCCCTAATTGGTTTAAGTTGTGTGTCTAAGTCTAAATGTCACCAAAATCCTTTATAGGGCTATTCACCACCCTAAGATCACATGGACTAAACACTAATTCCATACAAGGATGTATCATATCATGTCCTTCACAAACCCCCAAAGTTAAACCTTAGGGTTTGAACTAGGGTCCTAGAGCAAATACACCCTAATTCACCCTAAACTCCATGTGAGGGTGTTTAAACTAACCATGGTGCTCTTTCCAAAGTCCCAACCACTTTGGGAAAGAATTGGCCCTCCATGACCCAAGCTCACTCTTGCCCTAATTAACCATTAAAGGTTCACACTTTGGTCTCACAAAAACCCATTCAAATCAATCCCAATTTTGCTGAGATTTTTAAAAGAGTTATAATAGGACTCTAAGAGCCATACACCAAAATTTTGGTGGGTTTAGAGGTCATTAGACTCCTTAAAAAATTAATACATGGTTTATTAAATGTTTACAAAAACTATAGAAAAATGTTTTCCAAAAATAGGATATATATAGGTATAGGTAAGAGTGACACCCAGTCCAAATTTCAAGTCATTTGCATGGCTGGATAGATGGGGGCACTCAATTTAGTCTCTAGTCAAGCCTATGTATAGGCTGCACCATTTTGAGTGCTGCGGTCAAACCACTTACCCAAATTGGTCGAAATAAATTGTAAAATAAAGTAGACTTCAAGGGATACAATGTTTATGTTGGCCATGTTTCCAGGAAACCCATCCAAATAGTTTTAATAATTAAATCAACATACTGCAAGTTAAGGGTAATTAATCACTATATATATATATATATATATATATATTTATGATAAAATAAAGAAGGGCACTGTTCATCTTCCTTAGCGAGACCGTAAATGCCATTTTTTGTAGCATTTCCAATGCTCAATGTCGGCCACCCAATCACCTCCCTGGCCAGCCACCACCTTGCCCGCCGGAGATGGTGAACCCGGCACCATGATTTTTCGAAAAAACTCCATTTCTTTCTCACTTGGATCGGCTCGTTTGAGTCTGATTTCTCAGCCTAATTTGATCTAGATACTAGTACAATGGGAGAGGAGGAGAAGCGGGCCTTGTTTGGGGTTCGACGACGGCGGTGGCGGCTGTCGGCCATGACATTTTTCCTCTTCGACGAGCTTGCCCGATTCCTCGATCCTCCACCAAAACCTTTGATCCAATACATTATTTTGACTGCCAAGGATCTTTTGAAGGTGATGGGATGGTCAGAAATTGGAATGGTGGGCTGCATAGGGGGATTTATATTTTTCATGGGAGGGGAGGTGAAGGGGTGGTTGGCCATGGTGGTTGGGCTCCTCCATTGATGGTGGCTGATGCGAAACTGATGGGAATCTCATCCCAAGGGTCAGAAGGATTGAATGGAGGATTGGGGAGGTGAATGGTGTGGCTCATGGTCTCCCTCCATAACTCCTCTCTCTCTTTTCCTCGTTCTCTCTCCTCCATTAAGGACAAAACTCCCCTTTTCTCTCTCCTAGTCACCCCCTCCGAAATTTAAGTGGCATCCCACATAAATATCAGCCTCCTAAAGTAAATGGGCCACTCAAATTGGGCTTAGCCCAAGTGGCTTGAGCATGTTTAGGTCATTTAGGCTAATTTGACCTATTTTGGGGTTGAGTTGACTTTGGTCAATTTAACCCTTTTGGGTTGACCCCAATGGGTCCTTGGTGACCCATTGGCCTCCCCTAGGAAGACTTGGGTATGGTTGGTTTGACACCTTGGTGGTCACTTGACCCTTATTTAGGGCACTTTGACCAATTTAGGGTATAAGTTGACTTTGGTCAACTTGACCACTTGGGTTGACCCAAATGGGTCCTTAGTGACCCAATGGACCTCTTAAACGGTTAGGGAGATTTAGGTGGGGTTATTTTGGCAAGTTGGAGGTCCATTGGCCATAGATAAGCTACTTTGACCATTTGAGGGTTAGGGTTGACTTTGGTCAACTTGACCTTTTTAGTTGACCCAAATGGGTCCTTGGTGACCCAATGACCCTTATAAAGGGCTAGGGATGGTATGGTGGGGTCAAAAAATCAAGGTGAGGCCCTAAAGTCAAACCCAAGGTTAGATAGTTGGAATGTGTTATTTGTAGACCATGGTGATATCACCTTCATTCCTAGATTCACTTGGGCTTCCTAGTATTTTGTCATGACTGAGTCATGACAAAAACACTCCTAGGAGTCTAATTGTTTGAGGGATGTTACATTTTCTCTCTCCTCCTTTCATCCTACGACTTTCTATCGCCTTCATTTGTAAGACCCCCTCCCGGAACAGAAAACACGGCACGAGGGGAGTCTTATGCCCAGAACAGTCGCCTTGCGGTAGCATTAGCACACATGTTAACCTGTACTACAAGAAGCCTATCCTGCCGACAAAACACAATATCAACCAATGCCAACCCAACCAAGAATATAAATAGAAGTCAAATCCGCACATAAGTATATAGTCCATAAGTACAACATATAAATGAAACTACAACAAGCTCCTATACTATCAGAGTACGAGTAAAACTTGCCCAAAGGGCTACATAGAGAGTCTCTCAAACTCACATCGGTAACTGACGGTTGCAACATCACCGTCCCTTCAGGCCCTATCGTCCTGGCCTGGCTGTCCTTATGCATAACCTGCTACTGCTCTATCTGTAGGGTTTCCTCCTAAAAAGGAAGATGTAGAAACCGTTAGTCATAAAGACTAAGTGGCTATCACATCCACTCCCCCGGCAACTCCTCGGCACCGGGTGGAGAAAGGAACAAGGGTACAATATATACATAAAGCAGTTATACAAACAGGTGGTATAGAGTGAGCAATACCAAGTATATCAACAGTATAATGAACGAGTAAACATTCTACTCTAGCAGTTCTATCATCTACATCAGTATATGAAAAGTGTAAAACTATGACAGAAAGTAACTCAACTTATAAGAATGCTCATACAAATTTATAAGTTAAGGATCGGCTTAACAGTAAGTAACTCATCGTATAGGAGTACCCATACAAACTTATACGATGAGGATCTTGTGTATGAAATGTATGTAATGGTATGAATGCGATGCAATGACTCACCCATGATTATAAACATGTAATTGCTATGTCGAAACAGACTAATAGTTCCCACAAATCGAGTAGGTAGCTAACCTCTCAGGCATCATCCGTCGTGGCCAGACGGTGACAATAGAGCCGGCATCTCCACTACTAGGAGGGCATCCAGTATACCTAGCCTAGGCCTCCGTACACCTCAACGCTAAGAACACAACAGCGGAGCTCACATGCGTAATATGTCTCAGAAGGGGTCTCGGGTAGATGTGCACCAAGAACACAGCCCAGTCTTGCCTATATCATGGAGCAGAAAGGGCCTCGGGAATGAGCACCGAGGGCACAGCCAAACCGCCCACTTGGCACGGAGAGGGCCTCGTTAATGAGCACCGGGGACAAACCAAACCGTCCAAAGTCTATCGGCCAACTCCCATCGGTGTGATGACTGGAGAGCCCATAGACCTGCCACACTATCCCCAACCCGGGATTACGATACCGCGTGTTGACTCACACCACATGCAATTTCACATCATCGTGGCACGGAAGGATCCCCGGGAATGAGCACCGAGGACCAAGCCCAACCGTCCACTTACGTATCTTCTCAACAATACCAAACCAGTGCGGTCAAACTCCGCAACTACACCCTTTCACAACCCGAACCCCCAAAGCATATAAGGGTTCATTATCAGTGTAAGGGTACTTCGCACATCCATCATCTAAAGACCACAACCATTTGTTCATAATAGTCATTACCAATTATATTCAACATGTTCAAGCCAAACTCATCATAATTCAACACATCACCATTATCAAGTACGTCCTGAATATTTCACATACTTAAATCATTCCGACCATCCAAACTCGTCAATCCATCCTTTCACTAACTTTTACCAAATCACTTGATCAAGTGCACTTTACTACACCATTTGTTCATTGAGGACCTATCCAACAAAAGTCATTAATATAATTTTATCACAATTACTTATAATCAGAAATCAACGAGACATCAATGTTACTGTACCACAATCTCTCCACAATCCCAAAGCTGATACAAAATAGACACGAGAATTACATGTGCAGGAATAATTACTATACAGCTACTTCAAACTAGGATTCCTATTGCTACAGGAATCCGGTGAAGACGTTTAACCATTCGTTGGAAAGGTATTTCCAAGGGATACGACTTTCATGTTTAGTTGAAAGCCCAGATCTGGCCGTATCATGTCTGAAAATAGCCTCGAAGGCTGCTGCGTGCAGAAAATAGATTTCTGCACGCATCTTAAAGCAAGATGAACGACATCGGTTCATCTTCTTCATCAAGCCATATGTTCAAACCTTGTCCAGAACTTCCTCTACCCTTATTCACCCTCATGAGACCATTGCCTCTTCACGAACCAAATCCACCATCTACTCAAGGAGAGGGGAAAGGTTGAAGACATCAATATCCTTAGGGCATAAGCCCTAGAATGGTCTTTTCCTAGGAAATCTTCATCTCACAAATCAAGACTCTTCTGAGTCGATACTCTTCTAGAAATAACTATAGATCTAGAACCAAGGGAGAGGGGAGGAAGCTCACCTCGTTTCCTACATTTCCACAATTTTCAGCCATGGATCTTGTCATCCTTCTTGGCGACATCTTCTTCTCTTTGGTCGGTGTTAGTTCTTCACCGGAAAGATCGGCTCCAGCACCTTCTTCCTCAACAGTAGTTTTCTACAGCAATGGATTAGAAGGAAGAGTATAAACGGCTTGGGTTTTTTCTCCCCTTTTTATGTGGAAGTGGGTAACTGTATAGCCATGTGTCGACCTCTTATTGGACCGCCAATCAGTTAGTAAATGAGTTCCTTCAAAACGATGCAGCCAGAAACTTCTTCAAAACACGAAATTGAACTACACGGGTAGGGACACACCCGTGTCACTACCCTTGTCCTGCTAAGGGAGGAACGTGGTCGATGATTCGTCGAGCTCCGCTCAACGAACATCGAACAACTGCTTGGATGCACACGAGTAGGGACACGCCCATATCACTACCCGTGTCCTACGCAGGAGGAACACGGTCGTCGATTCATCGAGCTCCGCTCGAAGAATACGCACACACGCACACGAGTCGGGACACACCCGTGTCACTACCCGTGTCCTGCTCGGGAAATACGGTCGACATTTTTAGTCGATCTCTGCTCGATGAACACACACACACGGGTAGGGACACGCCCGTGTCTCTACCCGTGTCCTGCTTGGGAAACACAACAAGGAATCCACATTGTTGTCAGAGAGCCACATAGGTATAGAAACGCCCGTGTCAAACACACACGGGTAGGGACATGCCCGTGTCACTACCCATGTCACCACCCTTGTCCTTCTCTGGAAATTTCACAAATTAGACGCAAAGACACCAAAGTAACATATGGGTATGGACACGCCTGTATCACCACCCGTGTCCTACTCTGGACCAATTTCTCCTCCCTTACACAAGTGTAAGCCCAGCAAACAGCACTCCTTGGGCCCAAGTCAGCTCTCCTGACTAAAAAATGTGCACGAGGGGCCTAGCGCAAATTGGGACATTACAAATCCTATAAACAAAATAAAAGATTTTGTCCCCGAAATCAGGCTAAGGTTGTGGGGAGAGAAAAGCATGAAATAAAATAAAATATGCTTTCAAAATTACCTTGAGGAAACAACTCCGGGTAGCGCTTTTGCATTAAGTCCATCGGCTCCCATGTATACTCCTTCCCATTGTTAGACCACAACACCTTTACCAAAGGAACACTTTTACGGTGCAAAATCCTTGTCTCATTGTCTACTATCCGCACAGGCTCTAGTTGTACGGATCTTTCGGTTGTTATCGCTCCATCAATGGTGGGAATATGTTGATCGGGGCGCAACAGCGCCTTCCGGAGAGACGATACATGGAATACGTCATGAAGATTCTCTAGCTCTGGTGGTAACTCAGACCGGTAGGCCAAAGGGCCAATCATTTCCAATATGGTGTACGGTCCAACGTATCTTGGGCAGAGCTTCTTCATGCCACGTACCCGTGACACTCCATGCATCGGCCAGATTTTCAAGAACGCTTTGTCACCCACTTGAAACTCTACCACCCGATGCTTTGCATTATAATATTTAGCCTGCCGACTTTAAATCTCAAGCATGCGGTCCCGTATTAGTCTAACAACCGCATCAGTATCATCAATGTACTCATTTCCTAAAACCTTCGGGTCTTCATCTTGTACCCATGATAAGGGGGTTCTACACCTTCTTCCATAAAGGGTGAAAGATTATATGGCAATACCCCCTGAGGGGTTAAATCAGCTTAGCTCTAGAGGGGGGGGGGGGTGAATAGAGATTTTAAAACCTTTTTACAGAATTAAATTTGCGGAATTAAGATAGTGATATTACTATATGTAAAAGGTGATGTGCAGAAAAGAAAACTACAGCTCACAACACACAACACAATAAGTAAAAGCTAGCATCACAGACAACACAAGAAATTTATAGTGGTTCCCCTAAACATGGGTACATCCACTCTTCTACCCCCTGGTAGGAATCCACTCAGGTTTTTGATCAGGTGCCCTTCCACCAATCAAGTTTTTGCTCAGGTGACTTATCACCACAAGATCTATTTTAAGGGAGATATCACAACACTTTAGGCTTTTGATCAGGTGCCAAAACCCAAATCCAGTCTTTTGATCAGAAGAATTGCAACCAAGGTGAATAACTTTTGAAGGGAGTTAAGAAACCCTTTATACAATGGGTGAGAATAAAACAAAAACAATATGGAGTTCTTCTCTTTCTCAAACAACTAAGAAGACTAGTGTATTTTCTTGATGATGTCAAAGCTCCCCATGAGATAGAAATTTGAGTAGAAAGATGGAAGCTTTTCAGGGTATGTAGGTCTTCTTGAGAATGATTTCCAGAAAGCTTTAGACTAATGATGATGGTTGTCTCTTAAAACCCTTTGGATATGAAAACTGATGATGACTAAATGTTTTCTTTCTCTTGTGTATTCTCAATACTATCACTGCTTTTACTTCTACACCTTTCAAAGCTTTTGAAAACATGCTTTATATTTACTATATTTTCCTGCAGACCCTTTTGAAATTCCTTCCTTAATTGACTGCTGATTTCTTGGAACTCTGACAAACGGTTAGAAGGCCAATAAAATAATTGTAACCCCCCCGATTTTTCTGCGATTATTTTAAACCTCGTTTGGCGTTACGTCGATGCCTTTTCTTGGCTTGTGCCATCTGTGGAGTGTGGTCTTAAGTCCTTAGAACTGGGTGCCCTATTTTGTAGCCTGTTGGAAAGACCTCCCTAGCAAGCCGAGTCGTTTTGGGTGACCCGGTGTGGCCTCTTGGGGGATGCTTGTGTTTTGGCTTCGGAAGAGTATAACTCGAGTTCTGATCGTCAAAAGTTAATTTTGGCTTTGCCGTTGTGTTTGTAGCGTGGATATTTAGCTACGGTGCGAATTTCGTCGAATTCCGAGTTAGTTCGGTTTTCGTGTCGTTGTGGTTGTGTCATTAGTTAAATCTAATTAGAAACCCTTTTAAATTAAGTGAACCGGTGGCTTGGGAGGCAGTTAGGCTGAACCATCATGGCTAAGCTTATATAAAAGCCTTAATTAGAATCAGCGGCCCATTCTTCTTCTTCCCGAAACCACTGTTCTTGTTTCGCGGAAAGCAGAGGCGGAAGCGACGGTTAGCCCTTGCCTTTGGGCGGCGATTCCGGGAGTCTTCGTGGACGGATTTCGATTCCGAAAGCGGCGTTGTCTTGCTCTCGCTCAGTTCTACGTTTTGACGGTAAGATGTTTGATTTTCGTGGAGTTTTAGGAGACTTGGATATTTGGTTTCTTGTGCTTTTCCGCCATTAAAGTGTGGGTTTGCTTATTAGGTGCTGCTCCTTCTAGTGCAGAATGAAGAGGAGGGAAGGCCGACCAAGCTTCGCCGGAAATCGAGGCAAGTGGTATTATTTCCCTTGCCATTGTTGTTCTTTTGATATTCTAGAATGTTTCCCGGTTAGCCCTAAGGTAGAAACCAAGCATATTCTCTTTTACCTTGCTAAATTTAGGGCTTAGATTTGCCTATGAGCCCCCTCCTTGTGCTGTTTTGCTCAACCCGACGGTTGTTTTAACCATTTAGACTCCAGATTTGTAGTTCTAGTTGGGTGCTTTTGCGGGTGGAGCCGAGAGAGAGAGTGAGGGAGGTTGTTGTGGTAGGGATCTGGTTAGAACCAGTCTTGGTAGACTCTCGGGTTTTGGTGTCGAGTGTGGTGCACACACTCAAAGCCAAAAGCCGCCCGAACTTGGCGTTGGGTGTGGTTATAACATCCCATTTCCGGCTAGACCCCTAGGAGTCGGTTGGTCGTGACAGAACCCTAGGAAGCCCAAAAATTGAAATAAATCGATCGAGATTTCGGGTCACGGGTTGGTCACGCCCGTGACCGACCCGTCACGCCCGTGACCTAGGGCGTGACTACTTCGATGATCGTCGATCTCCGTGAGACGATCGTCGAACTTGCAGCCCGGGCATGTCACGCCCGTGACCAAGGTGTCACGCCCTTGACCTAGGGCGTGACTCCTTCGACGATCGTCGATCTCCGTAAGGAGATCGTCAAAATTAAAACTCGGGCCTGTCACGCCCGTGACCTAGGTATCACGCCCGTGACCTAGGGTGTGACCACCCTTCGACGATCGTCGATCTCAGTTCGATGATCGTCGACCTCAGAATTGCCGTTCGGGCCTGTCACGCCCGTGACCTAGGTGTCACGCCCGTGACCTAGGGCGTGACCACCCTTCGACGACCGTCGATCTCAGTTCGACGATCGTCGACCTCAGAATTATCACCAGGGCCTGTCACGCCCGTGACCTATGTGTCACGCCCGTGACATTGGCCGAAACGACGGTTCAGGCCCGAAATTTTTCTAACACGCGTGGTAATAAATGCTGGTGTGGGAAGTTACACCAGGAGTAATTACGGGCTGTTTTTCCTTCTGTAATTATATAATAAAGGAGGAAATGTTGGTCCAACAGGAATCGACCTGGCAAACACCTGTTCATCTTCCATCGTTTCCTATCCCTTCATTGTAACCGAAAGATTATTAAGGGGAGCCTTCATGACCATTAAGGCTTTACCCTTTCACCTCCCCACTTGCTGACTTATAAAAGCCCACTTGGAGCAAGAGGAGAAGTTTACACGCTCAATTAAATGGATCAGATCTTTGTTCTTGCTGTAGGAGAAGTTAGGCTACGCCACCACTGCGCCATGGCACCCCGTCGTTCATCTCGCCTCCAAACCGCGAACAATGTCCTCCTCTACTTCTTCTTTCATGGGTAAATCTTAGGATTCTTAGAAAGGAAGTTCGTGCTCAACGGAGCCGGACCTAACTCTCGTTTTCATGGAAAACTATGAAAAATGTATTTTTGAGTTCGCCGGAAACCGCCACCTCCGGCGGCCAAACCACCGCCGACCGCTAGCCATCGCCTCGACGGAGGTGGTGGTGGAGGTGGCTGGCCAGGGAAGTGACCGGACGGCCGGCGACAGATCACGGAAATGTTACAGGAAAAATGGTTTTCTGAGTTCTGTTTTCGGTTTCATGTAGAAGATGAAGAGTAAAATCAATTTTATAATATATAGATTATTATATAATACATAATGGAAAGATATATTATCTGAGTATATTTTGAGGCTGCAAAATGAGGCACTTAGAGGCCGTTTTAGGAGAAATGACCAGTCACGAAAATTGTAGCCCTTCGAGTCTAGATTAATTTAAAATTGATTTCAACTCGTTTGGTTAAGCGGTTCGGCCGCAGCACCCGTTTTAGTGGGGGTTATACCTAGAGTTGGGCAGAAATTAAAATGGATGCCCACTCTTCGTCCCTTGTCCAAATGACCTGAAATTTGGGCAGGGGGTTAACCTTAGAAATACCTAAAGGCAGACCAAAAATGGGAATTTTTGGAGTTAGTTTGCCTAAAGTTTTTGTTTTAATTTAATAAACTTAGAGGAATTTATTTAAGTGGTCAAATGACCTCCAAACCCTCCCAAATTTTGGTGAGTGGTCCCTGGCTATTAAACCCAGATCTGTACAAAATTCCAACTAGTTTAGAGGAGTTTTGGGTAGGAAATCTTCTACCCTTAACTAGGCATTAGCGAGACATCTTTTAGTAAAAAGTGCACTAAGAGTTTGGAAAGGTCAAATCACCTCAAAAGAGGCTGATTTTCTGACCTCTGATTTAGAAGGGTGTTATAACCTGCTTGGAGAAAAATGGTGAAGTTTTGGGTTGATTTACCCTAGTTTCCAAGCTCAAACCCTAAATGAAGGGTTTTGAGGGTTGTGAAGGACATGGGGGCAATTGCTCTTGTATTGACTTGAAACTCTGTAGAATTGACAAAGGCCTGATAAGATTCGTCTGGATGGAATCTTGGAGAATTTAGAGACAAGTAGATACCTTAAAACCCTAACCTTAATTTTAGGGTAAAATGTCAAATAAGTAAAACCAGTCACTAAACCTTACTTAAAAGCTGTGAAATTCGGGTAGAGTGCGTTTTGGATCAGGTAGAACTTATAGCAATTTTTCTGGAATTTTATGTTGATTATTGCTAGCACTTCATTTGTAAAGCTTGCTTTGGCCTTAAATGATGTTTTAATTGTTTAGAAATTTCTGTTCATTGAAATCTCATGAAATCTTCGAGGTAAATGTTTTAGGTCAGAATAGTTTCACCTGAATTTTTGTATGATTTTTAGTTGAGTAATGCTAGTACTTCATTCACAGATGTTAGAAAGGGGTTTTATGGTTTAAAAATTAATTATGGATGATATACTTGTTGGAAAATTATGAAACCTAGCCAATGTTATTTTGAATGTCTTATCTGCTTAGTATAATTAATTTACAATTTTTGGATGGATATTTTCTGTACTTGATTCATAAATAACAAAAGATAGAGATTATTTCTAAAATAGTTTTAGTGCCCTTTTGATGATAGAAAAATTAAGAAACTTTGGATTTAACTTATTGAGATAACCTACTATTTATCATAAATTTGCTGGACATCTTGCATGAGAACTTAGGGTAGTTCGTGTTCAAACCGGTAGCCCTTGGGATTTTCGAGGAAATTAATTAAATGCCAAATAAGTTAGGAAAATTACCATTTTCTGGATTTAGGTCATTTATATCATGATAAGTCTCCAGTAAATAATTTAGGGCGTTTGGATGAGTTTGAGATCGTTGCCTAACCGGTTCGACATATAGTCTAGGTTGGACTGCACATAGCAAATTTGTGAATTGCAATAAGACATGATCCGAGAAAGTCATTGGAGTTAATCATTTTGTCTGGGTGGACAATTGTGAATGATATCACAGTAGGATGATATGAAGAGTGGTGAGAAGTGGTGATAGCTAGAGTTAAGAGGTGCTTGGGTTCGACGAAAGATCGTCTTTCCCGAAGAGTGGAAGGTTTAAAATCACCCTAGGATAGTCTATCGTAATGTGAGAAGGGAATGGGTAAAGGGGATCAACCAATAACAATAAGTGCCTTGCGAAAGGGAACTTCGGGCCGTAATGCCGCCGTCTTGGTTCCTAGTGCCCCTTGAGAGCCCTTCACGGGGAATACCGGGGGCAGTCCTGGGCTAACGTAAACTGTAATAACAAACTGATAAGAGTAACTTAGTAACTAGGGATGCACCCTTCATAAATACTGTTGGCACAGGAAGATAGATGAGAGCTTCGGCTCGGTTGGTTAAGAGACGTACGGGATGGTCCTGGGTGCTTCGGCTCGGTTGGTTTGGAGACGGACGTTTTGGTCCGGGGAGCTTCGGCTCGGCTTTTGTGTGTTTACGATTAAACTTGCATGTGCATAAAAAGGAATGGAAATTAAGGTGGTGGGTCTTCGGTATTGGAGGGTCGATGCACCGACACCAATACGCTGACTCGGCAAGTGTGGTTAGCACTTCGCCAACAGAAGTCCGGTGCGCCAGCCGGCAAGAGTACGCAGGCGTCCGTTTAGTGCACCAAGTGTTGAGGCGTACGATAGGTCAGACCAGTGGTGCTTTTACTGGTTTTGAGGTGGGCGAGGCCCAACCCACCGCTTCCATCCTCCACTACGGAGGTATCCTGGGAGGTAACGGCTCCGAAAGGGGGAACTAAAGGTCTGTGTGCATAGAGTCGGGTGTGTGAGTTGCACTTGCATGTTTCATCATACCCACTTGCATGTCATAGCATAATCGATTCATTTAACCCTGACACCTAAGGTATAAGTGGTATGGGACGCTTATACATTAGGACCTGCAAAACGATCCCTTGGTCTATAAGCTTGTGTGGGCAAGTTTATAAATCAAAGGTTAATTTCAATATATATACATGTTGTTGTTTGATAACCGTCACCCCAACGTATAAGTGGTATGGGACACTCTATACGATGGGAGCCTTGCAGAAGATCCCTTGGCTTATGCGCTTTCGCACATAAGTTAAGGTTACCTTTCTTACTTTCTAATTATGTCATATTATTATAGAATTGCTAGATTAGTTCCGCTGCCATTTGTTTCTTGATTAATCTCCACCTTCATGTCCTTCCCTTTCTTCCTCTCCGCTCGGTATCTAGGAGCCATGGGGGGAGGGGTAGGGGATGATAGGGCTTAGTCTTTATGACTAACGGTTTTCGAACCACATTATTTAGGGGATCGTGGAGCCCAGCATGGAGGAGCAGCCCCAGAGGCTGGTGCGCTTGGAGATGGGGCAGTCTAGCTCCGGAGTTCATACAGCCGGGACCGTGAGTCTCGACCCTGAGTAGTTTCTAGTTTTGCTTCCGCATTGAGTGATATTGTAGTGAGGACATGATGTATCGGGCATAAGCCCGCATTTATAGTACTCTGATTATTGTTATTCTGTGGACACTCCCTTTGTGGAGATTTTATTCTATATATGTGATTTTCTTTCAGTGGACTTACTCTTACTTCAATTACTGTGCTATCTTTCTGTGATCGAATTGGCCGGCAGAATCGACGCCTTGTGGTGATGAACCTTCAGGACGTGAAGGTGTCACCCCAAAGTGGCGATTCTGGGCCTAAGACCCCGGGTTTTAAAAGAAAAAAAAGGGGGTCTAACAAGTGGTATCAGAGCGAAACATCGATCAGATGAAAGTAGCAGTCCACAAACCCTGGGTCACCCCCGCGCGAGTTTAGTTTGGGGACAAACTAAGCAGCGGAAGCTGTGGTGTGCCCAAATGGGGATCACATATAAATTGTCCACTTTTATTTAAGATTGAACGTTTTCTCAGTATGAGTTTTTGTTACGCAGCCTCCAGCACAGCCTACGCCACAAGACGGAGTTCAGCAGGCTCAGGGTGTTGCACCACCTCCACCGGTTCCCACTCCTTTCCTTCAGTCAGACATGGGACAGACTCTGACTGCCATCCTGGAGGCCTTCAGGGCCCAGCAGGTTCCGGCCCCGCAACCAAATCCGGGGGCCAACTGGCTAAGCATCTTCCGAGGATTGTCTCCCCCGTCCTACTTGGGGACAGAATCGGCAGTTCGGATGGAAGAGTGGCTGGATATCATGTACGAGATGCTAACCGAGATACGGTGTCCCTGGGAGGAGAGGGTGGCTCTGGTGGTTTCTTGCCTGGAGTCTCATGCAAAGAGGTGGTGGAAGACGCTGTTGGACACGACATTTGGCGAAAGGGAGGTTGCGGAGGTTACCTGGGAGGAGTTCAGGGCCGCACTGCTGGAGCATTTCGTTCCGCAGTCGGCCAGGGATGATTTGGAGGAGCGATTCTTACAGCTGAAGCAGGGCACCCGGACCGTGGTGGAGTACCATCGAGAGTTCGACCATCTGGCTCGATACGCAGATTCCTACCAGCTGGACGAAGCAGGGTATATCAGGAGGTTCTATAAGGGCCTGCGGGAGGACTTGAGGGAGGCTTTGTTGTTTGTATCCGATGGGCCTATCTCCCGGATTTTGGAGATGGCAAAAAGGATTGAGGCTGACTGGCACACCACCCGGGGCCGGAAGCGGCCAGTAGAGGATCAAGGACGGAGAGGCAGAAATGACCAGCGACGAGGTGCTATACCAGAGGGGAGAAGGACAAAGGACCAGCCTCGTCAGGACGTGAGGCAGGAGCCGAGGGAACAGGTGATATTGGCCCCTCTACCTCTTCGGATGCAGGAGATGCCGAGACCCGGGGGAATGGCGTATCCCCCACCAGAGTGCTTCCTTTGTCATCAGATTGGGCACATTCGGAGGAACTGCCCCATGAGGGGGGCACCTCCTCCAGCACCACAGGGTGGCCCACCAGCTCAGCATTATGGAGGCCGAGGACGCGGCCGCGGTCGTGGATACCAAGAGGGAGACCGTAGACAGGGAAGAGAGCAGGTATATGCTTTGGACCTTGCGCAGCCTTGGAATCCGGAGCAGGTCATAGCAGGTATACTGCAATGCCTCTTTATTTTCATAGAATTTCCCTTTAAGTTGTTAAAACTCAGAACCGTACTAGATAGATTAACAAATAAAGAAAATTCTTTATAGAACCCTAAGATATCTAATCACCCCAGGTATAGTCTTCATCAGCGGCAAGCTTGCCCGCACGCTTTTTGATACTGGAGCTACTCACTCCTTTGTGTCGGAGACGTTCGTAGAAGGACTGAAAGGCGTGGAGCGATTCACGGGCTCGAGGATGAGGGTGCGACTATCGGATGGATCTGAGCTCCTTACTACGGATCACTGTAATACGGAGGCAAAAATTGGTGGAAAAGCGTTCGAGGCTCCAGCGACGATTTTGAAGCTGACGGACTACGACCTGATCCTGGGCATGGTATGGCTACACTGGAACCATGCCCAGATTGACTGCCAGGCGAAGAGGATCACCGTGAGACACGGGGACTCTTTCATTATCATCGAAGGTATAAGACCTGTCTCTCGTATACTCTTATCTTCGGTACAGGCCGTTAAGGCCCATCTGTAGGGAGAGGAGGTCTATTAGATTCTATTTGAGATGGCGGAAGTTAAGGAGTCGGTGACAGACATCTCGGTGGTGCGAGATTTCACTGACATCTTTCCAGAGAAACTGTCGGGACTACCTCCACACCGAGAGCAGGACTTTCAGATACAGCTTGTGCCGGGGGCCAAGCCGGCATCTAGGGCCCCTTATCGAATGGCCCCAAAGGAGTTGGCAGAGTTTCAGACTCAGTTGCAGGAATTGGTTGAGGCAGGATTTGTTAGACCGAGTTCCTCGCCATGGGGAGCACTGGTCCTATTCGTGAAGAAGAAGGATGGGACACTCCGCCTGTGCATCGATTATCGAGCACTAAACAGGCTGACCGTCCGGAATACCTATCCGCTCCCACGGATAGACGAATTGTTCGATCGCAGGACTGTTGCAGCCACTCCCGGTGCTGGAGTGGAAGTTTGAGGATATAGCTATGTATTTTATACATGGTCTTCCCCGGTCTCGGACGGGGAATGACTCGATCTGGGTGATTGTTGATCGGTTGACGAAGGTGGCCCGCTTTATACCGATCAGGAAGGATGACTCGGTGGGAGTGCTTGTGCGGAAGTTCGTGGAGCAGTATATCCGATATCATGGCGTGCCCCGGACGATAGTGTCAGACCGCGATGGACGGCTTACATCCAGGGAGTGGCGGTCAGTGCAGGCATATCTGGGCACCCGATTGACTTTTAGCACGGCCTTCCACCCTCAGACGGACGGGCAGACAGAGCGCACCAACAGGATGCTGGAGGATCTACTACGACTGTGTATACTGGACCGAGGGGAGCCATGGGAGAAGATGTTATCGTTGGTCGAGTTCTCCTATAACAATAGCTACCAGTCCAGCATCAGGATGACGCCTTATGAAGCCTTGTATGGAAGAAAATGTAGGACCCCGCTTTCTTGGGTTCAAGATGAGGACCCGAAGGTGTTGGGATCGGATTTTGTTGAAGACACTGAGGCTCAGGTGAGACTGATCAGAGATAGGATGTTGGAGGCGCAGAGCAGACATGCTAAGTACTATGATGCCCGGCATCGTCAGGTGGAGTTTCAGGTAGGGGATCGAGTGTTCTTGAAGATCCGGCCCATGCACGGAGTCTCACGAGTGCGCGGTCGAAGGAAGAAGCTCAGCCCTAGGTATATGGTCCCTTACCGGATCCTGGAGCGGATCGGGCCCCTAGCCTACAGGCTAGAGTTGCCACCAGAGTTGGCAGCTCTACACGACATCTTCCACATTTCTTCGCTGAGAAGGGCTCTACTACGCCCGGAGCAGCGGATTTTGACCACCGAAGGGATGGTAGCTTCAGACCGATCTGTTCACTTGGAGCCGGTTCTGATCGACGACAAAGGAGTACGGATCTTGCGCCGCAAGAAGATCACCTTAGTCAAGGTTCTGTGGAGAAATCACGGTCAGGAGGAGCACACCTGGGAACCGCAGGACCTGATGAGGCAAAGATACCCGGAGTTGTTCAGTCAGGTATATCTCACCACCTCTTGGTATACTATAGGTTGCCTTCTTATTTTGGACAGTTAAGACTAGATAAGGAAAATTCAGGACCTAGGCATGCGCACTCAATCAGAAAGGTAGGGGCTAATCTTTTGTTTATTGGGGAGATTGTCTTCGTTTATCAAACGAATAGTCGCCTGAACCCAATAGAAAGATCGTATGGGATGTTACAAGTTTAATTTATTCCGATAGAAATACCCGTAGGCTCAACCTCAATTTCGGGGACGAAATTTTTGTTTTGTTTATTGGGATTTGTAACATCCCATTTCCGGCTAGACCCCTAGGAGTCGGTTGGTCGTGACAGAAACCTAGGAAGCCCAAAAATTGAAATAAATCGATCGAGATTTCAGGTCACGGGTTGGTCACGCCCATGACCGACCCGTCACGCCCGTGACCTAGGGCGTGACTACTTCGACGATCGTCGATCTCCATGAGACGATCGTCGAACTTGCAGCCCGGGCATGTCACGCCCGTGACCAAGGTGTCACGCCCGTGACCTAGGGCGTGACTCCTTCAACGATCGTCGATCTCCGTAAGGAGATCGTCGAAATTGAAACTCGGGCCTGTCACGCCCGTGACCTAGGTGTCACGCCCGTGACCTAGGGCGTGACCACCCTTCGACGACCGTCGATCTCAGTTCGACGATCGTCGGCCTCAGAATTGTCGTTCGGGCCTGTCACGCCCGTGACCTAGGTGTCACGCCCGTGACTTAAGGCGTGACCACCCTTCGACGATCGTCGATCTCAGTTTGACGATCGTCGACCTCAGAATTATCACCTAGGCCTGTCACGCCCGTGACCTATGTGTCACGCCCGTGACATTGGCCGAAACAACAGTTCAGGCCCGAAATTATTCTAACACGCGTGGTAATAAATGCTGGTGTGGGAAGTTACACCAGGAGTAATTACGGGCTGTTTTTCCTTCTGTAATTATATAATAAAGGAGGAAATGTAGGTCCAATAGGAATCGATCTGGCAAACACCTGCTCATCTTCCACCGTTTTCTATCCCTTCATTGTAACCGAAAGATTATTAAGGGGAGCCTTCATGACCATTAAGGCTTTACCCTTTCACCTCCCCACTTGCTGACTTATAAAAGCCCACTTGGAGCAAGAGGAGAAGTTTACACGCTCAATCAAACGGATCAGATCTTTGTTCTTGCTGTAGGAGAAGTTCGGCTACGCCACCACTGCGCCATGGCACCCCGTCGTTCATCTCGCCTCCAAACCGCGAACAAGGTCCTCCTCTGCTTCTTCTTTCATGGGTAGATCTTAGGATGCTTAGAAAGGAAGTTCGTGCTCAACGGAGCCGGACCTAACTCTCGTATTCATGGAAAACCATGAAAAATGTATTTTTAAGTTCGCCGGAAACCGCCACCTCTGGCGGCCAAACCACCGCCGACCGCTAGCCATCGCCTCGACGGAGGTGGTGGTGGAGGTGGCTGGCCAGGGAAGTGACCGGACGGCAGGCGACGAATCACGGAAATGTTACAGGAAAAATGGTTTTCTGAGTTCTGTTTTCGATTTCATGTAGAAGATGAACAGTAAAATCAATTTTATAATATATAGATTATTATATAATACATAATGGAAAGATATATTATCTGAGAATATTTTGAGGCTGCAAAATGAGGTACTTAGAGGCCGTTTTAGGAGAAATGACCAGTCACGAAAGTTGTAGCCCTTCGAGTTTAGATTAATTTAAAATTGGTTTCAACTCGTTTGGTTAAGCGGTTCGGCTGCAACACCCGTTTTAGTGGGGGCTATACCTAGAGTTGGGCAGAAATTAAAATGGATGCCCACTCTTCGTCCCTTGTCCAAATGACCTGAAATTTTGGCAGGGGGTTAACCTTAGCAATACCTAAAGGCAGACCAAAAATGGGAATTTTTGGAGATATTTTGCCTAAAGTTTTTATTTTAATTTAATAAACTTAGAGGAATTTATTTAAGTGGTCAAATGACCTCCAAACCCTCCCAAATTTTGGTGAGTGTTCCCTGGCTATTAAACCCAGGTCTGTACAAAATTCCAACTAGTTTGGAGGAGTTTTAGGTAGGAAATCTTCTACCCTTAACTAGGCATTAGCGAGACATCTTTTAGTAAAAAGTGCACTAAGAGTTTGGAAAGGTCAAATCACCTCAAAAGAGGCTGATTTTCTGACCTCTGATTTAGAAGGGTGTTATAACCTGCTTGGAGAAAAATGGTGAAGTTTAGGGTTGATTTACCCTAGTTTCCAAGCTCAAACCCTAAATGAAGGGTTTTGAGGGTTGTGAAGGACATGGGGGCAATTGCTCTTGTATTGACTTGAAACTCTGTAGAATTGACAAAGGCCTGATAAGATTCGTCTGGATGGAATCTTGGAGAATTTAGAGACAAGTAGATACCTTAAAACCCTAACCTTAATTTTAGGGTAAAATGTCAAATAAGTAAAACCAGTCACTAAACCTTACTTAAAAGCTGTGAAATTTGGGTAGAGTGCGTTTTGGATCAGGTAGAACTTATAGCAATTTTTTTGGAATTTTATGTTGATTATTGCTAGCACTTCATTTGTAAAGCTTGCTTTGGCCTTAAATGATGTTTTAATTGTTTAGAAATTTCTGTTCATTGAAATCTCATGAAATCTTCGAGGTAAATGTTTTAGGTCAGAATAGTTTCACCTGAATTTTTGTATGATTTTTAGTTGAGTAATGCTAGTACTTCATTCACAGATGTTAGAAAGGGGTTTTATGGTTTAAAAATTAATTATGGATGATATACTTGTTGGAAAATTATGAAACCTAGCCAATGTTATTTTGAATGTCTTATCTGCTTAGTATAATTAATTTACAATTTTTGGATGGATATTTTCTGTACTTGATTCATAAATAACAAAAGATAGAGATTATTTCTAAAATAGTTTTAGTGCCGTTTTGCTGATAGAAAAACTAAGATACTTTGGATTTAACTTATTGAGATAACCTACTATTTATCATAAATTTGCTGGACATCTTGCATGAGAACTTAGGGTAGTTCGTGTTCAAACCGGTAGCCCTTCGGATTTTCGAGGAAATTAATTAAATGCCAAATAAGTTAGGAAAATTACCATTTTCTGGATTTAGGTCATTTATATCATGATAAGTCTCCAGTAAATAATTTAGAGCGTTTGGATGAGTTTGGGATCGTTGCCTAACCGGTTCGACATATAGTCTAGGTTGGACTGCACATAGCAAATTTGTGAATTGCAATAAGACATGATCCGAGAAAGTCATTGGAGTTAATCATTTTATCTGGGTGGACAATTGTGAATGATATCACAGTAGGATGATATGAAGAGTGGTGAGAAGTGGTGATAGCTAGAGTTAAGAGGTGCTCGGGTTCGACGAAAGATCGTCTTCCCCGAAGAGTGGAAGGTTTAAAATCACCCTAGGATAGTCTATCGTAATGTGAGAAGGGAATGGGTAAAGGGGATCAACCAATAACAATAAGTTCCTTGCGAAAGGGAACTTCGGGCCGTAATGCCGCCGTCTTGGTTCCTAGTGCCCCTTGAGAGCCCTTCACGGGGAATACCGGGGGCAGTCCTGGGCTAACGTAAACTGTAATAACAAACCGACAAGAGTAACTTAGTAACTAGGGCTGCACCCTTCACAAACACTGTTGGCACAGGAAGATAGATGAGAGCTTCGGCTCGGTTGGTTAAGAGACGGACGGGATGGTCCGGGGAGCTTCGGCTCGGTTGGTTTGGAGACGGACGTTTTGGTCCGGGGAGCTTCGGCTCGGCTATTGTGTGTTTACGATTAAACTTGCATGTGCATAAAAAGGAATGGAAATTAAGGTGGTGGGTCTTCGGTATTGGAGGGTCGATGCACCGACGCTAATACGCTGACTCGGCAAGTGTGGTTAGCACTTCGCCAACAGAAGTCCGGTGCGCTAGCCGGCAAGAGTACGCAGGCGTCTGCTTAGTGCACCAAGTGTTGAGGCGTACGATAAGTCAGAACAGTGGTGCTTTTACTAGTTTTGAGGTGGGCGAGGCCCAACCACCGCTTCCGTCCGCCACTACGGAGGTATCCTGGGAGGTAACGGCTCCGAAAGGGGGAACTAAAGGTCTGTGTGCACAGAGTCGGGTGTGTGAGTTGCACTTGCATGTTTCATCATACCCACTTGCATGTCATAGCATAATCGATTCATTTAACCCTGACACCTAAGGTATAAGTGGTATGGGACGCTTATACATTAGAACCTGCAAAACGATCCCTTGGTCTATAACCTTGTGTGGGCAAGTTTATAAATCAAAAGTTAATTTCAATATATATACATGTTGTTGTTTGATAACCGTCACCCCAACGTATAAGTGGTATGGGACACTCTATACGATGGGAGCCTTGCAGAAGATCCCTTGGCTTATGCGCTTTCGCACATAAGTTAAGGTTACCTTTCTTACTTTCTAATTCTGTCATATTATTATAGAATTGCTAGATTAGTTCCGCTGCCATTTGTTTCTTGATTAATCTCCACCTTCATGTCCTTCCCTTTCTTCCTCTCCGCTCGGTACCTAGGAGCCATGGGGGGAGGGGTAGGGGATGATAGGGCTTAGTCTTTATGACTAACGGTTTTCGAACCGCATCATTTAGGGGATCGTGGAGCCCAGCATGGAGGAGCAGCCCCAGAGGCCGGTGCGCTTGGAGATGGGGCAGTCTAGCTCCGGAGTTCATACAGCCGGGACCGTGAGTCTCGACCCTGAGTAGTTTCTAGTTTTGCTTCCGCATTGAGTGATATTGTAGTGAGGACATGATGTATCGGGCATAAGCCCGCATTTATAGTACTCTGATTATTGTTATTCTGTGGACACTCCCTTCGTGGAGATTTTATTCTATATATGTGATTTTCTTTCAGTGGACTTACTCTTACTTCAATTACTGTGCTACCTTTTTGTGATCGAATTGGCCGGCAGAATCGGCGCCTTGTGGTGATGACCCTTCAGGACGTGAAGGTGTCACCGCAAAGTGGCGATTCTGGGCCTAAGACCCCGAGTTTTAAAAGAAAAAAAAGGGGGTCTTACAGTGGCGGACACACTCAAAGCCATAGTTCGGTTTGTTCTTTGCGGCTGAGTGGTGGGGTGATTGAGTGAGAATTTTTGTCTAAGTAAAAAATCAAAGGGAATCACCAAGTGATTCCCGCCGATTTCGACGTGATTCCCACCGACCGGCGAGAATCATCCTTGATTCCCGCTGATCGTCGAGAATCATTCTCGATTCTCGCCGATTCGGCGAGAATCATCCTGCATTCCCGCCGATTCGGCGAGAATCAGTCGACATTCCCGCCGACCTCCTCTTATTGGCATTGGCTTTGGGGTTTCCTGCAGAAATGAACTTTGGCGTAGAGTGAGTTGACCTCACTCAATGCCAAAATTGCTTTGGCGTTGAGGGAGGTAGACTCACTCAACGCCACTGATGGGAATTATGGTTTTGGCTGAAGGCGTTGAGGGAGTGGACCTCACTCAACGCCATAGCTGTTTTGGCGTTGAGTGAGGTTAGCTCACTCAATGCCGCTGCCTCTTTTGCTGAAGGCGTTGAGGGAGTGGACCTCACTCAACGCCATGGCTGTTTTGGCATTGAGTGAGGATAGCTCACTCAACACCAGAGCTGTTCCTGAGGAGGGCGTTGGGTGAGTGATTCTCACTCAATACCATGGCTGTTCTGGCGCTGAGTGAGGCTAACTCACTCAACGCCAAGGTCTGGTTAGGCGCTGAGTGGGTTCCACTCAACGCCAAGCCGTGTTGAGTAACTTCAACACAATTTCTCTTTCCTGGATTTTCGTTCCCGAGTGAATTCCTTGATTTTATTTTGAGATTCCTTGTCGGCCATATTTTTCTTTCCTAATGGCCGAATCGTGGGTCATGGTTAGTAGTGGTGGTTTGAAGCTCTTCATAGGGGAGGTGTTGTGTAATTTAGCCAAGGCCACCCTTATTCTTCTATCTTGCTCCAGGTACGGGCTGAGCAAGGGGTTGGAAGGTCCCTTGTGCTTTCACATGTAGACCCTTGAGCTTGTTGGCTTGGAAATGGTGGTTGGGGGACTGAGTTTGCCTCCAACCCGGATCCATGATATTTGTTGTTGCTACTACCATCTCCCACAGCTTAGGGTGTTAGAAGTTTCTTCCTTGGTAGATTGCAGCACTTTGGGCTCTTAGTAGCCTTGTAGACCCTACGAGATGTAGTTTCTGGGCAGGGTTGGTGCTTTTTCCTCGCACGTAGTGCATTCCTTGTTGTCTTGTCTTGGGCAGTTGTGACTTTTCTGCTGTGTGTTTTCCTCTTTTATTTATTCCCTGGTTGACACTTCCATGCAATTTTTCCTTGTTTTGCTTGCTGAGGTATTCTTTCTTCTTTTTAATGCCTCAGGTTCTGAGCAGTAGCCAGTTTGGTGGATAGGTTGCGGTGGTGTTGCTGGTGGTCTCTTGGACTTTGGAGATCCTGTTGCTTTATTAGTGCGGTAGTTTTTCAGTACTTTTCCTACAGACAAACATATTTGCCCGTGGGTTCGTGTCAGGTTGTTGGCGCCCACTAGTAGTTTTTACCTTTGTACTAGATATATTACTTTTGCTGCTACCATTTTCTGGAGATAGTCTACTTGCTCTGGGGAGGATTTATGCTAGGTTGCTAGTTATTTTAAAACTACAATTACTATAAGTACATCGCATGATCAGCATGTTTTATAAAAGTAAATCACTATTTTCCAGACAACGTATAAAGATCGCTTCCTTATATATAATATAAATTAAATGTGGAGTCTTGCATGGCATAAGTGGTCCTCTTAGGGCTCTTATGCGCTCCTTAGGAAGTCAAACCTGAATAAAGTATTTTTCCGCAACGCATAAGTATAGTTTTTAACTGTGGACTAGGTGATCCACCGAGCCGAGGGATACGGCCTCTAAAGTATAACTGATTTTCTAATCATTAAACTTATAAATTTCTTTCATAAAGTGTAGTAGTTGGTTTTGCCTGAGCGTCAGCAGTTATCCCCTGCTTGACGTGGCATCATGACACGCGTTTTCTCATACTCTGATAAATCTTTAATTCGGAGAAAATGCGGATTGTGACAATAATTCCTTAACTATCCCAAGGAATTAGCTGTATATTAACTCTATAAAATCCAGTAATTAATGCTGCCATTTGAACGGCTATATTCAGAGAATATAAGCATTAATTACTCAGAGTAAAATAAGCCAAAATATAAGCCTTAGTCAATCTGAAATAACTGCAGAGAAATGGAAAATGAACTGATATTTATCGTCGATCTGAGATCCAAGATTGTCAAACTCAAACCTATCATTCGTCGAGCTGAGCCTTGAGAACTCTTAACTGAATTGTTACTTTCCATTCTGGGCTCCAAGTTCATCGAACTAAGATAGAAGAACGTCGAACTCAATCTTGATAGAAGATCAGAGTTTGTCGAGCTCAGTTCATCTTTCGTCAATCTCAGTTCAGAGAAAAGTCTCTTAGATCGTCGAACTGCGAACGAAGATCGTCGATCTCACTTCAAAGTTCGTCGAACACCTTCTTCAATAGAGAAAATTCTGCCTTGTTCTTGTTTCTTCAGTCTTCTAAGTCTTTTGAGGGATTGGTCTGATCAATATGACTTGTTGATCTATCCTATAATCAAATGAAGACCTATGACCCTAGACTATACAATGTGGGTCAATCAATGCAACCCTAATAGTGAACCTTAGCCCAAATCCCTAAAACAGGTGGGGTTCCAACAATCTCCTCCTATTTGGGTGAGGTCACTATGTACAATGCATAAAACAAAGAAAATACAAACAAAAAACACAATAACAGATATCTGATATAATTAACAGAAAATTCAGCAGATATAACTGTATATATACAAAGAATGAAAATTGTTCTAAGAACTATCAGAAGGAGGAGCAGAAGAAGATTTAGTAAACACAATTTTACTGAAAGGATTTTCTGCTTCATGTTTGGACATTTTCAAGTCTTGAGCTCCAAGAAGTGTTACAATTAAGGCCATTGGAACAACAGCTTCTGGATGTACCTGTATGTAAGCATTAAGATCATAAAGTTGTTTATCTACCTCAAATTTTTCAAGCTCCTTTTGTCTATATGTGGACATGGTAGTAAACTGAGAGGGATCATCTCCTTCGTTCCTTGCTTTATTCATTTGTGATAAGCCTATAATCTCATGGAGTCTTTCCATTCTGAAGTTAGAATCTAACTCAGGTTCATATTCTAGAGATGGAGGTCTCCCTAGGTAAGCTTTTGAAACATCATGAGGAGATCTTTGAGCTTTCTTGCACATTATAGACTGTTGCTGAAAGTTTGTAAAAGGATAATTCTTTGTAGATTTTCCAGTAAAATAAGAGCTTGGTGGTCTACATTCATTATACTTTTTTGCATATCTGCCATGGTGTTGTCTTCCTCTCCTACTACAGTAGCCACCTCTGGAATAAGATTTAGAGGATCTTCCTTGACTGTGAGGGGCATAGGACTTTGATTGCTGGGAGGAGGTTGACCTAGGTGCACTATTTCCTGAGGCACCTGTAGGAGGAGGAGGAGGAGGAGGAGGTGAGTCCTTCCTGAACTTATTAGTAGGAGCTCCACCAAACTTCTTCCTATCCTTCAGCTTTTTATGCTGGTTCTTAGATAGCCTCATCCAGTATGGAGTGGTTGGAGTCAAAGGAATATTATATAAAATATAATAAAGAATATCCTTCTTAAAATTGTCAGAAGGAGCTGCTGCACCCTTAGATACTTCTTTCTTCTTCTTTAATTTCCTTTTCCTGGTTTTAGTATTCTCCGAATCATCAAGATCCTCTGATTCATCTTCATTGGAATCACTAGGAGGCATATTGTATAAATCATCAATCTGCCTTAATTTCTCTGCTGAAAGAGACACTCCTTGAGCTGGAGCTAGAATTTCTGAACTTTCCTCTACAATTTGTTTTTCCTCAACAATCTTCTTATCTTCAACCATGTCTTCATCTTAAAATTCATCCATGTAAGGGATTGGAGAGGTGGAGAAGACAAAAGTTGGATGGGAAAAATCCCTGGGCTCAGAGAGTTCAGTTTGAAGGACTGGAGCTATCTCAATCTCAATCTCTAGAAGCTCTTGAACTGCAAAACTATCCTGAATGGCCTGTAAAATTTCTGTGTTCACTAGAGCTATATAGTAGACAATGTCTGTGCAATACTAAGTGGAAACAAATGAGAGAATGTTTATATACAATAGGTCAAAAGAATCTAGAACTGAATTTGGTCAACTGCTGGAGAGATGGAACAGTCTCCAAAAAGAGTGACCAAAGAATTATCTATCTCTATAGAATCTGCATCCAAGAAATCTATAAGCTCTGCATCTGGTATTTCAGTATCAACAGTCTCTATTGCTTCTATTGCTGTTGTTGCTACTGGAACTGCTGGAGGAGAGACTTCTTCATTGAACATCTCCCCCTGCCTGGCATCAGGAATGTCTGATGCCAGACCCCTAGATGAAGAAGGGCCAGAAATTGAAGCAAGCTGATTAAAGGGAGACGTGATGGAGAGAATTAGAGGTGCAATGGTAGCCTCTATGAGAGATTTGATGGTTGGGGTGAGGTGAGAGATGATGGTAGATGGATCAGATGAGGTTGATGGAAGAGAAGAGTTGGTGATGCCACATGAAGTACAAATATTTAGTGAAGTGGATGGAGGTGGAGGTAGAATTAGAGTGGTGATGACTTGAGGGATGTCAAGTGGGATATCCATAAGGATGTCATCAACAAATGGAGAGGTTGGAGGAGTTTGTATTGGTGATGGGGATGGTGTTGGTGTTGGTGTTATAATGAGATTGAAGGTGGGTGACATCTGTGTAGATACAGAGATGGTGGATGGAATTCCCTCTAGGTAGTGAGGTAGAGGAGATTGAGGAGGTGGAGATGGAGAGGTTGTAGAGATGACTATGGGGACATCAGGGATGGAGGGTTGTTGAGGAGGTGGTGAAGGTGGTAGTCCAGGAGAAGATGGAGGAAGAGGAATTCCTGGTGTTTCTTAATCTACAGGTGGGGGATTGACGCTAGGAGTCCTTGTGTCCACAGAAAGTTTAGAGGAAGAGGAGGCCCTGGAAGGCTTGTTGATGGTCCTCTCCCACTTCACAAAAAGGGCTGAGGTCAGCCTCTTGGATGCATTTATGAAAACTGTTGGGGAAACCAATAGTTGGGGACATTTTTCCTGGAGGAAGATGCCCAATATCCTCCCAAAACAAACTTCTCTTTTGTTATTTTTCTTCTTTATCAAATCAAACAATATAATGTTCCAATTTACTGATTTCTTATTCACCAGCGCACCCATCAGCAAGAACTGGTTCCTGGTTATGTAGTCATGAGCGATGTGCTTCCCGAGCACCACCTTGCCGACCACATCAACGAGAAACTTGTACTCCACCGATAAGTTCTTTTTCAGAAGCTTACTAGGGTTTCCCTCGGAGTGACCCATCCTTGTAAGCATCTCAGAAAACTCTGTCGAGTCCATTTCAAAATCATCATCACCATTTACAAGACAGAAAACTTCAAATAAAATATCAGGAGTTAGAATAACCTCCTGTCTAGATATGGTGCCGACTAGGGTTTGAGCGTCTGGGGATGATGATGTAAAAACCCATTCCTTTATTTCTTCAACTGGCAGCTTCATCCTTATAGTCATAAATTTTTGAAGGTACGGCTCATCGAACAACATCAGTATGTCCTGGAAGATTTGATCGGTGTGTGGTGGATTGAACCGACTATCAACCCGAAAACGCAAGTGTACCTATCGAATTATAGTACCAAGGTCGTATTTAAGACTCGGGGCAGTCAAGTACTATTTCTCACGCTTCAACTATTATCTTACCGTACGATTGATTGTGGGGGTTTTGAAAAATTAAAATTAAACTGAACGAAATTAAAATGAAACTATGGATTAAAGGATAGCATTTGATCTATGATTCACCATGAAAAGAGATAAGAGAAATAAAAATATAATTTTATAATTGCGAATTAAACTCGACCGTGACGGATCCGAAAATAAGACAAAATCTCGCTAGTGCATTAAGTCTCCTAACTTATAGACGCTTTGATCGAAATCTCTTTACAAATCAAAGAGGCCTAAAGTTGCATTATCGAGGTGATCCGCACTATTGGATTTGACTCCAATCTGGAGGATTTACGTCATCCTATCTCTAGGATTGCATGCAACTTCTTCCTTCTTTGAGTTATCTTTCAAATCAACGAGTCTCTCGACTACTATGAAATGAGATCAAAGGCCTTCTACCGTATGCCGGAAATACGGATTCGACACAAAATAAATCAAAAAAGGATCGAGCAAAATTTAATAAAATTAAAATTACAAAATAAGGAAAATTCTCATCTCAATTCATGGATCCTCATGATCAAATGCTAAAAGAAAATTAGCTACGCTTATTGGAAAAAGGAATGACAATAATAAGAGAAGAAAAATTCATTTTTATTGATACTAAAAGAAAAAAGTACACAATGCTTAAAACAAAACAATATTATATCACTTAAACAAAATGAGATTGCAACAATGCAAAATAAGAAGTAAAATTACAATGAAACAAAAGCCCTCTTGACTTGTACTCTCCACTTGCTCTCTCTCCAAAATCTTGATGCGTGAAAATCATCAAAAACTTGATGCGTGAAAATTGTCCCACGGACTACAATCCGAATAGGCAAGTATACCTATCATTTTATAGTATAGTTATATAAATAAGTCAAGGTCGTATAAAAACTCGGGGTTGGCAAGTACTATTACTCACAACAACTCTATTATCCTACAGAACGATTGATGGGTTTTGAATATAAAATAAACTAAACTTAATTAAAAGAGAAATAAACTATTGCCAAAGAGTGCTCGATCGACGATTCACTTTGAAATAAAATAACGAAATAAATTATTTTACCATTTGCAATTCTATTAAGACCGTGATGTATCTGATATTAGGAAGTAATCTCGCTAGAGCATTAAATCCCCTAACTTATAGACGTTTTGACCGAAATCTCTTTACAAGTCAAAATGGCCTAAAGTCGCATTATCGAAGTGACCCGCACTATTGGATTTTACTCCAATCCGGAGGATTTACGTCATCCTTTCTCTAGGGTTGCGTGCAACTCCTTCCTTCCTTGAGTGATCTTTAACATTCACGAGCCTCTCGGCTAACTCGAATATGATATCGGAATCTACTATCGTATACTAGAAATACGGAGTCGATAAGAAATAAATCAAGGTTGGATCGAAAATAAAAATACGAATGTAAACCATAAAATAAAAGATATGTTATCTCATCGCAAAGATTATCGCGAGTGGGCACAAAACAAACTAGCTAAGCATGATTGAGAAGGAAATAACAATAATAAGAAAAAGCAAATTCATTTTTATTGATGATAAAAGAAGGGGTACACAATAATAGTAGAAGAGAGAATACTGTACTATCAAAACAAAAAGAGATTACAATAAAAACTTAACATGAAAATAAGAAAAGAACTCTCACTTGCTCTCTACAAAATCTCACCTCCAAATGCATGAGGTCAAGCTCCTTTTATAGAGGAGGGGGAAGGTTCTAGATTGAGATGGAGATGAAGGGACACAAGGGGGTGGCTATCCATACATGATTGAAGATATGCATGAATGCCATAAATGAGGGGGAGAGAGAAGGCTAGATTCATGCATTTTATTTTAGGAAAATGAAAAGAAAATTAAACATAAGAGAGGGAGGATGGATGAGTCTTAAATGAGCATAAGAGAGAGGGAAAGAAGGGGTGAATTGTAAATAGAAAGGGAAAAATAATAAAGGAGGAGAGAGAGAGAGCGGGGGCCGACCAACATGCATGATGAATTGCATGCATGTGGTCGGGTTTGACATGAGGGGGGCTTCTTGGGCTTCAATATGATGCTATATGGAGTGGGATTTGATGTTGTGGGCTGCATGGGGTCAGATTTGATGTTTGGGGACTGCATGGGCTGTATCAAATGCAAGTGGGCTGGTTGGTTTTGGTGTTGAGGGCTGCTTTCTTCAAGTGGGCAGCTACATGGAGTGGGATTTAATGTTGTGGGCTGCATGGGGTCGGATTTTATGTTTGGGGGCTGCATGGGCTGCATCAAATGCAAGTGGGCTGCTTGGTTTTGGTGTTGAGGGCTGCTTTCTTCAAGTGGGCTGCACAATGGCTTCATCAAAGATGAATTGGGCTGCACCAAAGGGAGGGGCCGGCCATCATGTACCTACAAAATAAATAAATAAAAACATGGATTAGTTATGTTATAAATCAACATAGAATTACAAAGTTAAAACAAGATTTTAAAACACAATATCAAAAACATTAAAGCATTAAAATTAAAACATTAAGATATAACATACCATCATAACAGCATAAAATTCCTAAAAAACAAAACTAAACCTAGGGAATTTATGCTAAAATAACCTAAATATTATGACTAAAAACTACTTATAAAACTCCCCTATGCTTAAGTTTTTGTTATTCTAGAGCAAAAGTATGAGAAATATTTATGAGACAATTATAAAATTTTCAATTAAACTAAAAATTTATTTACACCAAAATAAAGCCAAAAAATAAAATTTAGGGATTTATGAATTGAGTCCGAAATTATGGAATTAAAGTGAAAAGAGAGAAATATTTAGCCAAAAATATTTTTAATAAATTAACTAGCACTAAAAATTGAGTAAATTGCAAACAAGGTTAGATTGAAATTATAAAAACCATAACTTAAAAGAAATCTAAGAAAAAATTGCAACCTACTACTTATGCTCTCCCAATATTTTAATTTAAAAACTAAGACAATAATATTGGCTAAGGGGTTTAGGGAGGAAATCATCATGAAGAGGTCTTTGATTGGAGGTGATCATCATTATTTTTTTCTTCACACCCCACACAATTTTTTTAAAAATAAAATATACATGTAATACCAGAAAATGATAGACTAACATCATATCACTTCCCACGACATATATGAACTTATAATTACTCTCTTCATTCGGGTTGCATATGTGTACCAGAGAATAAGGAAGTAACATCTCCTTATTCCCATGATATATGATCTAACAATAAAAAGAAAAAGGAAGGGGTTTAAACAAAATTTTAGAAAATAAACTAAAACACTAGAGAGCAACTACTAGTTGATTGAGATTTCCTAAAAATCTAAAAGCATGAGGTAATAATCATTAGAATCCAAAATTATTTAGCAAAATTACTGCAAAATTGAAACTATTTAAAATAAAAGAGAAAAGTGCTAAATAAATTACTCTATGCAAATTAAAATCATAAGATTATCCTCAAAACTAAATCACTAAATATTAGATTTAACTAAATATGATGAAATAAAAGATTAGCAAATAAAAAATAGTAGAAATGCTTATAAACAAACTCAAACGAAATTTCTGAAAATAAAAAAAAGACTAGGCAAGGTGTTTATTTTATTTTTGGATTTTTTTAAAGATATTTCATTTTTTTGAATTTTTAAATATGATTTTTTTTTTTGGAATTTTTGATTTTTCTAATTTTTTTGGGTTTTGCATTTTCTAGTTTTTTTATTTTTGATAAAGCTAAAGAAAAAGATAGTACTATACTAATTTTTTTTTGTTTTTGGTTTTTTCAATTTTTGTATATTTTTTTTTGAAAGACTTAAAAAGAAAGGGAAAACACTCCCCCATGCTTAAAGTTCAACATTGACCCCAATGTTGAATAGTAAGTACGATGAAAGAAAAAGAAAAGAAGAAAAGAAGGGGGGGGTGCAATAAAGTAATTACTTAAAAAAAACATGACTTCCCCGGAGTCGTGAGGCCGAAAGCTGATTTCGCTCCCCAAGGCTTAAGCTAGAAACCAGCTTAGGCCTAAGGAAGAGAAGAAATGATGGATCCAAAATGAACCGCCGGAGGTTTTATTCCTGTAAAACAAAATAAGCAAACAAAAAGAAAAAACAAAAAAGTGATAAGCAAGGGGTGCCTCCCAAGAGCGCTCTTTGTTTAACATCGTCTGAGCCCGACGTTATTGGTTAGCTAAATTGAAAATAAAAACTAAAGTGAATAGGTAACTCCCTAAGTATGCGCTTAGGAGAGTAAATCAAAAAAGAGAAAAATTGAAGAATCACACCGACATGCGGTGTAATCTTCAAGGGAATGATGCCCGAAAATGAATGGACGGAGCTATATAAGAACTCCGCCGTATGTAAAATGGGAAAGAAAGGGTTGTCAAAAGAAAAGGAAGAAGAAGAAATAGAAAGAGGAATAAAAGAAGTAGAAAAAGAAATTTCATCAACGGAAATTTCACAAGGAGAAGGAGAGACTTGTGAAATTTCGGGAGAAGAAGGGGTCGAGAGGACTAAAGTAGAATTAACTAAAATAAAAGAAGAAGAAGAAAAAGACTTGCTAAAACTAGAAAAAGTTGGAACAATTAAAGTTGAAAGCGAAATGGATTCACAAACGTCTTCAAAAAAAGAAAGAGAGTGATGAGACGTCTCGTCATCCTCAAAGGGTAAGAAGCACGTCGAAATATCCATAGGGGTGTCATTCCAAAGGAGGAAGGAAACAATCCGGAATATCCGAATAATTATCCTCCTCGAGAGGAAAAAGACAAGATGGGATATCCGGTGACTCATTAAAGGATGAAATTGGAGGAGACAGAGAATAAGAAGAAGAAAACGATGCGGCCTCACGAGAAAAATAATCGATAATAATTTTGAAATGCGAATTAATATTATCAAGAGAAGTTTGCAATTCAAAATACCCATTATCGATTGAATTAAAATTTAGAGGCGCGACCCATTGCGGGGAAAAATCATAAGAAAAATAAGACGGGTTCCCCATCTCCCATATAGGATAAAAATTGGAGAAAGAGTCAAATTGACCACTTTGACCTGCTCCAGAAAAATTGAAATCAAAAGAGGGAGGGGTTCCCGAAAGACATGCAAAATTAAAATGGTCGAGCGATCCGTAAAAAGCACAAAAAGATGATGATTTCATAAAAAAAAGACAGTTACCAAAATGAAAGAAAATTTAATTTTTTTGATTGTTTTTTTTGTTTTTTTTTCGTGAATTTTAATAGAAATAATAAACTCGGTGCTTTCGTAATATTGCCAAAAATATTCCCCGGCAACGACGACAAAAACTTGATGCGTGAAAATCATCTCACGGACTACAATCCGAATAGGCAAGTGTACCTATCATTTTATAGTATAGTGATATAAATAAATCAAGGTCTTATAAAAACTCGGGGCTGACAAGTACTATTACTCACAACGACTTTATTATCCTACCGAACGATTGATGGGTTTTGAAAATAAAATAAACTAAACTTAGTTAAAAGAGAAATAAACTATTGCCAAAGAGTGCTCGATCGACGATTCACTTTGAAATAAAATAACGAAATAAATTAGTTTAGCATTTGCAATTCAATTAAGACCGTGACGGATCCGATATTAGGAAGTAATTTCGCTAGAGCATTAAATCCCCTAACTTATAGATGTTTTGAACGAAATCTCTTTACAAGTCAAAATGGCCTAAAGTCGCATTACCGAAGTGACCAACAATATTGGATTTGACTCCAATCCGGAGGATTTACGTCATCCTATCTCTAGGGTTGCGTGCAACTCCTTCCTTCCTTGATTGATCTTTCACATTCACGAGCCTCTCGGCTAACTCAAATATTAGATCGGAATCTACTATCGTATATTAGAAATACGGAGTCGATAAGAAATAAATCAAGGTTGGATCGAAAATAAAAATACGAATGTAAACCATAAAATAAAAGGTATGTTATCTCATCGCAAAGATTATCACGAGCGAGCACAAAACGAACTAGCTAAGCATGATTGAGAAGGAAATAATAACAATAAGAAAAAGCAAATTCATTTTTATTGATGATAAAAGAAGGGGTACCCAAAAATAGTAGAAGAGAGAATACTATACTATCAAAACCAAAAGAGATTACAATAAAAACTTAACAAGAAAAAAAGAAAAGAACTCTCACTTGCTCTCTACAAAATCTCACCTCCAAATGCATGACGTCAAGGCTCCTTTTATAGAGGAGGGGGAAGGTTCTAGATGGGGATGGAGATGAAGGGACACAAGGGGGTGGCTATCCATACATGAATGAAGAGATGCATGAATGACATAAATGAGGTGGAGAGAGAAGGCTAGATTCATGCATTTTATTTTAGGAAAATGAAAAGAAAATTAAACATAAGAGAGGGAGGATGGATGAGTCTTAAATGAGCAAAAGAGAGAGGGAAAGAAGTGGTGAATGTTAAATAAAAAGGGAAAAATAATAAAGGAGGAGAGAGAGAGAGGGGCCGGCCACATGCATGAAGAATTGCATTCATGTGGTCGAGTTTGACATGAGGGGGGCTTCTTGGGCTTCAATGGGCTGCTACATGGAGTGGGATTTGATGTTGTGGGCTGCAAGGGGTCGGATTTGATGTTTGGGGGCTGCATGGGCTGCATCAAATGCAAGTGGGCTGCTTGGTTTTGGTGTTGAGGGCTGCTTTCTTCAAGTGGGCTACACTATGGCTTCATCAAAGAGGAAGTGGGATGCACTAAAGGGAGGGGCCGACCATCATGTACCAACAAAATAAATAAATAAAAACATGGATTAGTTATGTTATAAATCAACATAAAATAACAAAGTTAAAACAAGATTTTAAAACACAATATCAAAAACATTAAAACATTAAAATTTAAACATTAAGATATAACATAACATCATAACAACATAAAATTCATAAAAAACAAAACTAAACCTAGGGAATTTATGCTAAAAAAACCAAAATTTTATGACTAAAAACTACATATCAGTGTGCTTGAAGTAATCCATGTCTATATCAAAACCAGCATAAAACTTCATCCCGAAAAGAGTTGCTGCCGAAATCGCCTGCAAGGAGAAACAAAGTTCAAGTGTAAAAGGAATTGAAACGGCGGGAAGAATTTCATCTAAAACCTAGATTATAAGGTTTTTAGAAGACGAAAATACGATCTCAGCCCTACGAAATAGAAAAGATCTTCGATCTGAGTTCGACGAAATATTTTAATAGAAAATGAGTTCATCGATCTTAGTCTAAAGAAGATGAATAAATCGTCGATCTCCGTTCGACGATACATTCACTGAAGCAGGGATCGTCGATCTCCATCCGATGAAATTTGTTTCACTAAGGAGTGGTTGTCGAACTCCGTTCGATAAACTCTTCACGAGGAGTTCACAGATCTTCGATCTATGTTCGGCGAACTGTCAACAAATCGTCGACCACAGACAAAATTTAAATTAACTCTTCTCCATTAATCATACATTACTAATTTAAGAAGAACAGATGTTTATTCTCATCCAATGGATTGGTGAAGATGTCTGCTCTTTGTAGATCAGTGGAGATAAAGACAAGATTAATTTTCTTTTTATCTACACAATCTCTAATGAAATGATGTCTTATTTCTATATACTTGGTCCTACTATTATGCATTGGATTTTGTGCTATGGATATAGCACTAGTACTATCACAATATATAGTAAAACTATTTAAGTTGTATCCATAATCCAGTAGTTGATTCTGAATCCACAAAATCTATGAGCAACAACTGGCAGTAGCTATGTATTCTGCTTCTACAGTCTAAGTGGACATTGAAGTTTGCTTCTTATAGAACCAGGACACTAGCCTATCACCAAGAAACTGACATGTTCCTGATGTTTCTTTTCTGTCCACTCTACATCCAACATAGTCAGCATAATAGAATCCAGTTAAGTCAAATTCTGTCTCTGATTGATATAGAATTCCTAGATTTGGGCAACCCAATATATATCTCAAAATCTTTTTTTAGCAAAATATAGTGAGATTCTTTAGGCTTCACCTAGAACCTAGCACAAATGTATGTAGTAAACATGATGTCTGGCCTACTTGCTGTGAGATATAATAGAGACCCAACAATGACCCTATAAATTTTCTGATCAACAGATTTTCCATGCTCATCAGAATCTATCACAGCCTTTGCAGCCATGGGTGTCTTCATTACTGTGACATCACACATCCCAAATATTTTAATAAGCTCCTTATAATATTTAGATTGGGAGATGAAGATACCATCATGTGATTGCTTCACTTGGAGACCAAGGAAATACGAAAGTTCACCTATGCTACTCATCTCAAACTTTGAATGCATAAGGTCAGAAAACCTTTTGCATAGTTTGGGATCAGTTAAGCCAAATATTATGTCATCTACATAGATTTGAACTAACACAGATTTATCTTAATGATGTCTAATCAAAAGGGTCCTATCTACAATGCCTCTAGAAAATTTATGCTCTAAGAGGAAGCTAGCTAAGGTCTCATACCAAGCTCTTGGAGCTTGCTTTAAACCATAGAGAGCTTTATGCAATCTAAAGACATAAGAAGGATGAGTTACTGAGATAAAACCCGGTTGTTGCTCCACATATACTTCCTCTTTTAGTTCACCATTGAGGAAAGAACTCTGTACATCCATCTGGTAGACTTTGATCCTTTTGTAGGCAGCATAAGCTAAGAAAATTCTTCTGGCTTCAAGCCTTGCCACTGGAGCAAAGGTCTTGTCATAATCAATCTTTCCTCCTGTGAGTAGCCTTAAGCCATTAGACTTGCCTTGTTCCTTATAATGTTGGCATCAACATCCAATTTCTTTCTAAACACAGATTTGGTTCCAATGACTGGGTAGTCTTTGGGTCTAAGAACCAAATCCCAAACTCTACATCTCTCAAATTGATTGAGCTTCTCTTGCATTGCAATGATCCAATGAGGATCTTGCTCTGCATATTTGATGGAATGGGGCTCAAGTTGAGAAAGGAAACAAGCAAGCATCAAGTCAGTGCTGAGTTGATGCCTTGTTTGCACACCAGCTGATATGTCTCCAATAACTTGAGATATGGGATGATCTCTAAGTGTGACAAGATCAGTGGGAGGAGTTTTAGCAACAACTTGTGGGATTAATTCTGTAACATCCCATTTCCAACCAGACCCCTAGGAGAGGTTTTTTCATGACCAAGTCATGATAAAACCCTAGGAAGCCCAAGGAGGCCAAGTGACCCGGGCTCAATGTGAAAATCACCTTGGTCTGCAAATAGTAGGTCAGAAATTTACTTAAAACAGGATTTGGGCTCGTGCATTTAGTGTGTCGAGTGAACTCAATGCCAAAGGCTGGATGGCATTGAGTGCGTCTAGTGGACTCAATGCCATAAGCTGAACGGCGTTGAGTGCACTGATTGCACTCAACACCATCGCCATAGGCTGGATGGCGTTGAGTGTGTCGAGTGCACTCAACACCATAAGATGAACCGCATTGAGTGCACTGACTGCACTCAACGCCATCATCCAAAGGCTGTATGGCATTGAGTGCGTCGAGTGCACTCAACGCCATAAGCTGAACGACATTGAGTGCACTGACTGCACTCAACGCCATCGTCACAAGGCGGGATGGCGTTGAGTGCGTTGAGTGCACTCAATGCCATAAGCTGAACGGTGTTGAGTGCACTGACTACACACAACACAATCTTACTTAAGATGGATGGTGTGTAACATCCCATTTCAGGCTAGACCCCTAGGAGTCGGTTGGTTGTGAAAGAACCCTAGGAAGCCCAAAAATTGAAATAAATCGACCAAGATTTCGGGTCACGTGTTGGTCACACCCGTGACCGACTCGTCACGCCCGTGACCTAGGGCGTGACTCCTTCGACGATCGTCGATCCCAGGGAGACGATCGTCGGGCGCAGAATTTTCAACCCGGCCCTTTCACGCCCGTGACCCAGGTGTCACGCCCGTGACCAAGGGCGTGACCCCCTTCGGCGATCGTCGATCTCAACGCGACAATTACCGAGCGCGGAAGTTGCCTCATGACCATGTCACGCACGTGACCCATGTGTCACGCCCGTGACCTAGGGCGTGAACACCCTTCGACGATCGTCGACTTCAGTTCGACAGTCGTCGAACACAGAATTCGGTCACCCGGGCCTGTCACGCCCATGACCCATGTATCACGCCCGTGACCAAGGGCATGACCCCCCTTCGGCGATCGTCGATCTCAGCGAGACGATCGCCGAGCGCGGAATTTGCCCTGACCCTGTCACGCCCGTGACCTATGTGTCACGCCCGTGACCTAAGGCGTGACCACCCTTCGACGATCGTCGATCTCAGTTCGACGATCGTCGAACCCAGAACTGGCCACCCGGGCCTATCACACCCGTGACCTATGTGTCACTCCCGTGACCAAGGCCGAAACGTCAGCCAGACTTTAAATCTCGGTAACCGACGTCTTAATCAATTCTGATTATGGAATGAACAGCAGGAATATTTATGGGCCGTTTCCGTCCCTAATTAGTTAATAGAATGAAAGAGTGAGGTCCAATAGGAAATCGCCACCTGGATCAGCCAATTCATCTTCCACCTTTTCCTCTTCCCAACATCATAACCGAAACGTTATTAAGCGAAACATTAATGACCACAAGCGTTAGACCTTTCACCTACCTCCTTTTTGCTGCTTTAAAAAGGCCCCTTAGGCACAAGGATGAAGTTTCCCAGCCCTTACCTGAAGTTTCGAGCCTCCTACCTTGCTGTTGAAGAATTTCCGGCGACGCCACCACCGTGCCATGACAGTCCGACGTCCATCTCGCCTCCAAACCGCGAATAAGGTCCTCCCCTCCCTCTTCTTCCTGCGGATAGATCTTAGAAATCATTAGGAGAGATATCGGGCTCAAAAGAGCCAAATCGGGTGAGCTTTTCCATGGTTTTCCAAAATTTTCATGGTAGCTGGTTCGCCGGAGATCGCCTCTCCGGCGGCCCTGCCGCCGCCCGACGGTAGCCCACACCTCAACAGAGGTGGTGGTGGTGGCCGGCCAGGGAGATGGCTGGGTGGCTGGGAAATAGCTTTAGAAAAGTTACAGGAGGCGTTTGTTTTTCTGATGCTGTTCGGGTTCGGGTGAAGAAGATGGTGAACAGTAGTATTTAATAACATTATATAATGTATAGTTAGGAATTAATTCCCTTTACTGTACACTTGGTTAAAACTGAACGTAATAGCCCGTAGGTGCTGAAACATAAAAAGTGGTCAACATAGAAAATGTAGCCCTTGAAGTCTAGTTTAATTCAAAATTGATTTCACTCGATTTGGAGTTTTGGTTAGACCACAACACCATTTTTGGTGAGGTCTATCCATAGGGCTGTCTTGACCATAGAAAAATTCCCCACTCCAATCCAGTCATTAAAATGACTTGAAATTTGGGGTGTGGCCTAATCTTACCTATATCTAGGTGCTATCCAAAAATGAGAATTTTTGGATAATGTTTTTCTATAGTTTTTAGGAAAATTTAATAATCCTAGCATAATTTAATTAGATGGCTAAATGACTTCCAAACCCTCCCAAATTTTGGTGAGTGGTCCCTGGGTATAACATAAGGTTCTGGTAAAAATTTCATCTCATTTAGAGATGTTCTGAATAGGGTTGTGTCCAACCCTAGGATGATCCTTATAGGATAATTTAGGATCAAACACCCCCTTGGTATTTTAGTGGCCATATCGCCTTAACAGGGGCTGATATTTTGGTCACTGACTTTTTTGGGCATGACACACCCTCCAAGGGAGTTTGGACTTGTTTGGTGTAGGGTAGCCCTAGAACCCTAGGGTAGGTACCTTAATGGGGATTTGTAGGGTTATGAAGGTCATGGGGTCAAATGACCTTGGACTGACTTGAAATTTGGTGGAGAGGACCATAGAGCAATTTAAGTCCTCTGGTGAAAATATTATGGTATTTGGAGACATTTAGCCCACCTCAAACCCTAACCCTAGTTTAGGTCAGCAACTTTATTTGAATTATTAAGCTATCAACTGAACTACAAATCTAGTAAAATTTGGGTAGAGTGATTTTATGGTCCAAGTAGACATAATATAATTTTGTTGAGATTTTTGGTTTAATTTATACAGTACTTTATTTACAACTCTAATTGTACCTTAGATATTTATTTTGATGATTATGGAATTTTCTGTTCACTGGAATATTATGAAATCTTGGATTAGGGCATTTTATAGCATGATATAATTTCTGTAATTTTCTTAGAAATTTTATCTGATTATTTTGGGTACTTTATTCTTTAATGTTCTAATTGTGATATATAGTCAAAAATACAAATAGTGCCCAATTATTAATTGGAAAATTATGAAATTTGGTCAGTGGGTGTTTCATACTAAGATAGATACCCTGTAATTTTCTCTGGAATTTTAGATGGATAAAAACAGTACCTCCTTCATTAAGTTATGAAAACTAGTATCTTACATTAAAATAAATTCGGAGTGCAAATGTTGGATAAAAATTATGGTACTTGGTTTATGATTGTTTTAAGTCACTATATAGCTTCAATAAATTTCTTGGAACTTTTGGATATATATTTACAACACTTCCTTCATAATATAGTAAAAATGGCCTAAAATGGTAAATTAGGAAATGTAGGCCTAAACACTTCTGAAATTTCTCAAAACTTGGATTTACTATTTAAATGTCTCATAGGATATTACTGATTTTATGATGATTTATTGTTGGCTCATTAGTGCACTTCATGTTCATACTAGGGCATTTGGAATCTTAGAATAAATAAATTAAATGCCCGATAAATAGGAAAATCATTATTTTCTGGATTTAGACTAATTAGGTCATGGTAGACCTTCAGTAAATATTATATGGGAATCGGAAGACAGATAGGAGTACCAACCCTTGCATACCTCATAAAGCTTAGGATGGTCTGCGTTTAGTAAAAACTGCAGAAGCCGAACTAGAGTGGGTAATGAGCTTGGGGAGAGGGAATTTTGGTAGATTGCTGGTTTGGATAGTGTGAGTTAAATCAAGTTCATTATTGGAAGTCAGGATGGGTAGGGTGTGAGATTCACTTGCGATAAGTAGTGTTCGGGTTCGACGGAAGACCGTCCTCCCCGAGAAGAGGAAGAGTCAAAGTCACACTAGGATTAGCCCAACTGTAATATGAAAAGGGAATGAGTTAAGGAACCAATCAATTATATTAAGTGCCTTGGAAAGGGAGTTTTGGGATTCACCCCATCATAGCTCCTAGTACCGCTGCGAGCCCTTCACCGGGTAAACCTCGGGAAGTCCAAGGTTAACCTTAATTCTTAGGAATAAAATGATCAAGAGTAACCCTATCAATAGTTCTACCTCACACCTACACTTGTACACTTAGGAAGAAGAAATGGCATGGAATGGGTAGAGTAGGTTCGTGGTCTAAGGGCCTACTAGTATTGATGGTGGTTGGTTTGTAATTGGGAAGTCCGGGGAGCGGGATGCTCGGGGACTTGGTATATGCTTGGTAGCCTAGAGAGCTGGAGTATCGGTAACAGGAGAACGTGTACAAATATAATTGTCATGATTGCATGTGCATAAAAGTGGTGGGTCATCGGTACTAGGCGATCGATCACACCGACAGCGGTACGTTGACTCGGCGGTGTGGGACACTTAGCCAAAGAAAGCCTGGTGGGTACAACCAGCACAAGTACGCGGATACTCTAGGTTGTGTTCTTCTAGGGGCGTATGGAAGGGCTAGGCCTGGTAGTGTGGTTACCCGCCTAGAAGTGGGGGGCCCGACTCACTGTCTCCGTTTGCCACAACGGAGGTTCCTGGGGGTTAAGCTAGCCGCCCGAACAGGGGGAACTAAAGGTCTGTGCGCATAGAGTCGGTGGGTGTGTTGCACTTGCTTGTGCATTTCATAGCATATTTGCGTGTCATAGCATAAACATTGCCACCTATCGTATAAGATGGTATGAGATGTTTTATACGATAGGCCATGCAAAACGACCCCTTGGTCTATAGGGGTAATCCCTATAAATCAATGGTTATATTTCTTGTGCTTTTACTTACTTGCTACTCCTTGCTGTTTGATAACCGACACCCCAACGTATAAGTGGTATGGGACACTTTATACGATGGGAGCCCTGCAAAAGATCCCTTGGCTTATGCGCTTCCGCGCATAAGTTAAGGTTACATTTCTTACTTTCTGCTTCAGTCATATTTACTATGGAATTGCTAGCATAGGTCCGCTGTCACCTGCTTTTTACTTATTCTCCACCTTCATATCCTTCCCTTTCTTCCTTTCTGCTTGATACCTAGGAGCCATGGGGGAAGGGGTAGGGTATGATAGGGCTTAGTCTTTATGACTAACGGTTTTCGAACCACAACATTTTAGGTGTACCATATAGAAGGGTCACTGGTGTTGCAGTTTCTGATAGAGTTGACCCCGCGACCGTGTTACCATTGTCACCAGCCGGGACATACACGGGTTAAATGCCCCTTGATGGGTGGGATCCCACCAGCTCAGCAGCCAGGAGGCCGAAGACGTAGACGCAGACGTGGATTGCGAGGCGGCGATGGCAGGCCAAAAAGGAAGAAGCACCCAGAGATGCAGCACCAGCAGAGCACGGAGTCGGTGAAGATGGGCCAGTCTAGCTTGGGTTCTCTCGGTTCAGTGATAGTTACAGTGACGCTTAGTTTTAGTTTTGCTTCCGCGAGTGACTTGTAGTGAGGATATGATGTACCGGGCATAAGCCCTCCTTTTGTACTCTGATATATTATTATTGTGGACACTCCTTTCGTGTAGGTATATTTATATACATGTGGTTTTGTGGACTTGCTTTTACTTCATTATGCTACTATTCTGCGATCGAAAAGGGCCGGCAGAATTGGCATTTTGTAGTTGCGGTCTTCTCGTGAGTCGGTGCCACCGCAAAGCGGCAGTTCTGGGCTAAGACCCCGGGGGTTTAAAAAGAAAAAAAAGGGGGTCTTACAAGTGGTATCAGAGCAAACATCGATCGGAAAACTAGCAGTCCACTAACCCTGGGTCACCCCCGATCGAGTTTAGTTTGGGGACAAACTACGCAGCGGAAGCAGTGGTGTGCCCATAAGGGAAATCACATGTAAAAGTCCACTTCATCATTAATTGGAATCCTTCTTTGTAGCCTGTGACCTACCCTGCCCCCAGTAGGGAACATCTCCGGCTGCGAAGATCTCGTCTTATCATCCTCTAACCAACGACTTAGACTCAACCAACTAGGACTCGTGACTAACCATGACAATTTATAGTATGCCCTAGTTCAAAATAGACCAATGGTATGAACTTGGTTAAGGTGCGGAGATACCCAATGAGAATAAAGGAGGAGTTTAGCACAAGGATGACTAACTAAGATGTAAACTCAGGTGTCCCTACTATCCCAATCAAGGATTACTCAAAGCGGTAGACTACTTTAAGGAGAATTGAGACCAATAATACATTAGCAGAATGGTTAAAGACAAGTAGTCTTAATCCTCAATACCGGTAATAAAATTACCTGGAGGCAACCACCGAGACAAACATTGAGGGTCGGATCAGAATTCGAGTTCGGAAGATACCCATTTGGGATTAGGAACATTTTGACCCGGATAAGGTTGTCGTAGATGTGACTCAGAGAGTTTAAAGTATGGAGTATATTAACGAGTTTCAGGGTGGAACCCCAAGTCGAAGATTGATGCCCTAGGGATTGTGCACCCAGCTAGGACAGATGTAACAGGGTAATATCATAGATACTTAGCCCAAGATAGGTAGGGGCTGATCTTTTGTTTATTGGGGGCTAAACTTTTGTTTATTGGGCAAACTAGTATTGGCTTGGGTTCCCTTGGACCTTGTTTAGGAAAGTGGCGTAACAAACATGGTTGGAATGATTACCCGTAGTGTTACCAAGACAATGACATGGTAATAAGACGGAATAATTACGAGAATTAACTGTTATCACGTGAAATTAGGTGACGGGTAACAAGATTCGGGATATCTGAGAAGGTAAAGATTTAATCGCTAGGTTGTATCATCAGAAGGATGATGTACCCCCGGAGTGGAAATTTGAGGACATCGCGATGGATTTTATTCATGGACTTCCCCGATCGGACGCTGGAAGACCTTCTGAGGCTATGCATTTTGGGCCACGGGGAACCATGGGAGAAGCTCCTACCCTTGATCAAGTTCTCCTATAACAACAGCTACCAGTCCCGGATCTGGATGGCGCCTTACAAAGCCTCGTATGGAAGGAGATGAAGGACCCCGCTCTCTTGGATTCAAGACGAGGATCCGAAGGCATTGGGATCAGATTTTGTCGAAGACGCCGAGGCTCAGATGAGACCAATCGGAGACAGGATGTTAGAAGCGCAGAGCAGACAGACTAAGTATTATGACACCCGACATCGTCAGGTGGATATCAGGTGGGGGACAGAGTGTTTTGAAGATCCGGCCCATGCATGGAGTTTCACAGGTGCGTGGTCGGAGGAGGAAGCTTAGCCCGAGGCATATGGGCATTTACAGGATCCTAGAGCGGATCGGGGCCCTAGCTTATAGGCTGGAGTTGCCACTAAAGCTGGCAGCTCTACACGACGTATTCCACGTTTCTTCACTTAGGAGGGCTTTACTGCGCCCGGAGCAGCAGATTTTGACCACAGATGGACCGGTAGCTTCCAACTAGTCAGTTCACTTGGAGCCGATTCGGATCGATGGCAGAGGAGTACGGACCTTGCGTCGGAAGAAGGTTCCGTTAGTCAAGGTTCTGTGGAACAATCATGGGTAGGAGGAGCAAACATGGGAGCCACAGGACTTGATGCGGCAAAAATAACCGGGACTTTTCAGTCAGGTATACCTCACTACCCCTCTGGACAATCAATTTGCGTTCCTATTTTAAACCAATAAGACTGAAATTTCAAGAATAGGGGCTAATCCTTTGTTTATTGGGATATATACCATATCAATTGGACGAACTGGTTTTGGAATCAAAACTGCACACAGCAAACCTAACGTAGAGATGTAATCTTTCAATTCTCATGGGATGTTACAAGCTTCTTTTCCCGATTAGAGTCCCGTAGGCTTAACCTTGATTTCGGGGACGAAATCTTTGTTTTGTTTATTGGGATTTGTAACATTCCATTTCCGGCTAGACCCCTAGGAGTCGGTTGGTTGTGACAGAGCCCTAGGAAGCCCAAAAATTGAAATAAATCGACCAAGATTTCGGGTCACGTGTTGGTCACGCCCGTGACCGACCCGTCACGCCCGTGACCTAGGGCGTGACTCCTTCGACGATCGTCGATCCCACGGAGACGATCGTCGGGCGCAGAATTTTCAACCCGGCCCTGTCACGCCCGTGACCCAGGTGTCACGCCCGTGACCAAGGGCGTGACCCCCTTCGGCGATCGTCGATCTCAGTGCGACGATCGCCGAGCGCGGAAGTTGCCTCATGACCATGTCACGCCCGTGACCCATGTGTCACGCCCGTGAACTAGGGCGTGACCACCCTTTGACGATCGTCGACCTCAGTTCAACGGTCGTCGAACACAGAATTCGGTCACCCGGGCCTGTCACGCCTGTGACCCATGTGTCACGGCCGTGACCAAGGGCGTGACCCACCTTCGGCGATCGTCGATCTCAGTGAGACGATCGCCGAGCGTGGAATTTTCCTTGACCCTGTCACGCCCGTGACCTATGTGTCACGCCCGTGACCTAGGGCGTGACTACCCTTCGACGATCATCGATCTCAGTTCGACGATCGTCGAACCCAGAACTGGCCACCCGGGCCTGTCACGCCCGTGACCTATGTTGTCACGCCCGTGACCAAGGCCGAAACGTCAGCCAGACTTTAAATCTCGGTAACCGACGTCTTAATCAATTCTGATTATGGAATGAACAGTAGGAATATTTATGGGCCGTTTCCGTCCCTAATTAGTTAATAGAATGAGAGAGTGAGGTCCAATAGGAAATCGCTACCTGGATCAGCCAATTCATCTTCTACCTTTTCCTCTTCCCAACAACATAACTGAAACGTTATTAAGCGAAACATTAATGGCCACAAGCGTTAGACCTTTCCCCTCCCTCCTTTTTGCTGCTTTAAAAAGGCCCCTTAGGCACAAGGATGAAGTTTCCCAGCCCTTACCTGAAGTTTCGAGCCTCCTACCTTGCTGTTGATGAATTTCCGGCGACGCCACCACCGCGCCATGATAGTCCGACGTCCATCTCTCCTACAAACCGCGAATAAGGTCCTCCCCTCCCTCTTCTTCTGCGGATAGATCTTAGAAATCATTAGGAGAGATATCAGGCTCAAAAGAGCCAGATCGGGTGAGCGTTTCCATGGTTTTCCAAAATTTTCATGGTGGCGGGTTCGCCGGAAACCGCCTCTCCGGCGGCCGTGCCGCCGCCCGACGGTAGCTCACACCTCAACAGAGGTGGTGGTGGTGGTGGCCGGCCAGGGAGATGGCAGGGTGGCCGGGAAATAGCTTTAGAAAAGCTACATGAGGAGTTTGTTTTTCTGATGCTGTTCGGGTTCGGGTGAAGAAGATGGTGAACAGTAGTATTTAATAATATTATATAATGTATAGTTAGGAATTAATTCCCTTTACTGTACACTTGGTTAAAACTGAACGTAATAGCCCGTAGGTGCTGAAACATAAAAAGTGGTCAACATAGAAAATGTAGCCCTTGAAGTCTAGTTTAATTCAAAATTGATTTCACTCGATTTGGAGTTTTGATTAGACCACAACACCATTTTTGGTGAGGTCTATCCATAGGGCTGTCTTGACCATAGAAAGATTCCCCACTCCAATCCAGTCATTAAAATGACTTGAAATTTGGGGTGTGGCCTAATCTTACCTATATCTAGGTGCTATCCAAAAATGAGAATTTTTGGATAATGTTTTTCTATAGTTTTTAGAAAAATTTAATAATCCTAGCATAATTTAATTAGATGGCTAAATGACTTCCAAACCCTCCCAAATTTTGGTGAGTGGTCCCTGGGTATAACATAAGGTTTTGGTAAAAATTTCATCTCATTTGGAGATGTTCTGAATAGGGTTGTGTCCAACCCTAGGATGATCCTTATAGGATAATTTAGGATCAAACACCCCCTTGGTATTTGAGTGGCCATATCGCCTCAACAGGGGCTGATATTTTGGTCACTGACTTTTTTGGGCATGACACACCCTCCAAGGGAGTTTGGACTTGTTTGGTGTAGGGTAGCCCTAGAACCCTAGGGTAGGTACCTTAATTGGGATTTGTAGGGTTATGAAGGTCATGGGGTCAAATGACCTTGGACTGACTTGAAATTTGGTGGAGAGGACCATAGAGCAATTTAAGTCCTCTGGTGAAAATATTATGGTATTTGGAGACATTTAGCCCACCTCAAACCCTAACCCTAGTTTAGGTCACAAACTTTATTTGAATTATTAAGCTATCAACTGAACTACAAATCTAGTAAAATTTGGGTAGAGTGATTTTATGGTCCAAGTAGACATAATATAATTTTGTTGAGATTTTTGGTTTAATTTATACAGTACTTTATTTACAACTCTAATTGTGCCTTAGATATTTATTTTGATGATTATGGAATTTTCTGTTCACTGGAATATTATGAAATCTTGGATTAGGGCATCTTATAGCATGATATAATTTCTGTAATTTTCTTGGAAATTTTATCTGATTATTTTGGGTACTTTATTCTTTAATGTACTAATTGTGATATATAGTCAAAAATACAAATAGTGCCCAATTATTAATTGGAAAATTATGAAATTTGGTCAGTGGGTGTTTCATACTTAGATAGATACCCTGTAATTTTCTATGGAATTTTAGATGGATAAAAACAGTACCTCCTTCATTAAGTTATGAAAACTAGTATCTTACATTAAAATAAATTCGGAGTGCAAATGTTGGATAAAAATTATGATACTTGGTTTATGATTGTTTTAAGTCACTATATAGCTTCAATAAATTTCTTGGAATTTTTGGATATATATTTACAACACTTCCTTCATAATATAGTAAAAATGGCCTAAAATGGTAAATTAGGAAATGTAGGCCTAAACACTTCTGAAATTTCTCAAAACTTGGATTTACTGTTTAAATGTCTCATAGGATATTTACTAATTTTATGATGATTTATTGTTGGCTCATTAGTGCACTTCATGTTCATACTAGGGCATTTGGAATCTTAGAATAAATAAATTAAATGCCCGATAAATAGGAAAATCATTATTTTCTGGATTTAGACTAATTAGGTCATGGTAGACCTTCAGTAAATATTATATGGGAATCGGAAGACAGATAGGAGTACCACCCCTTGCATACCTCATAAAGCTTAGGATGGTCTGCGTTTAGTAAAAACTGCAGAAGCCGAACTAGAGTGGGTAATGAGCTTGGGGAGAGGGAATTTTGGTAGATTGCTGGTTTGGATAGTGTGAGTTAAATCAAGTTCATTATTAGAAGTCAGGATGGGTAGGGTGTGAGATTCACTTGCGATAAGTAGTGTTCGGGTTCGACGGAAGACCGTCCTCCCCGAGAAGAGGAAGAGTCAAAGTCACCCTAGGATTAGCCCAACTGTAATATGAAAAGGGAATGAGTTAAGGGAACCAATCAATTATATTAAGTGCCTTGGAAAGGGAGTTTTGGGATTCACCCCATCATAGCTCCTAGTACCGCTGCGAGCCCTTCACCGGGTAAACCTCGGGAAGTCCAAGGTTAACCTTAATTCTTAGGAATAAAATGATCAAGAGTAACCCTATCAATAGTTCTACCTCACACCTACACTTGTACACTTAGGAAGAAGAAATGGCATGGAATGGGTAGAGTAGGTCCGTGGTCTAAGGGCCTACTAGTATTGATGGTGGTTGGTTTGTAATTGGGAAGTCCGGGGAGCGGGATGCTCGGGGACTTGGTATATGTGAAAGTCCACCTAGTGTCAACTACTTACACCTATGGGTGGGGGATAGGTGTCTTTGCAGCGTATGTGCGGAATTAAAGTTTTACCTGCACAAGAAAACAAAACCACACAGCACAGAAAGTACACAAGCAATTTATAGTGGTTCCCCGATTTGGGTACGTCCACTTTCCCCCTTCGACCTATCTCCCAACCAGGGACGACTCGGTCACTTCACCAACAGGATTGAAATCCAATCCTTGCACTAACGGAAGGAACCCTTCCACACGTAGGAGTCAACACTCCCACAACATGGGTTGCACCCAACCCTACAACTGAAGACCAATCGGTCCTTTACAATGAATTAAAAATAGCTTGTTAGAAATACAAACAACGTATGGAGACTAATGTGTCCCTCTTCGTACGACGACGTGTTCTTGAGGTCAACGAAGAGTCCACAACCTTAGATCTCACTTGGAGAGAATCTCCTCTAGATCGACGGCTTCAACAAGAGAGGCAGTGATGCTATGTAGATCAAATCTTCTTAGCAAAGTCGGCAAGGTCTTCCAAAGGTCACACTAGGATCGATCGTCTCGATCGATTCGGATGGGGAAGGTTTCCCAATCACAAATCAAGAGACAAAAGATCTCTGGATAGACGCGTGAGACGCTGTGCCCGACTAGGCTTCTGTCGCCAGGAGAGGTAATGAAAACCCCGATCAACGGTGGCGAGCAACTAGCGAGAGGCGGAGAAGGTCGGCCGAGCTCGCTTCCGATCTAGGGCTTGACGGCGGCTTCTTTTTCTTTGATCTGTAATCCGTATTTTTTACTGTTCACAAATACAGAGTATTTATACACTAGGTCAAGAGATGACCGTTGTGGGCCTCACCAGCAGTAAGACCAAAGTCTGGTTCAAAATCTCGCAGATGTCGTGGACCGGTCCAGGCAGAGTCGGAAAAATACCTAAGTCAAATTCGACGAGAATCGTGGGTGATTCTCGACGAATCGGCGAGAATCACTTACGATTCTCGCCGAATTCTACTTAGAGAATTCTGGCAGCACAGGTTGCAGAGGCCGGGGAGAATCGGTGGGAATCACCTTGGATTCTCGCCGACTCGTAGAGAATGCAAAGTCATTCTCGACGAATCGGCGAGAATCACTTGGTGATTCTCGACGATTCTGCCTTAGATGATTTTTCTGACTGCGTCGAGACAGCCGACCCAACCCGGCAAGAATCAACTAGTGATTCTCGACGACTCGTCGAGAATCACTGGTGATTCTCGACGAATCGGTGAGAATCACCTAGTGATTCTCGACGATTTATACTTAGACGATTCTCGTCTTTCAACCCGTGAGATGGTCATTGGCCCATCCTTACTCCTTGTCTGCTCTTGCTTTATCATAGCCCTGTACTTGAAATAAAGTACACCCCAATAGAGAGAGTACATGTAGGCCAACACACTGATCTGCTCAACGAGGGATTACGTTGCACAGACCCGTGTATATTGACCCACTGCACCCTGACATTGGTGTGTACTTAGCATGGAATAACTGCAAGCACAACTAGAAGAAATTCATCAAATACATAGTGAATTCATCTTAGCTTTGATAGGAGGCTTCCTCAAATCCAGGTAATTGTGGATACAATACCCAACAATATGCTTGGTAGCCTAGAGAGCTGGAGGCTCGGTAACAGGAGAACTTGTACAAATATAATTGTCATGATTGCATGTGCATAAAAGTGGTGGGTCATCGGTACTAGGCGATCGATCACACCGACAGTGGTGCGTTGACTCGGCGGTGTGGGACACTTAGCCAAAGAAAGCCTGGTGGGTACATCCAACACAAGTACGCGGATACTCTAGGTTGTGTTCTTCTAGGGGCGTACGAAAGGGCTAGGCCTGGTAGTGTGGTTACCCGCCTAGGAGTGGGGGGCCCGACTCACTGTCTCCGTTTGCCACAACGGAGCTTCCTGGGGGTGAAGCTAGCTGCCCAAACAGGGGGAACTAAAGGTCTATGCGCATAGAGTCGGTGGGTGTGATGCACTTGCTTGTGCATTTCATAGCATATTTGCGTGTCATAGCATAAACATTGCCACATATCGTATAAGATGGTATAGGACGTTATATTCGATAGGCCCTGCAAAACGACCCCTTGGTCTATTGGGGTAATCCCTATAAATCAATGGTTATATTTCTTGTGCTTTTACTTACTTGCTACTCCTTGCTGTTTGATAACCGACACCCCAACGTATAAGTGGTATGGGACACTTTATACGATGGGAGACCTGCAAAAGATCCCTTGGCTTATGCGCTTCCGCGCATAAGTTAAGGTTACATTTCCTACTTTCTGCTTCAGTCATATTTACTATGGAATTGCTAGCATAGGTCCGCTGTCACCTGCTTTTTACTTATTCTCCACCTTCATATCCTTCCCTTTCTTCCTCTCCGCTCGGTACCTAGGAGCCATGGGGGAAGGGGTAGGGGATGATAGGGCTTAGTCTTTATGACTAACAATTTTCGAACAACAACATTTTAGGTGTACCATATGGAACGGTCACGGGTGTTGCAGTTTCTGACAGAGTTGACCCCGCGACCGTGTTACCATTGTCACCAGCCAGGACATACACGGGTTAAATGCCCCTTGATGGGTGGGATCCCATCAGCTCAGCAACCAGGAGGCCGAAGATGTAGACGCAGACGTGGATTGTGAGGCGGCGACGACAGGCCAAAAAGGAAGAAGCACCCATAGATGCAGCACCAGCAGAGCACGAAGTTGGTGGAGATGGGCCAGTCTAGCTTGGGTGCTCTCGGTTCAGTGACAGTTACGGTGACGCTTAGTTTTAGTTTTGCTTCCGCGAGTGACTTGTAGTGAGGATATGATGTACCGGGCATAAGCCCTCCTTTTGTACTCTGATATATTATTATTGTGGACACTCCCTTCGTGGATGTATATTTATATACATGTGGTTTTGTGGACTTGCTTTTACTTCATTATGCTACTATTCTGCGATCGAAAAGGGCCGGCAGAATTGGCGTTTTGTAGTGGCGGCCTTCTCGTGAGTCGGTGCCACCGCAAAGCGGCAGTTCTGGGCTAAGACCCTGGGGGTTTAAAAAGAAAAAAAAGGGTGTCTTACATGGAGTTGAGTGCATCGAGTGCACTCAACGCCTTAAGCTGAACAGCGTTGAGTGCACAGACTTAACTCAACGCCATCTTGTTTAGGCTGTATCGCATTGAGTGAGGTGAGCTCATTCAACGCCGTCGGCTGGATGACGTTGAGTGAGCTGAGCTCACTCAACACCGTAGGCTAGATGGCGTTGAGTGAGCTGAGCTCACTCAGCGCCATTTTACTTAGAATTTTTCTGGCTGTTTTAGCTTGTTTGCTTGTTCAGCTGAACTAGACCGTTTCAGGAAGCGGGCCAGGATGTCTTAAAATTAGCCGTTTGTCTATTAACACCTAATTAAGTCTTATTTAAAAATATTGACTGGTCAAAAGAAGGTAGGCCACGTGGTCGACGGTTATTAAAATGCAGAAGGCTCCAGCTATGGCCGAGCACCGTCTTTCATGGCCAAAAATTGTACTTGATGCCTTGGCCCCTTCCCCTCCTCTTTTATGGCTGGATTCAACTCCTCTAGGGGAGAGGAGGAGTTTCCAGCCATAATCTTGCTGGACAGAGTCATTTTCACCCCCACCACCATGGCTGAAAAAGCTTTAAAGGACCATTAATGTCCACCAGCAGTTAGACCTTTCCCCTCCCTCCTTTTACTGGTTTAAAAGCTTCCCTAGACCTCAAGCACTCGTTTCCACACTTTGCCTAAGGGAGAAGAGGGAGTTCTGCATGCTGTTGAAAGACCGTCGACGACACCTTCACCATTAATGGCTTTCCGACGATCTGCATGCCTCCAGCCCACAAATAAGGTCCTCCCCTTCTCTCTCTCTACGGGTAGATCATATCTTTCCTTACGATTATGAATCGGGCTCAATGGAGCCCGATTAGGAAGAGCTTCTCTTCCTGGCTTTTTCCAGCAAGAATATAGCTCTCAGGTTCGCCTTAAAACACCTCTCCGGCGGCCGTGCCGCCGCCCGGCAATGGCCACCACCTCAACGGAGGTGGTGGTGGCGGTGGCCGGCAAGGGAGGAGGCTGGATGGCCGGCGGCAACGTCTGGAACGCGCTCCAGGTTGGGCTAATCTCAACCCTTGGCTAGAGGAAGAAGATGACCAGTAGACGATAGATCTGCTTTAAGATTTGTGCTGGGTTAAATTATTAATTCATATTATTTCAATTTTTGTCCTGTTTACAGGGAGGTTTTAAATTAAATATTAAAAATACCTAGAAGCTAGATCAGTAAAAATTGTTAACATGAATATTGTAGATCTATGAGTCTACTGTATTTTAAAATTAATTTGAACCAATTTGGAGTCCCGGTTAGACCGCAACACTAAGTTTGGTGAGATTTATACATAGGGTTGAACAGGGAATGATCTGAGTGCCCCCCATCAATCCAGACATCCAAATGACTTGAAATTTTGGATGGAGTTCAATATTACATATATCTAGAACATATCCAAAAATTAGGATTTTTGAAAAACATTTTCCTATAGTTTTTTTTGGAAAAGTTTAATAATCCTTATAAAAATTAATTAGGTTGCCTAATGGCTTCCAAACCCTCCCAAATTTTGGTGAGTGTTCCCTAGGTTCATCATGAGGCTCTGTATAATTTTTCATCTCATTTGGAGATGTTTTAGATTGGAAATAAACAAACCTAAGCTTTGCCCTATTAAGGGGTTTTTAGGTCAAAAGTACACTTTGTGATTTGGGTGGTCAAATCACCTCAACAGAGGCTGAGATTTTGACCACTAACTAGGTATAATTTCTAGCACCCCCCCCCATGGAAGATGGTGTGTGTACAACCCAGTGTTCGCCGAAGGGACTCAGGCAACATGGTGGGCTCCCCTGACTAGCGCATTGAAGGGTTGCCCAAACGAGCCATCCTGGCCCGCATCCTCCTAGGAGGGTCGACCTATGCCCTCCCGGCGATCTAGCCCTGCCCGCACATACTTTGGCGGGCCAGCTCCGCCCGCCTCTCCTAGGCGGGTCGGCCCGCGCCCTCCCGGCGAGCCAGCCCAGGCCCGCGCCTCACGCTGAGTGGAAGCATTGACGGGCTACTCGCTCGATCCCTAGTGGGGAGGATTTATTACTATTTTGTCCCATTAGCCTGCCCCTAGCTAGTCAAAACAGCGGGGTATCGCTGTTGGCAGACCCAGGTGGGCTGCATATAGCAGTTTAGAACAGCGGAGTTCAGCTGTTGGTAGGCCAGCCCGAGGAGCTTTTGGTAATTTTAAGGCGGCAGAGGTTCGTTATTTACAGACCATCCTCTAAATCCTATAAATAGGACCCAAAGGGTACCTCAGAAGGTAAACTTACTTGTTCCCCAGTCTTCTAGCGCTTTCTAAGGTACTTTAGGCCGGCATTTAGCTAAGGATGGGAAGCGCTCAGTGATCTTCCGGGTTTGTGGTGGGACCTCCGAGCCGGGCCCTTGGACTAGTCTTTTGCTCTCCTTTCCTTTGTTGTTTTTCTTGCAGGAGCGAAGTACGTGCGCGACCACCCCTTCCCCAAGGATCGAACTCCACAAGAGACCGATTTCTCGGTTTCAACATTTTGGTGTGGTGAGCATGGACCGTGGTCAGCACAGAAAACCTTCAGCGAGCTCGATGACAGGAGGAGAAGGGAAAGGATCGGACAGGACCGACTGGCCACACCCTCCCCCTCTCGCCACCATGGGGATGTTCGAGGAGTTCAGGCAGGCGGTACTTGGCCTGGTTTAGTTCGCACTCGGTATGCGCGCCGAGAGCTCGACTCCAGCAATCCCGGTCCCCGTGAATCTGACGCTCGAAGAGGCCGCACCCGCCCGGCGAGCAGGGAAGGAAGTAGACGAAGAGAACCTGGGTGCCGAGCTCCCCGGGCGAGTACTCTTCCCTGGATCGGAGAGCAGCGGCGTACTCGGTGAGTTGGGTGCACGAGATCCACCCGCTCGGCCAATGGGAGGGGAGAGCCCCTTCGGCAAGCTGGTCTCCTCAGCGCCAGTTCTAGATGGGTTCAGGGAGCCCGAGATGTCCCACTACACCGGGAAGGGAGAACCGGTCCAGCATGTCCAATGGCTTCAAATGCAAGCTCTTCGCCATCACCCTAAAGGAGATGGCCAGGGAGTGGTTTCACCAGCTGCCGGCCAGTTCCATCTACTACTTCGAGGACTTCCGCCGGGGGTACATGTTGAGGTTTACAACCTCGAAGAAGAGGAAGAGGGAGTCGGAGTCCCTGTTCCGCATCAAGCAGGGGGTGAATGAGACCCTGGGAGCTATGTCGATCGCTTCCAGGAGGAAGTCACCCAGGTTCAGGAGATGCCTGGACACACTCTGATGATGGCCATCACCCTGGGATTGCAGCAGGGTTTTTTCCAGATGGAATTGAAGAGGATCCCCCCTCTCATTCGAAGAGTTGATGGAGAGGGCGGCAAGGGAGGTCGATGGGGAGGCGTCGAATCCGGAGTTTGCCCGGAGGCTGTCCAGGTGGGCCATGGAAGAGGAGAGACCCAAAGGAGGAAGTGGCCAGGAGGAGAGAAGGGCCGAGCCCCGATAGAGGGAGCAACCACAGCAGCAGCCCGGGTGGGGGCGCTAGGAGCCGAATCATCGGCTATGGTGGAGGCACGAATGGAAGGAGCAAGGGGCGAGGATAGGGTTTCGCGGAGGGGACTACTGCCAGGGAGGCTAGGGCCAATTTTATCCTCCAGGTGGGAAGCAGGGCCAGAGGCTCCCCCTCCCCGACCAAGAGGAGGCTATGGTCATTGCCCTGGGGGAGAGGAGAAGAGCAGCGCAGAGGAGGAGAAGGGAGGTTAGTGCTGTGACTTCCATCAGGAAGAAGGGCACGCCACGACCACGTGCCCAGAGTTCCTCGAGATGAGAGGAAACAGGGAGCAGCAGCAGCAGCGAGACTGCCAAGGGGTACGGATCGAGGAGGTCTTGCCTCGGGTAGAGGAGGACAGGTGCGAACACCGGGCAGACGTGGAAACCCGGGGAGGGATCAGAGCGATCCACGGGGGGGGGGGGGGGGGGGGGGGCAGGGATCGAGGCCTCCCGTAAGGCGAGTAACCATACCATGTATCAATGGAGCGTTGGCTCCATGTCCCAGACCCCGCCCCCGAAAGAAAAAATCACCTTCACGGCTCAGGACATGCCGGGTCACGAGGACCCCTTTTGCGATGTGCTGGTCATCAGGACGACCATTGAGGATTTCACCGTCTCTTGGATTCTCATCGCCAATGGGAGCTCCGTCAACATAATTTTAAAGAAGGCGTTTGACGCGATGAAGGTGGAGGCCAGATGGGTGTTGGCCTCGGATGGTCCCCTATTTGGCTTCTCGGGGGAGAGGAAGGAAGTCGAGGGAGGAGTCGGACTCCAAGTCTCTCTGGGGGGCAGTCCCGCAATTGCAAGTTCATCATCGTGGACGCCCCCAGTAGCTACAATGCCATCTTCGGGAGGGCCCTCATCAGCGCCTTCCACTGCGTCCCCTCGTCCTTCAACTAATGCCTAAAGTTTAATGTCGAGGGGGTCCAGGTCAGGGTCCGTGGAGACCCTAAGATGGCAAGGGAGTGCTATGTCACCACCGTAAACTCTATCTCATGGAAGGTGGGCGCCGAAGAGATGGGGAGTAGGTTGGAGGAGGCAGAGCAGAGGGTTGGTCCGGAGGAGATGGAAGTGGAGGGGAGCTGCGCCCAGAAGGAAGAAGTGAAGGAAGTTCAAGAGCCGGCCGAGGAAATAGCCGTGGAAGAAGCAGAAGCAGAGGCCTTCACCTCAGGAGGAGGGGAGGTTGAGGAATGGGGGGAGAGGCCTCGCCTGGAAGCGGCGGAAGAGGTGGTGGAGATGGAGGTTCTAACCCTCGGAGGAAAGGTGGAGAAGGTTCGCGTCAGCGGGGGGCTGACCCCGGAGTCCCAAGGTAAGATGCTGTAGTGCATCCAGAGGAACGTGGACATCTTTGCCTGGAGCGCTGCAGAGATACCCGGGATAGACGCCGACGTGGCCTGCCATCGCCTCAACCTGGATCCGGAGGCTCGCCCGGTCCAGCAGAAGAAGAGGCCCATCGCGGATAGGTTGGCCGAGCCGATTCGAGAGGAAGTGGCGAAGCTCCTTAGGGCCGGTTTTGTATCCGAGATCCAATACCCCGGCTGGGTCTCCAATGTTGTAATGGTTAAAAAAGGAGACGGCCGGTGGCGTATGTGTGTTGATTTTTTGCTTCTTAATAAATCATGCCCTAAGGATTGTTATCCCTTCCCTTGGATCGACGCGCTGGTTGACTAAGCCGTTGGTTTCCATGTAATGAGTTTTTTAGATGCATTTTCGGGTTATCACCAAATCAGGATGCACTATCTCGACAACAAAGATGTCTCCTTCATCACCGGGGATGGATGCTAATGTTATAAAATGATGCCCTTCGGGCTAAAGAACGCAGGGGCGACTTATCAAAAAATTATGGACAGGGTCTTTCGAGAGCAGAAGGGAAGGAACTTGGAAGTGTACGTTGACGACCTCAAGATCAAGAGTCGAGACGATGACTCTCACCTCCAAGATCTAGAGGAAACCTTCGCCACCCTGCGCGAGTAAAAGATGAGGCTGAATCCCTTGAAGTGCATCTTCGGGGCGAGCAGGGGCAAATTTTTGGGCCACCTCCTCACCCTCGCTGGAGTAGAACCCAACCCCGACAAGGTCCGGGCGATTATGGAGTTGGTGTCAACTCGGGATGCAAAGGAGGTACAGCGATTGACGGGGAAGCTGGCAGGGTTGAGCAGGTTAATCTCCCGGGCCAGGGAGAAGTGCTCTGCCTTCTTCAAGACCTTGAGAGGAGGCCGGAAGTTCGAATGGACCTCGGAGTGCGAGGAGGCGTTCCATGCCTTGAAGAGGCAGTTTACTCAGGCCCCCTTGCTCCAGGGGCCGAAGGAGGGGGAGTACTTATTCTTGTATTTGGGAGTTGGGGCGTAGGCTGTGAGTTTTGTCTTAGTTTGGGAAGAGGGGAGGAAACAACTCCTAGTTTATTATGTGAGCAGGGTGCCGAGGAAGGCCGAGCTCCACTATCCTATCCTGGAGAAGCTGGCTTTCGCCCTCATCATCTCGGCCCGGAGGCTCCGACCTTACTTACAGGCACACTCGATCCAAGCGGTGACTGACCACCCCCTCCGCAGCATCTTCGAAGGAGTGGAGCATTCAGGCTGATTTGCTAAGTGGTCGGTAGAGTTGAGCAAGTTTGACGTCTCCTTTGTCCCGCGCCTTTCGATCAAGGCCCAAGCAATGGCCAACTTCTTGGCTGATTATGTTGTCGAGGTGGCGGAGGAAGAACTCACTCGCCCGGTTTCTTGGAAGGTCATGGTGGATGGTGCTTAAGGGAGGCATTCCCTTGGGGCAGGAATCATCTTGGAGAGCCCCCGGGGAACGAGGATCGAGCAGACAGTGGTGATACACTTCCCCTTCACCAACAATCAGGCCGAGTACGAGGCCGTGATTGCGGGTCTGCGTTTGGCAAGGGAACTAGGCATGCATGATGCGGAGGTCCTCACTGACTCCATTGTGGTGGCTTTCTAGATTAACGGGGAGTTTGAGGCAAGGGAGCCGAATCTGAAGCTCTACTTCGCGAAGGTAAAGGGAGTCATCGACACCTTCCAGACCTTTTCCATTCGACACGTGCCCGGGGAAGAGAGCAAGCAAGTAGATCAGCTGGCAAAGCATGGCCCCTGGGTGGGGGGGGGTACCCTCACAGATCTCTTTTGCCCATCCATCGAAGAGGGGGAGTTGATGCAGGTGGAGCAGCACCCCTCGTGGATGGATCCCTTAATGACGTACCTGTCCACTGGGGAGTATCCAGAAGGGATGGATAGGAAAAAGCTCAAGTACAAGTCGGCATATTATATCATGCGAGATGACCAGCTATACCGAAAGACCCTCTCCGGGATGTTGGCGCGCTGCGTGGCCGAGGGGGAGGTCCCGAGGATCTTGGAAGAAACTAACTCCGAGGAGTGAGGGAGCCATTCTGGGAGTCGAGACTTGGAAGTTCGTATCATCAGTCAGGGGTATTTTTGGCCAACCCTGAGCCGAGACGCGGCGAAGTTTGCGAAGGAATGCTACAAGTGCCAGCTGTTCGCCCCCCTCCAGCTACAGCCGGCCCAACGCCTCAGGAGTATCACGGCCCCCTTTCCATTTGCCATCTGTGGAATGGACTTGGTTGGGCCCTTCCCCTAGGCCAGCGGCCAGAGAAGGTTCCTGCTCGTAATGATTGATTACTTCTCCAAGTGGTTGGAAGTTATGGCGTTGGCCAAGGTAACCTCCCAGGTCATCAGGAACTTCGTCTGGGGGAGATTATCTGAAGTCATGGGTTGCCTGAGGCCATCGTCATGGACAACGACCCTCAGTTCGCCAGCGCCGAGTTCATAAGCTTTTGCGAACAGCTTGGGATCGACCTCAGGTTCGCCTCAATTCATCACCCCAGGAGCAATGGGCAGGTAGAAGCGGCGAACAAGATCATTGTTAACCTCCTCAAAAAGAAGGTAGAGAATCTGAGAGGAAGCTGGGTGGAGCAACTTCCCTAGGTCCTCTGGGCCTTGAGAACCAAACCTAATACGGCGACAGGAGAGACTCCTTTCAAGTTCTCTCATGGGTGCGAGGCGGTGCTTCCAGTAGAGTTCGAGGTTCGAACCCCCCCCCCCTCGGTGGTCGAGGCCGAAGAGGGAAGAGAGGAATGGAGGACCGAGAACGAGGAGGGACTGCGACTCTCACTCGACATGGTTGAGGAATCGCGAGATATCTCAGTCATCAGGCAAGAGGAAGTGAAGAGGAGAATGCCCAAATAATTCTATAAGCACGTCATTGTCAAACTATTCGCGGAAGGAGACTTTGTCTTGAGAAAGGTGGATGTCGCAGGGAGGTCAGCCACCGTGGGTAAGCTCAATCCCAACTGGGAGGGACCGTACATCGTACAGGAGGCATTGAAGTCAGGAGGGTACTGCCTCCGGAATGTGGAGGGAGAGACCCTGAGTCTCACCTGGAGTGGTGATGACTTGAAACGTTTTTTTCCCTGAGTCATGTAAATGTCGCTTCAATTTCCAAATAAAGCTTCTGTTGATGAACTTGTGCCGCGACGATGAAAAGCGCAAACGCAAGTCTACCTTAGACCCCGAGCAGATCCCGCTGCCAGGCTCCCATCAAGCTGGCAGGGCTGGATGTCACTCGGAGGAGTCTGCCTCAGACCCCGAGCAGATCCCGCTGCTAGGCTCCCATCAAGCTGGCAGGGCTGGATGTCACTCAGAGGAGTCTACCTCAGACACTGAGCAGATCCTGCTGCCAGGCTCCCATCAAGCTGGCAGGGCTGGATGTCACTCAGAGGAGTCTTCCTCAGACCCCGAGCAGATCCCGCTTCCAGGCTCCCATCAAGCTGGCAGGGCTGGATGTCATTCGGAGGAGTCTGCCTTGGACCCCGAGAAGATTCTCTATCTCGGAAGAGAGCCTCGAATGATTCAGCGGGTTGATAAGGGGACCCCGGCATAATGGGGGGTAAGGGTAGCCGGCTTCGGCCTAGAGAACGGCGAGCTTCCAGGGAAGAGGGCCCGGACGGCGACAACCCGACCGTGCAAATGCCCCAGAAGCCGGCTCACCCAAGGTCCAAGCGCGCGCCAGGTTTCTCTCGCCAACCCAATGACGTGGATGGGTTAGCGAGCCCAAATGGAATCGGCTAGTCGCTCTCTGGCATCACGACCACTCAACCTACCCCTCGCTCCTAAGCCTAAGTTAAGAGTTCATAGCGAGCGGACGACCTCACTCGATCGCTCACCGTCGCAGCATCCATGAGAACGTTCGAGGATAAAAGAAATAATGATTAGCGCGAGAATCAAGAGGCGAGTTTAAGAAATAGGGGTATTCGCGTTTCAACTCAAAGAAGTGTTTTGTACATTGACAAAATTCAAAAAAGATAAAGCTATTACAGAAACTGGGCTCTGGCCCGCGTCGCCGCCACAGCAAGAATAGGACGAATGCAAGCTCTCGGCGAGGCGATCCCTGAGCAGCAGGCCCTTAAATGGGGTGGAATGGCCCGTCGCCGGCTCCGGTACCGGAAGGAACAGCTCCGGTACCACCTCGCTCGCCAAAAGCTTGGCACCGTCGTCCTTGATAAGGGTTGCCCTCTGAAGCGTCCGAAAGGTGTACTTTGTAGCGTTGGCCGCGTTCTTCTGCATCATCACTTCGATCTCGTGATCGCTGTAATGAGCGAGCTGGCAGCCGCTTGTAGATGGCGGCAGGGCGGCTACTGCAGCCTCCATCGCGTCCACTCGCTTCTGAAGCGCCTGCTTATCCTGTTGGAGTGTGGCGACCTCAGTACCCAGCCGGCTGGCTGTCGCTGCGTCCTGTGAAAAGGAGAAAAACTGAGTTAAGTTTTGCGGGAGGGAGTAAAGATTGAGGCGAGTCAAGGAACCTACCGCTCCACCTAGGAACTAAGCGAGAGCGGCCTCTGCCGCATCAGCCCGCTTCTGCTGCTCGTCCACCTCTTCCCGAGCTAGTTGGAGGGCCACCTCCTTCTCATCGATAAGCTTGGTGAGGGATGGAGCGCTCTTGTCCAGCCGAAGACATCGCCGACCGACCATATGGGCAATCTCGAGGCTGCGAAAGTGGGCCCGCGCGCTTTCATAGATCAGCACCCGAGTCGCCTCCTCATCGTAAACGGCGGCGTCCTCTCGCCCGTAGACGCCGAAGGAGAGGTTGTAGGCATCCCTGCTGCTGGAGTCATCCTCCAACCAACTCAGTAGAAGCGAGGATACGTAGACCATGTTGGTCTCCTTATCCAACTGAAGCAGCAGGACTCCGGCCTCGTCTGCGGGCCCCTCGCCGTAACCAAAGTTACAATGGCCCCGAGGGATTGCCTTCTCGGCAGGCCAAACCTCCTCCGACGGCTGCGACGTGCCCGCCTCTTCGCCTGAAGATCTGACGGCCGGAGAGGCTGCGGGGGCAGGAAAGATGGACGGCTGGCTCGCGGGGGCCTTACCCTTATCGCGAGCCGGGGGAGGCGAGCTACCCGCCTCTTTCGACTTCTTAGGCGGTGGCGGATCCTGGGGCTTCTCGCGGCTGGGCCTCTTCGCGGGGGCAGGAGTCGAGAACTCACGATGGGCGGCAACTGCCGCCTCGGGCCGCACTAGCTCGCCGGCGGCGAGTCACGCGCTCTTATATGACGGATGGATAGGGATGCCGCACTCGCCTACAGGAAATGGAACTTAGAAAAAATTCGAAGAATTCAAGGATGCGTAGATGGGGCGAGCCTCTTACCTTCACCAGGCGGGATAGGGACGAGGTCATTCAGGTTCCTATGGAGGTAGGCCACCTTGAAGTTCTTCCCGGCGAAGAACCCGAACAGCCCCGCTTCGTGACCCCCTAGGGTCGGGGGGAGGTAGCTCGCCTCGCTGAGCTGGACTAGCAAAAAGGGGACGTTATCGAAGTCCCCTTTGACAAAGATAAACTTCTTAAGCCAGTTGTGGCTCTTATTGACGGTTTCCTGCACTTTCACGTGGCTGCTGGCGAAGCAGGCGGTCCTTTCCTTATTCGCCCGAAAAGAGAACAGCTTGCGGAATACTGCGAGGCTGAACTCTATTTTATCCTCTCGCAGGTAGCAGGAGAACCCGATGATCACTGCGATGGAGTTCGGGGTCATTTTCCCGGGAACCACCCCGTAATACTTGAAGATTTGGCGGACCTCCGGCCATAGGGGTAGTCGAAGGCCCGCCTCAAAATGGGCCACTGGGAACGCGAGCTCGCCAGCGAATAGCTCGTTTATTCGTTCCTCCTTCCTGGGCCGCCCCGCCTCAAAACCTGGCAGGACGAAGTGTACGACCGCATCTACAAATTCTCTCTCCATAAGGACGGCGGGAGGGAAATCATGCTCGGAGAAGGACCAAGCGCATTTGGCCCTCCCCTCCGCCTCGCCACTACCTCCACCCATCTTGCAGATGTCTTGCCGAGCGGAACAAAGGGGTTTTTGCAAAGAGCTAGGGGGGAAAGAAGAAGCCTTAAATATGGTAGGTGTGGAAGGGCCTCCATGGTCTATTTATAGGGTGAGAAAGGGCGGTAAAAAGCCTTCTTGGGCGGGAAAGTGCGGATAACAATAAGGCCCTGACGTTTCGACTTCCGAACCCAAGCCGGGTTATCGCCAACCCGCCAGTCCGCTGCAAATCGCTCGCACTCGCGCCCGCACTCGTGCCCGCATGATTAAACGGCAGCCGCCGAGCGGGCCAGTTCTGACCCGCGCGCGAGTCACCTGTCACGTGACTCGCGAAACTGGCTCGCTTTCGGCACTACAGGAAAAGGGCCTGGCGAGGCAACTCGGCAAGGCCGAGCCCGCGAGAGGAAAGGTCGGCCGAGTCAGGGCTTCTCGCCCGCACAATCCGCAGAGGTCTGAACGATGGCGCAACCCAGAGAAAATTGCAATAAATATTAGCCCGCGATGGGCGAAAGTAATCCCGAATTTTTACAAATATCTAGACTGATAGAAGTAAAGAGATGAACACCCTGAGCATTACCGCCGCATGTGGGGCGACCCGGACCTGGCGGATAACGACCGGCGAGGGGAGTGTGAACTCAACGCGGGATCAATTTCCACCTACCTCCCCTCCCCGTGCCGGTTCGGGGCGGTACGCGAGGATTGTGATACTCGCGGACCGCCGACAGCTCCTGATGGGTCCTATTGATCTACACCGAGGCACACCCCAGTCTCACCTCGGCTTGCATGATATGTACACCCGGAGAAGTCATCTCATCCTCGTCAGAAGAATGTCTCGCTCCATCCAAAGCTGCGAGTCACTCCTCCGTCTCGGCCTTTTCTTTCTCCACTCTATCGAAGACCTCCCGCAGCAGTAGCGTGTTCTTTTGAAATAGTTGCTTTAAATGCTTCTTCATCTTCTTGGCATCATGCGGGTCTCCCAGGTACTCAGAGATGCTTTCCACGTCTGGGGGGGGGGGAGTACCCTCCGCTCATCTCGGCATCAGACGAAGTTACCACGTTATAACCTGCAGAGGTAAGATCAGAAGGAGCGATGACCGCAAGCAGGACAAAGTCAGAGGGTTTACTTGGCATCGATACGTCGCCCACATCATCAGTAGGCCTAAAGGTGCCCGGCCGACCCTGGAAGGGTTCTCCTCCAAGAGTAACGAAGGGTTTTCCCAGGCCATGGGGCCTTTGCAACGGAGGCACCACGGGAGGGACAGGTTCCCGCGGCAAGGGACTGGCCACCCGATCGGCCGCCGCCAGAGCGGAATGCTCGGGATCTCCCTCGTCTTCCCCGGCACCCCGAGACGTCTTCTACCAAAAGGAAAGAAAAGTCAAGGAGCGTGTACAACCTCGGGGGGGAGGGAAGTATCGAGCAAGGGAAGCACATATACCTCAGGGATGACCTCGACACCGCCGGTCGAGCTGGAGGTAGGGTCTTCGCGCCCTGAAGACCGTCTGACGATCTTCGCTTGCTTTGGCTTAAAAAGGGGGCCAGGTGACCCGCGCGCTAGCCATGGGGCGGCTTCGAGAGCCGCATCCCGGACACCCTCCCTTGCAGCCGCCAAACAAGCCCGCATCTCCTAAGACATAGGCATCTCGCGGCTATAGATCGCAGAAAGGTGAAAAAGAGGAGGAATTACCCCAGAGGCCGGACAACTTATTTATAGCGAGGAGGTGGGACCCACCAAAAGATTCCCTCCAGCTCAGCAAGGTTTTCGCCGAACAAGTGAGGGTTGGATGTTTCTTTCCGAGCCCTTTTTCAAAAGCTCGTAAAGAGCGGGGATTATTTACAACCCCGTGTTCGCCGAAGGGACTCAAGCAACCAAGCGGGCTCCCCTGGCTCGCGCATCGAAGGGTTGCACAAGCGAGCCAGCCTGGCCCACACCCACCTAGGTGGGTCGGCTCGCGCCCTCCCGGCAATCCAGCCCTGCCCGCACCTACTTGTGCGGGCCAGCTCCGCCCGCCACTCCTAGGCGGGTCGGCCCGCGCCCTCCTGGCGAGCCAGCCCAGGCCCGCGCCTCATGCTGAGTGGAAGCATTGAAGGGCTACTCGCTCGATCCCCAGTGGGGAGGATTTTTTACTATTTTGCCCCATTGGCCTGCCCCTAGCCAGTCAAAACAGCAGGGTCTCACTGTTGGCAGACCCAGGTGGGCATCATATAGAAGTTTAGGACAGCGGAGTTCAGCTGTTTGTAGGCCAGCCCGAGGAGCTTTTGGTAATTTTAAGGTGGCAGAGGTTCGTTATTTATAGACCATCCTCAAAATCCTATAAATAGGACCCAAGGGGTACCTCAGAAGGTAAGCTTACTTGTTCCCCAGTCTTCTAGCGCTTTCTGAGGTACCTTAGCCTGGTATTTGGCCAAGTAGGGGAAGCGCTCAGTGATCTTCTGGGTTTGTGGTGGGACCTCCGTGCCGGGACCTTGGTCTAGTCTTTTTCTCTCCTTCCCTTTGTTTTTTTTCTTGCAGGAGCGAAGTAGGTGCGCGACCACCCCTTCCCCAAGGGTCTAACTCCACAAGAGACCGATTTCTCGGTTTCAACAGTGTTGATTGGGGTAAATTTGCCCTAGGACCCATTACCAAACCCTAAGGATGGTCTTTGGTGTCTTGTGAAGGGCATGTGGTCAAATGACCTTGAAATGATTTGAAACTTGGGTAGTGTGGTCATAGGGTTAGTATAAACCTCTGGAAATTTAATTGGGAATTTTGGAAAATTAATCTTAGTACTTCCTTTGTAATGAATGAGTTAGCCCTACATAGTTACTTGGATATGGTGAACTCACTGTCTATTGGGAAGTCATGAAAGTTGGGCAGAGGAAGTTTTAGACGGTTATACTCATGTATGAATTTTATTAGAATTTTTAAATACATAATAACAGTACTTATTTCACAAGCACATAAATTTGGAATCTTGTTAAATAATTCATTCAGAGCTCATTACTTGTTGAAAAATTATGAAACTTGATCAGTGGTGTTCAATGGTCATTAGGTTCACACTTGAATTTTATCAAAATTTTTGGAAGTATATTTGTAGTACCTACTTTATTAATTGATATATGATGGAACACAATCAAAATTGTGATTAGACATCTAGACCTTGCTGAAAAATTTAGAAACTTTGTCAGGATGTTTGTAGAGCATACTTTATCATACTTGAATTTTTTTATAATTTTTGGAAGATTATTTGTAATACTTGTTCCTTTAACTATAAACCTGTGATTATGTATCAAAAATTCACGATCAATGGTTTAAACCTTGCAAAAAAATTGGGAGATTTGCATATACTGTTAGATTAATGCCTAGTATTTATCATAATTTTGTTGAAGCTTATACATGTCTGGAGAAGGTACTTCATGTTCAAGATCTCCATGTTTTAGTATTGGAAGAAATTAATTAAATATAAATTAAATGAGGAAAATTATAATTTTCTGGATTTAGCCTGATTATTTCATGATAGACTCCCAGTAAATAACTTAGGCCAATTTGATGAATATTTTGTGTACTTCCCATTATATACGTCATATAACTTAGGATGGTCTGTGTTCAATAAAAACTGCAGGAATAATATTAGGGTGCAGAAGTGAACTAAGGAGATGGAATATTAGTGTAATGGGCTGATAAGGGATATGAGGAGTCATGATGAGGAGTGAGAAGTTTTGCTAGAGTTTAGAGGTGCTCGGGGAGGAGGAAACACCGTCTACCCGTAGGAGAGAAATTGTCAAATACACTAGGGTTAGAACCAATATAACTCAAGAGGGATTGGGAATTTGGGTATTAACCAATAAAAATAAGAGCCTTGTAAAAGGGAACGATGGGCTTCAGCTACAATCATAGTTCCTAGTGCCCTTTGAGAGCCCTTCACGAGGTATACCGGGGGCAGTCCTTGGCTATCGTAAATCGTAGGAATAATAAACTAAAATAGCAACTAGTATACCTAGGGTTTCACATTCACACACCCCGGTAGCTAGGGAGGTTTAATAGGATTTTTTTGATTGCCATCCGGACGGTAGCTTCGGAAGGTAGATGCACGAACGGGATAGTCGGGGGAGCTGGGGGCTCGATGGTTTGAATACAGAATAAGGGTGTGGGTCTTCAATATTTGATGGTTGTTCACACTGGCGTCGGTACGTTGACTCGGCGGTGTGGGACACTTAGCCAAAGAAAGTCTGGTTGATATAGCCAACATTAGTACACGGATACTCTATGTTGTGTTCTTCTAGAGGCGTACGGAAGGGCTAGGCCCGGTAGTGTGGATACCCGCCTAGGAGTGGGGGGGGGGGGAGGGGCGACCCACTGTCTCTGTTTGCCAGTACGGAGGTTCCTGGGAGTGAAGCTAGCTGCCCGAACAGGGGGAACTAAAGGTCTGTGCGCATACAGTCGTGTGCGTGAGTTGCACTTGCATGAATCATTGCATGGCATATTACTGCACGCATATTTGCATAAAACCGACAACCCAACATATAAATCGGTATGAGGCTTTTTATACGATGGGAGCCTTGCAGAAGACCCATTAACTTATAAGTTTGTATGGTATTCTGAAAGTGATGATAGATACAACTCTAGAGGGGGGGGTGAATAGAGTATTCAAAAAATTATGATACCCTACTCAACTCCCTTAGAGTTAGTTTGCGGAATTAGTTTATAGATATTGATAACCCTAGAGCCTAATTCAAAGTGTAGTGCACGAGAGAGAGCTAACTGTAATTACAGTTAAGCTTGGAATCCTATCACAGCAACTAGCAATCCTAGTTATTTCTATTCACAGCCACAGTAAGATAAATTAAATAAACAGCACAGACGACACAAGAAATTTTATAGTGGTTCCCTCTAAATAGGTACGTCCACTCTTCTACCACCCTAGTAGGAATCCACTACAGGTTTTTGTTCAGGTGCCCTGCCACCAACTGATCTGCTTCAGGTAGATCAAGTAGACCCTTTGAGCTTTTGATCAGGAGCTCAATATCCAACACAGGTTTTTGATCAGGTGCCCTGCCACCAATGGTTCACTTTTGAAGGGAGTAATAACCCTTTGTATAGGAGGTTGAGAGAGTTAAGGCTTCTTCTCTATTGTTAAACAGATTAGAGAAGCTAGTGGATTGCACAGAGCTAGATAGCTCTAAAGAATCAAGGCTCCCCCTGGCTTAGAGAATATCCAGGAAGGAGTCTTGCTTCAGGGTGCAGGAACTCTTTAGAACTAAGACAAAGAACTGTCTTGAGGTTCTGAAGGAGAAGCTTGAAGAAGACTCTTGATTGAGAACAAGTGTTCTTCTTCAAAATAGCTTCCTTTCTTCTTCTTCTTCTTCTAAAGGCCTCTGAGTGAAAGTCTTCCTGTAAGCAGGATGAACTCAGGATGAAGAAGAATGCTGAAGAGATTTGATCTTCTCAGTTGAATGAGAATTTCTGAGAGTTGTAGAACTTTCTTGCTTTCTCTCTTTTTCTATACTGCTGAGTGTATGTGTTGTATATCAGTTCTATATTCTTCTTTCAAAAGAAGCTCTTTAAATATGAGCCTTTGCAACGGATTTAATTTGAGTTTGAATCTTTGTCTTCTTCTGGAATCAGCAATCTGGGCTGCAAAAAGCATAAAGCAAAAACAAATCCTGCAGACAGACATACTATAAGACGATAAAGCTTTCTAAGAAGCTGCATAACCAATCAGATAAGAAGGGTGCAAGAAAAAGGTTACATCAGAAAGAACTCTTTACAGCCAGAAAATTCTTTCTGAGTCTAACGGCTATAAAGGACAGCTTGGCAGATAAAGCAGAAATTGCATTTCAACTAATAAGACAAAATACTTTGTCAGATAAAGATTGGCTCATGCATAAGGAATGGAGCAGAGATTGCATGGAAATAATAGCACAAATTAACTGAAATAATATGCCAAATAAATATGAAATAAATCATAGAATATAAGAGGACAAAATTACTAAAGACATACAACAAAACGTCGAACGACCCTTGGAGATCGTCGAACGAAGCACAGAGATCGTCGACCTATCAAACAGATAGTCGAACGATACAGATAGTCAAACTACCAAAGAAGATAGTCGAACTACCACAACAGATAGTCGAACTATCAGGACAGATAGTCGAGCTATCAGATAGTCGACCTATCAAGACAGATAGTCGAACTATCAAGCAAAACAGATAGTCGACCTATCAAACAGATAGTCGAGCTATCAAACAAAACAGATAGTCGACCTATCAAACAGATAGTCGAGCTATCAAAGAAAACAGATAGTCGATCTATCAACAGATAGTCGAACTATCAGATAGTTGAACAATCCAAGCAGATAGTCGAACTATCAAACAAAGCAGATAGTCGGCCTATCAAACAGATAGTCGAGCTATCAAAGAAAACAAATAGTCGACCTATCAATAGATAGTCGAACTATCAGATAGTTGAACTAACCAAGCAGATAGTCGAACTATCAAACAAAGCAGATAGTCGACCTATCACACAGATAGTCTAACTATCTGATAGTTGAACTATCCAAGCAGATAGTCGAACTATCAAGAAATCTGTCTGGTCAAATGACGTCGAGCGGGGTTTGACGATCGACGAGGCAGATTCCACAGAACGTCGAGCTAACAATAGTTGAACTAACTCAGAGATAGACGATCTGCTGAAAGACAAACATCGACCAACTGATAGACGATCATCGAACAGTCGATAGAAGATAGTCGAGCGGCGTTCGACCATAGTCGAACAAAAAACAACTTAACCAAATTTTCATCTGGAAAAGTGACAACTCTAAACTAGAGCAAACTAACTAAACAACTGACCTTTGACCATAGATAAATCTTGGGTCAAGAGACTAAAAGAGAGGACTGAACTCAAATCCAAACTAGGGTACCAACACATTCATATAGGTTATGGTTACTTACTTACTTATCTACTTATTTCTTACCTTGTCTTTTATTACATTTGCTGCTTATTTTACATGTTTACCTTACTGCTCACTATTTTAGAACTTCTAGAGGTACCTTTCGTACTAGCTACTTATACAATATATATTTACTGCTAGATTAGTTCCACTGCCATCTGCTTTGCTTACTCTCCACCTTTGTAGCTTCCCTTTCCTCCTCTCCGCTCGGTGCTTAGGAGCCGTGGGGGGAGGGGTTGGGGATGTTAGGGCTTAGTCTTTATGATTAATGGTTTTCAGACCATAATATTATAGGAGATCCGGATGGGAGACAGGGACCAGTAGCCTAGGGACCAGCACCAGCGGAGCACAGTGCGCATGGAGGTGGACTAATCTAGTTTCGGAGACCCTGTGACCAGCTAAGTGAGTGTTTAGTACTATCTTATGGCTTTCGCGAGTTATATGTTGTGAGGATCTGATGTACTAGGCTTAAACCCGTTTATATTTCATCTGTACTGTTTTTTTGCAGTACTCTGTTTTCTTCCTTTTTTGGACTTGTTGTGATTTCCATTTACATGTGATTCTGTGGAATTGATTATATTCAGCTTACACTTACTTCTCTCTCTTTTGTGATCGAAAAGGCCAGTAGAATTGGCGTTTTGCAGTGGCGGCGTTCCCGAGTGTTGGTTCCACCGCAAAGCGGCAATTCTGGGCATAAGACCCCGGTGGTTTAACAAGAAAAAAAGTGTCTTACAAGTGGTATCAGAGCAGACCTCGATCGAAAGAGAAGCAGTCCACAAAACCTTGGGCCACCCCAATGCGAGCTTAGTTTGCGGGCAAACTAGCAGCGAAAGTGATGTAGGCCACGGGTTTCGACACCGTAACGGCTAAGGAGTTCACACGCTCGCTTAATTATAATTACTATTGCGCTCACACGAAGAATAAACACAGCCACTACGCAAGTTGCCACAATTAATTTAATAGAATTTGGGGGGTTCGCTAAGCCCCTTAAGATAATATCAAGGCTATAGGCCAAGATCCTCTGAAGCGAAATGAACCCACACGGTTCGGTCGAGCGTACGTTGTACCAAAAGAGACACCACCGAAATTAAGGATTCGGATAACGGGTGGTTCTCTCCCAACGAAAATAAAATGAGGGCCGCCACGCCTCACGAATTCAAAAGGGAATCAATAACAATAACAATAATTTAATAGATATTATCCACGAAAATTCTACCAATCACAAATCACACGATATGCTTAATGCCCAAAGAAAAGATCTAAGAGAGAAACACACAAGAGTGGAGACGTTCGTTACCCAACCGGAATGGATGATTCCGATTTAACTCTCTTTGGATCACTCCGTTCCGGATCCACCGAAATCGTGCCGGTTGGAGGGAAACTCCAAGTTCTTCGTTGCCTTCCAACACCGTTGAAGTTTCACAAGATTCACCTCAAGCTTTGGCCGATTCTTCTATTGGATTAGAAAATGGGGCTGATTTGGATCTCACCAAAGGAATCGGTTTTTGGTAAGGATAGGGTTATGCATGGTGTTGGGATGAGGATGGGGAGGCGGCTAGGGGTAACCCTTGAGTAGAGAAAGGTGATAGAGGGAAGTGAGGAGGAGAGGAGGTGGTCGAAGCCTTGGAAGTGGAGGAGGGAGGCCGGCGGCCAAAGAGGGAAAGAGAAAGGTAGGGGGCGGCCAAGAGGAAGAGGGAAGAGGAGGAGGTAATTCCAAAATCTGAAATTGGGCTTTTAATTTTTCATTCAATCTACTCAAAATCCAATACAACATAGCCTTATATAGGCTTTACAAAGACAAGGGTTATAAGCACCCCAAATGTGGATAAACAAAGGCCAAAATGAAATGACAAATAATTAAAACTTTGGCTAAACATAGGCCAATTAAAAACATAATTCTAAAATCTGAAATAATAATTTAAATGACGCGGCGATGGCAGTGGATGTCGCGGTAAAGTTCCAACATTAAAATGACGCGGCAATGGCGGTGGATGTTGCGGCAATGTTTCAACATTCCGACTTGCGGCACGGTCATAAAGATCTTCAAGCTCCATATGGCGACGAACAACATCACCAACAATTAAATCATCATATCAAGGCAGCGAGGAAACATCAAGTATGAGCCGGCACCAACATCAACCAGGTCACCGTAGTCATCTGGAAGGGGATCTTCTGCAGCAACATGACGCGGATCTATGACATGTACCGGGTCACCATCATCGTCCAGAGGGGGACGCTCCAAATCAACAAGCCGGGGGATGACGGCGCCATCAATCCTCACCCTCTCAAAAATACTCATCACTGATGAGTAGTACCGTGTATGATCGTCGAGGAAGATGTCACAAACCGCATTTTCTCCGAATTAAGGATTATCAGAGTAAGAGAAAACACGCGTCATGATGCCACGTCAAGCAGGGGATAACTGCTGACGCTCAGGCAAAACCACCTACCAACTTAATGAAAGAAAATCATGTGATTAATGATTAGAAAATCAGTTATATTTTAGAGGCCATATCCCCCGGCTTAGTGGATCACCTAGTCCACAAAAGAAAACTATATTTAAATGCTGCGGGGAAAAAAATACTTTATCAGTTTTGACATCCTAAGGAGCGCATAAGGGTCCCAAGAGAACCACTCATGCTATGCAAGACCCTACATTTAATTAATACAGTATATAAGAAAACGGTCTTCATACGTGATTTGGAAAATAGTGATTACGTTTTATAAAACATGCTGATCATGAGCTTTATTTATAATAATAATTATAGTTTAAAAATAACTAGCAACCTAGCATAAATCCTTCTCAGAGCAAGTAGACTATCTCCAGAAAAACGGTAGCAGCATAAGTAAATATATCCAGTACAAATATAACAACTACCAGTGGGCTCCAACAACCTGACACGAACCCACTAACACACATGTATGTCTGTAAGAAAGTACTGAAAAACTACCTCACCAACACGGCAAACGGAACTCCAAAGTCCAAGAGACCACCTACACCACCACTACAAGCTAGCCACCCAACTGGCTACGGCTCAGAACCTGGGGTATTCCAAAAGAAAACAGAATACCTCAGCAAGCTAAACAAAGTAAAACTGCATGAAAGAGTCAACCAAAGGGGAAAAGTAACTGAAAAACATGTAGTAGAAAGAGTCACAACTGTCCAAAACAGGACGACAAGAAATGCACTATGCGCGAGGAAACAACAATAACCCAGCCCAGGAACAACATCCTGCAGGGCCTACTAGGCTACCAAGAGCCCAAAGTGCTGCAAACTACTAAGGAAAAAACTTATAACACCCTAAACTGTGGGAGGTGGTAGTAGCAAAAACAAACAACGAGGAACCGGATTGGAGGCAAACTCAGTCCCCCATCTACCATGTCCAAGTCAACAAGCTCGAGGGTCTACACGTGAAAGCACAAGGGACCTTCCACCCACATGCCCAGCCCATACCTCGAGCAAGAAAAACATGAGTGGCCATGGCTAAATTACACAACTCCACCCCCAAAAAGAGCTACAAGCCACCACTACTAACCACGACCCACGATTCGACCATTAGGAAAGAGAAACATGGCCGACAAGGAAATTACAAATACAAACAAGGAATTCACTCGGGAACGTAAATCGAGGAAAAAGAAAAAGAAAGTGTTGAAATGACTCAACACGACGTGGCGCTGGGTCCTTTCGACACCGCATTGATTGAGCTTCACTCACTCAACGTGCCACGCAAAGCGAACTATCACAACAATAACTCTTACATTACTACCTTAACACTACACAAAACACTCATGCCCACCTAACCCGCATATCGACGCCAGCTAAATACGGGTGCAAAAAGGAAATATTCAGAGCGCACGATCAGTGTCGCACGACTAGTGGTCGTGCGCACTCATCGGCTGATGATCGTGCGAAGTGAACCTGGGAAACATGAAACCTGACAGAAAACTTAGCATCAGCGCACGATCAGTGTCGCACGACCAGTGGTCGTGCGCACTGTTGCCAGCGCTCGTGCGATAGCCGAGACAGATCTTTGGAGAAATGAACAGGTAGCCGCGCACGAACAGTGGCACACGACCAGTGGTCGTGCGCCCTAACGTTTGATGATCGTGCGCGTGTAACCTGTACCGTTTGGGATTTCCCGAACGACACCGGAACGCGCATCACATTCTCCCGACACTGCGAACCACAACTACAACACACCGAAAACGGCCTACGGCACACCTAACATAATTTTTACCTATTCTACTCGTTCACCAACACCATCCAACTACGCCTAATCATTCGAGATGGAAACCGGAGAAAGAAATGGTAGAAACAAGTAGGATGCATGAATCGAAAGAAAAATAACTTGGCAAGGGCGAGAACACCACATGCCTCAATTTCCGGCGAAGCTTGGCCGGCTTTCCCTCCTTTCACGCTCGAATCCGGCAACGAAGCACAAGGCCAAAAATCTGGACATTGCCGGCGGAAAACAAGTCAAAACACGAAATTCAAAGCCACAAGCAAGGCCACGAAACTTGGAAATCTTACTGTATGAATGAAGGTCTTGACGAGAGCAATCCGAATCCACTCTCGGAATCGAATTCCGTCCACAAACGCTCCGGTAATCGGCGGTGGAAGGCAAGGGCTCGGCGGTTTCTCCGTTCTCTCGTACAGGGGCGGCGGTTTGATTTGGAGAAGATGATGGCGTGGGTTTTTTTTTATTCTATCCTATATATATATATATATATATTAATATATAATAATATATTTTATTACAAAATTACATAAAGCACCAAAACGACGAGAAAACCGAACTACCTCGGAATTCGACGAAATTCGCACCGTAGCTAAATACCCACGCTACGAACACAACGGCGAAGTCGAAATTAATTTTCGACGAACAGAACTCGAGTTATACCCATATAAAGCCAAACACAAACATCCCCCCGAGAGGCCACACCGGGTCACCCAAAACGACTCGGCTTGCTAGGGAGATCTTGCCAACAGGCTACAGAATAGGGCACTCAGTTCTAAGGAGCTAAACCACACTCCACAAATGGCACAAGCCACGGAAACGCGTCATCGTAACGCCAACGAGAATAAAAATAAACGCAGAAAAATCGGGGGCGTTACAGTCACTCCCCCTAAAAGAAAGTTTCGTCCTGAAACTTTACGCACAACACTCCTACTAAAGAAGGAAAAGTAACCAATAGGAGTTACAAGAAGGGAAACATACCGATCAAATCAGCGAAACAGGTGAGTGTAAGCCCTCCTCATGGACGACTCTAGCTCCCAAGTCGCGCTCTCCAAATCCTGATTTTTCCACAGAACTTTCACCATCGGTATGGACTTCTTTCGCAGCATTCGCTCCTGAGTATCCAAAATATGAACCGGCACCTCAACAAAAGAGAGGTTGGGCTCCAACTGGGGCACAATGTCCAAGACCTGCCCACTACTGCGCACACACTTCCGCAATTGGCTAACATGAAAAACATTATGATCTCATGGGAAGTTTGTTGGCAAACCCAATCTATAAGCTGACACGCCGATCCGTTCCAAAATCTCGAACGGGCCCACATACCATGGGTCCAATTTCCGATTCTTACCAAACCTCTTTAAACCCACCATTGGGGAAACCTTAAGAAATACAAGGTCCCCTACAGAAAACTCCAAAGCAGACCTACGCCGATTGGCGATCTTTTCGTACCTCTCCTGAGCTATACGAAGCTTCTCCCGAATAAGCTTCACGGCGACTTCCATATCCTCCAGCGCATCAGGACCCAACAACGGCCTCTCACCAGCCTCGGCCCAAAACAACGGAGTCCTACAGCGCCTCCCATATAAGGCTTCGAACGGAGCCATCTGCAAACTTTCCTGATAACTGTTGTTGTAAGCAAATTCCATAAGTCGCATCCGCTCATCCCACGCTCCGCCGTGGTCTAAAATATAGCATCGGATCATATCCTCAACAATCTGATTCACCCGCTCCGTCTGCCCATTGGTCTGTGGGTGGTACGCAGTAGAATATCTCAGATCCGTACCCAAACCCTCCTACAGACTCTGCCAAAAACGAGAAGTAAACCGGGAGTCTCGATCGGAAATGATGCTAACCGGCACACCGTGGAGTCGGATGACTTCATTCAAGTACAACTCTGCTATTTTCTTTATCGGGTAATCAATCTTATATGGCACGAAGTGAGCACACTTCGTCAATCTATCCACTATAACCCAAACAGAATCAAATCCCCTCGGGGATTTCGGTAAGCCCGTAATGAAGTCCATTGATATACTCTCCCACTTCCAAGTCGGGATCTCTAGCGGAGTCAACTTACCACCAGACCTTCCATGATCAGCCTTCACACGCTTGCAAGTGTGGCACTCAGCAACAAACCTTGCTATATCACCTTTCATGCCATACCACCAGGCAATTTGCTTTAAGTCACGGTACATCTTCGTAGATCCTGGATGATAGGCAACGCTGGATCCATGAGCCTCTATGCAAATCATACCTCTAATATCCCCAACGGCGGGGATGCAAAACCTACCGCGGTACTTCAAAGTACCCGCATCATCGATAGCAAAATCTGGCAACTCTCCCTTCTCTGTCCTGATGAACAAGTGCAATAGATCCGGGTCATCCTTCTGGTGCAGTCTGGTCAAAGAAATCCAGAACGGCTCTGCCACTGACAAACTACTCTGCAAACCACAACATCCCACTGAAATATCCATAAGGAGGAACTCCTCAACTAACCGATCGGCGGAGAGGTTAAAGATCTTTCCCGTCTTTCGGCTCAGGGCGTCGGCCACCACATTGGCCTTGCCCGGATGATACTGGATCTCTACATCATAATCGGCCACATACTCTAGCCACCGCCGCTGGCGCAGATTCAACTCCTTCTGCGTGAACACGTACTTCAGGCTCTTGTGGTCAGTGAAGATCTTGCACTGAGCCCCATAAAGTAGGTGTCTCCACAGCCTCAACGCATATATAACCGATGCGAACTCAAGGTCATGCGTAGGATAATTCTTCTCATGAGTCTTCAGTTGCCTTGACCCATAGGCAATCACCTTTCCAACCTGCATTAATACGCATCCCAGACCTACAAGCGAAGCATCCACATATACATCATAATCCACACCCTCAGTAGGCAGGGTCAGAACGGGAGCAGTGCACAATCTCTTCTTTAGTTCCAGAAAGGCTTCCTCGCACTTCTCGCTCCAAACAAAAGCCATATTCTTCTGAGTCAGCTTAGTCAACGGTGCAGCTAGGGAAGAGAAACCCTCCACAAACCTCCTGTAGTAGCCAGCCAACCCTAGGAAACTCCTGATCTCCTTCGGGGTATTCGGCCTACTCCAATCCATCACTGCTGCGACCTTTTCTGGGTCGACTGAGATCCCATCCTTGTTCACCACGTGGCCTAGAAATGAGACCTGAGGCAACCAAAATTCGCACTTGCTCAACTTGGCGAATAACTTGTGATTCCTCAACTCTATCAGAACCAAACGCAAATGCTGCTCATGCTCCTCCGCGCTGCGAGAATAGACCAACACGTCATCAACGAAGACCACAACGAACTTGTCGAGGAAATCCTTGAACACCCGGTTCATCATATCTATGAAGGCTGATGGTGCGTTGGTCAGACCAAACGACATCACCAAAAACTCAAAGTGTCCATGCCTCGATCTAAACGCAGTCCGTGGAATATCTGCCTCACGGATCCTGAGCTGATGATAACCAGAACGAAGATCGATCTTGGAGAACACCGTACTACCGTGCAACTGGTCAAATAAATCATCGATCCTCGGCAGAGGGTACCTGTTCTTAATAGTGACCTTGTTCAATTCTCTATAGTCGATGCAAAGCCGCATCGACCCATCTTTCTTCTTTACAAACAAAACAGGAGCACCCCAAGGTGACGAACTCTGGCTGATAAAACCTTTAGCCAACAGCTCATCCAACTGAACTCGCAACTCCTCTAACTCACGAGGTGCCATCCGGTACGGCGCCTTAGCAATAGGACGCGTACCCGGCTCCAAATCGATCACAAACTCAACATCCCGCTCGGGATGAAGACCAGGAAGGTCATCAGGAAAAACTTCGGCGAAACCACAAACAATAGGAATTTCCTCCAAGCGTGGTACGCTAACAGCGGTTCCAACCGCCGATACTAAACAAGCACAACAACCAGAAAGAAACAACCTCTGAGCACATACCGCAGAGATGACAGGAGAATCCTGACACGGATCAGCATACACGCTGCCGGGCTGACCGTCGTTCCTGATGAAGTCCAAGCGCTTTCCTTTGCACTGAATGACTGCATCATACCTAGAGAGCCAGTCCATGCCCAGAATAACATCTAAGTCCTCCAGATCAATCATCTTCAGGTCCGCCTTCGCAAGAAAGTTCCCCAACAAAACAGGGCAATCCAAAATGCCCAAATCTGACAACACAGATTCACCAGAGGGAAACTTGACACGGAAGGAATCCCGAACACGATCTAAGGTCAACCGATGTCGCTCCACAAAGGCTCTAGCCACGAACGAGTGGGTAGCGCCAGAGTCAAACAGAACCCGCGCCCAGCGGTTCTTTACCTTAAATTTCTCTATAGGAGCGCACAAAACTAAGGAACTAGCATAACAATACTGCAAAAATTCTAGCAAATAGAACTACCAGGCTGGAAAAACAACAAACAACTAACCTGAGATGACCTGGGTCGAAGCCTGAGCCTCCTCGGAAGAGATCACGTTCAGCTTCCCCTTTCCCTTGTCCACACGCTGAGGTGGAGGTAAAGCCTGCAATGGAACTGCAGGAAGAGCTAGCTGAAACTGAGGACACCTCGACTTGATGTGACCCTTCTGCCCACACCGAAAGCAGACTTTATCCTTGGTCCAACACTGGGCCGCATCATGCTCGGATCGCTTGCAAACGGAACAGGAGACATCTCTCCTAGGAGCACCCTGAATTGCATGAACCTGCTCCTTCCTCTGAGCTGCTGCCTTCTTGAAACATTTATCGGCAGGGTGGCCTGACCGGCCACAGAAGCTGCACTCCACCTTGCCCCTCTTTCCCGGAGCCGCACCAGGTACCAGGGGTTTCTTCTCCTCCACCGACTTTCTCTTGTCCAACCTCATTTGCTGGCCCCTGCTCCTCGCGGTCTCAATAGCCTCCACCTTCAGAGCAGCCTCTACTACACCTGCATAAGTCTCTGACCCATATGCACTGGTCAACTGCTGCACCTCGCTCCTCAAACCACCGAGAAATCGCTTAACTCGATCAGCCTCAACGCTGACCAATCCAGGGGCAAAACGGCTCAACTTGTTGAACTCTATCTCATACTCACCCACCGTGAGTTGTCTTTACTTCAGATGGAGGAAGTCGTTCATGAGGCAGTCACGCTCGACCGAGGGTAAGAACTTCCTCAACAACATCTCCTTGAACACTTCCCAAGAGCATCCAGCTACTAAACTCTCCTTCTCTCTCAGCCACCAACTCTTAGCCAAACCTTTAAACTGATAGGCGGCTATCATCACCCTCTGATCATCTGTAATCCCTGAATACGAGAACATCTCCTCCATGGAGATCAGCTAGTCGTCTATCATCATGAAATCTGCCTTCCCATCATAAGTGGGAGGACTCAGCCTCTGAAACTGCGAGATGAAGGCCATCTCTGCTGGCACCACCACTGGAGGTCTCAAGGGTGCAGGAGGAGGAGGAACAGCTAACCCCCCTGCAGGGACTTGCACTCCCTGAGCCTGTCCTGCCACAACTGCCACCAAAGACTGAATGTGGGCTCGCACCTCCTCCAACTGTCTGCCCATAGAATCGCTACTCTGACGCAGACTCTCGATCACCGCATCGTTCTGAGCCCCAGATGACTCACCCTCAAACAGGGGAGTCGATCGAGTCGCAGGACGCCTAGCCATTCTAAAATCATAATAACACAAATTAGATCCTACTATAACGTCAAGAACCAAATACAAGCACAGACAATACATATATAGATATAGACTTAAAGCTGCTAAACTTGCTTTGAGAGTTTATCTTTTTAACAAAATTTAGATGTTATGCCCTAACCTAGGATGGTTAACCACCACCTTAATAACTCTTGTGCCTAGATCAGGAATGCATGACTTTTATATTAATTTGAAAACTTATGTGTGTACATATGTCATCCTGCCAGTCTTTAGCTTGGCACGTTGTGCTTATGCAATGTTATGATATGCATGTTTGTGGTATGCATTCTAAAAAGGCCCTAATGCATGTTATGAGCGGCGTACACATGAAAATGTTATGCATCCCATACTACATAACATTCTCATGCAACGAAAAAGAAAACGTGCTAGTCGCAGCTATGTGGTGAGGTTATGCATCCCATACTACATAACCCTCACATATTGCCCCTATGGTGGATCCATATACGAACACATATTATGCATCCCATACTACATAATATGCCCCGTATACTTCATGTTATGTTATGAGTGTAGTGTTCGTGCTTTTGCCAAGACGTGCTGATGACATATCGGTGTTTGAATGACATGATGCTGAACTACAAAAAAGCAAACAAAGGAAGGTTGCTCAACTAACTTGTCAAGCAACCTCCCTCTGATACCAACTGTCATAACCCGCATTTTCTCCGAATTAAGGATTATCAGAGTAAGAGAAAACACGCGTCATGATGCCACGTCAAGCAGGGGATAACTGCTGACGCTCAGGCAAAACAACATACCAACTTAATGAAAGAAAATCATGTGATTAATGATTAGAAAATCAGTTATATTTTAGAGGCCGTATCCCCCGGCTTAGTGGATCACATAGTCCACAAAAGAAAACTATATTTAAACGCTGCGGAAAAAAAATACTTTATCAGTTTTGACATCCTAAGGAGCGTATAAGGGTCCTAAGAGAACCACTCATGCTATGCAAGACCCTACATTTAATTTATATAGTATATAAGAAAACGGTCTTCATACGTGATTTGGAAAATAGTGATTACGTTTTATAAAACATGCTGATCATGAGCTTCATTTATAATAATAATTATAGTTTAAAAATAACTAGCAACCTAGCATAAATCCTTCTCAGAGCAAGTAGACTATCTCCAGAAAACGGTAGCAGCATAAGTAAATATATCCAGTACAAAGATAACAACTACCAGTGGGCTTTAACAACCTGACACGAACCCACTGACACACATGTATGTCTGTAAGAAAGTACTGAAAAACTACCTCACCCACACGGCAAACGGAACTCCAAAGTCCAAGAGACCACCTACACCACCACTGCAAGCTAGCCACCCAACTGGCTACGGCTCAGAACCTGGGGTATTCCAAAAGAAAACAGAATACCTCAGCAAGCTAAACAAAGTAAAACTGCATGAAAGAGTCAACCAAAGGGGAAACGTAACTGAAAAATATGTAGTAGAAAGAGTCACAACTGTCCAAAACAGGACGACAAGAAATGCACTACGCGCGAGGAAACAACAACAACCCAGCCCAGGAACAACATCCTGCAGGGCCTACTAGGCTACCAAGAGCCCAAAGTGCTGCAAACTACCAAGGAAGAAACTTCTAACACCCTAAACTGTGGGAGGTGGTAGTAGCAAAAACAAACAACGAGGAACCGGATTGGAGGCAAACTCAGTCCCCCATCCACCATGTCCAAGTCAACAAGCTCGAGGGTCTACATGTGAAAGCACAAGGGACCTTCCACCCACATGCCCAGCCTATACCTGGAGCAAGAAAAACATGAGTGGCCTTGGCTAAATTACACAACTCCACCCCCATAAAGAGCTACAAACCACCACTACTAACCACGACCCACGATTCGACCATTAGGAAAGAGAAACATGGCCGACAAGGAAATTACAAAAACAAACAAGGAATTCACTCGGGAACGTAAATCGAGGAAAGAGAAAAAGAAAGTGTTGAAATGACTCAACACGACGTGGCACTGGGTCCTCTCGACACCGCATTGAGTGAGCTTCACTCACTCAACGTGCCACGCAAAGCGAACTATCACAACAATAACTCTTACATTACTACCTTAACACTACACAAAACACTCATGCCCACCTAACCCGCGTATCGACGCCAGCTAAATATGGGTGCAAAAAGGAAATATTCAGAGCGCACGATCAGTGTCGCACGACTAGTGGTCGTGCGCACTCATCGGCTGATGATCGTGCGAAGTGAACCTGGGAAACTTGAAACCTGACAGAAAACTTAGCATCAGCGCACGATCAGTGTCGCACGACCAGTGGTCATGCTCAATGTTGCCAGCGCTCGTGCGATAACCGAGTCAGAACTTTGGAGAAATGAACAGGTAGCCGCGCACGAACAGTGGCACACGACCAGTGGTCGTGCGCCCTAACGTTTGATGATCGTGCGCGAGTAACCTGTACCGTTTGGGATTTCCCGAACGACACCGGAATGCGCATCACATTCTCCCGACACTGCGAACCACAACTACAACACACCGAAAACGGCCTACGGCACACATAACATAATTTTTACCTATTCTACTCGTTCACCAACACCATCCAACTACGCCTAATCATTCAAGACGGAAACCGGAGACAGAAATGGTAGAAACAAGTAGGATGCATGAATCGAAAGAAAAACAACTTGGCAAGGGCGAGAATACCACTTGCCTCTATTTCTGGCGAAGCTTGGCCGGCTTTCCCTCCTCTTCACGCTCGAATCCGACAACGAAGCACATGGCCAAAAATCTGGACATTGCCGGCGGAAAACAAGTCAAAACCCGAAATTCAAAACCACAAGCAAGGCCACGAAACTTGGAAATCTTACCGTAGGAATGAAGGTCTTGACGAGAGCAATCTGAATCCACTCTCGGAATCGAATTCCATCCACAAACGCTCCGGGAATCGGCGGTGGAAGGCAAGGGCTCGGCGGTTTCTCCGTTCTCTCGTACAGGGGCGGCGGTTTGATTTGGAGAAGATGATGGCGTGGGTTTTTTTTATTCTATCCTATATATATATATATATATATATATATTAATATATAATAATATATTTTATTACAAAATTACATAAAGCACCAAAACGACGCGAAAACCGAACTACCTCGGAATTCGATGAAATTTACACTGTAGCTAAATACCCACGCTACGAACACAATGGCGAAGTCGAAATTAATTTTCGACGAACAGAACTCGAGTTATACCCAAATAAAGCCAAACACAAACATCCCCCCGAGAGGCCACACCGGGTCACCCAAAACGACTCGGCTTGCTAGGGAGATCTTGCCAACAGGCTACAGAATAGGGCACTCAGTTCTAAGGAGCTAAACCACACTCCACAAATGGCACAAGCCACGGAATGCGTCATCGTAACGCCAACGAGAATAAAATAAACGCAGAAAAATCGGGGGCATTACAGAAGAGGAACCTGCAAGGCAAAAAGTGGTCTTGGGGGGACCTCAAAGACGCATTAGCCAAATAAGAACAAGGAATTTCCACAACATCAATCCACATACCTCCGATGGAGACCGGGGACGAAAACAATCCGAAGAACTAACACCACCCACCCCAAGAGAAAGCATAGTGGAAAATGTAAACAGAGAGATCGACTTTTCAAGGGGCATAGAAACATGACGCGTAAATTATGAAAAGTAGAAAATAGGAGCGATGCCCCAATCAATGGAAAATTCTACAAGAAATGTCATGCTACTAAATTTCCATAGGATTCGCAAATAATGGATTGGCCGGTTCATAAATATTTCTGAGGTGCCCGGAGGCATCCGTTCAGGGACGAGACAAACCAAAACCAAATCACTTATATAACGGTAGGATACTCTCCGATTCCAACAAAATATCTTAGAACTGTGTGGGGAGAACCCATGTGTAACGTGACTTGCTTTAATAGTGGGCAGTAACGGGACCAAGTCAGGTGGCACGGGTGCTAATACAGTAGTGGTGAAATCAACGTCATACAACGTCGTAGTTTTAGATTTAAACTTAAATTTAAATTTTAAAACGTCATGAATAAAAGCTAACGGAAAACACTCATCACTATATATAGAACGGGGCGCTCCCGGATTTGACATTACGTGCGAACAACACAACTTAACATTCGCAACTACGTTCACTAGCGTGTTCGTGCACGGGTCATCAAAAGGCGGGGGATAAATGCGTGCGACCGGGCTTGGCAAATAAGTTTGTCGAGAGGACATCACATCATAAGGCACCATTGCCAAGGTACCACTAGTAATCCAATTCGAAACCTCAAAACACTGATTTGACTTCCAATAAAGATCATCCAGTCGCAACCCAATAAAGTCGTAAGAAAGTTCAAACAGTGGATTCGCTCTTACGGAAAAATCATCCGACATGTCTTCTAAATCATGTGGGTAATCATGTATTTCAGATTCAGTGATCAGATCATAGATCGGCAACGCTACAATGAGATCAGGCATTACAAACGAGAGAGAGTTAAAATCACATTCATGTTTAGGTAAAGGAGTTAGCATTAGGGGATGCTCATCCGGTTCCACTTCAATATTGTATTCCAAAAGTTTAACTTCTTTACTAGAACACTCTTCCAACACATAAGTCCTGACATCAGTTACAGTGAAAATCTCAGAAATGGGCACTTCGATACGTCTCGGACTAGAAATAGTAAGCTCATGTCCTAACAGATCGTTAAATGAGTCACGACTGGGTAAGCTCTCAGCAGACTGTAACTCTTCTGACTCAGCTAGAATATCAATCGACATAGGATCATCAAAAGGCTCCACAACAGTCAAAAGGGATGGATCCAAAATGTCATCGAAAGGGAGTGGAGAGGGTTCCTCAAATGATAAATCCTCATCCAAGTCACTCGGGTAACCAATCTCCTCATTGTCACTCATGTTGTCAACATTAACAGCATCGGCCTCAGTGACGGGCGTACTCGTAATCGCAAGCTCAGATACCATTTTCACGCTGATAGGAACACTCTCATAAACAGGAAAGGGTCTAGTGCCCAGGCGGGGAGAAATAAAATCATGAGACGTCCTCATACGGGAGTACGAGGGAACATGCTGGTTCGATGTAGGCAAAATCTTGGGCGATGACTCACTCAGATAATCAGTAGACGGAGAACGGCAGTATGGAGGGTAATACTCATCCGTTAATAAATTCTTCATAATCTGCCAACCTATACGTGGGTCGACGGAGGGCATTCCTAAACGTCTTTCCTCATTGAGCCAGAAAGTATGGGCTCGACCAAATAATTGCAATCTCGCAACGGGAATCCTGTGGGGATCCACAATACAATATTGCTCAAAATAATGCTCCATGTCGTTCACCCAACATAGAAACACTCGCGGTCCACCTAGCCCATCATATGTCAGAGCAGGAATCCTAACACGCGTAGAGGTGCGCGGTGTAACTTGATTAGCCTTTAGTTGGCCAATCAACCCCTTAATCTCTTCCACTACCGGGCAATGGACTGACTTTCTAACTTTCATGACGGAACCTAAAGATTTCATTCGGGAAACGTGAACATCGTAGGCCATTTTTTTTTTTTAATTTTCAGCGGTAAAATGGGGATAGACTACTCGGATTAAGTGCACAAATACAAAGAAATATAGTCTGGTTCTATTTAATTTTCAAAGATCGATTTGTTCCTGCTAATATTTCAAAATACTATATATATATTTTTTGATAGTCTTGCTGGCAAAAATATGGAGATTATTAATAATTTTTTTATTTTTGAATTTTGCTGAAAAAATAAAAATATAGGCCGCTATTGGCAGACCAACTATTAAATTTTAAAATAACTTAATAAAAATAATGACTTAATGAAAAATAATTTTTTTTGGATTTCTTATTAAAAATAAGATAGAGAATTTCAAGAATTTTATTTTTTTAGATTTTGAGAAAAATTTGAAATTTAGAATTTGAAATTGGAAATTTGAAATTTTGAATTTGTAAATTTTAAATTTTGAAATTTGAAATTTGAAATCTTTAAATTTGAAATTTGAAATTTGAAATTTTAAATTTGAAATTTGAAATTTGAAATTCGAAATTTGAAATTTGAAATTTTTAAATTTGAAATTTGAAATTTGAAATTTGAAATTTGAAATTTAAAATTTGAAATTTAAAATTTGAAATTCGAATTTTGAATTTTAAATTTTGAAATTTGAAATTTGAAATTTTGAAATTTGAAATTTGAATTTTGAATTTTGAATTTTGAAATTTGAAATTTTAAATTCGAAATTTGAATTTTAAATTTTGAAATTTGAAATTTGAAATTTTGAAATTTGAAATTTATATTTTCTTTAGCCTACCTAAAAATAGAAGGATGGTGCCGATTAGGAAATCGACAATAACCTCCCTCTGATACCAAATTGATGTAGGCCACGGGTTTCGACACCGTAACGGCTAAGGGGTTCACACGCTTGCTTAATTATAATTACTATTGCGCTCACACGAAGAATAAACACAGCCACTACGCAAGTTGCCACAATTAATTTAATAGAATTCGGGGGGTTCGCTAGGCCCCTTAAGATAATATCAAGGCTATAGGCCAAGATCCTCTCAAGCGAAATGAACCCACACGGTTCGGTCGAGCGTACGTTGTACCAAAAGAGACACCACCGAAAATAAGGATTCAGATAACGGGTGGTTCTCTCCCAACGAAAATAAAATGAGGGCCGCCACGCCTCACGAATTCAAAAGGGAATCAATAACAATAATTTAATAGATATTATCCACGAAAATTCTACCAATCACAAATCACACGATATGCTAAATGCCCAAAGAAAAGATCTAAGAGAGAAACACACAAGAGTGGAGACGTTCGTTACCCAACCGGAATGGATGATTCCGATTTAACTCTCTTTGGATCACTCCGTTCCGGATCCACCGAAAGCGTGCCGGTTGGAGGGAAACTCCAAGTTCTTCGTTGCCTTCCGACACCGTTGAAGTTTCACAAGATTCACCTCAAGCTTTGGCCGATTCTTCTATTGGATTAGAAAATGGGGCTGATTTGGATCTCACCAAAGGAATCGGTTTTTGGTAAGGATAGGGTTATGGATGGTGTTGGGATGAGGATGGGGAGGCGGCTAGGGGTAACCCTTGAGTAGAGAAAGGTGATAGAGGGAAGGGAGGAGGAGAGGAGGTGGCCGAAGCCTTGGAAGGGGAGGAGGGAGGCCGGCGGCCAAAGATGGAAAGAGAAAGGTAGGGGGCAGCCAAGAGGAAGAGGGAAGAGGAGGAGGTAATTCCAAAATCTGAAATTGGGCTTTTAATTTTTCATTCAATCTACTCAAAATCCAATACAACATAGCCTTATATAGGCTTTACAAAGGCAAGGGTTATAAGCACCCCAAATGTGGCTAAACAAAGGCCAAAATGAAATGACAAATAATTAAAACTTTGGCTAAACATAGGCCAATTAAAAACATAATTATAAAATCTGAAATAATAATTTAAATGACGCGGCGATGGCAGTGGATGTCGTGGTAAAGTTCCAACATTAAAATGACGCGGCGATGGTAGTGGATGTCGCGACAAAGTTTCAACATTCCGACTTGCGGCACGGTCATAAAGATCTTAAAGCTCCATATGGCGACGAACAACAGCACCAATAAGTAAATCATCATCTCAAGGCAGCGAGGGAACATCAAGTGTGAGCCAGCACCAACATCAACCGGGTCACCATAGTCATCTGGAAGGGGATCTTCTGCAGCAACATGACGCAGATCTATGACATGTACCGGGTCACCATCATCGTCTAGAGGGGGACGCTCTAAATCAACAAGCTGGGGGATGACGGCGCCATCAGAAAGCGGTGGTGTTCCTATAAGGGAAATTACATGTAAAGTCCAATCTTATCCCTTTCTTATATTTCTTTCATATGTTGTCTAACGAATCGAATTTTTCCTTGTAGCCTGCGACGAACCCTACTCCACAACATGGGACAACTCAGGCTCTGAATGTGGTCCCACCTCCGCCGGCTCTAGCTCCGTTCCAGCAGACGGAGATGGGGCAAACACTGATGCCCATTATGGAGGCCTTCAGAGCTCAGCAAGCCCCGACTCCATAGCCAAACCCCGGGGCCAACTGGATGAGTGTCTTTCGGGAACTTTCCCCTCCATCCTACCTGGGGACGAAGTCGGCAGTACGCATGGAGGAATGGAGGGATACCATCTATGAGATGCTTGCGGGGATTCGATGCCCCACTGAGGAGGCGATTGCTTTGGCAGTCTCCCGCCTGGAGTCACATGGGAAGAGGTGGTGGAAGTCACAGCTGGACACCACCTTTACGTGTATGGATTGCGCAGATATTACTTGGGAAGAGTTCAGAGCAGCACTCTTGGGAAATTTCATACCTCAGTCGGCGAGGGACGAGCTGGAGGATAGGTTCCTGCGGTTGAGACAGGGGAACAGGACGGTGCTGGAGTATTATCAGGAGTTTACTCACCTAGCCCACTATACGGACGCTTATTAGTTGGATGACGTTGGCTATGCTAAGAGGTTTTACAAGGGACTGCAAGACGACATGAGACAGGCCCTCCTCTTTGTCTCAGAGGGGAGCTTGATCACGATTCTGGAGATGGCCAAATGGAGAGAAGCGGATCAGCTTACAGTCAAGAGCCAGAAGAGACCGGCTGACGATGCAGTGATTGGAGGGCGTAGAGACCGTCCTCGAGGCCAGGTTATTGGGGAAAGAAGGAACGGGGATCAACCTCGTTAGGAGAATAGGCGGGAGCAGGGGAGTCAGGGAGTATTGGCTCCCCAGCCTTTACAGATGCTGGAGATGCCAAGGATAGCAGAGCAGGCACTGGTATGCTTTCAGTGCAATAAGCCGAGGCATATCAAGAGGCATTGTCCTATGAGGCGAGCACCCCCACCAGCACTTCAGGGCGCCCCACCTACATGGCGGTTTGGTGGCTTAGGACACGATCGAGGACGAGGATATCAGGGCTGAGGCCACAGGCCAGAGAGGGAGCAGGTCTATGCTCTAGACCTGACACAGCCCCGGAACCCGGAGCAGGTTATCGCAGGTATGACAGTATATTTAAATTTTTTTTTTTCTTTCCCTTCCTAGTAACTAGTTGTCTTAGACATAGCCTTGCTAGAAATTCAGAGAAGACAAACTATAACAAGAATACTAAGACACTTAATTACCTCAGACATAGTTTTCATCAGCGGCAAGCCCGCTCACACGCTCTTCGACACCGGTGCTTCGCACTCGTTTGTGTCGGAAGATTTTGTGAAAGGACTGGCAGGCATGGAGCGGTTCACCGGAAAGAAAATGAGGGTGCGCCCACCCGATGGATTAGAGCTAATGACCTCTGCTCATTGCAATATGGAGGCGGAGATCGGGGGAAGGCGTTTGAGGCACTAACGACGATCTTGAGGATGCCAGACCACGATCTGATTCTAGGCATGACATGGCTGTACTGGAAACATGCCCAGATTGACTGCTTGGCAAAGAGGATCACTGTGAGGCATGGGGACTCCTTCATTGTTATCGAAGGTATTCTACCAGCCCCCTACATGTCAATATCATCTGTACAGGCCATCAAGTACCATATGCAGGGGGAGGAGGTTTATCAGGTTCTTTTTGAGGCAGTCGTGGCCAAGGACTCCATTTCAAATATTCCAGTAGTGCGAGACTTTGCCGATGTATTTCCGGAGAAGCTACCAGGGCTACCCCCGCACCGAGAGAAGGACTTCCAGATTCATCTTGTACCGGGGGCAAAGCCGGTATCCAGAGCTCCCTATCGAATGGACCTAAAGGAGTTGGTTGAATTCCGAAGCCAGCTTCAGGAGTTAGTGGAGGTCAGGTTTGTATGACCTAGATCTTCACCATGGGGAGCTCCAGTGTTATTCGTCAAGAAGAAGGACGGAACTCTTCGGCTGTGTATAGATTACCGGGCCCTGAACATGTTGACGGTTTGGAATACTTATCCCTTGCCAAGGATAGACGAGCTATTTGACCAGCTGGAGGGAGCCCATTGGTTCTCAAAGCTGGATCATAGGTCGGGGTACTACCAGCTTCGCATTCGGGAGGAGGATATACCGAAGACGGCCTTCAGCAGTAGATATGGATTTTACGAGTTTACCGTGATGCCTTTCGGGCTCACGAATACACCCTCCGCATTTATGACCTTGATGAACCGGGTGTTCGAAGAGAATCTAGATGTCTTCATTATTGTATTCATCAACGACATCCTTATCTATTCGAGGTCGGAGGAGGAGCACGCGAGGCATCTGGCCTTGACTTTAGAGAAGCTCCGAGAGCATAAGATGTATGCCATGTACAACAATGTCCAATTCTGGCTAAAGCAGGTGGCCTTTTTGGGCCATATCATCAGTGGAGCAGGTTTGGCAGTAGAACCAACGAAGGTCCAAGCAGTACGGGATTGGCCACCACTAAAGACAGCCTTGGATGTTCGAAGTTTCTTAGGACTTGCCGGTTATTACCGGAAGTTCATAAAGGGGTTCTCTCAGATTTCCCTCCCTCTTACATCTCTGATGAAGAAGGACTCTCCTTTTATCTGGACGTCACGATACGAGCCTGCTTTTCAGGAGCTAAAGGATCGTCTTACCTTGGATCCCATTCTTGCTCTTCCTTCAGGGAAGGAAGGATTCCAGGTGTACACTGATTCTTCCTATCAAGGGATGGGTGCCGTTCTCATGCAGAACGGGCACTTAATAGCCTACGCCTCCCATCAGCTGAAGAAGCATTAGCAGAATTACCCCGTGCACGACTTGGAGATGGGGGCAATTGTTTTTGCTCTTAATATCTAGCGACACTACCTCTATGGAATTCACTGCGACATCTTCTCAAACCATAAGAACTTGAAATACGTAGACACACAAAAGGAGTTAAACATCAGACAGAGATGTTGGGTGGAGTTTCTATCAGAACACTAGTATACCATGCACTACCATCCCGAGAAGGCAAACGTAGTCGCAGACGCTTTGAGCCGGAGAGCGAGTACGTCAGGAGTAAGCCCGCAGCTGATGGCCGTGGAGTTGGTTTAGTCATTCGAGGAGATGCAGATATCACTAGTGTTCGTGGATGACCCGAAGTTATACATGGAGTACCTGGGATCAATGGTTACCACTGATGATATTCGGGACCGTATCATAGAAGGGCAAAAGTTGGATGTGAGAGCTGAGCCGATATTCAGAGCCTTGGAGGAAGGCACGGTAGGAGATTACTCCTTGAGGGATGGGCTCCTGTGTTTTAGAGGCAGGGTCTACATACCGGCAGGAGGCCAGATCCGGGAGGACATTATGACAGATGCTCACTATAGCCGATACTCGGTGCACCTGGGGATCACCAAGATGGAAAAAGATTTGAAGAGGACGATGTACTGGTCGGGTATGAAGAAGGACATTACGTATTTTGTGATGCACTGCGAGGCCTGCCAACTCTTAAAGTCAGAGTGTAGGAATCCTGCCGGCTTGCTGCAGCCACTTCCGGTGCCGGAGTGGAAATTTGAGGATATAGCCATGGACTTCATACATGGGCTACCTCGATCACGTGCGGGAAATGACTCGATCTGGGTGATAGTGGACATGCTAATGAAGGTGGCCAGATTCATTCCAGTGGCGAAGGATGCTCCGGTTAGTATATTAGTACGGAGCTTCATTGAGCAGTTTGTGCGTTATCATGGGGTGCCCAAGACTATTGTTTCGGATCGGGATGGGAGGTTTACATCCAGGGAGTGGAGGTTAATTCTGGCTCATCTGGGTTCGCGGTTGACATTCAGCACGACCTTTCATCCTCAGACTAATGGGTAGACGGAGCGCACCAATCGTACATTGGAAGATCTTTTGCGCCTGTGTATTTTGGATCGCGGTGAGCCTTGGGAGAGATTTTTATCACTGGTCGAGTTTTCGTACAACAACGCCCATAAGACCAGCATAGGCATGACTCCATTTGAGGCATTGTATGGACAGAGGTGCAGGACCCCACTATCATGGGTTCAGGATGAGGATCCGCAGGCACTAGGCTCGGAGTTTGTGGGGGGATACTGATGCTCAGATTAGATTGATTCGGGACAGGATGTTTGAAGCCCAGAGCAGGCAGGCCAAATATTATGATGTGAGGCATCATCAGGTGGATTTCCAGGTGGGGGACCGAGTTTTCTTGAAGATACGGCCGATGCACGGAGTCTTGCGGGTTCGCGGGTGGAAGAAGCTCAGTCCGAGGTATATGGGGCGTTACAGGATCCTGGAGCGAATCAGCCCCTTGGCTTATAGACTGGAGCTCCCCCCCGGAGCTAGCGGGATTGCATGACGTCTTCCACGTCTCCTCACTATGGAGAGCTCTGCTACTCCCTTAGCAGCTGATCTCCACAGCAGACGGTCCGGTGGCCTCGGATCGATCAGTCAACTTGGAGCCGATCAGGATCGATGATACGGCAGTGCGGGTCTTGCGACGTAAGAAGGTTCCATTAGTCAAAGTTTTGTGGAGCAATCATGGGCAGGAGGAGAATACATGGGAGCCACAGGACTTGATGCAACAAAAGTACCCCGAACTCTTCGAGTCAGGTATGTATTAAACAGTAGGGATGTTACAATTTCTTCTATTTCAGTAGAAACCCCGTAGGCTTAACCTTAATTTTGGGGACGAAATTTTTATTTTTGTATATTGGGATTTGTAACATCCATTTTCCGACCAGACCCCCAGGAGAGGCTTTGTCATGAACAAGTCATGACAAAACCTTAGGAAGCCTAAGGAGTCCAAGTGACCCGGGCTCAAGGTGAAAATCACCTTGGTCTGCAAATAGTAGGTCTGAAATTTACTTAAAACAAGATTTGGGCTCGGGCGTTGAGTGCATCGAGTGCACTCAATGCCAAAGGATGGATGGCATTGAGTGCATCGAGTGCACTCAACGCCATAAGCTGAACGGCGTTGAGTGCACTAAATGCACTCAACGCCATCGCCAAAGGCTGGATGGCGTTGAGTGCGTCGAGTGCACTCAACGCCATAAGCTGAACGGTATTGAGTGCACTGACTGCACTCAACGCCATCGTCCAAAGGCTGGATGGCATTGAGTGCGTCGAGTGCACTCAACGCCATAAGCTGAATGGCGTTGAGTGCACTGACTGCACTCAACACCATCGTACAAATGCGACATGGAGTTGAGTGCGTTGAGTGCACTCAACACCATAAGCTGAACGACGTTGAGTGCACTGACTGCACTGTTGGAACCCTTGTTTTGATTTGTGCTAAGTTCACTCTTAGGATGTTTAGACCCTCTTTTATACCCAGGGTCTCTATTTTAAGTCTTAGTTAGACACCCTTTAGATTAGGTTTGGGCAGACCAGCATTGTAGTGGACTCAGACAAAGATTCAGAAAATGTTGTAAACTATTTATATCAGTTCGAATATAGTCGAACTCAGCTCGACGATCGTCTATCTCCCATCGATGATCTCAGAGTCTCCTACTCTAAACTGAGCTCGATGATATACGAGCTCAGGTCGACGATCTCTTATTTCTCTGTAGTAATCGAAGATCGACGATAGCCGTTCTCTGGTCGACGATCTATTATATCTGGTTGACGATCTCTGAACCGAGCCCTACGATTTTATGCTGCCTTCTTCTATCAGTGTTCTCTGATCCGCCAGAAGTTTTATTTTGGTTATGATAAATTTATTTTAAGGCAAGATATATTCTGATAATAATTGCAGATACTCCCAAGGCTGATAGCCGTATTTCTTGAAGCATTTATTATGGTATTCACAGAATATTATATGGAGATAGTTATGGATTGTATTTATGACTGCCAGCCATTCTAGCCATTTGGGCTCCTCATTTCTTGCAGTAATTTATGCCTTGCCTTGGGAATTCAAATTCTAGAAGTTTTTCTTCATACTGACATAACATATATCTCAATATAACAAAAAGAAGAAGACAGACAGAAATCTGTTAGTAATCAAAAAGAAAAGATCTTCCTTTGCTCTCAGTGGATATTGCATGCTTTGCTAAAAAGAAGAAGAAGAAGAACTTTTTCTGAACAACATTTCTCTCCAGTCTTCTTCTCTCTTCAGTCTTTAAAGATTCACCGAGAGTCACAAAATCAACAACTATTATAAGATTTAAAAAGGCTTTACAACTTTTTCTCTTTGAAGACCTACACTCAGGCCCAAGCTTCATCTTCCTGGATCCATACAATATCTCAGGGGGAGCTTGGACATTATTCTCAATCCACATAATCTTCTCACTTGTCTGAGAAAGATAAGATTCTCATAAACCTCTTCTTTTACCTCCATCTGTATAGGGTTATCTCTCCCTTCAAAAGTGAACTCTTTGGTGATAGGGCACCTGATCAAAAACCTATTGGATTTTGAGCTCCTGATCAAAAGCTCAAAGGGTCTCTAGATCTACCTACAGCAGATCTTGTGGTGATAGGGCACCTGATCAAAAACCTAAGTGGATTCAAACCTGGGTAGTAGAAGAGTGGATGTACCCAGATTTGGGGAACTACTATAAATTTTATTGTGTCGTCTGTGTTGCTCTGTGAATTCTTTGGGTGTTGTGTTGCTGTGGGAGTCTAGCTTATTTCTTTTCTCTTATTACTTTTATTAGTATTTTAATTCTACAATAAATCTAAACATTTTTTTTAATACTCTATTCACCCCCCTCTAGAGTAAAACCTATCATTCCCTCACTTTCAATTAGTATCAGAAGGTGAGTTTTTTGAAGATTGTACAGGCTAACACCTGAACCTAAGATCTCAGATAGATACATATTTCCGCTATTTGTCTTTGTTATACCATGGCACAGTACAAGGACTTTTCAAGCACCAGACCTCCAGTTTGTAACTTGCAAAAGTTTGGAATCTAGAAGGCAAGAATAAGACTTTATATGAATTCAATTGATGAAGATATTTATGTTCTATCTTAATTGGATTACCTTCACCACCAGTTTCCACCCCAAGCACTTCTAGAAACATGACTGCAATACCTCATCAAGACTACAATGATGCATACAAGAAAGCAAAAATTCCTGATGCAAAAGCCATGAATAAACTGGCACAAACAATGTCTGATGACATATTTCAGAAGGTAGCTGAATGTGAATCAGCTAAGGCCATCTGGGATTCCTTAAACCAGATGGTTGCAGGATTAGCAGATGAAAGGAAGGACAGGAGAGCTCATCTCCCTGTATGAGAATTTTAAAAAGGAAGAAACTGAGCAAGTTTTTGAGATGCATAACAGACTCAGTATCATTGTTAATGAACTGAAAACCCTTGACAAGGACATCTCATTCACAGAAATAAATGACAAGATTCTCATGTGTTTCCCCAGCTCATGGGACTCTAGAATCTGGCCTATCAGAGAGACCAGAAGTACATATGAGATGACCATTGAATAAGTCTTAGGAAAGCTGAAATCCTATGAATAGCTGCTGAAGACAAGAGAAGCTGAGCAACAAAAGACTGCTACACCAACAAGGAATGAGCAGAATATTGCTTTCAAAGCTTCAGAAGAATCAGAAACTTTTCCATCAAATGAATAATTGATGAGTCTCTTTGCAAGGAGATTCTTCAAGATGGGGAGAAAATAATTCAGAAGGAAATCATCAAGGAGTGATGATAAACCAAGGTATGTTAAAACCCCTTCTAAAGAAATTTTTTGTTTTGGTTGCAGAAAAGCTGGACACATTCTTCCAGAGTGTCCAGAAAATAAGCACAAGGAACAGAGGAAGGAGAAAGACTCCAAGAAGCACTCAAACAAACCATTCTCCTACAAACACAAAAAGAAGGAGAGAGGATTTGTTGCAAAAACCTGGAGTGACACTGAAGAATCATCTTCCTCCAGTTCTAGTGAAGATGAAGAAGAAGCAAAGGACAAAGAAATTTGCTTAATGGCCATCAATGCTTTAGGGAATGTCTCAGAAGAAGAAGAATCAGGAGAATGTTCAGATTGTGATTAAGTATTGGAAGATTTTGACTTTACCTCTGAAGACTTTAAATCAAACTTTAAATCTATGTGTAGTGATCTTATTAGATCTGAGAAAGAAATCAAACCTCTCAGAGATAGACAATTTAACTATGATAGTTTAGTATTAGAAAACAACAAATTGAAAAATGAAATAGACATGTATAGTGAACAAATCATTTTTCATAAAATGGAATTATGTAAGGCAAAACAACTAGAGGAATCATTAAATGGAAGAAGTAAACAGCTAGAAGAAATTATCAGCACACTCAATGCCAGGCTTAATAAAACTAAGTTAGGATTAGGTGCATCATCTAGTGAACCACCAGTTATTCAGAAAAATCATCTCTCACAACCTATAAAGTTTATTTAAGATAAAGGTAAGAAAAATACAGAGAAAATTAAAAAGGTTAATAAGGTTCTAAAACAAGTTTAGAAAAATAAAGAAAAACAAACAACTAAGTCTCAACAAAAATCATCGAACCAAGATCGATGATCTCAGCATTATGCGTCGAACGCCGATCGACGATTTCAGAACCCAGAGCTTGAGTTCAAACACTCTGCAAATTGAGATCGACGATATCACTATATATGGTCGACCAGATATCGACGATCGTGGAACCCAGATAATAGCTACTATTTCTCTGAGAACTGAGATCGACGATATCAACGTTGGTCGTCGAACGCAGATCGACGATCTCAACCTAAATCGTCGAACTCAGAATAGAGTTATCAAAACTTAAATTTCAACAGAAATTGAAATTTCAATAAGAACCCCAACTCTAAATCATTTCATCCCTTAACTAATTGGACAATACCACCTAGGAGATTTCATCCCTTAGGCTATAAATATCAACCTGAATACTCTTATATTTCAAGTTTTAAGTATGAAAAGAAGCCAGGACCCAAGGTTACCTGGGTCCAAAATGTATAATCTGTCATTTTGTAGGTGAAGACCTATCCTACCATACAGGATAGATGGTATCTGGATAGTGGGTTCTCCAAGCACATGATAAGAAATAAGGCAAACCTAAATAACTACAAGGCAAATCTGGGTCCAAAAGTTGTATTTGGTGACTCAAGTTTTTGTCAGACAGAAGGCTATGGAGAATTCACACTTGGAGATGTCACATTCAGGAAAGTGGCATATGTTAGTGGTCTAAAACATAACTTGATATCCATAGGTCACCTATGTGATGTAGGTTATGAGGTATGTTTTACTGAATCAAAATGCAACATTTCTTTAAATAATAGCATTGTGTTGTCCGGATATAGGTTAGACAATATTTACTTAGTTGATTTTAATTCTGCTTATTCAGAAATTTGTTTATTTAATTAGGTTAGCAATTGTAACACATTTTGGCATAAAAGGCTAGAGCATGTAAATCTTAGAAATATTACTAGGTTATCTAGGGACAACCTTGTTAGAGGATTGCCCTCTTGCCCCTACAAGAAGGAAAGCCTTTGCAAGGCTTGTCAAGTAGGCAAGCAAACTAAAAATAACTTTAAATCAGTTAATAAGAGTGATTCACCTAGGATTTTGTATCTGCTTCATTTGGACCTTTTTGGACCAATTGCTGTACAAAGCCTGGGAGAGAAGTTCTATACTTTAGTTGTTGTAGATGACTTCTCTAGGTTCTCTTGGGTTTTCTTCTTGAGAAATAAGTCTGTTAATTTCAAAGTTCTTACAGACTTTCTAAAATGCATAAAGATTAAGTACTCTACTCAAGTTGCATTGATCAGAAGTGATCATGGCACTGAGTTTGAATCTCTTCCTATGCAAGAATTCTTGTGAGAAGGAAGGTATCAGGCACTGCTTCTCTGCTCCCAGAAATCCTCAACAAAATGGGTAGTTGAAAGGAAAAACATAACACTGATTGAAGCTGCAGGTATATTGCTTGCTGATGCTCACATGCCTCTATCCTATTGGGCAGAAGCTATAAGCATAGCAAATTATGTCATGAATAGAAGTTTGATACACAAACTTAAGGGCAAGACTCCCTATGAATTACTCAAAGGGAGGAAACCTAAAATAGATTACTTTAGAATTTTTGGCTAAATTTGTTTTATTTATAATAACAACAAAGATTATCTTAGAAAGTTTGCAGCCAAAGCTACAATGATAATTTTTCTAGGATATTCTCAAGTTAGCAAGGCATATATGGTCTTCAATAAATCATCTTTGAAAATTGAAGAATCTGTTCATGTTACTTTTGATGAAGCTAAATATTTTATAAGGAGAAGGAAGCTTCTACCAGTAATTATTTGCAGGTACCAAATCTATGTGAGAAATTGGATGAATTAAATCTCACCCAAAAGGTGATATCTCATCCCTCTCCATAGATTGATGAAGATAGTGAAGAAGAATCTCTGGAAATTGCTGAAGGCTCTCAAACAACAAGTTTAATTCCACAAAAAGAATTAGTTCATCATGCTGTTGTTGTTGAACAAACTACACCTCCTGACTATGTTACACTTAGAGATCATCCCATATCTCAAGTGATAGGAGACATGTCAGTGGGCGTGCAGACAAAGCATCAACTCAATGAAGATGTGATGCATGCCTGTTTCTTATCTCATATTGAGCCCTCATCCATTAAAGATGCAGTGCAAGATCCACACTGGATTATTGCAATGCAAGAGGAGCTAAATCAGTTTGGAAGATGCAAAGTTTGGAATTTGGTTCCTAGACCCAAAGGACAGCTATTTATTAGAACTAAATGCTTCTTCAGAAATAAATTGGATGCCCAAGGCATAGTTGTCAGAAACAAAGCAAGATTACTGGCACAAGGCTACAGACAAGAAGAAGGTATTGACTATGATAATTCCTTTGTACCTGTTGCAAGGCTTGAAGCTATCAGAATTTTCTTGGCCTATGCTGCTCACAAGAAATTCAAGGTATATCAAATGGATGTCAAAAGTGCCTTTCTCAATGGGGAACTTAAGGAAGAAGTGTATGTAGAACAACCACCAGGTTTTAATTCTTCAACTCATCCCTCTCATGTTTTCAAATTGTATAAGGATCTCTATGGTCTAAATCAAGCTCCAAGAGCTTGGTATAAAACCCTAGCTAGCTTTCTTTTAGAGCATAAATTTTCTAGAGGCTCTGTAGATAGGACTTTATTTATTAGAAATCATCATGATAGGATTCTGTTAGTTCAAGTATATGTTGATGATATTATATTTGGATCTATTGATTCTAAACTTTGCAAAAGGTTTTCTGATCTTATGCACTCCAAGTTTGAAATGAGTAGCATGGGTGAACTTTCTTACTTTCTTGGTCTTCAAGTAAAGCAAGCTCCTGATGGCATCTTTATTCCCCAGTCCAAATATGCTAAGGAATTAGTAAAAACGTTTGGGATGGCTGATGCCTCAGCTATGAAGACACCCATGGCTTCTAATGCATTAATTGATTCTAATGAAAAGGGTAAACCTGTTGATCAGAAAAATTTTAGGGCCATTTTGGGTCTCTATTATATCTTACTGCTAGTAGACCTGATATAATGTTTGCAACATGTCTTTGTGCTAGATTTCAAGTCAATCCTAAATAATCTCATTTAATTCTCCTCAAAGGAATATTAAGATACTTAAAGGGTTGTCCTAATCTAGGACTTTGGTATCCCATAGAGTCAGAATTTGAATTAACTTGGTATTCTGATGCTGACTATGTTGGATGCAGAGTTGACAGAAAAAGCACTTCAGGAACTTATCAGTTCCTGGGTGATAGATTAGTATCCTGGTTTTGCAAGAAACAATCTTCTGTGTCTACATCAACTATAGAGGCTGAATATATAGCTGCTGGTAGTTGCTGTTCACAAATCTTGTTGACTCAAAATCAGCTACTGGATTATGGGTACTCTCTCAAAGATTCCACCATCTTTTGTGACAGTACCAGTGCCAAATCTTTTGCACAAAATCCAGTCCTGCATTCTAGGACCAAACATATAGAAACAAGGCATCATTTTCTTAGAGATTGTGTTGACGAAATAAGATTAACCTCAAGTTTATCTCCACTGATTTTCAAAGAGGAGATATTTTTACCAAGCCTTTGGATGTGCAAAAACACCAATTCTTTTTGAATCAACTTGGAATGATAAATGACATGGATTAAACTTGACTTTTGTCTTTGTGAAGATGTGGTCAACGATCGTCAAACGGAGATCGATGATCATCGAACTCATCTTGAGCTCAATCGTCGACCTGAGATTGACGACAGCTCTGTGTGAAGACAAAAATCGTCGAACAGAGATCAGCGACTTTGCTTCAGTAAAATCAATCGTCGACCTAAGATCGACTATCTATTTTTTCATCTGAGATCAGAGACCGAAGATATCATTTGTTTTTAAATTAATTCTTTGACCTAAGATCGACGTTTTTGCTTTTATCGTCGGCCAGAGATCGTCTCTTCATATTCCAAAAAAAACCTTTATATCGGTTTCTTCTCGATCTCTGCCCCACGCTTTCATATTTCCCCTCTACTATTGATCTTTGCTCTCTCGAGTTTACATGTTTCCCATGGGGATCTCTGCAGCAGTTCTTGCAGCGATGAAGTTCCACATAGGATTTGATGTCCACTTCGAATCTTTCAGTCATTGTGATCTTGTGTTTCAGGAAATGCTACAACATTGCGATGATCAGGGTTTGAAGAAACTTATGACTACTAGGATAAAGCTATCTGTTGCTGAGATAAAGGAATGGGTTTACACCTCCTCTGTCAATGACTCTTCGATAATTGGTTTCATCTCAGGACAGTAGGTGACTCTAAACCCATCAATTCTTACAGTTATTTTTGAATTAAAGAATGGAACGGGTGATATGGATCAGGACAGTTCAGAGTATAGCAAGATGCTCTTGGAGATGGGTCATGCCGAGGGCATTCCATCTAAGTTATTAAAGAAAAACTTATCTGTAGGTTTTAAGTTTCTTGCGGATGTAGTTGAAAAGGTTTTGCTGGGCAAACATTCGGCCCATGATAATATCAATAGGCAACAGTTCGATGTCATGTCTGCTCTAGTTAATAGGAAGGCCATTGATTGGGAAGGTTTGTTCTTCGATTTAATCAAGAGGAAGAACAATAAAAAGGAAGTCTGTTTAGGGAGGATTATAGGAATCTTTCTTCAAAAGAAAGCCTCATAGCTATTGGTGTCTTCAACCATAGCTATTAATGCCAACAAGAGGCTGGATTGCTCTTTGTTCGGGAAGTGGGAGAGGTCGATTCAGAAACCCTCCAGGTCTGGAACCTCCTCTCATACATCTGAGGACACAAGGACTGTCATAGTCACTCCTCAACCTAGTGAAGAAGTTCCCTCCCTTACTCCTCCTCCTCCAGCTTCCCCAATAATCCCAAATGTCTCCTCTTAACCTACCTTAGTTATTCCAACTACTCCTTCATCTCCAGTTATTATCTCTTCCCCTACTCAGTCACCCCTTCCTACTGAACCACACTCCCTTCACTCCTTGTCCATTCTAAATTTTAACCTGCTCTCACCTCACTCATCCCCTTCTCGTCAAGCTGACTCTCCCATCAATACTGATGTATCTCCTCACAATTCCCCTATATATTCCTCCAGACACTCCCCTCTTCAGGATGACATCATGACAGATTTCTCTCCTCCTCCCTCTCATATTTCCGTTTCAGCTCAGACTTCAACTGAGTTTCCTCAAGTTGATCCAACCTTTCTCTCTCATCTTCTATACCTCCTCACTCCTACCCTCAAATCCTTGATAGCAGATGCACTCTCACCCCTTTCTCAATCTATCTCATCTCTTTCTGCCTCCCTATCTGCTTCTCTCTCTGCTCCCTCTGCTCCTTCTTCATCTAGGGGTCTGGCTCAAGTTATTATTGAAACCAGATAGGGCGAGATGTCCTATAAAGATGCTGTAGGATCAGATTAAACAGACCATCAGGTTCAACCTCCACCAGCAATTCAGGAAGAAGTAGTGCAGGAAGAAGAATTGTTTCAAAAATTTTGTACAGACATAGTTCTATATTCAGACTTGCTTATGTCAGATGAAGACACCATTGTGACAATTCCTGAGATATCCAGTGGTTATTGCTTTATTAATCCCTCCATAAATTTACAATCTCTTTTACACTCTTTCTCATTGTTCAGAGTTGTTTGGAATTCAGTTAAGACAATCTCTTCCAAGGCCATGGTCTGTTATACCAGACCCATGTGTCCTTCAGTTGTGAAACATCTTCTGCATATTCAATCAGTTCCAGCTTGTTCAGATATTCAATCAGTTACAGAATGTACAGATATGTCATCCCCTATGGATGTTGAGTTTTTGCAAATATCAGAAGAGAAGAATGAGATTGATTCACTATCAGTTGCTGATGAATTACTTGATCTAGTGGTCTCAGAAAATCTAGCCTTAGCCCTAGAAACAAGCTTAATAAATCTTTGTGAGCCTATTAGTCCTTATCCATCTCTGGATGATTTCATTACTATTTATATTCAGGAAGAAGCCAAAGAAAAGGCTGCAAAGAAGTCAGATGATAAGCAAATGAAGGAAATAGAAGATTTATATGACAATACTCAGGTTTTATCTGATGATGATTCAGATGATTTAGATGATAGTAATTCTAAGAAAAAGAAAGCTTCAAAGAAAAGAAAAACGGCTCCCCAGGCTGCTCCTAAACCAAGAAATACAGATGACACCCCTTACTACATTTTGAAAGGGATTACTTCATATCCTGACATGAAGAGCTGAATGTGGTTATCCAAGAATGAGCAGAAAGCCAGAAAGAAGAGCAGGAGATATTCTCCACCTCCTCAGAAATTTAGAAGAGGTCCTCCTCCTCCTCCTGCTGTTGGTGCTTCAAGTGCTATCTCTCAAGCTCTTGCTACATATTCCCAGCCTTCCTCTTACTCAAGATCATATCAAAGGAAGGACAAATCCTCTAGGACTAAGTTTCAAGGATGTAGTTAGTAGCACAGAAGTCAGAGCTCCTCAAAACAAGTGAAAGAAGACATTTATCAGAATCCCTCTTCTCCTTCTCACACCCAAGTTGCTTCAAAGATTCAAAAGACAGCTGCTTATCAAGTCAGAAAATCTGATGTATCCTTCAAACCTAAAAGAATTATAGTGAGTCTGCCCCTCCTAGATCTCTCTACTCCCAAAGTGATGATCAGCCCAGTTTAACATGCTTTCAAGCTCAATCCACTCAGTTCAAAGCAGTCACTATATTGCCTCCTCAAGAAGATCAGTCACCTGTTGAACAGGAACTTGATCCAAACTTTAGGATGGCCAGGCTTCAGGAACTTATTGGTCTTTCTAAGATAAAAAAAGCTATAGAAGAAGGAAAAGATCCATCTTCATTCTCAACTATGTCCTCTTTCAGAGAGAAAGAGATGGATAAGCTTCAAGTGAGCAAGAAAGTCTTCAACCCAACTGAATATATGGCATTGCATCTTGAAGCAATTGTGCCCAGGACTAGCACTCAGACATCTCTTGGTGGGCAAGACTTGATGACATCCAAGAAGAATGTTCCAGACCCTAACAGGAAGAAAATATTCTCAAAACCTTCATCTGGTTCTTCATATGATAAACCATAGTTTTTGTTATTTGTTTAAAGATTAACTGATCATGTACAATGCACTGCTATAACATATCTGCTGATGTTATTTCATCCCTTCAGATATTTATGGTCTTTGTATTTTATTTCTTTTCAGTTTTATTTTTGAGTGACCTCACACAAATAGGGGGAGATTGTTGGAACCCTTATTTTGATTTGTTCTAGGTTCAATCTTAGTATGTTTAAACACTCTTTTATATCCAGGGTCTCTATTTTAAGTCTTAGTTAGATCCCCTTTAGATAAGGTTTGGGCAGACCAGCATTGTAGTGGACTCAGACTCAGATTCAGAAAATGTTGTAAACTATCTATATCAGTGTGACTATAGTCGAACTCAGCTCAACGATCGTCGATCTCCCATCGACGATATCAGAGTCTCCTACTGTGAACTGAGGTCGATGATCTCTTATTTCTCTGCAGTAATCGAAGATCGGCGATAACCATTCTTTGGTCGACGATCTCTTATCTCTTATCGACGATCTCTAAACCGAGCCCTACGATTTTATGTTGCCTTCTTCTATCAGTGTTCTCAGATCAGTCAGAAGTTTTATTTTGGTAATGATAAATTTATTTTAAGGCAAGATATATTCTGATAATTAATGCAGATACTCCTAAGGCTGATAGCCGTATTTATTGAAGCATTTATTATGGTATTCACAGAATATTGTATAGAGATAGTTATGGATTGTATTTATGACTGCCAGCCATTCTAGCCATTTGGGCTCCTCATTTCTTGCAGTAATTTATGCCTTGCCTTGGGAATTCAAATTCTAGCTGTTTTTCTTCATACTGACAGAACATATATCTCAATATAACAAAAAGAAGAAGACAGACACAAATCAGTTAGTAATCAAAAAGAAAAGAATCTTCCTTTGCTCTCAGTGGATATTGCATGCTTTGCTAAAAAGAAGAAGAAGAAGAACTTTTTCTGGAAAACATTTCTCTCTAGTCTTCTTCTCTCTTCAGTCTTCAAAGATTCACAGAGAGTCACAAAATCAACAACTATTATCAGATTCAAAAAGGCTTTACAACTTTTTATCTTTGAAGACCTACACCCAGGCCCAAGCTTCATCTTCCTGGATCCATAAAATATCTCAGGGGGAGCTTGGACATTATTCTCAATCCACATAATCTTCTCACTTGTCTGAGAAAGAGAAGACTCTCATAAACCTCTTCTTTTACCTCCATATGTACAAGGTTATCTCTCCCTTCAAAAGTGAACTCTTTGGTGATAGGGCACCTAATCAAAAACCTATTAGATTTATAGCTCCTGATCAAAAGCTCAAAGGGTCTCTAGATCTACCTACAACAGATCTTGTGGTGATAGGGCACCTGATCAAAAACCTAAGTGGATTCCTACCTGGGTGGTAGAAGAGTGGATGTACTCAGATTTGGGGAACCACGATAAATTTTCTTGTGTCGTCTATGTTGCTCTGCTATTTCTTTGTGTGCTGTGTTGCTGTGGTAGTCTAGCTTATTTCTTTTGTCTAGTTACTTTTATTAGTATTTTAATTCCACAATAAATCTAAACATTTTTTTAATACTCTATTCACCCCCCTCTATAGTAAAACCTATCTATCCCTAACTTTCATGCACTCAACACCATCTTACTTAGGTTGGATGGCATTGAGCGCATCGAGTGCACTCAACGCCATAAGTTGAACAGCATTGAGTGCACTGACTGCACTCAACGCCATCTTGTTTAGGCTGTATGGCGTTGAGTGAGCTAAGTTCACTCAATGCCGTCGTCTTGATGACATTGAGTGAGCTGAGCTCACTCAACGCCGTAGGATGGATGGCGTTGAGTGAGCTGAGCTCACTCAATGCCATTTTACTTAGAATTTTTCTGGTTGTTTTAGCTTGTTTGCTGGTTCTGCTGAACCGGACCGTTTCGGGAAGGAGGTCAGGATGTCTTAAAATTAGCTGTTTGTCTATTAACACCTAATTAAGTCTTATTTAAAAATATTGACCAGTCAAATGGAGGTAGGCCACGTGGCCGACGGTTATGAAAATGCAGAAGGCTCTAGTCATGGTCGAACACCGGCTTCCATGGCCAGTAATGGCACTTGATGCCTTGGCCCCTTCCCCTCCTCTTTTATGGCTGGATTCAACTCCTCTAGGGATGAGGAGGAGTTTCCAACCGTAATCTTGCTGGACAGAGCCGTTTTCAGCCCCCACCACCATAGCTGAAAAAGCTTTAAAGGACCATTAATGACCACCAGCAGTTAGACCTTTCCCCTCCCTCCTTTTACTGGTTTAAAAGCTTCCCTTGACCTCAAGCACTCGTTTCCACACTTTGTCTGAGGGAGATGAGGGAGTTATGCGTGCTATTGAAAGACCGCTGGCGACACCTTCACCATTAATGGATTTCGACAATCTGCACGCCTCCAGCCCGCGAATAAGGTCCTCCCCTCCTCTCTCTCTATGGATATATCATAGCTTTCCTTAGGATTATGAATCAGGCTCAACGGAGCCTGATCGGTAAGAGCTTATCTTTCTGGCTTTTTCCTGCACGGGTTCGCCGGAAAACACCTCTCCGGCGGCAGTGTCGGCGCCAGACGATGGCCACCACCTCAACGGAGGTGGTGGTGGCGGTGGCCGGCCAGGGAGGAGGCTGGATGGCCGGCGGCAATGTCTGAAACGCGCTCAAGGTCAGGCTAATCTCAGCCCTTGGCTAGAGGAAGAAGATGACCAGTAGACGATAGATCTGCTTTAAGATTTGTGCTGGGTTAAATTATTAATTCATATTATTTCAATTTCTGTCCTGTTTACATGGAGGTTTTAAATAAAATATTAAAAATACTTAGAGGCTAGATCAGGAAAAATTGTTAACATGAAAATTGTAGATCTATGAATCTACTTAATTTTAAAATTGTTTAAACCAATTTGGAGTCCTGGTTAGACCACAACACTCATTTTGGTGAGATCTATACATAGGGTTGAACAAGGAATGATTTGAGTGCCTCCATCAATCCAGCCATCCAAATGACTTGAAATTTTGGATGAGGTTTAGTATTACCTATATCTAGAACATATCAAAAAATGAGTATTTTTGGAAAATATTTTCCTACAGTGTTTTGGAAAATTTTAATAATCTTTATATAAATTAATTAGGTGGCCTAATGACTTCCAAACCCTCCCAAATTTTGGTGAGTGGTCCCTGGGTTCATCATGAGGCTCTGTATAATTTTTCGTCTCATTTGGAGATGTTTTAGATTCGAAATGAATAAACCTAGCTTTGCCCTATTAAGGGGTTTTTAGGTCAAAAGTGCACTTTGTGATTTGGGTGGTCGAATCACCTCAACAGAGGCTGAGATTTTTACCACTGACTAGCATGATTTCTAGCACCCCCCCCATGGAAGATGATGTGGATTGGGGTAAATTTTCCCTAGGACCCAAGACCAAACCCTAAGGATGGTCTTTGGTGTCTTGTGAAGGGCATGTGGTCAAATGACCTTGAAATGATTTGAAACTTGGGTAGTGTGGTCATAGGGTTAGTATGAACCTTTGGAAATTTATTTGGGAATTTTGGAACATTAATCTTAGTACTTCCTTTGTAATGCATGAGTTAGCCCTATTTAGTTACTTGGATATGGTGAACTCACTGTCCATTGGGAAGTCATGAAAGTTGGGCAGAGGAAGTTTTAGACTATTATACTCATGTATGAATTTTATTAGAATTTTTAAATACATAATTACAGTATCTACTTCACAAGCTCATAAATTTGGAAACTTGTTAATTAATTCATTGAGAGCTCATTACATGTTCAAAATTGATGAAACTTGATCAGTAATGTTTATATATAATTAGGTTCACACTTGAATTTTATCAGAATTTTTGGAAGTATATTTTTAGTACCTGCTTTATTAATTGATATATGATGGAACAAAATCAAAATTGTGATTAGACATCAAGACCTTGCTGAAAAATTTAGAAACTTTGTCAGGATGTTTTTAGAGCTTAATTTATCATACTTAAATTTTCTTATAATTTTTGGAAGCTTATTTGTAATACCCTTTCCTTTAACTATAAACCTGTGATTATGTTCCAAAAATTGAGGATCAATTGTTTAAACCTTGAAAAAAATTGGGAGATTTGCATATAATTTTAGATTAATGCTTAGTATTTATCATAATTTTTTGGAAGCTTATACATGCCTAGAAAAGGAACTTCATGTTAAAGATCTCCTTGTTTTAGTATTGGAAGAAATTAATTAAATATAAATTAAATTACAAAAATTACAATTTTCTGGATTTAGCCTGATTATATAATGATAGACTCCCAGTAAATAACTTAGGCCATTTGGATGAATATTTTGAGTACTTCCCATTATATACATTATATAACTTAGGATGATCTGCGTTCAGTAAAAACTGCAAGAATCATATTAGGGTGCAGAAGTGAACTAAGGAGATGAAATATTTGTGTAATGGGATGATAAGGGATATGAGGAGTCATGATGAGGAGTGAGAAGTTTGGCTAGAGTTTAGAGGTGCTCGGGGACGACGAAACACCGTCAACCCGTAGGAGAGAAAGTGTCAAATACCTTAGGGTTAGAACCAATATAACTCAAGAGGGATTGGGAATTTGGGTATTAACTAATAACAATAAGTGCCTTGCAAAAAGTAATGATGGGCTTCAGCTACCATCATAGTTCCTAGTGCCCTTTGAGAGCCCTTCACGGGGTATACCGAGGGCAGTCCTGGGCTAATGTAAACCGTAGGAATAATAAACTAAAAGAACAACTAGTATAACTCGAGTTTCACATTCACACACCCCGGTAGGTAGGGAGGTTGAATAGGATTGGTTTGATTGCCATCTAGACGGTAGCTTTTGAAGGTAGATGTACGGATGGGATATTCCGAGGAGCTAGGGGTTCGAGGGTTTGAATACAGAATAAGGTGGCGGTCTTCGATATTTGACGGTCGTTCACAACGGCGTCGGTACGTTGACTCGGTGGTGTGGGACACTTAGACAAAGAAAGTCTGGTGGATATAGCCAGCATTAGTACGCAGATACTCTAGGTTGTGTTCTTCTTGGGGCGTACGGAAGGGCTAGGCTCGGTAGTGTGGATACCTCTCCTAGGAGTGGGGGGGAGACCCACTGTCTCTATTTTGCCACTATGGAGGTTCCTGGGAGTGAAGCTAGCTGACCGAACTGGGGGAACTAAAAGCTTATGCCCATAGAGTCATGTGCGTGAGTTGCACTTGCATGAATAATGGCATAACATATCACTACATTCATATTTGCATACAACCGACACCCCAACGTATAAATCGGTATGGGACTTTTTATACGATGGGAGCCTTGCAGAAGACCCCTTAACTTTTAAGTTTGTATGGGCATTCATATAAGTTATGGTTACTTACTTACTTATCTACTTATTTCTTACCTTGTCTTCTATTACATTTGCTCCTTATTTTACATGTTTACCTTACTGCTCACTATTTTAGAACTGCTAGAGGTACCTTTCGTACTAGCTGCTTATATAATATATATTTACTGCTAGATTAGTTCTACTACCATCTGCTTTGCATACTCTCCACCTTTGTATCTTCCCTTTCCTCCTCTCCGCTCGGTGCTTAGGAGCCGTTGGGGGAGGGCTAGGAGATTATAGTTCTTAGTATTTATGACTAATAGTTTTTGGACTACAACATTGCAGGAGCTCCGGATGCGAGACAGGGACCAAAAGCCCAGGGACTAGCACCAGCAGAGCATGGTGCGCATGGAGGTGGGCCAGTCTAGTTTCGGAGCACCTGTGACCAGCTAAGTCAGTGTTTAGTACTATCTTATGGCTTTCGCGAGTGATATGTAGTGAGGATCTGATGTACGAGGCTTAAGCCCGTTTATATTTCATCTGTACTTGTCTTTTACAGTACTCTGTTTTCTTCTTTTTATGGACTTGTTGTGATTTCTATTTACATGTGATTCTGTGGAATTGATTATATTCAGCTTACACTTACTTCTCTCTCTTTTGTGATCGAAAAGGCCGGCAGAATAGGCATTTTGCAGTGGCGGCCTTCCCGAGTATCGGTGCCACCGCAAAGCGAAAATTCTTGGCATAAGGCCCCGATGGTTTAACTAGAAAAAAAAGGGGTCTTACAAATTCCTCTTGTGGAGTTGGGTTAGCTGTTTGGAGAGTGTCAGCAACATCCAATCTATCTTCTTCACTATCACCTTCAACAACTTGTGGAGAGGGATTTGATGGCACCTCTTAGGTGAGGTTTATATCATTCAATCTTTCACACAAGTGAGGTACCTGTAAAGAGCTACTAATAGAAATTTCTTTATTCTTGTAATACATGTTAGCTTCATCAAAAGTTCCCTTGACTGATTCCTCAATTTTTATAGTGGATTTATAAAAAAAACCCTATAAGCCTTGCTGACTTGGGAATATCCTAGAAAAATTCCCTCTAGAGCTTTAGCTTTAAACTTTATAATATGTTTCTTGTTGTTGTTGTGAATATAACATATATAACCAAATACTTTAAAATAAGTGATTTTAGATTTCTTCCCTTTAAGCAATTCATAGGGAGTCTTATTCTTAAGTTTATGTATTAAACTTCTGTTCAGTACATAGGTTTCTTTGCTCACAGCCTCTGCCCAAAAGGAGAGGGGCATATAAGCATTTGCAAGTAATGTGCCTGCAACCTGAATTAGGGTTCTATTCTTCTTTTCAGCTACCCCATTTTGTTGAGGAGTTCTAGGAGCTAAGAAGTAGTGCTTGATACCTTCCTTCTCACAAAACTCTTTCATATGAAGAGACTCAAACTTAGTACCCTGATCACTTCTGATCAATGCAACTAGAGTAGAGTACTCAATCTGTTTGGTCTTGAGAAAATCTATAAGAACCTTGATGTTATCTGACTTAGATCTCAGAAAGAACAACCAAGTGAATCTTGAGAAGTCATCTACAATAACTAGAATATAAGATTTTCCTCTTAGGCATTGTATAGCAATAGGGCCAAAGAGGTCCATGTGTAGCAAGTACAAGATCCTAGGTGAATCACTTTTTTTTTTACAAATTTAAACCTAGATTAAGTTTGCTTGCCTAATTGACAAGCCCTGCAGAGGCCTTTCTTCTTGTAAGGACCAGAAGGCAATCCTCTAACAAGGTTATCCTAGACAGTTTAATAATGTTTTTTAGATTTACATGTCCTAGTCTTTGATGCAACGTATATCACCGAGAAAAGTTAAACGAGACAACTCTAGTTCGCCTACAACGCACTCTTGATCGTTTGCACCTACTAAAGCATCTATCGCCCACAACACGTTTCTTTTCCGCATACAAACCAAAACAAATCAGAGGCGTGTCAAATCTAAAACAGCGATCAAAATAAGAGCCGACTTGTTCCCCAAGAAAATGCAAAGGTTGCCAATCCTTTTCAAGAATAAGACCAAGGTGTTGCACGCTAGGGATCGAAGAAAATAAACGCAACCGAACTAGCAACCCAATGAGGCAAGTATACCTATCGAATTGTAGCAAGGGGACACAACTGTCGTATTGAAATCTGGGAACTGTTGGCTAAGCTTACTCACACGAACGCTATTATCTTATCGACGGAAAATTAGGGTTTTAGAAAATCTAAGTGCAAGGGAGAAAGTAAAGCTATACTAGAAAGAGAAACACCGTAATTAAGTAAAGCTATTCAGCAAAGAACTATGCTAGAAAGGAAACTACTGTAGTTAATTAAAGAGCACAAGATAGGCGATTACTACGAAAGGTAGAAAATATGAAATGGAAATGCACCCAATCAAGATTCACCTCGGCTAAAGACGATTAAGAAAATGCGATAAAAATCTGAACTTAATAGGATAAAGGTCCTTGACCATGGAGGTTCCTAAAGCTTGAACACGCTTCTCTCGAAGTCATGCCCAACTGAGTTTAGGAAGGTCCGACCGACTCCCGTCTAAATCGGAGGCCTAAAACTCGCTTTACGCGGTGAACCCCACTATTGGATTTTACTCCAATCCGGGAGATTTGGACGTCTGCCTCTCTCGAGGGGTGCGTACAACTCCCTTTACTCTTAATGCTCACATCATTCTTTCGGCCTCTCGGCTAGCCCAGAATGAAAGCAAAGGCGGAGAGTATATATCGAAAATATACCTCCAACCCGTGATTAATCAAGAGTAATTCAAGGCCCTAACCTAAAAAGAAAAGATTAATTAAAACATCATAACATAATCGCTCTAACCTCGGATCATCAAGATCGAGTACAAGGAGGATTAGTTAGTCATTATGGAATGGAGGAAGGGGGATGAGTAGCAAAGCATAAGAGGAACACAAGCTAAACTAAAAAAACACTTTTATTAATTCAAAGGGGCAAGCTACACTATTGAAAATAAAATTATAAGTGCATGAAATTGAAATCCTATTCTAGCCCTATATTAAGCACTAAGCAACACTAAAGATTACAAAGAAAGCTAGGGCAACTAAATATTAAACCATTATTAAGCAAAAATTACAAAGGAAGAGAGAGAGAGAGAGAGAGAAAAGCATAAAAAAACTCAAGAACCAAAGGGGCAGCACCTCCCCCTCTCAACCAAAGCTTGCTGAAATGGAGAGGGGGAGCTCAATTTATAGAAAATTTTCTCGGGTTGGTCACGCCCTCAGACACGCCCTAGGGGGGCGTGTCAGGGGGCGTGACAGGCACGTCATGTCCAAATCATTGGTCGAAAATCCATCAGTCGTCGAAAAGTTGATGTCACGCCCCAGGTCACGCCTGTGACGGGGGGCGTGACGGTACTATTTGCGTGCTGTGGCGGAACGACATTTAATGCGGCGGCAGGCTTTGCGGCAGAGGGCGACACGCCCGGGGAGGGCGTGTCAGGGGGCGTGACAGCGGTTTTGACCGTTTTTTTGTCCCTTCCAGCAGGAGTCCTCGGGATCGGGTGACACGCCCTAGGTCACGCCCAGGGAGGGCGTGACAGGTGGGCGTGACAGGTCATTTTGGCCAATTTTCTGGAGACCTGCAAAAAGACAAGAAAAAGTCAGTGGCAATAATATTTACATAAAAATGATAAAAATAAACTAATAATAGACATAATTTGTACAATATAAAATAGAAAATAAGATAATAGTTTAGGATACAAAACGTATTATCACAAGGCGACAAGCCAAGATCCGCTCAAGCAAAATGGATCTACCCGATCCGAAAAAGAAACACGATCAATTACAATTTAATCAGAGATTTGAAAGTGTTTGAGATTTTAAAATCACGGAGAACACGATGGTTCTTCCTCCACATACCTCATAATAAGAAAAACACAAGAGAAAGAGAAGAGTTTACCCAACCAAGAAGATCAAGCACACAAGATAAGTGGGAAAATCACTCTCTCTACGGAACAACCGGCTTCACACCGAATGGGGTTGCAACCTTCTTCCTTGGAGTCGCACCGAAGGAAGCCACGCCGGAGTCGCACCGAACGGGATGGAGGTAGCAAAGGGAGCGGCTTCACACCACAAGGGAGGGGGGCGACTTCTCACAAGCTTGGCCGAAATTTCCTTTTGCAAGGGGAGGGTTTTAGGTATTCCAAATCTTCTTCATCTCATAAAAACCAACCATCCAAGATTTGAGATGAAGATCTCATCAATTCGGATGGTTAATAGCACACCAAATGTCTAATAGCACACCAACATTAAAATAAAAATATTACAAGTTATATTTTAAAGCAAATAGATTTAAACTAATTAAAACTATTTAAAACTTCTTCAAGTAGGCTTTGCGCGCCGCGGACGGAGGTTGTAACGTAGCTTTCCGTTAGTGCCCGTGGCGTTGTCATGACGCCTAAAATCTTTATGTTGTTACGCCGCGAAAACTGGGTCGTCATCAAGAAGTGTTGGAGGATCCACGCCATCAATGCTCCCCCACTCAAAATCACGTATCTCTGATGCGTGGTTCGATAGATAGCAGCGGAGAAGCTCGACATCCAAACATTGAAGCTCTGTCGCGAGTATCCATGAGTCGTCAGAAGGGGGCGGTCACGCAACCGAATAAGGAAGCAGTAGGTTGCACCATCAGGAGTAGTAAGTGGCTCAGCTGCGAGAATCGCATCTGGAATGAGAAATGTCTTCGGGAACCTGGGAAACATGTCAGCAGTAGGAATAAAAGAAGACAACTTACCATCCAATGTTATACCTGTGGGGACCATTGGAGAGAGATCATCCGTACTACCACTCCCCAACCCATTAGAAATTTTAGTGAAGGGAGAAGACGACAAAGAAGTAAGCTCTTGTGGAGGCGAAATAAACATCATTAAATCCGAGACATTAAAAATGGGTGAAACACCCCAATCAGCAGGCAAATCTAAGACAAAAGCATTATCGCCTAATTTCTTTATAATTCGGAAAGGGCCGGCTCACTTTGGCGCTAACTTTTTAACGGTGTCAGTTGGCATTCGTTCGGGAACTAAGCGGACTAAGACTTAATCGTTAACTTGAAAGTGTGACACCCTCCTATGTTGATTAGCATGTGCTTGATAGGATTCATATTGGGAGGTCAAGGTTGCTCGGATATGTGCATGTAAATCATGAATGTGTTTGGCGAAGGATTGTTCAAATTGACTTGTTTTATAAGTTGGGGGAAACAGAACAAAGTTAAGAGGAACAGGGGCATTGTACCCGTGAACAATATCGTTTAAAGACATACCCGTGGACCTATTTTTAGAATTATTGTACGCCAATTGGGAATGTGGAAGAAGTAAATCCCAAGTGCCTTTGTGATCGCTCACTAGACATCTAAGAAGATTTCCTAGGCTCCTATTGACTACCTCTGTCTGCCCATCAGTTTGCGGATGATAAGCCGCAGAGAATAGTAATTTTGTTCCCATGAGAATCCAAAAGGTTTTCCAAAAGTAGCTAGTGAATTTTACGTTCATATCCGATAAAATAGTCCTCGGCACTCCGCGGTGACTAACGACGTCCTTAAAATACAGCTTTGCTATGTGAGAAGCGTCGTCGATCTTACTACATAGAAGAAAATATGCCATTTTGGAGAACCTATCCACAACGACGAGAATAGAGTCGTGACGTTGAAGGTTGGGGGGAAGGCCTAATACGAAGTCCATGCTCACGTCTTCCCATGGTACAGACGGGATAGGTAGCGGGGTGTACAAACCTACATTGGACTTGGTACCCTTAGAAACTTGACACGTACGGCAACTGTTCACTAGCCTCCGAACCATCGCCTTTAGTTTAGGCCAATAGAATTTCTCCTCTACGAGCATAATCGTTTTGTCCCTCCCAAAGTATCCACCCAAGCCACCACCATGTAACTCCCAAATGATGTGGAGTCGCAAAGAGGAGCGAGGGATACATAATTTCTCGTGCTTGAACAGATAACCGTCCCTAAGTGAAAAGGCTGTGATAGTCATGGGGGAGCTATCTTGGGAAGATAAATATGGCTCATGAAAATCAGGGCATGTTGCGTATTCATCCTTTATGTGCTCGAATCCTACCACGTGGACTTGCATGGAGGTAAGCAAGAGGGTGAGGCGACTGAGTGTGTCGGCTACCCGATTTTCGGAACCCTGAAGGTGCTTAAGATTAAATGTGTATTCCTGCAATAAGGATACCAATTTAGCGTGGCACGAGCTGATTTTGTGCTGACTATTGATGAATCGTAATGCTTCATGATCGGAGAGGATGACAAACTCCTTAGAAAGGAGATAATGCCTCCAATGATGTAAACACCTAACGATCACATAAAACTCCCTATCATAATTGGAATAATTTAACTTGGCGCCCGCTAATTTCTCACTAAAATAGCTAATCGGGTGACCCTCTTGACTCAAGACACCTCCAATTCCTACGCCAGATACATCACATGTAAGCTCGAAGACCTTGGTGAAGTCCGGGATACACAACGTCGGGGCTTCGGTCATAAGCTCTTTAATATGACGGAATGCAAACGTGGCGGATTTCGTCCATGTGAATTCGGCCTTCTTCATGCAGTCAGTAATGGGTGCCATAATGATACAAAAATCGCGTATGAAACGATGATAGAAGGTAGTTAATCCGTGGAAACTACGCACCTCCCGAAGGCTAGTGGGTTTGGGCCAGTCTTTAATCGCTTGAACCATTCCTGGGTCAACACGTATACCATCAGAACCAACAATGTAACCCAAGAATTCGACCTCCGAAACATAAAATGTGCATTTCTTAAGGTTTAGGAATAAGGTCTCCTTCTTTATGGTGTTGAGGATCACTTTGATGTGGGAGATATGTTCAGCGGGGGAGGAGCTAAAAACTAGGATGTCGTCGAAATACACCACAACAAACTTCCCCATATACGGCCTAAAGATGTGCGTCATCATCCGGGAGAAGGTGTTTAGGGCATTGGATAACCCAAAGGGCATCACCAGCCACTCATACAACCCGTCCGTAGATTTGAATATTGTCTTCCACTCATCCCCCTCTCGAATCCTAATATGGTGGTACCCACTCCGTAAGTCTAACTTCGAGAAGATAGTGGCTCTCAAAAGGACATCCAAGAGGTAATCCTGTCGCGGAATTGGAAACCTATATTTTATAGTAATTTTGTTGAGAGCCCGGCTATCAACACACATGCACCAGGTGTTATCTTTCTCAGGGGCAAGAAGGGTTGGGACAGCACAAGGGCTCATACTCATCCTAATGAATCCCTTACTCAGCAAATCCTCTATCTGGGTTTGTAACTCTTTGTGGGCGGCGGGATTAAGCCTATAGTGAGGTTGGTTGGGTAGGGACGATCCAGGGATAAGGTCTATGACATGTTGTATGTCTCTAAGAGGCGGCAACGATGCGGGAAGCTCATCCGGGTAAACATCCCTAAACTCATCATACAATATCCGAAGATCTCGAGGTAAATCATCCAACACGCCACTGTCAGTCTTTGCACTCAAGATAATGAGAGCGTACATCATACCATCAATGAAGGGATCCTTCACAAATTCTTTCCTACCAACTAAACTCAATGCCTTCCTCTCTACAGGGATGGCGGTATCCTTATTCAATACTACCAGCTCTTTAGGAACAGTCGGTCTCAAGGTTATGGTCTTGCCATTGAATTTGAACTCATATGTGTTGGCACGACCATAGTGCGTCACGTCACGGTCGTAGAGCCAGGGGCGGCCTAACAACACATGACAAACGTCCATTGGCAAGACGTCACACCAAACCTCATCTGTGTAGGATTTGAATGACAGGGGGACTAAGCATCGTTGGGTTACTTTAATAGTAACCTTACTGATCCAGGAAACCTGATAGGGGGTCGGATGCAGTTCAGCAGTCAAGGACATACGCTTAACGGCATTCTCAGAAATGGCATTCACGCAACTACCACCATCAATAACTAGTTTGCAAAGCTTCTCGCCACTCTTAAAGATCAAGGTAAATATACTTGACCTCTTACAGTCGTCTACAGGATGAGGGGTGGTCAAAATACAATGCATCACCATGAGGTGGTGATCGTCCGCCAAGTCACTAGGGACTCCATCTGGGTCGCTCTCCTCTGCGGCCTCGTATACATAGTCATCAGGGTCGGTAGCTGGATCTAATAAGGCTAGTGTTTTCGTCTTTGTTGGGCATTAGTAGGCATAGTATCCTTGAACGCCGCAAGAGTAACAAGTGGTGTTAGCCTTGCTAACCTTCCCTATAGGGATACGCTCACTCGCAGGGTTCTTGGTGTTCCTAGCTGTGATCACGACTAAATTCAAATCGAGGGATTTGAACTTTCCCTTATCAGGATATGTTGAAGAAGATGCCCAGTGGTGGACTTGTTCTTCGCATGAGCGTAACGGGAGTAAGCCTTAGAGTCTAGGTGCCTTTCAATATCGAGGGCGACATTGAATGTCGTGTTCAGATCCGTGTGACCATATCGTAAGAGCTTCCTTTGGATATCGGGGTGAAGTCCCTTTCGAAATCTAGATAAAGTGACTTAGGGGATCTACCTAAGGTCACATCGCACCTTACGGTCCTTAAGTTCATCCATATATTCAGCCACCGACATTGAGCCTTGCCGAAGGGTAGCAAGATCATCGAACATCTGTATCCGATGGTGTGCGGGAACGTACTGATCGGTCAACAAGTTCTTCATCACCGGCCAACCTATAAGGGGGCTCCGTGTTCGGTTCCTAACCTTCGCTCCTCATTCAGCCAAAACGTCTTCGCACGACCTGTTAACTTTATCCGGGAAACTTGGACCTTTTGAAGATCCGTCAGGTTGTGCCACTCGAAGTAACACTCCATGTCCACAGTTCAGTTAAGAAAGGTTTTGGGTTCTCCCATTCCATCATAAGTGGGGGCATTTATCTTAATGGACCTAGTATTATCAACTTCTCGTTCGGGGCGGTGTCCTCTAGGGGGCACCCGTGGGGTGTCCCCATCAGAATCCGAATTTGAATTTCGTTGGGGCCGGTTGGGCCGGTCAACATTAACGGGTGGCGGGGGTGGCCTAGCTTGATTCTGTAGGATCTGTGCAAACATGTTCCTAAGCTCCGTCATTTCGTTATGCAGCCCTGCTATGGCCTCAATGTTGGGATCCCCATGCTCATTCGCAGCTATCCTAGACGTAGACGGAGTCGAATATTCCGATCCTAGCCTAGTGCACATTCAGGTTTAGAAAAATCTTGGAAAGATGATTTTTCCTTGAGCTGTAGCTATACAAAAAATAAGATATTTTTATAGATTCCCAACATGAATAACGCGTAGATCATTAAAAATGTTTTTTTTTAAATTTCATTGAAAAATAAGGATTTTAGCCTGCTATTGGCAGACCACAGAAAATATTTTTATTTATTTTCTAAAGATCCGAACGACCAACAAGGAACGCAGAGAGGATGTTTGCAATGTGGAAGTTGAAATGACCGCCTCTGATACCAAATTGATGCAGCGTATGTCACCGCGAAAAGTTAAACGGGACAACTCTATTTCGCCTACAACGCACTCTTGATCGTTCACACCTACTCAAGCATCTATCTCCCACAACACGTTTCCTTTCCGCATACAAACCAAAACAAATTGGAGGCGTGCCAACTCTAAAACAACGATCAAAATAAGAGTCGACTTGTTCCCCAAGAAAATGCAAAGGTTGCCAATCCTTTTCAAGAACAAGACCAAGGAGACAAGCCAAGATCCGCTCAAGCAAAATGGATCTACCCGATCCGGAAAAGAAACACGATCAATAACAATTTAATCAGAGATTTGAAAGCGTTTGAGATTTTAAAATCACGGAGAACACGATGGTTCTTCCTCCACAAACCTCACAAGAATAAAAACACAAGAGAAAGAGAAGAGTTTACCCAAACAAGAAGATCAAGCACACAAGATAAGTGGGAGAATCACTCTCTCCACGGAACCACCGGCTTCACACCGAATTGGGCTGCAACCTTCTTCCTTGGAGTCACACCGAAGGAAGCCATGCCGAAGTCGCACCGAACGGGATGGAGGTAGGAAAGGGAGCGGCTTCACACCAAAAGGGAGGGGGCGGCTTCTCACAAGCTTGGTCGAAATTTCCTTTTGCAAGGGGAGTGTTTTAGGTTTTCCAAATCTTCTTCATCTCATAAAAAGCCTCCTTTAAATAGGAGTTACAAATGAAATCCAACCATCAAAGATTTGAGATGAAGATCTCATCAATCCGGATGGTTAATAGCACACCAAATGTCTAATAACACACCAACATTAAAATAAAAATATTACAAGTTATATTTTAAAGCAAATAGATTTAAACTAATTAAAATTATTTAAAACTTCTTCAAGTAGGCTTTGCACGCCGCGGACGGAGGTTGTAACGCAGCTTTCTGTTAGCGCCCGTGGCATTGTCATGACGCCTAAAATCTTTATGTTGTTGCGCCGTGACAACCGGGTCGTCATCAAGAAGTGTTGGAGGAGCCGCACCATCAGTCTTTTATGTCACAAATCATTTTGATTACTAACCTGATTAAAAAGACAAATATCTGAAACAACTGATTGAAAATTTACTACATACATGTTTCCTTATCTATTTCTAATTAAAACAGTTTTGTTTTTTAGTAGAAATAATACAAGAGCTTGAGTTAAATGATATCTCATAATTTTATCACATAATTGACTTATGGAGATGAGGTTATTATTTAGTCCACTTACATATACAACCTTTTTGAATGTTACTGCCCCTACAATGATTTCTCCAAAGCCTTCAGTCTGACCACAATTGGAGTCACCAAAGATCACCTTTGGTCCCAGCTTGGACTTATAATTAATTAAGTTGTCCTTGCTGCCAGTCATATGCTTTGAGCATCCACGGTCTAGATACCATTGTTGATTAAAAGCTGGATAGCTCTTCACCTGCATAAACAGAAGTTTGTTGTTCTTGACCCAGGTTACCTTGGGTCCTTTATTTTTCTAATAAGAAAAACTGGAAATAGTTGAAAATTCAGGTTGGCTTTTATATCCTAATGGGTGATATCTCCTAGGTGGTATTTCCCAACTGGTAAAAGGATTAATAAGTTGTCTTGTCATATTAGAGTTTCTAAAAGAATTGAAATTTTTGTTAACTCTGACTGGGTTCGATGAATAATCATAAGTTCGTCGATCTGCGTTAGACGAAATGGGATGAGATCTTCGATCTTTGCTCAGAGAATGAATATATTCATTTTCTTTGTCCCACGTTCGTCGATCGCTGCTCGAAGAACCATATAAAGTTCATCGATCACAATAAGACGAATTTTTATTACTGTAGTTAGCGTTCATAGATCGTCAATCTTGGTTCGACGAACTATACACATTTCGTCGATCAGAGTTCGACGAAATCTGTTGAACATTATTTTTATTCAGATTTTGATTTTTATTATTGTTTCTCTTTCGATTTTAGGATTTGTGAGAAGATTCTGTTGTTTGATTATTATATATTACCTCTTTTCCTTTATCTGATATAAATTTTATGGGGGTTGATAATATATTCTTCTAAAGTATGGTTGGTAAGCTTGATGAAGAACCTAAGCCTAGCTTGCCATTTTGTCTAGCATTGACTGTACTTGTGAAGTCTATCAGCTTAAGGATTCTCCCATTGATAGATTCCTCAAGTTGCTTGGCCTCACATAGTTCTGTTTTAAGAGAAATGATTTGTTCATTTGCTAAAACTAAATAATCTTTAAGCTTAATGTTTTCAGCAAATAGATTATCAAATTCAGTTTGCCTATTTCTAAGTATCTTGATTTCTTTTTTAGATTTTATTAGTCATTACATAAGGCTTTGAATTCAATTTTAAAATAATTAGAATTAAAATCAAAAGAATAGATTACCTGATCCTCTTCTGATTTAGATTCCTCTTCTGATTCCTCAGATTGTATTTCTACTTGATCTTTAGCATCAAGACTGCTGCATGAGGCTTTTATTGCAATGAGACAGACTTCCCTTGCCTTCGATTCTTCTTCATATTTATTAGAGATGGAAGATGAAGACTCTTCATCAGTATCACTAAATATTTCAGTAATGAAACCTTTTACCTTTCTTTTCTATTTGCTGGAGGAGTGTTTGCTTGAGTGCCTGCTTGAATTATTCTTATTTTCCTTCTCTTTTCTTCTGTCTCTTTTCTGAGCTTCTGGGCATTCAGTTAAAATATGCCCAGGCTTTCTGCATCCAAAGCATACAATCTCCTTGGTAGGAGTCTTGTCATATCTTGGTTTGTCATCATTTCTGGATGACCTTCTCCTAAAATCTTTCTGGGCAAGTTTGTAGTACCTTTTGGCCAGCAAGCTCATCAACTCTTCATTGGCAGGAGGGGATTCTGACTCTTCATTAGCCTTGAAAGCTATTACGTGCTCCTTCCTTGAGGATGTGGAAATCTTATGTTCAGCAACCTCCCTGGATTTGATGAACTATTCATAAGACTTGAGGTTTCCAAGAAGAGATTTAGTGGAAATCTCATTTAAACTTCTGGCCTCCTTGATTGGCCATATCCTAGAATCCCAAGTGCTAAGGAAGCACATTAGAATTTTATCATATATATCAGTTAAGGAGATGTCTTTATCCAGGGTTTTTAGTTCTCTGATGATAATACTTAGTCTGTTATACATCTCATCCACTGATTCTGATTCTTCCTTTTTGAAGTTCACATATTGAGAGATTAGGAGAGATCTTTTGTCCTTTCTCTTATCTGTTAAGCCTGCCACTATCTAGTTAAGAGAGTCCCAGATTTATTTTGCAGAACTGCATTCAGCCACCTTTTGGAATATATCATCTGACATGGTTTAAGAAAGTATATTCATAGCTTTTGCATCAACTATCTTGGCTTTCTTCCGAGCATCAGTCCACTCAGGTGGTGGAACTGCATGTGTGTCAGTTTTTATTGTAGTCATTACTGTAGGTTGAGGAGGTCCTGTCAAAATTGAATTGAAAATATCCACATCAATAGAGTTCATATAAAGCTAAATTCTCACCTTCCAGATTGCAAACTTATTTAAGTTGCAGACTAGAGGTCTGGTGCTGGCATAATCCTTATTTTGTGCCATGTTGTAACAACACACTAGAGAGAAGACAGTATAACAAGGATCTTAGTTCAGATGTTAATCTGTGAAACCAAAGAAACAACCATATGATACCAATTGAAAGATTGTATGCAATACCATCTGAGGGGTTAGATCAGCTTAGCTCTAGAGGGGGTGGGGGTGAATAGAGATTTTAAAAACTTTTTACAGAATTAAATTTGTGGAATTAAGATACTGATATTACTATGTGTAAAAGGTGAAGTGCAGAAAATAAAACTACATCACACAACACAATAAGTAAAAGCTAGTATCACAGACGACACAAGAAATTTATAGTGGTTCTCCTAAACTTGGGTACATCCACTCTTTTACCACCCTGGTAGGAATCCACTCAGGTTTTTGATCAGGTGCCCTGTCACAAATAAGGTTTTTTCCTTGGTCACCTGTCACCACAAGATCTATTTCAAGGGAGATCTCACAACCCTTTAAGCTTTTGATCAGGTCCCCAAAAACCAAATCAAGTCTTTTCGTCAGAAGACTTGCAACCAAGGTGAATAAATTTTGAAGGGAGTTAAGAAACCCTTTATATAGTAGGGGAGAATAAAAAAAAAACAATATGGAGTTCTTCTCTTTCTCAAACAATTGAGAAGACTAGTGGATTTTCTTGTTGATGTCAAAGCTCCCTCTGAGATAGAAATTTGATCAGGAAGATGGAAGATTTGCAGGGTGTGTAGGTCTTCTTGAGAATGATTTCCAGAAAGCTTTAGACTAATGGTGATGGTTGTCTCTTGAAACCCTTTGGAGATGCAAAACTTATGATGAAGAAATGTTCTCTTTCTCTTGTGTATTCTCAATACTATCACTGCTTTTACTTATATACCTTTCAAAGCTTTTGAAAAACATATTTTATATTTACTATATTTTCCTGTAACAACGTTTGAAATTCCTTCCTTAATTGACTGCTGATTTCTTGGAACTTGGACAAACGGTTGGAAGGCCAATAAAATAATTCCTTATATGTCCCAAGGAATTAATTGTATATTAACTCTGTGAAATCCATTAATTAATGCTGTCGTTTGAACGGCTATATTACGAGAATATAAGCATTAATTATTTAGTAAAATAAGCCAAAATATAAGCCTTAGTGAATCTGAAATAACTACAGAGAAATAGAAAATGAACTGATAGTTATCGTCGATCTGAGATCCAAGATCGTCGAACTCAAACCTCTCATTCGTCGAGCTGAGCCTTGAGAACTCTGAACTGAATTGTTACTTTCCATTCTGGGCTCCAAGTTCGTCGAACTGAGATAGAAGAATGTCGAACTCAATCGTGATAGAAGATCAGAGTTCGTCGAGCTCAGTTCATCTTTCGTCGATCTCAGTTCAGGGAAGAGACTTTGAGATCGTCGAACTGAGAACGAAGATCGTCGATCTCACTTCAAAGTTTGTCGAACGCCTTCTTCAATATAGAAAATTCTGCCTTATTCTGGTTTCTTTAGTATTCTGAGGGATTGGTCTTATCAATATGACTTATTGACCTATCCTATAATCTAATGAATACATATGACCCTAGACTTTACAAAGTGGGTCAATCTATGCAACCCTAATAGTGAACCTTAGCCCAAATCCCTAAAACAGGTGGGGTTCCAACAAAGGGCTTCATGGGGTGCCATCCCGATATTGGCCTGGTGATTGTTGTTATAGGAGAATTCCACGAGGGGTAAGAGCCTTTCCCATGGCTCGCCTCTATCCAACACATACAGTCTCAATTGGTCCTCCAATGTTCTGATGGTCCTTTCAGACTGCCCATCCGTCTGAGGATGAAATGATGTGCTAAAGGTATGTCGCGAGCCCAAATACACTTGTACCGCCTTCCATTCTTTAGAGGTAAACTGACCATCCCGGTCAGAAACCATTGTCTTCGGCACGCCATGGTACCGTACAAACTGCTCCACAGAGGCGTACCAAAACATCCACATGAGATTCTTTCTTCATTGGAATAAACCTGGCTACCTTTGTCAGGCGATCAAGGATTGCCCACACCGAATCATTCTTTGAGCGTGAGCGAGACAATCCGTGGATGAAGTCTATGGAGACATCCTCGAACTTCCACTCGGGGATGGGAAATGACTACAATAATCCACCGGGGCTCTTGCATTCTGCCTTCACCCTTTGACAGGCCTAGGAGTGTGTAACAAAATATCTGGCGCCCCTCTTCATTCCCGACCAACACATGGTATTCCGCAGGTCAGCGTACATCTTGGCAATCCCAGGATGCACAGAATACTGAGTGTAATGTTCCTCTCTGAGGATATCTTCCCGAATTTTACTGCCTTTGGGAATGTAAAGCCGGCCACGGAGATGGACGAGGCCGTCTTTTAAGGAATACTCGTCTGTAGTCCCATCTTCAATCGACGTGATTGCCAGGGCTAAAGCCGCATCCTTTCCTTGCTCCGCCCAGATTCGGTATCGAATATCATAGACTATGCTCATTGCAGTTAAGTACTCTGTATACCCTTCCGATTGGTCTTTATATACCAGGGTATTCTCCATCTCTTCAAGAATCCGAGCTAACTCCATACTCATCAATCGGGACTCAGGGCTCGATTCAGGTAATTTTCTGCTCAAGGCATCAGCTACAAAATTTTTCTTTTCTGGGGTGGTAGTTCAACGTAAATTCGTAATCATATAAAAATTCTAACCACTGCCGCTTTCTCAAATTCAATTCCTTAAGCGTATGAACGTACTTTAAATTCTTGTGATCCGAAAAGATTTCGAAGTGAACGCCATACAGATTGTGTCTCAAAACCTTCAAGGCGAACACGACTGCTCCCAATTAAAAATCATGTACTGGGTAGTTTATTTCATTCTTCTTCAGCTGTCGTGAAACATATGCAATCACATGCCCGTGCTGCATCAATACCGCTCCGATCCCTTGATACATCGCGTTAGTATAAACTTGAAATCCTTCCTTCCTGGATGGAAGGGCTGGGATGGGTGCGGATGTAAGTCTTTCCTTCAGTTCCTAGAACGCAGCTTCACACTGGGGTGTCCATTCATATGACACACCTTTCTTTGTCAGAGTAGTAAGAGGAAGGGAAATCTTTGAGATCCCTTTTAAAAACTTGCGATAGTACCCGGCAAGTCCAAGGAAGCTCCGCACATCGGCCGCTGACTTCAAGGGCAACCACTCCCTCACAGCACACACTTTGGCCAGATCCACAGCTAGTCAAGCCCCACTTATCACATGGCCCAAGAAGGAAACCTCTTGGAGCTAGAATTCACACTTGCTGAACTTGGAAAACAAGGCGTGCTCTTTTAGCTTCCTCAATACCAAGGTCAGATGTTCGACATGCTCTTACTCTGTTTTTGAGTAGACCAAAATTTCATCGATGAAAACGATGATGAAGATATCTAGATAAGGCTCGAATACTTTTTTCATCAAACTCATGAAAGTTGAAGGGGCATTTGTGAGCCCAAACGACATCACGGTGAACTCATACAAGCCGTACCTTGAGCTAAAAGCCATTTTCTGAATGTCCTCTTGTATTCTCAATTTATAATACTCTGAGCACAAATCCAACTTGGAAAACCAATGCGCTCCTACCAATTGGTCGAACAACTCGTCGATCCGGGGTAGCAGATAGGTGTTCCATACAGTCAGTCGGTTGAGTTCCCTATAGTCTATGCATAATCGTAAGGTTCCATCCTTCTTCTTAATGAACAGAACAGGGGCTCCCCAAGGTGATGAGCTGGGGCAAACAAACCCTGATTCCACCAGTTCTTGCAACATAACTCTGCGAGTTCCTTCGGGGCCATTCGGTAAGGCATCCTGGAGATAGGCTTGGCACCCGATACTAGCTTAATTTGAAAATCCACCTCTCTATGCTGGGGTAATCCTGGCAATTTCTCATGAAATACCTCGGGAAAGTCTCGCACTACTCGCACATCCTTCATATCTATTTTCATCTCTTTCAGTTCAAAATATATCATATAAACTTCATTCCCCCTCATGTGAGCTTTTAAGGTCAGAATCGAAGATAATAACAAACGAGGTGCGAATTTTATACCTTGGAAAATGTCATCGGTATCTTCATGTCTCAAGTAAATTCTCTTCTCCGCGCATTCAATTCTTGCATAGTGCCAATCTAGATATTCCATGCCCAGAATGAGATCGAACTCTGGCATTCTCAAAACCCTGGCAAGGGTATCAAAAGTCTTTCCCCCAATGAGTATCTCAAATTCGCACTTGGCAGTTACGGTCATCTCAGAGTCGTCTAGGAGGCGTACTCTTCGAGCAATACCACTGAAGTATTGCACTCCTTCTAGGTCTTTAATGAAATCCGCAGACAAAAACTAGTACGAGGCACCGGTATTGAATAACGTATAGGTCGGTTTCCCGCCGACCACCACGGTGCCTAAGTACTAATAACAATACTCAAAGCTAGATATCTAGTATTGAAAGACTTATTTCAAGAGCCTAAACAGCTAGAGGGGGATGAATAGGTTCTAATTATCTCTAAGAATTTTAGGCAATATAACAGTTCTTACTTAGCACAGAAATTTCAAATCACAACACAGAAAACACAACACAGCATACACTAGATTTATAGTGGTTCCCCAAGGTATGGGTACATCCACTTTCCCCTTTCGCCTATCCAGTAGAGAACAAGATTCAGCACAACTTCCTTCCTCTTTCTCAGATCCAAAGATCTTACAGCTCAGAACCAGAATGGTTCCTACACCTCAGACTTACACAAGTCCTACCTCAGATCCTTCCCCAAGAATCCTACCTCAGGCCACAGCTCTACCTCATCCTTTATAACTAGGCTTACAATTCAGACTATCAATAGTTTTACACCTCAGGCACTCAACCATACCTCAGCCTTTAAAATTATAGGCTTACAACTCAGATCTAATAATAGATCCTACAAGAATTTGTGTATTGGAGAAATACAAAAATATCACCAGATAGATCACTCTATAGGTGAGAGCTTCTTGATCAGTTCTTGAATGAACTCAATCTCCAGATCCAACCTAACTTAGCTATTTCAAAGTTTCTTGATAGAACAAAATAAGGTTGAAATCTTCTTGATGTAGAAGTTGATCTCCTGTCAGCTCCTTCCTTAAATTCAGAATAAGATCTGAATCTTCTCCGCAGACTGTTCAGAATGTGCCTTCTTAAGGGTCACCCTTTTACTTGTTGTTAAAAAACTTTCCTTAGATGATCCACCTTTTTATCTCTGTGTCTCTTCTTCTAAGTTGTCACGGATCAGTCCTTTATATAGAGATTTCTCCTGATTACCTGCTGATCTGTTTTGTAACAACCTTCTGATAGTTCTGACAAAGGTGTCAGACCTGTTGGTAATGATAGTTGTCGAGTCACCCGTCATGACAGTTGATTCCTCAAAGATTTTATAAGTCAGCAAGATCCACTCAATAGACTGCTTCATATATTTCGACACAAAAAGACTAAGTGTCGACACAAGTCTTGATGATGTCGACATAACATTCCATGTGTTGACATAATCATTCTTCATCTACTCGACACAACTTTTATTTGTATGTGTCGACACAAGTCCCATGTGTCGACACAACTGCTCCTGATCTTGACATAACTGATGTTGGCAGATGGCATTTAGTGTATATCAAGCCATCGTTGAGTGTGTGTCGAGACGTCGTTGAGTGTGTATCGATACAAGTCCTGTATGTTGACATAAGCCTTCTGACTCAGTATAGCTATTGCTGTTAGATGACATTGAGTGTTATCCAGATGTCGTTGAGTGTGTGTCGACACAAGTCCTGTGTGTAGACACAACTGTTTCTGGTCTTGAATTAGCTGTAGATAAACATTGTTGAGTGTGTGTCGACACAAGTCCTGTGTGTTGACACAAATCTTCTTCCGGTGTCGACACAATCCCTGAGTGTCAACACAAGCCTTTCTTCTGATGTGGACACAGCTCCTTTAGATGTCGACACAAACCTTGCCTTAGGTGTCGACATAATTCTGGGTGTTGACACAGCTTCTTCTTCTAGTGTCGACACAATGCCTGGGTGTCGACACAGGCCTTGCTTCTAGTGTCGACACAACTTCTGGGTGTCGACACAATTCTTCACAAGTGTCGAGACTTGTACTTAGAAAAATTATTGCAAACCTTACACCTGCACAATGAAACTCAAACATCCATCAAATACAAATTGATGTATATCATTGAGTAAGATTAGGCTTCTCCAAATCTGGTACATATTTTTTAGTGTACCCAACAATTTCCCCTTATTTGGAGAAGTCATAACCCTTAGTCAAAATATACATCTCTCATAATAAAACACTTAAGAATAGATGTACATTCATTTCAGTGCAGGATTACATATAAACAATATAAACAACTCAAGGCAACAGGAAAGCTGATTTTATTTATTAATAAGAAAATACTGGGTTTACCTGTTGTTTCCTTAGAACAAAAATAAAAAGTTACATTGTTCTACATATAAGCCTATCTATCTTATGATTGACTAGGATCCTTAATCACAATGCCTTTTCCTGATTGAATCTTTGCCTGCACAGTAGGATCTATATCATCAGCAGGTTTCTTCCCTTTGAGATCCTTCCTATTTTGTTCTTCTGCCTTTATTCTTTACCTTTCAAAATAGTGAAAAGGCTTGGGGAAGTACCTGCTAGGCTCCAGAGCATTAGCAGCTAACTTCCCAGCTTTTGCACTTCTTCTATACTGAAGAATGGCTTCCTGCCTAGCTTTATATTTGTTCCATTTCTGCTCAGAATACCACTTACCCCTATCATGGGTCTTATCCTTTACAGCCTTCCAGGCAGTTAAAATAATATTCCTTAAAATAGGGATCCATTGCTCAAAATCTGGCTTCAACTCAGCCTGTTCCCTGAACCTTTTCTTGGATAATTGTGCCTCCTTTTGAGCTTGCTTGACAACCTCTGACATTTATACTTTTTCAATGATCACCATTGATGCCTCATGGGAAGGACTGTACATTGTCTGTACTTCTTATTGAACCATGTCAAAATCAGTAGGAGGGTAAATAACCTGTTCAACTTCAGGCTGATCTCCTTCAATATTAGCAGGTTGCACTCCAAATTTAGCAACATTGTCATCATCACATAAAGGAGGAAAGCCAAATGTAGCTCTGATGGAATTAGAGATCCATTTAGCATGGTCAGAGCTATCTTTGAATAACAATCTCTCCCCTTTTATGACTTCTCTAGTAATATGATCCCTTAGATCAGTCTTCTGAAACCTTATCTGATCAACCAGATATTCTGTACCTTCTTGGTAATAGTCTTTGAACTTCAGTAAGGTATCAGAAATTGTCTTTTGGGAGGCTTCAATATCTATCTGAAGAGCATCTAAATCTACTTGTATCTGCTTTGATATTTCAGTTTTCAAATCTGTTGAAATACTTCCAAGTTTTTTGATGATTTTTGCATGGGAATCTTTGAGGTTTTCATTGGACATGAATTGATTTTCCAAAACATACCCTTGTTTTGTGGCAATGTCCTCTACCGTAGTCTTCAGTAGTTGTTGTTGCTCAGCCAAATACACCACAACATTTCCTTCCTTACGGAAGCAATCTGCCATTTCTTTCTTGTGCAGATTTACTTCAAATCTGAATGACTTTATGTCCTGAGCCAGCTGAAACTGCAGTTCCTTATTAGACTCATCCACATACTTTTATAGAGATTGCCTTTGTTCATCCAATTTTACTTACATCTGGACAAGTAGTGAACTGAAATCTATGCTTGGAGCAGGTGGGTGTGTGACTCTGTGCAAGGTTTTCTTGTAGTCTGAGCTCCTTTTCTTTATTTCAACTATCTTCCTTTTCTTAGCCATAGTAGCTTCCTTATCATTAGAGGATTGTGAAGAGATTTCTATATCAATAAGTTCCTTATTAGATGGGTCATTTAGCATCTCCTCCCCCTCAGTTCTTGGCAGGTCCGTTTCTATCTGGGATTTCTCCCCCTCAGTCCTTACTGCAGGTAAATACGGAAATAGATCTTCCATTGTTACATCTTGTTGTATTTGTATAGGAGGAACAAGGTTTGTTTGGAAAATAAAAGGTTCTCCCTTGACATCCAGATTTTTGTCTAGGGCATGTTCTATAAAATACATACTTACTTGCTCATTCTGCACATCTTGTGCTCCTTCTCAGCATTGTCCAGTGCTTCTTTATTTATATCTGAGACAATATCCATTACTATATTTGCTGCATACTCACTCTCTAGAGTAGCTGCATCAATTCCTTTCCCTTGAGAAGGTAGCTCAGAAAGTACAGTTTCTTGTGCTGCTGATTCAGGATTTTCTCCCCCTGGAGTAGTGACTACCTGTTTCTCTGGGAGCACACTGCTCTCTACTTGATCTTGAACATATTTTTGGGGCATGTCTTCATCTGAACTGAAGACCACTTCCTCTTCAGAATCACTAAAAGATTCTGCTTCCTGAACAACTTTCTTCTTCTTCTTTTCTTTCTTGGTCTATTTCTTATGAGTAGAAACCTCCTTGGTTAATACTCTATCCCACCTAGACATCCTCTTGTGTCCATTCTTCTCATATGATTGATTTTTGATCCTAGAAGTTGGTTCATAATATCTGGTATTATTGAAGATAAACATAGACTCAGGATTCTTCCCAGATTTGGTTTCTTGATTCCTTCTTATATCTTGTCAAATACTTTGGATGCCCAATATGTCTTTAGCTTGAAAATTATTCTTTTATTTAGATTGAACATAGAAGCTGAGATTCTGTCATGTCCACCTGTTTTGCCCAGGATTACCTTTCCTACTATCCTTGACAGGAATTTCCCTTGCGAATTCATCCCTTTCCTGGTGATGGATGATCCAACCTTGGTATTAGGGTTTAACCCACACCGGCTTAAGTCATCTTTTGTCATCGAGGGAATGATGTCATCTTCATCCTTGACCTTAGGAAGTTGGAGTGATTTCCTAATCGACTTCAGTGTAAGTTTTACTCAAGAATCCTGTATAGTGGCTTTGATCTTCTTCCCATCTGTGTCCACAGTTGTAGATGAATAAAATTCCATGACCTCCTTCCAAATCTTCGTTGGTTCTGAAAAAAAGAATTCCAACCCATTTTCTGAAATTAGTGTAATTACACCCTGCATTTCTTGAGACGCTATCGTGAATCCATCACGAACCAGTTCATAGCCATTGTTCACCTTGTCTTCCTTGATGGGCGTCATTGATGGAAGGGGGAGAGAGAGAGAAGAGAAGAGAATATCGAAGTCGACACAAGGGCTAGAGTTGAGAAATTTGAAAGCGTAGTCGACAAGATTTTGGCTTTACCTATTTAAAGTCTAGGTGTAACGGGGAGTTCAAAAGACGCTCCTTAGTAATAATACTAGGTCTTGACAATACTTAGGTTTAGTCGACACGTCTATGTGTCGACATACATATGTCAGTGTCGACATGGAATGGTCATGTCTCGACACAGAGTGTCGACTTTGATTTTTGTGTGTCGACACAAAAATAAATTAACTTAAAGTCTCGACATAGTTGTGTCGACAACCATACTTCTGTCGACACAGATACTGTTTCTGTATCGACACATCCTTTTCCTTTGTCGACACAACATACTGAGTGTGTCGACACAAAGTCTGTTTGTGTCGACACAAACTTGGTACTTAAACAAATTTCCAGAGAAATTTTGTGCTGACATATTCTACTTAGGAATACTTGAGCTGACGTATTCTAGGTTCAACATTCCTAATTCAATTTTAAAATGATTGAATTTAGTTTCATCCAGAGGTTTTGTAAAAATATCAGCAATCTTACTATTTGTATTTACAAATTCTAGATTAATATCTTCTTTCTCCACATGTTCTCTTATGAAATGAAACTTAATTTCTATATGCTTGGTTCTACTATGTGATACATGATTCTTAGCAATAGAAATAACACTTGTGGAATCACAAAATAGTGGAATTCTACTTACCTTGATGTCATAATCTTAAAGTTGGTGCTTTATCCACAATAATTGTGCACAATAATTGCCTGCAGCTATATATACAGACTCAACTATTGATATAGCTATACTGGTCTTCTTCTTGCTGCACCATGACACCAGCCTTCCACCAAGGAATTGACAGGTTCCTGTAGTACTTTTCCTATCTTCTTTGCATCCTATAAAGTCTGCATCTGATAAATTAGTTAGTGTGAAATCTCTATTCTTAGGGTACCAAAGATCTAGATTAGGTGTGCCCTTAAGATATCTCAAAATTCTCTTAACTGCAGTATAATGAGATTCTTTTGTGAATGCTTGGTACCTAGTAAAGACACATGTAGCATACATGATTTCAGGTCTACTAGCAGTCAAAAAGAGTAGGGAGCCAATTATATCTCTATACAAAGAACTCATCAACAGGTTTCCCTATTTCATCTTTGCCTATAGGCATACTTGTTCCCATTGGAGTTTTCATGGTGGAGGCTGAGTCCATACCATATTTCTTAATCAACTCCTTGGTAAACTTAGACTGGGATATGGACAATCCATCATCAGTCTGTCTTACTTGAAGTCCCAAAAAGAACTTCAGCTCACCCATACTACTCATCTCAAACTTCCCTTGCATAAGTTTGACAAACTTTCTACAAAGGTTATTTTCAGTAGATCCAAAGATAATGTCATTAACATATATCTGGACTAGCATTATCTTGCCTTTAGATTCCCTAAAGAATAGAGTTTTGTCTATCTTTCCTCTAGAGAATTTATTCTAAAAAAGAAAAGTAGACAAGGTTTCATACCAAGCCATAGGGGCTTGTTTCAAACCATATAGGGCTTTCCTAAGCCTATATACATAATAAGATAATGAGAATCTACAAAACCTGATGGTTGTTCAACATAAACTTTCTCTTTTAAGTCACTATTCAGAAAGGCTGACTTTACATCCATTTGATATACTTTGAACCCTTGATTGGCAGCATAGGCCAAGAACATCCTTATATCCTCTAGCCTTGCTACTGGGGCAAAGGTTTGATCAAAGTCAATCCCTTCCTCTTGCATGTAGCCTTTTCCTAACAACCTTTTCTTGTTCTTGATAATTGCGCCATTTTCATCAAGTTTGTTTCTGTAGATCCACTTGGTTCCTATGATGTTGTGATCCTTAGGTTTAGGAACCAGTTCCCAGACTTTGCATCTTCTGAATTGATTCAATTCTTCTTGCATAGCATCAACCCAGTTAGTAACGAGCATGGCTTCTTCAAACTTCTTGGGTTCTATCTATGACAAGAAACTTGAACATAAAACTGTGTTCATGTTCTTGCTCCTTGTTAGAACACCTTGACTTGGATCACCAATTATTCTGTAAGCTGGATGATCCTTAATGTGTCTTCTTGCTGGAGGAAACCTTTCCACCACATGGCCTTCTTCATTTTCCTAAACCTGATGCTCCTCATTATCTTCATCATCCAGTGAGTTTTGTTCTCCCCCTGGATAACATGCATCTTTTCCATCATCCATCCTAGCAGGAGCTTCATCATAGATGGTCATCTTGTCCAGCCTGTCTGTTAGACCTGTAGAACTAATTGAAGAACTAGACAATTCATTGTTAATCAATCTAGACTCATTAAAAACAACATGGACTTACTCTTCTACAAATTTGGTAGTCAAGTTGTAGACCATGTATGCCCTACTGTTGTTGTTGTACCCAACAAATATCCCTTCTACGGATTTGGCAGCAAACTTTGTTTGGTAATGCTTACCATTAACTAGGACATAACGCTTGCTACCAAAGATTCTGAAGTAAGAAATTTTTGGTTTTCTGCCTTTCAAAATCTGATAGGGAGTCAACTTAAGTTTCTTATTTATGGATGCTCTATTGAGAACATGACAATCAGTATTTACTGTCTCAGCCAAGAAATATTCAGGGAGAGTAGTATCACTGAGTAGAGTTCTACCGGCCTCAATAAGAGTTCTATTCTTTCTTTTAGCAATTCCATTTTGCTAAGGTATTCTAAGTGAGGAGAACTCCTGATGAATCCCAAGTCCTTCACAAAATTTTGTCATACATTCAGACTAAAATTCAATTCCATGGTCACTTCTGATTTTGAACACTGAACTATTAAATTCATTCTGAATTTGTCTAACAAAAGTCTGGAAAACACAAGGGGTTTAAGATTTCTGCCTCAAGCAGAAAACCCATGTGTATCTAGAATAGTCATCCACAATAACTAAAGTGTATACTTTCCTACCAAGACTATGAACTGGCATAGGACCAAACATATCCATATGCAAGAGATATAAACATCTCATTGAATCTTTTGTATAAAGTGCAGGAAAAGAGGACTTGGTCTGTTTGCCCTTTTTGCAAGTTGAACACACTCCCTCTTTAATGCACTTGACTTGAGGACCATTCCTTACAAAACCCATGTTAAACAACGACCCTATAGACTTATAGTTCAGATGAGCTAACCTCTTATGCCATTTGACACATAATGAAGCTTTCTCACCTACAACTAGGCAAATGGGTGAGTTGTTATACTCATAATATAGGTTAAGACAATATACATTCCCTCTCCTAGTGCCAGTCAACATGATCTCTTGATCACTTGACCTCTTAATTTGGCACTCCCATTTATGGAAAGAGATATCATAACCTAGATCACTAAGTTGACTTATACTAATCAGGTTATGTTTTAGACCATTCACATAAGCCACTTTAGTGATAGTAATAGAGTCACTAGAAATGTTACCAAATCCTTTGATTACTCCTTTTTCTGATCCACCAAATATGACTTTGGGACCATTCTCTATGGGTGCATAGTCCCTCAACATTCTTCTTATTCCAGTCATGTGTCTGGAACATCCACTATACAAGTACTATATAGGGGTATGGCCACTTGGATTCTCCTGCATCAAATAAAGAATTACTCATCCTTAGAACCCAAATTAGTTTTGGGTCCTAGGTACTTGTTAGTTTGAAAACTATCATGTTTTCCTATAGCTTTTCTGATAAGTAAACTATTCTTGGTTTTAACACTTGTGTTAAACCAGCAATCCATAGCAAAGTGGCCTATCTTGCCACAAAACCAACACTCAAATCTATTGTACCTTCTCTTAGGTACATACTTCACAACCTTATTGCCAGCAGTTCTTTTGAGTTTAGGTGCTGGAGCAGCAAATCCCAAGAATTCCTTTTGAACCTGATGGGCTTGCCTATAGAGTGGCCTACTGGCATTAGCACACTTGCTAATGTGATCTCCATACTTACAGTGACCATGAGTCATTTCATGATCATACTTGTTTGTAGGTTGCATCACCTTCTTAAAGAAGATAGGGGGCTTAGAGGCTAGTGGCTGAACTAGGGCCTTACCTTTTCCATGTGAATTGGTGGCCCTTGTTCTTCCCTTAAAGCCTAGACCATTCTTACCTTTTTGAGAAATGAAGTTGTCTATTAAAGGCAAGACAGATTTTGGCTAAGAGAATTTAGGCACTAACTCTTTTTTCTTTCTAAAGTCTTGCCTCCAGATTCTTGATATGATTTTCCTATAAAAAGATTGTGCTCATCTGAATGACAATTATGTTCTTTTGTTTGGCAACCTTATTCAGTTTCAAATCAATCAGCTTGGCTGATTCTGATGCTGTCTGCTTAAGAGATTCAATCTCCTTGGCCTGCTCCTTGACAAGAAGCTTGCTTCTCTTTAGAGATTTCAACAACCCACCATACTCATCAATGAGTTGGTGTACATCCCCTTCAGACTCAGAACCATCCACATCTCTTGATGCAGACGCTTCTGATTCTGATCCAGTAAAGTAATTAGACTCTAAGGGAGAATTGTATACCTTTCTTGGACCAGGCTGATCCTGGCACTGATCATTTTCTGATAGATCCATCAGCCCTCTACAGCAATGGTCTTCCACAACATTTATAGAGTCCAGCATTTGTAGGAATTCTAGTTCCCTAGAATCCTCTTATTTTGAGAACAGCCTAACATATACTTCTGCATCTTCTTCTTCTCCTGAAGATGAAGAGTCTGTCCAACTTTTATGTTTTTTAGCAACAAAGGATTTCTCCTTCTTGCCCTTTACTTGATGCTTCTTCTTGTCCTTAGATTCAGTCCTCTTGTCTGGACCGTTAGCTATGACATGTCCTGGCCTGTTGCAACAATAGCAAATAATCTTAGAGTTAGTTTGTTTACTAGGTTTTGAGGTATACCTGTCCTCCTTGGGATTCTTCTTTTTCTTGTAGTACTCATCCTTGGAAAAGGATGATTATGGTCTGTATCTCCATTTCTTCTTTTTCATGAACATTTGGAACTGCCTTGTAAAAGCAAAAAAGTCCTCGTCAGAGGTGTGGCTGTCTGATGAGGTTGTATCAGGAATTCTTTCTTCTGCCTCAACACTCCTTCTGGGTGGAGAAGGAGATTTTCTCCTTCCCTTTATTGTGCCTTCAGCCTTGAAGGCTAATGATTTGTTCTTGTACTCAGACCTACTGCTCTTCTCTTCCTCCTTCCTGGCAGTAAGCTGCATTTCATATGATAGCAGCTTTCCTAACAATATGGGAGGAGGTGTATCAGCAAGCTTGACCACCTCTCCGATGGCACAAATCTTTGTATCCCAGTCCTTTGTCAGAGACCTGAGAAACTTATCATTTAGTTCATAAGTGTTGAAGACTCTTCCATAGGTCATCAGTTCATTGACTATCCTGAAGAACTTTTTGTATCATTCAACTATGCTGTCAGTCTTGGCTTGTCTAAAGCTCTCATATTCTTGGTTCAGCATAGATTTTCTGTCTTCTCTGACTTCTTCTATTACCTCCATATAGACAATCAGGGTTGCCCACATTTCCTTGGAGGTTTTACAATGCACCAGATACTGAAATGATGCATCATCTATAGCACTTACAATAATGTTCTGTGCTCTTTTATCTAGTGTTGCCAGGATGATCTCATCTTTTGTCATTTAAGAATAGTTCTTTGGAGTTCTTACATTTGAATCCAGAGCTGATACCTTCATTGAAATGAAGGGTCCTTCTTGGACTATAATGTATATTCTTGGATCAAAAGCTTCCACAAACAATCTGACCCTTTATTTCCAAATGCCAAAACATTCTTTCCTGCAGATAGGTAGTTTCATAGATCCAAATTCCTTTTGATTCTCATTTGAACCCATTCTTGAAAACTGTTAAATGCCTTGGAGATATACTCAAACTGTTAGGTCTATCTTTGAGCAACCTCCCTCTGATACCACTTGAAAGACTTATTTCAAGAGCCTAAACACCTAGAGGGGGGGGGGGGTGAAAAGGTTCTAATTATCTTTAAGAATTTTAGGCAATATTACAAGTCCTTACATAACACAGAAATTTCAAATCATAGCAAAGAAAACACAGCACAGCATACACCAGATTTATAGTGGTTCCCCAAGGTATGAGTGCATCTACTTTCCCCCTTCGCCTATCCAGTAGAGAATTGGATTCAGCCCAACTTCCTTCCTCTTTCTCAGATCCAAAGATCTTACAGCTTAGAACTAGAATGATTCCTACACCTCAGACTTACATAAGTCCTACCTCAGATCCTTCCCAAAGAATCCTACCTCAGGCCACAGCCCTACCTTAGTCTTTATGACTAGGCTTACAACTCAGACTATCAATAGTCCTATACCTCAGGCACTAAGCCCTACTGTTGAAGCTGAGAAATATCTCAACCTCAGAAATCGGACTAGGCCACCTGAAGTTACTGGTCGAGCGGTCAGAAAGACGGTCTCTGATAAGGAAACAAAAGCTAGGTGTGCGAACAAGACCCCAGGTTGCTGCGGCAGGAAGGTCCCACCACGTACCCAGTTGCTTAGGAGCAACCCCTTCTCAACCTGATTGGCTGAGCTAGGTACGAAGGAGACGAGCTTGAGCAATAGCGAGTCGAGGGCAATTGCTGGAACTCGCGAGGGCTCAGGCCGAGATTTGCTTGTTCTACTTCGTACCCCTAGGGTCCTAATTATAGGGAAATCCAAAGCGGGGGGGGTCTTACTTATACCCCCCCCCCCCCCCGGCGAGTTGGCGACTTCCCTGGGGAGCTCGCCTAGAAGAGGCGAGCATCTGGCCATAGTCGCCACCTGGCAAGTTGGCCTGGGGGGCTCGCTATACTCGCCCAAACCTCCTGCGTCCTGGGGTACTGATCGGATCCCCATCTTGCTTGTTGACTTTGACTTCTGATGACCTGGCGGTGGTAGAACCCACCCTCGTCGAATACGGGTTGTACACAATCCCCGCTCTTTTTGGGCGACGTAGGAGCCCGGAAAGAATCATCCAACGCTTATTCGGCGAGTACCTCTTCCGAGTATCTGGACAGCTCGCATCGTCGTCTGCTGGTAGAGTAGTCTATAAATAGGGGGGGCTTGATTTTCGAGACGGACCCTGAAGCTCGCCGAAAATGTCGGATGCTGAGAAGTTGCTGATGGACAATCTCGCCACCCTGTCTGGCCTCCTCGGTATAGCCAGACCGAAAAGACCGCGCGAGGAAGACGCCACCGCCTTGACCCCGCCGAGGAAGAAAAAGGCGAAGAAGGTTAAGCAGTCCGCCACTACGGCGGTCGACTCGCCTCCCCCGCTGAAGCAAGTCACCGCGGCGACTGAAAATCCCGCAGCTTCTTCCAGCACCCAGAAGCTGTTGAGCGATCTCGGGCTTGATGACTTCCTCGAATCTATTCGGGACAGCCCGCCGGAAGACCCGGGAGTGGCCGAGGAGCTCGCGGCAGCTAAGGAATCCGCGGCGGCTCAAGTCGAGGTCATCACCGTGACAGGTCGCCATCTGGAAATCTTTCCTGCTAGGTTGTCGCCGCTTCTTCTTTACTGACTACTTTTCTATGCAGGCTCTCCGACTGCCGCGGACGCGACTCTTGATGTAGTCCCGCTGAGCTCGGCCCCCCTACTCGCCCTTGTGGCCGATAGGCTGTCCAAGACCGCCTACTCGGTCCGGATGGGCCTTAGCTCTGGGAAGGCATCGGGGGCGACGTTGGTGAAGGGCAACCCCCGGCGAGCAAGGAGCTGCCGGTGAAAGAAATTCCCGCTGGGTTGTCCGGGTCGGCGCGCGAGGATCCTCCGGCGAGCAGGGCGGCCCCCACCATTGCGAGTGGTGGGAAGGTAGTCTCGGTGGGCGCCTCATTGCCGCCGCCGCCACCCTTGGTCATCGTAACTGCCCAGATGCCGGGCATCTCCCTGCCCCCGCCGCTGCCTTTGTCTACTTCGCAGAGGTCGGATCTTCCGCGACCTCCTCCACCTCCTGCGCCGAGGGCTCCACTCCACCCGGCGAGCTCATCTCAAGCTCTGCCGCCATTGAAGAAGCCGGAGAGGCAGCGGCTGTCCTACTTCCCTTCACGGGTTGGAGACCCCGACTACGTCGGTCGAGGGTCGGGAGAGAGCGGGCAGGGCAGGCCTGCCGATCTTCCGAGCAGCTCTTCGGCGAGGCGAGATACCTCCGGGCGACCTCCCTCGCCGCGCCGATCCCGATCCCCTCGCCGCGGTGAGCCTTCTACTACTTTGATTACTGCTCTGCTTTTTCTGACCTGACGATCTACCTTCCTGCTTTGTCAGATCGCCCGGCGGCCTCTGGGGCGGCTTTCATTGACGCCATCGGGCTGTCCGGGAGCGAGTATCGCCAGGCTGCCGTTCGCGCCCACATGGAGCTGGAGAGCAAGTTTGACCAGCTCGCTATCTGCGACCCTCATCGACGCATCTCGGCTCTGGAGGCGAGGATGGCCAAGGTCGAAGGGCTCCAAGTGACTTTGGAGAACTACGAAGCTCGCTTCCACATGGTTAAAGAGAATTATCGCCAGCTGCAGTTGAACAACCACTGCCTGCAGCTGGTGCTTGACGAGCTGGCCGGCATCCGGGCGAGCATGGGGTCTGCTGGACGTCTGGCGAGGATGGAGGAGCATCTCCGGCTCGGCGATGATGCGACAGCGTTGGCGACGGATCATTACCGGCGTGCACGCGAGATCGGCTCGGCCGGGCGACATCCTCACCCCCCTGAGCGGCCTAGGGCGCCATAGTATTTTTGTTTTTTGAATGTAGCTCGCGATGCGCGACTTTGAACTCCTTTCGTTCATCTAATTTTTTATTTGATTAATTCATCTTTGCGTGTATGAGTATTCTCGCCTTCTGATCTTTCGTGTGCGCGCTTTCTTTGTGGTGTGCTGAGCTCTAGGTCTTCTGGCAATATCGCCTCTCATTCTTCACCGCGCGAACTCGTTCGATACTCGCCGAGACGGGCAGACCCCCCCCCCCCCCCTTCCTTTACATATCTATAAATAGGAGGGGTAGGTGGCTCATAAAGCGTATGCTGTAGCGATCTTCTCTTCTTATCGGCGAGTATCCGAACATCCAGCTCGCCTTCTCTCGCTCTTTTACAGCTCGCAAACATGGTCAGCGACGACGCCAGCGCTCGCCGACAAGCTCATGCCATTAACTTCGCGGATGCGGCGTTCAAGAAGTCCGTTACCTCAGAGAAGGACCTAGCGGCCTTCAGGGAGCGCCTGCTGCCCGATGACTATTCAGCGAGGCTTCCTACTCGCGGCGAGCGGCTCAACACCTATGTTGAGGGCGCCCTCGTCTTGTCGCGACGGCATTTCGATGCCGGCCTGCGACTACACTTCTGGCCGGAGTTCTGCGAGATCCTGCGCTACTTCGGGATAGTCCCCGCGCAGATCAACCCCAACGGCGTGGCGATCATCATGGGGTTCCTATGCTTCCTCCGGGAGGAGAGGATCGCCTTCGACCTCTCCGTCTTCCGCCGCATCTTTGCCTTTGCGGCGACCTCGGAGGGAGTCATCTTTTTTAGCAGCCACGTCTGCACCTTGGTCGGGACAGCGAATAAGGTCCACCGCTGGAGCGAGCAGTTGGTGGTCGTCCACGGCGACTTCGGCGGAATTCTCGGCAGGCCGCACCAACCGGCCGACGTCGCCTTCCTTCCTCCCATCTTCGAAGGAGCTCGCGAGCAGCTCTTCGAGTACTTCCGGGGTCGGCGCTTTGACGTCATTTTCTGGCGTCTAAACGTCAACGTGCTCGAGGCAGTCCACCCCAATGAAAGTAAGCCGAGCTCGAAATGCGTCCTGGTTACTCGCTCGCCCTTTTGCCGCTGAAGCTAACTTTGTCGCGCATTTTGCAGTTTCCAACGAGCTTCCGGAGAAACCCCTTCCTTTGGCGAAGTAAGTCGCCGCTACGCGCTCTGATGTTCGCCCCCCTGCCGACGTTGGGGGAGAAGAAGGCGGCCAAGGGAAAGTCGCGGGCCAGCTCGCAGGGTCCCACGAGGAAGAGGGCGAAGACCTCGTCGCCACAATCCGTCGGTCGCCGGTCGCCGACGGGGGCCCAGTCGCCCCACTTCCACCCCAACTACGGCCTCGGGCAGGGGGTGGTGGACGCCTACGGCCGCCCGCTCGTGACATGGTCGGCGGAGGACAACTCGGTGTCGCTGAGCACCAATCTCCCATCCTAGTCGACCGACTGGGAGGACAAGGGGGAGGCTTTCGCTGTCCTCCACGCCCTATATGGGCGAGTCGATGCAGAGTCCGTCCTGGAGCTGACCCCGTCGGAGCTCGCCCACCAGTCGGCCTGTGCGCTCGCGCGATCCGCCGAGCTGGGGCACTATTCGGCGAGGAAGCTGCTGGAGACGACCGATGCCCTCAAAGTCATCTCCAAGAAGGCCATTGACCTCGGCATGCAGTCGGTCCGCTGGAGGGACTTCGAGGTGAGCTGTCCTTGGGTTGGTTGCTCGATTTGTTTCATCGATAGGTCCTGACGTCGGTCATTTCGCAGGCTACCGAGATAGAAGCAGCGAAGACGCTCTCTGAGTGCGAGGAGAAGCTCGCCGCCTCCCAGGCCGAGCTGGAGGCGGCCCAAACTCGCGCAGCGGAGATGGAGACGAGGCTGGTCGCTGCTGAAGGACGGCCGAGCTCCTCAACTCCGCTACCCGAAGACCCGGCGCGAGTGGTGAAGCAATCCCGCGCCCTTTGGGAAGAGATTTCCTCAGTTCGCCACGAGATTGCGCGGGCGGTGGGGAACATCATACTCGCGCGCCTCAGGCTCGGGGGCCAGCTCGTCGAGGGGGAGAAGCCGCTCACTGTCGACGAGCTCATTCCCGAGCTACTCGCCGAGGGGACCATCCCGCCGTACCGCGCCTCGCCGCCGACCAGCTCCGGCGATTCCGATGACAGCAGCAGCGGAAGCAGCAGCGACAGCGGGAGCGAGAGCGATGAATCGATAGATGTCGGTGATGTCGGAGACGACGAATATCGGCCAGATACTGGCGACGAGGAGTCCTATTTTCTCGCCGATATTCCTTTTGTAGATCAATTTTTGACTTGTGATTTATACAAATTTTTGTTCCTGCATTGTTCTGACATGCTGCTCGCTAGGCTCATAGGCTCGGAGAGGAGCGTTCGCTAGATCGCAGGGGGGTGGTCCCGACGTCGATCATCTACTCGCCGGGACCTACTCGCCCCTATGCCCGGGTACTCGTGAACCTGCTGGGAGAACCTCGCGCAGCGCGCGGGTCGGCGCGTGGGACATACTCGCATGCCCTCCGGGGCTCGCTTACTCGCGCGGTTCCAGCTCGCTTACCCGCGTGGGACTAGCTCGCCTACTCGCGCGTGACGCAAGTCGAACCTGGCTTAGCTGTCGAATCATAACCTGCGGGCCTCTCATTCTCGCAATTGAGGAGATCGGCCGATTCCCGAGGAGAGGAGCTCGTGGGGATACCGGTCTTACGACGCTGCTCAACTCGAAGTCTTGATTTCAATCGAGGAGATCCGCCGATTCCCGAGGAGAGGAGCTCGTGGGGATACCGGTCTTACGACGCTGCTCAACTCGAAGTCTTGAACTACAATCGAGGAGATCGGCCGATTCCGACGAGAGGAGCTCGTGCGGGTGCCGATCTTACGATGCTGCTCCACCCGAAGTCTTGGACTACAATCGAGGAGATCGGCCGATTCCCGAGGAGAGGAGCTCGTGGGGATACCGGTCTTACGACGCTGCTCAACTCGAAGTCTTGATTTCAATCGAGGAGATCGGCCGATTCCCGAGGAGAGGAGCTCGTGGGGATACCGGTCTTACGACGCTGCTCAACTCGAAGTCTTGAACTACAATCGAGGAGATCGGCCGATTCCCGAGGAGAAGAGCTCGTGGGGATACCGGTCTTACGACGCAGCTCAACTCGAAGTCTTGGACTACAATCGAGGAGATCGGCCGATTCCCGAGGAGAGGAGCTCGTGGGGATACCGGTCTTACGACGCTGCTCAACTCGAAGTCTTGAACTACAATCGAGGAGATCGGCCGATTCCCGAGGAGAGGAGCTCGTGGGGATACTGGTCTTACGACGCTGCTCAACTCGAAGTCTTGGACTACAATCGAGGAGATCGGCCGATCCCGAGGAGAGGAGCTCGTGGGGATACCGGTCTTACGACGCTGCTCAACTCGAAGTCTTGAACTACAATCGAGGAGATCGGCCGATTCCCGAGGAGAGGAGCTCGTGGGGATATCGGTCTTACGACGCTGCTCAACTCGAAGTCTTGAACTACAATCGAGGAGATCGGCCGATTCCCGAGGAGAGGAGCTCGTGGGGATACCGGTCTTACGACGCTGATCAACTCGAAGTCTTGAACTACAATCGAGGAGATCGGCCGATTCCCGAGGAGAGGAGCTCGTGGGGATACCGGTCTTACGACGCTGCTCAACTCGAAGTCTTGAACTACAATCGAGGAGATCGGCCGATTCCCGAGGAGAGGAGCTCATGGGGATACCGGTCTTACGACGCTGCTCATCTCGGAGTCTTGAACTACAATCGAGGAGATCGGCCGATTCCCGAGGAGAGGAGCTCGTGGGGATACCGGTCTTACGATGCTGCTCAACTCGAAGTCTTGAACTACAATCGAGGAGATCAGCCGATTCCCGAGGAGAGGAGCTCGTGGGGATACCGGTCTTACGACGCTTCTCAACTCAAAGTCTTGAACTACAATCGAGGAGATCGGCCGATTCCCGAGCAGAGGAGCTCGTGGGGATACCGGTCTTACGACGCTGCTCAACTCGAAGTCTTGAACTATAATCGAGGAGATCGGCCGATTCCCGAGGAGAGGAGCTCGTGGGGATACCGGTCTTACGATGCTGCTCAACTCGAAGTCTTGAACTACAATCGAGGAGATCGGCCGATTCCCGAGGAGTGGAGCTCGTGGGGATACCGGTCTTACGACGCTGCTCAACTCGAAGTCTTGAACTACAATCGAGGAGATCGGCCGATTCCCGAAGAGAGGAGCTCGTGGGGATACCGGTCTTACGACGTTGCTCAACTCGAAGTCTTGAACTACAATCGAGGAGATCGGCCGATTCCCGAGGAGGGGAGCTCGTGGGGATACCGGTCTTACGACGCTGCTCAACTCGAAGTTTTTGAATAAAATCCTGTAGCCTTACATAGTTTGGAGATTAATCTCAGAGACATCTTGACAAGAAAGAAACTCTCTCCGGAGAGACGCTCTTGACCCTGCCAAATCGGGGGGTTGGCGCCCAGACCCGTTCCTAAGAATTCCTCTAGTCGGAGGAGAGATGCACTCGGGGAGACCTAGGCCGGCATGCAAGGGGGGAGCTGATCTCAGCCAACAATGCAGAGGCTCGGTCTTACAAGAGCGCTTAAACTCCCTAAGCATCGTCCTATCATCCGTACTAGGCTATTTAGTAAGAACGGGTCGAAGGCACATATCTCGATTTGATGGTGAAGTTCGCTTCCAGCTATGATTTGAACGGTGGTGGTGTTCATCGAGGATCCTCTCCGGACGCACTCGGAATCAACACACAACCCTGAGCTCGTCCACGCCCTCCCTTCAGCAGGTTATCCTGCCTTATCGTTCACTTGAAACTTTTTCCTTCTGGGTGTTTTACGAGGCCAGCCTCTCCTCGGGTCCGGGGCATCAGGGTGCGGATCTGTTCCTCGTAGTTCCTCCAGACGGAAGAGAGATGCACTCGGTGCGACATAGGCCGACATGCAAGGGGGGAGCTGATCTCGGCCGACAATGCAGAGGCCCGGTCTTACAAGAGCGCTTAAAATCCCGAAGCATCGTCCCATCATCCGTACTGGGCTATGTATGAGGAACAAACCGACCACTGCCTCCCAAAGTCAACTACGAGGCAGACCATGGAAACACGTAGAAGCCTTGAGGCATGCTCAATCACAAGAGAGATGAAATCCCGCATCCTTTGTATATTAACTATGTTTACAGAAATAGATACATGGGTTGCCGCTATGGGTAGAACCTTTTCAGATCATCCACACTCCAGGTCCCAGTCAGCTGCTCCCCCGCTTGATCCTATAGGTAATAGCCTCATATGGCTAAGGCTTCTTGGACGATGAAAGGTCCTTCCTAGTTGGGATGCAGCTTGCCTACGGCGGCTCCCCGCCCAGTGGCGTCCACCTTCTTCATGACCAAGTCCCCTGCGAGGAAGTTTTTCAAGCGGACATTTTTGTCGAAATGCCTTGCCATGCGTCTCTTGATTTCTTCCTGGCGCATGGAGGCCAAGTCCCGAAGATCTTCCACATAATCTAGGGAGATCCTCTGAGCCTCTTCGTTCTCTAGCCGCCATTCCTCGCTTCCGTCTTCAGCTGCGATGACCCTAGGGCAATGCACTTCAAATTCGACCGGGATGAGTGCCTCGGACCCGTGTGACAATTTGAAGGGTGTTTCCCCTGTGGCTGAGTTTGGGGTGGTCCTGAGAGCCCATAGGACAGAAGGGAGTTGTTCGGCCCAATTTCCCTTGAGATTGGTGATCTTCTTCTTCAGCAAGTTGACGATGAGCTTGTTTGCGGCCTCTACTTGCCCATTACTCCGGGGGTGGTGTACCGAGGCGAACCGAAGGTCGGTTCCCAACTGCTTACAAAAGTCCCCTAGCTCCAAACTGGCGAACTGCGGCCCATTGTCGGTGATGATGGCCAGAGGGATCCTGAATCTGCATGCGATTTCCCCCAGATGAAGTTTTTGACGATTTGAGACGTGGTCTTGGCCAGAGCCTTGGCCTCGATCCACTTTGTGAAGTAGTCGACCATTACTAGCACAAACTTCCTTTGTCCGCTAGCTTGAGGGAACGGGCCGATTAAGTCCATTCCCCAGATTACAAAGGGCCACGGAGCGGTGATCGAGCGAAGCAGCTGAGCTGGCTGGAGCGCGAGGGGCGCGAAGAGTTGACATTGGGAGCATTTTCTGGAATAGGCCTCTGCGTCCTTTCGGATGGTTGGCCAGAAGTAACCGTGCCTCAAAATTCTCTGCTCCAGGGTGCGGGTCCCGGAATGGCTGCCGCACTCTCCCGAGTGAATCTCCTCGAGAACCCGGGGAATTTTGAGCTCTGACAAGCATCGGGCTAGAGGGCCTGAGATGGTCTTGCGATAGAGCTTGCCGTCTTGCATTAAGTAGTATGCGGCCTTGTACCGGAACTTTCTCTGATCTTGCTCGTCGGATGGTAGTCGGCCTGTTGTCAGAAACGTGATGAACGGATCCCTCCACGAGGCTCGTTGATCGATCTCCATCAGCTCGCCTTCTTCAATGGATGGTCGAAACAACTCGACGGCGATTCCCCCAGCCCGAGGGCCGTATTTTGCAAGGCCTTCTGCCTCGGAGTTGCGTTCTCGGGGCACGTGCTCGACGTGGAAGGATCGGAATCCTCCGATCAGGCCCTTGACCTTGACCAGATATTGCTGCAAAATGGGATCTCGAACTTCGAACTCTCCCCGAATCTGAGATGCGGCCACCATGGAGTCGGTAAAAGCCTGGATGTCTCTGATGGCCAGCTCCTTGGCGAGTCGCAAGCCAGCCACCATGGCTTCCTACTCCGCCTGATTGTTGGTTACTGGGAAAAGGATCTCGATGGCTTGCTCGATCCTTGTCCCTTGAGGACTAACCAGCACCACCCCGGCTCCCACGGAGTGCCTTCCTGACGCGCCGTCTACAAACATCTTCCAGGGGACTGGCCGAGAGACGCCCATGTCTGCCTCGACCTCGGCCGAGAAGTCGGCCAGAAAATCCTCCACGGCTTGTGCATTGATCGCGACCCTTGGGGGGTAGGAGATGTCGAACTCACTCAGCTCCACAGCCCACTTGGCTAGTCTGCCGGAGTGCTCCACTCCATCCAAGATACTCCTCAGGGGGTGGTCGGAGACTACCTTAATAGAGTGGGCTTGGAAATACGGACGGAGTCGCCTGGCCGAAACCACTAAGGCGAAAACCAACTTCTCGAGGATCGGATATCTCGCTTCGGCTTGCCTCAACACCCGGCTCACGTAGTAAACTGGAAGCTGCTTCTTTCTCTCTTCTCGGACCAGCACCGAGCTAACTGCTTCAGCCCCCACCCCTAGGTAGAGCAAGAGATCCTCACCGCCCTGCAGACCCTGAAGGAGAGGGGCTCGGGTCAGCTGTTGTTTGAGCTTTATGAAGGCCTCCTCGCACTCCGGGGTCCACTCGAATTTCTGGTTGCCCCGAAGAGCCTTGAAGAATGGGGAGCACTTCTCTCCGGCTTTGGAGAGAAACTGGCTAAGACCTTCCAGCCTTCCAGTCAACCTTTGAACTTCCTTGGAATCTCTCGGGGGCGCCATCTCCACGATGGCTTTCACCTTGTCGGGGTTAGGCTCCACCCCTTGGGGAGTAAGGAGGTGCCCTAGAAACTTCCCCCTTCCTGCGCCGAAAACACATTTGGCCGGGTTGAGACGCATCTTGTACCTCCTCAGGGTGGAGAAGGTCTCTGCCAGATCCGCTACGTGCTCTGCGGCGCTCTTACTCTTGACGAGTAGGTCATCCACATTGACCTCCAGATTCTGCCCCTTTTGCTCTCTAAAGACGTGATCCATCATTCTTTGATATGTCGCGCCGGCGTTCTTGAGCCCGAAGGGCATCATCTTGTAGTTATAGCATCCGTCGCTGGTGATGAAGGAAACGTCGCGGTAATCGGGGGGATGCATCCGGATCTGGTTATATCTTGAAAAGGCATCAAGGAAGCTCATTACAGGAAACCCGACGGCGGAATCAACCAGTGCGTCGATTTGAGGCAAGGGATAGCAATCTTTGGGGCAAACTTTATTGAGCATAGAGAAATCGATACATAGCCTCCAGCCTCCTCCTGACTTCTTCACCATTACAACATTGGAGACCCAGCCTGGATACTAGATCTCCGAAACAAAACCCGCTTCCAGCAGCTTCCCCACTTCCTCCCGGATTGGTCCCGCCAGCGCGGTGGCGCTCTTCCTCTGCTTCTGACGGACTGGGCCCATTGCTGGATCCAGGTTGAGGCGATGACAGGCAATATCAGCATCAATCCCTGGCATCTCGGCGGCGCTCCACGCGAAGATGTCCGCGTTCTCCTGCAGGCAAGCAGCTATCTCCGCCTTCCCTTCCGGGGGCAAGGCCCCTCCGATCTTTAGCAGCTCAGGCTCTCCTCTCGGGGAGATCACCTCCACTTCCTCTAGCTCCTCGGCAGCCTGCAGGCCCTCCTCCTGCTCCATCATCCCCTCCAACCTTTCTGCGTCACCCATCCAGTTGATGGTGCTGACCGCATTCAGGTAGCATTCCCTGGAGGCCTTGGGATCTCCCCTGATCCTGACTTAGACGTCGTCCCAGCAATACTTCAGGCACTGATGAAATGACGACGGAACGGCTTTGAAGTAGTTGATCAGGGGCCGTCCGAAGATGGCGTTGTAGCCGCTGGGTGTGTCGACGATGATGAAGCGACATCGGATCGAAGTTCCCCCGAGAGTGACCAGCAGCTCCACCCCTCCTTCCACCTCCTTCTTCTCTCCCGAGAAACCAAAGAGAGGCCCGTCTGCCGCCTGAACCCGGGACGCCTCCACCTGAAGACCGACGAATGTTCTCTTGAAGATGACATTCACCGAACTACCGTTATCCGCGAGGATTCGGTCGACGGTGAAGTCCTTGATCGCGGCCTGGATCACCAGAGCATCGTGGAAGGGGTTCTCGTTCCAGAGCATGTCTTCCTCCGAGAAGGTGATCTCGTTCAATGGAGGGGGGTCTGAGACGTCGAGGTGACGCTCCTTTTGTAGATTTGGTGGAGACTTCTGATGCGTGGAAAATACGGCAAGCGCAGGTCGCACAAGTAATAAAGTTTGGGAATAAATCCCCGAGTGTCGGTCTCTTGAGGAACACAGTAAGGGATGAGTTAATGTCGAGGAGGACTTGAGATTGAAGTCCTCGGGTCAGCTCAACAAGGGGGTTTTGTTGGTTGCGGAAACAAAAAAATAAAACACTACCAACTACTCCTATGCAACGCCGCTATGCGAAGCTACGCCAGGCGGGATGGAAACTACACGGGCCGCTATGCACCGAATCGCTTGGCGGATGGATGAGTAGGCTAGCGGAAGAGGTGATTAGAATGGCGGAATGAGGGTCGTGAGCACCTCTTCGCAACGCACGCCACTAGCAATTGCTAGTGCGGCAGGGGTGGATGGTGGACGATGGAATATGGCGCACCTCAAGCAATAATAACAAAATCATACAAATCACATAGACATGAAAAAGTGCAAGATCATTAACTACAATAAAGTGTACTTCATCAAAACAAAGAGTTAAACTAAGCTATCAAATACAAGAGGAAGAGGTGTGCGAATCGACCGAATCTGAAGCCTTATCGAGGGTTCACGGTTGGAATCCCGGGTTGTCAATCCGAGTCCAAGCTCGGTCCTCAACTGCGTCCGGGGTAGAGGAGGCTGTCACTCACTCCCAATGGACCCGTCTTCTTCGTTGAAATGACCCGGTAGATTGCGGCTCCAGCTCCTCCTAGCTTGATGGAGAAAGCTCGGTCAAAACTCCCTTGAAGCTCGAGGATGAAGGAGGCCGAGAGGAAGCTCCGGCTATGATTTGGCGTTGAAAGCTTGCCCGGAGCACCTCCCTATGGTGGAAGATGAAGGAGGACGGCGGAAAAACTCGTTGGGGACGTAATACGGCGGAAAATGTCGAGCGATGGCGATCTCCCCGAGTTTAGGGCGAAACCAGCGTATTTATAGATTGCACAATAAACAGCGCGCACGACCACTGGCGCACGACCAGTGGTCGTGCGCGAACAATGTTAGCGCCCGTGCGGCCAGAACCTGCAGAGCCTGTAGTAAGAAATTAAAGCACGCGCACGATCACAAGCGCATGACCAATGGTCATGCGCGATATGGTCCGTGATCGTGCGATATGGAGGCAGCAAAATGGAAAAAGAAGGTGTGACTGCGCACGACCGGCAGCGCACAAGCAGTGATCGTGCGCGGTATGGCTGGTGATTGTGCGATATGCCGGGACAGAACTTTCACAGGAGAGGTCATGACTGCGCACGATCGATGATCGTGCGCCAAAGAGGTCGATGGTCATGCGTGGGTAAAAACGCACGACCATTGACTCCTTTGCCAAAATGGTGAAAGTCCTACCCCGGACGCCCACACGATCCCAGAACCTGCAGGAAAACTGGACGGGAAGTCGACATGGCAATCACAGACATAAATATAATGCACAGCAAAAGGTTAAATACACACACGCACAGAAATAGGCTAATAAAGTGCACAAGACGTGGAAAACCGTAGCGAACCAAAATGAGTGCAAATGACGCTAAACGGTGTGCAAAGACAAGAAAATAAGCCTAGATGAGTCCGGAAATAGGTATATAAAGAGGACTCATCACACCCCCAGAATTAATCGTTTGCGCGTCCCGAGCAAACAAAACCTAAGCAGACGGGGAAAATGAACTAGCTAACAAAGAAATTGCAAAACGGAGTACCATGCGAAGTCGCATGCTCGCGTGCATAAAAATAAAGTAGAGGAAATTTTTAAGTATACAAAATATTTTATATTTTTCACAATGCGTATCAAAAATTTATCATTACTCAAAAGTGGAATCACGGTGAATCATCTGGTCCTACGCAGGAAGAAAGTAGACTGGCCACTAAGGTGAGCATTGCCGAAGACCGGGGCTCAAGATTACCCCCAAAGGAATCCACCAATGTCGGAAACCATAAGCTTGCCCGTTCACACTCTCTCCACGGCACTAGTCAACTCAAGCGCAAGTCCGTAGGACTTCAGGTAATAATGGGGCTTGGGTTACGGTGAGGAAAACAAGGATAAACATGAAGGGTATGCACCTAACCCAAATGAGCTAACGTACATAACTAGTACCCGCTGCCCACAAAATAAACACGGGTGCACCACACCTCCAGACTTAACTTTTACTAAATGGGTGTGTGCACCGCCTACTCCAAATCCAAATCATCTCAAAAAGATTTTCAATTAAACTTTTTCTTTCATCATTTTTTTTTCTCTTTTTCTCCTTTTCAAATATTTTTCTTTGTAAACTTTTTCTTTTTCTTTTTATTTTCAAAATCTCAGCAAATAAAAACTTGGGCGCGCTTCCACATTTTCACAAATAAAAATACCACATCACAACCCAACATGAAAATATAAAACACTAAGCTCGACTTGGGTGTGCGACTAGGATCGGCTATGAGGCTTTGGTGAATATAGTGGAGCTGAATCAAAAAATGGGTAGGCACAACGGGGCTAGCAAGGGCGATGTTAGGAATGGGTACAAAGCTCAACCGGGCCAAAAGGTGGCCAACATCACTCTCACGCTAGACTAACCGTGTACCAATGCTTCAAGAATAGCTTGGGGCAAGTTCTTAGCAACCGAGAAAGATAATCCTTCCTCCCGACTCAAGCAATACGAGTCTAGTGGCGGCTACACACATTCCTACGCTATCGTTTGATTCACACCGGATTCACCAACTTTTGAGTATAATAAGAAATATGTACGCAAATAGAAAAATATAGAACTATAAGCATACGAAAAAAATTAAATCTACACAAATTTCTATACAAAACGAGAGCAGTTGACTAGAAACACAGCAAGGCCAACATTTTACTCCGTCGCACAATCCTAAACTAGCACAAAAATTTTCCAAATCTAACAAAGATACAGGTTCAACTCGTGGCACGCTAACAGCTAAGCTCGCGCTCATGTGGGTGCAGTGGTGTGCAAGAAATGAACTAAACAAAATAATAATTATAGAAGCTTCTAGTATGCACAAGAAATGTGTGCGTGAAAAAGGTAAACATGCTCTCCCCCAGACTTAAACTAAGCAGCATAGCATACGATATAGAAATTTAAATCAAAAAGAGCTAAGGGAAGAGGTTACCTAATGCTCAGCCAGTGAGCATACCAGAAGACGCGTGGAAAGTAGCAGCAGGCCCGCCAAACGAAGAATCACAACCCCGCCAGAATGAATTCGCAATGGAAACCTGTAGGGGTGAGCTCCGCAAAAATAAAAGAAAAGAAAAGACAAAAAAAAACAATAAATACTAAACTAAGCTAGACATAAAAAAAAAATTGCAGAAAATGAAAGATAAGTACTGGGGTTATTGTCATCCCAGCACGACTTATTCAACAAAAGAAAAGTTCTAGCTAATGGGCCTATGGAAGAGAAGATGAACAGGTAACTGTTCCAATATCCGTTGCGGTAACGGGTACCGATACGGCGATTGAACAGTTACCCCTCTGCCTAAATAATCATACCTGCTCCTCGCAGGCAGAGGGAATAGGAAGTAAGATGAGGAGGCCTGGTCCTCACTCATCCCACCACAAAAAATATCCTTGCCTAGCAAGGTATTGTCCACCACAGGTTCGTAGGAAGCGACTGCAGCGGCAAAAATGCCGGGCGCATCGACAACCTCACATACCCGTGGAGTTTCCACCTGCACAGGCTCAGATAAAGAAGGGGGATCAAGTAATAAAAGAGACGAAGAACATAAGGAAATAATCGGGGAGTGGTCCCGGTCTCACTCCCAGCAGGATCCAAATAATGATCATCGTCAATGTCATATGAGTCGTATTGGGGAGAATCCGAGGACTCGAAGTCCGCGGTGGAAAGGGGGACCGCCTCGTCAGAAAGGGATGTGCAAACCTCCACATCTGAAAGGTAATACTCCTCGTCCCACCGGGGTGCGTCATAGTGGTCCGAAGATCCACATTCTCCATCGGAGATAGCAGAATCGTCATCCCACATCGGCACAACCTCAGGCACCGAATCATCCATAATAACGGCCTCATCAGCCGACTCACAAGAAAAAGGAGTAGAAAACTCCGGCAAATACTGCGTAGGGTCAAAGCTGCTCTCAAAATCAGGCATAGAATGCGCAGGCCCCTTCGCAACATCATCCGCAGATGCCACCCCGTCGACGACCGGAACACTCTCATCGTCCCATACAGGATCGTCCATGAGTTCCCGATCCACTCCTTGCGGGTAACATCCGAGTGAGAGTGATCACTCAAAGGAAGCTCGTAAAAAGGGGTTGAGGAACCCATGAAGGAACTATATGCGGCGAGAGATTCTTCCGTAATCTCAACGGGCAAAGATCGAGCAAGGTGCGCCATGTCAGTGTATGGGCCAGGAAACACCCTGGTAGGCCCATCCACAGTAGTCTCCCGCGAACTGGGGACTGCTGCGGATGCGTCCACAGAGGTAGAAGGCTTGCACAAGCGAGCGAAATCCTTCAACATATGGCCCACACCTTGACATAGAATACACCGAAAACAGTGCTCGGCATTAGAAACAGCCATGGCATCGATGCAACTCCGCAAAGCGTCAAAAATACGGCACTCGGCAGCAGAATCCATCGCGAACAGAAATATTTACCGGAAATTACTACACACAAGAATAAAACAACTCGGATCTGCAATATTAAAAAAAAGAAAACAAGGAAGGGACAGGACAAATAAAGTAAACAATTTCAAAAACTAAAATAAAGACAAAACTGGGTATGAACAAATGGACAAGGGCGACTATCTCGCATCTACCTCTTCAAAAACTCAAACGACTGTGTTCCCCGACAATGGCGCCAAAAACTTGATGCGTGGAAAATACGACAAGCGCACCGGTCGCACAAGTAATAAAGTTTGGGAATAAATCCCCGAGTGTCGGTCTCTTGAGGAATACAGTAAGGGATGAGTTAATGTCGAGGAGGACTTGAGATTGAAGTACTCCGGTCGGCTCAAAAAGGGGGTTTTGTTGGTTGCGGAAACAGAAAATAAAACACTACCAACTACTCCTATGCAACGCCGCTATGCGAAGCTTCGCCAGGCGGGATGGAAACTACACGGGCCGCTATGCACTGAATCGCTTGGCGGATGGACAAGTAGGCTAGCGGGTGAGGTGATTAGAATGGCGGAATGAGGGTCGTGAGCACCTCTTCGCAACGCACGCCACTAGCAATTGCTAGTGCGGCAGGGGTGGATGGAGGAGGATGGAATATGGCGCACCTCAAGCAATAATAACAAAATCACACAAATCACATAGACATGAAAAAGTGTAAGATCATTAACTATAATAAAGTGTACTTCATCAAAACAAAGAGTTAAACTAAGCTATCAAATACAAGAGGAAGATGTGTGCGAATCGACCGAATCCGAAGCCTTATCGAGGGTTCACGGTTGGAATCCCGGGTTGTCAATCCGAGTCCAAGCTCGGTCCTCAACTGCGTCTGGGGTAGAGGAGGCTGTCACTCACTCCCAATGGACCCGTCTTCTTCGTTGAAATGACCCGGTAGATTGCGGCTCCAGCTCCTCCTAGCTTGATGGAGAAAGCTCGGTCAAAACTCCCTTGAAGCTCGAGGTTGAAGGAGGAGGCCGAGAGGAAGCTCCGGCTATGATTTGGCGTTGAAAGCTTGCCCGGAGTACCTCCCTATGGTGGAAGATGAAGGAGGACGGCGGAAAAACTTGTCGGGGACGTAATACGGCGGAAAATGTCGAGCGATGGCGATCTCCCCGAGTTTAGGGCGAAACCAGCGTATTTATAGATTGTAGAATAAACAGCGCGCACGACCACTGGCGCACGACCAGTGGTCGTGCGCGAACAATGTTAGCGCCCGTGCGGCCAGAACCTGCAGAGCCTGCAGTAAGAAATTAAAGCACGCGCACGATCACAAGCGCACGACTAATGGTCATGCGCGATATGGTCCGTGATCGTGCGACATGGAGGCAGCAAAATGGAAAAAGAAGGTGTGACTGCGCATGACCGGCAGCGCACGAGCAGTGATCGTGCGCGGTATGGCTAGTGATCGTGCGATATGCCGGGACAGAACTTTCACAAGAGAGGTCATGACTGTGCACAATCGATGATCGTGCGCCAAAGAGGTCGATGGTCGTGCGTGGGTAAAAACGCACGACCATTGACTCCTTTGCAAAAAATTGTGAAAGTCCTACCCCGGACGCCCACACGATCCCAGAACCTGCAGGAAAACTGGACGGGAAGTCGACATGGCAGTCACAGACATAAATATAATGCACAGCAAAAGGGAAATACACACATGCACAGAAATAAGCTAATAAAGTGCACAAGACATGGAAAACCGTAGCGAACCAAAAGGAGTGCAAATGACGCTAAACGGTGTGCAAAGACAAGAAAATAAGCCTAGATGAGTCCGAAAATAGGTATATAAAGAGGAATCATCAACTTCCCTTGCGAGAAGCTCCTAGCCCAGCCCCTCCGTTGATTACTCTGACGTGTCCGCCTCCCGGACCGGGGATAACATTCCCCCTTCCACCTTGGTCGATCCTGTCCTCGTTTCTCCTCCTCTGCGGTACCTGGTAAGCCACCTGCCCAACCTGGGCCTCCTGCTGCGGCTGCTCCCACTCGGCCACCATCGCTTCCATCCTCCTCCTTGCTTCCCAGAATTCAGGGCAAGCCAAGGTTCTGTGACCCTCCACTCGATGGATATCGCAGTAGAGGGGACTCGCCACTTCCTGCTGCCTTTCCTACCTCCTCTCCTGCTGCCTCTCCTTCCGCCGGCGCTTAGCGGCATGCTGGGTGATGTCCATGGTCTCCCTTCTTCCTCCTCCCTGCTCCTGAGGGTTGTAATTCCTCCTCTCCACCTGATGGACAGGTCGCCTCCACTGGGGGCGATCCCTCGGGTACTGGAATCTTCTCTCCTCGCTCCTCGTCTCTCGACCCCCGACGGGCCTCCCATCCTCCTGCCTTCGAGGCCTCTCTTGCCTCTCCGCTTTTCTGAGCTCCCTTCCCCTTTCTCTCTTCTCTTCCTCTTTCCTCTGCGGCCTCTCCTGCTTCCTGTCGCTGCGCCCCTCCGGCGCCCTCTCCTTCTCCAGCAGCCTTCCTCTGTCCTTCCCCAGCGGTCTGTCTCCGTCACACCGTGCCAAGAACTCCTTGTTCCTCTCCTCTCCTTGGATGAACACATTGGCTCGCTCCACCATTTCTCCGAATGACTTGGGCGGCCTGTGTCCCAGCTCCATGTTGAACAGGCCCTGCTTCAGCCCGAAATTGAGGGCCACCATCAAGGTGAACCCGTCTACCTCTTCCACCTCCAGCACCTCCTCCTGGAACCGATCGATGTAACGGCCCAGACTCTCATGCTGCCCCTGCACGATCTTGAATAGGGCGGTTGCCTCCTTCTTCCTCCGCTTGGACGTCGCAAACCTTGCCAACAGACCCCGTCGAAGATCTGAGAAGCAGTAGACTGACCCTGCTGGCAGCTGGTGGAACCAATCCCTTGCGCTACCTTTGAAGGTAATGGAGAAGAGCCGGCACTTGAGAGCATCAGAAACGTTGCGAATAGACACCACATCTTCAAACCACTGGAGATGTCTCACCGGGTCGTCCTTGCCGGAGTAGTACGAGAGGACCGGCTCTCTGAAGTTGTCGGGGACGAGGGACGCGAGGATCTCGTCGCAAAAGGGGCTCCTCCCTTCCTGGTGGCGGCGAGTATCCTCTCCGCTCGAGTAGTCATACTCGCTCCATCAGCGAGTATCTCCATACCTCGGCGAGAGTTCCGGATCCCGAAACCGGATTCCCTGACTACTCGCCGGGTGATGCCGCGGCGGGATCACCTGCTCTCCACTCGCCCAAGCGGGCCCCTTCCCATGCTCGCCGAGTTGGTATCTCCTCGCCCGGGGGTGTCCGGCGGCTGGGAGAAGTCGTCGTTACCTCAGGCGGATTGGACAACCCGACGAGTATCGCCTTCTCCACTCACCTCGCGAACTCGGTAAAAGCCACCACTGTCACATACTCGCTACCTTGCCCCGGGACTCCAGCTCTCGCCGAGTTACCTCCCAACTCGCCCCGGTCTCCACCATCGGCCATCTTCCAACCACGACTTTCTTCTTCGGTCGCTATCCACGCTCACCGCACCAAGTGTTGAAGCCGAGAAATATCTCAACCTCAGAAATCGGACTAGGCCACCTGAAGTTACTGGTCGAGCGGTTAGAAAGACGGTCTCTGATAAGGAAACAGAAGCTAGGTGTGTGAACAAGACCCCAGGTTGCTGCGGCAGGAAGGTCCCACCACGTACCCAGTTGCTTAGGAGCAACCCCTTCTCAACCAGATTGGCCGAGCTAGGTACGAAGGAGACGAGCTCGAGCAATAGCGAGTCGAGGGCAATTGCTGGAACTCGCGAGGGCTCAGGGCGAGATTTGGTTGTTCTCCTTCGTACCCCTGGGGTCCTATTTATAGGGAAATCCATAGAGGGGGGGGGGGGCTTACTTATACCCCCCCCCCTGGCGAGTTGGCGACTTCCCTGGGGAGCTCGCCTAGAAGAGGCGAGCATCTGGCCATAGTCGCCACCTGGCGAGTTGGCCTGGGGGGCTCGCTATACTCGCCCAAACCTCCTGCGTCCTGGGGTGCTGATCTGGATCCCCATCTTGCTTGTTGACTTTGACTTCTGATGACCTGGCGGTGGTAGGACCCACCCTCGTCGAATACGGGTTGTACACCTACCTCAGCCTTTATAATTATAGGCTTACAACTCAGATCTAACAATAGATCCTACAAGAATTTGAGTATTTGAGAAATATAAAAATATCACCAGATATATCACTCTATAGGTGAGAGCTTCTTTATCAGTTCTTGAATGAACTGAATCTCCAGATCCAACCTGACATAGCTGTTTCAAAGCTTCTTGATAGAACAAAAAAAGGTTGAAATCTTCTTGATGTAGAAGTTTATCTCCCGTCAGCTCCTTTCTTGAATTCAGAATAAGATCTGAATCTTCTCTGCAGACTATTCAGAATCTGCCTTCTTAAGGGTCACCCATTTACTTGTTGTTAAAAAACTTTCCTTAGATGATAAACCTTTTTATCTCTGTGTCTCTTCTTCTAAGTTGTCACGGAACAGTCCTTTATATAGAGATTTCTCCAGATTACCGGCTGATCCGGTTTGTAAGAACCTTCTGACAGTTCTGACAAAGTTGTTAGACCTATTTGTAATGACAACTGTTGAGTCACCCTTCATGACAGTTGATTCCTCAAAGATTTTGTAAGTCAGCAAGATCCACTCAGCAGACTGCTTCTTATGTGTCGACACAAAAAGACTAAGTGAAGACACAAGTCTTGATGATGTCAACATAACATTCCATGTGTTGACATAATCATTCTTCAGCTACTCGACATAGCTTTTGTTTGTATGTGTTTACACAAGTACTGTGTGTCGACACAACTGCTCCTGATCTTGACATAACTGATGCTGGGAGATGGGGTTGAGTGTATATCCAGCCATCGTTGAGTGTGTGTCGACACGTCGTTGAGTGTGTGTCGACACAAGTCTTGTGTGTTGACACAAGCCTTCTTACTCAGTATAGTTATTGCTGTTAGATGGCATTGAGTGTCATCCAAATGTCGTTGAGTGTATTTCGACACAAGTCATGTGTGTCGACAAAACTGTTTCTGGTCTTGACTTAGTTGTAGACAAACGACATTGAGTGTATGTCGACACAAGTCCTGTGTGTCGACATAAACTTTCTTCAGGTGTCGACACAATCCCTGAGTATCGACACAAGCCTTTCTTCTGATGTAGACATAACTCCTGGATGTCGACACAACTCCTTCTTTAGATGTCGACACAAACCTTGCCTTAGGTATCGACATAATTCTGGGTGTCGATACAGATTCTTCTTCAGGTGTCGATACAATGCCTGGTGTCGACACAGGCCTTGCTTCTAGTATCGACACAACTTCTGGGTGTCAACACAATTCTTCACAAGTGCCGACACTTGTACTTAGAAAAATTCTTGCAAACCTTACACCTGCACAATGAAACTCAAACATCCATTAAATACAAATTGATGTATATCATTGAGTAAGATGACGCTTCTCCAAATCTGGTACATATTTTTCAGTGTACCCAAGAAGTATGTCTTAAGAAACTTAAGGTTAATAATGAAGACATGATAACTAACTGTAACATACATGCAATCACCTCCTGAGGGTTCCGCTCCCGTTTTATGTCCAGTGCGAACACCTTATTTCGAGCAGGTCCGGGGTTTCCACCTCATGGTCCTCGTCCTCGACAACGCATGTGTCCCCACCCTCGCGGAGCTGCCGGAGGGAGTGCAGGAGGAGCATTCCCAAACAGCTGTGGGCAGAAACGTCGGATGTGGCCCGATTGGTTGCATTGGAAGCACACTCACTTATTCCGCCCCTCGGGTCGCTGGAACTGTTAAAGCTGTGGAGGTGGAGGAAATGATGGCGGCTGTGGAACCGAGTGCTCCACTCTTAAATTCCGGTGGAAACACCTGCCACCTCTCTAATGTCCTCTTCCTCCTCCGTAGTCGTGCCTCCTTCTATTGCTAGGGCCAGCTTCCATCACACCCTCAGCAGGTCTCTTACCACTTCCCAAGTGGTTTGCTTCTATCCTCTTTGCCATGCCAATTATTTCCACCAAGATGGAGTCTGCTATAAAAAAAAGGGCATACCTCGGGGTGTCTCACAGCCCTTTGTAGAAGTGCTTAGCATATCCTCTGTCATCCAAGTCATATGAGTCAGCAAATCTCGCAAGATGTTGGAACTCTCGTTGATACTCCGTAATCGACCTCAATCCTTGCTTCAGCTGTAATAACATCTCTTCGAGTTCATCTCGAGCAGATGAGGGAATGAAGTGATCTAAAAAGGCTCTAGAGAACTCTCTCCAGCTAATCTTCATATAAACTTGCTCTTGAAAGGTGGAGCCCATGAGGTACTTCCACCATCTCTTGGCATGCAGTTCCAGGAGTGTCACTACCAGGTTCACCGTCGTATTGTTCGGACATCTAATTCTTGCCTGCAGTTCTTGCACAGTGTCGAGACATAATTCCGTACGCACTGCCATCTATGTCCCAAAGTAGGCAGGAGGGGTGAGAGCTCTGAAAGTGCTCACCCAATTGGAGCCCGAAACTTGTTTTTGTATAAGGGCTTGTTGGGATCTAAAGGCATCCAAGATAGATGTACGCATTTTCCCTAGCTCCGATTGCTGAAATTGTGTTGGTACGGATGGGGTGGGGGTGCCCCCCATTGGCTCAACATGCACTGGGATCTATATGTAGAGTACAAACCTAAAGTCAGGTTGGCTAATCGTAGATCAAAGTTGGACATACTTAGTGTGAATTACATATGGGCACCCCACTGCTTCCGCTAAGTGAGTTTGTCCCTAAACTGACTAATCGAACGGGGGTGGTACCATTATTGAATGACTTCTTTTGTTCAGGATCATAGCAAGCTGTTACCATTTGTAAGACCCCCTCCCGGAACACAAAACACGATACGAGGGGAGACTTATGCCCAGAACAGCCGCCTTGCGGTAGCGTTAGTACACAAGCTAACCTGTACTTCAAGACGCCTATCCTATCGGCCAAACTCAATGTCAACCAATAACAACCCAACCAAGAATATAAATAGAAGTCAAATCCACACATAAGTATATTGTCCATAAGTACAACATATAAAAGAAGCTACAACAAGCTTTTATACTTTCAGAGTACGAGTAAAACTTTCCCAAAGGGCAACATCAAGAGTCTCTTAAACTCACATCAGTCACTGAAGGTAGCGACAACACCATCCCTTCAGGCCCTATCGTCCTGGCCTGGCTGTCCTGCTGGATAACCTGTTGCTGCTCTGTCTGCGGGGTTTCCTCCTAAAATGGAAGACGTAGAAACCGTTAGTCATAAAGACTAAGTGGCTATCATAATCACTCCCCCGGCGACTCCTCGCCACCGGGCGGAGAAAGGAACAAGGGTATAATATATATACATAAAGCAGTAGTACAAACAGGTGGTATAGAGTAAGCAATATCAAGTATATCAGCAGTATAATGAACAAGTAAACATTCTACTCTAGCAGTTCTATTATCTACAGCAGTTTATGAAAAGTGTAAAACTACGATAGAAAGTAACTCAACTTATAAGAATGCTCATACAAACATATAAGTTAAGGATCAGCTTAACAGTAAGTAACTCATCGTATAGGAGTGCCCATACAAACTTATACGATGAGGATCTTGTGTATGAAATGTATGTAATGGTATGAATGTGATACAATGACTCAACAATGATTGTAAACATGCAATTGCTATGTCGACACAGACTTGTAGTTCTCACTATTCGAGCAGGTAGCTAACCTCTCAGGCGTCATACGTCGTGGCCAGACAGTGACAGTTGTAACTCCCCGAAAATCGTAAATGAATCAGTAGCGTCCTAAGGGATTTTTGGTGCCTAAATAGGGGCACATGTCCTGGGACACGGCCGTGTCCAAGGCCGTGTCCTTCTGTGTTGGTCAGGATTTGTCCAGTAAAGAACACGATAGGAAACACGGTTTTGGAACAGTATCGACACGGGCGTGTTAGGAGTGACATGGGCGTATCCTTACCCGTGTCACCACCCGTGTCATTCTCGGGTTGAAAACCTGGGGTGTGTTGCCAGGAGTGCATGGTCCGGTTACACGGGCGTGTACTGAATGATACAGGCGTGTCCCATTTGATACGGGCATATCCTTTCCCGTGTCCACCAAGCGACGTGATGGTTGGCGTGGCGGTTATTTGTGACACTCCCCAAGGTAACGTGCGTGTCTGGACCCGACACGGGCATGTCAGGTTGAGACACGTGTGTGTCTCAACCCTTGTCTTTTTCTATGCTCAACGATCGTTCCTGGATCGGGGCACACGGCCTGGATTACGACCATGTGAGAGGCCATGTTTGGCCCAGGATTGAGAGATATCAGGCAAATCCGAGCCGTTCGTTTTCATTAAACAAGATCTGACGGCTGATGATCATTTTCACAAAGCCTAACCTTGATGTGGAGTCATTCTACATTTTATCATAACTATGTAGATGGGCATAAGCTAGATTGAATTATCTTTCAGGCAAGTGCACCTATCAATCATAGTATAAGAGAAGCTTACATCTCGTATCGTATTCCACAGAGTCCTTTCAACTACTTGTACTCACTCTCACTCTGTTATCATACCTACATTTAAAATTTCGTTCTAACATAGATTAATCCTAACTATGACTACTTGGATAAAAATTATATTGGAGAGTTACAAAAATAATTTCAAGCCGAAAGTTAAAGGCATTCAATGAACATTATCATTTTATGTAATCATGCAATAACAAAACTATCAAATTCATTGTATTGTAAAGAGTTAAACTAATTATCAAATTCTCCCTCGAGCAATTTGAAATTTAAATCTAAGTTAAGTAAATCTTCTCTCGAACAATTTACAATACTCAAATTTGCATTGAATGAAATACCCTATCTACTACATAGATTCATGGAACTTTATCTCTAAAATACCATAATTCCATCATTTCGTATTCTAATTTTCCAAGAAACATATCTCTCGATCATGAATTTTAGATTACAAAGAGAAATAACACATAAATATGAAGATTTAACCATCATCCAAAGAATCCAATTTCTCAATCTAGACATTTGGAATTCATGTAAAAGCAAATAATCATTCATAACAAGGATAATTCTCAATGTTTGCAAACCCATATACGAACAAAATACCATGAAATTGATTAAAACAAGAAGATACATGATTACTAATTTGTTCAAACACATTGTTCATGAAAATTAAAAGATAAATAAAGTTGGATTACCAAGAGAGATACAAGATTAAATGAGATAAATTGAAGAATAAATGCATACAAATATCTCCTTCAAGCCTTCCTTCTCTTGGGTGCTCCACTTTCGTTCTCCAGAAAATCTCCAAATAAAATTGATCCAAAAGTCCAGAATAAAATTTTTCTCCAGGTTTTTATAGTCTCATAGCAAACATGGTCGAACACGGGTTCCGACACGGCCGTGTTGCAGGCCGTGTCGGCAGTTCCAAGGCAGTTCCACACGAGAAGACTTGTTTGGTCATGGGACGTGTTGGATGACACGGGTACTGACACGGCCGTGTTGTTCTTCATATTCTTCAGACACGGGTAAGCCGGATTTAATTCTTCGATTTGTCCCGAGAAGGACACGGTCTGGACACACGGGCGTGTTCAGACCCGTGTGAACAAATAGTTCCAGCTATGATAGAACACGGGTAGGCACACGGGCGTGTTCCTACCCGTGTTCGACCAATTCTTCTGCTTTGATCAGCCCTCCTGGTCCCGTCAACTCCCCTGTTTGCTCCAAGAATTTTAGCTCCACTGACTAGTCGTACCTGCATTAGAAAAATGACGTATTAAGTGGGGAGTTCCATACATAAAATAGTAAAGACTCTAACCTATGCTCTACTATTCATGACAACACCAATTCTCAACTATTTTGCACAATTACTTGAATAAAGAGGTAGAAAACAGTGGACATGATTACAATTATGATAGTCAGAATCTATCATAATTGTACTCATCAAATACCCCCAGACTTGTGTGTTTGCTTGTCCCTAAGTAAACTAATTCAAACAATTGAGTTACCGATACATAATTCTTCTTCCGCACACTGATTGTTTTGAATTCAAATAGAAATTTGATGTTGTAATTGTATAGGAAATAGTATAGCAGACTTTTCTAAATATAACTTTTTCTTAAAAATTCCTCCAATACATATCTTAACTATTTTTCGCTCTTTCTTAGAATTAGGATTATAGTTATCCATTACTATTGTAAGGAGAAAAGAATAATCTTAATAACATATGCATTAGTCTTTCAAAACTTAAACATACCTCTATTGATAATCTTACACTTTCCTTTACACACCCTCTCCATAACACTAATGAGAATTAGTAAAGTTGGATCCTTAGGACTTGTATGGTGGTGTAACCTTTTTGCTTAGGATAGGTAATAATAGGTGGGGTAAGCAACTAAAAAAAATAACTCGATGGTTTTTTTTCTTTGCACACCTAGATCACAATTGAGCCCTTGGTATGGTCAATACCTTAACAAACATTGATATTCTACGAGCACCCCCAGACTTTGCACGTATTATACTTCCCATATTTTTTTTCTTTGTTTCTCAACCAAAGGTCCATAGCAGGGATCATTCCGAATGGGTGCAAAGTCACACTCACTCAGGCCACATATCACTATGTTTTTGTTTTTAGGGACTTCATACTAGGGATCATTCCGAATGGGTGCAAGTGTACACGTACTCAGGCCACATATCACTATGAAAATTCATTTCATGACGAACTCAATGATAGGTGCTACTAGGTGAGGATTTGCCTTGGTGAATTTTATAGTTGGAATATCACAAAAATATAGGGATAAGGTCCAAATTGGGTGAGCAAGGGTATAATGTTTAAGGTTTTTGGATGTGAAAGGCTCAAGCTATCCAAAAGGGGGCCTAAGTCATTTCCACCTTTACTAATTAACATGCACAAAAGGTTTGAGGATCGTTGGTTAGTTCGAGACACCAATAGAGAAAAGTTTTGTTATTTTATTTTGATCTCCTAATACACAATTATCAAAATATTGCATTCATCGACTCACTTTAGTATAGATAAATATATTTTCTAAAATGGAGTGATTATTAGTTAATAATATAAAGGACAATATTTTTAAACCAAATTTTATGGAGAAAAGTAGGCTAATGAATTTCTATACGTAGTTACTAATCAACAAATTTGAACACGAATTCGGTTTAATCAGCGTGCGAAAGTAAATTAGATAGTTATATTCTCAATGAGTGAAGTACGGAAAGCTTAATGAAAAGTAATAGAATGCTGTGATAGAGAAAGAGAGTACTATGATAGAGATAATATCAGTAACTGTAATCATGCACCCCACTGTCAACATCAATACCCCCAGACTTGTGTTGCAATGTCCTCATTGCAAAAAAAAATATTAAAAACAAATTGAGGTTATTATTGCACCAAGATAGAGAGAACTGATGATCATGAATATAAAGGAGCACAGAACAAAACAATGAGCAAAAAAATAAAATACTGCTAAATATACTGCTAATACAAGATCATGATCATATCAATAAAAAGGATACAACGATACAAGGATATAAAATCAAAAATACATAGGTGTATCATCCTGGTCTGCCGGATCATCCTGAGTGTGAGATCGATAAGGAGCTGCTCGTGGTGGGCTAGTAATCCCTAAGTGTTGCCGGATCTGATACATGACGTCCTCAGTCCGCTTCTGCGTCTCCTCGATACGCTGAAGGAGCGGCGATAGCTGAGTGTCGTAAAAGCGCTGGATCTCCTGTGCATATCGAGACTGCCGCGGAGGCTGGGCAGAAGAGGACTCCCCCTGAGTATACGTCGAGCGGGGTGGGGGAATGAGAGGCTCATCGAGGTCTGGATCTATCTCCTCGTCGTCGTCGTGGACATGGCGTCCACGACTCGCAATGGTGTAAGTAATCCCACCCCGACCTTGACGTGCTAAAACGAGGCGGATGGATCGAAGACTTGCCATGGTGATGGGCATAGTCCTTGCTACCACCGTCATCGGGGGAAGAGGAAAGAATATGCCCATATTCTTTGCCAAGCGCGTAATGTAAGGGGCTACACAGATGGACCCAACGCGGGAGTTCTCCGCCTGATGCAGAATGAAGTGAGCAAGCATATAACCTAAGTGGATGGGGTAACGGGCTGTCATGCTTTGCAGATAAAGGATGTCCTGTCGGCTAACTATGCCGGAACTTTCGCCCCGGCCGCTCAGAGTATGGCTAAGCAGATGATGAACGTAATGTATGGCGGGGGACACAAGCTTTGAGGCCTTAGACCTCTTGGCTTCGTAGGGCTCGGTGTCAAAAGAGAGACGGCGCCAAATATCGCCCGCCTGGTCGCGACTCGGGAGACTAAAATTCAGTTTAGAGTAGGCATCACTAAAGAGGAAGGCCTCTTCCTACACTCCTAAATATTGTGTAAATTGATGAGAGATAGCGTGTAGAAGGTGCCCCCCACCCGAAAGGAGATATTCCCCTCGGTTGGTCTTCCATTATCGGTCATGGAGGGTCGAAGGTTTAAATAGAAGGTGGACAAAAACTCGAGCGTAAGCTCGCGGAAACCTAACTCTTCTATTTCAAAAAAATTTTGCCACCCTATTATAGAAATTAATTCCTTAACATTTGCAGTAAGACCGATGGCTTCCAAGACGTCCCAGTCGATCATTCGTATGTCCTGAAATTTCTTTGTTTGTAGGCAGTTATAGCGGTTAGTATGCACTGCATCCGTGAAAACTAAGGGTTGAACGACGTCGCGTCTTTCAGTAGACAGCGCTTGAAGTTCCGGTCTACGCCGGCGACCGCCTTGGCTACGTGAAGATGACATGATCTGAAAATAAAGGAACAAAATAGTCTAAAGCGAATGAAGATGGAGAGAAAAAAATAATCAAATACATAAGAAGAGATCTTATGAATAGAAACCCAGGAATTATACCGATGATGTAATTAGCGAAACGACGAGGCGATTCCACGAAATTTGGGGGAGCTCCGGCTGTGCTGGTTGCAGGAAGAAAATGGGAGAAAGAAGAACTGATGGAATGAAAGAAGTCGAACACGGCCCCTATAAAAAGAAGTCGAACACGGGTGTACACACGGCCGTGTGTGCACCTGTGTTAGGGAATCGACGTGGGCGGGAAACACGGTCTCCAAGGAGACGTGTGGTCATTTCGTGGGAACTGCTTGTGTCAGTGGACACGGTCAACAACACGGCCGTGTCCACTGACCGTGTGGTCAATCTGACAGGCGGTTGGATCGGACACGGTCCACAACACGGGTGTGTGTGGACCCGTGTCCTTCTCTGGATGAAATCGTTTTAATTTGCCTTACCGACAAGGGTGTGCACATGGTTGGGTTAATAGCCGTGTTCATTAAAACACGACCACAAACACGGTTGTGAGGATACCCGTGTTAGTCGCTAGCGTAACATTGAAATTGCGATGAATGACACGGCAACGCACACGGGCGTGTATTTGCCCGTGTGGTGCTCTGTAAATTTCTGCCTTTCCTGGATTAAATAGGGCGCACGGCTGGGTGACTGCGCGTGTGCTCAACACGGCCAAGCACACGGCCGTGTGCTTGGCCGTGTACTCTTCTTAAATCTCCTAAGTTCTTTATTTTATTTTATTTTATTTTTCGGGGTAGAAATTTAAATAAAGTTTTCATTAAAATTTTGATAAACTATTTAGACAAGTTACTATTGAATTATATATATATAGTTTCTTAGTCTAGATGAAGGCAGGATTCTAGGCGAGCAGAAGCTAGAGGAAGTGCACTAAAAGTTTTAACCGGTGCCCGTTGACTTTAAAATCTCCTTTTTCAGGGTGAGTTAGTTCGACGGTGCCATAGGGGAAAACTTTTTTAACTTGGAAGGGTCCGGACCACTTAGACCTAAGCTTCCCTGGGAATAGACACAGCCTAGAATTAAAAAGGAGAACCTGGTCACCCTCGTTGAATGTTTTGGTTTTTTGGAGGTGACGGTCATGAAATAATTTGGTTCTCTCCTTATAAATTCTGGAGTTCTCATATGCCATAGTCCTCCATTCGTCTAGTTCGTTAAGTTGAAGTTTGCATTTTTCCCCTATAGAATTAGTATCAAAATTTAGAGATCTTATTGCCCAATATGACTTGTGCTCTAATTCTATAGGTAAGTGACAGGATTTAGCATTGACTAATCTAAAGGGGGTGGTTCCTATAGGTGTTTTAAATGCGGTCCTATAAGCCCATAAACAATCGTTTAGTTTCCTAGACCATTGTTTTCTATTCCCTTCTATAGATTTTTCTAGGATACGTTTAAGTTCTCTATTGGATACCTCAACTTGACCACTAGTCTGCGGATGATATGGTGTAGCTGTCCTATGTACGACTCCATATTTCTGCAATACCTTATCTAGCTGTAGATTGCAAAAGTGAGAACCCCTATCGCTAATAAGTGTACGGGGTGTGCCAAATCGCGCAAATAGAGATTTCAGGAATTGAATTACTACTCTACTATCATTAGTAGGTAAAGCTTGCGCCTCAACCCACTTTGATACGTAATCTACGGCTACCAAGATAAATTTATTCCCGAATGAAACTGGAAATGGGCCCATAAAATCTATTCCCCACACATCAAATACTTCACATTCAAGAATAAAGTTTTGTGGCATTTCATGTAATTTAGAAATATTACCTGTTTTCTGACAAGAATCACATGAAAGCACATACCTTTGGGCATCCATGAATAGAAGGGGCCAATAAAAACCCGAATCAAGAACCTTTTTCGCAGAGCGATTTGCTCCATAGTGACCACCAGTAGGACCTGAATGACACTGCTCCAGGATTTTCCACCCTTCCTCGGCTGATACACACCTTCAGATCATGGAATCTGCACATATCCGAAAAAGAAAAGGGTCCTCCCAAAAGTAATATTTCAAGTCGGAGAAAAATTTCTTTTTCTGCTGATATGAAAAATCCTGTAGGAGGACCTTAGAACCAAGATATTTTGCATAATCTGCAAACCATGGATAATTATTGTTTACTTTCGAAGATAAGGCAAATAACGATTCCTCAGGGAATGCATCAGAAATTTAAGATTCTTCTAACATTGCTTGTAATGGATTTTCTAAACGTGAAAGATGGTCTGCCGCTAAGTTTTCTGCTCCTCGTTTATCCCTAATTTCCAAATCAAATTCTTGCAATAGAAGAACCCAACGGATTAAACGAGGCTTTGCGTCCGCCTTGGCTAACAAATATTTAAGTGCAGAGTGATCCGTGTAAACTACTACCTTGGACAATGTTAAATAGGATCTAAATTTATCAAAGGCAAAAACTACTGCTAGAAGTTCTTTTTCAGTAGTAGTATAATTCTCTTGTGCATTATTAAGTGTTTTACTAGCATAAAATATAGGATGAAAATGTTTGTTTCGGCGTTGTCCTAGAACAGCCCCTACCATAAAACTGCTAGCATCACACATGATTTCAAAAGGCTGAGTAAAATCAGGCGCTATCATAATAGGAGAATTAATTAATCTCTCTTTTAAGAACTCAAAAGCATGTAGACACTCTTGATTAAAGAGAAAAGGTGTGTCCTTTTCTAAAAGTCTCGTGAGTGGTTTAGCAATTTTGGAGAAGTCTTTAATAAACCGACGGTAAAATCCGGCGTGGCCTAAAAAACTTCTCACTGCCTTAACGGATGTGGGTGGTGGTAACTTTTCTATTGTTTCTATCTTCGCTCTATCTACTTGAATTCCATGATTGGAGATTTTATGACCAAGTACTAACCCTTCTTGTACCATAAAGTGGCACTTCTCCCAGCTAAGTACTAAGTTTGTTTCCTCACACCTCCTCAAAACTTTTCCAAAATTATTCAAACATAAATCAAAGGAATCTCCAAAGACGGAGAAGTCATCCATAAACACTTCCATGATATCTTCAACATACTCATTGAAGATGGCCAACATGCATCGTTGGAAAGTAGCGGGGGCATTACATAGACCGAAAGGCATACGCCTATAGGCAAAGGTGCCGAATGGGCACGTGAACGTTGTTTTCTCTTGGTCTTCTAGGGCTATTGGGATTTGGAAATACCCAGAAAGTCCATCTAGAAAACAATAATACGCATGCCCTGACAAGCGTTCTAATATTTGGTCGATAAAGGGTAAAGGGAAATGGTCCTTCCTAGTGGCATCGTTTAGCTTCCTATAGTCTATACAGATACGCCAACCTGTTATTGTTCGCGTTGGAATTAATTCATTTTTATCGTTTGCTACCACAGTTAAACCACCCTTCTTAGGAACGACTTGGACAGGACTAACCCATGGACTATCGGAGATAGGGTATATCATACCAGCATCTAACAATTTAACAATTTCAGCCTTAACTACCTCTTTCATATTAGGATTAAGCCTACGTTGCGGTTGAATAGATGACTTATAGTTTTCTTCCAAAAGGATTTTATGAGTGCAAAAACTAGGATTAATACCTTTTATATCAGATATTTGCCATGCTATTGCACCTTTACATTTTTCCAACACAGTTAATAATTTTGTTTTTTCAATCTCAAAAAGATGAGAAGAAATGATAACTGGGTAAGACGAATTAGTTCCTAATAATGCATACTCAAGATGATCCGGTAAATTTTTTAATTCAACTACAGGTGGATTCTTAGTATTATTCGTAAGAACTTCATGTTTTCCTTCTGCAAGTAAGTTATATTCAGTATTTCCATTCATCGAAACTGAGCTATCTAGAAAAAATAAATGATCAACAATGTCTTCACTAGTTTCATCTTCTAGAAAGCAATTAGTAATGCAAATTTCTAAAGGGTCTTTATAATAAAAATTAGAATCAATAGAAGTCATTAAATCATCAACACCATGAGAAAAGTAGCAACAATCATCACTATCCAAAGATTGTTTCATAGTATTGCCAATTTGAAAAGTGACTTCATCCTCCCCTACTCTCAAAACTAATTTACCATCAAAAACATCAATAAGAGCTCTAGAAGTGGCTAGAAATAGACGACCAAGTATAAGTGGTACTTCTATATTTTCGTCCATATCTAAAATAATAAAATCGGCAGGAAATATAAATTTGTCTACCTTAACTAATACATCCTCCACTATACCTCTTGGGTACTTAACCGACCTATCTGCCAACTGGATGCTCATCCTAGTCGGGCTAAGTTCCCCTAGGCCTAGTTTCAAATAAAATTTATAAGGAATCAAATTTATACTTGCTCCTAAATCCGCTAAAGCTTTATTAACTTGCAAATCACCGATTAAACATGGAATTGAAAAAGAACCGGGATCCTTAAGTTTTTGTGGTAATTTATTTTGTAAAATAGCAGAGCATTCTTCACTAAGTGTAACTAAAGATAATTCTTCTATTTTCCTTTTATTAGAAATTAAATCCTTCAAAAATTTTGCATACTTGGGCATTTGAATAATATCAGAAAAAGGTAAATTAACATGCAATTGTTTAATCATAGATAAAAATTTACCATTTTGCGCATCCATGCGCTCCTTATTTATCTTTGCTGGATATGGTACGGCTGGTTGATATTCCATTGGTGTCACGTTCGGTGCTTCTCCACTGGACTCCTCTTGAGGTGCATCATGTGCAAGCCTTGGGTCTTGTAATTCCTTCCCGCTCCTTAACTGAATTGCTCTTGCATGCTCCTTTGGATTTTTCTCAGTATTTCCTGGAAGTGTCCCTTGTTGTCTCTCTGATACCATCCTTGCCAACTGCCCAATCTGATTCTCCAAATTTCGAATAGAACCCTCTTGATTACGGAAGGCAACATCGGTAGTTTGCATGAACTTTGCAATGACATCTTCCAATGTTGGTTTCCTTGGCTCCAATTGTTGTTGTTGTTGTCCAAACATGGGTTGTTTGCCTTGGTTGCCTTGCCCTCCCCAAGAGAAATTGGGTGGTTCCTCCATCCTTGATTGTATGTAAAACTATATGGGTTGTTTGCAGGATTGAAAGGTGGTCTGGGATTATTACCCATGTAGTCTACATGTTCTTGCACTTGAAGTTCACCACTAGGTATTCCAACAAGGGAAGGGTCCCATTGTTGAGGTACCATGGGGGTGTAGCTAAAGAAAGGTTGTCCATCTTTTGATGGAGCTTTTCCACTTGAATTGCTAAGGCTGTTACGGCATCCACTTCATACATTCCGGCAGGCTTAGTAGACTTTGGCCGCACGGTAGTCCATTGGTAGCTATTCATTGCCATTTCTTCTATCAACTGCTGGGCGGCCTCAGGTGTCTTATTGTTCAAGGTGCCTCCACTAGCCGCATCAATCATCTGTCTGGTGGCTGGATTTAGACCATTGTAGAAGGTTTGAATCTGAAGCCAAGAAGGTAAGGCATGATGGGGGCATCTCCTTAATAATTCTTTGAATCGTTCCCAAGTATCGTACAATGATTCAGCCTCCAATTGAACATACGTAGAGATGTCATTTCTTAACTTTGCGGTCTTTGCCGGTGGAAAATACTTCATCAAAAACTTCTCAACCATCATGTCCCAAGTAGTAATGGAACCTCGAGGTAACGAATTGAGCCACTGCTTTGCCTTATGCCTTAATGAGAATGGGAACCATCTCAATCTAATGGCATCGTTGGAGACACCATTAATCTTGAAAGTATCACATATCTCTAGGAATCCGGCTAAGTGTGTATTGGGGTCCTCGTCTTGTAAGCCATCATATTGAACATATTGTTGAACCATCTGTATCACGCTCGGCTTCACTTCGAAATTATTGGTTGGAATGGGAGGTCGAACAATGCTTGACACAGTTCCTTGGAGGTTGGGTCTAGCAAAGTCAGACATGGTTTGCTCATTTTGGTTTGCCATGATATCTAAATCCTCAGGATGGTGTTCTCCTTGATTCACTGTTTCTTCTTCTGACAGTTCGGTTTCAATATCTGTGGTGTTAATACCCACGTCTCTTTGATTGGTGTTATGAATAAGTCGTTCTGGATCAGATTGAAATGGTTCTAGCCCAGAATTTCTTGCCCTGGTCATAGACTAACAGACTACAAAACATAGATTAAATAATATAATTATACTATAAACTATATTACATATATTTATTAGTAAACAAAAATGGTAGATTAATAGAGTTAAAGCTTTCAAAATATTAAAAAGGGATCCCCGGCAACGACGCCAAAAACTTGATGATCATTTTCACAAAGCCTAACCTTGATGTGGAGTCATTCTACATTTTATCATAACTATGTAGATGGGCATAAGCTAGATTGAATTATCTTTCAGGCAAGTGCACCTATCAATCATAGTATAAGAGAAGCTTACATCTCGTATCGTATTCCACAAGGTCCTTTCAACTACTTGTACTCACTCTCACACTGTTATCATACCTACATTTAAAATTTCGTTCTAACATAGATTAATCCTAACTATGACTACTTGGATAAAAATTATATTGGAGAGTTACAAAAATAATTTCAAGACCAAAGTTAAAGGCATTCAATGAACATTATCATTTTATGTAATCATGCAATAACAAAACTATCAAATTCATTGTATTGTAAAGAGTTAAACCAATTATCAAATTCTCTCTCGAGCAATTTGAAATTTAAATCTAAGTTAAGTAAATCTTCTCTCGAACAATTTACAATACTCAAATTTGCATTGAATGAAATACCCTATCTACTACATAGATTCATGGAACTTTATCTCTAAAATACCATAATTCCATCATTTCGTATTCTAATTTTCCAAGAAACATATCTCTCGATCATGAATTTTAGATTACAAAGAGAAATAACACATAAATATGAAGATTTAACCATCATCCAAAGAATCCAATTTCTCAATCTAGACATTTGGAATTCTTGTAAAAGCAAATAATCATTCATAACAAGGATAATTCTCAATGTTTGCAAACCCATATACGAACAAAATACCATGAAATTGATTAAAACAAGAAGATACATGATTACTAATTTGTTCAAACACATTGTTCATGAAAATTAAAAGATAAATAAAGTTGGATTACAAAGAGAGATACAAGATTAAATGAGATAAATTGAAGAATAAATGCATACAAATATCTCCTTCAAGCCTTCCTTCTCTTGGGTGCTCCACTTTCGTTCTCCAGAAAATCTCCAAATAAAATTGATCCAAAAGTCCAGAATAAAATTTTTCTCCAGGTTTTTATAGTCTCATAGCAAACATGGTCGAACACGGGTTCCGACACGGCCGTGTTGCAGGCCGTGTCGGCAGTTCCAAGGCAGTTCCACACGAGAAGACGTGTTTGGTCATGGGCCGTGTTGGATGACACGGGTACTGACACGGCCGTGTTGGAGAACACAGCCGTGTTGTTCTTCATATTCTTCGGACACGGGTAAGCCGGATTTAATTCTTCGATTTGTCCCGAGAAGGACACGGTCTGGACACACGGGCGTGTTCAGACCCGTGTGAACAAATAGTTCCAGCTATGATAGAACACGGGTAGGCACACGGGCGTGTTCCTACCCGTGTTCGACCAATTCTTCTGCTTTGATCAGCCCTCCTGGTCCCGTCAACTCCCCTGTTTGCTCCAAGACTTTTAGCTCCACTGACTAGTCGTACCTGCATTAAAAAAATGACGTATGAAGTGGGGAGTTCCATACATAAAATAGTAAAGACTCTAACCTATGCTCTACTATTCATGACAACACCAATTCTCAACTATTTTGCACAATTACTTGAATAAAGAGGTAGAAAACAGTGGACATGATTACAATTATGATAGTAAGAATCTATCATAATTGTACTCATCAACGGCCTAGATGTGTTCCTGCTTTAATAAGGTCAGGAATAGAAGATTAATTCCTCATTATCTCTTAAGCATTCCCTTTCTAAGGATTTAGAGAGAGGAGAGATCGGTTGAGAATGGAAGAGGAGGAATTCGGCTGCCGATAAGCGTCGGAGCACCAAGTCGAGAACCGAGACCGGATCCGTGGAGGAAATTCCCAAGCGAAGCTTTCCATCCAGATAGATTTCCATGGTGCAAAAGCGAACTTCAAGGGTAACGATTCTCTACTTGAGTATGTGAAGCTCTCTTTCTTTCTGTATGGGAAACTAGCTCCCGCGAGTGTGAAGTGACTGTGCGGTGTTCCTTGGGGTACATGTGAATAGTCCCACTTGTGTTGCATATAGAGTCCGGAATCGATGTACGGACATAGACATTGTGTGTGAAGCCTACCCGGACGTGTTGGTCTGGATCTGTGATGTTGCATATTATATGGACTGCCGGAGAAGACTCCGTGCTAAGTGTTTTTTGGGTTTCTACACGGTAGATTGCAGTAGGGATTCTTGGTGATTAACTTCAAGGCGCACCCGGAAACTTGAGCGGAAACGTAGTTCTGCTAACTTCACGGCCGGGGAGCTAGCCTTGTACATAACTTGGTTATGTGATGATTGGGAATGTATTAGTCTCCGGGAGAAGATTGGCCAGCGCGTACATCTTATAGTGACTTGGCATAGTGAGCAACGGGCAAGTGGAAGCGGACCTGGGCTATGCGGTTCGATGCTAGAGGCCCATAAGTGGAACAGGCCATTGGCATAGTCGGGAGTCTTAGATGGTGGTCAATAAAAACTAAAATGCTCACGATGTTGCCATCCCGTGGATGGTGGTGAAGCCATGGAATTGACCAGATTCACCGAAAATGTGCCCTGAGTGCACGAGGTGTTTGACCGTGCGAGCCTACACCTGTGGCAAAGTATGTTTGCACTTTGTTATTTAGCTGGGCTAATGTAATGCAGGGAATGAGCACCGCCATCCCGAGTAAGGGGCGGGGTCATTATAATTTGGTCAGCTTTAGCTTACTATTGCTTTGTTTTCCACAGTGCAGTTAAATGTTGCTTGCAGGTGCTGCAGAGCCATGCACCAAATAGCGGGCTGAAGCCCAATCTGCTGAGCTTGCCCTCGAAGGACAAAGCAAATTGTTGTTTTACTTTTGTCATGTGTGGCCGGCCTGCGAGCTGATGTATGTAAAACATTACTTTGTTAAGTGAACTCTTGTAAGGCCATAAAGCCAAGTACTTTCAGTGTATTTGTTATTTCATTCCTATGGTGGTAAGTGGACATTCATGATTGTTGTTATTCAATTTTGGGTTTTTTCCAACTGTTTAAAAGCTTCTGCTAGAATGCTGTGAGTTAGGGCGAGTAGTTGAAGTTGATTTTTTATATTCTTATGTAACCCTTCCGACTGTCCGTGGTATATGGCATCGGATTCCAGCTGGTCCTTCTGCTATATGCCATATGACGGATGGTTGTGTTTTAATTTGGTATCAGACTAAGGTGTCAGTATTCTTTATTTGAATTCGTGGGCGAATTCGTTTAAGGGGAGGTGAGCACATGTATGTGCATTATCGTTATAACATAAAAGAACCCATGAATTTCCACTTAGGAATGAAAATACACTTGTTTGGAGGAACCTGAGTGTTCCAATGATTTCTTTTAGCAATTTGTTTGTCGTCTAATCGGTGGTTATGCAATAGGTGACTAGGAGTGGTGCGGGGTAGTCGCAAGGTCAGCACTCCACGGAGAGTAGTGCACTTAACAACGTTCCTAAGACCCTTCTTTCCATTGAAACCATAAGAAGGATAGTTGAAGTAGTGTTCGCTGTGACTAAAGCACAACTTGCAGGGCAAGTGCAGCCCCCTGTTCTTGGGGTGGCTTCAACACCAAGTGGTGTGATGGAATAACTGGCATGTATAAGACCTTTGGATCAGCAGTTTAACATGCTTTTAGTACAGGGTACACACTCAGTTGAGGAGTATTTGCAGGCGTATTTTATCATAAGGCTCTACCCAGGGTTTGAGTTAGAGAACGAGCAGATTATAGCTAATAGATTCTACAACGGTCTGGGCGAAGAATTACGACTGTTACTCGTAGGACCAAAGCTACCTTGATTCCGAGCGTTAGTGGAGTCGGCTAGAGCTTTGGAAGCTGATCTGGCTAGAATCAACCAGACGTTAGTGTTCAGGTTACCAAACTCCCCAGGTCCTGCAAAGTCTGTATACTGAAAGAGGAGTAAAGTGAGGCCTGAAGTATGTACTAGTCAAGCTCCATATTACTATTATAAATGTGGAATGTTTGGTCACTTTGCCCGAGATTGTCGTAGAGACGATCCGAGCACAGAGATGATTATGAAGAGAGTACAAGAGAAGAAAGACTCAAGTGCAAAGAAGACAGAGTTCAAGGTGCTGACCTCCTCAAAGTCTCGTTTCTGTAGATGGTATAAGAAGGCTAGGATTTAGGGTCTAGTTCCTTCTTTTGGTGCGTCTGGAACAACTATTGGACGAGACCCAGGCGTATGCTTTTACTGTGGGAAGCAGGGACACTTTGCCCGAGAGTGTTGGAGCGAACATCAGGAGTCCGAGAAGAAGCCTAGACAAACCTACGAGGAGAAGGGAAAGGGGTTAGAGGCAACTACATCACAATTTGCTCCATCCCAACCTATAGTGTACAGCTTTGGCCATCAGGAGGCCATGGAACATGTTGATATGGTAACAGGTATGATTTAATATTTAGTAGGTTAGCTTTAGATACTTGTTGCCTTACGCTTGTTAGCCTATGATTGGTTGTGATAGGATTTGTATTGATTTTCTGAGTGTCCGGTGAAAGCACCGTTTGTCATGGGAACTTCCCATTCGTTTTTGTCCGAAGGATGTGTTTCGCGCATCGGAGTTCCTTCTTCGATGGAAAGAGAGAAATTGAAAGTACTGCTGCAAAACTGGTGCTCTATACACGCAAATAGAGTCTTTTGTATGGAGTTACGGATAGGGTGTCAGGAGTTTGACTTGCAAGCGTCGCTACTGCTGTTTGTAGAATTTGACGTAAGCTTTGGTATGGACTGGATCTCAGAGCAGTGTGCGTACATCTATTTCAACTGTAAGGTGGTCATATTGGTACTAGCTATAGGTTGTGAGATGTCGGAACTGAATTACAACTTCAAGAGCTGATGGAACAGGGTTATGTACATCCAAGTTTGTTTCCTTGGAGCACACCGATCCTCTTATTAAAAGGAGGAGGGAGGCTTACAACTCTATAATGATTACTAGAAGTTGATTAAGTTAACGGAAAAGAATAAGTATCAAATCCCAAGAAGTGATGATCTGTTTGATCAACTCGTTGGGTCAACTGTGTACTCAAGTTGGATCTGAAATCCGGATATTATTAATTGTCATTAAGGGAAAGTGACATTCCCAAAACGGCATAAAGCAAATGATATGGGTGTTATGAGTTCATCGTCATGCCGCTTGTGCTGAAAAATACGTCGCTCGTGTTTAAGGATTTGATGAATAGGGCATTCAGGGAGTACCTGAACCAGTTTGTGAGAACCATTATCGACGACATACTGATATACTTTCAGTATGAGGGTGATCATTACAAGCATCTGAATTCAGTATTGGAGACATTTAGGAGAAATCAGCTGTATGCCAAGTTCTCCAAATGAGAGTTTTGGTTACCCTCAGTAGTGTTTCTGTGTCACGTCTTGAGTGGAGAAAGTATCGTGGTAGATCTGTCAAAGTTTTTTACGATACGTGAGTTGCCTGTGTTGTCTACGTTGGCGAAAAGTCCGAAGTTTTCTAGGACTGGCCGGTTTGTACAAACGCTTCATAAATAACTTTTAGCGGATAGCATTACCCCCCACGACTTTGACGAAGAAAGATCAAAAGTTTGTGTGGTTGCTGGAGTGCGCGCAAGCTTTTGAAGAGCTGAAAAGTCAGTTTACCTCGACAAATATTCTATGTTCACTGAGTGGGACCGAAGGATTTGAGATTTACAGCGATGCTTGGGGCAGTGGCTTGTGTTGTGTTCTTCTACAACATGAAAGTGTAATAACATATAGCTCGGGTTAGTTGGAGGTACGCGAGAGGATTTATCCGGTCCATGACTTGGAGTTAGCGGCCGTGATATTCGCCTTGAAGATGTAAAGACAGTACCTATACGGTGTGAAGTTTGATATCTAAATCGATCACAAGAGCCTGAAGTACTTAATGGATCAAAAGGACTTAAACATGTGGTAGGGGAGGTGGATGAAGTTCCTGGGGGACTACGCCTTCAACATACATTTTGGTCCGTGATTTGGAGGCATTGGAGATCTCTTGCATTGACAAGCAGACTAGTGCCGAGGCGAAATTGTATTGGATAGAGGTGTAGTATGACCTAGCTGATTGGATTCAATGGGCTTTTGTTCAGGATAGCTGTATGAAGCAGATCTTAGATGAATCTTTTGATGGGTCAAATTCCCAATTTGCTGTTGAGGATGGGTTGCTGAGGAGGGACGGTCGCCTATGCATCCCTTGTGTGGATAATCTTCGGGAGGAGTTGATGTACGAGGCTAATCATACCAAGCACTCAATCCACCCGGGGAGCACGAAGATGTATAAAGACATGAAGAAGTTGTTCTGGTGGCCAGGATTAAAGAAGGATGTTGCACTTTATTTTGCCAAGTGCCAAACATGTGTCTTGGTGAAGGCAGAGTTCCAGAAGCCCAGAGGTTTCTTGAAGTCCTTGTCGATCCCGGAGTGGAAGTTTGACGACATTTCTATGGATTTTGTGCTTGGTTTGGCAAAGTCTCAGAGGGGAAACGACGCCATCTGGGTGGTCATTGATAGATTGACAAAAGTGTCGCACTTCATTTTGAATAGGAAGGAAGATCCGGTTGAAAAGTTAGCCAAACTTTATGTGGATAATATTGTACGATTGCATGGTGTGCCTCGCAGTGTTGTTAGTGACTGAGATGGATGCTTCACGTCAAATGACTGGAGGATGGTGCGTTGATTGGTGGGAATTAGGTTATGTTTCGGCACAGCCTTCCATCCGCAGACGGATGGTCAGACCGAGAGGGTCAATTGGACTATGGAGGACATGCTCCGCATGTGCATATTGGATTTTGGAAAGCAGTGGGAAGACCACCTGTACATGGTGGAGTTTGCATATAACAACAGCTATCAAGCGAGTATTGGAATGGCACCTTTCAAGGCCGTGTATGGGAGAAAGTGTCGCATGTCATTGTCTTGGTTGGAGACCAGTGAGTCTAAGTAATACAAACGTCAAGCAGTGGAAGATGCCACTTCAATGGTACATACAGTTCAGTAACGTTTGCTGATCGCTCAGGAAGAGCAGGCAAAATACTATAACGCCAAAGCATAAGAACATGGAGTTCGCTATTGGCGATTGGGAGTATTTGAAAATCAAGTCGTTCAATGGTGTCTCGCGAGTTCGACGCTTGAAGAGGCTGAGTCCATGGTACCTTGGACCGTTTGAGATCCTGGAGCAGATTGGTGAAGCAGCGTATTGACTGAAGTTGTCAGTGGAGTTGAGTGGGCTACACAATGTATTTCACATATCGGTGTTGCGGAACGCGGTGCAAGAGCCTTCGCAGGTGGTTGCGGTCGATCAAGTGTCGGTTGATCATGGGTCGATGACAAAGGTCAATCCCGTATGCATTAAAGACTTTGAAGTCAAACGAATCCGTAATAAGGAGATCCAAATGGTTAAAGTCCATTGGGATAATTGCGGTCGTGGGGAGCTTTCATGGGAACAAGAGCAGATTTTGTTGTAGGAATACCCCGTGTTATTCCGCTCAGGTAAAATTTAGGTTTTGTACTTTTACCTAATTTCGGGATGAAATTCTTTAAAGGGGGGAGATTTGTAAGGCCCCAAAAATCGTAAACGAACCGGTCGCATCCTAAGGAATTTTTGGTGCCTAAATAGGGGCACACGACCTGGAATACGGGTGTGTCCAAGGCCGTATCCTTCTGTGTTGGACGGGCTGTGTTAAGTAAAGAACACAGCAGGAAACACGGTTTTGGAACAGTATTGATACAGGCGTATTAGGGGTGACATGGGCGTGTCCTTACCCGTATCACCACCCGTGTCCTTATCGGGTTGAAAACCTGGGGTGTGTTTCCAAGACTGCACTGCCGGGTTATACGGGCATGTACTGATCGACACGGGCATGTCCCATTTGATACGGGCATGTCCTTGCCCATTTCCACCAAGCGACGTGATGGTTGGCATGACGGTTATCTATGACACGCCCCAAGGTCACAGGCGTGTCGGGACCCGACACGAGCGTGTTAGGTTGAGACACGGGCGTGTCTCAAACTCTGTCTTTTTCTGTGCTCAACAATCGTGCCTGGATCGGGGCACACGGCCTAGAACACAGCTGTGTGCAAGGCCGTGTTCGGCCCAGGATTGAGAGATTTCAGGCGAATCCGAGCCGTTCATTTTTTTAAACAAGATTTGAAAGCCCATATGTGTTCCTACTTTAATAAGGCCGGGAATAGAGGTTTAATTCCTCGTTATCTCTTAAGCATTCTCTTTCTAAGGAGTTAGAGAGAGGAGAGACCTGTTGTGGAAGGAAGAGGAGGAATCCGGCCGCCAGCGGAGCGTCGGAGCACCGAGTCGAGAATCGAGACCGGATCCGCGGAGGAAATTCCCTTGGGAAGCTTTCCATCTGGATAGATTTCCATGGCGCAAAAGCGAACTTCAAGGGTACCGATTCTCTACTTGAGCATGTGAAACTCTCTTTCCTTCTGCATGGGAAACCCGCTCCCGCGAGTGTGCGCTGAGTGTGTGGTGTTCCTTGGGGTAGATGTGAATAGTCCCCCTTGTGTTGCATATAGAGTCTGGAATTGAATTACGGACATAGGTAATGTGTGTGAAGCCTACCCGGACGTGTTGGTCTGGATTGGTGATGTTGCAAATTGTATGGATTGCCGGTGAAGACTCCGTGCTATGTGTTTTTTGGGTTTCTACACGGTAGATTGCAGCAGGGATCCTTGGGGATTAAATCCAAGGCGCACCCGGAAAACTGATCTGAAACGTAGTTCTGCTAACTTGGCGGCCGGGGAGCTAGCCTTGTACATTACTAGGTTATGTGATGATTGGGAATGTATTAGGCTCCAGGAGAAGCTTGGCCCGCGCATACGTCTTAAAGTGACAAGGCGGAGTGAGCAACGGGCAAGTGTAAGCGGACTTGGGCTATGCAGTTCGGTGCTAGAGGCCCATAAGTGGAACTTGCCGTTGGCATAGTTGGGAGTCTTAGATGGTGGTCAGAAAGACTAAAATGCTCACGATTTTGCTATCCCTGGGATGGTGGTGAAGCCAAAGAATTACCAGATTCACCGAAAATGTGCCCTGACTGCACGAGGTGTTTCGCTGTGCGAGCCTACACCTGTGGCGAAGTATGTTTGCACTTTGTTGTTTAGCTGGGCTAATGAAATGCAGGGAAGGAGCACTGCCGTCCCGAGTAAGGTGCGGGATCGTTATAATTTGGTCACCTTTTGCTGACCGTTGCTTTGTTTGCCACCATGCGGTGGAATGTTTCTTGCAAGTGCAGCAGAGCCAGGTACCAAATAGCCTGTTGAAGCCCATGCTGCTGAGCTGGCCCTCGAAGGCCAAAGCGAATTGTTGTTTTACTTTTGTCATGTGTTGCTATCCTGCGAGCCGATGTATGTAAAATATTACTTTGTTAAGTGAACTCTTGTAAGGCCAAGTACTTTTAGTGTATTTGTTATTTCATTCCTATGGTGGTAAGTGGACATTCATGATAGTTGTTCTTCAATTATGGGTTCTTTCAAACTGTTTAAAAGCTTATGCTAGAATGCTCTGTGTTAGGGCGAGTAGTTGTAGTTGATTTTTTATATTCTTATGTAACCCTTCCGACTGTCCGTGGTATATGGTGTCGGGTTCCATCTGGACCTTCTGCTATATGCCATACGATAGATGGGGGTGTTATAACATTAGAGCAGACATCTCAACTACAAGGCGGGAATCCATACTACCTGTCCTAGGCCTCCGTACGCCTCAACTCTAAAAACACAACAACGGAGCTCACATGCATTCTACGGCTCAGAAGGGGTCTCAGGTAGATGTGCACCAAGAACACAACCCAACCTGTCCAATATCGTGGCATAGAAAGGTCCTCAGGAATGAGCACCGAGGGCATAGCCAAAACGCCCACTTGGCATTGAGAGGGCCTCAGGAATGAGCACCGAGGACACCGCCAAACCGTCTAAAGTATATCTGCCAACTCCCGTTCGAGTGACGACTGGCGAGCTTGTAGACTTGCCACTCTATCCCCAACCCGGGATTACGACATCGCGTGTCGACTAACACCGCATGCAATTTCACATCATCGTGGCATGGAAAGAGCCCCGGGAATGAGCACCGAGGACCAAGCCCAGCCGTCCACTTACGTCTCTTCTCAACAATACCAAACCAGTGCGGTCAAACTCCGCACCTACACCCTTTCACAACCCGAGCTCCCGAAGGGCTTAAGCGTTCATTATCAGTGTAAGGGTACTTCGCACATCCATCATCTAAAGACCACAACCATTTTTTCATAACAGTCATTACCAATTATATTCAACATTTTCAAGCCAAACTCATCATAACTCAACACATCACCATTATCAAGTACGTCCTCAATATTTCACATACTGAAATCATTCCGACCATCCAAACTCGTCAATCAATCCGTTCACTAACTTTCATCAAATAACTTGATCAAGTGTACTTTACTACACCATTTGTTCATTGAGGACCTATCCAACAAAAGTCATTAATATAATTTTATCACGATTACTTATAATTTGAACTCAACGAGACATCAACGTTATTGTACCACAATCTCTCCACAATCCCAAAGCCGATACAAAATAGACACGAGAATTACATGTGCAAGAATAATTATTGTACTATAAATTCAAACGGTGATTCCTGAGGCTACAAGAATCCGATGAAGACGTTTAACCATTCGTTGGAAAGGTATTTCCAAAGGCTATGACTTTTTTGTTTAGTCGAAAGCCCAGATCTGGCAGTATCATGTCTGAAAACGGCCTCGAAGGCTGATGCCTGCATAAAATAGATTTCTGCATGCATCTTAAAGCAAGATGAACAACATCAGTTCAACTTCTTCATCAAGCCTTATGTTCAAACCATGTCCAGAACTTACTCCACCCTTATTCACCCTCATGAGACCATTTCCTCTTCACGAACCAAATCCACCATCTACTCAAGGAGAGAGGAAAGGTTGAAGACATCAATATCCTTAGGGCACAAGCCCTAGAATGGTTTTTTCCAAGGAAATCTTCATCTCACAAATCAAGACTCTTCTAAGTCGATATCTCTCCTAGAAATAACTATAGATCTAGCACCAAGGGAGAGGGGAGGAAGATCACCTAATTTATGGCATTTCCACCATTTCCAGCCATTGATCTTGTCATCCTTCTTTACGACATCTTCTTCTCCTTGGTCGGTGTTAGTTCTTCACGGGAAAGATCGACTCCAGCACCTTCTTCCTCTCCAGCAGTTTTCTACAGCAATGGCTTGTAAGGAAGAGTTGAAATGGCTAGGGTTTTTTATCCCCTTTTTAAGTGGAAGTGGGTAATTGCATAGCCGCGTGTCTACCTCTTATTGGACCGCCAATCAGTTAGTAAATGAGTCCCTTCAAAACGACGAGGCCAAAAACTTTGTCAAAACACGAAATTGAACGACACGGGCAGGGACATGCCCGTGTCACTACCTGTGTCCTACTCGGGAGGAACGTGGTCGACGATTCGTCGAGCTCCGCTCGACGAACGTTGAACTGCTGCTTGGATGCACACGGGTAGGGAAACGCTCGTGTCCTCCTCAGGAGGAACACAGTCGTCAATTCGTCGAGCTCTGCTCGAAGAATACGCACACACACACACGGGTAGGGACATGCCCGTGTCACTACCCGTGTCCTACTCAGGAAATACGGTCGACGTATTTAGTCGATCTCTGCTCGATGAACAAACACACACACGGGAAGGGACACGCCGGTGTCTCTACCCGTGTCCTGCTCGGAAAAAATAGTAAGGAATCCGCATCGTTGCCAGAGAGCCACACGGGTATGGACACGCCCGTGTCAAACACACACGGGTAGGGACACGCCCGTGTCACTACCCGTGTCACCACCCGTGTCCTTCTCTGGAAATTTCACAAATCAGACGCAAAGACACCAGAGTACCACACGGGTATGGACACCCCCGTGTCACCACCTGTGTCCTACTCTGGACCAATTTCTCCTCCCTTACACAAGTGTAAGACCAATTGCCAGCACTCCTTGGGCCCAAGTCAGCCCTCCTGTCTCAAAAACGCGCACGAGGGGCCTAGCGCGAATTGGGACGTTACATCATTTCTCCTCCCGTTGTGCTCTCCTGTACACTCTTCTTCCTTAAATGCACTTACACGCGCCCCTTCCTTCCACGCTCATATGCAAGTTTTTTACTTGGGTGCCCACGTGCACGCCGCTTCCTTGCTCATTCTTGTGCGTGCCGCTTCCTTGTGCATTTTAGCACGTGCCTCCAACATGCTTTAGTGCTCTCCACTGTCCATACCTCTAGTGATTTGGCCCGATCTTGACGATCGAAGTCCGTCTTTACTATTAAAGTTCGTCTTGACCCCCAAAGTTTATCTAGACAACCGAAGTTTGTCAAAATCTTTGAAGACCGTGAAGACCGCTGAAGACCGTCAAGATCACTATGGGCCACCTTAATAGCTAAAGTCTCTTGTAAGATTCATCAAACACTTTGAAGATCGCAAGAAGTCCAATAATTGTGTTTAACCATCAACCGTTTGCGTGGCGACCGAGAAAACTACATGCCTCCTCTGTGTCAGCAGACCAAGTTTGCCAAAGCTCCCAAAAGTTTGTGTGCCCCTCACAACCAGCAGTTTAGAATACCATCATCAAATCTAGCGAAGGAACGCTCAACTATATTTAGGAATGTAGCACGCTCAGTATTTCCAGCGCCCCTAACTCATCAACCAATTCACTAGTCGATGACAAGTCAACCAATCAAGACTCCTCAAAGAACAACAAGAGACAAGCAATAGAGGATAAGGCGCGATGAACACGCAACTAAAGCTTCCAAGCCCCTAACATTAGGAGGAGTTTAACCAGTTGCACCTGCTTCTTAGCACCGATAGAGGACCTCAAAGCGCAGCAAGCACATTGCTCCCTACAATGTATGAAGAAATACTTAGCTATATTAGCGAGGGCATGCCACCATACGAGCCATTCTCTCTCACTCTCCCAATAACTGTAACGAGAGGTGGCCTATAAACCTCGAGTTCTTATAAGAAAATTTCATGTACAGCAACCATAAAATAGTGGATGTTTAGTCATTACCGCTCCATCCACATGATTTTTCACCTACTTGACTGGTTTTCCACGTTAAAATTTTCCTTTTCCAACTTTCAATTTTTTGAGACTATTTGCGCACTCGCCCACTCTCGGGCTATTGCGGTTCCATTTACTCTAGTCTATTGGATCCTTGAGCTATCCACAATAGTTTGGCGACGTCTGTTAGAAAGATGTTCCCAAAAATTCAAAGAACAATCAGAAGACTGTACCCACTGCACAACGGTATTCGTGACTAGAGATCATGAGAAGAAAAGCCGCTGACACTTGTGAAAGATCGGTCCCCGAGGGCCACATTGATCCAGCCACCCCTCCCCCACTCGCTCGCCAACCTACCCATCGTTGAATAAATGTTTCCCAATGAATCCAGCCCAGCGCCCCCAGACCTTTTAGTCGGAGTTATGGAAGCTCAACATCACCACAACAACCAAAAAGTAGTGGGCTCCATGCATTCAGTAAAAAAGCTCACATGCAAAGAAATTCGTTCCAGGGTTCCTGAAGAGCATAAGCAAGTCGAGCGGCATGTTGCTCACCGTCCCCACTCACCATTAGCTCAAGAGTTCCTAGCGCATCCAATCCCGAACGGCTTTAAGCTTTCAAACCTTGAAATGTTCAACAAAACAGATGACCTGCATGATCATATCGACCATTTCTCCACCGTCATGAGGATTAGTGGAGCCCTTAATGAACTATTGTGCCAAGCGTTCCCGACAATGCTGAAGGGGCAAGACCATTTATTCTACTCTCTAGTGGAAGGAGGGATTGAGAGCTTTGCAAATCTATCTAAACTCTTTGTCGACCAGTTCAACGTAAACCGTAGGATAATCCAGGACCCCTCATACCTTTTGGGGATCCGTTAGAGAGAGTGTGAAACCCGCAAGGACTTTTTGCTGCTTTACGTTTGAAGTGTGATAGATTCAAGGAATCGACCCTCAGCTTTTGCGTAGCCACTTCCTGGGAGGCTCCATTCCGGTAAGTTCTACTCAACACTAATAGGGGAGAAGGTCTCATGTTACCTCAACCTCGTACGCCGAGTTGAGGCTAAGATTGAGGCAGAGGAGGCAAACAAAGTACACTGGCAATAGTTCAAAGATACTTTAAAGAAGAAAGTGCAAGAGAAATCACAACCTCAGAAGAAGATTAGCAACCGTCCCGGTGAATTGCATGCCCATAAACATTATAGCCATCCTCCTCTCAACACCTCTAAGGACAACATACTCTATGCAATCTAGGATAAGGTGGTGCTTCACTGGCCTAAGATGATCACTCTAAACAAGGGAGAATAGTCGCAATATTGCGAGTTCCATCAAGGATATGGGCATGACACAAAATACTATGTGTAACTGAAGAAAAAAATCAAGCGCCTTATTCGCCAAGGGTTCCTTAGAAGGTTCTTCTGAAGCAGGACACCGAATCAGCAAGCGCAGCTTAGGCCGACGTAGGATCAACTATCTGCCTAAAAGAAGGAACTAGGGGACACCCCTAAAGTATTATTTCTAGGATAATATACCCCCCCCCCCCCCCCCCCCCGTGCACGATCACGGAATTATGTCAGCACTTCTTCTCCCAGCCAGCATTATCTGCACTAAGACATGTGTTTAATATTTGCACTTTGTTTTTTTATAAATTAGAGATCTGGCTTCATTTAATTTATATGCTTCAGATAATGAACTACAAATAGTTAAGGTCGCAAGAACTATGCTTGCCATCGCTAGGGTGTTGGGAATACTGCCCTTCAATGTTGTCTGAATTTGAAGAGGCATCACCATCAATGATAAGTGCATAATTGTATTTGATATATGATCAAGCTCAGTTTGTGCAGGTTGTTTACTATACCATAATTAGATAGGATGTAAGGGTCACAATATTTATTGGACTCAAGACAATATGCTGGTAAAGAAGAAATCTGGCTAATTCTAGAAGCGTCGAGTGAAGGCAGTTCACTCAACTCTAGAAGAGCAAAAGCATTGAGAGAAATACATACAATAAAAGTAGCAATGTTGCTGACTAGAAATTTGGCGAAGTCTAGAAGCATTGAGTGAAGGCAGTTCACTCAATGCAAAATCAACTAGAAATCTGGCTAAGTTCAGAAGCATTGAGTGAAGGTAGTTCACTCAACGCAAACTCAACAAGATATCTCGCTAAGGACAGAAGTGTTGATTGAAGCCAATTCTCTCAACATCTCAATGCAGAAGACTGGTTATTGGAAATGCAGAAAATCCACTAAGTCCAAAAGCATTGAGTGAACTCACTTCACTCAACACCATAAGAGCAGAAGCATTGATAGAAGCACAAGTAGTCAAAGACTCAGAAGGAGCAGATAGAAAATCTGTCTAAGACCATAAGCATTGAGTTAAGGTTGTTCACTCAACGCCCACTAATCATATAATTCAACTAAGTCTTGAAGCATTTAGTGATAAAGGCTCACTCAATGCCTAATCAGTTAAGACTACAAAAGTCTATTTGCGTTGAGTGAGGAAGGCTCACTCAACGCACTCAATGCCTAGAGATGCAGAATTCTGTTAAGTACTTTTGTGTTGAGTGACAAGGCTTCACTCAATTCCTGAGAAGTCTGACTAGATTTTTCTAATTCTAGAAGCGCTAACTCATGCTGACGTCAGCAGGAATTCAAATATCACGGGATTTGCTTGCTAGAAGACAAAAGGCGCCGCTTATCTTTAGTACTGCATTTAATGCAAAAGATATGTTGTAGTTGCCCATTCCAGGGATCCATACTGCACATAGAGCCGTTGGATTTACGGGAAATAAAAAAGCAGTGTTTTGGGATTTTACCCAACATTTGACATTTGCAAGAAAAGATTTTTTTCTGGATCATCTTCTTCCTGGAATAAAAAGTTGCAGAGCTTGAAGAACTTGCTCTCACTATTGGTATAAAAAGTTCAGACAGTTAGCAGTTCAAAGACACATCTTCAATAACAAGTTCAGAAAGTTCACTCTTTGAGTAAGAAGGAGTAGAGAAAACCTAAGTTGTTGTTCATCTTCAAGTCCACTGCATTCAACTCATCTACTCAAAAGGCTTGAAGAGACAGTGCTCTGTAAGATATTTCACAGCACAAGCAGAACAACATTGAAGATCAATTGTTGTTGTTGTGAAGAAGATAGGACTGAGTCTTCTCAGTTCAGGAAGAGGAAGACTCAGAGATCATTTCTCTAAAGTCAATCATCAACAACAACAAACACTTCATATATAGGATCTTAACAGTTCTGAGTTGTAAGCTTGATATATAAAGGCTGAGTGGTAAGACACTTCTATGGATCTGAGGTAGGGCCTGTGTACCTGAGCTATAGGAGATTTGTTCTTTGAGTGGTAGGATCCTTCTATTGATCTGAGGTAGGGCAATTATACCTTAGCTGTAGGGGAAATATTCTCTAAGGTAGGATCTGTTTGTAGATCTGAGTGTAGGTCTATCCTCCAAGCATGAGTGTAGGACTTTGGTTAAAGTCTGAGGTAGGTGATCTAATACAGCTTACTGAGCTGTAGGAGATTATATCTCTTAGTGTAGGGCCTTAGGCCTGAGGTAGGACTTGGATTAGTCTGAGAGATCCCGAGGGATCTAAGTTGTAATCTAATTGAGCTATGATTGGAGAAGTTGGCCTTGTCTAACACACTATTAGAAAGGTGGGAGGGACAGTGGATGTACCCATACCTTGGGGAACCACTATAAATACTTGTGTGTTGTTGTGTGTTCTTAAAAGCTAACTTAAAACTAAATCACAGAACACTAAATAAAAAAAATAGTCGCAAAAGACACAAAAATCTATTCACCACCCCTCTAGGTGTTTAACTACTCTTGAATCAAAGACTTTCAAGTTGTATCAGAGGGAGGTTGTTCAAAAAAAACTTAATAGTCTGAACAGATCTCTTAGGGTAGCTAAGGATTATCCTTTTAGGTTCAAGAGAGAACCATAAGAAGTTGAGCTCCATGAAGCTTCCAATCTGTAAGAAAGAGAATTTTGGGATTTAGAAAGAAAGAGTCAGGCTGTTCATGGAAGCATCTGACCCTAGGATTTTCATCACTATCCAAGAAGGTCCTTTCATCCCCATGACGGTCTCTATCTTAGATGCAAATGACCAAACCCTAAAGAAGTACACTAAGATGACCAAGGATGAGGTCATCCTAGCAACCATGGATAAGAGGGCATAGAACTTCATTATGAGTGCCATAGATGATTCCATATTCCAAAATCTTGTCCACTGCATGACAGCAAAGAAAATGTAGGACACCCTGATTGTTTACATGGAGGGCACTAAACAAGTTAGGGATGACAGGAAATCCCTACTCATTAAGGAATATGAGGCCTTCATGCAAAGAAGCAAGGACAACATAGTTGACTGCTATGAAAAGTTTTTCAGAGTGGTCAATGAGCTAAGGACCTAAAGGAGGGTCTTCAACAATTTTGAGCTGAATGATAAGTTCCTAAGATCTCTAACTAGAGACTGGGACACAAAGATTTGTGCTATCAGAGAAGTGGCCAAGCTTGATGAAACTCCTCCTCACACTTTTTTTGGAAAGCTATTATCATATGAGATGCAGCTATCTGCCAGGAAGGAGGATGATACCACCATAAGTCGAATGCCAAGGAAAGGACAGTGGCCTTCAAGGATGGGAGCTCTAAGAAGAGCAAGGAGAGGATTGCCTCACCCCCAAGGAGGTCAGCTAATTCAGAAAGCTCTGAGTCCAGCTCATCTGGCAGTAACATGTCAGATGGAGAGTTTGTTGCCTTCTCAAGGCAATTCTAGACGATGATGAATAGGTGACAGTGGAAGAACAATCCTTCCTCCTCCTCATATTACAAGAAGGATCACAATAAATCTGGGAAGAAGTTTTCCAAAGGAGACAGGTATGATTCTAAACCCAGTAAACATATTTCTTCTAAAATTATTTGTTATTGTTGTAGAAAGCCTGGGCATGTCATTGCTGATTTTCCAGTCAAAAGAAAAGAGATAGGTGAGAAGAAGTACCATCACCACAAGGTCAAGATGGTTGAGAAGAATTTCTTGGCCAAGAAGACTGTTAGCTGATCATATTGTGATTCTAAATCTTCAGAATCAAAAGAAGGGGAGGCCTACATTGGCTTCATGTCCATTGAAGAAGATGTTAAACTTCCTACTGCCCCATCTGGCATCAGGTCAACATCATCCTCAGTTGTTAGTGATTGTGTAGAAGATGAGGAGTACTGTCTCATGGCTACTGTAACATCCCTCAGACTTCTAGATCCTTAGGATGGTTTTGTCATGACTAGGTCATGAAAAAACCCTGGGAAGCACTAAAGGGTTTGGGTTAACATAGGAATTAGGGTGGAAACCACCTTGGTCTGCCTATAGTACATCCTCATTGCCAGACCAAGGTTTGTACCGTAGAGCTTTAACTTGACCCCAGAATCCCACCACAATACCCCTAACCCCTTAGGAGGTCTATTGGTCACCAAGGACCCATTGGGGTCAACCCAAAAGGTAAATTTGACTAAGGTCAACTCCACCTTAGAATTAGGTCAAACTAGCTCAAAAAGGCTAACTCAAGCTCAATCACAAAACCATCTTGGGAGGCAAATAGTGAGTTGCAGTTACCATGACATTTCAAAAACATTCGGCCTCCGGTTGATATAGAACCTGTCAAATTCGTCGAACGGAATTCAACGAATGGAGTTCGACAAACAGAATAAATTCGTCGAACGAAGCTGACTAACAGAGGAAAATTCGTCGAACGGGGCAAATTTGTCGAATAGAGTTCGATGAATAGGTTTTATTAATCGAACGGAATTCGTCGAACAGAGTTCGACGAATGGAATAAATTCGTCGAATGATGTTCGACTAACGGATAAAATTCATCGAACGGAGCAAGTTCGTCGAACGGAGTTCGACGAATGGAGCAAATTCGTCGAACGGAGTTCGACGAACGGGTTATATTCGTCGAACAGGGTTTAATGAACGGAGTAAGTTCGTCGAACGGAGTCCGACGAATGGAGAAAATTCGTCGAGCTGGGTTCAGAGTTCGTCGAACTAGGCTCGGGGCGTTGAGTGCACTCAACACCATGGGATGATTGGCGTTGAGTGCGTTGAGTGCACTCAACGCCATTTTACTTAGGAAGATTGTGGCTCGGGGCATTGAGTGTGTTAAGCACAATCAATGTCATAGACTATTTGGCATTGAGTGAGTTGAGCTCACTCAATGCCATTAAACTTAGAAGGTTTTCTGGCTTGGGGCATTAAGTGCTTGAAGCGCACTCAACGCCATTGACTGATTGGTGTTGAGTGAGTTGAACTCACTCAATGCCATTTTATTTAGAAAGATTTCTGGCCGATTTAGGCATTGAGTATGGTGTCATGACTCAACGCCATATACGGATTGGCGTTTAGTGAGGTTAGCTCACACAATGCCATTTTTCTTGGAAATAGTTCTGACCAATTTAGGCATTGAGTGTGGTGGCTTGACTCAACACGGTGTTGAGTTGTCTCAACGCACTCAATGCTTTTGGACTTGGAATTTTTGGCTACTATAGGCGTTAAGCGTGTTGACTGCACTCAACGCTTTTGGCTTAGAGGAATTCTCGGCCCAGTTTGCTGGTTCTTATTAAGAGACTAAACCGTGTTTTCGGGAATTGTGCCATAATGACTTAATTGGCCCCGGTCTATTTAATAAGACTTATTTAATACAATAATAAGTGGTCCAGTAGTAGGGTGCCACATGGCAGATAGTTTTACCCTAATTCCAATTAAATGGAGAGAGATTAAGTGGCCATTCATGGTGTTTGAATGCCCTTGACCCATCGTCCCTATCCCAACCGAAGGAGATTCATCTCCCCTCATCAATTAGAGAAATCAAGGGAATTTCCATGCCCTTTCAGTGACGGGGTGCAGTGAACCCACATAACCGAAAAAGCCCCTTTATGGCCATTAATGGCCATTGAAGATTGACCCTCCCCCTTCCCCAATTGGTTATTTTAAAAGCTTCACAGGGTAGAGTGGATCCGTTTTCACTCTGTCCCTGAAGAAATTAAAGCCCTTTGTTGTACAGTTGTAGAGCACTGAAATGCTTGGTGGCCGAAAATTTTGCGGAGGTAAAACACTCACATTCAAGCCGCAAATAAGGTCCTCCTCTACTCCTTCTTCATGGGCTAAATCTTAGGAATCTTTAGAGATAAGAATTGGGCTCAGTTGAGCCAATTCCAAGCTTCAAATTCCATGAATTTTTGGATTTGGGCTTCCTCTCGGGTTCGCTGGAAACTGCCCCTCCGGCGACCGTGCCGCCGCCCGGCGATAGCCCCCACCTCAACGGAGGTGATGGCGGTGGTGTCCGACCAGGGAGATGGTCGGTTGGCCGAAAAATGAACTTGGAAGTGCTCCAGGTCGGGCTGAATGCAGTCGTTGGCTGGAGGAAGACGAAAGCCAGGGCCCATCGATCCTGCTTTAAGATCAATGCAAGATTAAATATATTAAATTTGATTTATGTATATTCTGTCACATAATTTCACATGTTTAGGAATTTAAATTAAAAATACTTAGGGGCCTTTTCAAAAAAAAGTGGTCAATAGGAAACTTGTATCACTATGGGTCTAGTTTATTTTAAAATTAATTTGAACAAATTTGGAGTTCAGGTCGGACCACAAAACCCGTTTTGGTGAGGTCTATACTTAGGGTTGATCAGAGATTGTTTGGGGTGCCCCCATCAATCCTGACCTCCAAATGTCTTGAAATTTGGAGCATGAGACATTCATATCTAGTTCTATAACATATCCAAAAATTGGAATTTTTGGAAAACCTTTTTCTAATGTTTTGGAAATTAATTCATTCTTCATGAAAGGTTTAATTAATGGGTCAAATGACCTCCAAATCCTCCCAAATTTTGGTGAGTGGTCCTTGGGATCAGTATAGGACTCTGAACAAAATTTCACCTCATTTGGAGATGATTTGGTTTGGAATTTTGTAAACCCTAGCCTAGGCCAAAAAGGGTTATTTAAGTCAAGTGTTCCATGTGGGTATTGAGTGACCAAATCACCTCAACAGAGGTTTAAACATGGGCCACTGATTTATAATGTCAATAGACACCCTCACATGGAGTTTGGGTGGATGGTTGATTTGCCCTATGACCCTAGTTCAAACCCTAAGGTTGAACTTTGGGGGTTGGTGAAGGACATGGTGTTATATTTTCATGTATGGACTTGGGGTTTATATGTAACCCTAGGATGGTAAATAGCCCGAGGAAGGAATTTGGTGACATTTAAACTTAGGCACACAACTTAAATCAATTAGGGATTCTTTAGGCCTATACCTTTTATGGAAATATTTAAGGGTCATATGATCTTGGATACTTATGAACTTCTGGTAGAAGAGTTTTCATATCATTATGAGTCTTTGAAATTTATTGTAGCGTGTTTGGAAGACAGTAACTAATACTTGTAGTTATAACTTTTTTGTTGCTCCTATGGAAGATTTTGATAAATCATGGTTAAGATAACTTAGAATGTTATGAAACTTAGTAAGTGATTATTTATGATCATTTTAAAGCCCGGGTAAATTTTGTGTAATTTTTTGATAATATTTTGAGGTAATTCTCTCTTTAATTCTATTTATCTTGACTTAATTATTTAGGGGCCAATACTTTTATGAAAGTTCTTTAAACTTAGTATTCTCTGATATTTTGGCATAGTATAATGATCATAATTTTTGGAAGGCCATAACTTAAGGAAATCTAGTACTTCATTTCAAAACCATTCATGTCCTAATTTTGGGGAAAATTTAATAAATGCTAAATAAATTAGGAAAATTACAAGTTTCTGAATTTAATCTATATATGTCATGATAGACCCCCAATAATAATTCTAGGACATTTGGAAGAATATTTGAATGTGTCACCCCTCATGCTCATCATATAACATATGTTGGTCTGCATTTAGTAAAACTGCGTAAACAGTGATAACATGTGGAATGGACAAAGGGAGATGGGGTTAATAGTTTAATGATTTGGTAAGGTGAAAAAGAGAGCTTCATTAGGATTCATTATGAGGAGAGTGTTGGGTAGACTAGTGTTAAGAGGTGTTCGGGATCGATAAAAGTTCGTCTTTCCTGTGGAGAGAGAGAGAGTCAAAATACACTAGGGTTAGATCCAGCGTAATATAAAAAGTGATCGAGAATTGGGTAATAACCAATAATAGTAAGTGCCTTGCAAAAGGGAACGATGAGCTTCATCTACCATAATAGTTCCTAGTGCCCCGTGAGAGCCCTTCACAGGGAATACCCTGGGCAGTCCAAGGTTAACCTAAACCGTAAGAATAATTACTAAAGAGCAATTAGTATAAACTAGGGCTTCACCATCACACACCCCGATGGCTCAGGAACTTAGTTTTGTTGGGTTTATCTGAGCTGTAGGCTCGGTGGTTGTGGAAATTTGAGGGTAGCCCGGCGAGTCGAGGGCTCAGAAGGTAGTTGTGACAGATGGGATAGTCCGGGAAGCTTTTGCTCGGTGGGAAATACATTAATATTGAATGTGCATAAATATAAGTTGGTTGGTATTTGGTATTGGAGAGTTATAGCACCGACACCAATACGTTGACTCGGCATGTGTGGCTTAACACTTCGCCAAATAAAGTCCGGTGCGCCAGCTGGCAAGAGTACGCGGGAGATCCGCTTAGTGCACTAGTGTTGAGGCGTACGATAGGTCTGACTGGTAGTGCTGATACCGGTTTAGAGGTGGGCGAGGCCCAACCCATCGCTTTCGTTTTCCACTACGGAGGTATCCTTGGAGGTTTGGCTCCAAAAAGGGGAAACTAAAGGTCTGTGTGCACAGAGTCGGGTGTGTGTGATGCACTTGCATGTTCACATCAAATCATACTTGCATGACATAGCATAATAATTGAATATAACCCTCAACACCTATTGTATAAATTGGTATGTGACACTATATACAACATGCCTTGCAAAACGACCCATGTGTCTATAGGTTTGTATGGAAATTCCTATAGGTCATGGTTACTTAGTTTATCTTCTTATACTTTTACTTGCTCACCTTGTTCATGTCTATACTTATATTGCCTACTAATTATCTGCTTACTTATACTTGCTGTAGTTTTATACTCATGATAGACTAGTTTCGCCGTCACCTACCTACTTTCGTTACTCTCCACCTTACATACCTTCCCTTTCGTCCTCCCCACTCAGTGCCTAAGAGCTATTGGGGAAGGGGTGGGGGATGATAGGACTTAGTATTTTAGACTAACGATCATTGACCATATCATTTTAGGGGATCGTGGAGCCAAACCAGGAGATACAACCCTAGAGGTCGGTCCGCTTAGAGACAGGACAGTCTAGCACGGGAGTTCAGGAAATAGGGATAGTGAGTCCCGATCATTAGTAGTTACTATAGATTTGCTTCCGCGTTGAGTGACTTGTAGTGAAGATCATGATGTATCGGGAATGAGCCCTCTTATTAGTACTTTGATTTATCATTACTGTGGACTCTCCTTTCGTGGAGATTTATTTTATATTCATGTGATTTCTGGCAGACCAGTATTGAGTTTACTTTTCTCTTTGTACTTAATCTTCTCTTCTGCGATTGGTATGGCCGGTAGGATCGGTGTGTTGTAGTGATGACCTTCCTGAGTGTGTTGGTGTCACCGTAAAGTAGTGCTTCTAGGAATAAGACCCCATTGGTTTTGCCAAATAAAAAGGGGTCTTACAAACTAGTATCAGAGGGAAACCTCGATCGGAAGAGTAGAAGTCCACTAACCCTGGGTCACCCTCGCTCGAGTTTAGTTTGGGGAAAAACTAAGTAGCAGAAGCTATGGTGTCCCCATATGGGGAATCACATATAATTGTTCACTTTTTACTAAGTTTAGGTCAAATTTCTTACAATTGGCCTTTATTATGCAGCCCCCGACACATCCTACACCGCAGGGAGGAGCCCAGCAAACTCTGAATGTCGCACCACCTCCCCCGGCTCCACCTCCTTTTCTACAATCGGAGATGGGGAAGACTCTGACGGGCATCCTAGAGTTCTTAAGGGCCCAGCAGGCTTCGACTCTACAGCTGAACCTGGGGGCCAATTGGTTGAGCATCTTCCGAGGACTCTCTCCCCCATCATACATTGGGATGGAGTCGATCGTACGGATGGAAGAGTGGCTTGATATCATGTTCGAGATGTTGACCGGGATATGGTGCCCGCAGGTGGAGAGGGTACCTCTTGTGGTCTCCTGCTTGGAGTCTCATGACAAGAGGTGGTGGAAGACACTTTTGGATACAGTGTTTGCAGATCGGGAGGTTGCTGACATAACATAGGAGCAGTTCAGGGCCACACCTTTAGAGCACTTCGTCCCAAAGTCGGCAAGAGACGAGCTGGAGACAGGTTCCTGCAGCTGAGGCAAGGCAATATGACGGTGCTGGAGTACCACAAGGAGTTCACTCACTTAGCCCGGTTTGCAGACTCCTATCAGCTGGATGATGCAGGGTATACCAAGATGTTCTATAAGGGCCTTCGAGAGGATCTGAGACAGGCTCTTCTATTTGTATCCAACAGGATTATACCTCAGATTCTGGAGTTAGAAAAGAGGATGGAGGCTGATTGGCACACGAATCGAGGCTGGAAGAGGCCAACTGAGGATCTGGGTCAGGGAGGCAGGAATGACAAGCAGAGGGGCCGTTTTGTTGATGAGAGAAGGGGGACCAACCTTGCCAAGAGGTGAGGCTGGAGCCAAGGAATCCGGTGGTTTTTGCCACTCAACCTCTTCAGATGCGGGAGATAAAGAGGCCCGATGGTATGACACTTCCCCCGCCCGAGTGCTACAACTGTCATCAGGTAGGGCACATTCAAAGGAACTGCCCAATGTGAGGGGAACCTCTACCAGCACCACGGGCTACCCCGCCCGCTTTATATTTTGCAGGTCGAGGCCATGTAAGAGGACGTGGTTTCTAGGGCGGAGATTAGAGGCAAGAGAGTGAGCATCTGTATGCTCTAGACTTGGCTCCACCTTTGGACCCGGGACGGGTGATTGCAGGTATGCTAGTAATTTTAATGTTGTAATTTACCTTTGAAATTTTAGAAATAACAAACCACAGTAGCATAGTAGGAAAGAAAACCATATGCTCAGTTACCTAAACATACTTAAATAAACAGGAATAGTTATGGTGTGCGGCAAACCTTCCCACACCTTGGTGGATATATGGGCATCGCACAAATTTGTCTCCAAGGAGTTCGTAAAGGGATTAGAAGGAGTGAGACATTATTCAGGATTTGCCAGGAGGGTGAGTCTCCCCAATGGGACGGAGGTCTCAGCTACTACTAAGTGCCTCCTGAAGGTGACTATTGTTGGTCTTACACTCGAGGCCCCGACTACGGTCTTGAGGATGCCGGACTTCGACCTGGTCCTAGGCATGACATGGCTTACTTGGAATTATGCCCAAATATATTGCTCAACAAGGAAGGTTGTACTGAGATATGACGGAATCTTCACGACCTTCGAAGGTACTATTCCCGTCACCCGTAGGCTATTATCTTCAACTCAGGCCGTCAAGGCCCACTTGCAGGGAGACGATGTCTATCAAGTGTTCTTCGAGATAGCCGAGTTCAAGATGATGGTTGCCGATATATCGATGGTGCAGGACTTTGTAGATGTGTTTCCAAAGAAGCTACCAGGATAGTTGCTGCATTGGGAGAAGGATTTTCAGATATAGCTGGTGTCGGGAGCTAAGCCGGTGTCTAGGGCTCCCTATCAAATGGCTCCAAAGGAGCTGGTGGAGTTCAGGAGTCATCTGAAGGAGCTGGTGGAGGGTTGATTGGTCTGGCCAAGTTCCTCGCCTTCGGGAGCTCCGGTCTTGTTTTTGAAGAAGAAGGACGAGACCCTCAAGTTGTGCATCGACTATCGTGCACTAACATTGGTTCTCTAAGTTGGATTTGAGGTCAGGATACTATCAGTTACGGATTCAGGAAGAAGACATCCTGAAGACAGCGTTTAGCAACAGATATGGATTATACGAGATTATCGTGATGCCCTGTGGGCTCATGAATGCGCCATCGGCTTTCATGAGCTTGATGAACCGGGTGTTTGAGTCGTACCTCGATAGGTTTGTCATTGTATTCATAGATGACATCCTCATTTATTCAAGGACGAAGGAAGAACATGCACAACATCTGTCCTTGACTCTAGAGAAGCTCAGGGAGTATCATTTGTATTTCAAGTTCAGCAAGTGCTAGTTTCGACTGACATAGGTGGCCTTTTTAGGCCACATTATCAGTGGGGCAGGACTGACAGTGGATCCTACAAAGATTCAGGCAGTGCGAGACTGGCCTCAGTTGAAGACGGCCATAGATGCCCGAAGTTTTCTTGGATTGGCCGGGTATTACCAGATGTTTTTGCAAGGATTCTCTCAGATTGTCCTTCCACTCACTTCTTTGACGAAGAAGGACACTTCGTTCGTTTGGAATCCATAGTGTGAGGAGACCTTCCAGGAGTTGAAGGGTCGGATTACGTCGGCCCCTATCCTCACTCTTCCATCTGGGAAGGAGGGTCTCTTGTTGTACACTAATGCGTCATTTCGGGGGATGGGTGATGTACTGATGCAGCATGGGCATGTGATAGCATATGCCTCCCTCCAGCTGGAGAAGCATGAGAAGAACTACCCTGTGCATGACTTGGAGATGGGAGCAGTGGTGTTTGCTCTAAAGATTTGGCAGCATTATCTTTATGGTGTGCACTGCGAAATATTTTCCGATCACAAAAATCCAAAATATGCTGATTTGCAGAAGGAGTTGAACATCCGCCATAGGCGATGGGTGGAGTTTTTATCTGATTATGAGTACACAATACACTATCACTCGGGGAAGGAGAATGTGGTAGCAGATGCATTGAGCCGGAAGACTACCACTTCAGGATCAGATCCCCTATTGATGGCTATGGAGCTGATACGGATGATGGGGGGATATGCAGATTACTTTGGTGTCATTGAATGACTCAGAGCTTTATAAGGAGTATCTGGACGCGATGAGCACTACCGATGGTATTCGAGATAGCATCAGGGCTGAGCAGAGAATGGATGACAAGCTAGAGCCAGTATTCGGGACCTTGGAGGTAGGCACGACCGGGGAGTATACAGAGAGGGATGGGTTGCTATACTTTAGAGGATGGGTGTATATACCGGCTGGGGGTAGGATTCAGGAGGATATTATGACCGAGGCTCACTACAGCAGGTACTCAGTGCACCTAAGCATATCCAAGATGAGGCCGACCTGAAAAGTACGATGTACTAGCCGGGCATGAAGAGGTTTATCACATACTTCATGACCCATTGCGAGGCTTGTTAGTTAGTGATGGCAGAGTGTAAAAGTTCGACCGAATTGTTACAGCCACTTCAGATGCCGGAGTGGAAGTTCGACGATATTGCCATAGATTTCATACATGGTCTTCCTCGATTACATATAGGGAATTACTCGATATAGGTGATTGTCGATCGATTGATGAAGGTGGCCAGATTTCTACCGATCAGGAAAGATGCTCCAATGAGTGATATGGTGCAGAGGTTTGTGGAGTAGTTCGTCCGATACGATGGAGTGCCGAGGACGATAGTGTCCGATCGTGAAGGACGATTTACGTCTAAGGAGTGGAGGTCAGTCCAGGCTTATTTGGGGACCCAGTTGACATTTAGTACTGCCTTCTACCCTCAAACAGATGGGCAGACAGAGCGCACCAATCAAACACTGGAGTAATTATTGCGTCTTTGCATACTGGACTGCGGAGAGCCTTGGTAGAGGAAACTACCATTGATCGAATTCTCGTACAACAACAGCCACCAGTACAGCATCGGCATGGCCCCTTATAAGGCTTTATATGGGCGGAGATGCATGAATCCTTTGTCTTGGATCCAGGATGAGGATTCGAAGTCACTTAGCTTGGAGTTCATCAAGGAAACGGATACTCATGTACGATAGATTCGAGACAGGATGTTGGAGGCCTAGAAAAGACAGGCAAAGTATTACGATGCTCGACATCGTCAGGTAGAGTTTCAGGTAGGAGATTGGGTGTTTTTGAATATATGACTGATGCATGGAGTCTCGCGGGTGAATCGTAGGAAGAAGCTCAGTCCGACATACATGGGGCCTTACAAGATCCTGGAAAGGATCGGCCCCTTGACTTACAGACTTGAGCTGCCGCTAGAGCTAGCGGGTTTGCACAACGTCTTCCACGTCTCCTCCCTCAGGAGAGCTCTACTTCGGTCGGAGTAGTAGATTACGACTACTGATGGGCCAATAGGTTCTGATCGATCGGTGCACCTAAATCCGATCCAGATAGAAAATACTGGGATACGGGTCTTGCCGCGCAAGAAGGTTCCGCTGGTCAAGGTCTTGTGGAGGAATCATGGAAAAGAGGAGCACACGTGGGAACCACAGGGCTTAATGCAACAATGGTACCCAGAACTTTTCGCGCCAGGTATTCCCTTTAACCTCTTGGGATGTTACATTTTATTTCTCATACTTGAAACCCCATAGGCCTAACCTTAATTTCGAGGACGAAATTTTATTTTTATGTGTTAGGATTTGTAACATACCTCAGACTTCTAGACCCCTAGGATGGTTTAGTCATGGCTAGGTCATGACAAAACCGTAGGAAGCACTAAAGGGTTTGGGTGACATATGAATTAGGGTGGAAACCACCTTGGTCTGCTTATAGCACATCCTCATCGCAAAACCTAGGGTTGTACCTTAGGGCTTTAACTTGACCCCAAAACCCCACCACAATAACACCCCTTACCCCTTAGGAGGTCAATGGGTCACCAAGGACCAATTGGGGTCAACCCAAAATGTCAATTTGACCAAGGTAAACTCCACCCTAGAATTAGGTCAAACTAGCTCAAAAAGGCTAACTCAAGCTCAAACACAAAACCACCTTGGGCTGCAAATAGTGAGTTGTAGTTACCATGACATTTTGAAAACATTCAGCCTCTAGTTAATATAGAACCTGTCAAATTCGTCGAACGGAGTTCGATGAACAGAATAAATTCGTCGAATGAAGTTCGACTAATGTAGGAAAATTCGTCGAACGAGGCAAATTCGTCGAATAGATTTCCCCGAATGGGTTTTATCCGTCGAATGGAATTCATAGAATGGAGTTCGACGAACGCAATAAATTCGTCGAACTAATGAAGAAAATTTGTCGAACGGAGCAAGTTCGTCGAACAGAGTTCGACGAATGGGTTATATTCGTCGAACAGGGTTAGACGAACGGAGCAAGTTCGTCGAATGGAGTCCGACGAATGGAGCAAATTCGTCGAGCTTGGTTCAGAGTTCGTCGAACTGGGCTCGGGGCATTGAGTGCATTGAGTGCACTCAACGCCATGGGCTGATTGGCGTTGAGTGCACTCAACGCCATTTTACTTAGGAAGATTCTGGCTCGGGGCATTGAGTGCGTTAAGCACAATCAATGCCATAGACTGTTTGGCGTTGAGTGAGTTGAGCTCACTAAACGCCATTATACATATAAGGTTTTCTAGCTCGGGGCGTTAAGTGCATTAAGCGCCCTCAATGCCATATACTTATTGGCGTTGAGTGAGTTGAGCTCACTCAATGCCATTTTATTTAGTAAGATTTTTGGCCGATTTCGGCGTTGAGTGTGGTGTCATGACTCAATGCCATAGACGGATTGGCATTGAGTTCACTCAACTCCATTTTTCTTAAAAATAGTTCAGACGAATTTAGCCGTTGAGTGTTGTGGCTTGACTCAACACGGCGTTGAGTGGTCTCAATGCACTCAATGCTTTTGGACTTGGAATTTTTGGCTACTATAGGCATTGAGTGTGTTGACTACACTCAACTCTTTTGTCTTAGAGGAATTCTCTGCCTAGTTTGTTGGTTCTAATTAGCAGACTGAACTGGGTTTTCGTGAATTGCGCCAAAATGACTTAATTGGCCCCTGTCCTTTCAATAGGACTTATTTAATACAATAATAAGCGGTCCAGCAGTAGGGTGCCATGTGGCAGACAGTTTAACCCTAATTCCAAATATATGGAGAGAGAGGAAGTGGCCATTCATGGTGTTTGAATGCCCTTGACCCCTCGTCCCTCTCCCAATCGAAGGAGAATCATCTCCCCTCATCAATTAAAGGAAATCAAGGGACTTTCCATGCCCTTTTAGTGGCAGGGTACAGTGAACCCACAAAACCAAAAAAGACCCTTTAGGGCCATTAATGGCCATTAAAGATTGACCCTCCCCCTTCCCCAATTGGTTATTTTAAAAGCTTCACAAGGCAGAGAGGAGCCGTTTCCACTCTTTCCCTGAAGAAATCGAAGCCCTTCGTTGTACAGTTGCAGAGCACTGAAAAGCTCGGTGGTCGGAAATGGTGCGGAGGCAAAGCACTTGCATTCAAGACGCAAACAAGGTCCTACTCTACCCCTTCATCATGGGTTAGATCTTAGGAATTTTTAGAGATAAGAATCGGGCTTAGTTGAGCAGATTCCAAGCTAAAATTCGATGAATTTTAGGATTTGGGATTCCTCTCGGGTTTGCTTGAAACTGCCCCTCCAGCGGCTGTACCGCCGCCCTATGATAGCCCCCACCTTAATGGAGGTGGTGGAGGTGGTGGAAGGCCAGGGAGGTGGCCGGGTGGTCAGAAAAAATGGACTTGGAAGTGCTCTAGGTCGGGCTAATCGCAGCCGTTGGCTGGAGGAAGAAGAATGTCAGGGCCCATCGATCATGCTTTTAGATCAGTCCAAGATTTAATATATTCAATTTGATTTATGTATATTCTATCACATAATTTCACCTGTTTAGGAATTTAAATTAGAAATACTTAAGGGCCTTTTCAGAAAAAGTAGTCAATATAAAACTTGTACCTCTATGGGTCTAGTTTATTTTAAAATTAATTTAAACCAATTTGGAGTTCTTGTCAGAACACAACACCCGTTTTGGTGAGGTCTATACTTAGGGTTGATCAAAGATTGTTTGGGGTGCCCCCATCAATCCCGACCTCAAAATGACTTGAAATTTGGAGCATAACCACTCATATTTAGTTCTATAACATATCCAAAAATGGGAATTTTTGGAAAAACTTTTTCTAATGTTTTGGAAATTATTTAATTCTTTATGAAAGGTTTAATTAAAGGGACTAATGACCTCCAAATCCTCTCAAATTTTTGTGAGTGTTCCTTGGGGTCAATATAAGACTCTGTATAAAATTTCACCCCATTTGGAGATGGTTTGGTTTGGAATTTGGTAAACCCTAGCCTAGGCCATAAAGGGTTATTTAAGTCAAGTGTTCCCTGTGGGTATTGAGTGACCAAATCACCTCAACAGAGGTTGAAACTTGGGCCACTGATTTATTATGTCAATAGACACCTTCACATGGAGTTTGGGGTGGATAGGGTTAATTTTCCCTACGACCCTTGTTCAAACCCTAAGGTTTAACTTTGGGGGTTGGTGAAGGACATGGTGTGATATGTCCATGTATGGACTTGGGGTTTAGTCCATGTAACCCTAGGATGGTAAATAGTCATAGGATGGAATTTGGTGACATTTAAACTTAGGCACACAACTTAAATCAATTAGGGATTCTTTAGGCCTATACCTTTTATGGAAATATTGAAGGGTCATATGATCTTGGATCCTTATGAAATTTTGGTAGAAGAGTTTTCATATCATTATGAGTCTCTGAAATTTATTGTATGGTGTTTGGAAGACAGTAGCTGATACTTGTAGTTATAATGTTTTTGTTGCCCCTGTGGAAGATTTTGATAAATCATGGTTAAACTAACTTAGAATGTTATGAAACTTAGTCAGTGATTATTTATGATCAATTTAAAGCCCTGCTAATTTTTGTGTAATTTTTGGATAATATTTTGAGGTACTTCTCTCTTTAATTCTATTTATTATATTTATTTTGAATTAATTATTTAGGAGCTAATACTTTCCTAAAAGTTTTGGAAACTTAGTAATCTCTGTTATTATGGAATCATATAGTGATCATAATTTGTAGAAGGCCATAACTTAAGGAAATCTAGTACTTCATGTTCAAAACCATCCATGGCCTAATTTTGGGGAAAATTTAATAAATGCTAAATAAATTAGGAAAATTATAAATTTCTGGATTTAGTCTACATATGTCATGTTAGACCTCCAGTAATAATTCTAGGGCGTTTGGAAGAATATTTTAAGGGGTCACCCCTCATGCTCATCATATAGCTTAGTTTGGTCTGCATTTAGTAAAACTGCGGAAATAGTGATATCATGTGGAATGGACATAGGGAGATGGGGTTAATAGTTTATTGATTTTGTAAGGTGAAAAAGAGAGATTCATTAGGAGTCATGATGGTGAGAGTGTTGGGTAGACTAGTGTTAAGAGATGCTTGGGATCGACGAAAGATCATCTTTCCTATGGAGAGAGTGAGAGAGAGTCAAAATACATTAGAGTTAGATCCAGCGTAATATAAAAATTGATCGGGAATTGGGCATTAACCAATAATATTAAAAGCCTTGTGAAAGGGAACGATGGGATTCAACTACCATCATAGTTCATAGTGCCCCGTGAGAGCCCTTCACAAGGAATACCCTGGGCAGTCTAAGGTTAACCTAAACCATAAGAATAATTAGTAAAGAGAAACTAGTATAAACTAGGGCTTCTCGTTTACACACCCCGATGGCTCGAGAGCTTATTTTGGTTGGGTTTATCTTAGCGGTAGGCTCGGTGGTTGTAGAAATGGGCAGGGTAGCCCGGCTAGCCGAGGGCTCAGAAGGTAGTTATGACGGACGGGATAGTCCGGGAAGCTTTTGCTCGGTGGGAAATACATTAATGTTGCATGTGCATAAATATAAGGTGGTGTGTCTTCGGTATAGGAGAGTAGTCGAACGGACACCAATACGTCGACACAACAATTATGGTTTAGCACTTCGCCAAATAAAGTCCGATGCGCCAGCAGACAAGAGTACATAGGAGATCTGCTTAGTGCACCTGCATTAAGGAGTATGATAAGTCTTACTTGTATTGCTGATACCAGTTTAGAGGTGGGCGAGCCCCAACCCACTGCTTCCATTTGCCACTACGGAGGTATCTTTGGAGGTTATGCTCCAAAAAGGGGGAACTAAAGGTCTGTGTGCATAGAGTCGTGTGTGTGTGTTGCACTTGCATGTTCACATTATAACATACTTGCATGACATAGCATAATCATTGCATATAACCCTCGACACCTATTGTATAAATTGGTATGAGACACTTTATATAATAGGCCTTGCAAAACGACCCCTTGGCCTATAGGTTTGTATGGGCATTCCTATAGGTCATGGTTACTTAGTTTATCTTCTGGTACTTTTACTTGTTCACATTATTCATGTGTATACTTATATTGCCTACTTATTATCTGCTTACTTACACTTACTATTGTTTCATACTCATGATAGACTAGTTCTGCCGTCACCTGCTTACTTTCGTTACTCTCCACCTTACATACCTTCCCTTTCCTCCTCGTCGCTCGATACCTAGGAGCCATTGAGGGAGGGATGGGGGATGATAGGACTTAGTATTTTAGACTAACGGTCATTGACCAAATAAATTTAGGGGATCGTAGAGCCAAACCAGGAGATGCAGCCCCAGAGGTTGGTGTGCTTGGAGACGGGATAGTCTAGCCCGAGAGTTTAGGCAACAATGATAGTGAGTCCCGATCATTAGTAATTACTATAGATTTCCTTTTGCGTTGAGTGACTTGTAGTGAGGATCATGATGTATCAGGCAGGAGCCCTATTATTAGTACTTTGATTTATAATTACTGTGGACTCTCCATTCGTGGAGATTTATTTTATATTCATGTGATTTCTGGTGAACCTGTATTGAGTTTACTTTACTCTTTGTACTTACTCTTCTTTTCTGCGATCGGTATGGCTGGCAGGATCAGCGTTTTGTAGTGACGACCTTCCGGGGTGTGTTGGTGTCATAGCAAAGCGGCAGTTCTGGGCATCATATGTAACATCCCATTTCCAACTAGACCCCTAAGAGTGGTTTTGTCATGACAAAACCCTAGGAAGCCCAAGAAGGAGTCAAGTAGACCTGGTGGTGTGGATAGGGCCACTATGGTCTACACTTAGCAGATTTCTAAACCTTGGCTTAAGGGGATCATGGGGCTTCACCAAGACTCCAAGACCCCACCCATACCCTTATAACCCTAGAAGGGGGTCAATGGGTCACTAAGGACCCATGGAGAGCAATCAAAGGACCTAAGTTGACCAAAGTCAACTCTAACCCTAATTGGGTCAAATTGACCTACACAAGGGTCAATTGCAGTTCCTTAGCCCAGTGGACCCCACCCACACCCTCATAGCCCTAGTGAGAGGCCAATAGGTCACCAAGGACCCATTGGGACCAATCATAAAGGCTAGGTTGACCAAAGTCAACCCTTGACCTAAAATGGTCAAAGTGCCCTAGTTAAGGGCCAAGTGACCTCCAAGGGCCAATCCAACCCCACCTTGACCCTAGGGGAGGCTAATGGGTCACCAAGGACCCATTAAAGAAATCTCGAGGACCAAATTGACCTAGGTGGGCCCTAGTCCAACTTTGGGTCAAGTTAGCCCAAATGGGCTCTCAAGCTCAAGCCCATTTCAATTGGGCTAACCATGACTTAAGTGACCAAATGGACTTGTGGGCTGCCATGGGACATGTAGGAGCCAAAAAATTCAGGCTTGGTGACTAGGAGAGAGAAAGTCACCCATGGAGGAGAGAGAAAGAGAAGGAAGAAAAGGGAGGAGGACTTTTGGGCTCATCCTCCCCTTCCCCAACCCCTCCATTCACTCCTCTAGGACAAGGAAAGCAGCCCCAATTCAACCAGCTAGCTTTGACTGGTGCGATCGATGCTTCATCCCCTACCTACCATGGCTGAAATCTTTGACCAAGGAAGCCAATAATGGCAAGGAAGCTTGCAGCCAACTACCACCTCAATTCTCCTCTTTAAAAGGTTCACTGGAATCCAGGGATGAATTCCCACCAGTTTCCTGAAGAAGCCGAGCCCTATTCTGCATTTTTGAACAAGCCGACCACCGCCGGCCACCACCATGCCAATCCGGCGATCATCCCGACTACAGCCGCCACCACAGGTCCTCCTCCACTCCTTCTTGCATGGGTAGATCCTTAGAATCCATAGGGCCAAGGTTGGAGCTCAATTGAGCCCAATCGGATTTTGAAAATCATGGATTTTCAATGAAATTACATCCTATTGGGTTCGCCGGAATAGGGCTTCCCGGCGGCCTAGACGCCGCCTGGAGATAGCCCCGACCACCACGAAGGTGTCGGCGGCGGTGGCAGGCCGGGGAGGTGGCCGGAGCGACGGCGGCAGCCGCTGGAAATCAGCCCAGGCGGGATGAATCTGGGCCGTTGGTGCGTGGGGACGATGACGGGATGCCGTCCAATTATGCGCCAAGATTCGTGCAGATGAATAAATAAACTATAGCTTAAGTTTAATTTTATTTCATTTCCTGTCACAGAATTTGTATTTAGTGGTATTAATTATTAAAAATAGCTAGAGCCTTTTTCAGAGAAAATGGTCAACATCAAAAATGTAGCCCTATGGGTATACTGTCAAACAAAATGGTTTGAACCAATTTGGGTGACTAGTTCGACCAGGGTACTCATTTTGGTGGGGTCTATACAAATGACTAGGCAGTAATTAAACTAAGTACCCACACTTCATCCTTGGTCCAAATGAGTTGAAATTTTGGCAAGGAGTCACCCTACCCTATAGCTAGTCCCTGCCCAAAAATGGGAATTTTTGGGAATAATTTTCCTATAGTTTTGAAAATAATTTAATTATGCTAGGGTAAATTAGTTTGTGAGTCAAATAAACCCCAAATTCATCCAAATTTTGGTGGGAGGTATATGAGGTTATTATAAACCTCTGGTTAAAATTTCATTAAGTTTGGAGGTGATTTGAATGGGAATCAAGCAAACCCTAGCCTTGCCCTAAGAAGGGCATTTTGGACCAAAATGTAATTTTGGCTTATAGTGTCCAATTCACCTCAACAGAGGTTCAAATTTGGTACACTGGTTTGGCATGACATTATACACCTCCCAAAGAAAAATTGGGGGCATTGGAGTTGGTTTGGCCCAAGATCCTAGGTCAAACCCTAAGGAAGGGCTTTTGTACCTTGTGAAGGGCATATGGCCAAAACACCTTGTATGGCTATGAAATTTTGTAGGGATGGTATTTTGGTAACTATAACCCTCTGGTAAAACTATTAGGGTATTTTGGAAGGTTTAGGATCCTGAAAAGCCTAACCCTAGTTTAGGGCACAAATGTGGTGGGATAGGAATGGGTTAGCTAAACCCCATAAAATGATATGAAATTTTGGTAGGATGGTCATACGGATATTAAGAAGCTTTGGTGATTTATTTAGAAGTAATATTTATAGCACTTCATTTGTAACACAAGGAATGCCTCAATTTAGTAAATTAATTATTATGCTCCCTCTGACCCTTGGAAGGTCATGAAATTTTGTCAGAGGATGTTTTGAATCATTATGAGCTTATATAAATTTTATAAAAATTCTTGGACACTTATTTGAGGTAGTTACTTCACAAGCTTATTAAATGATAGAATTATGCAATAATTTAATTAAGTCCATTTACTGATAAATGAATTATGAAATTTAGCTCAAACCATATACATGCCATTAGAATCATACTTGAATTTTCTCTGAATTTTTGAAAGTAATATAGTATTTTATATTTCTTAAATGAATTTTCAAGGATTAAAATGAAATATTGATTTAAGGATCAAACCTTACTGAAAAGAATTAGATATTTTGGAAGTTGAGTTATATCCTTATTTTTAGTAACATATAAAATTTGTAGAATGATATCTTGACTGAAAATGGTACTTCATGTTCATTATTGGAAATTTTAGACATTAAAATAATTAAATAAATTATTAAATAAGTAAGGAAAATTTTGGAACTCTGGACTTAGGATTTAAAGGTCATAATGGACCTTCATTAATTTTTTTATAGGAGTATTGGATGATTATTTGATGTACTTCCTATTTTACATGAAGTTTGACATGGTGGTCTACATTTAGCAATTTTGGAAAAAAAATCTGTATATTAATTTGTTGAAGCTTATTACTCCTTAATCACTGATGATATTTGACTCAGAGCATTTATGGGTTCTTGCAATCATGTTAGAGTTATTCTTGAATTTTTAGAAATAATATTGCCCTGTTTATTATTTTTATGAATTATTGCAATATAACATTTAAATAAAAATCAGTGGCCTGAACCTTGCTGAAAAACTAAGAGGTTTTGTATGTTAGGTTAAATGATTATATGGAGTATAATATAAATCTGGGGAGATTTTATCTTGTCAAAATTTGGTACCTTCAGCTTAATCTTGGAGACTTTGGCCACTATAAATATTTAATAAATTCCTAGATAAATAGGAAAATTGTAAAACTCTAGATTTGGGCAATAAAGGTCATAATGGACCTCCATAAATTATTATAGGAGTATTGGATGATTACTTGACATACTTCCCATTTTACATGACATTAAACCTTGGTGGTCTGCATATAGTAATTCTTCAGAAATAATCTGGAGTACAAGTTAGATACATAAGTCAAAAATTGGTGGAATGAGTTCATCACTCAGGGTTGGATGAGATAGGAATGAGTTTGACTAAATGTTGGGTGGTGTTTGGGATCGACGAAAGATCGTCTTCCCCATAGCGTGGAAGGTCAAATCACCTTGGATTTAGTTTACTGTAATACGGAAATGAAATGGGTAAAACCTAAGTCGTAGGCATAAAGTAAATAGTAAACTTAGGATTTCACACTTTCACACCCCAGTGTCCCGGGAGAGAGTATGGGTTACTTGGGCAATAAGCCCGGTATTTATGGTATTGGGTATGGTAGCCTGGCGAGCTTCGGCTCGGTTGTTGATTATGACGGACGGGATAGTCCGGAGAGCTTTGGCTCGATGGTAGATTGTGACGGACGGGATAGTCCGGGGAGCTTGGGCTCGGTTATAGATTATGATGGACGGGATTGTCCGGTGTGCTTCGGCTCGGTTGTTTGTTTGACTCATAACTATTGCATGTGCATAAAAGGTTTAAGGTGGTGGGTCTGCGATATTGGGGAGTTCGATGCACCGACACCAATATCGTTTGTTCGGCAAGTGTGGTTAGCACTTCGCCAACAGAAGTCCGGTGCGCTAGCCGGCAAGAGTACGCAGGCGTCCGCTTAGTGCACCAAGCGTTGAGGCGTACGATAGGTCTGACCGGTAGTGCTTTACTGGTTTAGAGGTGGGCGAGGCCCAACCCACCGCTTCCGTCTGCCACTACGGAGGTATCCTGGGAGGTAACGGCTCCGAAAGGGGGAACTAAAGGTCTGTGTACATAGAGTCGAGTGGGTGAGTTGCACTTGCATGTTCACATCATAGCATATTTGCATTCCATAGCATAACCATTGCATATAACCTGACACCAAATGTATAAGCGGTATGGGATGTTCTATACATTAGGCCTTGCAAAACGACCCCTTGGCCTATAAGTTCATGCGAGCATGCTTATAAGTCAAGGTTCTCTTTCAATATTATAAGCCTGCTAGTAGAACTGACACCCTAACGTATAAATCGGTATGGGACTTTTTATACGATAGGAGCCCTACAAAAGATCCCTTAGCTTATGTGTACTGACTTAAGTTAAGGTTACTTATTTAATTTTGTATATTATCATGCTTACACTGTTAGTTTAGTTCCGCTGCCATCTGCAATTTGACTATTCACCACCTTCAAGTCCTTCCCTTTCCTTCTCCCCGCTCGGTACTTAGGAGCCATGGGGGAAGGGGTGGGGGACGATAGGACTTAGTCTTTTAGACTAACAGTTTTCGAACCACATCATTTAGAGGACCACGGAGCCCAGCATGGAGGAGCAGACCCGGAGGTCGGCACGCTTGGAGATCGGACAGTCTAGTACCGGAGTCCAGACAGCAGGGACTGTGAGTCCCGAACACTATTAGTTGTATTAGTTTGCTTCCGCGATGAGTGATTTGTAGTGAGGACTTGATGTACCGGGCATAAGCCCGAGATTTTCATTATATGTCCTATCTGTGGACACTCCATTCGTGGAGTTTATTTTTCTATATATGTGATTTCTGTAGACTGGCTTTTATACTTATGTTACAGTAGAGATCGATTTGGCCGGCAGAATCGGCGTCTTGTAGTGACGACCTTCCCGGGTGAGAAGGTATCACCGCAAGGCGGCGGTTCTGGGCCTAAGACCCCGGTGTCGAAAAAGAAAAAAAATGGGGGTCTTACAAGTGGTATCAGAGGAAACCTCGATCAGAAAGGTAGCAGTCCACTAACCCTGGGACACCCCCGCTCGAGTTTAGTTTGGGGACAAACTAAGCAGCGGAAGCAGTGGTGGGCCCATATGGGAAGTCACATGAAAATTGTCCACTTTTAGTTAAATCTGTGAGACTTCTTATATTTGACTTCTATTACACAGCCCCCAGCGCAGCCAACACCACAAGGCGGAGTTCAGCAGACTCCGACTATTGCACCACCTTCCCCGGTCCCCACTCCATTCCTACACTCGGAGATTGGTCAAACGTTGACGGCCATTCTAGATGCTTTCAGGGCTCAGCAGGTTCCGGCTCCGCAGCCAAACCTGGGGGCCAATTGGCTGAGCATCTTTCGAGGACTCTCTCCTCCATCCTACTTGGGGACAGAATCCGCCGTACGGACAGAAGAATGGATAGATATTATGTACGAAATGCTGACTGGGATACGGTGTCCCCGGGAGGAGAGGGTGGCCTTGGTTGTCTCCTGCCTGGAGTCCCATGCCAAGAGGTGGTGGAAGACGCTGCTGGACACAAGGTTTGCTGATAGGGAGGTTGCGGAAGTTACCTGGGAAGATTTCAGGACCGTGCTGCTGGAGCATTTTGTTCCGCAGTCGGCCAGTGATTAGTTGGAGGAGCGGTTCTTACAGCTGAAGCAGGGCACCCGGACAGTGGTGGAGTACCATCGGGAGTTCGACCATTTGGCTCGATATGCAGATTCTTACCAGCTGGACGAAGCGGGATACATCAAGATATTCTATAAGGGCCTGCGGGAGGACTTGAGGGAGGCTTTGTTGTTTGTATCTGACGGGCCTATCTCCCGGATTTTGGAGATGGCAAAGAGGATTGAGGCCGATTAGCACACCACTCGGGGCCGGAAGCGGTAAGCGGAGGATCAGGGCCGGAGAGCCCGAAATGATCAGCGGCAAGGTGATATTCCAGGTGGAAGAAGGACAGAGGACCAGCCTCGTCAGGAAGTGAGGCAGGAGCCGAGGGAGCCGGTGGTAATGGCTCCTCAACCTCTTCAGATGAGGGAGGCACCAAGACCCGGGGGCATGGCATTTCCCCCACCAGAGTGATACAACTGCCATCAGATAGGGCATATTCGGAGAAACTGCCCCATGAGGGAAGCACCTCTACTAGCACCACAGGTTGCCCCACATGCCCAGCAGTTTGGAGGACGAGGACGTGGTCGAGGACGTGGTTTCCAGGGTGCAGATCGTAGGCAGCAGAGGGAGCAAATTTATGCACTGGATCTGGCTCAGCCCCGGAACCCGGAGAAGTAATCACCGGTACGCCTGAAAATTTTCCTTATTTATAGTTATTTCCTCATGAAGTTAAATTTTATATGGAAGTGACAATCTAGGAAAGAAAACCATAGCTAGATTCTAAGACATTTAATTTTTTTTCAAAACCCCAGGAATAGTTTTCATCAGCGGCAAACCCGCTTATACGCTATTTGGTACGGGTGCTTCGCACTCATTTGTATCAGAGGCCTTCATAGAAGGATTGGAAGGCATGGAACGATTCACGAGTCTGATGATGAAGATACGATTACCCGACGGATCAGAGTTGTTCACCTCTGCCCACTGCAACATGGAGGCGGAGATCGGCAGAAGGATATTTGAAGCTCCAGCGACGATCATAAAGATGCCAATCTTTGATTTGATCCTAGGGATGACGTGGTTGAACTGGAATCATGCTCAAATTGACTGCACGTCCAAGAGAGTCACCGTGAGACATGGGGATTCCTACCTCGTCATTGAAGGTATTAAATCTATTCCCCCTCTCATACTGTCATCTGTGCAAGCCGTCAAGGCTCACTTATAGGGGAAGAAGTGTATGAAGTAATATTTGAAATGACTGAGACCAAGGTCTCCACCTCGGATATTCCGGTGGTGCGAGATTTTGTTGACGTATTCCTAGAAAAACTGCCTGGGCTACCCCCGCACCGAGAGCAGGATTTCCGGATACAGCTGGTGTCGGGGGCTAAGCCGGCAGCTAGGGCCCCTAACTGGATGGCCCCGAAAGAATTGACAGAGTTTCGAAGCCAACTCCAAGAACTGGTGGAGGCTGGATTTGTCCGACCGAGCTCTTCGCCTTGGGGAGCCCCGGTCTTGTTCGTTAAATAGAAGGATGGAACTCTGAGATTGTGCATCGACTACCGAGCACTAAACCGATTGACAGTCCGAAACACATATCCGTTGCCAAGGATAGATGAGCTGTTTGACCAGCTAGAAGGTGCGCATTTCTTTTCCAAATTGGATCTAAGGTCGGGCTACTACCAGTTACGGATCCAGGAGGAGGACATTCCGAAGACTGCTTTCAGTAGCAGATACGGGCTATATGAATTTACCGTGATGCCCTTCGGGCTCACAAATGCGCCGTCGGCATTTATGAGCCTTATGAATCAGGTGTTCGAGGAATATTTAGATGTGTTTGTCATCGTGTTTATCGATGACATCCTCATCTACTCAAGGACAGAGGAGGAGCACACACGACATCTGACGCTGACCCTGGAGAGACTACGGGAGCACAAACTTTATGCGAAGATCAGCAAATGCCAGTTTTGGTTGAAGGAGGTGTCCTTCTTAGGATATATCATCAGTGGTGCTGAGTTGGCAGTGGAACCGGCCAAGATCCAAGCAGTTCGGGACTGGCCACAATTGAAGACGGCCACTGATGTACGAAGTTTCCTAGGACATGCCGGTTACTACCAGAAATTCGTAGAGGGATTCTCTCGTATCGCCCTTCCACTCACATCTCTGACAAGGAAGGAGGTGCCCTTTATCTGGACCCCACGATGCGAAGAGGCTTTTCAAGAGCTAAAGGGGCGACTCACTTCGGCTCCTATACTTGCCCTCCCTTAAGGGAAAGAAGGATTCCAGGTCAACACCGATGCCTCCTACCAGGGCATGGGTGCAGTACTTATGTAGAATGGCCATGTGATAGCTTACGCTTCTCGGCAGCTGAAGAAGCACGAGCAAAACTACCCAGTCCATGACTTAGAGATGGGAGCTGTCATTTTTGCACTAAAAGTCTGGCGTCAATATCTGTACGGTGTCCACTGCGACATATACTCCGACCATAAAAATTTGAGGTATGTGGACACGCAGAAGGAGCTAAATATCAGACAGAGACGATGGGTGGAATTTTTGGCAGACTACCAGTACGAGATGCACTACCACCCGGGAAAGGCGAATGTGGTAGCAGATGCATTGAGCCGAAAGACCGCAAACGCTGGAGTAGGAACACCGTTGATGGCCTTGGAGTTAATACATATGTTTGATAAGATGCAAGTATCCCTGGTATCTGAGGATCACCCTGCGTTATACCGAGAATATCTGTCGTCATTAATCGCCACAGATGACATACGAGAACGGGTCAAGGATGGACAGAGGCAGGATACCCAGCTAGAGCCAATATTCCGGGCCTTAGAAGCAGGCACTGCGCGAGATTACACACTGAGGGATGATTTAGTGTGCTTCAGAGGACGGGTCTACATACCAGACGGAGGCCAGATCCGGGAGGACATCATGATGGAGGCTCATTGCAGTCGATATTTGGTTCACCCGGGAATTACAAAGATGACTGCAGATCTGAAGAAGACTATGTTCTGGCCTGGCATGAAGAAGGATATCACCTACTTAGTGACCCATTGCAAGGCTTGTCAGTTAGTGAAAGCAGAGTGCAGAAATCCCGCAGGACTATTACAGCCACTCCCGGTACTAGAGTGGAAGTTCGATGATATCGCCATGGACTTTATACATGGACTTCCTCGATCCAGGACAGGGAACGATTCGATATGGGTGATCATCGACTGACTGACAAAGGTGGCAAGGTTTATTCCAATCAGGAAGGATGACTCGGTGGGTGCGTTAGTCCGGAAGTTTGTGGAATAGTTCATCCATTATCATGGCATCCCCAAGTCGATTGTGTCAGACCGGGATGGACGATTTACATCTAGGGAGTGGAGGTCAGTGCAAACTTACTTAGGCACTCGACTAACATTCAGTATGGCTTTTCATCCCCAGACGGATGGACAGACAGAATGGACCAACCAGACTCTGGAGGACTTACTACGACTCTGCATATTAGATCGCGGTGAACCATGGGAGAAGTTATTACCACTGATCGAGTTCTCGTATAATAACAGTTACCAATCCAGTATAAAAATGGCTCCTTATGAGGCGTTGTATGGACGAAAGTGCAGGACTCCTCTGTCATGGATACAGGACGAGGACCCTAAGGCGTTGGATTCGGAGTTCGTCGAGGACATTGAGGCTCAGGTAAGATTGATACGGGACAGGATGCTGGAAGCACAGAGCCGGCAGGCTAAGTATTACGACGCTCGGCACCGTTAGGTGGAATTCCAGGTAGGAGATCAGGTGTTCTTGAAGATCCGACACATGCATGGAGTTACTCGGGTACGCGGACAGAGGAAGAAGCTCAGCCCAAGATACATGGGGCCTTATAGGATCCAGGAACGGATCGGTCCCTTGGCATATAGGCTGGAACTACCACCGGAGCTGGCGAGTCTGCATGACGTATTCCATATATCCTCTCTTAGGAGAGCTCTACTACGCCCAGAGCAGCAAGTTACAACCACAGATGGACCGATAGCATCTGATTGGTCAGTTCACCTAGAACCGGTCCGGATTGACGACAAGGGGGTACGAGTTTTATGCCGCAAGAAGGTTCCGTTAGTCAAGGTCCTGTGGAGAAATCACGGAAGAGAGGAGCACACATGGGAGCCCAAGGAATTGATGCGACAAAGATAACCGGAACTCTTCAGTCAGGTATTCCTCACAACCACTCAAGATGTTCAATTTACCTTTCTATTTTAAACTAGTAGAACTGAAATTTCAAGGATATGGGCTAAACTTTTGTTTATTGGGGTCTAGACTTTGCGAATTGGGGGATTTGGTCTTAGATTTGACTATCACCTTTAAACCTCATATAATCAAACATGGTGTCGTGACGTAAACCTTTCAACTCTCATGGGATGTTACAAGCCTCTTCCTTCCCGATAGGAGTCCCCGTAGGCTTAACCTTGATTTCGGGGACGAAATCTTTGTTTGTTTATTGGGATTTGTAACATCCCATTTCCAACTAGATCCCTAAGAGTGGTTTTGTCATGACAAAACCCTAGGAAGCCCGAGAAGGAGTCAAGTGGACCTGGTGGTGTGGATAGGGCCACTATGGTATACACTTAGCAGATTTCTAAACCTTGGCTTAAGGGGATCATGGGGCTTCACCAAGACTCCAAGACCCCACCAATACCATTATAACCCTAGAAGGGGGTCAATGGGTCACTAAGGACCCATGGAGAGCAATCAAAGGACCTAAGTTGACCAAAGTCAACTCTAACCCTAATTGGGTCAAATTGACCTACACAAGGGTCAATTGCAGTCCCTTAGCCCATTGACCCCACCCACACCCTCATAGCCCTACTGAGAGGCCAATAGGTCACCAAGGACCCATTGGGACGAATCATAAAGGCTAGGTTGACCAAAGTCAACCCTTGACCTAAAATGGTCAAAGTGCCCTAGTTAAGGGCCAAGTGACCTCCAAGGGCCAATCCAACCCCACCATGACCCTAGGAGATTCTAATGGGTCACCAAGGACCCATTAAAGAAATCTCAAGGACCAAATTGACCTAGGTGGGCCCTAGTCCAACTTTGGGTCAAGTTAGCCCAAATGGGCTAACTCAAGCTCAAGCCCATTTCAATTGTGCTAACCATGACTTAAGTGACCAAATGGACTTGTGGGCTGCCATGGGACATGTAGGAGCCAAAAAAATTAGGCTTGGTGACTAGGAGAGAGAAAGTCACCAATGGAGGAGAGAGAAAGAGAAGGAAGAAAAGGGAGGAGGACTTTTGGGCTCATCCTCCCCTTCCCCAACCCCTCCATTCACTCCTCTAGGACAAGGAAAGCAGCCCTAATTCAACCAGCTAGCTTTGACTGGTGTGATCCATGCTTCATCCCCTACCTACCATGGCCGAAATCTTTGACCAAGGAAGCCAATAATGGCAAGGAAGCTTGCAGCCAACTACCACCCCAATTCTCCTCTTTAAAAGGTTCACTGGAATCCAGGGATGAATTCCCACCAGTTTCCTGAAGAAGCCGAGCCCTATTCTACATTTTTTAACAAGCCGACCACCGCCGGCCACCACCATGACAATCCGGCGATCAGCCCGGCTACAGCCGCCACCACAGGTCCTCCTCCACTCCTTCTTGCATGGGTAGATCCTTAGAATCCATAGGGCCAAGGTTGGAGCTCAATTGAGCCCAATCGGATTTTGAAAATCATGGATTTTCCATGAAATTACATCCTATCGGGTTCGCCGGAATAGGGCTTCCCGGCGGCCAAGACGCCACCTGGAGATAGCCCCGACCACCACGAAGGTGTCGGCGGCGGTGGCAGGCCGGGGAGGTGGCCGGAGCGACGGCGGCAACCGCTGGAAATCAGTCCAGGCAGGATGAATCTGGGCCATTGGCACGTGGGGACGATGACGGGATGCCGTCCAATTATGCGCCAAGATTCGTGCAGATGAATAAATAAACTATAGCTTAAGTTTAATTTTATTTCATTTCCTGTCACAGAATTTGTATTTATTGGTATTAATTATTAAAAATAGCTAGAGCCTTTTTCAGAGAAAATGGTCAACAAAAAAAATGTAGCCCTATGGCTCTACTATCAAACAAAATTAATTTGAACCAATTTGGGTGACTGGTATGACCAGGGTACTCATTTTGGTGGGGTCTATACAAATGACTAGGCAGTAATTAAACTAAGTACCCACACTTCATCCTTGATCCAAATGAGCTGAAATTTTGGCAGGGAGTCACCCTACCCTATAGCTAGTCCCTGCCCAAAAATGGGAATTTTTTGGAATACTTTTCCTATAGTTTTGTAAATAATTTAATTATGCTAGGGTAAATTAATTTGTGGGCCAAATGAACACCAAATTCATCCAAATTTTGGTGGGAGGTATATGAGGTTATTATAAACCTCTGGTTAAAATTTCATTATGTTTGGAGGAGATTTGAATGGGAATCAAGCAAACCCTAGCCTTGCCCTAAGAAGGGCATTTTGGTCCAAAATGTAATTTTGGCATATAGTGTCCAATTCACCTCAACAGAGGTTCAAATTTGGTACACTGGTTTGGCATGACATTATACAACTCCCAAAGAAAAATTGGGGGCATTGGAGTTGGTTTGGCCCAAGATCCTCGGTCAAACCCTAAGGAAGGGCTTTTGTACCTTTTGAAGGGCATATGGACAAAACACCTTGTATGGCTATGAAATTTTGTAGGGATGGTATTTTGGTAACTATAACCCTCTGGTAAAAATATTAGGGTATGTTGGAAGGTTTAGGACCCTCAAAAGCCTAACCCTAGTTTAGGGAACAAATGTGGTGGGATAGAAATGGGTTAGCTAAACCCCTTAAAATGATATGAAATTTTGGTAGGATGGTCATAAGGATATTAAGAAGCTTTGGTGATTTATTTAGAAATTTTGGAGTAATATTTATAGCACTTCATTTGTAACACAAGGAATGCCTCAATTTAGTAAATTAATTATTATGCTCCCTCTGACCCTTGGGAGGTCATGCAATTTTGGCAGAGAATGTTTTGAATCATTATGAACTTATATAAATTTTATAAAAATTCTTGGACACTTATTTGAGGTAGTTACTTCACAATCTTATTAAATGATGGAATTATGCAATAATTTAATTAAGTCCATTTACTGATAAAGAATTATGAAATTTAGCCCAAACCATATACATGCCATTAGAATCATACTTGAATTTTCTCTGAATTTTTGAAAGTAATATAGTATTTTATATTTCTTAAATGAATTTTCAAGGATTAAAATGAAATATTGATTTAAGGATCAAACCTTACTGAAAAGAATTAGATATTTTGGAAGATGAGTTATATCCTTATTTTGAGTAACATATAAAATTTGTAGAATGATATCTTGACTAAAAATGGTACTTCATGTTCATTATTGGAAATTTTAGACATTAAAATAATTAAATAAATTATTAAATAAGTAAGGAAAATTTTGGAACTCTGGACTTAGGATTTAAAGGTCATAATGGACCTTCATTAATTTTTTTATAGGAGTATTGGATGATTATTTGATGTACTTCCTATTTTACATGAAGTTTGACATGGTGATCTGCATTTAGCAATTTTGGAAAAAAAAAACTGTATATTAATTTGTTAAAGCATATTAATCCTTAATCACTGATGATATTTGACTCAGAGCATTTATGGGTTCTTGCAATCATTTTAGAGTTATTCTTGAATTTTTAGAAATAATATTGCCCTGTTTATTATTTTTATGAATTATTGCAATATACCATTTAAATAAAAATCAGTGGCCTGAACCTTGCTGAAAAACTAAGAGGTTTTGTATCTTAGGTTAAATGATTATATGGAGTATAATATAAATCTGGGGAGATTTTATCTTGTCAAAATTTGGTACCTTCAGCTCAATCTTGGAGACTTTGGCCACTATAAATATTTAATAAATTCCTAGATAAATAGGAAAATTGTAAAACTCTGGATTTGGGCAATAAAGGTAATAATGGACCTCCATAAATTATTATAGGAGTATTGGATGATTACTTGACATACTTCCCATTTTACATGACATTAAACCTTGGTGGTCTGCATATAGTAATTCTTCAGAAATAATCTGGAGTACAAGTTAGGTACATAAGTCAAAAATTGGTGGAATGAGTTCATCACTCAGGGTTGGATGAGATAGGAATGAGTTTGACTAAATGTTGGGTGGTGTTTGGGATCGACGAAAGATCGTCTTCCCCATAGCGTGGAAGGTCAAATCACCTTGGATTTAGTTTACTATAATACGGAAATGAAATGGGTAAAACCTAAGTCGTAGGCATAAAGTAAATAGTAAACTTAGGGTTTCACACTTTCACACCCTAGTGTCCCGGGAGATAGTATGGGTTACTTGGGCAATAAGCCCGGTAGTTATGGTATTGGGTATGGTAGCCTGGCGAGCTTCGGCTCGGTTGTTGATTATGACGGACGGGATAGTCCGGAGAGCTTTGGCTCGATTGTAGATTGTGACGGACGGGATAATCCGGGGAGCTTGGGCTCAGTTATAGATTATGATGGACGGGATTGTCCGGTGTGCTTCGGCTCGGTTGTTTGTTTGACTCATAACTATTGCATGTGCATAAAAGGTTTAAGGTGGTGGGTCTGCGATATTGGGGAGTTCGATGCACCGACACGAATATCATTGGCTCAACAAGTGTGGTTAGCACTTCGCCAACAGAAGTCCGGTGCGCCAGCCGGCAAGAGTACGAAGGCGTCCGCTTAGTGCACCACGCGTTGAGGCGTACGATAGGTCTGACCAGTAGTGCTTTACTGGTTTAGAGGTGGGCGAGGCCCAATCCACCGCTTCCGTCTGCCACTACGGAGGTATCCTGGGAGATAACGGCTCCGAAAGGGGGAACAAAAGGTCTGTGTACACAGAGTCGAGTGGGTGAGTTGCACTTGCATGTTCACATCATAGCATATTTGCATTCCATAGCATAACCATTGCATATAACCTGACACCTAATGTATAAGCGGTATGAGACATTCTATATATTAGGCCTTGCAAAATGACCCCTTGGCCTATAGGTTCGTGCGAGCGTGCTTATAAGTCAAGGTTCTATTTCAATATTATAAGCCTGCTAGTAGAACCGACACCCTAACGTATAAATCGGTATGAGACTTTTTATACGATAGGAGCCCTGCAAAAGATCCCTTAGCATATGTGTACTGACTTAAGGTAAGGTTACTTATTTAATTTTGTATATTATCATGCTTACACTGTTAGTTTAGTTCCGCTGCCATCTGCAATTTGACTATTCACCACCTTCAAGTCCTTCCCTTTCCTTCTCCCCGCTCGGTACTTAGGAGCCATGGGGGAAGGGGTGGGGGATGATAGGACTTAGTCTTTTAGACTAACAGTTTTCGAACCACCTCATTTAGGGGACCACGGAGCCCAGCATGGAGGAGCAGCCGCGGAGGTCGGCACGCTTGTAGATCGGACAGTCTAGTACCGGAGTTCAGACAGCAGGGACTTTGAGTCTCGAACACTAGTAGTTGTATTAGTTTGCTTCCGCGATGAGTGATTTGTAGTGAGGACTTGATGTACCGGGCATAAGCCCGAGATTTTCATTATATGTACTATCTGTGGACACTCCCTTCGTGGAGTTTATTTTTCTATATATGTGATTTTTGTGAACTGGCTTTTATACTTATGCTACAGTAGAGATCGATTTGGCCGGCAGAATCGGCGTCTTGTAGTGACAACCTTCCCGGGTGAGAAAGTATCACCGCAAGGCGGCGGTTCTGGGCCTAAGACCCCGGTGTTGAAAAAGAAAAAAAATGGGGTTCTTACATAATACCCCATTGGTTTTGCAAAAAAAGGGGTCTTACAGCTACATAAGAAGACAATCAGGACCTTTTTGTTCCTTATGAGGTACATTCCATCCCTAGCTCTCCTTCTATCTATGAGTCTGGCTCATACTCTGATGCATCCACTTCCTCAAGTGGGTAAGAGGGATCAGATTTTGAAGATGATGTCAATCAACTGATTCACAAGTATGGTGTCATTCTGGATGCACTGAAAAAGAGCAAGATACTAGTCAAGAAAAAGCTGAGGAGATTGTCTCCCTACAGCTAGATGTTTCCCTGCAATCTGAATCAGCATCCTTGCTTGATCAGATGAGGAGGGAATTCAGCCAACTGAAGACTATCTCAATCATCCATATTAGAACAATCATCAAGAAGAACAAGATCATTAAGGATCTTGAAGAGTAACTCCTTAAGGAGAAACAGATTGTGGCTGAATTCAGTAAGCCCAAGACAGTGTTGACATTGATAGAATCCTTCACCTCTCAAAAGGATAAGAGGGGGTTGGGGTTCAAGTGGAACTCTGGTGTTGCCCAATCCAAAGGGAAGGGAAAAGCACCTTTAGTGCTTTAGGCTACCTTTCACAAGATAATCCACTCATCAAAGAGATATGACCTAGATTGCATTTATGGTCACTAGAAAAATTAGAACTCTTCTTGTAAGAATACAAGGGTATCTTACAATTGAGGGAGAAAGTACATGGGTGTGAGTGCACCAAAGGATCCCCATGAGGAAATCCAGATGGCCCATCATGGACCATTTGTGTTTGGTGCTCCAGCCCCCACACTCAAAGATATGGCAGTGGCCTATTCTCAGGTTCTTCCAGCAACAACCCAGACCAAAGGTAAGTAAGAAGTAAGCCTGACTTGGCCATCTATGAGGCCATTAAAAACATGACTACTACAAAGAAGACAGCTGTTGGTGGAACTTAGGGTTATCTAAGTACCTCTACTAGCAGACTCAGCTTCAGTCAGATTGTTGCTGACAGAAATAAGAAAATGGCTGCTGCTCTCCTTTCTGAACAATCATCTATTGAAAGCTTACAATATATAATGGCTTTTCAGAAGAGGAGATACAACATTCATGAATGTTGGTGCTGTGGTAAAGTCGGACACTTTGCCATAGATTGTTGGCACAACCCTAGTGTTCTAAGAGCAAGGGTAAGTCTTCCTGTCAGGAGAGTTGTAGGTAGAAATGTTAAGTTTCAAGCTAATAAGAACCAAGGACCAAATCCCTTATGGGTCCTAAGGTAAACTAAACTGCATTTTTAGGTTAGTCCATGTACCCATGCACTAATATGGTACTAGGATAGTGGATGTTTGATGCGGCCTACAACAAGTGTACCGGTCGCACAAGTAATATAAAATTGACGAATTTTCCCAAGTATCGATCTCTCAAGGAACACAGTAAGGTGGAGTTAATTTTGAGGAGGACTTGAGACTGAAGTCCTCAGGTCGGTGTTTACGAAGGGGGTTTTGATTGTTTGCGAAAAAATAAAGTAAAATATTAATAAGCTACTCCTATGCAAGGCCGGTATGTGATGCTTTGCCAGGCAGATGGAAAACTACCCGGGCCGCTATGCACCGAATCGCTTGCCGGATGGATGAGTAGTCTTGCGGATGAGGTGGTGAGAACGGCGAAATTAGGGTCGTGAGCACCTCTTCACTATGCACGCCACTAGGAATTGCTAGTGCGACACTGTGTGGTGGATGATGAATTATGGCGCACCTTAAGCAAAAAATGAAAATATAAAATCACATAGACATGATTGTATACAAACGTATATCAAATTAAACACACTTCATCAAATACAAAGAGATCAAACTACATTATCAACAACAAGAGAAGAAGAGAGTGCGAAATCGACCGGATCCGAAGTCTTGCTGAGGATTCACGGAAGGAATCACTGGGTTGTCAGTCCGAATCCAAGCTCGGTCCTCAACTGCGTCCGGGGTACAGGAGGCTGTCACTAACTCTAAATGGACCCGTATTCTTCGTGTCACGATCCGGTGGAGGAAGGCACAAACTTCTCTGAGCTTGATGGTGAACGTTAGGTCAAACCCTTCTTGAAGCTCAATGATGAAGGATGAGGCCGAGAGGAAGCTCTGTCTTGAATTTGGCATTGAAAGCTTGCCCGGAGTCCCTCCCTACGGTGGAGGATGAAGGAGATCGGCGGAACCCTCCTCGGAGACTAAAACGGCGGAGGAAAAGTTCGTAATATCGAATTAGGACGGAACCTGGGAATTTATAGATTGTAGAAATTACAATGCGCACGATCACTGGAGCACGACCAGTGGTCGTGCGCACAATGTCTAGTGATCGTATGTAAAGTCATTGCAGATCCTTATAAAAATTGGAATCAATGCATACGATTAGTGGTGCATGACCAGTGGTCGTGCACACTAGGTCCAGTGATAGTGCATTTGCCCCAGACAGAACTTGGCAAAATGGAGAATAACGTGCACGATCAGTGTCACACGAACAATGGTCATGCACAATAGATCCAATGATCATGCGCAATGTTCCTTTTCTGTTTGGGAATTCAAAGGATAGACCGCGCACGAATAGTGGTCGTGCGCTAAGGAGTCCACTGACCGTGCTCGTGTAAAAACGCACGATCAGTGACCATTAGGCTAAAACCAATCCCAAACAATCCCAGATCACACACCACCATTTAACTAGCAGAAAAAAACAAACCACTGATATGTGCAGTCATTCCAGGCAATTACAATAAGAAGTATAATCCATAAAAGTAATAAAAATACACAATCACGGGCCTAAGATTGCACTTTATATGGAGATTAAGAATAGATGAAATATATACAATAACGAACTAAAAGTGAAGTGCATGCGAAGGAAAACAAGACCAGATGAGTCTGAAAATCACTATATAAATAGGACTCATCACACCCCCAGACTTACCTGTTTGCGCATCCCGATCAAACAAAATCTATACAGATAGGGAAAATAAACTAGCTAACAAAGAAATTGATATACAGAGTACCATGCGAAGTCGCATGCTCACACGCGTAAAACTATAATAGAGGAAATTTCTAAGTATACAAAATAGTTTATACTTTCCACAATGCGTATCAATATTTTATTACTACTAAAAAATGGAATCGCGGTGAATCTTCCGGTCACGCGTAGGGAGAAAGAAGGCATGCCACTAAGGTGAGCATTGCCAAATACCAGGGCTCAAGATCACCTCTAGAGAAATCCATCAATGTCGGGGACCATATGCTTGCCCGTTCACACTCTCTCCACGGTACTAGTTCGACTCAAGCATGAATCTGTAGGACTTTAGGTGAAGAGATTGGGCTTGGGTTACGGTGAGGTAATCAAAGATAAATAAGAAGGCTACGCATAAAACTCAAATAAGCTAGCATAAAAAAGAATCTATCCGCTAACCAAAATACATGTGGGTACACCACACCCCCAGACTTAATTTTTAAAAATATGTGTATGTGCACCGCCTACTCCAAATACAATTTCATCTCAAATAGAATTTTCAATTATACTTTTTCTTTTCCCTTTTTTTACATCTCATTTTCATATATTTTTTCAAATCATCTTTTTTTAACAATTTCAGCAAATAAAAACTTTGGAGCACATCCATATATTCCCAAAGAATATCACCACATCAACACCCCAAAATGAAAATATAAAACACTAAAGCTCGACTTGGGTGTGCGATTAGGATCGGCTATGAGGCTTTGGTGAAATAATGGTGGAGCTGAATCAAAAGAGGGGTAGGAACAATGGGGCTAGCAAGGATAAGACATTAGGAACAGTACAAAGCTCAACCAGGCAAAAATGATGGCCTACGTCACGCTCACGCAGGACTAACCATGCACCAATGCTTCGAGAGTAGATAGGGGCAAGTTCTTAGCCACCGAGAAAGATGATCTTTCCTCCCGAATCGAGTAAAATGAGTCTAGTGATGGCTACACAAATACTTACACTACCGTTCGATTCACACCGGATTCACAATTTTTTGAGTAGAATAAAAAGTCTTTACGCAATTAGAAAAATATATAACTATAAGCATACAAAAAATTTAAATCTACTACCATTTCTACACTAGACGAGAGCACTCGACTAGGAGCACAACAGGAGTCAACATTTTAATCCGCCTCACAATCCTATGCCAGCACAATAATTTTCCAAAATCTTACAAAAGAAACGAGTTTAACTCGCAACACGCTAACAGCTAAGCACGCACTTATGTGGGTGGAGTGATGTACGATGCAATGAACTAATCAAAATAAATAATAAAAGCTTCTAGTATGCACATGAAATGTGCGCATGCAAAAGCTAACAAATACTGGCTCTCCCCCAGACTTAAACTAAGCTACACAACATATGATATTGAAATTTAAATAAGATAGAGACAAGGGAAGAGTTTACCCAATGCTCAGCCAGTGAGCATACCAGAAGGCGCGTGAAAAACAGAAGCAGGTCCGCCAAACATTGAATCATAACCCCGCCAATAAAAATTTGCCATTAATACCTACAGGGCATGTTAGGGGGGCGTGTCAGGGTTATTTTTGCTGAAAACTTGTGGAAACCTGCAAAAACAGAAAATAAACATTAGTTATATTATTTACATAAAAAGGAACCTAAAAATACATAAAGAAAGAGATTTTAAAATGAAAATAATATATTTTTATCCTAATAAATTAAGCTAAAATATGCATCATCAAATTCCCCCATACTTATTATTTCTCTTATCCTCAAGCAAAGACTACGAGTTAGAGAAAATAAAGAGTATTAATTGAAAAGTTTAAAAATGCTATAAACGAATAAGACAGAAATTTAGAGGTAGAGACATTTTGAAAAAGAACCGAAAATTCCCACTTGAAGTTAGCACAAAATTTTATAAATTTTACAAAATATAAAAACAAATCATCCCATATTTTTACAGAATTAAAACTTAATAAAGTTATGAGTAAAAAGCGCATTGAGTCACTACTAAAGTCTAAGAGAGAAATTAAAACCATAGTCAATAAAGACAAAGTTCAATATTTCTATCAAAAACACTTACTCAATCTAGTTTCTCACTACTATACTAAAAAGTAAATGCAGGAAGCATGAATCACTAGGGCTTTAATTAGACAGTTAGGCTTAGATTTTTAAGGGTGCGATATTCAAAAAGATAAACACTAGGGTATTTGCACACTTAAAACAAAAAAATGAGATTTGCATAAATAAAGCTAGCTAAAATAAATACACTTTTCTTTTACTTTTTTTATCAAATATTTTTCTCATTTTTCATTTTTTTGTCATTTTTTCATACTTAAAAATTTCCACTTTTGTAGCAAAAAATAATACAAAGATTTTCCACTAAATTTTTTCAAAAAGATGCACATTAGCAATTAAAGCTCAAAGATAATTTTAAAGTGTGCATATAGGTAAGCTATTTGGCCGTGGTGAAATAAAAAGAGGGGCTACAAAAAGAAAAGGAAAAGGCACAAAAATGGCTAGCAACGATTATTATTAGGCGGGGTGCAAAGGCTCAAACGTTTCAAAAGAAATGCCTAAATCATTTTCATGCTTCCTAAATCTACTCAAAGTAAAGCTTTGAAATTTCAAAAGAGGATAAGCACAAAAAATAAAAAATAGAGAATTTGCTTTCATGAAAACAATGATAATAAGCGTTTATACCGGTTTGTGTCTACTACACATAATACTAATTAACGTTAAAAAAAATTTTAATAAAGAAAAATAAAGGATGATAAAAAGTAAAAGAAATAAAAGAAAGGTTAAGGAAAAGTGAAGAAAAAATTAAGAAATTTTTCAAAAATACCATACTACCCTAAATAGGAACACTGCATGAGTCAACATACTACTCGCTAAACAAATTTAAACAGAAAATTAATCTAATTTATTCAAACTAAGCAAGTAGACATGAGCTTAAAAAAAATAAAATGCAAAGTAGCGGGGTACTAATTGATTTGGAAAAAATTAACTCAATTTAATTTGGGAAAAAATGTATTATATAAATTTTTTTTGATTTTTCTAAAGTAAATTATTAAGGGAACACTCCCCCATATTTAAAGATAAACATTGTCCCCAATGTTTAAAGTTAAGTATAAAGAGAGTTGAGAAAAGAGAGAGAAGAAGAAAAAGAAATGCAAAGAAAAGGAAAAGATGCTTCCCTAGCACTTGGTGCCCAGACGTTGAAAAATGCATCCCCCCAAACTTTAGCTAATGGCCGTCTTGATTCCAAGTTGAGAGGCTAGAAGCGGCACAAACACGCGGGAGCTTATTCCTGCACAAAACAAAATAAAAAAAAACAAAAAGAAAAAGATAAGCAAGGGGTGCCTCCCAAGAGCGCTCTTTATTTAAAACGTCGTTGAGCTAGACGTTCTTGGTTAGCTAAATGGAAAATAAAAAGAGAAATATAATGGCAGCTCGCGCAATATGCGTTTCGGCACGAGTGCCAAAATATTTTTTTAAGAAAATAAAAATATTTTTTTGTAATTTTTTATTTTGTAAATAAAACAAAAAGATAAAGATTTAGAAAAAGAAGAAAAACTAGAAAAAGAAACTAAACTATTAGAAGGGGATTAAGAACAAGAACTAGAAACTAAACTAGAAGGAAAAAATAAAAGAAGAAAAGAAAACAGAATTTTCGCAAGGAGGGGGAAAAGAAGAAAAAGAAGAAGGCGGCAGCGGTTGATCACAAAAATATGGTTGGATAGAAAGATTCGGTTGATCCACTTGAATATCAATCATTTCGGTAGATTGGGAGCAAACCGGGATATTCGAAAAATCAATCTCCTTGGAAGATCGAACACAAGAAGGTTCGTCTTCCTCGAAAACTTGAAAAAAAATCGGGATATCGGGGGAAATTTTCTCCTCGAGAGGTTGAAGGCACATTGGAATTTCTAAATAATCGTCTTTCGCGAGTGATTGAAGGCACTGCGGAATATCCGAAGATTCATAATACGAAAGATATATAGGAGGAGGAGGGGAAGAAAAAGATGCGGCCTCAACAGCCAAAGCGTCAAAAATCACCTTGAAGCGAGCATTAATGCGTGCATCAAATGCTACAACATCAAAAATGACTTCATTTTCGCTAGAATCGGAAACTGGAGGCACGCAAACTTGTGGAGAAAAATCGGAGAAATCTTGAGATGGAATGGGTTGATGATCACCTTGGCCCCAAGAATGATCAGGGTGTTGCCATCCCGAGTAGTTCAAAGTAGGGCTAGGATCAAAATGTCCATTCAAGAAATTTTCGGAAAAATTAAAATCAGAAACATTCGGAGGAGAAGGGTAGGTAGGCATTTGAAAACATCGTAACCCCATAAAAAAAAATTCACAGACGGATCAATTTGGCCAAATTGATTCGATCAGGAAGGGATAAAATCATGGGTGGATGAAGGATATCTTACCCAACACTCCTCGCGAGAGTGACCAAACTCTCCATAATTAAAACAAAGACTAACCATCACAAAGAAAATAAATCAACCGTAAAAGTGCGGCGAGAGAGAGAGAGATAAAAACAAAACAAAACGATAAAATTAATAGCTATCCTTTTTTCAAACTATCAAAAAATTCCCCGGCAAAGGCCCCAAAAACTTGATACAAAGATTCACAAAGGTGGAAAGAGGGTTAGAAAAGAAGAGAAGGTGGATGTGGTGGTTGAGAATATTCTCTGATTCTATATCCGATAAAGGCGAGCGTACCTTATCATTTATATTATAGGATACTAAAGATTAATATAAAGGTCGTATTTCCCTGGGGCGTAATGATTGCTTCTACTTCGAGGAGATTGCTATTATTTTTTCAACTGAAATTTCTATTAATTACTAAACTAATAACTGAAATTAAATTACTAAGATAAAAAAAGAAATATAATTACTTGCAGGATAAAAAGAGTTAGAGCTAGAGATAAAGGGGAGTTCTCAATCTTGAATCACTTCGGTAAGAGTTGATTAACAATACGATAAATAAACCTAAGCTAAATAGGGTAAAGGTCCTTGACCGTGGAGGTTCCTAAAGCTTGAACATGCTTCTCTCGAAGTCATGCCCAACTTAGTTTAGGAAGGTCCGACCGACTCTCGTCTAAATCGGAGGCCTAAAGCTCGCTTTACGCGGTGAACCCCTCTATTGGATTTTACTCCAATCCGAGAGATTTGGACGTCTGCCTCTCTCGAGTGGAGCGTACAACTCTCTTTACTCTTGAATGCTCACTTCAAACTATCGACCTCTCGACTAGCCCAGAATGAAAAGGTGGAGAGTATATATCGATAATATACCTCCAACCCATGAAAAATAAAGAGTAATTCTAGGTCTAAAACCTAAAAAGAAAAGGGTAAATTAAAGCATCATAACTTAATTGCTCGAACCTCGGATCATCAAGATCGAGTACAAGGAGGATTATTTAATCATATCGAAGTGGAGGGGGAAAGATGAGTAGTAAAGCATAGTAAGAACACAAGTAAACAAAAGGAGAACTTATATTAAGAATAAAAAGAGCTACACAACTATGAAATGAAAATTACACTTGCATGGAAATTGAAATCCTATTCTAGCCCTGCAATAAGCTACTAAAAGAAATATAAGAGCTAATACAAAAGCAAAACACTAAGCTAGGTTAAGGAAAAATTACAAAATAAGAGAGAGAGAGAGAGAGAGAGAGAGAGAGAGAAGAAAACATGAAAAAAGAATAAGTAAACCACGGGGCAGCACCTCCCCCTCTCCACCAAAACTTCATGAAATTGAAGGGGGGTCTGAATTTATTGGAAAAGTTCTCGGGCTGGTCACGCCCTGCGACACGCCCTGGGAGGGCGTGTTAGGGGGCGTGACAGGTACAATATTGACCACGGTCGCTGGATTCTGGCGGGAATGATGATTACTTTGGTACGATGGTGGTAATGCCCTAGGTCACGCCCGTGTAGGGGGGCGTGATAGGCATGTCATGTCAAAATTAGTGGTCGCAAGTCCATCAGGCGTCGGAAAAAGGCATTTTATGCCCTGTGACACGCCTAGGGAGGACGTGTCATGGGGCATGACAGTACTATTCGCGTAAAGCAGCGGAGGAAGCATTGAATGTGGCGGTAGGCTTTGGGATGAGGGTGACACGCCCTATGACACTCCCAGGGACGGCGTGTCAGGGGGGCATGACAGTGGATTTTTGGCGGGAAATTCCATCTTGCAGCTATCAACCTCGGGATCAGGCTACATGCCCTGTGACACGCCCAGGGAGGGTGTGTCTGGGGTTTTTTTGCTGAAAACTTATAGAAACCTGCCAAAACAGAAAATAAACATTAGTTATATTATTTACATAAAAAAGAAACCAAAAAATACATAAAGAAAGAGATTTTAAAATGGAAATAATATATTTTTATCCTAATAAATTAAGCTAAAATATGCATTATCATTTGTAAATTCCAAATGTTGGTAATTTACGGGTAGAGTTGATGTACGAGGCTCATCATATGAAGTACTCGATTCATCCAGGGAGCACGAAGATGTACCGAGATCTGAAGAAGTTGTTCTGGTGGTTAGGACTCAAGAAGGATATGGTACTATATGTAGCAAAGTGTAAGACTTGCGCCTTAGTGAAGGCAGAGTGTCAGAAGCCTGGGGGTTTCTTGAAGTCTTTGCCTATTTCAGAGTGGAAGTTCGACGATATTTCAATGGACTTTGGGCATGGATTGCCAATGCCGCAGAAGGGAAACGATGCCAACTAGGTGATCGTAGATCGGTTGACAAAGGTGTTGCATTTCATTCCGAATAGTAAGAATGATTCGGTGGAGAAACTGGCAAAGCTTATGTGGATAACATTGTTAGACTGTACGGTGTGCCTGCAGCATCATGAGTGATAGAGATTGGCAGTTTACGTCCAATGACTGAAGGTTGGTGCAGCAAATGCTGGGAACTAAGTTGAGGTTCAGTACAGCCTTTCATCCGCAGACGGATGGTCAGACCGAGAGGTTCAACAGGATGATGGAAGACATTCTTTGCATGTGCGTCCTAGATTTCGGGAAGCAGTGGGAATACCTTCTGTATTTGGTGGAGTTTGCGTACAACAACAGCTACCAAGCGAGCATACAAATGGCGCCCTTCAAGGCCCTATATGGTAGAAAATGTTGCACGTCGTTGTCGTGGTTAGAAACAGGTGAGGCGAGGTTGTACAAAAAGTAAGAGGTAGAAAGTACCACTTCATTGGTATGAACCATTAGAGAGCGTTTGCTGATCGCTCAGGATAGACAGGCCAAATACTATAATTCCAAGCATCGGAACGTGGAGTTCACTGTTGGCAACTAGATGTATTTGAAGATAAAGTTGTTCAAGGGTGTTTCACGGGTACGACCCTTGAAGAAGCTGAGCTCGAGGTACCTTTGACCATTTGAGATCCTTGAGCGGATTGGTGAAGTAGCTTATCGTCTCAAGCTATCGGTGGGGTTGAGTGGTCTACATGATGTATTCTACATATCAACGTTGCAGAAGGCGATGCAAGAGAATTCATAGGTGATTGCGGTTGATCAAGTACAGGTGGACGAAGGGTTGATGACAAGGGTCAAGCTCATTCGTATTGAGGACTCTAAAGTCAAGCGACTTCGTAACAAGGAGATCAGGATGGTCAAGGTTCATTGGGACAATTGTTGTCGGGAGGAGCTCTCATGGGAGTGGGAGCAGACCATTCTTGAGGAGTACCCAGAGTTATTCCACATAGGTACCGCTTTTGGTTTTCTATATCTTTTCCTTTCGTTAATTTCGTGGACAAAATTCTTTTAAGAGGGAGAGAGCTGCAATGCCCCGAAACTCAAAAGAGGGACGGGTGGCGTTTTGAGCCAAGTCTGGGAATTGGTATAGGTCAAACGGCCTGGAACACGGTCGTGTCCCAGGGGCGTGTCATGCTCGGGATCATTGATGGTCGTGTGGTCGACGAAATTGCAGTCGACGATCGTCGAACAGCAAACACGGCCTGAGACACGGGCGTGTCCAAGGACATGTCCAACTCGGGTTGTTAGCCGAGTTGTGTTGGGGGAGAGACAAGGCCTGAGCCCAGGTATGTTCGGGTCCTACACAGGCGTGCCAAATTCTACACGGGCGTGTTGAATACCCATGTTCTCCTCGGGTTGGTGCTGGACCCGTGTCGATTAAGGAACACGCCCAGCTACACGGGCGTGTACTGGATGACACGGGCATGTCAAACTTTACACGGGCGTGTCGAGAGCCCCTGTTCTTTTTGAGACGTGACGGTTTCAGCATCGAATGAGGCACACGGCCTTAGACACGGGTGTGTCGCAAGCCGTGTACGACCCAGGTTTTGGATTTAAAGTGCGAATTGTGGCCGTCCGTTTCCTTATTTTTGGATCCAACAATTTAGGGTTGTTCTTGCTGGGATATACCCGGGAATAGGACTTTGAAACCCTCATTCTATTTGGGTTTTCTCTTTTTAAAGTTCTAGAGAGAGGGGAGAGCAAGGAAGAAGAAAGAAGTGAGATCCGGACGCCAGTGGAGCTTCGGAGCTCCGATTCTCGATCTGAGTCCAGATCTGCGAAAGCGAGGCCGATAAGGTGCTTTTCATCTGTATAGATTTCCATGGCACCAAAGAGAAATCCAAGGGTAACGATTCTCATCTTGGACATGTGAAGTCCTCTTTCTTTCTGCATGGGAAGCCCTCTCTCGTGAGTATGCAGTGAATGTGAGGCGTTCCTTCGGGTAGACATGAATAGTCCCCGCTTTGTTGCATGTAGAGTCTGAAATCAAGATACAGACATAGCCATGGTGTGTGAAGCCTACCCGGACAAGTTGGTCTGGATCAGTGATGTTTCATTGTGCATGATTAGCCAGAGAAGTCTCTGTGCCTTTGGTTGTTTTTGGGTTTTCTATGCGGAAGATTGCAATAGGGATTCTTGGGGATTAACTCCAAAGTGCACCCGGAAAATTGGGCAGAAATGCATTTCTGCCAACTTGGTGGCCTGGGAGCCAGCCTTGAACATAACTGGGTTATGTGCATGTTTTATCATTTTGGGACTCGGGGAAGCTTGATCCGCGCATATTGCTTAAATTGACATTGCTGTATGAGCAACGTGTTAGGCGGAACCGTACGCTCTCTGTGTCGTTCGGTTAAGGAGACCTAAATTACCTGGCACTTACCGTTGGCATAGATGGAGGGTCTTAGGCTTAGGCTAGAAAGACTAAAATGCTCACGAGTATTGCCGTCCAAGGGATGGTGGTGAGACCGCGGTTTTGACCGGGTTCACCGTGTAAGTGCCCTGAGAGCACGGGGTGTGCGGCCGTGTGTGCATGCACCTATGATGTTTAGATTATTCACTATAATGCTAATTATGCTAAGAAGTGCAGGGAAGGAGCATCACCTCCCCGAGTTTGGGGGCGGGATCGTTAAAATTTAGTCAGCTTTAGCTGACCGTTACTCTTGTTTGCCACCGTTGCAGGGAATTTTGCTTGCAGGTGCTGCGGAGCCGAGTGGCAAATAGCGGGCCAAAGCCCTTGTTGCTGAGCCGACCCTTGAAGACCTTGTTTTGTTTACTTGTTTAACTCATATGTGATCGGCCTGCGAGCCGAAGTATGGAAGACACTGTTTTAAATTTAGTGAACTCTTGTAAGGCCATAAGGCTGGTAGTTTGTAATTTCATTCCTGTTTGGAATCGACAGTGGACATTCATGTTTGTGGCTGGGTTCTTATTTTTTGCAACTTAATAAATTGCTTCTGCTAGATGCTCTGTATAGGACGTTATGATTGGAAGAATTGTTTCAATGATTAACCCTTTGGTCTGTCTGTAGTATATGGCATCGGGCCCCAACCAGACCTACTGTTATATGCTATGTGATGGATATAGGTGATACATTCACTATATTCAGTGACATCATCTTCACTTTCTTCAACAGCATGTGGAGAAGGATGTGTTATAGCCTCGTTTGTTAGGGTCAATTCATCCAATTTCTCACATAGATGTGGTTCCTGTAAAGTCTCAAGGGAAGAAGGGATCTTCTCCTTGTAAAACATGTTATTCATTAAAAGAAATATGAATAGACTCTTCCATTTTCATAGATGATTTATTATATACCCATAAGCCTTCCTTACTTGGGAATATCCAAGAAAAATTCCTATTTCAGCCTTGGCTTAAAACTTTCTAATGTGTTTTTTGTTGTTATTATAAATGTAACAGACACAACCAAAGACTCTAAAATAATATACTTTAGGTTTCTTCCCTTTGGGTAGTTCATAGGGGGTCTTTCCCTGAAGCTTATGAATCAAACTTATATTTTTTACATAGTTTGTTGTGCTCACAGCTTCTTCCCAAAAGGATAGGGGTAAGTGAGCATCTGCAAGTAATGTGCCTGCAGCTTTAATAAGTGTTCTATTTTTCCTTTCAGCTACCCCATTTTGTTGAGGAGTTCTAGGAGCAGAGAAATAGTGCCTGATACCTTCCTTATCACAGAATTCTTGCATGGGAAGAGACTCAAACTCAGTACCATGATCACTTCTGATCAATGCAACTGGAGTAGAGTAATCAATCCTTATACTCTTAAGAAAATCATTAAGAACATTGAAGTTATCTGACTTGTTTCTCAAGAAGAACACCCAAGTGAATCTAGAGAAGTCATCAACTATCACTAAGATATAAGACTTCCCTCCTAGGCTCTTTATAGCAATGGGTCCAAAAAGATCCATATGAAGCAAATACAGAATCGTAGGTGAATCACTAGTATTAAGTGATATAAAACTATTTTTAGTTTGCTTACCTAATTGACAAGCCCTACAAAGGCTTTCCTTCCTGTACTATTGGAAGCATGGTGGGCCCATAACCCACAGGTCGGAAGATCGAAACCTCCCTCTTATACCACTTGTAAGACCCCATTTTTTTCTTTTTAAACACCGGGGTCTTAGGCCCAGGATTGCCGCTTTGCGGTGACACCTTCACACCCTGAAGGGTCATCACCACAAAGCGCCGATTCTGCCGGCCAATTCGATCACAGAAAAGTAGCACAATGAATTAAAAGCAAGTCCATAAAAATGACATGTATAGAAATAAAATTCTCCACGAAGGGAATGTCCACAGAATAATATATCAGAGTACTAAAATACGGGCTCATGCCCGATACATCATGTCCTCACTACAAATCACTCAAGCGGAAGCAAACTATAACATCTACTATAAGTCGGGACTCACATTCCTAGCTGTCCGAAAATAGTTAGTCATAATGACAAAGCCCTATCATCCCCTACCCCTTTCCCCATGGCTCCTATGTACCGAGCGGAGAGGAAGACAGGGAAGGACATGAAGGTGGAGATTAAATCAAAAGTAACAGGTGGCAGCGGAACTAATCTAGCAATTTTATAATAAATAATGACAATAAGACGGAATATGAAAAGTAACCTTCACTTATGTGAGAACACATAAGCCAAGGGGTCTTCTAAAAGGCTCTCATCGTATAAAAAGTCCCATACCAATTTATACGTTGGGGTGTCGGTTATCAAACAACATTATATATATATATATATATCAAAATTGACCTTAATTTATAAACTGGCCCACACAAGCTTATAGACCAAGGGATCATTTTGCAAGGCCTATTGTATAAGCGTCCCATTCCACTTATACAATAGGTGTCAGGGGTTAAATGAAACGGTTATGCCATGATATGCTAGTGGGTATGAATATGAACATGCAAGTGAGACACACCCACCTAACTCTGTGTACATAGACCTTTAGTTCCCCCTTTTAGAGCCATTACCTCCCAGGATACCTCCGTAGTGGCAGACGGAAGCGGTTGGTTGGGCCTCGCCCACCTCTAAACCAGTAAAGCACTACCGGTCAGACCTATCGTATGCCTCAACGCTTGGTGCACGAAGCGGACTCCTGCGTACTCTTGTCGGCTGGCGCACCGGACTTCTGTTGGCGAAGTGCTAGCCACACTTGCCGAGTCAGCGTATTGGTGTCGGTGCATCGACCCTCCAATACTGAAGACCCACCACCATATCCATTTCTTTATGCACATGCAATAATTAACGTGTCAAATAACCGAGCCAAAACTCCACGGACCAAACTGTCCGCCACATAACCAACCGAGCTGAAGCTCCCCGGACCAAACTGTCCGTCTCATAACTAACCAAGCCAAAGCTCCCCGGACGAAACTGTCCGTCTCCTAACTAACCGAGCCGAAGCTCCTAACAATCTTCCTGTGCTAATAGTGTTTTGTGAAATATGAAACCATAATTACTAAGTTACTCTTTCTGTTTATTAATACAGTTTACGTTAACCCAGGACTGCCCCCGGCATACCCCGTGAAGGGCTCTCAAAGGGCAGTAGGAACTATGATAGTAGCTGAAGCCCATCGTTCCCTTTCACAAGACACTTATTGTTATTGGTTGATTCCCTTAACCCATTCCCTTCTCATATTAATGTACGCTAATCCTAGGGTGATTTTGACTCTTCCTCTCCTCGGGGAAGACGTTCTTTCATCGAACCTGAACACCTCTATACTCTAGCCAAACCACTTCTCACTACTCTTCCTATCCTTCTATTGTGAAATCATCCACATCTATCCACCCAGCCAAAATGACTAACTCCAACAACTATCTCAGATCATGTCCTATAGCAATTTAACAATTTGTTATATGCAGACCAACCTAGGCTATATGTAAAACCGGATTGGAGGTAATCTAAATAATCATCCAAATACCCTAAATTATTTTCTGGAGACTTATCATGACACAAATAGACTAAATCCAGAAAATTGTAATTTTTCGAATTTATCTGGCATTTAATTAATTTTCCTTAAGGCTTCTAGGGCTACCAATTGAACATGAAGTGCACTTTTCAGGTATGTATAAAGCTTCATAAAATCATGATAAATCTTAAACAATAATTTAACAGTAAAGCCAAGATAAACAAATTTTTCCAGTATTTTAAGGACTCTAATTTAATTTTGATAATAAATCCTATCTCCTTTCATTAATGAAGTAAGTGTAGTACATAATCATCCAAAAATTCTTAATTAATCTTCAGGATCAGATACTGTCCTAATAACATCAGTGGCCAAATTTCATATTTCTTCAACGGGGATTGAGCTCTAGAATAAATAATTACCAAAATCTCAAAAAGCTATATTTGTGAAGCAAGTATTGTAAATATTCTCCTAAAAATCATGAATAAAATTATACTACTAGATATTGATCTGGAAACATCATTGGCCAGGTTTCATAATTTTACAGAAGGTAATTTGCTCTAAATGATTTATTGACCATAATTGCCCTTTTGGAACTTGTGAATGAAGTACTAGATATAATCAACTAAAATTGGTAATAAAATTCAGGGATATCCATTTAGACCTAAAGCACGTGCTGACAAAGTTTCATCAGATTCAAATGAACAGAGTAATCAAAAAAATTAAAACACTAGTTTGGGCAAATTGATACCTAACAAATAAAGTACTTGAAGTATAATCCATTAAATTCTAATAAAATTACTAAGGGTTCTACCTAGTCTAAAACTTATTGCACCCAAGTTTCACTACTTTTAACTAAGGTTTAGTGACCGTGTTTTCATAATTGAGCATCTACCCTAAAACTAGGGTTAGGGTTTTGATGTGTCTACCTACCTCCAAATCCTCTAAGATTTCTACCAGAGAACTTAGGATACATTACCTTCAACTCTACTGAGTTACAATGTCACACAAGGACATTTGACCCTATGCCCTTCATAACACTCAAAAACCCTTCCTTAGGGTTTGAGTTTGAACCCTAGGGTAAATCAACCCTAAATAACACCATTTTCCTTAAGAGGGTGACATTAGCCATGCCAAGTCAGTGTCCAAAATCTCAGCTTATGTGGAGGTGAGATGACCACTCAAAATCCAAAGTTCACCTTTATTCAAAAATACCTCCTTAAGGCATAACTAGGGTTTGGTGATTCCCCAACCAAACCTTATCCAAATACGGCAGTCTGTGCACTCAACGCCATCTAGCTTATGACGTTGAGTGAGCTTTTCTCACTCAATGCCATCCAACCTACTTAAGATGGCATTTAGTGCAGTCTGTGCACTCAACGCTATCTAGCTTATGGTGTTGAGTGAGATAAGCTCACTCAATGCCATCCAGACTACAGCATTGTGTGAGCTCAGCTCACTCAACGCCATTCCAGACCTCAGCAGACGGCGTTGAGTGTAGTCAGTGCACTCAACGCTATTTAGTTTATGGCGTTGAGTGAGCTAATCTCACTCAACGCCATCCAGACTATGGCATTGAGTGAGCTCAACTCACTCAACGCCATCCAGACAACACCAGATGGCATTGAGTGCAGTCAGTGTACTTAACGCCATTCAACTTATGGCGTTGGGTTCACTCGACACACTCAACGCCAACCCGCCTGTAAGATGGCATTGAGTGCAGTCAGTGTACTCAACGCAATCCTGCTTATGGCGTTGAGTGCACTCGACGCACTCAACGCCCGAGTCCTAATCTTATTTTAAGCAAGTTTCTGACCTACTATTTGCAGACCAAGGTGATTTTCACCTTCCTACCTAAGCTCTCTTGGTCTTTTGGGTTTCTTAAAATTTTTTTCTTGTCCTAGTCATGTCAAAACAGACACCTAGGGGTCTAGCCAGAAATAGGATGTTATAGAAGTCATCAACTATCACTAAGATATAAGAATTCCCTCCTAAGCTCTGTATAGCAATGGGTCCAAAAAGATCCATATGAAGCAAATACAGAGTCCTAGGTGAATCACTAGTATTAAGTGACTTAAAACTATTTTAAGTTTGCTTGCCTAATTAACAAGCCCTGTAAAGGCTTTCCTTCTTATAGGGGCAAGAAGGCAATCCTCTAAAAAGGTTGTCCCTAGATAGTTTAGCAATGTTTTTTAGATTAACATGACCTAATCTCCTATGCCAAAGTTCATTATTATTACTAGTTTGATTAAACATGCATATTTAAGTTTTAGCAGACAAAAAGTTAACTACATAGATATTACCTACTCTAGTACCAGTTAACACTACTTGGTTATCTACATAAGTAATAATACAGGAAGTTTTGTTAAATTATACCTGAAACTTTCATCACATAACTGACTTATGGATATAAGGTTGTGCTTAAGTCCACTTTCATAAGCTACCTTTCTGAAGGTGACTTCTCCAATTTTGACCTTCCCATATCCTTCAATCTGCCATAATTAGAGTCACCAAATATTACTTTGGGTCCTTGCTTTGACTTATAGTTGATTAAGTTGTCCTTGCTGCATGTCATATGCTTTGAACATCCACTATCCAGATACCACTGTTGTTTTGTGGTGAGATAGTCTTTCACCTGCAATAAAATAGATTAGTTATTCTTGACCCAGGTAACCTTGGGTCCTTGTTTATTTACATAATTAAAACTGGAAATGAGATTATTCTGGTTAATTTTTATAACCTAGGGGGTGAAATCTTATAGGTGGAATTATCCGCTGGTTAAATGGATTAACATAATCTCTTGATTGATTAAATGGTCTAGTAGAATTACAGTTTCTATTATTATGAACTGGGGTCGACGAATTCTGGTAAGTTCGTTGATCTGAGGTCGACAAATGGGGATGAGTTTGTCGAACTCCACTCAGAGAATGAAAATATTCATTTTCTAGGCCCCAATATCATTGATCTCAGGTCGACGAACCATACTGGTTTTGTCGATCGCAGTTCAGAGAATAATTATAATAAAAGTTTGCATTTGGAGTTCGTTGACTTGAGTTCCACGAACCGTACACATTTCGTCGATCTGAGTTCGACGAAATCTGCTGAACATTGTTATAGTTAGGCTTTTTCTTATTTTTGTTCTTTTTATTATTCTTCTGTTTTAATTCTGCTTGGTTAACATTGTGATTATCTATCTTCTCCTTGCATTTTTCAGAAACAAAAAATTTAATTGGAGTTGTTAGAATATTTTTTTGAATTAATGGGGGTTGGCTTGATGAAGCACCTAAGCCCAGCTTGCCATTCATTCTGGCATTCACTGTGCTTATGATGTCCATCAACTTGATGCTTCTCCCATTTAGGGATTCTTTAAGTTGCTTAGCCTCAGTTAATTAAGTTTTTAATGAGATGATTTGTTCATTAGCTAGAGTTAATTCATCTTTTAATTTAATGTTTTCTGAAATGAAATTTTCTTGCTCTGTTAGTTTTTCTCTAAGTTATTTAATTTATTTTTCTGAGTTAATTAAATCAATACATAAAGATTTAAATTCAGTTCTAAAATTATCTGAATTGAACTCAAAAGAAGACAGTACCTGATCTTCATCAGATTTAGAGTCTTCACCCTCTCACTTGTCATCTTCTGCTTCTGAATAGCTGTCTGATGCATTGATTGCCATCAGACACACTTCTTTTGCCTTTGTTTACTCTTCATCTTCACTGGATTTGGAAGATGAAGATTCATCTTCAGTTTCACTCCAGGTTTTAGCCACAAAGCCTTTCTCCTTCCTTTTATGCTTGAGAGAGGAGGGCTTGTTGTAGTGCTGCTTCTTGGGTTCCTTTTCTCTTCTTCTCTCCTTCTTTTAGTTCTCTGGACACTCTGAGATGAAGTATCCTGGCTTCTTGCAATCAAAGCAAACAACTTCTCTAGTTGGTTTCTTATCATACCTTGGCTTGTCTCTTATCTAGATGACTTTCTTCTAAATTCCCTCTTGCCCATCTTGTAAAATCTCTTGGCTAAGAGACTCAGAAATTCTTCACTGGCTGTTGGAGCTTCTGATTCTTCAGATGCTTTGAATGCAATGTTCTACTCCTTTCTTATTGATGAGGGAGTCTTCTGCTGATCAGCTTCTCTATTCTTTATCAGCTGCTCATAGGACTTGAGCTTTCATAGCAGAGATTCAGTGGAAATCTCATTCAGACTTCTGGCTTCCTTGATTGGACAGATTCTGGAATCCCATGAGCTGGGGAAGCACATGAGGATTTTATCATTGATCTCTGTATGAGTTGTGTCATTGTCAAGAGTCTTTAGCTCATTGATGATTGAGCTTAGTCTGTTGTACATGTCACTCACAAACTCTGACTCATCTTTCTTGATGTTTTCATATTGAGAGATGAGATTGGATCTCCTGTCCTTTCTCCATCTATAGATCAAGCCACAATTTTGTTAAGAGAATCCCAGATAGCCTTGGCTAATGTGCACTCTACCACTTTATGGAAGATGTCATCAGACATTGTCTGAGCAAGAATGTTCATGGCATTTGCATCAGCTATTTTGTCCTTCTTTTGAGCATCTGTCCATTCAGGTGGTGGAACAGCATGTGCACTGGAAGTTGAAGTAGATGCAGTCTCTTCAGTTTGTGGTCCTGTCAAAATGGAATTAAAAATATCCTAATCAATAGAGTTCATGTATAACTTAATTCTTGCCTTCCAGATAGCAAACTTATTCAGATTGCAAACTGGAGGTATGGTGCTTGCGTAATCTTTGTTCGGTGCCATTATATAGAATAAACAGAAAAACTAGGGAAAAGAAATCACATCTAACAAGGACCATTTCGTTCAAGTATTAGATTGTACAACCAAAGGTACACCCCTTTGATACCAATTAAAAGATAGGGGATAGACCTGATTTACTCTAGAGGGAGGATGAATAGAGTAATTAAAAATTTTGTCTATTTTAATTTAATATCAGAGAAAATAGATGATACCAATAATAGTATAGAAAGAAATAGAAATAGGGAAGCTACTCTATCACAACACACCAAAACAAAAGGAAAATGATCAACCAGACAACACAAGAATTTTATAGTGGTTCCCCAAACTAGGTACATCCACTCTTCTACCACCATAGTAGGAATCCACTATTAGGTTTTGATCAGGTGACTGCCACCAAAAGATCTATTTATAGGGAGATCTCACAACCCCTTAGGCTATTGATCAGGTGCCCAAAAACTAACAATAAACTTTTGAAGGAAGTTAATAATCCCTTTTACAGGAGGTTGAGAGAGTTTATGGTGTCTTCTCTTTTCTCTATACAACAGAGAAGTCTTGTGGATTGTTGTTGTCAAGACTCCTTCTGAAATGTAAAGATGTTCAGGAAGCTTGGAGCCCCTCTTAGGGTGTAGGTCTTCAGCCTTGTCTTGAAAGATTCATGAACTTGCAGACTGATTCAAAGTTGGTTTCCTTGAAGATTCCTGGAGTAGAAGTAGAAGAAGACTCTTGATATGTGATGGATATTATTCTTCAGTCTTCAAAAAGATCAAGTGAAAATAGAATGTTTTCTGCACAGAGAAGAAGCAGTTATTCTTTTGTATGTTCTGTGTATCTTCTCTTTATTCTCAGTACTGTCTAGCCGTCCGAAGAGAAAATCTCTTTTATATTCTACTTTCAAAATTCTCCTTTTAAATTTGAATTCTAAGCATTAATTGTTGATTGATCTGGAGAATGAAACGGCTGGAATTTTTGACTTAAATGAGTTTCCCCAACTGTCCTACAAAAATAAGCAAGGAATTAACCCTGATGAAGACCATAATTAATGTTGCCTATGTTCTAGATAATATAAGCATTAATTACTCAGAGAATTACTGCTAAATAATATACCAAATAAGGACAAAAATAAGGAAAACTTCTATGTCTTGCTCGGGACAGAATTCGTCGACCTCTGAAAAGAATTCATCGACTGGAGTTCCAAGTGCGTCGAGCTGAGAATTCTTGTTCGTCGACCGGAGCTCAGCGAACTGCATTTTGGAAATAACTTGCCAATTCTGCGCTCTAAGTTTGTCGAGCTGAGAATCTGTCTTAATGAAGAGATTGTCGACCTGAGCTCTAATAACGTTGAGCTCAACTTAGAGAAAGATTTCTGAGTTCGTCGATCTGAGATCGACAATCGTTGAGCTGAGTTCAAAGAATTTCGAACTTATAATTTGAACTCTGGATTCTTCTAAGTCTGAGTCTACTGAAGTCCTCTGCTGGCTTGTCCATGAAGATTGAAGCTAAAGAGTAGCCTAAACTCTAAGACTAACAGACTTGACCCTAGCTATACAATGTGGGTCAAACTCATCCTAATTAGTGAACTTAGCATAAATCCAAACTACGGATCCAACATGCACATCGTAATACTCGGCCGGTCTGTTCTAGGCCTTCAACATCCTATCTCAAATCAGTCATACCTGGGTATTTTGGTTCTCCACAAATTTTGAGCCGAGTGATTTTGGATCCTCATCCTAGACCCAAGACAGTGGAGTCCTGCACCTCTATCCGTATAATGCCTCAAAAGGGCCATGCCTATGCTGGACTGGTGACTGTTATTATTTGGGAGATGTGTTGAATGTCAACCGAGAGCCTAGATAAGCCTATATTCATATTCTTTCCTTGGATGTAAGACATTCATTCTGATCTGCCACGATCGTCTTAAGCACACCATGATAACGGACACATACTCCCAAATCTCATGAAACACCAACGAGAGCTTTCTTCCGGATTGGGGTGACCCCAGCTACCTCGGTCAATTTATCCTCGATGTTGCAATTATACCAATTTAGTCTTATCTCCCCAACTATCCTTAACCTTACTACCCGTCATCAAATTCACATAGTATCTTGTGATGGTTAAGTGTCGTAATTACTCTTCCTTATTACCATGGCATCACCCGAGTAACATCGAATAGGACCAGCTTCAACATCACTAAGTCCGGGACAAAACATTTTCAAAGTTAGGCCTAAGGAAACCCAAGTCAATAACCTATTTACCCAATAAACAAAAGACAAGGCCCCAATCTACAAAAGATAAGCCCCTACCTACCTTGGGCTAAGTATCTTCGATATTACCATGTTATGTTCGGGCTAGATATATACACCATCCTTAGGGCATGCAAACTTAGACTTGGGGTTCCATCTTGAAACTCATTGATATACTCCACACCTTTAAACTCTCCAGGTTAATATTTACGACCACTTTCTCAAGGTCAACTTGTAACCCAGTCCCAAATGGGTCTATTTTGAACCTGAATTCTTATCTGACCCTTGGTATTTGGTATGATGGTTATGGTTGTCTCAACCATATCATGTTAATGGCACGAGGGATGAGTCTACGAGTCCCCTTCTATTCCATTAATGGATTATAGGCCACAATTCTCCTTATATTTGTCCTATTTGTGTAGGTAACAGGTGATAGTACTACTTGATGAGTAAAGTAGGGACATCAGAGTTTAAGCCTTAAGTACCTTCTTTCGCATTATACTCTTCCTCTAGTCATTTCGGGTATCCTCGTACCTTAACCAAATTAAACCTAAAGTCTATTTTGAACAGGGTATTGTAAGAATCGTCTTAGTGAGTAAAGTTTCCTAGTTAGGTTGGCCTAACTCATTGATTTATGGACTATATATCTTGTGATTTTTACACATGAGCACACCACTGCTTCCGCTACTTAGTTTTTCCCCAAACTAAAGCTCCCGCGGGCTGACCTAGTGTTTTGTGGACTTCTTCTCTTTTGATCGAGGTTTCCTCTGATACCAGTTTATAAGACCCTATTTTCTTTTCTTTTAAACCACCGAGTCTTATGCCTAGAATCACCTTTTTACGATGACACCAATGCCCGGGTGGGTCACCAATACAAAACGCCGATCCTGCAAGCCTTAACGATCACCAAAGAAAGAGAAGTATACATATAAGTTCAAATCCATATATTATATAATATGAAATAGAAATTACAGCAATGTCCACATGATAAAGAGGTATTGAAGCCGAAAGGAAAATAGAAATATAAACAGGCGTAAGCCTGGTAAATCAAGTCCTCACTACAACACTCTCGTAACTCTCTACATCTAAGCGGAAATAAACCGAAATCCATCCTCGACCTGTCGCTGTGTAGCAGTGGTAGTGTGCAATAACTACTCTTTATGTCCTGCAGGTGCGGATGCTCCTGCTGCTCGGTCCCCAAAAATGATGTGGTCCACCAACCATTAGTCAAAATACTAAGCCACTATAATCCTCGCCTCACCCCAGAGACCCCTAGGCACCATGTGGGGAGGATTAAAGTGGAGGACAACAAAGCAGAGTGGAACAAGCAGGAGACAACTACCCTAGCTGGTGTTTGTAAAAAAAACTATAAAAGGAAAAGCAAGCTAGCAGTTCTATAATAAGGAAGCAGTATAGTAAACAAGTAGAGTGCAACAGTAAGTTTATGAAAAGTAAACTAAGAAATAAGTAACCTTAACTTATATGAATGTCCATACAAACTTATAAGTTAAGGGGTCTTTTGCAAGGCTCACATCGTATAAAAAGTCCCATACCAATTTATACAATGGGGTGTCGAGTTGTATGCAAGTATGAGTGTAGTGTAATTATATGTCATGATTCATGCAAGTGCAACACACACAAACGACTCTATGCACACAGACCTTTAGTTCCCCCATTCTGGAGCCTAACCTCCCAGGATACCTCTGTTGTGGCAAATGGAAGCGGTGGGTTGGGTCTCGCCCACCTATAAATCGGTATCAACACTACCAGTCAGACTAATCGTACACCTCAATGCTGGTGCACTAAGCAGAGCTCCCACATACTCTTGCTAGCTAAGGCACCGGACTTTATTTGGCAAAGTGATAAACCACACCTGCCGAGCCAATGTATTGGTGTCGGTGCAACGACTCTCCAATACCGAAGACCCATGAAAGTTGTAAGTTGTCTACCTAAATCACCTAGAGGGGGGTGAATAGGTGAGATGTGCGTCTAATGCGGAATAAAAAATTTAGCAACTAGCACAAATAAGTAAGCAAGCAATCACACAGACGACAAGGGATTTATAGTGGTTCCCCGATCTTGGGTACGTCCACTTTCCTCACCGATCTAGCAAATCACTAGACTTGGCTACTCCACTATCTCAGATTGCAAACCAATCCTACACCTCGGAACCACGTTCCTACAAAACTCGATCCAAACGGATCTACACTCGGAAGATACAAACTTCCTACCACTCGGAGCACAATGCTCCCACACTCGGAGAATAATCTCCTACAAGATTTACAAATAGATATGAAAATACAAGCATAAACTTTCTCAGATCTGCAAGAAATAAGTCTTTAGGTCTTCTTCTTGAAGTTGCGGCCCTTTCAGAATTGTTGAAGAAGACTAGTAGATCTTACCTGAGAAATTCTTGAATCTACTCGATCAAGGAAGAAAGAACGTTTCCTGAATCAGTAGATCTTCTTGATTGAAAGGATGAGGATCGATCTTGAAGAGAGCGGTGGCGGCGGCTTCAAGACGTTGAGCTTGAGAATAAAGTCGGTCGAACCAGTAAATTAGGAAAGTACGGAATCCGCTCAATAATTTCTCTTAATCCTTCTTAGGGTTATGTCTTCGTGACAAGACCTTATATAGGATATCTCTTAACGGTTGGAAATATCATTAATGATGACACGTGGACCAATCCTATTGGGTTATTTTAAATTCCGGCCTTTCTGGACTTAGAAGAAATTCTCTGAAAAAAATGACTTAGTTCTCGAGAAGTGATTATAGGTCTCGAGAAATATGAATTGAGTTTTGGAGAACTGAAGAGACTTCTCGAAAACTAATCTCTTTTAGAAAGGGTTGGACTTCTCGGGAACACCAGAGTATAGTTCTCGAGAACTAATTTACTACTCGAGAAATAATAGAGGACTTCTCGAGAACTTGAGCTGAGAGAAATTTTCTTCTGAACTTCTCGAGAACCAAGGGAATACTTCTCGAGAACTAAATTGACTTCTCGAGAACTTATAGAAGACTTCTCGAGAACTTTACTTAGAATCAACTTCTGATAGAATTTTTGAACTTGAATCAAAGGAATCCTTCTCGAGAACTAAATTGACTTCTCGAGAACTTAGAGAATAGTTCTCGAGAGCCCTACTGACTTCTCGAGAACTTATAGAATAGTTCTCGAGAACTTTACTGACTTCTCGAGAACTTCACTTAGAGAAATTCTTGAACTGTCCCGACTTCTCGAGAAGTAGAGTCTGAGCTTCTCGAGAACTATACCATGCTTCTCGAGAACTCTGAGATTACTTCTCGAGAACTGGACTTAGAAAGTTTTTCAAGAACTATAGAGAAGATTTCCTTATGGCCTTATCTGCATCCTTTGCTCCCAATGTTTGAACATAAAGTGTATCCCAATTGAGAGGCTACACATGAGTCAACACTTTGGATCACACAGTGAGGGATTACACTGTATGATCCCGTGTTCCTGACCCATTGTAGACTGACATTGGTCTACACTTAGCACTAAGAACCTGCAAACATTCAACTAGAACAAGGATATCAAATACAACTTAATTCAACTTAGTTCAAGGGTGACTTTATGCAAATCTGGGTTATTGTGGATGTAATACCCAACAATCTCCCCCTATTTGTAGAAGTCAGAACCCTCTACACTAAGGTGAATTATCATAATAAAGAAAGAACATGAAGGAAGAAAAGTAAGAATAAATGCAGAGACAGATTAATAGAAAGCACAATTAAGCAAAACTAGGAAATGTTATATATATCAATAATGTTTTAAAATTAGTCAACATCCATTTCCTCAACATTTCTCAACACCACAACATCATGAATCATCCTTTGCTATGCTGTTTTCTGTCTTGCTTTTCCTATTGTCTTCTCTGATAACTGAAAGGCTTTGGATAATATCTTGGAGGCTTGGGAGGAACTTTAGGATTATTCTTTCGATGTTCTCTGTCATAAATCCTCCTTTTGGTCATTGATTTTTCATATAACTCCCACTCAACTGAACTGTAGTGCAGATGTCTATTCTTATTATAGTCCATGACAAGTTTAAGAGTGTCAAGAATTAGAGCTTTGGAAGTTGGGCTCCAAACTTTAGCAAATTCTTGAGCCTTTCTCTTCTCTGCCTCTAGTTGGGGAACTGATCTGCTGGCAGAAGGAACTTCCCCATACTTCCTTTTCTTGGGAATGTGAACCTCTTGTAGATCTTGAGGAATCACATCATACTAAACATGGGAATAGGAAGCTGGAGGAGGTTCCTGATCTTCTGGCCTGGGAGAGAATGTAGGAAATTTAGGTTGAGGCACTTTGCTAGACTCACCTTCAGCAAGAGGATTTAAATGATGAGGAATCACATTGGGGTCTGCCTGAAAATATGGAAAGATTTGATTATGCATCCATACAGCTGTATCATAAGTATGGAATTTGACTGATTGAATTTGTTCTAAAACACTTTTATTGATCTCAGTTACTTTTTCAGTCTAAAGAGTTATGGAAGCAGTAGTAAGCTTTTCAACTTGTTCTTTTACTATGCTCTCCCCCTTTCTGATTTCTACAGATAGGTTTGCTATCGCATCTTCCTTGAATGTACCAACTTCATTGCATACCTTCATGACATTTTCTTCAGCTCTTTTGTCCATCTGAATTTGATTGTTTGCTAGAGTGACAGATTGTTCCATTACTTTACCAATACTGGTAATTGTGTGATCTATTGCTTTGCCTCCAATTCTGAATAACTCTTTCAGCAGGTTAGTATTGACTTGGATCTCAGCAAAACCTCTGCTCATTTCTTTTTCAAGGGAAGTTACCTATTTCTGAACAGTCTGAAGTGATTCATCAAAATGTTTCCTCTGTGCAGCTAGCATTTCTTCAATCCTTGACAGAATATCTGAGTTTACTATTACAGCAGCAACACCAGGAGCAGGAGCAGGAGAGATGGAAACAGGAGGAACTGGAGGAGCACCTGATAAAGAAGTAGTAGCAGGGGTGGAAGATACAGTGGTAGCTTGCCATGGAGGAAGTTATTCTATGACAACAGAACTCTTGGCTCTTATAGTTTTAAAAGATATATCTTCCTCTTCATCAATAAACTTGGGAAGAGAGAAGTCAAGATTCTTAAGAGGGGCTTCCACCTCCTCAGGAGCTTGCACATCCTCTTCAGATAGGAGGATGCTTTCTAGTAGAGTTGAACCTTTTCTAGGAGAGGGAGAAGGAGTAGCTTGTGGTGAGGGATCTCTGGATTGATCTTCAGTGATATCTTTGGAAAGGGGGTGAGGAGGTTCTTCTGAAGTAAGCTCTTTTATAATCTTGTCTATGGCTTCAATATTGTCTTTCAGAATTTCTTGGGCTGGAACATCTGAGAGGGTTGGAACTGGAGAGTTTGCCATGGGGCTTCAAACTGGAGAAGGGGCTGGAGAAGTAGGAATTCTGATAACTGGGGCAGAGTGTGCAGGATCCCCCTCAGCTGCTACACGAGATGGTTAAACAGCATGATGTGAAGGTGGAGATGGGGTCCTGACCTCTGAGACAGGAGCTCCAACTTCCTTAGCTAACTGTCTTGGGTTCTTCAGTTTCAGCTCCCATCTCTGGATGGAGGTGAAGGAGATCTTTTTCAGGTGATGAACTGGAGTACCTTTGGAGAGTTTGAAGGTGACTAGATCAATCTTACTCAGCATTAAAGAGATTATCCTAGCAAATTTTGGTTGTGGGATACTGTCTCTAATTATCTCAAACACCATCATTCCAAACTGAAATTTCTTCCTACAGACTATAGCTGTCATTACTCCAAACAAGTCATGTGAAATAAAACTGACTGACCCTATTATGCACCACAGTATTTTTCCAATAATATCTGGAAGAAGTTTCCCTCCATCATTTAGAAGATTTCTCCTTAGGGAGATGTATTCCTCAGGAATTCCACAGAAAGAATAGGTTCTGGAATAATCTTTTGAAGTTAGGTCGTCTTCCTCATTAACAATAGGCATTTTCAGAAGCTTGGAAATCCTGTGCTTGTCAAGCTTGATTTTGATCCCTTTAACTTTTGTCTTCAAAATTGTTCCATTCCTCCTTACCTTAGCGTTCCTAAAAAATTCTTCAACATCTGGAAATACTATCTTGACGGGCTCAGAGAGAACGAACATCAATCCGGCCGTTTCCAGAAGAATCAGCAAGTTCTGGAAGTCGTCAGAAATGTCGGTCAGTCCTTCGACCACGAGTTCGCTGCCGATTCCAATCTTGGAACTGTTAGCCATTGACGCTGACGGTTGCAACAAACGGATCGGGGAACAGCGGCAGAGACGGAGCTTTCGATCGGCAGAAGATGAAGAGTTGCGAGAGGAATGTTTGAAATGGCCGTTGATTTAGGATTCTAAAATATTATAGATATGTATATATTTTCCTAGTAACGTTATTTATATGCCTAATTAGTCTTAGGTTAGGGCAGAAATCAAGAATTTTGTGAAATAATAGAGTTAAGAAGTACCGGCAGAAGGACGGGCCAGCTATCGAGAGGTAGGGTTATAATTTTCGAGAAGTGGCCAACAGTTTTCGAGAAGTAAGAAAGTTCTCGAGAACTGGATTTCAGAGTTCTCGAGAGATAGGCTGACTTCTCGAGAACTAGTTCTCGAGAACTTACGATGGACTTTTCGAAAAGTTTAAGTATTTCTCGAGAACTTAAGAGACTTTTCGAGAGCTAATTTCTGCCTCTCGAGAAGTGTACTTAGGTTTTTCGAGAAATGACTTTTACTTTTCGAGAAGTGAAGTAGGTTTTCGAGAACTGCCTTCCACTAGGTAAATTCTAACATTTTAGGAGTATCCTCGATTCTTGAGTCTTTGAACTGATCACTTTGGTCTAATCCTCCTTGTTCAGCAACCCAAGTTAAGTTTTGAAGGAAGTGAACTTGGTCTCGTCCAGCGACTTTATGAAAATATCTGCAACCTGCCGATCTGTTTACACATACTTCAGATCCACATCCCCTTGCTCCACATGCTCCCGGATGAAGTGGTATCTCAGCTCGATGCGCTTTGTCCGGTTATGAGAGACTGGGTTGTTTGCGATTGCGATGGCGCTGGAGGAGTCAGAGAACAAAGGAATGTCATTGACCTTCATATTGTAATCCTCTAGCTGGTTCTTTAACCAAAGCAACTGTGCACAAAAACTACCAGCAAAAATGTATTCTGACTCGGCCATTGAGATTGTGACACAGTTTTGCTTTTTGCTGCTCCAAGAGATAAGCCTTCTTCCTAGGAATTGGCAAGTCCCAGAAGTTCTTTTCCTATCGTCTTTGCTTCCTGCAAAATCTACATCTGAAAATCCAATCAGTTCACTATAATTACTTCTTGGGTACCATAAGCCAAGATTTGGTGTACCTTTAAGGTATCTCAAAATTCGCTTTGCAGCAATATAGTGAGATTCTTTAGAGTTTACCTGGAATCTAGCGCATACACATGTTGAGAACATTATGTCTGGTCTACTTGCAGCAAGGTGGAGCAGGGACCCAATTATGCTTCTGTACTTGGTTTCATCAAAAGGTTTCCCTTTCTCATCTTTGTCCAGAGACATAGCTGAGGCCATTGGAGTCTTCATAGAGGTTGCATTCTCCATTTCGAATTTCTTAAGTAGCTCTTTGGTGAACTTGGTCTGTAAGATAAAGATTCCATCCTCAGATTGTTTCACCTGAAGCCCTAAGAAATACTTCAGCTCTCCCATACTGCTTATTTCAAACTTCCCTTGCATAAGTTTAGAAAACTTCTTATAGAGGTTGTTATCCGTAGAGCCAAAAATAATGTCATCGACATAGATTTCCACTAGCAAAATCTTGCCATTTATTTCCCTAAGAAATAATGTCTTGTCTATCTTTCCTCTTGTGAACTTATTCTCAAGAAGAAAGCTAGAGAACGTCTCATACAAAGCTCGAGGAGCTTGTTTAAGACTATATAAAGCTTTTTGCAGTAAATAAACATAATTAGGAAAAGTTGAATCAACAAAACCTGGCGGTTGCTCTACATACACTTCTTCCTTTATGTCACCATTCAGGAAGGTGGATTTTACATCCATCTGGTAGATGGTAAAGCCCTTAAGTTCAGCATAAGCAAGGAATAACCTGATCGCCTCCAGTCTTGCCACTAGAGCATACGTTTGATAGAAGTCAATTCCTTCTTCTTGACGATAGCCCTTGGAAATGAGTCTGGTTTTGTTCTTTATAATAGTTCCTTCTTCGTCCATCTTGTTCCGGTAGAACCATTTTGTCCCGATGACATTCTTACTCTTGGGTCTAGGAACAAGTGTCCAAAATTTGCAACGTTTGAACTGATTTAACTCTTCTTCCATGGCTAGTATCCAGGATGCATCCGAGTTTACTTCCTCGAACTTCTTAGGTTCAACCTGTGATAGAAAACTTAAGAATAAATTCTCGTTAGTTGTACCTCGACGAGTTCTGACACCATCCCGGGGATCTCCTATGATCTGGTACAAGGGATGATCCTTCAGGTGTCTGAGCTCTAGAGTCCTTGCATCTGGGATCTTCTCAGCCACTGGAGTTGCATCTTCAGCTAGGATGAATTCTACATCTTGATCATCTACCTCTCGAATCGGGGTTGTAGAGGTTATCTTGTATGAACTTTTCATCTTTTTCTTCAGTAGGTTCATCCAAGCTGAGTTCCTTTATCTTTGTACCTGCATCTTTAATGAGCACAGTAGAAGAGTTGTGTTGCAGCAAACTCGTCTCATCAAATACAATGTGTATCGATTCTTCTACCACAAGAGTTTTTCTATTAAATACTCTATAGGCCTTACTATGGCTACTATAACCTACAAAAATACCTTCAAAGCTTTTCTCGCTAAACTTGGTAGCGTGATACTTGCTGTTGTTAAGTACAAATCACTTACAGCCAAAGATTCTAAAATATGAAATGGTTTGTTTCCTTCCTTTTAGAAGTTCGTAAGGTGTCTTATTATGGTTCTTGTTGATGAGAGCTCGATTTTGCACGTGACAAGCGGTATTGACGGCTTCAGCCCAGAGGTACTCTGGAAGTGAGGCATCACTCAACATAGTCTGGCAAGCCTCTATGAGTGTTCTATTCCTTCTCTCAGCTACTCCATTTTGCTGTGGAGTGCGAGGAGAGGAAAACTCATGAAAGATACCTTGACTTTCACAGTATTCTGTCATGGCCCCAGACTTGAATTTCGTTCTTTTGTCACTTTTGATTTTGACTACGGAGCAGTTCTATTCATTCTGGACTTGCCTAACAAAATTAGTGAAAATATTGAAGGTATCTGACTTGTGTTTCAGAAAGAACACCCACGCAAAGCACGAGTAATCATCCACAATAACCAACATATATTCCTTTCCTCCCAAACTTCTAACTTGCACTGGACCGAACAAGTCCATATGAAGAAGCTGTAAGCTTCTATCAGAATCCATGCATATAATGCTTTTAGATGAACTCCTTGTTTGCTTGCCTTTTATACAAGCATGACAAGGGCTTTCCTTAACGCAGTTGACATTAGGGTCATCACGTACAAAGTTTTGAGAGAATAGTTTATTTACAGTTTTGAAATTAATATGTGCTAGTCTCTTGTGCCATTGGTCAGCAAGAGATGCACTACTTTTTGCTAAAAGACATACTGGTATAGAGGAGTCAATACAGATGAAGTTTAAACAGAAAATATTTCTGCTTCGAGTACCTAATAAAATAGTTTCCATGTTGTCAACTGATTTTATCAAACACTTGTCAGCATGGAATTCAACCACGTATCCTTTGTCGCATAGTTGGCTTATACTGATGAGATTGTGTTCCAATCCTTCAACATAGGCTACATCCGAAAAGGATACGTTACCGTTAGTAATCATACCGTAGCCTTTGGTAATTCCTCGGTCTGAACCTCCAAAGATGACCTTTGGTACGTTCAACACTGGTGAAAAGTTCTGGAGTAGGCTCCTTGTCCCGGTCATATACCGAGAACATCCACTGTCCAAATACCAGATTGGCATTTTAATGGCCTTTGGACGTACCTGCAATTATAATCACATAGCCTTAGGAACCCAAACACGTTTGGGTCCTTGGTCTCGAGTTAGAGTACTCCCCCTATGAGTATTAGCCTCATGAGTGGTCATTCTAACGTTGCTAACTTTAGGAGTTGCAACATTTTTAGGATTGAACCAACAATCTATGGCAAAGTGACAAACTCTACCACAGCACCAACAGTCGAATCTGTTGTATCTTTGCCTTATGAACTTCTGCTTGACCTTCTTGAGAGGAGGTCCAGCAGGGGTAGCATCCTTGGAGACAGATGCTTCATGATGGTGGAAACTACATGAAGTCTTCTCCTTCATAGGCTTTTCCACAACAAATTTTACCTTTGGTGCCTTCTTGATGTTATGACCATGAGCATGAGGTCCATATCTCCGAAGTTGAGTCTCTTCATAAGGTTCCTTGAATACACTCTCGCCAAAGTCACGAGGGCGAGTCCAACCTTGGTACCTTGACTTAGGCATCTCTGGGATCGGCCTAGTGAAGTGTCCATAGGTGGACTCAAAGTCGAATTCGTTCCCAGGAAAGATAACTTTCTTGAACGAGACTGGCTCTAAAGGAGCTTTCCCTTTTTCCTCGGCCGAGGCCTTCTTGGCATCCTTATTCTTTCTCTTGGCCTTCCTTCTCCTAGAGGATTTACTAGGAGCACCTTTGTGGCCTATACCAGCACCCTTGACCTTAGCTGAGAATTCAGCAATTAGAGGAAGTACAGTCTTAGGCTTAGAGAAACCTTCTACAAGTTTCTTTTCAGCTAAGAGTTGTTCTTCCAACTCCTTGATGATTTTCTCCTTAAGGTCAAGGTGCTCAAGAGCCTTGTTATATTCTTCAATAGATTTTTTGAAGTCTTCCTTGAGAGAGTCAGTCTTTGAGACTTCTTCTCTTAAGGCGCTCTATGTGGCCTTTAAGGACTTTATCTATTTAGCTTGAGTTTTCACGACTCGGCGACATTTGTCATAATCCTCGAGTAACTCCTTATATTGTCCCATGAGTTCAGATTCATCCTCAGAGGGATAGCCCGCTTGCTCACTATCATCATCAGATTCTGAAAGAAGGGTGTGAGATTTTACCTCCCTAGTGAACTGGGGGACTTGTTCATCATCAGTTAGAGACATTAGCCCAAAGTAGGCTTCTTCCTCTTCTGCACTCGACTCAGATGAGTCGGAGTCACTGAGGTTTTTGCCCTTCTTGGTCAACAGGCTCTTTTCTGTCCTCTTTTTACTGTAAGACTTCTTCTCTTCTCGTTTGCCACCCTCTTTCTTCTTATAGGGGTAATCCGCAATGACGTGAACTGGCTTATTACAGCAATAACAAACAATGTCAGTCGAATAATGTTTATTCAGTTTAGAACCATACCTGTCGTGGCTGCTTGAGCCTTTTCTGTGGCGATCACCATAATTGCGTGATCTTTTATAGGAGGCATCCTTGCCTCTCTATTGATTCTTCTTGCTCAAGAATTTCTTGAACTGCCTTGAGAGTAGAGAGAACTCTCCATCAGATAGCTTTGTGCTAGAGGAGCTTGGCTCAGATGATTCTTCTTCATTAGCTTCAGGAGCTGGGGAAGGAGAGCTAGCCTTTGTCTTCCTTGAGCTATCTGCCTTCAGAACGACAGACTTCTCCTTGGATGCAGACCTTCTCATCTCTTCTTCAGCTTTTCTTGAGTTGATTTGGATCTCGTAAGACATAAGCTTTCCGAATAGATACTGCAAGTCCGTCTCGGCTAACATTCCGAACTCCCGAATGGCACATACCTTATTATCCCATTTCTTGGTCAGGGATCTTAAGAATTTGTCATTCAGTTCCCCATTTGTGAAGACTCGGCCATAAACTCTTAGTCCATTGACTATCTTTAAAAAGTTCTCAAAGGTATCAGCTATGGCTTCCTTGTGACCTTGCCTGAAGGCTTCATACTTATGATTTAGAAAGGATCTCCGATCATCCCTAACTTCTTCAGTGCCTTCCATCAGAGTCACCAGGGATTGCTACATCTCAATGGCAGACTGGTAATGAATCAGATTTTGCAGCATCGAGTCATCGACTGCACTAGCTATAATATTTTTTGCTTTCTTGTTTAGGGAGACAAGTGCAATCTCATCCTTATCCAAGTCCATCAACTTCTTTGGGACTTGTCTGATTGGATCTATTGTAGATGCAATCATAGGAACATGCGGACCTTCTTCAACAATCATGAAGATCCGAGGGTCCACTGCTTCCATGAAGAGTTTAACTCTTTCCTTCCACATAGGAAAATTTTTCTTGGTGCATATAGGGAGCTTAGCAAAATCCTTGGTCTTACTCATGCTTGATACTTCTCTAAAGACAACTTGGGAAGGATTAGATCAAGGTGTTAACCTTTTAACGATCAACCTCCCTCTGATACCAATTGAATGTTGTAAGTTGTCTACCTAGATCACCTAGAGGGGGGTGAATAGGTGAGATGTGCGTCTAATGCAGAATAAAAAATTTAGCAACTAGCACAAATACATAAGCAAGCAATAACACCAACGACAAGGGATTTATAGTGGTTCCCCGATATTGTGTACGTCAACTTTCCTCACCGATCTAGCAAATCACTAGACTCGGTTACTCCACTATCTCGGATTGCAAACCAATCTTACACCTCGGAATCACGTTCCTACAAAACTCGATCCAAACGGATCTACACTCGGAAGATACAAACTTCCTACCACTCGGAGCACAACGCTCCTACACTCAGAGAATAATCTCCTAAAAGATTTACAAATAGATATGAAAATACAAGCATAAACTTTCTCAGATCTGCAAGAAATAAGTCTTTAGGTCTTATTCTTTAAGTTGCGGCCCTTTCAGAATTGTTGAAGAAGACTAGTAGATCTCACCTGATAAATTCTTTAATCTACTCGATCAAGGAAGAAAAAATGTTTCCTGAATCAGTAGATCTTCTAAATCGAAAGGATGAGGATCGATCTTGACGAGAGCGATGGTGGCGGCTTCAAGACGTCGATCTTGAGAAGAAAGTTGGCCGAACCAGTAAATTAGGAAAGTACGGAATCCGCTCTATAATTTCTCTTAATCCTTCTTAGGGTTATGTTTTCGTGACAATAACTTATATAGGATATCTCTTAATGGTTGGAAATATCATTAATGATGACACGTGGACCAATCCTGTTGGGTTATTTTAAATTCCGGTCGTTCTGGACTTAGAAGAAATTCTCTAAAAAAATGACTTAGTTCTCGAGAAGTGATTATAGTTCTCGAGAACTATGAATTGAGTTTTCGAGAACTGCAGAGACTTCTCGAAAACTAATCTCTTTTAGAAAGGGTTGGACATCTCGTGAACACCAGAGTATAGTTCTCGAGAACTAATTTACTTCTCGAGAAATAATAGAGGACTTCTCGAGAACTTGATCTTAGAGAAATTTTCTTCTGAACTTCTCGAGAACCATGGGAATACTTCTCGAGAACTAAATTGACTTCTCGAGAACTTATAGAAGACTTCTCGAGAACATTTCTTAGAATCAACTTCTGATAGAATTTCTGAACTTGAATCAAAGGAATCGTTCTCGAGAACTAAATTGACTTCTCAAGAGCTTTACTGACTTCTTGAGAACTTATAGAATAGTTCTCGAGAACTTTACTGACTTCTCGAGAACTTCACTTAGAGAAATTCTTGAACTGTGCTGACTTCTCGAGAAGTAGAGTCTGAGCTTCTCGAGAACTATACCATACTTCTCGAGAACTCTGAGATTACTTCTCGAGAACAGGACTTAGAAAGTTTTTCAAGAACTATAGAGAAGATTTCCTTCTAGCCTTATCTCCATCCTTTGCTCCCAATGTTTGAACATAAAGTGTATCCCAATTGAGAGGATACACATGAGTCAACACTTTGGATCACACAATGAGGGATTACACTGTATGTTCCTGTGTTCCTGACCCACTGTAGACTGACATTGGTCTACACTTAGCACTGAGAACCTGCAAACATTCAACTAGAACAAGGATATCAAATACAACTTAATTCATCTTAGTTCAAGGGTGAATTTATGCAAATCTGGGTTATTGTGGATGCAATACCCAACAACCAACCACCTTATATTATTTGCACATGTAATATTAATGTATTTCCCTACTGAGCCAAAGCTCTCCGGACCATCCCATCTGTCACAAAACCATCCGATCCATCGGCTCGCCAGGCTAACTTACCCATCACCAAAACCACCAAGCTTATCTCTCGTGAGACCCAACCTAACTCCCACAACATCGGGGAATGTGAGTGTAAGTGTAATCCTTGAGTATTTCTAATTACTCTTGTAATCCTTTTAGTCTTACGACTTACGTTAACCTTGGACTGCACAGGGTATTCCCTGTGAAGGGCTCTCATAGGGCACTAGGAACTATGATGGTAACTGAAGCCCATCATTCCCTTTCGTATGACACTTACTATTATTAGTTATTACCCAAGTCCCAATCAAATTTAATATTTTACTGGATCTAGCCCTAGTGCATTTTGACTCTCTCTCTCTCTCCATAGGAAAGACGATCTTTCGTCGATCTCGAGAACCACTTAACACTAGTCAATCTAACACCCTCCTCATCATGAATCCTAATGAAGCTCACTTTTTCACCTTACCAAATCAGTATACAATCAACCCAACTCCCTATGTCCATCCTTCATACTAACACAAATCTGTAGTTTTACTATATGCAAACAAACCAAAGCTATATGACGAGCATGAGGGGTGACCCCATCAAATAATCTCCCAAATATCCTAGAAATTTTTCTTGGGGTCTATCATGACATATTTAGACTAAATACAGAAACATGTAATTTTCTAATTTATTTAACATTTATTAAATTTTTCCCAAAATTAGGCCATGGATGGTTTTGAACATAAAGTACAAGATTTCCTTAAGTTATGGCCACCCAAAAATCATGAATACTATATGATAGCAAAATATTAGTGAATAATAACTTTCACAGGTTTTCATAAATGTAATATTCTCTAAATAATTAATTCAATGTAATTCAAATAACTAGAGTTATGAAGGTTGTACCATAATTTAGAGTCCAAAAATTATATAAAAATTACCAGAGCCTCATTATGATCACAAAACATTACTGACTAAGTTTCATATAATTCAAAGGTCAGTAAAATATATAGAAAAATACCTCAAGTGAATTCATGATAGTGCACTTTGTGAAGAAATATTCTTTTAAACTCATCCAAATAATATGTAATAATTTTCTAAGCTTTCTTATGCCCTAAAACGTTCTTTGGCCAAGTAACAAAATTTTCCAGCAAGATATAGTATTTGTTATCTATTTATCAAACTAAGGTGTACTAGTTCACTTTACACATGAAGTACTAAGAGGAAATGTCCAATTATTCCAAATAATTTATCAATGCATACAAATCGTATTAGATTAACTTTGCCAGAGTTTCATATCATTATAAGTTAATTTAACCATGGTTACTTCAATATCATCACAAAGGTCAAGATGAAGGTTATAACTACAAGTATGAGCTACTGTTATCTAAACATCCTATAATAAGTTTCAGAGGTCAATATCACTATAAAATTACTCTTGCCAAAATCTCATAAAGATCCAAGATCATATGACCCTTCAATATTTCCTTAAAATGTATAGGCCTAAACAATCCCTAATTGGTTTAAGTTGTGTGCCTAAGTCTAAATGTCACTAAAATCCTTCCTAGGGCTATTCACCACCCTAAGATCACATGGACTAAACACCAAGTCCATACAAGGACATATCACATCATGTCCTTCACAAACCCCCAAAGTTCAACCTTAGGGTCTAACTAGGGTCCTAGGGCAAATCCACCCTAATCCACCCTAAACTCCATGTGAGGGTGTTTAAACAAACAATGGGGCTCTTTCCAAAGTCCCAACCACTTTGGGAGAGAATTGGCCCCTCCATGACCCAAGCCCACTCTTGCCCTAATTAACCCTTAAAGGGTCACACTTTGGTCTCACCAAAAGCCATTCAAATCAAACCCAATTGGGCTGAGATTTTTAAAAGAGTTATAATAGGACTCTAAGAGTCAGCCACCAAAATTTTTGTGGGTTTAGAGGTCATTAGACTCCTTAAATAATTCATACATGCTTTATTAAATGTTTACAAAAACTATAGGAATATGTTTTCCAAAAATCCCAATTATTGGATATATATAGGTATAGGTAAGAGTGACACCCAGTCCAAATTTCAAGTCATTTCCATGGCTGGATTGATGGGGGCACTTAATTTTTTCTCTGGTAAAGCCTATGTATAGGCTGCACCATTTTGAGTGTTGCGGTCAAACCACTTACCCAAATTGGTCGAAATAAATTGTAAAATAAAGTAGACTTCAATGGATACATTATTATGTTGGCCATGTTTCCAGGAAACCAATCCAGTAAGTTTTAATAATTAAATCAACATACTGCAAGTTAAGGGTAATTAATCACTATATATTATATATATTTATAATAAAATAAAGAAGGGCATTGTTCATCTTCCTTAGCAAGCCCGTAAACACCATTTCTTGTAGCATTTCCAACGCTCAATGTCAGCCACCCAGTCACCTCCCTTGCCAGCCACCTCCTTGCCTGCCGGAGCTGGTGGTTTCCGGCGAACCCGTCACCATAATTTTTTAGAAAAACTCCATTTATTTCTCACTTGGATCGTCTCGTTTGAGCCTGATTTCTAAGCCTAATTTGATATAGATACTAGCACAATGGGAGAGGAGGAGAAGCAGACCATGTTTGGGGTTCGACGATGGCGGCGGTGGCGGTCGGCCATGACATTTTTCCTCTTCGACGAGCTTGCCCGATTCCTCGATCCTCCACCAAAACCTTTGATCCAATACATTATTTTGACTGCCAAGGATGTTTCGAAGGTGATGGGATGGTCCGAAATTGGAATGGTTGGCTGCATAGGGGGATTTATATTTTTCATGGGAGGGGAGGTGAAGGGGTGGTTGGCCATGGTGGTTGGGCTCCTCCATTGATGGTGGCTGATAAGAAACTGATGGGAATCTCTTCCCAAGGGATAGGAGGAATGAATGGAGGCTTGGGGAGGTGAATGGTGTGGCTCATGGTCTCCTTCCATAACTCCTCTATCTCTTTTCCTCTTTCTCTCTCCTCCATTAAGGAGAAAACTCCCATTTTCTCTCTCCTAGTCACCCCCTCCGAAATGTAAGTGGCATCCCACATAAATATCAGCCTCCAAAATTTAATGGGCCACTAAAATTGGGCTTAGCCTAAGTGGCTTGGGCTTGGTTAGGTTATTTAGGCTAGTTTTACCTATTTTGGGGTTGAGTTGACTTTGGTCAATTTTACCCTTTTAGGTTGACCCCAATGGGTCCTTTTTGACCCATTGGCCTCCCCTAAAGTGTAGGAAGACTTGGGTAGGGTTTGTTTGACACCTTGGTGGTCACTTGACCCTTATTTAGGGCACTTTGACCACTTTAGGGTATAAGTTGACATTGGTCAACTTGACCACTTGTGTTGACCCAAATGGGTCCTTAGTGACCCAATGCACCTCTTAAAGGGTTAGGGAGATTTAGCTTGGGTTATTTTTGCAAGTTGGAGGTCCATTGGCCCTAGATAGGCTACTTTGAACATTTTAGGGTTAGGGTTGACTTCGGTGAACTTAACCTTTTTAGTTGACCCCAATAGGTCCTTGGTGACCCATTGAACCTTCTAAAGGGCTAGGGATGTTATGGTGGGGTCAAAAAATTAAGGTGAGGCCCTAAATTAAATCCCTAGGTTAGATACTAGGAATGTGTTATTTGCAGACCATGGTGATCTCACCTTCATTCCGATATTCACTTGGGCTTCCTAGTGTTTTGTCATGACTGAGTCATGACAAAACCACTCCTAAGGGTCTAGTTGTTTGAGGGATGTTACATTTTTTCACTCCTCCTTTCATCCTACGACTTTCTATCTCCTTCATTTGTAATACCCCCCTCCCAGAACACAAAACACGGCACGAGGGGAGTCTTATGCCTAGAACAGACGCCTTGCGGTTGCGTTAGCACACAGGCTAACCTGTACTACAAGACACTTATCCTGCCGTCCAAACTCAATATCAACCAATGCCAACCTAACCAAGAATATAATTAGAAGTCAAATCCACACATAAGTATATAGGCCATAAGTATAACATATAAATGAAGCTACAACAAGCTTCTATACTATCAGAGTACGAGTAAAACTTGCCCAAAGGGCTACATCAAGAGTCTCTCAAACTAACATCAGTCACTGACGGTAGAAACAACACCGTCCCTTCAGTCCCTATCATCGTGGCCTGGATGTCTTGCTGCATAACATGCTACTGCTCTGTTTGCGGGGTTTCCTCCAAAAAAGGAAGACGTAGAAACCGTTAGTCATAAATACAAAGTTGCTATCACATCCACTCCTCCGGCAACTCCTCGACACTGGGCGTAGAAAGGAACAAGGGTACAATATATACATAAAGTAGTAGTACAAACATGTGGTGTAGAGTGAGCAGTATCAAGTATATCAGTAGTATAATGAACGAGTAAACATTCTACTATAGCAGTTCTATCATCTACAACAGTATATGAAAAGTGTAAAACAACGACAGAAAGTAACTCAACTTATAAGAATGCCCATACAAACTTATAAGTTAAGGATCGGCTTAACAGTAAGTAACACATCGTATAGAAGTGCCCATACAAACATATACTATGAGGATCTTGTGTATGAAATGTATGTAATGGTATGAATGCGATGCAATGACTCGCCCATGATTATAAACATGCAATTGCCATGTCGACACAGACTTGTAGTTCCCACAATTTAAGCAGGTAGCTAACCTCTCAGGCGTCATCCGTCGTGGCCAGACAGAGACAATAGAGCGGGCATCTCCACTACTAGGCGGGCATCCACACTACCTAGCCTAGGCCTCCTTATGCCTCAACGCTAAGAACATAATAGCGGAGCTCACATGTGTACTACGTCTCAGAAGGGGCCTCGGGTAGATGTGCACAAAGAACACAACCCAACCTGGCTTATATCGTGGCACAAAAAGGGCCTCGGGAATGAGCACCGAGGGCACAACCAAACCACCCACTTGGCACGGAGAGGGCCTCGTTAATGAGCACCGGGGACACAACCAAACCGTCCAACGTCTATCTGCCAACTCTCATCGGTGTGATGACTGGCGAGCACGTAGACCTGCCACACTATCCCCAACCCGGGATTACGACACCGCGTGTCAACTCACACCGCATGCAATTTCACATCATCGTGGCACGGAAGGATCCCCGGGAATGAGCACCGAGGACCAAGACCAACCGTCCACTTACGTCTCTTCTCAACAATACCAAACAAGTGCGGTCAAAATCCGCAACTACACCCTTTCACAACTCGAGCCCCCAAAGAACTCAAGGGTTCATTATCATTGTAAGGGTACTTCGCACATCCATCATCTAAAGACCACAACCATTTGTTCATAACAGTCATTACCAATTATATTCAACATGTTCAAGCCAATCTCATCATAATTCAACACATCACCATTATCAAGTACGTCCTCAATATTTCACATACTTAAATCATTCTGACCATCCAAACTCGTCAATCCATCCTTTCACTAACTTTCACCAAATCACTTGATCAAATGCACTTTACTACACCATTTGTTCATTGAGGTCCTATCCAACAAAAGTCATTAATATAATTTCATCACAATTACATATAATCTGAACTCAACGAGACATCAATGTTACTGTACCACAATCTCTCTACAATACCAAAGCTGATACAAAATAAACACGAGAATTAAATGTGCAGGAATTATTATTGTATAGCAACTTCAAACGAGGATTCCTGAGGCTACAACAATCCGGTGGAGACGTTTAACAATTCGTTAGAAAGGTATTTCCAAGGGCTACGACTTTTATTTTTAGTAGAAAGCCCTGATCTGGCCGTATTATGTTTGAAAATAGCCTCGAAGGCTGCAGCGTGCAGAAAACAGATTTCTACACGCATCTTAAAGCAAGATGAACGACATCAGTTCATCTTCTTCATCAAGCCATATGTTCAAACCATGTCTAGAACTTCCTCCACCCTTATTCACCCTCATGAGACCATTGCCTCTTCAAGAACCAAATCCACCATCTACTCAAGGAGGGGGGAAAGGTTGAAGACAACAATATCCTTAGGGCATAAGCCCTAGAATGGTATTTTCCTAGGAAATCTTCATCTCACAAATCAAGACTCTTCTGAGTCGATACTCTTCTAGGAATAACTATAGATCTAGCACCAAGGGAGAGGGGAGGAAGCTCACCTTGTTTCCTAGCATTTCCACTATTTCCAGCCATGGATCTTGTCATCCTTCTTGGCGACATCTTCTTCTTCTTGGTCGGTGTTAGTTCTTCACGGGAAAAATTGGCTCCGGCACCTTCTTCCTCAACAACAGTTTTCTACAGTAATGGCTTAGAAGGAAGAGTAGAAACAGCTAGGGTTTTTTCTCCCCTTTTATGTGGAAGTGGGTAACTATATAGCCATGTGTCGACCTCTTATTGGACCGCCAATCAGTTAGTAAATGAGTCCCTTCAAAATGTCGCAGCCAAAAACTTCTTCAAAACACGAAATTGAACGACACGGGTAGGGACACGCCCGTGTCACTACCTGTGTCCTGCTAGGGAGGAACAATGTCGACGATTCATAGAGCTCCGCTCGACGAACATCGAACTGCTGCTTGGATGCATATGAGTAGGGACACGCCCGTATCATTACCCGTGTCCTACTCGACAGGAATACGGTCGTCGATTCGTCAATGTCACAACTCGCATTTTCTCCGAAATTAAGAAGTATCAGAGTATGAGGAAACACGCGTTGTGAAGCCATGTCGAGCAGGGGATAACTGCTAATTCTCATGCAACGCACCACTACCTTAAATCATGAAAATTATATGTTAAAAATGAATAGAAAACCAGATTTATTTAATGGCCGTCTCCCTCGGTACAGTTGATCAGCTAGTCCACGATTAAAAATATATTTATTCGCAGCGAAAAATACTTTAATTAGGTTGTTTTGACATTCTAAATGAGCATAAGTGTCCCCGAGGGACGACTCATGGTATGCACGACTCTAAGGTTAGTATAGTATATATAAAAAGATAGTCTTTATGCTTATGGAAAAATAGTGCTTTGGTTTATGATGTGCATAAGATACATATAGTAATATTTTAGGGTTTAAAATACCTAACATGCAACCTAGCATAAATCCTTCCCAGAAGACAAGTAAACAACCCTAAAAAGGTAAATGTAGCAGTTTTAGTTCATACCCAGCATCGCACGTAAGCCACCAGTGGGCGTCAACAACCTGACATGGACCCATCTGCGAGTATGCAAGTCCATATAAAAAGGTAAATAACTACTTCACAAGGATGAAGATCGACAACCTCAGCTACCAAGGAGGCTATCATCAAAGCCCACCAAAAGAACTAGCCGCTCAACCGGCTACAACCTGGACCTGAGGTCTTCAATAAAAAACACCTCAGAAAATAATCAAAATAAATAGAGCATTAGGCTTATGAATAAGTAAGGATGGGTTTTCCAACCCGGCAACAAGAAATGCTATAAGTAAGAGGAAAGTATGACAGTAAGAAAGAACACTGTAAAAAGGGCAGGAAAAGAAAACACAACAAGTGTGATTACAATAACAATCCGCTCTACAAAGAAAAGAACATGCAGCGGCTACAAGGCTTATATGCATGTACCAAAGGAATAGCCATAAGCCAGGAAAGGAGCTAACAGTCCTAACTTTGTGGGTTAATGGCCGAGGTATAAATAACCTTGGGTCGAGGTGGGTGGCAAAGCCATCACAACCAGCCAGACCAGAAAATAAAATATGCTCAAGGGTGAAAATAATCAGTGGAAGCTACAGGGTCCACTCACCTAACCATACCAGCCACGAACGGCCAGACTGGTTGTGTCCACAACTCAGCACACACAATTCACCCCTCACAAAGCCCACAATAGCCCACACCGGCCATAACCCAAGAGTCAGCATGCAAAAACAAACCGAACACCCAACACCCCCACTTAGGGAAAAACCACTCTAACAACCCTACTAGAAATCACAACCCTAGATGAAAAACATCGCGTTCACACGACACGGCGTTGAGTGGGTTACACTCATTCAACGCCAACACAGTCCACGATATTGAGTGAAGTCCTCCCACTAAAAGCAAAAGACTTAGCCGCAAATGCTAGCTATGGAGTTGAGTGGGTTTACCACACTCAACGCCAAACAGCCACGGCATTGAGTGAGGTCCACCCACTCGACGTCAAATCACTTTACTGCAAGAGAAAACTTTGGCGTTGAGTGAGTCCCCCTCGCTCAACGCCAAACAGCCCCGACGTTGATTGAGGTCCACCCACTTGACGCAAAACAACCACGGCATTGAGTGAGGTCAACTCACTCAACGCCAAACAACCACGACATCGAGTGAGGTCGACTCACTCAACGCCAAATGACTTAGTCGTAAAAACGACCATAACATTGAGAGAGTGAACCACACTCAACGCCAGAAGCCAAACAGTTTAGGCATTGAGTGAGGTACACTCACTCAACGCTTTTGACTTAGCCTAATGTTCAGAAAACTTGGAGCTATCCCGACCCCAGCCCACTAAACGCTTACTAACCAGAGAGTTGGAAAAGTATTTCCAACTCTCTCTATCACTCCTCCTACCCAATACACCGCAGCCTAAGCTAAAGTCTACAACTAAACTAAGCTAAGCTTTAAATCGAGCAAGCTACCAGAACTCCAAACCGAGAATCAAGAGGAAAGAAAAAAAGAAACTAAATTGGCTCAATCTGGACATTTCCTAAAGCTGAATAAAAATGGCTGAAGCAAAGGAACTGTTGCTGCTAACAAGGAAAAGAAGAAAAAAAATTGCAAGGGCAAGGAGCCACTTGCCTCAACTCCGGCAAGATGAAGCAGCAGCACCTCCAACTGGACATCGGCGGCAAAAAAAATCGGCCACCTGCACCTCCAGCTACCCAAAGAGGAAAACCTAGAGCTTTAGAGAAGAAGAAGAAGAAACCACCGGGACCCTAGCTCCTATAGACAGCCTGAAAAGCTAAATTACATACCTAGGAAGCAAGATCTCGGCGAGAGCAGCTCAAATCTGTTGTTACCCAAGCGAAACAAGCCCTAAATCCACAGCTATCCGGCAGTCAAAGCTGCAGCTCCTCCGCCTCCCGCTTGCTTCCTTCCGCTAGAAGCTAACAAGCTTAAGCTAGCTCAGGAAATGTGGAAGAAGAGAACAAGTGGAGCCTTATAAAAGACCTCCACTCACATATCTAAAGTTAAATAAAATAATCCTATAACACTCAGATTTCAGCCACTGGCAGCCTCTCCTAAAACCGCCACCTTTAGCTATGCATATAAAATATTATACATATAAAAATATATGCATTTTCAAACATATATATCTAAGCTTATAAAATCAGCCTAACTGATGCACCCATGCCCACCAGCTGCTAGCAAATACATATATACTAAGCTTTTAAAGATTAGCTAGCAGTTGCTTCCAAAATCAGCCAACCTAGAGCTTATATATATATATATATATATATATATATATATATATATATATATATATATATATATATATATATATATATATATATATATATATATATATATATATATATATATATAGCTATACTTATACATATGTAGCCAAAACATAAACACATATGTATATTAGCTCGTAAAATCAGCCACTAAAATAGCTATCGACACCCAATCCTAACACAACGTATATATATATGCATATACATATATACCTGGATAAACAAACTAGCCTAAAAACAGGGCACCAGCCCTACCAAGCCCGGCCACCCAAGGCCATGCACAACAACATAAAACATTACAAGTAACATAACAAACGTCGAAATGACGTGAAAAACAAAAGATCTCGGATTTCGACAAAACTCACACCGTAGCTAAACACCCAAGCTACGAAAATAACGGCGAAGTCGAAAACAACATCCGATGATCAAAACTAAGGCTATCACTACCCGAAGCCAAGACACAAGTAGTCCCCGAGAGCCTCACGGAGTCACAAAACCAGACCCGGCTTGCTAGGAAATTTTGCCAGTAGGCTACAAACAGGCCACTCAAGGAACCTAAAGAGCTAAGACCACGCTCTAACAACGGCAAAAGGCCGGAAATGCGTCATCGTAACACCAAACAATGACCAAACAAATCATAGAAAAACCGAGGGCGTTACAGCCACCCCCACTAAAAGAAAGTTTTGCCTCGAAACTTTACATATAACACTTCTATCAAGAAGGAAAAAGAAATAGCTAAGTTAGAGCTATAAAAGAAAGCACAAAACATACCAGGCATAAGGTCAGGCAAACAGATGAGGGTAAGCCTTCCTCATCGCTGACTCTATCTCCCAAGTCGTGCTTTCCACATCCTGGTTCCTCAAAAAAATCTTAACCATAGGAATGGTTTTCCTCCGCAATACACAATCCTGAGCATCCAAAATGCGGACAGGCATTTCCACATAAGCAAGATTCGGCTCCAACTGAGGCACATAATCCAAAACCTATCTGCCACTCTGCATACATTTCCGCGGTTAACTGACGTGAAAGACATCAAGCACGCCAGAAAAATTTTCGGGCAACTCCAACCTATAAGCTGATACACCAACCCTCTCAACAATCATAAACGGCCCCATATACCTCAGGTCCAACTTCCTATTCTTGCCAAACCTCTTGACTCCAATCATCAGGGAAACCTTTAAGAACACCAAGTCCCCTACAGCAAAATCAAAGCTAGATCTATGCCGATTGGCGTTCTTCTCATATCTCTCCTGGGCTATCCGAAGCTTCTCCCGAATAAGCTTCACAGCAATTTCCATCTCTTCGAGCGCCTCTGGACCCAACAGCGGTCCCTCGCCAACCTCAACCCAAAACAAGGAAGTCCTGCAACGCCTCCCATACAATGCTTCAAAAGGAGCCATTTGCAAGCTTTCTTGATAACTGTTGTTATACGCAAACTCCATTAGCAGCAAACGCTCATCCCACGCTAGCGCTCCTCCGTAGTCTAGAATATAGTATCAGATCATGTCCTCCACTATCTGATTGACTCGCTCTGTCTGGCCATTAGTCTGCGGGTGGAAAGCAGTAGAATATCTCAAATCCGTACCCAAACCCTCTTGCAAGCTCTTACAGAAGTGAGATGTAAACCGGTAGTCTCGGTCTGAAATAATGCTGACTGGCACACCGTACAACCAAATGACCATATTCAAATACAGCTCAACTATCTTCCTCATCGGATTGTCGATCTTAAATGGTACGAAGTGAGAACACTGCGTCAATCTGTCCACAATCACCCAAACTGAATCAAGCCCCCTAGGATATCTCGGTAAGCTTGTAATGAAATCCATCGAGATGCTCTCCCACTTCCAAGTTGGAATCTCCAAGGGAGTCAGCTTGCCAATAGGCCTTCCATGATCGGCTTTCACACGCTTGCAAGTGTGTCACTCAAAAACAAATCTGGTTATGTCTCCCTTCATCCCATACCACCAGGCAATCTACTTTAAATCATGATACATCTTAGTAGATCCTGGATGGTAGGCAACACTAGATCCATGGGCTTCCCTGCACACCATCACCCAGATATCTCCCACGGCGGGGATTCAAAACCTGTCGCGGTACCGCAAGGTACCCGCATCATCAATAGAACAATCTGGCAATTCACCTTTCTCAGCTCAAAGATACAAATGCAGAAGATCGGGATCATCTTTCTGATGTTGTCTCATTAGCGCAATCCATGAAGGTTCTGCCACTGCCAAACTACTCTACAAATCATCGCTTCCCACAAAAATGCCCATCAAAAGAAACTCCTCTACTAAAAGCTCGGCGGAGAGACCAAAAATCTTCCTTCACTTCCAACTCAGGGCTGGCGCAGATTTAATTCCTTCTGGGTGAAGACGTACTTTAAGCTCTTGTGATCAGTAAAAATATTGCACTGCGCGCCATAAAGCAGATGTCTCCAAAACTTCAGCGCATAAATCCTGGCTGCAAACTCCAGATCTTGCGTAGGGTAGTTCCTCTCATGAGTCTTTAGTTGTCTCGACCCGTACGTAATCACTTTCCCGCCTTACATCAACACGCAACCAAGACCAACATGCGATGCATCCACATAAACATCATACTCCATACCCTCAGTAGGTAGGGTAAAAAAAGGGGCACTCCACAATCTGTCCTTGATCTCCAGAAAGGTTTCCTCATACTTCTCGCTCAAGACAAAAGCTGCGTTCTTCTGAGACAATCTAGTCAAAGGTGCAGCCAGGGTAGAAAAACACTCCATGAATCTCCTGTAATAGCCGGCTAATCCCAGAAAGCTCCTAATCTACTTGGGTGTGCCCGAACTACTCCAATCCATCACATCAAAAATCTTTTCTGGGTTAACTGAAATCCCACTCTTATTCACCACATGGCCCAGAAATGCAACCTAAGGCAACCAAAACTCGCACTTGCTCAGCTTGACGAATAGCTTATGGTCCCTCAAGGAAGATAAAACCAAACGCACATGCCAGACATGCTCCACAGCATCACGGGAATAGATCAGAACGTCGTCAATAAACACGACCCCAAAATTATCCCAGAAGTCCTTGAAACGTGGTTCATCAAATCCTTAAAGGCTGGGGGCGCATTTGTCAAACCATATGACATAACCAAAAACTTAAAATGCCCATGTTTGGATCGAAAAGCAGTCCACGGAATGTTGGACTCACGGTTCCTGAGCTGATGGTAGACAGATCGAATATCAATTTTGGAGAATACTGTGCTATCACGCAAGTGATCAAACAAATCTTTAATCCGTGGCAGAGGGTACCTGTTCTTAATAGTAACCTTGTTCAGCTCTCTATAGTCGATGCAAAGCCTCATCGACCCGTCTTTCTTCTTTACAAATAGAACAGGCGCACCCCAAGGAGACGAACTCATCCTGATAAAACCCTTTGCCAACATCTCATCAAGCTGGATACGCAACTCTTCCAGCTCTTGCGGGGCCATCCGGTACGGCGCCTTCGCAATAGGACGCGTACCCGGCTCAAAATCAATAACCAATTCGATATCTTTATCGTGTGGAAGACCGGGAAGATCGTCAGGAAACACATCAGAGAAGTCACACACCAAAGGTATCTCCTCCAAACACAGCACACTAACAACTGTCCCTACTAGAGAGACCAAACAGGCAAAGCAGGCAGAATCAAGCAACTTTCGAGCACGCACCGCAGAAATGACTGGAGACTCCTGGCGCTGATCAGTATAAACGCTCCCAGGCTAACCGTTGTACTTAATGAATTCCAAGTGCTTTCCCTTGCACTGGATAACCGCATCATACCTGGACAACCAGTCCATGCCTAAGATAACATCGAAGTCTTCCAGGTCGATCAACTTCAGATCAGCCTTCACTAGAAAAGTTCCCAACAAAATTGGACAATCTTGAATATCCAGGTCTGAAACCACAGAATCACCGGAAGGGAACTTGATGCAGAAGGCACCACCAACACGATCTAGGCCCAAACGGAACCGCTCCACGAAGGCTCTAGCCACAAATGAGTGGGTAGCGCCGGAATCGAAGAGAACGCGTGCCCAGCGGTTCTTTACCTTAAATCTCCCTGAAATGACCTGAGTCAAGGTCTGCACTTCCTCTGAAGAAATTACATTCAGCTTCCCCTTGCCTTTATCCACACGCTGAGGCGGGGGTAATACCTGAAGTGGAAATGCTTGGAGAACAGGCTGGACCTATGGGCACCTTGTCTTTAGATGACCCTTCTGCCCACACTGAAAACAGACTTTATCTTTTAACCAGCAACAGGCAACATAGCGCCCCTTCTTCCCACACAAGGTACACACCAAATCCCCCCTGGGAGCACCATGAATTGCATAAACCTGCTCCTTCTTTTGCGCCGCCAAACTCTTGAAACATTTCTCCATGGGATGGCCCGGCCAGCCATAAGAGATACAAACCTCCTTGCTCTTCTTTCTTGAAGAAGCACCGGGTAACCGGGGACTCTTTCCTTCAACATCTTTTCTTTTATCTTTTCTCACCTGTTGCCCTCTTTGCTTAGCATTTTCAATGGCCTCCACCTTCAAAGCAGCTTCTACCACACCAGCATAACTCACTGCTCTATGAGCAATAGCTAACTGCTGAACATCACTTCTCAGTCCACATAGAAATCGCTTAAATCTATCCGCTTCGGAACTCACCAAGCTGGGGGAAAATCGGCTCAGTTTGCTGAATTCTACCACGTACTACGCAACTGTGAGCTGCCTCTGCTTCAAATGCAAGAAATCATTCATCAACCGGTCCCGCTCGACCGAAGGTTGAAACTTTCCCAACAACATCTCCTTAAAAGAGTTCCAAGAGCATCCTCCCACCATGCTTTCCTTCTCTCTCAACCACCAACTTTTAGCTAATCCCTTCAACTGGTATGCGGTAAGCATCACTCTTTGAACCCCTGAAACTCTGGAGTTATGAAACATCTCCTCAATTGAAATTAGCCAATCATCTAGGACCATAAAATCCGCCTTCCCATCATAAGTCGGGGGTCTGAGTCACTGGAAGTGAGAGATTAAAGTCATCTCAGGTGGCTCCAAGGGGGCAGGAGGGGCTTGAAGGGCAGCTAGGCCCACCGAAGGATCTTGCTCTCTCGAAGCTAGCCCGACCACTCCAGACAACAGAAACTGAATCTGGGACTGCACATCCACCATTTGCCTTGACAAGGCCTCATTGCTCTAACGCAGGCTTGCATCTATTGCATCGCTTTGCGCTCTAGAAGACTCGCCCTCTGATTGGGGAGTCAATCTCTTCGATGCGCGCTTAGGTGCCATCCTATCATTGTATTAGAACTAATTAGAACCTAGCCAAAAAGCTAGAACAAAACTACCTGGTACAGACAAAAATACTTAAATATGAACATCAACTGCTAAACTTGCTCTGGGATTTGTTTTTACAATGATGATGTTATACTTAACCTAAGATGGTTCACCACCATCATACTAAATCATGTGCCTAGACCATGAATACATGTATTTGTATTCTTTTTGACTCAAAACCATGTGTGTACATATGTCATCATGCAAATCTTTAGCTTGGCATGTTGTGCTTATGAAATGTTATGCTATGCATGTTATGCTATGCATTCTAAATAAAGGCCTTAATGCATGCTAGGGGCGGCGTACACATGAAAATGTTATGCATCCCATACTACAAAACATTTCCATGCAACGAAAAAAGAAAACGTGCTAGCCGCATTAATGTTGTTAGGTTATGCATCCCATACTACATAACCCTCACATGTTGCCTCCTATGGTGGATACATATAAAAACACATATTATGCATCTCATACTACATAATATGCCACGTATACTTCATGCTTATGAGTGTAGTGTTGATGCAGCGCCACCGCTAATTGATGATGACCCGGTTGCCGAGGCGCTATGGCATAAAGATCATAGACGTCATGATGACGCTGAAGGAAGTGCACATTACAACCTCCGCCCGCGGCGTGCTCGAACCGCCATGAAAAATTAGCTTTAATTATCTTATTTCGTGAACTCTATTTTTATATTTTTAGAATATAAAATTATCCAATGTTTAAGTGATAATTTTATATTCATGACATGTTTTATTTCTTTAATTTAAACAATTTTATTTTTGGTGTGCACTTAGTCATTCGGGTGGATGAGATTACATCTTCATCATGAAGGGTTAAGGCTTATTGTAATCTCCTATTTAAGGAGGTGTTTATGAGGAATCAAGCATTGAAGAATTAAAACCTAAAATTTCCCCTCCAAGTGAAATTTCGGCCAAGGCTCTCATCTAGTCGCCGCCCCTCCCCTTGTGTGGTGTGAAGCCGCCGCCCCCTTGCTCCCTCCATCCGCGAGGTGCGACTCCGGCGTGGCTTCCTTGGTGCGACTCCATGGAAGAAGGTTGCAAATCCTTCGGTGTGACGCCGGCGGATCCGTGGAGAGAGTGATTCTCCCACAGTTATCTTGTATGAAACGCTTTCTGGTTGGGTAGTCTCTTCCCTCTCCCTTGTGTGATTCTCTTCTTTAGTTGTGGTGGTTTCGCGCTCGTTTTCTCCGGATCTTTAATTTAATCGCTACAAGTTTTGAATCGAAATCGCCGTTGCAAGGCTTTTTAATTCCGGATCGGGTGGATCCTATTTGCTTGAGGGGATCTTGGCCTATAGCCTTGGTCTTGCTGTCTAAAAGGAGTGGCAACCTTTGTGTTTTCTTGGGGAATACTTCGACTCAAATTTCCGATCATTGTTTTCGAGTCGACCATTCCTCCTTTGTTATTTGCGCTGCGTTCTTGCGACGAGAACTATTGTGGGCGATAGGTGTTGTGTAGGTACGGTAGATCTACGACGTGTAGTGCGTAGGAAAGCGTTAGTTTCGTGGAGTTCTCCGACTCGGGACGCACCTACACCAATTTGGTATCAGAATCGGTCGTTTAAACTTCCACGTTGCAAACATCCTCTCTGCGTTCTATGTTGGTTGATCTGAACTTTCAAACATCTGAAATTTTCGGATTGGTCTGCGTTTAGTAAATCTCTCGAAATTTTAAACTTGTCAAAAAAATCTGAAAAAAAAACTGTAGCTTCCTGCACTTATTTCCAGCAACATTAAAACAGAAAATTTTTCGATTCGTCCTCGTTAGGTTAGCCTGCAAATTGGATCTTCGTAATTCTATCTAGTTGGTCTGCAAATAACGGGCTGAAATCTACATTTTTCAGCAAAATTTCAAAATTTTTTTTTTTAACGATCTATGTGTTTCTCACATCAAGCTTTTCAAAAAAAATTTTATTTTCATTCTAGCTACAGCCCTAGGGAAAATCGTCTTTCATAATTTTCTGGGTCTTGCATGCGCACTAAGCTAGGCACGGAATATATGACGCCGTCTACGTCTAGGATGGCTGAGAACGGGAATGAGCGTCTATAACGCTGTAAAGCGATAGCAGGTCTACGTAATGATATGGCGGAGCTTAGGGCCACTTTAGCACAGATTTTACAAAATCAAGTTAGGCCACCACCACCTCCCGTTCATGTAGAATTGTCCCACCGGCGTCGACACATCTCCGATTCGGACTCTGATAGGGACTCCCCACGAGTGCCCCCTCGAGGCCATCGCCACGAGCGAGAGTTCGACATTACGAGGGCCCTCAAGATTGATGCCCCCACTTTCGACGGCATGGGAGATCCACAGAACATCCTTACTTGGATAGTGGACATGGAATGTTACTACGACTGGCACCATCTCACGGACCCCCAAAAGGTCCAAGTTGCTAGGATGAAGTTGACAGGTCGTGCCAAAACTTATTGGCTAAATAAAGAGCGTAGGCTAGGGGCTGAAGACGGAAACCCAATTATTGGGTGGACCGTAATGAAGAATTTGTTGACCGATCAGTACGTTCCCACGTACCATCGGACACAGATGTTTGACGAGCTTGCCACCCTGCGGCAGGGCTCAAATTCAGTAGCGGAGTATATGGGAGAACTCAAGGACCGAATGGTGCGTTGTGATACGAAGGAAATCCCCGAGGTTACCCTTTCTAGATTCCGTAAGGGGCTTCAATCCGATATTCAACGGAAGCTCTTACGTTATGGCCACACAGATCTAAACACGACATTCAATGCCGCCGTCGACATTGAGAAACACTTAGCATCTAAGGCCCACTCCCGGTATTCCCATACGAAGGGAAAATCCACCACCAGAGCTTCGTCCTCCACATATCAGGACAAAGGGAAATTCCGGTCCGCCGAGTCCAAGTCTGTTGTGATCACTGCTAGGAACACTAAGAACCCTGCGAGCGAACGTATTCCCATCGGAAAGGTTAGCAATACAAACGCTACATGTTACTCTTGCGGCATTCAAGGTCACTACGCCTTCGAATGCCCAACGAAAACTAAAGCCATAGCCTTGTTAGAGTCGACGACCGATTTTGCGGATTATGTTTATGAGGCTGCTGAGGAGAGCGACCCAGAAGGGGTCCCAAGTGACTTAGAGGACGATCACCCCCTTATGGTGATGCATTGTATCTTGACCACTCCTTGTCCATTAGATGATTGGAAGAGGACGAGCATATTTTTGCTGATTTTTAAGAGTGGCGAGAAGCTTTGCAAGCTGATTATTGATAGTGGTAGTTGTGTGAATGTCGTATCTGAGAACGCCATTGCACGTATGTCCTTGACCACGGAACCACACCCTACCCCATATCAGGTCGCTTGGATCAACAGGATCTCTGTACCCGTTACAAAGCGATGCCTGGTTCCACTCTCATTCAAATCCTACATTGATGAGGTGTGGTGTGATGTCCTTCCGATGGACGCTTGCCATGTGTTGTTAGGCCGCCCTTGGCCATATGACCGTTATGTTACTCATTTTGGTAGAGCCAACACTTATGAATTCAAATTCAATGGCAAAACCATCACCTTGAGACCGACCATCCTAAAGGAGCCCGTAGTCTTGGCTAAGGACACCACTATCCCGGTAGAACGGAAAACGTTGAATCTAGTTGGTAGGAAAGAGTTTGAGAGAGATCTGTTCCTTAATGGAATTATGTATGCGCTAGTCCTCCTAAGTGCGAAGCCCGATTCTAGCATTTTGGATGAGTTACCTAGTGAGTTATGGGTACTATTGGAAGAGTATAGGGACGTGTACCCGGATGAGTTGCCGCCCACGTTACCCCCGCTTAGGAATATCCAGCATACGATAGACCTCATCCCGGGGTCTTCCTTGCAAAATAAGCCCCATTATCGACTCCACCCCGCAGCTCACCTGGAGTTGCAGTCCCAAATAGAGGGCTTACTTGAGAAGGGTTTTATTAGGACTAGTATGAGTCCATGTGCTGTACCAGCCATACTTTCCCCCAAGAAGGATGGTACATGGAGGATGTGCGTTGATAGCCGGGCTATCAACAAAATCACCATCAAGTATAGGTTCCCCATTCCCCGCCTAGATGATTTGTTGGATGTCTTGTCTGGAGCCACCGTATTCTCCAAATTAGATCTTCGGAGTGGCTATCACCAAATTAGGATACGAGAGGGTGACGAGTGGAAGACGACATTTAAGTCGAAGGATAGACTGTACGAATGGCTTGTGATGCCCTTTGGGTTATCCAATGCCCCTTGTACCTTCTCCCGGATGATGACACATGTCTTTCAGCCATTCATGGTGAAGTTTGTTGTCGTCTACTTTGACGATATACTGATTTATAGCACCTCTACTACCGAGCACATCTCCTACATGAGAGTGATCCTTTCCACCCTGCGGAAGGAGACTTTATTTCTCAATCTTATGCAATGCACTTTCAATGCCTCAGAGGTAGAGTTCTTAGGTTATATAGTCGGTTCTAAGGGTATTCGAGTTGATCCGGGCAAGGTTCAGGACATTAAGGACTGGCCCGTGCCAACCACCCTACGTGAGGTACGTAGTTTCCATGGGTTAGCCACGTTTTATCAATGTTTCATACGATACTTCAGTAGTATTATGGCGCCTATAACCGACTGTATGAAGAAGGGAGAGTTTAGATGGACGAAGTCTGCCACCTATGCTTTTGAACGAATAAAGGAGCTAATGACTGAGGCACCTGTCTTACGTCTACCTGACTTTGCTAAAGTCTTTGAGCTCACATGTGATGTGTCTGAGGTAGGGATTGGAGGTGTCTTGAGCCAGGAGGGCCATCCCGTTAGCTATTTTAGCGAGAAGTTGTCCGGTCCGAAGCTGAACTATTCAAATTACGATAGAGAATTTTATGTTGTAGTTCGATGTCTACACCATTGGAGGCACTATCTCCTATCCAAGGAGTTTGTGATCCTCTCTGATCATGAGGCTTTACGTTTCATCAACGGCCAGCATAAGATCAACCCACGACACGCTAAGTGGGTGGCTTTCTTACAAGTTTACACGTTTAATCTCAAGCACCTTAAGGGAGCTGATAACCGAGTCGCGGACGCCCTTAGTCGTCTTACTATTTTACTCACCTCTATGGAAGTACATGTTGTAGGATTTGAGCGGATTAAGGATGAGTACGCTACGTGTCCTGACTTCCAGGACTTTTATTTATCTGCCCAGGATAGTTCCCCCACTACGATATCTGCATACGTTATTAAGGACGGTTACCTATTTAGGAACGGGAAGCTATGTATCCCGCAGTCATCGTTACGACAACATATCATATGGGAATTGCATAGCGGAGGGTTGAGTGGCCACTTCGATAGAGATAAGACCATTATGCTTGTCGAGGACAAATTCTATTGGCCAAAACTGAAGGTTATGGTGGGGCAGGTAGTGAGTAGCTGTCGCATGTGTCAGGTGTCTAAGGGAAGTAAAACCAACGTTGGATTATATAGTCCCTTGCCTATTTCCTCCATGCCTTGGGTAGACGTTAGTATGGATTTTGTATTAGGCCTCCCCATTACTCTATGCCGTCACGACTCAGTTTTTGTAGTGGTGGATAGGTTTTCAAAGATGGCTTATTTCATCCCATGCAGTAGGACAAACGATGCGTCTCACGTTGCTAAACTATATTTTAAGGAAGTCGTTAGTCACCGTGGAGTGCCAAAGACCATAGTATCGGATAGGGACGTAAAATTCACTAGTTATTTTTGGAAAACTCTTTGGATTTTAATGGGAACGAAATTATTGTTTTCCTCTGCCTATCACCCCCAAACTGATGGGCAGACGGAAGTGGTTAATCGGAGCTTAGGAAATTTGTTACGATGCCTTGTGAGTGATCACAAGAGCACTTGGGATCTTCTCCTTCCCCATGCCCAATTAGCCTATAATAACTCCAAGAATAGGTCTACGGGTCTGTCCCCGACTGAGATTGTCCACGGGTATAAGGCTCCGGTGCCGCTTGACTTGGTGCCGTTGCCCCCAACGTACAAGGCAAGTAAGTTTGCACAATACTTCGCCCAACACATCCATGATTTACATGCACGTATACAGGCCACTTGGACCACGCAATACGACTCATATCAAGCGCACGCTAATTTACATCGGAGAGTATCAAACTTCAAAATTGGCGATCTAGTTTTAGTCCGTTTGATTCCCGAACGCTTGCCAACTAGCACCGTTAAAAAGTTAGCACCAAAGCGCGCTGGCCCTTTTCGGATTATTAAAAAGTTAGGTGACAACGCTTTCGTTTTGGACTTGCCTGCTGATTGGGGGATTTCCCCCATTTTTAACGTTTCGGATTTAACGATGTTTGTGTCACCACCACAAGAGTTGATTTCTTTGTTGTCTTCTTCTCCCACTCAAAATTCTGATGGGTTGGGGAGTGGTAGTTCGGATGATCTCTCTTTTTCGGTTCCCGCAGGTATAACATCGGATGGTACATTGCCTTCTTTTACTCCTACTGCTGACATGTTTCCCAGGTTTCCCAGGACATTCCTCACTCCAGATATGATACTTGCTGCGGAACCGTTCACTACTCCGGATGGTACTACTTACCACTTTCTGGTCCGTTGGCGTGACCGCCCCCTTCGGACGACTCTTGGGTACTCGCGACAGAGCTTCAACGTTTGGATGCCGAGCTTCTCCGCCGCTATCTCTCCACTCACGCATCAGAGATACGTGATTTTTAGTGGGGGAGGATTGATGCAGCGCCACCGCTAATTGATGATGACCCGGTTGCCGAGGCGCTACGGCATAAAGATCTTAGACGCCGTGATGACGCTGAAGGAAGTGCACGTTACAACCTCCGGCTGCGGCGTGCTCGAACCGCCATGAAAAATTAGCTTTAATTATCTTATTTCGTGAACTCTATTTTTATATTTTTAGAATATAAAATTATCCAATGTTTAAGTGATAATTTTATATTCATGGCATGTTTTATTTCTTTAATTTAAACAATTTTATTTTTGGTGTGCACTTAGCCATTTGGGTGGATGAGATTACATCTCCATCATGAAGGGTTAAGGCTTATTGTAATCTCCTATTTAAGGAGGTGTTTATGAGGAATCAAGCATTGAAAAATTAAAACCTAAAATTTCCCCTCCAAGTGAAATTTTGGCCAAGGCTCTCATCTAGCCGCCGCCCCCTCCCCTTGTGTGGTGTGAAGCCGCCATCCCCTTGCTCCCTCCATCCGCGCGGTGCGACTCCGGCGTGGCTTCCTTGGTGCGACTCCACGGAAGAAGGTTGCAAATCCTTCGGTGTGACGCCAGCGGATCCGTGGAGAGAGTGATTCTCCCACAGTTATCTTGTGTGAAACGCTTTCTGATTGGGTAGTCTCTTCACTCTCCCTTGTGTGATTCTCTTCTTTCGTTGTGGTGGTTTCGCGCTCGTTTTCTCCGGATCTTTAATTTAATCGCTACAAGTTTTGAATCGAAATCGCCGTTGCAGGGCTTTTTAATTCCGGATCGGGTGGATCCTATTTGCTTGAGCGGATCTTGGCCTATAGCCTTGGTCTTGCTCTCTAAAAGGAGTGGCAACCTATGTGTTTTCTTGGGGAATACTCCGACTCAAATTTCCGATCATTTTTTTCGAGTCGACCATTCCTCCTTTGTTATTTGCGCTGCGTTCTTGCGACGAGAACTATTGTGGGCGATAGGTGCTGTGTAGGTGCGGTAGATATACGACGTGTAGTGCGTAGGAAAGCGTTAGTTTCGTGGAGATCTCCGACTCGGGACGCACCCTACACCAAGTGTTCGTGATTTAGCCAAGACGTGGTGATGACATATCGGTGTGTGTATGATATGATGCTAAACTATCAATGCAATCAAGGGAAAGTTTGCCCGACAAATTGTCAAGCAACCTCCCTCTGATACCAACTGTCACAACCCGCATTTTCTTCGAAATTAAGAAGTATCAGAGTATGAGGAAACATGTGTTGTGATGCCACGTCGAGCAGGGGATAACTGCTGACGCTCAGGCAACGCACAACTACCTTAAATCATGATAATCATAAGTTAAAAATGAATAGAAAACCAGATTTATTTAATGGCTGTATCCCTCGGTACAGTGGATCAGCTAGTCCATGATTAAAAATATATTTATTCGCAGCGGAAAATACTTTAATTAGGTTGTTTTGACATTCTCAATGAGCATAAGTGTCCCTGAGGGATGACTCATGGTATGCACGACTCTAAGGTTAGTAAAGTATATATAAAAGATAGTCTTTACGCTTAAGGAAAAATAGTGCTTTGGTTTATGATGTGCATGAGATACATATTGTAATATTTTAGGGTTTAAAATACCTAACATGCAACCTAGCATAAATCCTTCCCATAAGACAAGTAAACAACCCTAAAAAGGTAAAAGTAGCAGTTTTAGTTCAAACCCAGCATCGCACGTAAGCCACCAGTGGGCGTCAACAACCTGACACGAACCCACTGGTGAGTATCCATGTCCATACAGAAAGGAAAAAAACTACCTCACAAGGATGAATATCGACAACCTCAGCTACCCAGGAGGCTATCAGCAAAGCCCACCAAAAGGACTAGCCGCTCAACAGGCTACAACCTTGACCTGAGGCATTAAAGAAATAACACCTCAGAAAATAATCAAAATAAATAGTGTGTTGGAACACCCTATTACTAATTTGGGTAAGGATCACTATGTTTTTCTTAGGAAACCAGGTTGACCTAGATGTATAGTTGAAAAGGTCAACATTAGAATGTGTCTAGGGCTTAGAACTTAGGTTTGAAGCTGCCCCCAGGACCATTCCAAGATTTCAGAAATAGAGCCAAGTCTAAGACTGTTTTTTCGTCGAGCTTAGTTCGACGAAACGTCGAACTCCGTTCGACGCTCTCTGAGCTCAACTAAGTTAAGTCGTCGAGATCAGTTCGACGATCTTCAAGCTCAGATCGACGATCTGCCTTCAGTCAGTTTGCTTAGTCGTCGAACTCAATTTGACGATCTTCGAGCTCAGATCAACGTTTTTCTTGAGAGATCGACGTTTTTAAGGATTCAAATTCAGTCAGACTTTGGAATGTGTTTCAAATTATCTCAGTATTTATGTCAAGAGATCTGCCAGCCGTTTTTATTTATTCTGTAGCAAGTTTCAAGGAATTATTCAGAGAATGTTTTACTGGACTTTCCTCTAGAAGAAAAAATATTTTATGGAAGGCATTTAATGTCTGGTTAACGGCTATCTTGGACATAGAATCTCCAGAGAATTAAAAGATCTTCTTCTCTTCTTTTCTCTAGTAACAAGATACACAGATATATAGACTGATACAGATAAGAAAGAAAAAGAAGAAGTGATTCACAGGATTCTCTGATCAACACAAGAAAACTCAAGTGATCAATCCTGGAGAATTAGCTGAATAATTTTGTGTACTCAAAAAGTGATCACAGCTTCATCCCAAGGACTCCAAACAACTCATCATTCTGCCTCTGCTGAAACTATCTTATGCTTGAGATCTGAAGCTTCTGAAGACCTATCACCCTGAAGTAAAGCTTCCACTCCTGATCTAGTCATCATCTCAGGGGGAGCTTTGACAATATAAATCCACTTATGCTTCTCTCTTTGATTGAGATAGAGAAGACAGCTTCACTCTTTTTCTTTTCCCTTTCCCTCTGTAAAAGGGTTTTCAAAACTCCCTTCAAAAGCTTTGAGTCTGGTTCTGAGAGCCTTGTCAATACTCAGTGGTGGCAAGACACCTTATCAAAAAATCTAGTTTGGTTTTTGAGCACCTTATCAAAAGCTCATTGGTGCCAGGACACCTGATCAACCCTTCCTGTAGTGGATTCCTACCAAGGGTGGTAGAAGAGTGGATGTACCCAGGTTTTTGGGGAACCACTATAGCTCCTTGTGTTTTCTGTTTTGCTTGTGTGTTTTCTTTGCTGTGTGATGTGCTCTTCTTTTTACTGCTCTTTTAATTCTATAGCAAGGCACCTTACACCTATATATAAATTAAATCTTAAAAGTTTGCTAAGTTTTAAAATTGTGAATTTACTTTAAATAAACTCTATTCACCCCCCCCCCCCTCTAGAGTTGAGATAGATCTTGCTCTCACTTTCAATTGGTATCAGAGGCAGGTTGGTTGTTCATACAGGCTAACACCTGAACCAAAAGATCCTTGATAAGATCAATCTTTTAAGAGGGTTATTTTCATTATATTTAATTTTATATAAAGACATGGCACAGAACAAAGATTATGCAAGCACCAGGCCTCCAGTGTGCAATCTATCCAAGTTTGCACTTTGGAAAGCAAGGATTAGACTTTACATGAACTCTATTGATGAACACATATTTAATTCTGTTTTGACAGTATGCCCAAGTCCACCAGCAAGCTCAAGTACAAATGCTGTTCCACCTCCTTCAGGAACAGATGCTGAAATAAAGAAGTGGAAGATTGCAGATGCCAAGGCCATGAACATCTTAGCTTAGACAATGTTTGATGAGATATTTCAGAAGGTAGCTGACTGCAACTCAGCCAAAGGAATTTGGGACAAGCTCTCTGAAATTGTCTCAGGATCTGCTGATGAAAGGAAAGACAGGAGATCCCATCTGATAAGCCAATATGAGAATTTCAAAAAGGGAGAAGCTGAATCAGTGGCTGACATGTACAATAGACTAAGTCTGATTGTCAATGAGTTAAAGCCTCTGGATAAAGAAATCTCATTGACTGAGCTGAATGACAAAATCTTAAGGTGCTTCCCCAACACTTAGGATTCAAGAATCTGGCCAATTAAAGATGCCAGAAGTCTAAATGAGATTACCACTGAAGCTCTCCTGGGCAAGCTCAAATCTTATGAGCTGCTCATTACAAATAGAGAAGAAGAACAAAAGGCTACTTCTCCAGTCACAATGAAAGAAAAGACCATAGCCTTCAAAGCTGCAGAAGAGGAGCCTGAAGATAAAGCTACAGGAAATTATGAGCTCCTAAGTCTACTGGCCAAAAGATTCTACAAGATGGCTAGAAAAGACTTCAGAAAGAGATCATATAAGGGTCATGATAAACCAAGGTATGATAAATCAAATAACAATAAAGAAATTATATGTTTTGGTTGCAGGAAACCAGGCCATATTGTGCCTTACTGTCCAGAAAATAAGAACAAGGACAAGAAAGATAGAAGAGAAAGAAGAAATGAGAAAGATTTCAGAAAGAACAGCTCAGACAAACCCTCCTCTAGCAAGAACAAACATACAAGGAAGGGATTTGTTGCTGAGACATGGAGTGAAACTGAAGATGACTCTGAAGCCTCATCCAGCTCCAGTGATGATGAGGATGATGCTGATGAAAAGGAATTCTGCATGATGGCTATCAATGCCTCTCAAACAGATTCAGAAGCAAAAGAGTCAGAATCAGATTCAGAAGCTCAACTAGAAGAAGATCAGGTAATCAATTCATTTGATTTCAGTTCTGACGACTTTAAACATGAGTTTAAAGTACAATGCCTAGATCTGTTGGAGTCTGAGAAGGAAATCACTTCCCTCAGAAAACAACTATCTGAGTATAGCACTGTAAAATCAGAGAACCTCAAACTCTCTGAAGAGTTAGAATGCTATAGAGAGGAGATAGCTTCACTAAAAAGTGAACTATCCAAGGCCAAGAAATTTGAAGAATCCCTTAATAGGAGAAGTATCAAATTAATGGACATCACAAGCACAGTGAACTCAAGATTAAATAGTACACTAGGCTTGGGTGCTTCATCTAGCCAACCCATAGTATTAACAACCCCAATCAAATTCATTTCTGATAAAGGAAAGGGTGTTGTAGAGGTAGCTAGGAAAAATTCAGATCTACCTAAGAAAAAGAAAGTTCAACAGAAAACATCGAGCAGAGGTCGACGATCGTCGAACAGAGATCGACGATCTCAGACTGAAACATCGAACTCAGCTCAACGTTTCCTGAACTCTGAACTCCCTCATAGTCGATATTCGAACGGAGCTCGACGATTTTTGCCAAGATCGTCGAACTCAGCTCGACGATCGTCGAACGCAGTTCAGAACTTTGAATCTTCCTTCAGAGGTAAATCTCAATCCAATCCTAAGAATGCTTCATCCCAAAACTTTAACCCTTATACTGAATGGATAGTACCTCCTAGGAGATACCATCCTGAAGGTTATAAGAGTCAACCTGGGATGTCCTTTATTTCTGAATTTAAAGGTTATCAACCGAGGCCCAAGGTAAACTGGGTCAAAAATATGTAAATTCTTATCTATGCAGGTGAAGACCTATCCAACATCAAACCAATTATGGTATCTGGATAGTGGGTGCTCAAAGCACATGACAGGGAATAAGGACAACTTCACATCCTTTAAAGCCAAGCTTGGACCCAAAGTAATATTTGGTGATTCAAATTTTGGAACTATAAAAGGGTATGGTGCAGTTCAAATTGGAACAGTCACCGTCAAGAAGGTAGCCTATGTTGAAGGACTCAAGCACAACCTGATAAGCATTAGTCAACTGTGTGATGAAGGATATCAAGTGACTTTCAACAAAGAAATATGCAAGATCAAGTCAGAAGACAACACAACTGTGTTGACAAGTAACAGGAAAGGTAACATTTACTTAGTAGACTTCCATTCATCTAAGGTAGATATTTGTCTGTTCAATTCCATATCTAGACCCAATATTCTATGGCATAAAAGACTAGGACATATTAACCTTAGAACCATTGCTAGGCTATCCAAGGACAACCTTGTCAGAGGACTGCCTTCTGGCACCTATAAGAAGGAAGGACTCTGCAAGGCTTGTCAATTAGGCAAGCAAACTAAAAGTGGCTTTAAATCAATTAATAAGAGTGATTCACCTAGGATTTTGTATCTGTTACACATGGATCTTTTTGGACCCATTGCAGTACAAAGCTTAGGAGGGAAATCCTATAATTTAGCGGTTGTAGATGACTTCTCAAGATTCACATGGGTATTCTTTCTGAGGAATAAGTCTGATAACTTTAAATATTTGACAAATTTTCTCAAATGCATTCAGACTGAGTTCAACACTCATATTTCCCTGATCAGAAGTGATCATGGGACAGAGTTTGATTCTCTTCTCATGCAAGAGTTCTGTCAAAGTAAAGGGATCAGACATACTTTCTCAGCTCCTAGAACTCCTCAACAAAATGGGGTAGCTGAAAGGAAAAATAGAACCCTTATTGAATCCTTTTGGGCTGAGGCAGTGAACACCTCCAACTATGTGTTGAATCAAAGTCTGATACATAAACTGAAGGGCAAGACTCCCTATGAATTGCTCAAAGGGAAGAAACCTAAAGTAGACTATTTTAAGGTTTTTGGTTGCACTTGTTACATTCATAATAATGACAAGAAATATCTAGCAAAATTCCAAGCTAAAGCTGATGAAGGTGTGTTTCTGGGATACTCCATGATCAGTAAAGCCTATAGGGTTTATAATAAAACTAATCTAAAAATAGAAGAATCTGTCCACATTTCCTTTGATGAAACTAACATGTCTTTCAAGGAGAAGAATACTTCTACCATAGAACATTTGTAGGTGTACTCTCTAGCTGAAGACTTGGACATATTACAAGTTACACAAAAGGATGACAGTAGTGAAGATGAAGAAGCTGCTCACCATCAGGAAGGAAATCTTCTTGAAGAACCAATTGTTGTTCCACAAGAGGAAACAACAACACAGGTTGGTGAACCATCAACACCCCCTGTTGATCTAGTAACAACAAGAGATCATCCAATTTCTCAAGTAATTGGAGACATCTCAGCTGGTGTGCAAACTAGAAATCAGGTCAACCAGAACCTGATGCACACTTGCTTCCTCTCTTAAATTGAACCTCAAACCATTCAAGATGCAGAACAAGATCCACACTGGATCATTGCAATGCAAGAGGAGTTGCATCAATTTGAAAGAAATAAAGTTTGGGAACTAGTGCCTAAGCCAAAGGATCATCCCATTGTTGGAACCAAATGGGTGTTCAAAAATAAGCTAGATGATCAAGGAATCATTGTAAGGAATAAGGCAAGGCTAGTTGCTCAAGGGTACTCTCAGGAAGAAGGGATAGACTATGACCAGACTTTTGCTCCAGTTGCAAGATTAGAAGCCATAAGAATCTTTCTGGCTTATGCTGCTCAGAAGGGATTCAAAGTCTATCAAATGGATGTCAAGAGTGCTTTTCTCAATGGGGAGATCAAAGAAGAAGTCTATGTCAGACAACCTCCAGGTTTCATCTCTCTAACCCATCCTGATTATGTTTTTAAACTACACAAAGCATTATATGGTCTCAAGCAAGCTCCTAGAGCATGGTATGAGACCCTAGCATATTTTTTGCTGAAAAATTATTTTTTTAGGGGGAGAGTAGACCAAATTCTTTTTATTAGAACTCATAAGTCCCACACCCTACTAGTACAGATTTATGTAGATGATATTATTTTTGGGTCTACTGATTCAAACTTGTGCAGAAGATTCTTTAATCTAATGCATTCAAAATTTGAAATGAGTAGCATGGGTGAGCTATCCTTCTTCTTAGGATTGCAAGTCAAACAACATGCTGAAGGCATATTTATTTCTCAAACCAAGTATGCAAAAGAGCTGGTTAAGAAATTTGGTATGTCTGATGCATCATGTATGAAAACACCCTTGCCTACCAATGCTGTATTGGATGCTAATGAACATGGGAAACTAGTTGATCAGACAACATATAGAGCAATGATTGGCTCTTTACTGTACCTTACAGCTAGTAGACCTGACATAATGTTTGCTACATGCATTTGTGCTAGATTCCAAGTTAGCCCTAGAGAGTCTCACTTAACTTTAGTAAAGAGGATTCTTAGGTATGTTAAAAGCTGTCCAAATCTAGGACTCTAGTATCCAAAAGATTCAGCATTTGACTTAACTGGATTCTCAGATGCTGATTATGCTGGATGCAGAATAGACAGGAAAAGCACCAGTGGAACTTGTCAGTTCCTTGGTGATAGACTTGTCTCTTGGTTTTGTAAGAAACAAACATCTTTGTCAACTTCAACTGCTGAAGCTGAATATATGGCTGCAGGCAGTTGTTGTTCACAAACTTTGTGGATTCAAAATCAACTCCTAGACTATGGCTACAACTTAGAGAAGTCAAAAATATTTTGTGATAACACCAGTGCTTTTTCCATTGCACAAAATCCAGTCCTCCATAGTAGGACAAAACACATAGAAATTATACATCATTTTCTAAGGGATAATGTTGAGAAAAATAAAATTGAACTTGAATACATCCCAACTGATTTGCAAAGGGGAGATATTTTTACTAAGCCTTTGGATGAAAAGAAGCATAACTTCTTCCTCAATCAGTTAGGAATGCTAGATGGAGGCAGTTTAAAATAAACTCCAAGATTGTGTAAATCTAAAAACAGACGAAGACTAGGCTAAAAACTTATCTCTTTTTGTTTCTGTAGAACAGGTTTTGTCTCTAAACTGCGCTCGACGTTTCCCCAGAAATCGTCGAACGGAGATCGAAAATTTTCCAGGAATCGTCGACCACAGATCGACGTTTCCTGAATCGTCGATCTGAGTTCAGCGCCGCCGGTAGCTCCAGGATTCCATTCTTTCTGTTCAGCGGTCGTCGAGCGGAGCTCGACGCTCGACAATATCGTCGAACGGAGTTCGACGTTATTGGAGACTCTTCAGATTCCTTTAGTAGCCCAAGTCGTCGATCTGAGGTCGACGTTTTGTCGAACAAAGCTCAACGATTTTCTATTTCGCCGTCGAACCCTAATATAAAATCATTTCTTCGGCCATCGTTCATCTTTTACGCTTTCATACCCTCTGCAACTTTATCTCTTTCCCACCAAATCTTCTACACTTGGTCGTGTTTGTTTCATTGTTGTAGGTACAGATGGCTGGGTCAAGTGCTGCTATTTCAAAGATGAAATTCGATACAGGTTTTGATATTGATATGAATGCGTTTGATGGAAGTGATCAGCGATTCAAGGACATTCTCAACCTCTTTCGAGAACATCAGCTATCTCAGATCATGACCACCCGAATGAAGATTGCTTTAGAAGAGATAAAAGAATGGTGTTTTACCGCGACAGATGAGAATGAGAATTCTGTCATCGGCTCAATAAAAGGGACTCAGGTACCATTGTCCCCGACCCTTCTGACTGATGTTTTCCTCCTTAGTTCTGAAGATGACTCCATTGATTTATCTGGAGAAGAGTATGCCTCTATGCTTGATAGAATGGGTCACACTGCTGTGAACCCTAACAAACTGTTCAAAAAGAATCTGTCTATCAAATACCAATTTCTGGCTGATGTGGTTGGCAAAGTGCTTCTGGCAAAGCACTCAGCCCATGACACTATATCAAGATATCAATTCTGCTTAATGGGAGCACTGGTTGATAAGAAGCATTTAGACTGGGGATCAATCTTTTTCAGCTTAATCAAGAAGAAACTGAACAAAAACTGTGTAAGCTTTGGGAGAATATTAGGGGTTTACCTGCACTTCAGGTGCCCTGAGCTGCTGACCTCTAGTGGGATGTTCATCAATGCATCCAAGAGGCTTACCTGTGCCCTATTCAGCAAATGGGACAGGCAAATCTTCAACCCCATCAGGGCTGCTGCAGCACCACTTGCTTTAGGCACCAGGACTACACAAGTCACTCCTCCTCAGGTATCTGCCCCAGCAGAAGAATTGACTGCCTCTTCCTCTCCTCCTCCAGCTGTTTCTATCCAAGTCACCACCTCAACCTCTCCTCAAATCTCAGATTCTTCCCCCATTACCATTTCCTCACCAATGTCCCCTCCTCCAGCCACAACCTCAGAAGAATTCCATCCTCTATTCTCTTATCCATCTTTCACCACTCCATCATTTTCTCTTATAGATGACTCCTTTATGGATGATTCTCCTCCTGAGCTTCCCTCAACATCCTCCTATCAACAACTTCTTCAAGAAATCCTCTCTCAACCATCCTTCACCCCATCCTTTGACTCTTCCATCTCATCCATCTCCACCTCAATAACTTCTATCTTCACTATTCCTCCTTCAGAGCCATCCATACCTACACTTCCCTCACCACATCCTCCATCCCATTAGTCCCAGTCACCCTCATTCCAGTACCTTCACCTCCTACCTCTGTTCAAGCCCATCTTGAGCATGTAGATATTTCAAACCTGGCAGACAAGCTTTATGCGTTGCTAGCCCCCAGGCTAACTTCTCTGTTGGATACCTCCTTGGCTCCACTCCTGCAACATGTTCAGGAGTTGTCTACCAAGTTATCTTCCTTCCTCTCTTCCCAGGCAATCCCTTCATTTGGGTGCCTTGATTCAATTGTCACTGAACCAAGGCAGGGGGAGATGCCTTATGAAGTAGTGGATGTGCCTGAGACTGCTGAAGGTTCCAATTCTGCTCCTATTTTTGCAGTGGACCTTCAGAGTCTGCTCTCTATTTTTGATACTGTATATTTTAGCTCTCTGCCAGCTCAACAATCTGAAGACCTCACTAAGGCCATTGTGCCTATCAATTACTGTGATCCCAGCCTGATTGCCCTATATGTCAATTCCTTCAAAGCTGTGGATGCTGATATTTTAAGTGCAGCTGCTGCTGTTACAACAAGTCTGCTTTCAGAAGATACTGAAATGGACTCTGTGATTGAGGATACTGCTGCTGCTAAAGAACTTACTACCTACCTAGAAGAATCTAAATCTGTTTCTGCTTCAATTGTTTCTACTCCTGCTGTCTCTGCTCCTGTTATTTCTGCTGCTACTGCTCCTGCTCTTACCCTTGATCAAGTCAAGCAACAAGAAAAGTATATAAAAAGCATTGATGACTTATATGATAGACCTCAAAGTTCAGACAGTGATCAGTTTCAAACTGAATCTGATGATTCTTCTAATACTATTGCCAAGAAAAGGAAGGCCAGAAGCAAGGACATGATGAAGGTTCCCCCAGCTCAAGCTAAAGATTCAAATGACATTCCATATTACATTTTGCATGAATGTTCTATCACTGAGCCCTGGATGTAGTACTCCAAGAATCAAATAAAAGCTATGAAGAAGAGAAGGAAGTTAGAAGGATATGAAAAGGGATCTTCTCAGTATCAGCCTCCTCCACCTCCTCCTCCAGATTCTAGGTCAGGCTCAGCTCCTTAAGCCCCAGCTTCCAAGCAAAGTTCCTTCCAGTCTTCTCAGAGATACCATCCTAGGGGCAATTCCAAAGGGGCTATCAGTCCAGAAGTGGTCAATATAGATGAAGTCAAAGAGAGCATAGATTTCAAGCTAGGGAAGGACAAAGGCTCACAGACTCTACTCAAGGTCCTTTCCCTTACAAGCTCAGAGAAAAAGTTGAGACCAGAACTCCTACTGCTTCAGAAACTGTTAACACATATGAGCCTGCAGTGCCATTTGAAGACCCAGAGAACAATCCATTGTCATGGACTGCAAGGATGAAAGAATTGGCTGCATTAGATCAATTGAAGAAAGCAAGAGAGCAAGGAAAAGATACCTCCAATATCACTACTCTGTCAGAACAAAGAAAAGCTGAATTGGAAAGGTATTCTTCAAGTAAATTCTTTGACCCAGTGGACTACCTGAAGCTGCATCCTGAGGCTGTGGTTCCAAGGCCAAGAGCTCAAAACTCCTTAGGTGCAGATGATGACAGAAGGTCAAAGAAGGAAGCCCTTAATCCTAACAGAGAAATCATATTTAAGAAAGGAAATGAAAAGAAGTAACATGTGTAAGCAGACAGTATAATCTCTCTGAACTTTTGCTGAATTTCCTCTTGATTGCTGCTATGATTTCTTGCTCTGTTATTCTGTTTGTTGCTCTTATATATGTTGTTGTAACTTTTATTTCTGAAATATGTAAATAGTAATCCTAACCCAAATAGGGGGAGATTGTTGGAACACCCTATTACTAATTTGGGTAAGGATCACTATGTTTTTCATAGGAAACCAGGTTGACCTAGATGTATAGTTGAAAAGGTCAACATTAGAATGTGTCTAGGGCTTAGAACTTAGGTTTGAAGCTGCCCCCAGGACCATTCTAAGACTTCAGAAATAGAGCTAAGTCTAAGACTGTTTTTTCGTCGAGCTCAGTTCGACGAAACGTCGAACTCCGTTCGACGCTCTCTGAGCTCAACTAAGTTAAGTCATCGAGCTCAGTTCGACGATCTTCGAGCTCAGATCGACGATCTACCTTCAATCAGTTTGCTTAGTCGTCGAACTCAATTTGACGATCTTCGAGCTCAGATCAACATTTTTCTTGAGAGATCGACGTTTTTAAGGATTCAAATTCAGTCAGACTTTAGAATGTGTTTCAAATTATCTCAGCATTTATGTCAAGAGATCTGCCAGCCGTTTTCATTTATTCTGGAGCAAGTTTCAAGGAATTATTCAGAGAATGTTTTACTGGACTTTCCTCTAGAAGACAAAATCTTTTATGGAAGGCATTTAATGTCTGGTTAACGGCTATCTTGGACATAGAATCTCCAGTGAATTAAAAGATCTTATTCTCTTCTTTTCTCTAGTAACAAGATACACAGATACACAGACTGATACAGATAAGAAAGAAAAAGATGAAGTGATTCACAGGATTCTCTGATCAACACAAGAAAACTCAAGTGATCAATCCTGGAGAATTAGCTGAATAATTTTGTGTACTCAAAAAGTGATCACAACTTCATCCCAAGGACTCCAGACAACTCATATTTCAGCCTCTGCAAAACTATCTTATGCTGGAGATCTGAAGCTTCTGAAGACCTATCACCCTGAAGCAAAGCTTCCACTCCTGATCTAGTCATCATCTCAGGGGGAGCATTGACAATACAAATCCACTTGTGCTTCTCTCTTTGATTGAGACAGAGAAGATAGCTTCACTCTTTTTCTTTTCCCTTTCCCTCTATAAAAGGGTTTTCAAAACTCCCTTCAAAAGCTTTAAGTCTGGTTCTGAGAGTCTTGTCAAAACTCAGTGGTGGCAAGACACCTTATCAAAAAAATTATTTTGGTTTTTGAGCACCTTATCAAAAGCTCATTGGTGCCAGGACACCTGATCAACCCTTCCTGCAGTGGATTCCTACCAAGGGTGGTAGAAGAGTGGATGTACCTCGGTTTTTGGGGAACCACTATAGCTCCTTGTGTTTTCTGGTTTGCTTGTGTGTTTTCATTGTTGTGTGTTGTGCTCTTCTTTTTACTGCTCTTTTAATTCTATAGCAAGGCACCTTACACCTATATATAAATTAAATCTTAAAAGCTTTGCTAAGTTTAAAATTGTGAATTTACTTTAAATAAACTCTATTCACCCCCCTCTAGAGTTGAGATAGATCTTGCTCTCACTTTCATAGTGCATTAGGCTTATGAATAAGTAAAGAAGGGTTTACCAACCCGGAAACAAGAAATGCTATCAGTAAGAGGAAAGTATGACAGTAAGAAAAAACACTGTAAAAATGGCAGGAAAAGAAAACACACCAAGTGTGAGTACAATAGCAATCTGCTTTGCAAAGAAAAGAACCTGCAGCTGCTACAACGCATATATGCATGTACCAAAGGAATATCCATAAGCCAGAAAAGGAGCTAACAGTCCCAACTTTGTGGGTTAATGGCTAGGGTATAAATAACCTTGGGTCGAGGTGGGTGGCACATCCATCACCAACAACCAGACCAGAAAAAAAAATTCTCAAGGGTGAAAATAATCAGTGGCAGCTACAAGGTCCATTCACCTAACCATACCGGCCCCGAACGGCCGGACTGGTGGTGTCCATAACTCAGCACACACAATTCACCCCTCATAGAGCCCACAATAACCCCCACCGGCCATAACCGAAGAGTTGGCATGCAAAAACAAACCGAACACCCAACACCCCCCTTATTAAAAAACCACTCTAACAACCCTATTGGAAATCACTACCCCAGACAAAAAACGTCGCGTTCACACGACACGGCATTGAGTGGGTTACACTCACTCAACGCCAACACAGTCAACGGCATTGAGTGAGGTCCTCCCACTCAAAGAAAAAGACTTTGCCGCAAATGCTAGCTATGGCGTTGAGTGGGTTTTCCACACTCAACGCCAAATAGCCATGACGTTGAGTGTGGTCCACCCCTTGACGCCGAGTCACTTAACTATAAGAGAAAACTTTGGCGTTGAGTGAGTCCCCGTCACTCAACGCCAAACAGCCCCGACGTTGAGTGAGGTACACCCACTCGACGCAAAACAGCCACGATATGGAGTGAGGTCGACTCACTCAACGCTAAACAGCCACGACATCGATTGAGGTCGACTCACTCAATGACAAATGACTTAGTCGCAAAAACGACCATGGCGTTTAGTGAGTGCACCACACTCAACGCCAGAAGCCTAACAGTCTAGGCGTTGAGTGAGCTACACTCACTCAACGCTTTTGACTTAGCCTAATATTCAGAAAACCTGGAGCTATCCCGACCCAAGCCAACTCAACGCTTACTAACTAGAGAGTTGGAAAATTATTTCCAACTCTCTCTATGACTCCTAGTGTAACACCTCTACCCGTAAAGAAGAATATAATAGAGGGTCCGGCCGGGGCCCCACACCATATTCCACAAACAGGCGGAGACGCTACGAACTAATATCATAACCAACGCATCCTAACACAGAGCATTCTAGCGAAAGTTTCACGGTTGAATCTTTGAACTCAAGATAAAGAACACTGTCCACTATAACATAATAATGTATACAAACATCAAAAGAGTCTGGCCTTAAGGCCTTACAACAATTTCTCTTAACAAGAGTATGGATTACAGACATCGGCACGCAGGCCGGCCACACATGAACAAAAGAAACAAAACAATGCCTTCGAGGGTAGCAGCGCAGCTTGGGCTTCAACCCGCTAAGTCCCGCTCGGACCAGCACCTCCAGTACCTATAAGAACCAATCCACCAAGCGGTGGAAAACAGGGCAACGGTCAGCATTCAGCTGACCAATTATAATGACCCTGCCCCTGGCACGGGGCAGCGGAATTCCATCCCTGCATAGCAATCGTCCAATATGATATATAGCAATTCAAGCAAGACGTGCATGATCGCACAGTCACATATCACAAACACCGGCACGACGGCCCGACGTCCCGTGCACTCATGGCACTCTCGGGTGCACCGAAAACACTGGATCTCAGCATTGAGCATTTAGTCTGGCACGCAGGCCCAAGACTCTCATTATGCTGCCGACGAAAGCCCAATGCCTTGGCACTCTCATGTCCAGCCTATATAACGCAGGTACAGATCAGCCACCCCCCATTGCTCAAATCGCCTTGCCCAACCAAGTACATCGTACCTGAGGCCACATTTAAAGGCGCGGGTCGGTTTCACCTTGCCTGTTTGGCACGAAGCCTTTTCATACAGTTGCAGCCCAACGCTCAACCGCACACAAAATGGCAACTCACGGCCACAAGAGTTGCACCCAACTCTCACAATTTCCTGGACTTCCTCCAGTACTTTATCCATCATGCATACAAGCAATAATCACGGAGTCTTCTCCGATATGCAAACAAGCATCACCAATCCAGACCAATATGTCCAGATGGGCTTCACACAACATGCCTAGATCCGTACTCCAATTCCGGACTCTAACAAGGGGGACTTCACATATCTACCCCAAGGGACGCCACAACCCACCGCACACTCGCGGGGAAGGGTTTTCCCTACGCAATGCAGGAAATAAGGACTTCACATGTCCAAGAAGGAAATCGTTACCCTAGGAACTCGCTTCGGAGCCATGGAGAGAAATTTGAGACGGATGAAAGCCTTCGCCGCAGCGTTGCCTTCGCACATCCGAACTCGGCTTGTGATTTGGACCACCGTAGCACCACCGGCAGCCGGATTCCACTTCTTCTTCCTCACCTTTCTCTCACCTCTCTCTTAAAATGAGAAAGAGAGTATGAACTCAAAAATGAGCTTATCCTTCTCCTTTCCCGGCCTTATCAGACCAGGAATGAGCCCCAGCCACAGGATCTTCAATGAACGGCCAAGATCTTCCTGAAAAAGACTATTTTTTTGGCCGACACGGCCTGTGACACGCCCGTGTCACAGGTCGTGTACCCTTAAGCGGCACACGCGGCATACGTACCGAGTGAAATCTACCAGAACACGGGCATCGACACGCCCGTGTCGAACCTGACACGCCCGTGTCAGTCATGTGACACGCCCGTGTCACCCCTGTTACACGGTACTCAATGAGCTCTATAACCAACAGAGCAGTACACGGGTAGGCACACGCCCTCGGACACGCCCGTGTCAAATCTGACACGGCTGTGTTCAAGGCTTGGTTCCGGGCCGTGTAATTCTCTGACTCAGTCCGGCCATTTCTTGAGTGACACGCCCTGGGACACGCCTGTGTCCCAAGCCGTGTACCCCCAACACGCCCTGGGACATGCCCGTGTCCCAGGCCGTGTCAAACAACCTGCACCTCAAATCCAGTTTTGAGATTTTTGGGGGTGTTACAATCCTCCCCTCCTTAATAAAATTTCGTCCCGAAATTTGAAGAAAGTAGGGAGAAAATAACAAAACATATATATGGTTCTTACATATACAACGAGCGAACAAGTTACGAAAATAACTTGGGAAACTCGGCTCGCATGGTCTGCTCGCGCTCCCATGTTAGCTCTTCTCGGCCACAATTGTCCCATCGGACTTTGACCATCCCGATCACTTTGTTCCGCAACTGTTTCTCGGCTCGATCCTCGATCTGTATAGGCTTCACCTTTGTCGTTAGCCCATACTCAACCGACACTCGATCATTGTCAATTACTTGAGCTGGATCCTTGACTGCTTTGCGTAGCACCGAGATGTGAAACACATCATGCAATCCACTCAATTCCGATGAAAGAGATAGCCGATAGGCAGCTTCCCCAACTCGCTCCACCACTTCAAACGGACCAAGGTATTGCGGACTTAGCTTTTTCAACCGCCGAATCCGAGATACACCTTTGAAGGGCTTAATCTTTAAATAGACCCAGTCACCCACCGCGAACTCCACGTTCCGGTGCTTAGCATTATAATACTTGGCTTGCCGATCCTGGGCTATTAGGAGCCTCTCTCGAATAGAGCGTATTGTTGAGGTAGCATCCTCGACTTCCTTTTTGCCTAAAAGTTTGGTCTCGACAGTTTCTGCCCAAGCTAGCGGTGTACGACACTTACGACCATACAGCGCTTCAAACGGGGCCATGCCTATACTCGCTTGATGGCTATTATTATAGGCAAACTCCACCATAACAAGATGCTCTTCCCAATTCTTACCTAAGTCCAGGGCGCACATACGGAGCATATCCTCCATCGTTCTGTTGGTTCGTTCAGTTTGGCCATCCGTTTGCGGGTGAAAGACCGTACTGAATGCTAACTTCGTGCCCAAGATCTGATGAACTAATCTCCAATCCTTCGAGGTAAAGCGCCCATCTCGGTCACTTACGATGCTCCGGGGAACACCGTGCAATCGAAAAATCTACTCCACATAGAGCTTTGCCAACGTTTCCACTCAATCGCCCCGCTTGTTCGGTAGAAAGTGAGCCACCTTTGTCAACCGGTCTACAATCACCCAGATTGAGTCATGGCCACGCTGAGATCTCGGCAATCCGTGCACGAAATCCATAGAAATATCCTCAAACTTCCATTACGGAACCGGCAACGACTTCAGGAAACCACTCGGCCGTTGACATTCTTCCATTACCAAAGCACAAGTACGACATTTAGCCACATACGCGGCTATGTCCTTCTTTAAACCAGGCCACCAGAACAGTTTCTTCATGTCCTTGTACATTTTTGTGCTCCCAGGGTGAATTGAGTACTTTGTAAAGTATGCTTCATATAGCAATCCTTCTCGTAATTTACCCGCACTAGGGATGCACAATCGGCCATCTTTCCGTAATAAACTGTCATCCCAGGAGAATTGATCACCAGACCCCTCCTTTGCATAGCGTTGGAGACTTTCATCCAACTCCGTTGCCCGCTGAACCCTGTCAGCAAGGTCATATTGAACCTCCAACCAGTTCACGCATGCATCAGTCGAAGAATCTCTTTCCACACAAGATATCTCTAAAGCTTCCAACTCCTGGATTAACCGCTCATCATGTATCCGCAACCAATTTGCCCGCACCGGAGTCCGACGACTCAAGGCATCAGCGACCACATTTACCTTTTCGGGAACATAGTGAATTTCGAAGGTATAATCCCCAAGGAATTCCATCCACCTCCTTTGTCGCATATTCAATTCCTTTTGATCGAGCAGATATTTTAAGCTTTTATGATCTGTATAAATATCCACCTTCATGCCATAAAGATAATGCCGCCACAACTTTAGCGAAAAGATCACCGCCGCCAACTCCAAGTCATGGACGGGGTAATTACGCTCATGCACTTTCAATTGACGTGAGCCATAGGCGATCACCTTGCCAAACTGCAGGAGAATGCAACCTAAGCCGCTTCCTGACGCATCGCTGTATATTTCAAATCCATCTGTACCACATGGCGACTTCAAAACAGGCGCCGTGGTCAAACGACTCTTCAGCTCCTCAAAAGCTCGTGTGCACTCCGGTGTCCAAACGAACTTCTGATCCTTTCTCGCCAACGTAGTCAGAGGCAAAGCAATCCGAGAGAAGTTCTCCACGAACCGTCTATAGTAGCCCGCCAGTCCAAGGAAACTCCTGACCTCGGCCACCGAAGACAACACTGGCCAATCACGAATGGCACTTATCTTAGCTGGATCCACCGCTATGCCCTCTCCACTTACCACATGGCCTAGAAAAGCCACCGATGAGAGCCAGAACTCACACTTAGAGAACTTGGCATACAGCTTATTCCTTCGCAAGGTAAGCAATACCAATCGCAAGTGGTTTGCATGATCTTCCTCCGATTGTGAATATGCAAGGATATCATCAATAAACACAATCACAAACAGATCCAGGTATTCGCGGAACGTTCGATGCATGAGATCCATGAATACCGAAGGCGCATTACATAAGCCGAACGGCATCACTGTGAACTCATAATGACCATAGCGTGTGCCAAACGCTGTCTTGGGAATGTCACCTTCCCTAATCCGCAACTAGTAATACCCGGACTTCAAATCCAACTTCGAATAGACGGTTGAGACTGCTAGCTGATCGAACAAGTCATCGATCCATTGAATTGGATACTTGTTTTTCTCCGTCAGCTTGTTCAGTTCGCGATAATCAATACATAGTCGCAAACCACCGTCTTTCTTTTTCACAAAAAGAACAGGCGCGCTCCAAGGTGACATACTTGGGCGTATGTATCCCTGCTCCCACAATTCTTGCAACTGAACTTTCAGTTCGGCCATTTCTTTTTGCGCTACCCGATACGGCGAACGGGCCACAGGTTTCGCACCCGGCACCAGCTCGATAGCGAAGTTGATTTCCCTTTGGGGAGGTAACCCCGGAAGGTCCTTTGGAAACACATCAGCATATTCCGACACAATCGACACTTCACTCACACTGACCTTCGGCGCCACCGCCTCTATGAGTGTGAAGAACAACTCCGCACCCTTCCGAACTGCCTTAACAACTTGGAGAGCGGATAACAACATCCCACTCATCCCTTGCATACCAATGAACTTGGTCTCTTGTTCGGTATTTTGCCCAAGTGTGACCTCTTTTGAAGTGCAATCTATACATGCACGCTGCTCTGAAAGCCAGTCCATACCAAAGATTATATCAAACTCTTTGATCGGCAATACTAATGTTTCCACCTTGAACTCCCGACTTCCTATCTTGACCTCAAGACCGCAAGATCGATTCGCGCACATCAAACATCCGTTAGGCAACAACACCTTTACACTGTCTGTCGTGGACCGGATAGGCACCCCGACACGAAAGACAAAGTCCTCAGACAGAAACGAATGTGAAGCAGCTGTGTCGAACAGTGCTCGCGCCGGATACTCTCGTATAAGGACAAACCCTATAACATTACAATCAAAACAAGCACAGCACATCAAAAACAAGAACATTAAAACCTACGCGCACCTGTGACGACATCCGCCTGCTTAATGGCCTCCGGTTGTCCAAGGTTGAAGACCCTAGGCTGCGCGTGCGAGGCAGAAGACTCCACCACAGCCTTCCCCTTCTCCGCATAAGACGCTCCCGTCTTCTTATCACCCTTTGGGGGACCAGATCGACATTCACGTGCGAAGTGTCCAACCTTCCCGCACGTATAACAAGCACGAGATCCATACCCAGATGTATCCGTCACAGTCGCAGAAGGAGCTTGTCCAGAAGACTTAAACTTCTTATTCCATCTATTTCGGTAGCTAAACTTGTCCGGACGCGGCGGCTTAAACTCTGGCTTCGCAACAGCCAAGTTGCCCTTTGCTTGCCCCCGTTTCATGTCCGTCTCCAAAGAACGAGCCGTACAGACTAAGGCTTGGAATCCCTGACTCACAGAACTCGAGAGCAAATACCGCAGCTCATCTCGCAGTCCCGCATAAAACCGACTAGTCTTACGCTCTTCTTCGGCGAAGATCGTGCCCGCATATCTTCCCAAACGGGTGAACTCATGCAGGTAGTCATCCACACTTCGATCTCCCTGTGCTAACCGTTGAAATTCCATTTCCATCGATATCCTTTGCTGTATCGGCAGATGTTGTGCTAAGAACAAACGAGAGAATTCTTCCATTGTAATCTCTGCCAATTGCCTGCCGGCCAAGTGATGCATTTCAATCTCATCCCACCACAATCGCGCCTCTCCTTCCAGTAGGAAAGTGGCTAACATGACTTTCTGTTCCTCCTCAACCTTGATAGCTCTCATAATCCTCTTGATCCTTGCAAGCCAATCCTCTGCTTGGGCCGGTGTACCCGCCCCATGAAACTGCGGAGGGTTAAAGCTCAAGAATTGCTTCCATTGTTGATCTGCTACCCGCAGATCAAATTCGTCTTCTACCGGTTCTTGCCGTACCCCAGCATGCGTTGGCACCACTGCAGGACGTGCCTGCCCAGCTTGCTGAGCATTCATCACAGCAAGTACCATTTCCGTGATGAGATGGACTGTTTCAGCGGATGGAGGAGTTGTGGGCACATCGGCTGGTGCCGCACTCTCAACAGAACATTGTGGTTCGGATTGACCCGCAACACTTCTGGTCACCTATATGTGTAAAATACACAGGTTAACGACCAATGAAAATGGCAACCATACAAAAAGAGAATACACAAGTTCAACAAACAAGTGTATTTGCATTCCTAAGTGGACAATCTTGAGTTCAAGTTAAGTTAAGTGTTATAACGACAGCACTGACACTTGCTCGCCACCTCTCAAAAGAATTCATCCGCGAATTCAGAAGAGATCGACCAACAAGCTGATACCAAATTGTAACACCTCTACCCGTCAAGAAGAATATAATAGAGGGTCCGGCCGGGGCCCCACACCATATTCCACAAACAGGCGGAGACGCTACGAACTAATATCATAACCAACGCATCCTAACACAGAGCATTCTAGCGGAAGTTTCACGGTTGAATCTTTGAACTCAAGATAAAGAACACTGTCCACTATAACATAATAATGTATACAAACATCAAAAGAGTCTGGCCTTAAGGCCTTACAACAATTTCTCTTAACAAGAGTGTGGATTACAGACATCGGCACGCAGGCCGGCCACACATGAACAAAAGAAACAAAACAATGCCTTCGAGGGCAGCAGCGCAGCTTGGGCTTCAACCCGCTATGTCCCGCTCGGACCAGCACCTCCAGTACTTGTAAGAACCAATCCACCAAGCGGTGGCAAACAGGGCAACGGTCAGCATTCAGCTGACCAATTATAATGACCCTGCCCCTGGCACGGGGCAGCGGAATTCCATCCCTGCATAGCAATCGTCCAATATGATATATAGCAATTCAAGCAAGACGTGCACGACCGCACAGTCATATATCACAAACGCCGGCACGACGGCCCAACGTCCCGTGCACTAAAGGCACTCTCGGGTGCACCGGAAACACCGGATCTCACCATTGAGCATTTAGTCCGGCACGCAGGCCCAAGACTCTCATTATGCCGCTGACGAAAGCCCAATGCCTTGGTGCTCTCATGTCCAGCCTACATAACGCAGGTACAGATCAGCCACCCCCCGTTGCTCAAATCGCCTTGCCCAACCAAGTACATTGTACCTGAGGCCACATTTAAAGGTGCGGGTCGGTTTCACCTTGCCTGTTCGGCACGAAGCCTTTTCATACAGTTGCAGCCCAACACTCAACCGCACACAAAATGGCAACTCACGGACACAAGAGTTGCACCCAACTCTCACAATTTCCTGGACTTCCTCCAGTACTTTATCCATCATACATACAAGCAATAATCACGGAGTCTTCTCCGATATGCAAACAAGCATCACCAATACAGACCAATATGTCCAGATGGGCTTCACACAACATGCCTAGATACGTACTCCAATTCCGGACTCTAACAAGGGGGACTTCACATAGCTACCCCAAGGGACGCCACAACCCACCGCACACTCGCGGGGAAGGGTTTTCCCTATGCAATGCAGGAAATAAGGACTTCATATGTCCAAGAAGGAAATCGTTACCCTAGGAACTCGCTTCGGAGCCTTGGAGAGAAATTTGAGACGGATGAAAGCCTTCGCCGCAGCGTTGCCTTCGCACATCCGAACTCGGCTTGTGATTTGGACCACCGTAGCACCACCGGCAGCCGGATTCCACTTCTTCTTCCTCACCTTGCTCTCACCTCTCTCTTAAAATGAGAAAGAGAGTATGAACTCAAAAAATGAGATTAGCCTTCTCCTTTCCCGGCCTTATCAGACCAGAAATGATCCCCAGCCACAGGATCTTCAATGAACGGCCAAGATCTGCCTGAAAAAGACTATTTTTTGGCCGACACGGCCTGTGACATGCCCGTGTCACAGGCCGTGTACCCTTAAGCGGCATACGCGACACACGTACCGAGTGAAATCTACCAGAACACGGGCATCGACACGCCCGTGTCGAACCTGACACGCCCGTGTCAGTCATGTGATACGCCCGTGTCACCCCTGTTACACGGTACTCAACGAGCTCTAAAACCAACAGAGCAGTACACGGGTAGGCACACGCCCTCGGACACGCCCGTGTCAAATCTGACACGGCCGTGTTCAAGGCTTGGTTCCGGGCCGTGTAATTCTCTGACTCAGTCCGGCCATTTCTTGAGTGACACGCCCTGGGACACGCCCGTGTCCCAGGCCGTGTACCCCCGACACGCCCTGGGACACGCCCGTGTCCCAGGCCGTGTCAAACAGCCTGCACCTCAAATCCAGTTTTGAGATTTTTGGGGGTGTTACACCTCCTACCCAATACACCGCAGCCTAAGCTTAAGTCTACCACTAAACAAAGCTATGATTTATCTCCAGCAAGCTACAAGGACACCAAACCGAGAATCAAGAGGAAAGAAAAAAGAAACTAAATAGGCTCGATCATGACATTTCCTAAAGCCGAATAAAAATGGCTGAAGCAAAGGAACTGTTGCTGTTAACAAGGAAAATAAGGAAAAAAACAATTTGGCAAGGGCAAGGATCCACTTCCCTCAACTTCGGCAAGATGAAGTAGCAGCACCTCCAACTCAAAATCGGTGACAAAAAAATCGGCCTCCTGCACCTCCAGCTACATAAAGAGGAAAACCTTGAGCTTTAGAGAAGAAGAAGAAACCTCCGGGACCCTAACTCATATAGACAGACCGAAAAGAAAAATTACATACCTAGGAAGCAAGATCTCGGCGAGAGCAGCTCAAATCTGCTGTTACCCGAGCGAAATAAGCCTGAAATACACAGCTATGCGGCGATCAAAGCTGCAGCTCCTCCTCATCCCGCTTGCTTCCTTCCGCTGGGAGCTAACAAGCTGAAGCTAGCTCAGGAAATGGTGAAGAAGAGAACAGCTGGGGCCTTATAATAAGACCTCCACTCACTTATCTAAAGTTAAATAAAATAATCCTATAGTACTCAGATTTCAACCACTGGCAGCCTCTCCTAAATCCGCCACCTTTAGCTATGCATATAAAATATTATACATATAAAAATATATGCATATACAAACATATAAATCAATGATTATAAAATCAGCCTAACTGATGCACCCAAGCCCACCAGCTGCTAGCAAATACATATATTCTAAGGTTTTAAAGACTAGCTCGCAGATGCTTCCCAAAATCAGCCAACCTAGTGCTTTTATAAGAATATATATATATATACTATACTTATACATATGTAGCCAAAAGTTAAACACATATGTATATTACCTCGTAATATCAGCCAATAAAATAGTTATCGACACACAAGCCTAACACAATGTATATATATATGCATATACATATATACCTTGCTAAACAAACTAGCCTAAAAATAGGGCACCAGCCCTACCAAGCTTGGTCACCCAAGGCCATGCACAGTAATATAAAACATAACAAGTAACATAACAAACGTCGAAATGACGCGAAAAACAAATGATCTTGTATTTCGACAAAACCCGCACCGTAGCTAAACACCCAAGCTACGAAAACAACGACAAAGTCGAAAACAACATCCGACGATCAAAACTCGGGCTATCACTACCCGAAGCCAAGGCACAAGCATTCCCCGAGAGCCTCACCGAGTCACAAAACCAGACCCGGCTTGCTAGGGAATCTTGCCAGCAGGATACAAACAGGCCACTCAAGGAACCTAAAGAGCTAAGACAATGCTCTAACAATAGCAAAAGGGCGGAAACGCTTCATTGTAATGCCAAACAATGACCAAACAAATCACAGAAAAACCGGGGGCATTACAGTCGAGCTCCGCTCGAAGAATACGCACACACGCACATGGGTAGGGACACGCTCGTGTCACTACCCGTGTCCTGCTCGGTAAATACGGTCGACATTTTTAGTTGATCTCTGTTCGATGAACACACACACACACGGGTAGGGACACGCCCGTATCTCTACCCGTGTCCTGCTCAGGAAACACAGCAAGGAATCCACATCATTGTAGGAGAGCCACACGGGTATAAACACGCCCGTGTGAAACACACACGGGTAGGGACATGCCCGTATCACTACCCGTGTCACCACCCATGTCCTTCTCTAGAAATTTCTCAAATCAGACGCAAAGACACCAAAGTACCACATGGGTATAGACACGCCCGTGTCACCACCCGTGTCCTACTCTAGACCAATTTCTCCTCCCTTACACAAGTGTAAGCCCAGCTGCCAGCACTCCAAGGTCCCAAGTCAGCTCTCCTTACTCAAAAATGTGCATGAGGGGCCTAGCGCGAATTGGGATGTTACAAATCCTATAAAAAAATAAAAGATTTCGTCCCCAAAATCGGGCTAAGGCTATGGGGAGAGAAAAACTTGAAATAAAAAAATATGCTTTTAAAATTACATGAAGGAAATAAATCCGGGTAGCGCTTTTGCATTAAGTCCACCGGCTCCCATGTATACTCCTTCCCATTGTTAGACCGCAACACCTTTACCAAAGGAACACTTTTGCGGCGCAAAATCCTTGTCTTGTTGTCTACAATCTCATAGGCTCTAGTCGTACGGATCTATCGGTTGCAACCACTCCATCAATGGTGGGAATATGGTTATTGAGGCGCAACACCGCCTTCCAGAGAGACGACACATGGAATACATCAGGAAGATTCTCCATCTCTTGTGGTAACTCCAACCGGTAGGCCAAAGGGACAATCATTTCCAATATGGTGTAAGGTCAAACGTATCTTGGGTTGAGCTTCTTCACGCCACGTGTTGGGTATTATATCCATAATTACCTTGATTTGAAGAAGCCTCCAGTCAAGCTAAGATGGATTCAAAATGTATTTGACAATCTTCTATTAAGTTGTGCTTGCAGCTATTCCAAGCTAAGTACACACCAATGTCAGGGTGCAGTGGGTCAATATACACGGGTCTGCGCAACATAATCCCTCGTTGAGCAGATCAGTGTCTTGACTCACGTGTGCTCTGTCTATTAGAGTGTACTTATTTTCAAGTACAGGGTCGAGATAGATCAAGAGCAGAAGAGGAACAAAGATGGGTCAAAGACCAAGTTCATAGGAAGGAAGATAAAAATCGTCTAAGTAAAAATCGACGGGAATCACTAAGTGATTCTCGCCGATTAGACGGGAATCATTAGTGAATCTCGCCGAATCATCGAGAATCCGTCAGTGATTCCCGTCGACTTCATCCGGCTGACTGTCCTCATACAAGAATTCGGCTAAGGCAGAATCGACGGGAATCACCAAGTGATTCTTGCCGATTCGACGAAAATCACCTTGCATTCCCGCCAATTCCCTCCGGATGACCAGATTTCCAACTGGAATTCTGTCAAGGCAAATTCGATGGGAATCGTGAGTGATTCCCGCCGACTTCGACAGTAATCACCATCGATTCTCGCCGATTTTTCCTTAGGCAAAATTCCCGTTCGCTGGACCGAACCAAGTTTGCTGTGCACCGTTTTTACCGGGACTAGGGCTTCTCCTTGTGGGCCACACAACGGTCATTTAGGGTTGGCTTCCAGTATATATACTCGCGTATTTGAACATACTAAGGGATCGAATAATGAAAAATAAAATCGAGGCCGAGCGTGACCTAGCCGATCGCGTAACTCCGTCGATCGTTGTCGCCGCTTGCAAGCTAGTCGCCGCCGTTGATCTTACAGCCTCTTTGATCTTCCGACGACAGGACCGAGGCTAGCAGCACGTCTCATGCATATCTCTTGAGATCTCTTGTCTCTCGAATCGTTGAACGAGGTTAGTTCTTCATTCCGAATCGATCGAGACGACTGATCCAACTGAGATCGTTGGTACACCGTGCTTGCTTCGTCAAGAAGTTTGGATCTACAAAGCATTGCCGCCGCTTTCACTTGACGCCTCCGATCTTGTCAAGATCCTCTCCAAGAGAGAACACCGGTCGTGGATTCTTCATCTCTTTCAAGAAAGCTTCAATGAACAAAGAAGGACATCAGGATCTCCAAAAGTTTGCATTTTCTATACATTCAAGTTTAGTATATTGTAAAGGAATTTTGATTCCTAGTTGTAAGGGTTGGGTGCAACCCGTGGTGGTGGAGTTGTGACTCCTTTGGTTGGAAGGGTTCCTTCCGTAGTGTGAGGATTGGATTTTAATCCGATTGGAGAAGTGACCGAGTCGTCCCTTGGCGGGAGATAGGTCGAAGGGGGAGAGTGGACGTACCCAAATCGGGGAACCACTATAATTGCTTGTGTTCTTTTTTGTGTTGTGTTTGTTTATTTGTGCAGGTAATTTAAATTCCGCAAAAGACTGCACGACACCTATTCCCCCCCACCCATAGGTGGATTTAGTCGACACAAGATACTTTCAAGTGGTATAAGAGGGAGGTTACTCATCAATAAAGTTTACACCTTGAGTAAGATCCCATGCCTAGTGTCAAGAAGAAAACAAGACTCAAGCATGGAGCTATACACTGATGTATCTCCTCTGAGACTCCCTGCCTACACCAAAGAGAATTATCCCATCTGGAAAATGAGAGTTAAATTTCATCTGGAGGCCATTGACCCTCGTGCGTCTTTCATTATGGAAGAGGGTCCCTTCATTCCCATGAAGGCTTCCGGTTCTGGAAAATATCTCCAAATCCCCAAGAGTCCCGAAGAGATGTCTGAAACTGAGCTCTCACTATTCAACTCTTATAAGCTGGTTCGACAGACCATCTCTTATGTTTGGTTTGGATCATCTCGTACGAGATTGGATAAGTCTAAGACTACAAAGTCTATGTGGCTAGCTATCTCTGACCTCATGGAGGGAACGATGACGACTGGGACCGAATGCCAGCAAGATGATGAAGCATATGTGGGGGTCCTAGTCTCTGAAGATTAAAGTCAAGACCAACCTCTCATTATCAGGGCTCCCGTGTCCCTATCTAAGACTGAAGAAGAGATTGAGGAATGTAGCTGTGATGAAGCTGAAACATATGTCTCTGCAGACCTTAACGCTAACCCTGATCAGCACAATCAGGATCAGGTATCTTCCTCATCTTGCTCCTTTCCTCTTGAATATCCTGAAGACTGGAGAAGTTCAGAGGTTTGTCCATCAAGTGATGCAAGGGAGATTGACAGTTTCAATCAAAGGATTGAAATTCTTGATTCCCTTCATAGAGCCCTTCAGAAGAGCAACTCACTTGTTGAGGATCAAGCTAAGGAAATTGCTCAGCTGAGGACCGTGATGGATCTCCAATTGGAATCTATCAAGGTGAAGGACTCAAAGATCTCAGATCTAGAGTTTCGTCTAGAGACTGAGAAGAGGATAGTATCTAATTTTTCCAAGATAGATGCTATTAAGAGAAAGAGAGAAAACAGGTGGATCTCTCGAATCATAAATTCGTGGAGAAATGGGGAAAATGTATTCAGACCCCCCACACCGAGTAGGAAGGGCCCACATTATGCTTTCAGGTATAACCATAAGAATAACTATGGTCACTGCAAGAGTGATCGGCCCTCATGTGGAAATACCCATAGTGCAAGTGTTGTTATGGCTACCCATGAGAAAATACATTTGGCTCATTATGAACCTTTTGTATTCACTCCCTCAGCCTCAACACTTCATGAGATTGCAGTAACCAGCTCTCACAGTACCTCTCACCACCCTAAGACACAGGGAAAGTGGTTGGCAAACATGTAGCAAGTATCTATGGGGCCCCCGGATGTGTGCTGACTGAAAAGAAGGCACCACCTCCTAGGCCTCATGACACTCACCACATGTTATCCATCCACCCTCCCTCGTGTCTCGGTGGAAAGCATAAATCTGAGAGAAGAACCTGCTCTGCCCCTATCATACCTAAGATCGTGATAAACTCAGTCAGTAGATCTTGTCAGAAAAGGAGATACAATATTCATGAGTGCTGGTGCTGTGGCAAAGTTAGTCACTTTGCCATAGATTGTTGGCACAATTCTTCTGTGCCAAGGGCAAGGGTATGTCCACATCCCTTGGCTAGAGATAGCCTTCCTGACAGAAATCCTGTAGGAAGGCATCTTGTATTTTATGCTGACAAGAACCTAGGACCCAATACATATTGGGTTCCTAAGGTAAGGTAATTCGTTTTTGCAGGATAGTCTAGGTACCCTTGAACATGATGGGACCTAGACAAGAGATGTTCCAGGAATGCTATGGAATAAGTATATGGGATAAGATATAATGCTAACTACATTGTCCTACTTGAAATGGGTACCTGTTGTACTTCAAATAGTGGATCCGAATGATCAACCTAATGATCCCAGGTACGCACATTCAGTTTCGAAAATTGAATCGCATTACATAGAAGTATATATATATATATATATATCCAAACAAATATGTAGATTCTCTCTCAAGATATAAATATATATATACACACACCTGATGGAAGGACACGGAAGCTAAAATCTGTACGATCCATATTGTGGAACTGATAAACTATCAAAATCTTGATATGGTGAGAAAGGGGGTGTCAAATGGTCCTATGACACTCACGTGACTTGTATCAATAGTTGAAACTACCATACTACATTTTGAATCCAACAAGGATAAGCCGGGGCTGTTATAGTTTTAGCCTTCCTTGAACTCAACTTGGCTATCATAAGAAAACTTGATATCCCTTATTTAGAGGAAAAAGGAAATCTAGGTGAAATAAACAGGACTCCCATCAATTAAAGTAATCCAGCGGGAAATAACGGAAACAAATTGCTGGGTAAGGAAACAAATACCCGGTGCAATTCATATACCCGTCGATTTTACGGTAACAAATAGTGGAAACTATTCGAGTCCACCTCCCGACCGTTCAGCTCCCTGCAAGAACTAGCAAAAACCTCGCCGAATCCCTTCGATCGTGCGGAAACAAGCCTCCCGTCGCTCCCCAGCAGTAGTTCTCCGCAACCTTCCGGTCTATCTTATGTCGTTTGGAGTCCGCCCGCCGTCCTCTCCCCGTCGGCTCGGTGTTCCCATTTCCGGCATCTGCTCGACGCTCGTGTCTCGACGATCCACTGCCAGCATTCCATCCCGACGCAAGCTGCTCCTTGGACTAGGGCTTCTCTCCTCTCACTGGACTAGGGATTCTCTCTGCTCACCGCCTGACGAGACTTACTTTGCTTCACCCCTCCGAGTACAAGGTAACGACCGTTCGTCCTTGTATTATTAGCTAGGTTGTAACTTGTCTATTTACTACTAGTTCAGTTCCTACAATCTATAGATTTAGATAGAGTTGAGTTCCTTGGATGTTACTTGTTTAGGTTTATAATGGCTCCTCGAACCACAGTCGGGCTCCTCACTAGGAGTGAGTTGGTTAGGACAGGCTTCGCCCATGCTTCTGATGAATTCAGGAACATCATCTTGATGCTTGAGCAAGCCGGGCTCTCCTTTATTCTCGAGCACCCATGCAAGGTCCTAGATAAGGAAGTTCTTGAGTTCTACGCAACAGCCAAGATACGTCACTAAGATACCTTAATAAAGAGTAAGATAGTTGGACTAAGGATCAAGGTGACTGCTGCAAAACTATCACATCATCTGCAGCTCTCCAGCTCTGTACAAGAGGACTACCTGGATGAAAGTGATCGTGCAAGGACACTACTATTCTGTAGATTAGCTCAAGGGACCAAGGCCATCAAACGAAAGGACATGAACGAGGAAGGAAAGCTCCTCTCTGACATCATAGGGAAGGTTCTGATCTGCAAACCTGGCTCCCATGATCATATTTCTGGGGATATGTTTAAGATCCTGATTGCTGTGGTGTGCAGAAAGAAATTCAACTGGGGGGCCATGTTATTTGAGAAGATTAAAAATACCCTACGAACTCCTAACTTTGGGAGGATCATCAGTTTATACCTGAATCAGATGGACGGAGAAAGATTTGATATGACCAAGGGAGTTCCTCTTCACTACCTAAAGAAGATGGACTCAAGCATTTTTGATAGGTGGGAGAGGACAATTGGCCAAGGAGGTGCAGCTGAAGCACATGGTGATGAAGAAGATAGAGCTCCGGAGTTCAGAAATCCTTTCGATGAGCCCAGTGAAGTTCCTGATCTGCTGCATGCAGGAACTGAGGGGGAGTCTTTACCCATTCCTTCTGATGCCCTCAGGATGGATGTCTCAGTTTCAGAACAAGCAGATGTCGTTAATAATATTACCCTGATCGTGAAGGATGCAATGGATACCCTCGCTACCAATCAGGCTGACGAGGAGGAAGTGGAGGATGACATGGAGGATGATGCTGCTGATGAGGATGATGTGGAGAATGTGGCTGCTGATGATGTGAACAATGAGATGGGTTGAAATGAAATGGACATGAGGGAGATTGGTGTTCAACCCCCTTCTGTGGAATAAATTCAGGCAAGGGTTCCTGATGTGACTGATGCAATAGTTGAGGGGGAGATGAGTATACATGGAAACTTGGCAGATGCTGCCTCTATTCCCCCACAGGAGACCGTGAATCTATCTAGCTCCACCAGTGTATCTGCAGAAGAGACTCCTGACTCCCAGAGTCCTATCCCCCCTTAGCACGACTAGGACATGCATCAGGATCATCCGCTAAGACCTAGCCTGACAAATCACACAGTAAATATCATTCAAGGTATAGTGGATGAACTGAAGGCCTCTTTTGAACAATCTCACAACAAGGTACTGAAACGGATTAAGAAATCTGAGGATCTGATGCTAAAAAATGTTGTGGAGATAAATCATAAGCTAGATATGATGGAACAAAAATTTGAAGCTAAGTGTGCAGAGGTCGACACTGCCGTCAATCTTCTAATGCAAGGGCTTAAGAAAAATACAGCTGATATGGCAGTGGTAAACCAAAATGCACATATTGTGGCCAACAACATCAAATTGTTCGATGCCAATATGGTGACACTCAACGCAAATCAGACATCCCTGCTGGACGATTTTACTCGGAATGTCAAGCATATAGATGAGTCACTGCATTCGTATGCAAACTCAATTGCTCAAGAAGCAAAAAAGGGGGAGGAGAAATATACAACTAAGATGGCAGGGTTAGAGCAAATCATGGTCGACAACTTCATGCAGTCAAATAAGTATTTTTTTGAAAGCTGTCACTGGCTTGTTCAGCAAACATCTAGTATACAAATTCTGGTTGCTCCTACTGATGAGGTTATTACTACTGCTGATGATGAGGTTGCAAGTGTTGAGGAGGTTCCCCTGAGTGAAGTTGATGCCAGAAAGGATGCTAGGGCCGCTGCCAAAGCTGCTCGCAGTGCCATGTTTGATCAAGAGGCCATTGCAAAAGGGAAAAGAAAACTTCAAGAAGGAACTTCCAAAGAGACTCCAGCTGAGAGGAAAGTAAGATTGAAGAAAAGTGAAGTGAAGAATGAACGATGGAGTCCTACATCGAGGAGCATCATACTGGAAACTTTCATGCTACAACAACGGGGAGAGCTTAATCGAAATGAAGTATATAATCAGTATGAGTGGTAGATGCACAAAGAGTATGAAGCTAAAAGAAACATATTCTTCAGGTCTAACACTGTGGAACATAAAGCTCCTCCCCCCAGGTACTACCTGAAGTCAAAGGAGTACTTTGAAAGACAAAGCAAGAAGTTCCAGGCTGAACAACTAAGGGATGCTCATGCAAAGGAATAGATTTTCTTTCTATATGTGTGTATATCTTTTCTTGTATTTAAATGAACAACCTTTGGATATATAAATATATATATGATCACATACAAATTCATTTGTTGTTCTAAATGCATGAAATTTTATTATTCTGAATTCTTATCTCGCACATTTGTAATGTATATCTTTTTGGTTGGTGTAATTCATCTTAGCTAGTAGGATTTTGGCTTCTTCAAATAGGGGGAGATTGTTGGGTATTGTATCCACAATTACCTGGATTTGAAGAAGCCTCCAGTCAAGCTAAGATGGATTCACAATGTATTTGACAATCTTCTATTAAGTTGTGCTTGCAGCTATTCCATGCTAAGTACACAGCAATGTCAGGGTGCAGTGGGTCAATATACACGGGTCTGCGCAACGTAATCCCTCATTGAGAAGATCAGTGTGTTGACTCACGTGTGCTCTCTCTATTGGAGTGTACTTATTTTCATGTACAGGGTCGAGATAGATCAAGAGTAGAAGAGGAGCAAAGATCGGTCAAAGACCAAGTTCATAGGAAGGAAGAGAAAAATCGTATAAGTGAAAATCGACGGGAATCACTAAGTGACTCTCGCCGATTCGACGAAAATCATTAGTGAATCTCGCAGAATCATCGAGAATCAGTCAGTGATTCCCGCCGACTTCATCCGGCTGACTGTCCTCCTACAAGAATTCTGCTAAGGCAGAATCGACGGGAATCACCAAGTGATCCTCGCTGATTCGACGAGAATTACCTTGCATTCCCGCCGATTCCCTCCGGATGACCAGATTTCCAACTGGAATTCTGCAAAGGCAAATTCGACGGGAATCGTGAGTGATTCCCGCCGACTTCGATGGGAATCACAAGCGATTCTCGCCGATTTTGCCTTAGGCAAAATTCCCATTCGCTGGACCGAAAAAAGTTCGTTGTGCGCCATTTTGACCAAGACTAGGGCTTCTCCTTGTGGGCCACACAACGGTCATTTAGGGTTGGATTCCAGTATATATACTCACGTACTTGAACATACCGAGGGATCAAATAACGAAAAATCAAACCGAGGCCGAGCGTGCCCTAGCCGATCGCATAACTCCGCCGATCGCTGTCGCCGCTCGCAAGCTAGTCGCCGTCGTTGATCTTAGAGCCTCTTTGATCTTACGATGATAGGACTGAGGCTAGCAGTGCATCTCACGCATCTCTCTTAAGATCTCTTGTCTCTCGAATCGTTGAACGAGGTTAGTTCTTCATTCAGAATCGATCGAGACGACTGATCCAACTGAGATAGTTCGTAGACCGTGCTTGCTTCGTCAAGAAGTTTGGATCTACAAAGCATCGCCGCCGCCGATCTTGCCGCCGCCGATCTTGTAAAGATCCTCTCCAAGAGAGAACACCAGTCGTGGATTCTTCGTCTTTTTTAAGAAAGCTTCAACAAACGAAGAAGGACGTCGGGATCTCCAAAAGTTTGTATTTTCTTTACATTCAAGTTTAGTTTATTATAAATGAATTTTGATTACTAGTTTTAAGGGTTGGGTGCAACCCGTGTTGGTGGAGTTGTGACTCCTTTGGTTGGAAGGATTCCTTCCGAAGTGTGAGGATTGGATTTCAATCCGGTTGGAGAAGTGACCGAGTCGTCCCTTGGTGGGAGATAGGTCGAAGGGGGAGAGTGGACATACCCAAATCGTTGAACCACTATAATTGCTTGTGTGCTTTTTTGTGCTGCGTTTGTTTATTTGTGCAGGTAATTTAAATTCTGCAAAAGACTGCACGACACATATCCCCCCTATAGGTGGATTTAGTCGACACTAGATACTTTCACCACGTACCCGTGACTCTCCATGCATCGGCCGAATTTTAAAGAACGCTTTGTCACCCACCTGAAACTCTACCACCCGGTGCTTTGCATTATAATATTTAGCCTGCCAACTTTGAACCTCAAGCATGTGGTCCTATATTAGTATAACAACCGCATCAGTATTATCAATGTACTCATTTCTTAAAACCTTCGGGTATTCATCTTGTACCTATTACAAGGGGTTTCTACACCTTCTTCCGTAAAGGGTGAATGATTGTATGACAATACCACCTGAGCGGTAAGATCAGCTTAGCTCTTGAGGGGCGGGGGGGGGGGGGGGGGGGGGGGTTAATAGAGATTTTAAAACCTTTTTACAGAATTAAATTTGCGGGATTAAGATAGTGATATTACTATATGTAAAAGGTGAAGTGCAGAAAAGAGAACTACAACACACATCACACAACACAATAAGTAAAAGCTAGCATCACAAACGAAATAAGAAATTTATAGTGGTTCCCCTAAACTTGGGTACATCCACTCTTCTACCCCCTTGTAGGAATCCACCCAGGTTTTTGATCAGGTTCCCTGCCACAAATAAGGATTTTGCTCAGGTGACTTGTCACCACAAGATCTATTTTAAGGGAGATCTCACAATCCTTTAGGCTTTTGATCAGGTGCCCAAAAACAAAATCTTGTCTTTTGATCAGGTGACTTGCAACCAAGGTGAATAACGTTTGAAGGGAGTTAGGAAACCGTTTATATAGTGGGTGAGAATAAAAAAAACAATATGTTGTTCTTCTCTTTCTCAAACAACTGAGAAGACTAGTGGATTTTCTTGATGATGTCAAAGCTCCCCCTAAGATAGAAATTTGACTAGGAAGATGGATGCTTTACAAGGTGTGTATGTCTTCTTGAGAATGATTTCTAGAAAGCTTTAGACTAATGATGATGGTTGTCGCTTGAAACCCTTTGGAGATGCAAAACTGATGATGACGGAATGTTCTCTTTCTTTTGTGTATTCTCAATACTATCACTGCTTTTACTTCTACACCTTTCAAAGCTTTTGAAAAACTTGTTTTATATTTACTATATTTTCCTGCAACAACGTTTGAAATTCCTTCCTTAATTGACTGCTGATTTCTTGGACCTTGCACAAATGGTTGGAAGGCCAATAAAATAATTCCTTAACTATCCCAAGGAATTAGTTGTATATTAACTCTGTGAAATCCAGTAATTAATGTTGCCATTTGAACGGCTATATTCAGAGAATATATGCATTAATTACTAAGAGTAAAATAAGCCAAAATATAAGCCTTAGTCAATCTGAAATAATTGCAGAGAAATAGAAAATGAACTGACAGTTATCGTCGATCTGAGATCAAAGATCGTCAAACTCAAACCTATCATTCGTCGAGCTGAGCCTTGAGATCTCTGAACTAAATAGTTACTTTCCATTATTGGCTCCAAGTTCATCGAACTGAGATAGAAGAACGTCGAACTCAATCCATATAGAAGATCAGAGTTCGTCGGGCTCAGTTCATCTTTCGTCAATCTCAGTTCAGAGAAGAGGCTCTTAGATCGTCAAACTGAGAACGAAGATCGTCGATCTGACTTTAGAGTTCGTCGAACACCTTCTTCAATAGAGAAAATTCTGCCTTGTTCTGGTTTCTTCAGTCTTCGAAGTCTTTTGAGGGATTGGTCATATCAATATGCCTTGTTGACATATCCTATAATCTAATGAAGACCAATGACCGTTGACAATACAAAGTGGGTCAATCTATGCAACCCTAATAGTGAACCTTAGCCCAAATCCCTAAAACAGGTGGGGTTCCAACAATCTCCTCCTATTTGGGTGAGGTCACTATGTACAATGCATAAAACAAAGAAAATACAAATAAAAAACATAATAACAGATATCTAATAGAATTAACAGAAAATTCATCAGATATAAATGTATATACACAGTGAATGAAAATTGTTCTAAGAACTGTCAGAAGGAGGAGCAGAAGAAGATTTAGTAAACACAATTTTACTGAAAGGATTTTCTGCTTCATGCTTGGACATTTTTAGGTCTTGTGTAACGCCCCGAAACTCATATGTGAACCGGGCGGTGTTTTGAGCCAAGTTCATGTCTAGTAAGGGTGAACACGGCCTATGATACGGGCATGTCACAGGGCGTGTCGTGCTCGGGTAGTCGAGTTTAGGTTGATGAGCATTGAGTGCTCGAACACGGCCTGTGACACGGGCATGTCACAGGGCGTGTCAGGCACACGGCCTGTGACACGGGCGTGTCCCATGGCCGTGTGCTCCTCTAGAAGTTTGGTCCTGTGTCGACAGAGGGACAAGACCCAAAATACGGCCGTGTACTATCTGACACGGGCGTGTAATATGTGACACAGGCGTGTCACCACCTGTATCCACCAAGCGATGTGATGGTTGGCTTGGCAGTTATTCATTACACGGCCCCTGGTCACGGGCGTGTCGAGGACCCGACATGTGCGTGTCAGGTTGGGATACAGGCGTGTCCCAACCTGTGTCCTTTTTTGTGCTCGATATTAGTAGCTGGATCGAGGCACACGGCCTGGGACACGGCCGTGTGCAAGGCCGTGTTCGGCCAAGGATTAAGGAATTTCAGGCTAATCTGAGCCGTTTGTTTTCTTTAAATAAGATCTAACGGCCCTGATGAATTCATGCTTGTGTTTAGTCCGAGATTAGAGGTTTAATACCTCATTTCATCCTAAACTCTCTCTTTCTAAGAAGTTAGAGAGAGGAGAGATCAGGGAAGAAGGAAGGGAGGAATCCAGCCGGCGGCGGAGCATCGGAACACGAAAGTGAGAACCGAGACCAGACCCGTGGAGAGAATTCCCTTACAAAGCCTTTCATCCGGCTCGTTTTTCAAGGTTCCTAAGCAGACTTCAAGGGTAACGATTCTCAACTTGGGCATAGGAAGTATTCTTCCTTTCTGCATGGGAAACCCGCTCCCGCGAGTGTGCGGTGAGTGCGCGGTGTTCCTTGGGGTAGATATGTTAAGTCCCCCTTGTTTAGAGTCCGGAATCGAAGTACGGGCATAGGCATTGTTTGTGAAGTCTACTGGGATGTGTTTGTCTTGATCGGTGATGTTGCATTGCATGAATAGCCGGAGAAGACTCTGTGCGTTGTTTTCGGGTTTCTACGCGCAACATTGTAGCAGGGATCCTTGGGGATTAACTCCAAGGCGCACTGGAAAACTGGGCGGAAACGTGATTCTGCTAACTTGGCGGCTGGGGAGCCAGCCTTGAAAATAACTTGGTTATGTGATGTTTTGAAATGTTTTAGGCTCCGGGTGAAGCTTGGCCTGTGTGCACGTCTTAAAGTGACTAGGCAGCGTGCGCAACAGGCGGGTGGAAACGGACCTGGGCTTTGCGGTTCAGTGCTAGAGGCCCATTAGTGGAACTGGCTGTTGGCATTGTCGGGATTCTTGGACTGCAGTCGGAAAGACTCAAAAATGCTCACAATGTTTTCCATCCTGAGGGTTGTGGTGAAGCCACAGAATTGACTAGATTCACTGAGAATGTGCTCAGAGTGCACGGGGTGCTTGGCCGAGCGAGCCTACACCTGTGGCGAAATATATATTTGCACTTTACTATTTTGCTTGGCTAATGATATGTAGGGAAGGATCACCTCCATCCCGAGTAAGGGGCGGGGTTGTTATAATTTGGTCAGCTTTAGCTGACCGATGCTTTGTTTGCCACTGTGCAGTGGAATGTTGCTTGCAGGTGCTGCAGAACCAAATGCCAAGTAGCAGGCTGAAGCCTAAGTTGCTGAGCTAGCCCTCAAAGGCGAAGCGAACCGTTGTTTACTTTTGTCATGTGTGGCCGGTGATGCAGGACGGCGCGTAGGGTTTATGCGTCTGTCGGCTCATTTATAGGAAACCGTAAATGCATGCGATTCTTAAATTAATTCTGCAAAAATTAGAGCGGGCGCAGCACTTTAAAATTTTGCAACTTGAATTTTTAAAGCACAAATCGCTACTTTCTTTAAAAATTGAATTTTACTTGAATAAAAGTTCAAATTAAATCCGGAGACGGAAGTTCGCAACTTCGTTCCGTTCCCCTTGTCGTAGCAAAATGAAAATCGTGAACTCCAAATACGTTTTCGTTTGGAGTTTTCGACATAACGTTTGCTGACGAAATTCATGCGAAAACCCAGCAAGAGTCTAATTATCCTAATGAGAAAACTTAGACACACTCAAAGGAGGACAAAGAAACAATTACCCACGGAAGAGACGTCTTCCGTATTCCGAAGTCGATGGCGATCACGCGAGGAACTCCTCGTCACCTTCGATCTCCGCTCCAAGGTCGGCCGCTATCGTACACGGTCACCAAAGAATTAAATCACTCTCTCACACAAGTGGTTCCACGGAATCACTCAACAATGTAAGAAAGCCACATACCTAACAAACCTAAAATTCACTCACTCTCACACTAGAGGTGGTTCCACGTAAATCTCTATCACTCATGGTGGATCCACGAAATATCTAATTACTTGAATGGAGAGACTCCACGAAATTGCTAAGCACTAACTATAAACTAATCTAACTTCGTTACTGTTCATGGGAGCCAAACAGGGCAACTAACCTAACACTCACCACTCCACTCACACAGGAGGCACCATGTTAAACAGCGTCTTCACAATACCCAACTTCATCTACATTAACGGAAGCCATTCATGGAAGCAATTAGCAGGATTTCACAATATCACTGTTCTACGCTACAGGAATCACAAGCAGGAAAGCTAACCTAATCTATAGCTCTAATAGAAATCAACAAACGCAAGCAGCAAGGAAGAAGCCCTGTTCATCAAGCTACAGAACTCCTAACTGAAATTACAGCTAATCTCCTAACTCCTAATTGTAACAGGAATTCACACAGAAATCCTCATGCCTAATTCTATTGGGAAGCACACAACAACCTTACACGGGAGAAAATAACTCCAAGCAATTTCAATTTCAATATTTTCATCAATTACCAATAATCCTCCCTAATTACAGACATTACAATCCCTTTTATAGGGTAAAAAAAACTGTAATCAAATGAAATAAACAAACCCCTAAGTTGAGGTCATGGCAGGAGCAAGATCGTGGAAGTGGGGAGTTGCGGGAACTGCAACATCGAGCGGGCGTTCTCCTGGAGCTGAGCCGAAGTCCGAGAAGTGCGGGAGGAAGCCAGGAAGCAGATCGTGGAAGATTCGTGGGCTGGTCGTGGGCATAACCCGCGCAGGAACTTCCGCCATTTTCGCCTCCCGCAGCTCCTCTGAATCGGGGAAGAGGGAGAACTGTGCCGATCTCCCCTTGGACCGGCTGGGAAGAATGACTTGGGCCGGTTCTTTTAACCTAACATATCATATATACATATAAATATATATATATTGATATTCTTATATATATATCATATATATATATATAAACACACACACTCTCTTTCAGCACACACACCCACATATATATATATATATATATATTTATGTAATTATATATATACATATATTTCACGCAAAATACAACACGAAACAATTTACAACAAATTACAAAATAACACGACGCGATATGCAGACTTAAGCTGATAAAGGTCCGATCGGGTGCGACGTCGGGCACTTTTGCGACGACCTAATCTGGGTTGGTCTCCACCAACTCTCCCCCTCTCGAAATCACTCATCTCTGGTGAGTGCTCCGAGCGGTAGTGCGGGAGAAATCAACATCCATGCCAATGAATTACGTATCTCTGAAAATCATCATCTGTAGCGGTCACTGCCCAATATGTGCTCGAGAACTGTAATAGAATAATCTCCTGGTTCTCATGCTCAACCTGAAACTGGTAGTGAAACAGAAGGAACTACAATGGAAGTGTCAGTAGAGAAATAAATTTCGGTATGTCCTGAATGAGGCTCCTCACTCTCACTCACCAACCCAGAAGAAACAAATGAAGGAGAAGGCAATGGAGATTCTAAAGAATCATGCGAGTAATCGTAGAATTAGGTCAGATTGGCTACGTTAAAAACAGGATTTGCTCCCCAAACGGAAGGCATCTCAAGTTCATATGCATTTTGCCCAATCCGATTTACTACTCGAAAGGGTCCAGTTCTACAGTAGCTAGCTTCTTTACGGTACCAGAAGGTAGCCGTTCCGGATTTAGCCGAACCATAATCAAGTCATCCATTTTAAAATTAGTAGCTCTTTTATGCTTTTTTTTTTAAAATCGAGTTGCATAAAAATCATAAATACTATGCACTTTCCGCTCAAAATATATTTTATGCAAATCTTGCAAATGCAATGAATGAACTACTAATATGACTAACGCCACAAACCGATGGTTTCAGATACAGAAGGCAACTCCTGAGAGAGGCACATGATCAGGAGGCTCAGAGGGTGGATCATAAAAGAATTCATCGCGGGGGCGATGAACACTCAAATGCAAATAAGAGAAATCAATGATCAGATGTGTGAACATGATGTGTGAACTGTCTCTGAAAGTGCAGGTGACAAGATGTAACATCAACGAATCAGTGAGTGCACCCTCAAACTCGACTGTGTCACTAAAGATGGAAACATCCCAAATGTGTGATGAACACATAAGTTTTTCATCTGGTGGTTCACCGGGAGGGGTATAATAAAATTCGTCGCAAATACGACGCGTGCAAACGTAGTCTCCAACAATAGATGGAGTGCTCTCAGATAAATGTGCACGAAGTGTGACAACCGTAATAAATGTGCTAAGGAAGAGTGAGACATCAGGAGGCTCACCGGGTGGGACATATGAAAACTCATCGCGAAGACGATGGTCATCAGTAAGTGGTATGTCCCATAACTCATCTAGAGTGCGAGTCTCCAGATGGCTATGCCTAAGCACAATCAACATCAAGTGAGACAATGGAGCAGATATCCATGTCTTAAAATCCACAAGTGTACAATCCAGATAAAGCGCATCTATATAAGGAAGAGGTGGCTCGTCTGGAGGCTCAAGAGGAGGGTCGTCAAATGACCCATCAGTAGAGTGATGGTCCTCCAGAAATGAACCATCAGAAGGGGTCATACTCTCAAATAGGGTAGGGGTGGCTACCTCGAGATCACTACTAAGCTCTCGGCTCTCTAACGTAATGTCACTCGGTGCAACATCAGGTGTGGTGATGTGACTCGGTGTGCCCCTAGGTGAAGCGTGCAAGGAATCTACAATCAAAAGAGAGCTAGTAGATATCGAATCAAAGAAGGGTTCACTAAGTGGAGCAGACTCACGTGGGGGTTGACTCGACACATCCTGTATAAGAATCTCAGATAGAATGGGTGATGTCTCCCTGGTATGGGCAGTGGAATGCTCTTTCTGACCCTTAACGTCTAACATCATGTTTACCTTCGGAACACCAGGAGGATCACTAGAGGTGACGTACTCGTGACGATAGTGGCCTATATAGGTAGTTCGAGGCTAATCATGATGAGTGTCCCCAACATAATCATGGCGTGCTCGAGGATAATCGTGAGTCCTACGAACGGGTGATGGTGGTCGCACATGTACAGACTCAGATTCCTCATATAAGGGTGACGTGTAGTATCGATAACGGACGTCATATTGAACTCTACCCTCATAATATAGTGTCGAAGAACTACTAGGATCCATTCGGGTACGAGGATAATAACGACGATAGTCGTCATACTGACCGTCTCTAACATAATGAGAACGTGTTGGTGGGACAACACGATCTCTGGCAGTGATATACCGTGATCGAGGATAATCATCGAAGTATCGTGAAGACCTCCTTGATGGATCTCTATATGAGGTGGTGTAGGTGTAGTCGTGATCCTCATATAGTGGATTCCTCCTAAATGTAGACCTTTCCTCGTAGTGATGAGAAATATCGTAATGTGCACGGACAAAATGCTCATCTCGAATTTGAGGCGGCATTGACGCTCGAGGGGGTCTTTCTAAACTATTCACCCTACCTCTAAGATTTTCTAACCTTTCACGCATCTGGCAGGTACTCTCAGTTAAAGCCGTCATTTGGTGGGCGAAAGGTAAAAACCACGGTGGTGGTTCATTCCAGTCATTCCCACGACTCGGTTGACCAAGCTCAACTCGACGCATTCTATCACTATGCTGATGCATGCAAACACAAGTCAAATGCAAAGATAATGCTAAAAAAAAATCATTTTTTTTTGAAAATATTTTTAAAATGATTTGTGGGTTCCTATTTTATGCAGAGCGGATCCCAAAACTTAGAAAAATTTTGGAATCTCCGCCTCTGATACCAATTTGATGCAGGACGACGCGTAGGGTTTACGCGTCTGTCGGCTCTTTTATAGGAAACCCTAAATGCATGCGATTCTTAAATTAATTCTGCAAAAATTAGAGCGGGCGCAGAACTTTAAAATTTTGCAACTTGAATGTTTAAAGCACAAATCGCTACTTTCTTTAAAAATTGAATTTTACTTGAATAAAAGTTCAAAATTAAATCCGGAAACGGAAGTTCGCAACTTCGTTACGTTCCTCTTGTCGTAGCAAAATGGAAATCGTGAACTCTAAATACGTTTCCGTTTGGAGTTTTCGACGTAATATTTGCTGACGAAATTCAGGCGAAAACCCAGCAAGAGTCTAATTATCCTAATGAGAAAACTTAGACACACTCAAAGGAGGAGAAAGAAACAATTACCCACGAAAGTGACGTCTTCCGTATTCCGAAGTCGATGGCGATCACGCGAGGAACTCCTCGTCACCTTCAATCTCCGCTCCAAGGTCGACCGCTATCGTACACGGGCACCAAAGAATTAAATCACTCTCTCACACAAGTGGTTCCACGGAATCACTCAACAATGTAAGAAAGGCACATACCTAACAAACCTAAAATTCACTCGCTCTCACACTATAGGTGGTTCCACGTAAATCTCTATCACTCGTGGTGGATCCATGAAATCTCTAATTACTTGAATGGAGAGACTCCACGAAATCGCTAAGCACTAACTATAAACTAATCTAGCTTTGTTACTGTTCATGGGAGCCAAACAGGGCAACTAACCTAACACTCACCACTCCACTCACACAGGAGGCAGCATGTTAAATAGTGTCTTCACAATACCCAACTTCATCTACATTAATGGAAGCCATTCATGGAAGCAATTAGCAGGATTTCACAATATCACTGTTCTACGCTACAGGAATCACAAGAAGGAAAGCTAACCTAATCTATAGCTCTAATAGAAATCAACAAACGCAAGCAGCAAGGAAGAAGCCCTGTTCATCAAGCTACAGAACTCCTAACTGAAATTACAGCTAATCTCCTAACTCCTAACTGTAACAGGAATTCACACAGAAATCCTCACGCCTAATTCTATCGGGAAGCACACAGCAACCTTACACGGGAGAAAATAACTCCAAGCAATTTCAATTTCAATATTTTCATCAATTACCAATAATCCTCCCTAATTACAGACATTACAATCCCATTTATAGGGTAAAAAAACTGTAATCAAACGAAATAAACAAACCCATAAGTTGCGGTCATGGCAGGAGTAAGATCGTAGAAGTGGGGAGTTGCGAGAACTGCAACATCGAGCGGGCGTTCTCCTGGAGCTGAGCCGAAGTCCGAGAAGTGCGGGAGGAAGCCAGGAAGAAGATCGTGGAAGATTCGTGGGCTGGTCGTGGGCATAACCCGCGCAGGAACTTCCGCCATTTTCTCCTCCCGCAGCTCCTCTGAATCGGGGAAGAGGGAGAACTGTGTCGATCTCCCCTTGGACCGGCTGGGAAGAATGACTTGGGCCGGTTCTTTATATATATATATATAATTATGTAATTATATATATACATATATTTCACGCAAAATACAACACGAAACAGTTTATAAAATAACACGATGCGATATGCAGAATTAAGCTGATAAAGGTCCGGTCGGGTGCGACGTCGGGCACTTTTGCGACGACCTAATCTGGGTTGGTCTCCACCAGCCGGCCTGTGAGCCAATGTATTTAAAACATTATATTGTCAAGTGAACATTTGTAAAGCCTTAAGGCCATGAACATTTTTGTGTATTTGATGTATTTCATTCCTGTGGTATAGTGGACATTCATGTCGTGGTTGTGCAAATTCTGAGTTCTCTTAAAATGTTAAAAAGCTTCTGCTAGAATGCTCTGTGTTAGGACGAGTAGTTGAGTTTTTTGTTTTATTCTGTAACCCTTTCGACTGTCCGTGGTATATGGCGTCGGGTTCCAGCTGGACCTTCTGTTATATGCCATACGACGGATGGGGGTGTTAGAATTTTGTATTAGACTAGGGTGTCGGTCTTCTGTATTTGAATTTGTGGGCAAATTCTTTTAAGGGGTGGTGAGCACATTTATGTGCATCATCGTTATAACATAAAAGAACCCATGAATGTCCACTTAGGATTGAAAAAAATACACTTGTTTTGAGGAATGAGTGTTCCAGTGATTGCTTTTAGCAATTTGTGTGTCACCTAATCAAGGGTTTATACTATTATAGGTTCTTAGGAGCGATACTTGGCAATCAGAACGTCCGCAATAGGTGGAAAGTAGTGCACTGAGTGACGTGCCTACAACACCTCCTTCAGCAGAAACCATCAGATTGGTGGCTGAAGCAGTCTTTGCTATGATCAACGCCAGACAAGTGCAGCCCACACAACCTGCTAATGAGCAAGAACCGATTAGAGTGGCAGATCCGGGAGTGGTAGAACGCATGGAAGTTGATCCAGTAACACCAAGGAGAGCCACGAAGAAACAACTCAAGCATGTGATGAGCTTTAATCCTCCGGTGTTCGATGGGATAGGAATGCCAACTCAAGTTGAGGATTGGCTCTCTACGATGAAGAGGGTCATGACCACCACAGAAACTGCAGAGTGGCAGAAGACCACAATAGCGACCTTCCTATTGGCTGGTGAAGCAAGGATGTGGTGGGACGAGATGGAGGTTCATCTCTTAGTGGGAAGGCAACTTGCCGAAGTACCGATGAAGGAATTCTCAAGGTTATTCTTGGCCAGATACCTACCTTCTACCCAGAAGCTTGAGATGGAGAAAAAGTACCTTGGAATGACTCAGGGAGCGAGTAGCATGGATGAGTATCTCCATGAGTTTACTCGGTTAGGTCGTTATGCTGGTGCTATGTTTACTAAAGAAGAGCTAAAGACTAATCGATTTTATGAGAGCCTACGGGGTGACCTACAGCTACTCCTCGCTGGGCCTAAATCACAGGGCTTCCTAGCCCTGGTTAATGCGGCTCGGTCTCTGGAAAGGGTCGCGAAGAAAGTTCAAGAGAAGTAGGAGCCAGGGGAAAAGAAGTCAGAGTTCAAAATGCTGAGTTCAAAGTCTAGTTTCCGCAGATAGAACATGAAGCAGAAGACTTTAAGTTCAGCCCCTTCATCTGGTGCGACGGTGGCAAACTCAAGTCGGGTCCCAGGAGTGTGCTACAACTGTAGAAAGGTGGGGAATTTTGCACGTGAGTGTAGGAGCGGACGTGCAAAGTCTGAGAATAGGACTGGAGCAACTTATGAGGAAAAGGGGAAGGCGGCGGAGTCGACCGTATCCCACCATGCTCCATCTCAGCCTAGAGTTTATAACCTTGGTCAGCAAGAGTCCATTAAGCAAGCTGACGCGGTGACAGGTATGAGTTAAATAGTTACTGTTTAGCTTTTGTAGCCGTTACCTTTTTACATGTTAGCTTATAAATCTTGGTGCTTGGCTTTGTGTTAATTTTCGATAGTCCGGCGAGAGCCTTGTTTGATACGAGAGATTTGCATTCATTCTTGTCCGAAAGATTCATATCGTGCATCGGAGTTCCTTCCTCGATGACAAAAGACAAGTTGGAAGTGTTGTTTTCCAATGGGTGATCAATGCGTGTGGATAGAGTCTGTTTGGTAAAGATTCGGATCGGGGATCAGGAGTTCGTTTTGCAAGCGTTGGTGCTGCCGTTAGTGGAGTTCGATGTAATCTTTGGAATTGACTTGCTCTCAGTGCAGCGAGCATGCATTGATTGCAACCGAAAGGAGGTTAAGTTGGGACTGAATTCTGATCAGGAGACTACATTTGCGGGTATGAAAGGGTCGAGCAAGATTATGATGTCGGCTCTTCAGGTGATTAAGGCAGTTCGGTCTAGGGCTGAGCTGTTTGTCATTTCAGTGCAGGCTTCAACGCCTAAACCTAGTCTTGACAGTATTACAGTTTTGTCTGAGTATCATTATGTATTCCCAGATGATCTCCCAAGAGCCCCTCCTCAGCGGGAGATTGATTTTATAATTGAGCTGGTACCGGGTGCCAAACCAGTGTCACGCTCTCCATATCGGATAACGCCTAAGGAGATGGCAGAGTTGAAGGAGCAACTGCAAGAATTGTGAGAGCAAGGGTATGTGCGTCCAAGTTCATCGCCTTGGAGCGCACCGGTCCTCTTCGTTAAGAAGAAAGATGGGAGCTTGCGACTCTGTATTTATTATCGGGAGTTGAACAAGCTTACAGAAAAGAATCCGATCCCAAGGATTGATGATCTAATTGATCAGTTGGTTGGGTCAATGGTATATTCGAAGCTTGATCTGAAATCCGGATACTACTAACTAAGGATAAGATAAAGTGACATCCCAAAGACAGCGTTCAGCATCCGGTTATGGAATTATGAGCTGCCGTTTGGGTTGACCAATGCGCCATCTGTGTTTTTGGATTTTATGAACAGGACGTTAAGAGAGTACCTTGAGCATTTCGTGATAGTATTTATCGATGACATCTTGGTGTACTTACGGTGTGAGGATGATCACTTCAAACATCTGCATATGGTATTGGAGACGTTGAGGAAGAATCAGTTGTATGCTAAGTTCTCCAAGTGTGAGTTCTGGTTATCCTCAATCGCGTTCCTTGGTAATATTGTTAGTGGTGAAGGCATAACGGTGGATCCAGCGAACATAGAGGCGATTCAGGAGTGGCCAGTGTTGACTACGGTGGAGGAAATCCGGAGCTTTCTGGGGCTTGCCAGCTACTATAGGCGCTTCATGGAGAAATTCTCGCTGATAGCGCAACCACTCACAACACTGACAATGAAGGATCAAAAGTTTGTGTGGACGCTGGAGTGCGCAAAGGCTTTTGACGAATTTAAGAGGTGGTTGGTCACGACGCCTATTTTGTGTTCGCCAAGTGTGTCCGAAGGGTTTGAAATTTATAGTGATGCTTCCGACAGTAGTTTGGGTTTTGTTCTGCTACAATATGGGTGCGTAATAGCCTATGGATTATGATAGTTGAAGGTTCATGAGAGAAATTATCCGGTCCATGACTTGGAGCTAGCGGTCGTGATATTTGCTTTAAAGCTGTGGATGCACTATCTTTACGGTGTGAAGGTCGATATCTACACTGATCATAAAAGCCTGAAGTATTTGCTAGATCAAAATGACCTGAACATGATGCAGTGGAGGTGGATGGAGTTCCTGGGGGACTACACTTTCAAAATACATTATGTGCCCGGGAAAGGAAATGCAGTGGAGGATGCGTTGAGTCATAGGGCACCTGCACAAGCCAACTAGTTGGCAATGCATGATGAGAGTTTAGTCTGTGATTTGGAGGCTTTGGAGATCTCCTACATTGACAAGCAGACTGGTGCCGAGGCAATTTTGTGTTGGAAAGAGATACTGTATGACCTAGCTTATAGGATTCACCGGGCTTTGGTTCAGTATAGCAGTATGAAGCAAATCTTGGATGAATCGTTGGATGGGTCAAATTCCCAATTTGCGGTTGAAGATGGACTGCTAAGGTAGGACGGTTGCCTATGCATCCCAAGTGCGGATAACCTTCGGGAGGAGTTGATGTATGAGGCTCATCATACCAAGTACTCAATCCACCCGGGGAGCACGAAGATGTATAGGGACATGAGGAGGTTGTTTTGGTGGCCAGGATTAAAGAAGGATATAGCACTTTATGTGGCGAAGTGCCGAACTTGTGCCCTGGTGAAGGAGGAGTGCTAGAAGCCCGGAAGTTTCTTGAAGTCCTTTCCTATCCCGGAATGTAAGTTCGATGACATTTCCATGGATTTTGTGCATGGTTTTCCAAGGTCACAAAGGGGAAATGACGCCATCTGGGTGGTCATAGATAGATTGACAAAGGTATCACACTTCATCCCGAATAGGAAGGAAGATCCGGTGGAAAAGTTAGCCAAGCTCTATGTAGATAATATTGTATGGTTGCATGGTGTGCCACATAGTATTGTTAGTGACCGAGACAGACGCTTCACGTCAAATGACTGGAGGCTGGTGCATATGTTGTTGGGAACTAAGCTGAGTTTCAGCACAGCCTTTCATCCACAGACGGATGGTCAGACTGAAGGGGTCAACAAGAAGATGGAGGACATGCTTTGCATGTTCGTCTTGGATTTCGGAAAGCAGTGGGAAGATCACTTGTACATGGTAGAGTTTGCTCACAATAACAGTTTTCAAGCGAGTATTGGTATAGCGCCTTTTGAGGCCCTATATGGGAGAAGGTGTCGCACGCCGTTGTCTTGGTCTGAGACAGGCGAGTCAAATTTATATAAACGTCATGCAGTGGAAGACGTCACTTCAATGGTACGTACGATTATGGAACGGTTAAATATCGCCCAGGACAGACAGGCAAAATACTATAATGCCAAGCATAGGAATGTGGAGTGTAGTGTTGGAGATTTGGTGTACTTGAAAATCAAGCAATTTAAGGGTGTCTCGCGGATTCGACGCTTGAAGAAGTTTTGTCTGTGATACCTTGGACCGTTTGAGATCCTGGAGAGGATTAGCGAAGAAGCGTATAGATTGAAGTTGTCGGTGGAATTGAGTGGAATACATGATGTATTCCACGTTTCGGTATTGCGGAAGGTGGTACAAGAGACTTCTCAGGTTGTTGTGGTTGATCAAGTGCCGGTTGATAATGGGTTGACAACCAAGGTCCAGCCAGTTCGCATTGAAGACTTTGAAGTCAAACGGCACTGCAACAAGGAAATCTGAATGGTTAAAGTCTGTTGGGATAACTGCGGACGAGAGGAGCTTTCTTGGGAATGAGAGTAGACTATGTTGGATGCATACCCCGAATTATTCCACGCAGGTAATCTTTAAGTAGTTTTGTGTACTTTTACATAATTTTGTGGATGAAATTCTTTAAGGGGGGAGATTTGTAACGCCCCGAAACTCAGAAGTGAACCGGGCGGTGTTTTGAGCCAAGTTCGTGTCTAGGAAGGGTGAACACGGCCTGTGACACAGGCGTGTCACAAGGCGTGTCGTGCTTGGGTAGTCGAGTTGAGGTCGACGAGCGTTGAGTGCTCGAACACGTCCTGTGACACGGGCATGTCACAGGGCATTTCAGGAACACAGCGTGTGACACGGGCGTGTCACATGGCCGTGTACTCCTCTGGAAGTTTGGTCCTGTGTTGACTGAGGGATACGGCCCGTAACACGGGCATGTACTGTCTGACACAGGCGTGTCACATCTGACACGAGTGTGTCACCACCCATGTCAATCAAGCAATGTGACTGTTAGTGTGGCGGTTATTCGTGACACGGCCCCTGGTCACGGGCGTGTCGAGGACCCGACACGGGCGTGTCAGGTTGGGACACGGGCGTGTCCCAACCTGTGTCCTTTTCTGTGCTCGATATTAGTGGCTGGATCGAGGCACACGGCCTGGTACACGGCCGTGTGCAAGGCCGTGTTCGGCCCAGGATTAAGAAATTTCAGGCTAATCTGAGCCGTTCATTTTCTTTAAATAAGATCTAACGACACAGATGAGTTTTTGCTTGTGTTTAGTCCGAGATTAGAGGTTTAATCCCTCATTTCATCCTAAACTCTCCCTTTCAAAGAAGTTAGAGAGAGGAGAGAGCAAGGAAGAAGGAAGGGAGGAATCCGGCTGTCGGCGGAGCATCAGAACACGAAAGTGAGAACCGAGACCAGATCCGTGGAGAGAATTCCCTTGCGAAGCCTTTCATCTGGCTAGTTTTTCATGACGCCTAAGCAGACTTAAAGGGTAACGATTATCAACTTGGACATGTGAAGTCTCTTCCTTTCTGCATGGGAAACCCGCTCTGGCGATTGTGCGGTGAGTGTGTAGTGTTCCTTGGGGTGGATATGTGAAGTCCCCCTTGTTTAGAGTCCAGAATCGAAGTACGGGCACAGACTTTATGTGTGATGCCTACCCGGACGTGTTTGTCTGGATTGGTGATGTTACATTGCATGAATAGCTGAAGAAGACTCTGTGCATTATTTTCGGGTTTCTACGCAATAGATTGCAACAGGGATCCTTGGGGATTAACTCTAAGGCGCACCTGGAAAACTGGGCGGAAACGTGATTCTGTTAACTTGGCGGCCGGGGAGCCAGCCTTGAAAATAACTGGGTTATGTGATGTTTTGAAATGTTTTAGGCTACGGGTGAAGCTTGGCCTGTGCGTACATCTTAAAGTGACTAGGCGGCGTGAGAAACGGGCAGGTGGAAACGTACTTGGGCTTTGCGGTTTGGTGCTAGAGGCCCTTAAGTGGAACTGGACGTTGGCATAGTCGGGAGTCTTGGACTGCGGTCGGTAAGACTCAAAAATGCTCACAATGTTTGCCATCCTGAGGGTGGTGGTGAAGCCACAGAATTGACCGGATTCACTTAGAATGTGCCCTGAGTGCACAGAGTGTTTGGCCGAGCGAGCCTACACCTATGGCGAAATATATATTTGTACTTTACTATTTAGCTGGGCTAATGATATGCAGGGAAGGAGCACCGCCGTCCCATGAAAGGGGCGGGGTTGTTATAATTTGGTCAGCTTTAGCTGACCGTTGCTTTGTTTGCCACCGTGTGGTGGAATGTTGCTTGCAGGAGCTGCCGAACAAAGTGCCAAGTAGAGGGCTGAAGCCCAAGTTGCGGGCTGAAGCCCAAGTTGCTGACCTTGCCCTCGAAGGCCAAGCGAACCGTTGTTTACTTTTGTCATGTGTGGCCGGCCTGTGAGCCGATGTATGTAAAACATTATATTATCAAGTGAACATTTGTAAGGCCTTAAGGCCATGTACTCTTTTGTGTATTTGATGTATTTCATTCCTGTGGTATAGTGGACATTCATGCCGTGGTTTTGCAAATTCTGGTTTCTCTTAAACTGTTTAAAAGCTTACGCTAGAATGCTTTGTGTTAGGGCGAGTAGTTGAGTTTTTGGTATTATTCTGTAACCCTTCCGACTGTCCGTGGTATATGGCGTCGGGTTCTAGCTGGACCTTTTGTTATAGGCCATACGACCAATGGGGTGTTACATCTTGATCTCCAAGAAGTGTTACAATTAAGGCTATTGGAACAACAACTTCTGGATGTACCTGTATGTAAGCATTAGGAACAAAAAGTTGTTTATCTACCTCAAATTTTTCAAGCTCCTTTTGTCTATATGTAGACATGGTAGTAAACTGAGTGGGATCAACTCCTTCTTTCCTTGCTTTATTCATCTGTGATAAGCCTATAATCTCATGGTGTATTCCATTCAAAAGTCAGAATCTAACTCAGGTTCATATTCTAGAGATTGAGGTCTCCCTGGGTCAGCTTTTGAAATATCCTGAGCAGATCTTTGAGCTTTCCTGCACATTGTAGACTGTTGCTGAATGTTTGTAGAAGGATAATTATTTGTAGATTTTCTAGCAAAATAAGAGCTTGGTGGCCTACATTCATTTTACTTTTCTGCATATCTGCCATGGTGCTGTCTTCCTCTCCCACTAGAGTAGCCACCTATGAAATAAGATCTAGAGGATCTTCCTTGACTGTGAGGGGCATAGGACTTTAATTATTAGGAGGAGGTTGTCCTAGGTGCAATATTTCCTGAGGCACCTGCAGGAGGAGGAGGAGGAGGAGGTGAGTCCTTCCTGAACTTCTTATTAAGAGCTCCACAAAACTTCTTCCTATCCTTTAGCTTTTTATGCTGTTTCTTAGATAGCCTCATCTAGTATGGAGTGGTTGGATTCAAAGGAATATTATATAAAATATAATATGGAATATCCTTCTTAGAATTGTCAGAAGGAGTTGCAGGAGCCTTAGATACTCCTTTCTTCTTCTTTAATTTCCTTTTCCTGGACTTAGTATTCTCTGAATCATTAGAATCCTCTGATTCATCTTCAATTGAATCACTAGGAGGCATATTGTATAAATCATCAATCTGCCTTAATTACTCTGCTGAAAAAAACACTCCTTGAGCTGGAGCTAGAATTTCTGAACTTTCCTCTAAAATTTGTTTTTCCTCAATAATCTGTTGATCTTCAACCATGACTTCATCTTGAACTTCGTCCATGTTAGGGATTGGAGAGGTGGACAAGACAAGAGTAGCAGGGGAAAAAGCTCTGGGCTTCGAGAGTTCAATCTGAAGGACTGGAGCTATCTCAATCTCAATCTCTGGAAGCTCTTGAACTGCAAAACTGAAAGTGCAGGATAAGATCAATCCTAACTCTAGAGGGGGGTGAATAGAGTTATTTAAAATAATTTTGCAAATAAAACTTGTGTGCAGAGAAAGTTTGGATTTACTTAGTGTATGGTGCTATAGCAAATAATCAGAGTAAAAAGAAATTCACAGCACAAAGCAAAACACAAAGAAACAAGCAATCCAGATGACACAAGGAGCTATAGTGGTTCCCCAAATCTGGGTACATCCACTCTTCTATCACCCTTGATAGGAATCCACTTCAAGATGAGTTGATCAGGTGTCTTGATCACCAGAGAGTTTTTGATCAGGTTCTCATAAACCAAAGGAGCTGATTTTGACCAGGTGTTAGCAAAACCAAAAGTAACTTTTGAAGGGAGTTAAAACCCTGTACAGAAAGAAAAAGAAAAAGGGATGAGGTTGTCTTCTATATCAACAAGCAGAGAGAAGCAAAAGTGGATCTGTAGTTGTTGTCAAAGCTCCCCCTGAGATCAAGAAGAAGTTCAGGAAGGAGAGCTCTGCACAAGGGTGACAGGTCTTCAAAGATCTGATTTGCTCTAGCAAGAGATGATCCAAGAAGGTTGGATGGTTGTGTCTGAAGCAATCAGAATTCCTGTGAGTGAGCTTTCAAAAACAATATCACAGAGAGAGCAGATGAAGTCCTGTATTGTTGTTCTCTGTCTCTCTGTCTATTCTCTGTATCTAAAAAAAATGAATAATATAACTGAGTCTTCTTCTTCCTTTTCTTTGATAGCCGTTGGAAGTCAGCATTAATTGCTTTCCTTAAATATCCATGCCTCAAAGGAAATGACAGGCAGACATTCCTTAGAAAATTCCTTGAGCCATGCACCAGATATGATGTAACGGCCAATAAATCTTCAGCATTAATTGTCTGACAGAAGGAATTTGAATTCCTATTCAAAACTGACGGAAGTCTGGAAAGCGTCGAGCTCTCAATAAAACGTCGATCTGAGCACGACACACGTCGGCCAGAGAGTGTTTTCTGTAAGCAGAACTGGGTTCGACGGAACGTCGAGCTGAGGTCGACTCTACGTCGAGCTGAGGTCGACTCTGCGTAGAGCTGAGATCGACTCTGCGTCGAGCAGAGGTCGACTCTGCGTCGAGCTGAGATCGACCCTGCGTCGAGCAGAGGTCGACTCTACGTCGAGTGGAAGTCGACTATGCGTCGAGCTAAAGATTACTCTAACTTGCCTATGTGACCTTTATAACAACAAGGAGGTCACAACACAAAATCCCTATAGAAATATAGTCATCCTGATCCAAATAGTAATAGGGTGTTCCAACAATCTCCCCCTATTTGGATTAGGATTACTATTTACATGAATTTAGGGATTCAAAGAAAGATAAAGCAGATACAATACACTACAATACAACCAGACATGACAGAATAAAAAGCAGCATATATAACATTATATAGCAGCACAAATGTTTAAATGTCCTGAGTCCAGCATATAGAAAGAATTAAAGCATCTTACTTTACTTTCCCTTTGAGGCTTTGTCTTGATCACTCTTCTTGAAGATGATTTCTCTGTTTGGATTTGAAGCTTCCTTTTTAGATCTGTAATCATCAGCTGCACCTAAAGACTTTTGATCTCTTGCACTGGGTGGTACAGCTGCAGGATGGAGTTGCATATATCTGTCTGAATCAAAGAATTTCTTTGAATTATATTTCTCCAATTCCTCTTTTCTTTGGTCTGACATTGTACTGATATGAGAGGTGTCCAGACCTTTTTCTCTAGCTTTATTAATCTCATTTAAAGCAGCCATTTCTGTCATTCTAGCTTTCCAGTAGGCAGGAGTTTTGGTGGGATCTTCAAAAGGTACTGCTGGTTCAAATCTGTTAGAGGAGAGTTCTTGAGAGGGAGTTGGGGTGAGGTCAGCTCTAGGTCTATAAGGATAGGGACCAGAGGTTGGATCAATAGCTCTTCCCCTTTGATAAGGTTGAGAACCTGATTTTCCTCTGGACTGCCTGCCTCTATAGTTTCCTCTTTGCTGACCTCCCCTTTGCTGACTGTCTCCTAGATATCTTCTTGCTTGATATGTCTTTCCATGTAGAGCTGAAGGGGCTGGATTGGAAGATAGACTAGCACCTGCACCTGCATCTGGAGGAGGTGGAGGTGGAGGCTGATGGACAGGTTTGGTTGGTCCTTCATTGAATTTTCTTTTCTGTTTCATTGCTTTTCTCTGATTTTGGGAGTACTGCATCCATGGCTCTGTGATTTCACAATTGTATTTGATATAGTAGGGAATGTCATGGTCTGTGGCTCTAGCCATTGGAACTCTTTTCAAAGCTTTTGATCTAGCTTTCCTCTTCCTTGCAATAGTTGCAGAGGAGTCATCAGAATCTGTAGCAAACTCATCTTCTGAACTTTGAGATTCTTCATATGGATCTATGTACTTCCTTTTAGAGATAGGAAAACTGATGGAGTCTGGAGCTGCTGAGGAGGAAACTGAAGGAAGATCTGCTATCAGTGGGGAGGAAGAGTCTACCACTGCAGGAGAGGGCACAGCCTCAGGAGCCATAGAGACTAAAGAGGCTGGTTCCTGAAGGGCTTGGGAGACATGGGTCTCAACTGCATCAGGTGTCTCAATCGCTTCACCTGAAGTTTCAACAGCTGCTAACATTTCAATTTCATCATTAGCAGGAGCCACTACTACCACTGCTACATCAGGGATCTTCTGAAAAGGGACATAGCCCTAGACAGATCTTCTTGAAGCAGTTCTGAATTAGGAGGAGGAGCCTCATGTACTATCTGAACTTCTGCAACTGATACTGTCTCTGAACATGTCTGAACAAACTGAACTGATGAAGGAGGCAGCTCTTCTTCTGCAGACATCTCCCGCTGCCTAGAATCAGTGGCATCTGACTCTAGGCCCCCAGAAGAAGGGCATGCCAACTGAGAGGAGAGGGAGGAGACAGATGCAGAAATAGTTCTCAGGGAAAGGAGGAGAGGAGCCAGCTTGGCATCCAAGAGGGAGGAGATCCTAGGGGCCAAAAGATCAAAAATCTGATTGGCCAAAGGCAGGAGAGCTACTTGCTCAAGGGGAACTTGAGTAGAGGTAGATGGAGTAGCAGAAACTGTAAATGGGGAAGATGTTGAGGGTGGTGTAGACAAGGGAGGTGTAATTGGCTCATGGATGGAGGAAAAGAGCAATTCTGAAAAAGTTGATGAATTGGGGGAATTCATGTGGAGAGGAGGTAGAGGCATCCATGAAGGAGTCTTCATGAATGTCAAAAGAAAAGAGATCCTCATGAGGGGAGGAATCCAAGCTTATGGGAAGGAAAGTAGTGTGAGGTGGAAGGGAGGAGGCAATGGTAGAGATGGAGGAAGGTAGAAGTTGAGTGGATGGAATGACTGTGGTTGAGGGGATGAAAGTGGATGGGAGGGTGAGGGAGTCAGATGGCAAAGTCCCTGCTTCTGGACCAGTGGACTGAGGGAGAGTGACCTCTACAGTCCTGGTGTCTGCAGAAGACTTCATTGCTGCTGCTGCCCTGGGATTCACAATTCTTCTGTCCCACTTGCCAATTAGGGCACATGTGAGCCTCTTGGAAGCATTGATGTGCTTTTTGCAGGACACAAGCAGTTGGGGGCAGCAATGGTTGAGAATCAACCCAAGAACTCTTCCAAAGTGGACAGAGTTTTTATCCAATTTTTTCTTAATCATTTCAAACACAATCCCCAGTTGGGATGTTTCTTATCCATAAGTGCAGCCATAAGGCAGAACTGATGCCTGGTAATTGCATCATGTGCAGTTCTCTTGGCACAGATCACTTTGCCTGTAATGTCTGCTAATAACCTATATTCAATAGCTAGGTTAACTTTGAGGAGTTTAGAGGGGTTACCAGCAGCATGCCCCATCCTGTCCAGCATCAAGGCATACTCTTCCACAGATAGTTCTATGCCATCATCTCCAGCAGCAAAGTTGAAAACTTCTGAAATGATTTGAGGTGAGATGGCTACCTCATTTCCTGAAACTTTCCCAGTCAATGTATTGTCATCTGAGATAGCTGCTGTAAGACTCCACTCTTTGATTTCTGACTCTGGGAGAGGGATCCTGGTTGACATAAAGTTAACCAGTTGCTGCTCCTTGAAGAGGTCCAGTATATCCAGAAAGTATTGTGGAGATCCAACAAAAGAGTCGAAGTCGATATCGAATCCAGAATCGAACTTCATGGCCGCCAGAGCTCCTGCTGTGATTGCCATTTTCTTGCAAAAAGAATACCTTCCAAGATCAAGAGTAAAGTATTTGGAGGGAGAAAGCTTGAGCAGAAAGATATGAAAGCGCAACTGCGAACGACGATGAAAAAATGATTTTATACTTAGGGTTCGACGCAGAAAAGGAAAGAACGTCGAGCTCAGTTCGACGCTCTAAGGCTCTAGGAAAACTGAAATGACTCAACAGCGTCCAGCTTAGGTCGACGTTCGACGCTTTGGCTGAAGCTATACGTCGAGCTTAGGTCGACGTTTAACGAAGACGTCGACCGGGGAGAGAGAAACTCAAGAAGCCAGGGAGCTGTGAACTTAGTTCGACGCTAGAATTTGAGTTCGACGTTCGACGCTTTTGAGGGCGACGGACCGTCGATCTCCGTTCGACGCAGCGTCGAGCTTAGTTCAGAGCTCAGAACAACCACTCAGACAGGAAATTTTAAAATGAAATTTTTCCTATTCCTGTTAATTATGGCTTTCAAAATCTTGGAGTTTTATTTTATGCTGTCTCCATCTAGCATTCCCAACTGATTGAGGAAAAAGAAGTGCTTCTTTTCATCCAAGGGCTTGGTGAAAATATCTCCTCTCTGTAGGTCAGTGGAAATGTATTCTAGTGCAATTTTCTTCTTTTCTACATTATCCCTTAAGAAGTGATGTCTGATCTCTATGTGCTTGGTCCTACTATGGAGAATTGGATTTTGAGCAATAGATATTGCACTGGTATTATCACAAAAGATTTTAGACATCTCTAAGTTGTACCCATAGTCTAGGAGCTGGTTTTGAATCCACAAAATCTGTGAGCAACAACTACCTGCAGCCATGTATTCAGCTTCAGCAGTTGATGTGGACACAGAGGTTTGTTTCTTACAGAACCAGGAGACAAGTCTATTACCAAGGAATTGACAAGTTCCACTGGTGCTTTTCCTGTCTACTCTACATCCAGCATAATCAGAATCTGAAAATCCAGTTAGATCAAATCCTGAGTCATGTGGATACCAGAGACCTAAATTAGGACAACTTTTTACATACCTAAGAATCCTCTTAACTAATGTGAGGTCGGACTCTCTAGGGCTTACTTGGAATCTAGCACAAATGCATGTAGCAAACATTATATCTGGTCTAGTAGCTGTTAGATAAAGTAATGAGCCAATGATTGCTCTATAGCTTGTCTGATCAACTGGTTTTCCAGATTCATCAGCATCTAAAACAGCATTTGTAGGCATAAGTGTTTTCATAGAGGATGCTTCAGACATTCCAAATTTCTTAACCAGTTCTCTTGCATACTTGGTTTGAGAAATGAAAATGCCATCCACATGTTGTTTAACTTGCAATCCAAGAAAGAAAGCAAGCTCACCCATGCTACTCATTTCAAACTTTGAGTGCATAAGTTGTGAGAACTTTTTGCATAAGTTTGAATCTGTAGACCCAAATATGATATCGTCTACATAAACTTGTACTAGTAGGGTATGGGACCTATGGGTTCTAACAAAAAGAGTTTAGTCTACTCTACCCCTTTTAAAATCATTTTCCAACAAAAAACAAGCTAAGGTCTCATACCAAGCTCTAGGGGCTTGCTTGAGACCATATAAGGCTTTATGTAGTTTAAAAACATGATCAGGAAAGGTTGGAGAGATAAAACCTAGAGGTTGCTTTACATAAACTTCTTCCTTGATGTCTCCATTGAGAAATGCACTCTTGACATCCATCTGATATACCTTGAATCTCTTGTGAGCTGCATATGCAAGGAAGATTCTTATGGCCTCCAACCTTGCAACTGGTGCAAAGGTTTGGTCATAATCAATTCCTTCTTCTTGGCAATATCCTTGTGCAACAAGTCTTGCCTTGTTTCTCACAATTATTCCTTGATCATCCAACTTGTTTCTGAATACCCATTTGGTTCCAACAATTTGCTGGTTCCTTGGTCTTGGTACTAATTCCCAAACTTTATTCCTTTCAAATTGATTCAACTCTTCCTGCATTGCAATGATCCAGTTTGGATCTTGCTCTGCATCTTGTATGGTTTGAGGCTCAATTTGAGAAAGAAAGCAGGTGTGCATAATATTTTGATTAACTTGATTCCTTGTTTGCACACCCACTGAGATATCTCCAATTACTTGTGAGATTGGGTGATCTCTTGTTGTTGCAAGATCAATAAGTGGTGTTGATGATGCACCAACCTGTATTGTTGTTTCCTCTTGTGGAACAACAACTGGTTCTTCAATTTGTTGACCATTTGAGCTTTCCAAACCCTGAGATTCCTCTTCATTGTCACTGAGTTCAGTGTCTTGCTGAATTGTTGAAGGTAATGACCCTTTGTCTGTGATGGTAAGCTGCTTCAGATTTTCTGAAATTGAATGTTCCTGCAAATTGCTTATGGTAGAAGTCTCCTTCTCCTTATAAGACATGTTAGTTTCATCAAATGTAACATGCATGGATTCTTCAATTTTATTTGATCACTTGTTAAAAACCCTATAAGCCTTGCTAGTCATGGAGTATCCCAGAAACACTCCTTCATCAGCTTTGGCTTCAAATTTAGCTAGGTATTTCTTGTCATTATTGTGAATGAAGCAAATGCAACCAAAAATTTTGAAGTAATTTACTTTAGGTTTCTTCCCTTTGAGTAACTCATAGGGAGTCTTACCCTTTAGTTTATGTATCAGGCTTCTATTCAAAACATAGTTGGAGGTGTTCACAGCCTCTGCCCAAAAGGTTAGAGGAAGGTGAGCATCTGTCAACAATGTTGTGGCAGATTCAATAAGGGTTCTGTTTTTCCTTTCAACTACCCCATTTTGTTGAGGAGTTCTTGGAGCTGAGAAAGTGTGCCTGATACCTTCATTCTGGCAGAACTCTAGCATAAGAAGAGAATCAAACTCTGTCCCATGATCACTTCTGATCAGGGCAATGTGAGTATTGAACTCAATCTGTATGCCTTTGAGAAAATCTGTCAAAATCTTGAAGTTATCAGACTTCTTCCTCAGAAAGAACACCCAAGTGAATCTTGAGAAGTCATCTACAACTACTAAAGCATAAGATTTCCCTCCTAGGCTTTGTACATTAATTGGTCCAAAAAGGTCCATGTGCAATAAGTACAAAATTCTAGGTGAGTCACTCTTATTCAGTGACTTGAAACAGTTTTTAGTTTGCTTGCCTAACTGACAGGCCTTGCAAAGTCCTTCCTTCTTGTAGGGACCAGAAGGTAGTCCTCTAACAAGGTTGTCTTTGGATAACTTAGCAATGGTTCTAAGGTTCACATGTCCTAGTCTTTTATGCCAAAGTTCATTAGGTTTGCTAAGGGAGTTAAATAAACAAATATCTACTTTAGATGAATTGAAATCAACTAGATATATGTTATCTTGTCTATTACCAATTAAAACAATGTTGTTATTTAATGCAATATTACATGCTGAGTTGGTAAACCAAACCTGATAACCAGCATCACATAGCTGGCTGATGCTGATTAAGTTGTGCTTTAGTCCTTCCACATAGGCCACTTTCTTAAATGTGATTGACCCTATTTTGACATGGCCATAGCCTTTTGTTTGTCCAAAATTTGAATCTCCAAAGATTACTTTGGGTCCATGTTTAGCTTTGAAGGACACAAGGTTCTCCTTGTTGCCAGTCATGTGCTTTGAGCACCCACTATCCAAGTACCACTGCTGGTTCTCAATTGGATAAGTCTTTATCTGCACATACAACAAATCAATTGTTTTTGACCCAGTTTACCTTGGGCCTTTCTTGATATCCTTTAAATTCTGAAATAAAAGACATCTCAGGTTGACTCTTATAGCCTACAGGATGATATCTCCTAGGAGGTATTATCCATTCAGCATAAGGGTTAAAGTGATGAGATGTGGAGCTGGAATTAAATTTTGAATTAACCCCTGAGAACTGACTTTTGCTCTGAGCTTGGCTCGACGCACGTCGAGCTTCGGTCGACGGACTCTGGTGAGTGCGTCGAGCTCCATTCGACGGCGAAGGCTTGCTTTGTTCAGAAGGTAGAGGGCGTCGACCTGAGTTCGACGTTCTCTTGCGATTACGTCGAGCTCTGGTCGACGTCCGTCGAGCTTCGTTCGACGCTTTTTGTCCAGTTTCCTGGGTTAAGTCAGCATTCTTCCTAGCCACTATCAAGACTCCTTTACCTTTCTCACTGGTAAATTTGATTGGAGTTGCCAGCACTATGGGTTGGCTGGATGAAGCACCCAAGCCCAGTGAACCATTCAATCTTGAGTTCACTGTACTTGTAATGTCCATCAATTTGATACTTCTCCCATTAAGGGTTTCTTCAAATTGTTTGGCCTTAGATAGCTCACCTTTCAGTGAAGCTATCTCCTCCCCACACTGCTTCAACTCTTCTAAGAGTCTAAGATTATCTGAGTTAATGGATTTGCATTCAATTAATTGTTCTCTGAGAGTTTTAATCAGCTTTTGAGATTCAATCAAGTCAATGCACATAGATTTAAACTCAGATTTAAAATCATCAGAAGTAAAGTCAAATGAATCTATTACCTTTTCCTCAGTAAGTTCCTGATCAGATGGGTAGTCAGCATCAGGCTCTGAATCAGTGTTCTTTTGAGATGCACTGATGGCCATCATGCAGAATCCTTTTTCTTCTGCATCATCCTCATCATCACTGGAGCTGGATGATGAATCAGACTCATCAGAGACACTCCAGGATTCAGCCACAAATCCTTTTCTGGTGTGCTTGCTGTTGCTGGAGGAAGGCTTGTCATGGTATTTCCTTGACTCCTTATCCTTCCTTTTATCTTTTCTTTCCTTCTTGTCCCTTCTGTCCTTGTCTTGATTTTCTGGACAGTTGGGGAAAATGTGTCCTGGTTTCCTGCAGCCAAAGCAGATAATATCTTTATTAGTAGATTTGTCATACCTTGGCTTGTCTTTGTCTTTGGATGACCATCTTCTGAAGTTCCTTTTATTCAGCTTATTGAACCTTTTGACCAGTAGGCTCATAAGCTCTTCATTTCCCAACACCTTTTCTTCAGGTTCTTCTTCCTGTGCTTTGAAGGCAATGGTTTTCTCAACCTTTTCTGTTGGTGTGGATGTCTTCTGCTCTTCTTCTCTCTTCTTAATAAATTGCTCATAGCTCTTGAGCTTTCCTAGAAGAGCTTCTGTGGATAACTCACAGACATTTCTTCCATCTTTAATTGACCAGATTCTTGAGTCCCAAGAGCTAGGGAAACAAGTCAGTATCTTGTCATTTATCTCAGTGAGAGATATGTCCTTCTCTAGTGATCTAAGCTCACTGATGATTAGGCTCAGTATGTTGTACATGTCAGCAACTGACTTAGACTCTGCCTTTTTGAAGTTCTCATACTGGGTGATGAGGTAGGATCTCCTATCCTTTCTTTCATCTGCAGAACCTGATACAATTTCTGAAAGTTTTTCCCAGATCTCTTTAGCAGTATTGCAATCAGCTACTTTCTGGAAAATGTCATCTGACATGGTTTGAGCCAAAATGTTCATGGCTTTAGCATCTGCTGCCTTCCACTTCTTTATGTCAGCATCAGTTCCTGAAGGAGGAGGAACAGCTGATGTACTTGTTCCTGTGGGAGGTCTTGGACAATCTGTCAACAAAGAATTAAAAAGTTCTTCATCAAAAGAGTTCATGTACAGTCTAATCCTCTGATACCAATTGAAGGATCAAGCGCATACCCAACTGCACCAAAAGCCCGGACTGTTGGAGAGGGCGCTACTTAATTTTTTATATAAGTAGCAGAGCGCCACGGATCAAGTGAAGGAACGCCGGACCCAACAATCCCCCCCCCCCGGAACAACCCGTCGGCTCAGAGGTGGGGTTACCACATGGCCCACACGGCTCAGAGGTGGGGTTACCACATGTCCACGGTTGCCTGACCCACCGGACCCACACAGGTAGAAGGGAAAAATCAGGATTTAATAGCGCCCCCCCGGTCTTGAACCCGTGACCTGCTCTGATACCAATTGAAAGTGCAGGATAAGATCAATCCTTGCTTTCCATAGTGCAAAGTTAGAGAGATTGCACATAGGAGGTCTGGTACTAGCAAAGTCCTTGTTTTGTGCCATGAGTTTTAAAGATAAGTAAAACTAAGGAAAATAACCCTTTGAGAGAAATGATCTTATCAGGGATCTTTTGATCCAGGTGTTAGCCTGTATGAATGATCAACCTGCCTCTGATACCAATTGAAAGTGCAGGATAAGATCAATCCTAACTCTAGAGGGGGGTGAATATAGTTATTTAAAATAATTTTGCAAATAAAACTTGTGTGCAGAGAAAGTTTGGATTTACTTAGTGTATGGTGCTATAGCAAATAATCAGAGTAAAAAAGAATTCACAGCACAAAGCAAAACACAAAGAAACAAGCAATCCAGACGACACAAGGAGCTATAGTGGTTCCCCAAATCTGGGTACATCCACTCTTCTATCACCCTTGATAGGAATCCACTTCAAGATGAGTTGATCAGGTGTCTTGATCACCAGAGAGTTTTTGATCAGGTTCTCACAAACCAAAGGAGCTGATTTTGACCAGGTTTCAGCAAAACCAAAAGTAACTTTTGAAGGGAGTTAAAACCCTGTACAGAAAGAAAAAGAAAAAGGGATGAGGTTGTCTTCTCTATCAACAAGCAGAGAGAAGCAAAAGTGGATCTGTAGTTGTTGTCAAAGCTCCCCCTGAGATCAAGAAGAAGTTCAGGAAGGAGAGCTCTGCATAAGGGTGACAGGTCTTCAAAGATCTGATTTGCTCCAGTAAGAGATGATCCAAGAAGGTTGGATGGTTGTGTCTGAAGCAATCAGAATTCCTGTGAGTGAGCTTTCAAAAACAATATCACAGAGAGAGCAGCTGAAGTCCTGTATTGTTGTTCTCTGTCTCTCTGTCTATTCTCTGTATCTAAAAAAAATGAATAATATAAGTGAGTCTTCTTCTTCCTTTTCTTTGATAGCCGTTGGAAGTCAGCATTAATTGCTTTCCTTAAATGTCCATGCCTCAAAGGAAATGACAGGCAGACATTCCTTAGAAAATTCTTTGAGCCATGCACCAGATATGCTGTAACGGCCAATAAATCTTCAGCATTAATTGTCTGACAGAAGGAATTTGAATTCCTATTCAAAACTGACGGAAGTCTGGAAAGTGTCGAGCTCTCAATAAAACGTCGATCTGAGCACGACACACGTCGGCCAGAGAGTGTTTTCTGTAAGCAGAACTGGGTTCGATGAAACGTCGAGCTGAGGTCGACTCCACGTCGAGCTGAGGTCGACTCTGCGTCGAGCTGAGATCGACTCTGCGTCGAGCAGAGGTCGACTCTGCGTCGAGCTGAGATCGACCCTGCGTCGAGCAGAGGTCGACTCTACGTCGAGCGGAAGTCGACTATGCGTCGAGCTGAAGATTACTCTAACTAGCCTATGTGACCTTTATAACAACAAGGAGGTCACAACACAAAATCCCTATAGAAATATAGTCATCCTGATCCAAATAGTAATAGGGTGTTCCAACAAAAACTGTCCTGAATAGACTGTAAAATTTCTGTGCTCACTGGAGCTGTATAACAGATAATGTCTGTGCAATACTGAGGGGAAACAAATGAGGGATGTTTATATACGAGAGGTCTAAAGAATCTAGAACTGAATTCAGGTCAACTGCTGGAGAGATGGAACAGTCTCCAGAAAGAATGACCAAAGATGCATCTGTCTCTACAGAATCTGCATCCAAGAAATCTGTATGCTCTGCATCTGGTATGTCAGTATCAACAGTCTCTTTTGCTTTTGTTGCTGTTGCTGCTACTGGAACTACTAGAGGAGAGACTTTTTCATTGAACATCTCCCCCTGCCTGGTATCAGGAATGTCTGATGTCAGGCCCCCTCATGAAGAAGGGCCAGAAACTGAAGCAAGATGATTCGAGAGAGTGGTGATGGAGAGAATTAGAGGTGGTATGGTAGCCTCTATGAGAGATTTTATGGTTGGGGTGAGGAGAGAGATGATGGTAGATGGATCAGATGAGGATGATGGAAGAGATGAGTTGGTGATGCCACATGAAGTACATATATTGAGTGAAGTGGATGGAGGTGGAGGTAGAATTAGAGTGGTGATGACTAGAGGGATGTCAGGTGGGATATCCATAAGGATGTCATCAATAAATGGAGATGTTGGAGGAGTTTGTATTCGTGATGGGGATGGTGTTGGTGTTATAATGAGATTGAAGGTGGGTGACATCTCTGTAGATACAGAGATGCTTAATGGAATTTCCTCTAGGTAGTGAGGTAGAGCATATTGAGGAGGTGGAGATGGATAGGTTGTAGAGATGACTGTTGAGACATAAGGGATGGAGGGTTGTTGAGGAGGTGGTGAAGGTGGTAGTCTAAGAGAAGATGGAGGAAGAGGAATTCCTGGTGCTTCTTCATCTATAGGTGGGGGATTGAATCTGGGAGGCCTTGTGAAAGTGAGGGTAAGATCTATCTTCACTCTAGAGGGGGGGAGGGGGGGGGTGAATAGAGTACTTTAAAATAATTTACAATTAAAACTGTAAAGCAGTGGAAGACTTAATTTACTTATATGTGTAATGTGCTAGTAGAAAAGTAAACACTAAAGCAGTAAAAAAATAGAAACACACAACACAGAGCAAAGCAAAAAGCACAGCAAGCCAGCTGACACAAGGAGCTATAGTGGTTCCCCAACAACCTGGGTACATCCACTCTTGTACCACCCTAGGTAGGAATCCACTACAAGAATAGTTGATCAGGTGTCCTGGGAACCAATGAGCTTTTGATAAGGTGCTCAAAAACCAAAACTAGATTTTTTTGATAAGGTGTCTTGCTACCACTGAGTTTTGACAAGGTCTCAGAAACCAGCCACAAAACTTTTGAAGGGAATTTTGAGAAACCCTTTTACAAGAGAGAAATGAAAAAGAAAATAAGTTGAGTTGTTCTTATCTGTCAACAATCTGTGAGAAGACAAGTGGAAGATGTTGTCAAAGCTCCCCCTGAGATCTGTAAGGGTTCAGGAAGATTAGCTTTGCTTAGGGTTATAGGACTTCAGTTGCTTCAGATCTCCAGCAATAGATGATTTCAGCAGATGCTGAAATGTGTGTTGTTTGGAGTCCTTGGTAATGAAGCTTTTAAACACTTGAAGCTTTAAGGAGTAGAACAACAGATTATCTCCTTCACAATGATGTTCCTTGTATTCTTGAATAATTCTGACTCAGTAATTCTGTGAGCTTTTGTCTACTGAGTCTATTCTCAGAAGATGAATTCTTGATGAGTGAATTTCTTATTCTCTCTTCTGTATATCTTTTTCAAATCTTGTCTGTGTTCTATTCAGAATAATTCTCTAGGTAGTATATAAGATCCTTACTTTAGATGGCCGTTATTCAGTCATAAATGACTTCCATAATTGACAACTGTCTCTGAGGAAAGTCCTAAGTAACATTCCAATTATTCTTCCTTGAAACTTGCACCAGATAGCTTGAAACAGCTACATAATCCTTTGTCATAAATGCTTAAAATAAATCTGAATGAATTCCATAACTGTCCTGAATTTGAATCCTAAAAACGTCGACCTCTTAGAAAAATTGTCGACATGAGCTCAGCTATCGTCGACCTGAGCTCACAGATTGGATTTATACAAAAGACAGAAAACATCGACCTGAGCTCTACGATCGTCGACCTGAGCTCAGCGAATTTGAAATCAGATAGAGACAGAGCGTCGATCATAGCTCGAAGATTGTCGAATGGAGTTCGACGCCTCATTGAACTTAGCTCAGAGATTGTCGACCTGAGTTCGACGTTTCGTCGACCTGAGCTCGACGAGAATTGTCTTTGTCTCAGCACTTGAATCCTGATCTTTAGAAAGTCTGGAGGGCAGCTTTCAAACCTAAGTACTAACCCTAAGACTCATTCTAATTGACCTATCGAACTATACATCAAGGTCAAAACAAAATCCTAATCACATAGTGATCCTTACCCAAATTAGTAATAGGGTGTTCCAACTATCTCCCCCTATTTGGGTTAGGATTACTATTTACATGACAGAATGTAAAATAACAAGAATACATCAGGATTAAAGAAAACAAAACAGAAACAACAATGCAGATAACATATGTTGAGCATTGTAGAAACACAACAAGAGTCACAGAATCAGTCAGAAGATAAATATGAGTATATGCTTACACAAGTTACTCATTGCCCTTCTTGAATAAGATTTCTCTGTTGGGATTTAGGGATTCTTTCTTGAATCTTCTATCATCTTCTGCACCTAAGGAGGTTTGAGATCTTGGCCTTGGAACTACAGCCTCAGGATGCAGCTTCATATAGTCTTCTAGATTAAAGAATTTCCTTGAAGCATATCTCTCTAATTCTTTCTTTCTATGTTCTGACATGGTTGTGATGTTGGAAGTATCTCTGCCTTACTCTTTAGCCTTCTTAATCATATCCAATACAACAAGTTCTTTCATTCTAGCTGTCCAAGATAAAGGGTTGTTCTCAGGGTCCTCAAAAGGAATTGGGGGTTCATATCTGTTGATTGATTATGAATCAGTAGGAGGAGCCTTGGTTAGAACTGTATCTCTAAGCTTGTATGGGAAAGGACCTGATGTAGAATCAGTGGGGCCTTGTCCTTCCCTTTGTTGACTGGAGTAAGTTCTGTAATCTCTTTGCCTTCCTCTATGCTTGCCTCTTCTAGACTGATAACCTCTTTGATGTTGTCCTCTGGGTTGATATCTTTGTGAGGATTGAGAGGAGCTTTGCTTTGTAGTAGATGACTGAGAAGCTGAGCCTCCACCAGATCCTTAATCTGGAGGAGGAGGAGGAGGAGGAGGATGAAATTGAGATGATCCTTTTTCATACTTGTCAAGCTTTCTCTTTTCCTCATGGCCTTAAGCTAGTTCTTAGAGTATTGCATCTATGGTTCAGTGATTTGGCAGTCATGCAGAATGTAATAGGGTATATCATTGTCATCTTTGGCTTTTGCAGAAGGTACTCTCATCATGGCCTTACTTGTTGCTTTCCTTTTCTTGGCAATGGTGCCAGAAGAATCATAAGAGTCAGTGTTGAATTGATCACTATCTGTACTCTGGGGTCTGTCATATAAATCATCAATACTTTTGATATACTCTTCTCTTTGTTTTGACTTCTCAGTAGACAAAAAAGGAGCAGCAGTAGGAGCAGAAACTATTGGAGTAGCAGCAGGTGCATAGACAGGAACTTCAAAAACAACAGGTTCTTCTAAGTAAACATCAAGTTCATAAGCAGCAGCAGCAACAACAGGATCAACATGCAACATATCAATATCAACATATTCAACAACTTCAACAGCAGCAGCATAACAAATAGAAACAATAACTTCCTCAGCCTAAAGAGAACTGATATAAGAAGTAATTAAGCTGGGATCACAGACAGCAACAAGCACAATGGCCTTAGTTAGATCTTCAACTTCATGAGCTGGTGAACAGCTGAAGTGAAGAGAATCAAAAACTGAAAACAGTGACCTGAGGTCCACTGTTAGAACTGGAGCTGGGGCTTGAACTAAAGCAGCAATTTCTGGCAGCAATTCCTTTGAAGCAGCAGGCACTACAACAACTTCATAGGGCATCTCCCCCTGCCTTGATTCATTGAGAACTGGATCAAGGCACCCCATTGAAGAGATTGTCGGAGGAGTAGATAGAGAGGAGAGCCTGTCAGATAACTGTTTGATTGACTGCAGGAGTGGAGCCATGGAGGTCTCCAGCAGGGCTACTAGCTTGGGAGCTAGTATCCCATAGAGCTTATCTGCCAGTACTGAGAGATCCACTTGCTCAAGTGGAACTTGAGTAGAGGTGGAGGAAGAAATGACTGTGGTTGGTGACGGATGGGCTGTAGGAAGATTGGGTGGGGATGGTAGGATGTTGGGTTGAGAGATTGGGATGGTAGAGATAGAAGTTATGGGTGTGGAGATGGATGGAGTGAAGGATTGTTGGGTGAGAATATCATGGAGTAATTTTTGGTATGAGGAAGTGGAGGGAAGCTCAGTAGGTGAGGAGGGGGAATCATCCATGAAGGAATCTTCCATGATGTTGAAAGATGGAATATCAAGAGGTGGATAATAATGAAGTGGATGGAATTGTTGTTCTGTGGTGGCTGGAGGAGGTGAAGGGGTGGACAGAGGAGTTGAAATTGTAATGGGGGAGGAGATTGATGTGAAGATGGTTAAGGTGGAGATGGAGGTAAAGATGATTATAGTGGATGAGGGAATGATTGAGGGAAGAACTGGAGAAGGTTGAGAAGAGGAGGATGCAGGCAATTCTTCAATGAGGGCAGGGGCCTGAGGGGAAGAGACTGCAACAGTCCTTATGCCTGAAGCAGTAGTACTCCTGGTTGGCTATACTATCTGCATGTCCCATTTCCCAAAAAGGGCACATGTCAGCCTCTTTGATGCATTGATGTGCATCCCACTTGATACCAGCAGTTCAGGGAACCTGGAGTGCAGGAATAACCATATTATCCTCCCAAAGTTTACCAAACTTTTGTTCACTTTCTTCTTAATAAAGTCAAAGAAGAGCTCTCCCCAGTTCAAATGTTTCTTGTCCACAAGTGCTCCTAACAAGCAGAACTAATACCTTGAGATGGTATCATGTGCTGAGTGCTTTGCCAACAACACTTTCCCCACAACATCAACGAGAAATCTATACTCAATAGATAAGTTCTTTGTCAACAACTTGCTAGGGTTAGTGGCAGAATGTCCTATTCTATCTAATATATTCGCAGATTCTTCTCCAGATAACTAAATGGAATCATTTCCAGAACTCAATTAAAATAGTTCAGTCAGAAGAGAAGGTGTAAGGGATACCTGCGTCCCGGCTATAGTGCCAACCAATGTATTCTGATCCAAATTGTTCGCTGTATATACCCATTCTTTAATTTCATCGGCTGCAATCTTCATCCTGGTTGTCATTATTTGCATTAGCTGTTATTCTTTGAATAGGCCCAGAATGTCTTTGAAGATTTGATTGCTTCCATCAAAGGAGTCCATGTCGATATCAAACCCTGTGTCGAACTTCATCTTGGCAAGAGCGGCAACAGACACACCCATTATGTACCTGCAAAGATGAACAAACACGACCAAGTGTAGAGAAGTTTGGAGGGAAAGAAAAAGTTTGCAGAGAGTATGAAAGCGCAAAAGAAAAACGACGGCCGAAAGGATGATTTTATATTATGGTTCGACGCCGGAAAGGAAAGATCGTTGAACTCCGTTCGACGATCTGGGCTTCTAATGGAATCTGAAGAGTCTTCAATAACGTCGATCTCCGTTTGACGATACTGGAGAACGTCGATCTCTGATCGACGATCGCTGACCAGAAGAAGATAGCCTAGCGTTGTCTGGAAAACACTGAACTCCGGTCGACGCTATTGGAAAGCGTCGATCTCCGTTTGACGTTTTTTTGGAAAAACGTCGAGCGCAGTTCAGAGACAAAAAAACCTACAGACACTAGAAAATACAAGTTTTTAGCCTAGTCTTGGTCTGTTTTTAGAGTTTTAAAATCTTGGGTTTTATTTTAAACTTCCTCTATCTAACATTCCTAACTGATTTAGGAAGAAGGTATGTTTCTTTTTATCCAAAGGTTTGGTGAAAATATCTCCCCTTTGCAAATCAATTAGGATATATTGAATTTCAATTTTATTTTTCTCAACATTATCTGTTAAGAAGTGATGCCTAATCTCTATATGTTTTGTCCTACTATGGAGGACTGGATTTTGTGCTATAGAAATAGCACTGGTGTTATCACAAAATATTTTTGACCCTTCTAAGTTGTAGCCATAGTCTAGGAGCTAGTTTTGAATCCACAAATCTGTGAGCAAATACTTCCTGCTGTCATATATTCAGCTTCAGCAGTTGAAGTGAACACAGATGTTTTTTCTTACAGATCCAGGAGACAAGTCTGTCACCAAGGAACTTGTAAGTTCCACTGGTGCTTTTCCTATCTACTCTACATCCAGCATAATCAACATCTGAAAATCCAGTTAATTCAAATCCTGAGTCTTTTAGATACCAGAGGCCTAGATTTGGACAACTTTTTACATACCTAAGAATCCTCTTAACTAATGTTAGGTGTGACTCACTAGGGCTTACTTGGAACCTAGCACATATGCATGCAGCAAACAATATATCAGGTCTACTAGCTGTAAGGTACAATAGAGAGCCAATCATTGCTCTATATGTTGTCTGATCAACATGTTTTCCATGTTCATCAGCATCTAATATAGCATTAGTAGGCATTGGTGTTTTCATACATGATGCCTCAGACATACCAAATTTCTTAACCAGTTTTTTTGCATACTTGGTTTGAGAAATAAATATGCCATCAGCATGTTGTTTGACTTGCAATCCTAGAAAGAAGGAAAGCTCACCCATGCTACTCATTTCAAATTTAGAATGCATTAGGTTAGAGAACCTTCTGCACACATTTAAATCAGTAGAACTAAATATGATATCATCTACATATATTTTTACTAGTAGGGTATGAGACTTATGGGTAATAATAAAAAGAGTTTGGTCTACTTTACCCCTTCTAAAATCATTTTTCAGAAGAAAGCATGCTAAGGTATCATACCATGCTCTAGGAGCTTGCTTGAGACCATATAATGCTTTATGCAATTTGAAAACATGGTCAGGATAAGTTGAAGAGATAAAACCTGGGGGTTGTCTAACATAGACTTCTTCTTTGATGTCTCCATTGAGAAATGCACTCTTCACATCCATTTAGTAGACCTTGAATCCTCTGTGAGCTGCATAAACAAGGAATATTTTTATGGCCTCTAACCTTGCAACTGGTGCAAAGGTCTTGTCATAGTCTATTCCTTCTTCTTGAGAATAACCTTGAGCAACTAGCCTTTCCTTCTTCCTTACAATAACTCCTTGATCATCCAACTTGTTTCTGAACACCCACTTTGTTCCAACAATGGAGTGATCCTTAGGCCTTGGCACTAGTTCCCAAACTTTATTCATATCAAATTGATGTAGTTCCTCTTGCATAGCAATGATCCAGTGTGGATCTTGTTCTGCATCTTGAATGGATTGAGGCACAACTTGAGATAGAAAGCAAGTGTGCATCAAGTTCTGGTTGACCTGATTTCTAGTTTACACACCAGCTGAGATGTTTCCAATCACTTGGGAGATTGGATGATCTCTTGTTGTTACTAAATCAATAGGGGTGTTGATTGTTCACCAACCTGTGTTGTTATTTCCTCTAGTGGAATAACAACTGGCTCTTCAAGATGGTTCTCTCCAAGATGTTTAACATCTTCTTCATCTTCACTGATTTCATCCTTATGTTGGTTAGGTGGATATACTGAATCCTTCTCTGCAATATGCAATTTGTCCAAATTTTCTGAAAGAGAGTTTACCTGCAAGGGTTCTATGGTAGAAGTAGACTTCTCCTTATAAAGCATGTTAGTCTCATCAAAAGATACATGAACAGATTCTTTAATTTTAAGAGAAGATTTGTTATAAACCCTATATGCTTTACTGATCATGGAGTATCCCAGAAAAACTCCTTCATCAGCTTTAACTTGGAATTTTGCTAAATACTTCTTGTCATTATTGTGAATATAACAAATGCAACAAAATTTTTTGAAATAGTCTACTTTAGGTTACTTCCCTTTGAGCAATTCATAGGGAGTCTTGCCCTTCAGTTTATGTATCAAACTTATGTTCAACACATGGTTGGAGGTGTTCACTGCCTCTGCCCAAAATGATAGAGGAAGGTGAGCATCTGTCAACAATGTAGTAGCATATTCAATTAGGGTTTTATTTTTCCTTTCAGCTACCCCATTTTGTTGAGGAGTTCTAGGAGCTTAGAAGTATGCCTGATCCCTTCACTATGACAGAACTCTTGCATAAGAAGAGAATCAAACTCTATCCCATTATCACTTCTGATCAGGGCAATGCGAGTATTGAACTCAATCTGTATGCATTTGAGAAAATCTGTCAAACACTTAAAGTTATCAGACTTCTTCCTCAGAAAGAATACCCATTCTAATCTAGAGAAGTCATCTACAATCACTAAAGTGTAAGATTTTCCTCCTAAGCTTTGTACTGTAATGGGTCAAAAAAGATCCATGTGTAATAGATACAAGACCCTAGGTTAATCACTCTTATTAAGTGACTTAAAACTATTTTTAGTTTGCTTGCCTAATTGACAAGCCCTGCAAAGTCCTTCCTTCTTGTAGGGGCCAGAAGGTAGTCCTCTAATAAGGTTGTCCTTGGATAGCCTAGCAATGGTTCTAAGGTTTATATGCCCTAGTCTCTTATGCCAAAGATAATTTGTTTTGCAAAAAGAATTAAATAAACAGATATCTATATTGGTTTAAAGGAAATCTAATAGATAAATGTTACCTTTCCTTTTACCTGTTAACACTGTTGTGTTATCCTCTGACTTGATCTTGCATAAGGATTTGTTGAATATCACCTGATAGCCTTCATCATAGAGTTGACTGATGCTGATTAGGTTGTGCTTCAGTCCTTCCACATAAGCAACCTTCTTGAATGTGACTGAGCCAATCAGAACAGCACCATATCCTTTTGTTTGACCAAAGTTTGAATCACCAAATATCACTTTGGGTCCAAGTTTGGCTTTGAAGGATGTGAGATTCTCCTTACTCCCTGTCATGTGCTTTGAGCACCCACTATCCAGATACCATTATTGGTTCATTGCTGGATAGGTCTTCACCTGCACATAAACAATTTATATGTTTTTGACCCAGTTTACCTTGGGTCTAGGTTGATAACCGTTAAACTCAGAAATAAAAGACATCCCTGGCTGACTCATATATCCTTCAGGATGGTATCTCCTAGGAGGCACTATCCATTCAGTATAAGGGTTGAAGCTTTGGGATGAGGGACTTCTAGGATTTATTTTAGATTTACCTCTGAAAGAATGTTCAAAGCTCTGAGCCCCGCTCGACGATCGTCGAGCTGAGTTCGATGATCTTGGGTCAGATCGTCGAGCTCCGTTCGAAGATCGACTATACCAGAGTTCAGAGTTCAGAAGTCATCGATCTGAGTTCGACGATCTAGCCTGAGATCGCCGAGCTCTGTTCGACGATCGTCGACCTCTGTTCGACATTTTCTATTGAACTTTGTTTTCCTTAGGTAAATCAGGATTCTTCCTAGCTACCTCTGCAACACCCTTTCCTTTATCAGAAATAAATTTAATTGGGGTTGTTAATACTATAGGTTGGCTGGATGAAGCACCCAAGCCCAGTGTACTGTTGAATCTTGAGTTCACTGTGCTTGTGATGTCCATTAGTCTGATACTTCTCCCATTAAGGGATTCTTCAAACTTATTTGCCTGGGATAGCTCACTTTTTTGTGAAGCTATCTCCTCCCTGCAGCATTCTAACTCCTCAGAGAGTTTGAGGTGGTCTGATTTTAATGTGCTATGTTCAGACAATTGATTTCTGAGAGAGATAATCTCCTTCTCAGACTTTAACAGGTCTAAACAAAGTGCCTTAAATTCAGATCTAAAGTCCTCTAAATCAAAGTCAAAGGAGTCTATTACCTGGTCTTCTTCAGTTTGAGTTTCAGATTCCGACTCTGACTCTTGTTGTGCATCAGAATTTTGTTGGTAGGCATTGATAGCCATCATGCAGAATTCCTTTTCTTCAGCATCATCTTCATCATCACTTGAGCTTGATGAAGCCTCTGATTCTTGTTCAGTTTCACTCTAGGTTTCTGCTACAAATCCCTTCCTTGTATGTTTATTTTTGCTGGAGGAGGATTTGTTATAATTGTTTCCCCTGGAGTCCTTATCTTTTCTCCTATCTTTCCTGTTCTTCTTGTCCTTATTCTAATTTTCTAGACAGTCAGGCACAATATGGCCTGGTTTCTTGCATCCAAAATAGATTATTTCTTTATTATTTTACTTGTCATACCTTGGCTTCTCATGCCCTCTGGATGACCTCTTTCTGAAATCTTTCCTGGCAGTCTTATAGAATCTTTTGGCCAGCAAGCTCATCAATTCTTCATTGCCTGTGACCTTGTCTTCAGGCAGATCTTCTGTAGCTTTGAATGCTATTGTCTTCTCATTCCTGATAGTTGGAGAAGCAACCTTTTTTTCTTCCTCTGTTCTTGATGAGCAGCTCATAAGACTTAAGCTTGCCCAACAAAGCTTTAGTAGTAATCTCAGTTAGGCTTCTGGCATCCTTGATCGGCCAGATCCTTGAATCCCAAGTGCTAGGGAAGCACATTAAGATCTTGTCATTTAATTCAGTTAGAGAGATCTCCTTGTCCAGTGTTTTTAATTCACTGACTATTAGGATGAGCCTGTTGTACATGTCAGCCACTGATTAAGTTTCTTCCTTTTTGAAGTTCTCATATTGGCTTATGAGATGGGATCTTCTGTCCTTCCTTTCATCAGCAGATCCTGAGACATTTTCAGATAACTTGTCCCATATCTCTTTTGCTGAACTGCATTCAGCCACCTTTTGGAATATCTCATCAGACATAGTCTGAGCAAGGATATTCATAGCCTTTGCATCTGCAACTTTCCATTTCTTTATTTCTACTTCTGTTCCTGAAGGAGGTGGAACAACACTTGTACTTGTAATTACTGGGGGTCTTGGACAAACTGTCAAAAAAGAATTAAAAATGTCCTCATCAATTGAATTCATGTAAAGCCTAATCCTTGCCTTCCAAAGTGCAAACTTAGAAAGGTTGCACACTGGAGGTCTGGTACTAGCATAATCTTTGTTCTGTGCCATGGTTTTGTATGAAAATAAATATAATACAAAAAGTAATAACCCTCTATAGAAGATTTATCTTATCAAGGATCTTTTGGTTCAGGTGTTAGCCTGTTCAACCAATCTGTTAAAGATTCAGTTCTTGAGTAACCAACTTGCCTCTGATACCAATTGAAAGTGAGGGTAAGATCTATCTTCACTCTAGAGGGGGGGGGGGGTCAATAGAGTATTTTAAAATAATTTATAATTAAAACTGTAAAGCATTGGAAGACTTAATTTACTTATATGTGCAATGTGCTAGCAGAAAAGTAAACACTAAAGCAGTAAGAAAACGGAAACACATAGCACACAGCAAAGCAAAAAGCACAGCAAGCCAGATGACACAAGGAGCTATAGTGGTTCCCCAACAACCTTGGTACATCCACTCTTCTACCACCCTAGGTAGGAATCCACTGTAGGAATAGTTGATCAGGTGTCCTTGGCACCAATGAGCTTTTAATAAGGTGCTAAAAAACCAGAACTAGATTTTTTGATAAGGTGTCTTGCCACCACTGAGTTTTGACAAGGTCTCAGAAACCAGCCACAAAACTTTTGAAGGGAGTTTTGAGAAACCCTTTTACAGGAGAGAAAGGAAAAAAGAAAATAAGTTGAGTTGTTCTTCTCTGTCAACAATCTGAGAGAAGACAAGTGGAAGATGTTGTCAAAGCTCCCCCTGAGATCTGTAAGGGTTCAGGAAGATGAGCTTTGCTTAGGGTGATAGGCCTTCAGTTGCTTCAGATCTCTAACAATAGATGATTTCAGCAGATACTGAAATGTTTGTTGTCTGGAGTCCTTGGTAATGAAGCTTTTGAACACTTGAAGCTTGAAGGAGTAGAACATTAGATGGTCTCCTTCACAATGATGTTCCTTGTGTTCTTGAAGAATTCTTACTCAGTTATTCTGTGAGCTTTTGTCTACTGAGTCTATTCTTAAGATGAATTCTTGATGAGTGAATTTAATGTTCTCTCTTTTGTATATCATTTTAAAATCTTGTTTGTGTTCTATTCAGAATAATTCTCTAGGTAGTATATCAAATCGTAACTTTAGATGGCCGTTATTCAGTCATAAATGACTTCCATAATTGAAAACTGTCTCTGGGAAAAGTCCTAAGTAACATTCCAATTATTCTTCCTTGAAACTTGCACCAGATTGCTTGAAACGGCTACATAATCCTTTGTCATAAATGCTGAAAATAAATCTGAATGAATTCCATAACTTTCTTGAATTTGAATCCTGAAAACGTCAACCTCTTAGAAAAATCGTCGACCTGAGCTCAGCTATCGTCGACCTGAGCTCAAAGATTGGATTTATATTAGAGATAGAAAACATCGACTTGAGCTCTATGATCGTCGACCTTAGCTCAGCGACTTGGAAATCAGCTAGAGACAGAGCGTCGATCTGAGCTCAAAGATCTTCGAACGGAGTTCGATGCCTCATTGAACTGAGCTCAGAGATTGTCAGCCTGAGTTTGACGTTTCGTCGACCTGAGCTCGACGAGAATTGTCTTTGTCTCAGCACTTGAATCCTGATCTTTAGAAGGTCTGGAGGGCAGCTTTCAAACCAAAGTACTAACCCTAAGACTCATTCTAATTGACCTATCAGACTATACAGCAAGGTCAAAACAAAATCCTAATCACATAGTGATCCTTACCCAAATTAGTAATAGGGTGTTCCAACACATTGTGTCCTCAGAAAGTCTAGAGGAAGAGGAGGCCCTGGAAGGCTTGTTGATGGTCCTCTCCCACATCACAAAGAGGGCTGAGCTCAGCCTCTTGGAAGCATTTATGAAAATTGTTGGGGAAACCAACAGTTGGGGACATTTTTCTTAGAGGAAGATTCTCAATATCCTCCCAAAACAAACTTCTCTTTTGTTATTTTTCTTGTTTATCAAATCAAACAATATAATGCTCAAATTTACTGATTTCTTATTCACCAGCGCACCCATCAGCAAGAATTGGTTCCTGGTTATGTAGTCATTAGCGGTGTGCTTCCCGAGCACCACCTTGCCGACCACATCAGCGAGAACTTGTACTCCACCAACAAGTTCTTTTTCAGCAGCTTAATAGGGTTTACCTCGGAGTGACCCATCCTTGTAAGCATCTCAGAAAACTCAGTCGAGTCCATTTCAAAATCAACATCACCATTTACAAGACCGAAAACTTCAGATAAAATATCAGGAGTTAGAATAACCTCCTATCCAGATATGGTGCCGGCTAGGGTTTGAGCGTCTGGGGATGATGATGTAAAAACCCATTCCTTTATTTCTGCAACTGGTAGCTTCATTCTTATAGTCAAAATTTTTGAAGGTGCGGCTCATCGAACATAATCAGTATGTCCTGGAAGATTTGATCGGTGTGCTTGAAGGAATCCATGTCTATATCAAAACCAGTATCAAACTTCATCCCGAAAAGAGTTGCCGCCGAAATCGCGTGCAAGGAGAAACAAAGATCAAGTGCACAAGGAATTGAAAGCACGGGACGAATTTCATCCAAAACCTAAGTTATAAGGTTTTTAGAAGACGAAAATACAATCTCAGTTCTACGAAATAAAAAAGATCTTCGATCTGAGTTCGAAGAAATATTTTAATAGAAGATGAGTTCGTCGATCATAGTCTAAAGAAGACGAATAAATCGTTGATCTCCGTTCGACGATACATTCACTAAAGAAGGGATCGTCAATCTCCATTAGATGAAATCTATTTCACTAAGAAGTGGTCGTCGAACTCCGTTCGACGAACTCTTCACGAGGAGTTCACAGATCGTCGATCTACGTTTGACGAACTTTCAACAAATCGTCGACCACTGACAAAATTTAAATTAACTCTTCTTCATTAATCATACCTAACTGATTTAAGAAGAAGATATGTTTCTTCTCATCCAATGGCTTGGTGAAGATGTCTGCTCTTTCTAGATCAGTGGAGATAAAGACAAGATTTATTTTCTTTTTATCTACACAAACTCTAATGAAATGATGCCTTATTTCTTTATACTTTGTCCTACTATGATGCAATGGATTTTGTGCTATGGATATAACACTGGTACTATCACAATATATAGTTAAATTATTTAAGTTGTATCCATAATCGAGTAGTTGATTCTGAATCCACAAAATCTGTGAGCAACAACTGCTAGCAGCTATGTATTCTGCTTCTGCAATTGAAGTGGACATAGAAGTTTGCTTCTTACAGAACCAGGACACTAGCCTATCACCAAGAAACAGACATGTTCCTGATGTTCCTTTTCTGTCCACTCTACATCCAACATAGTCAGCATATGAGAATCCAGTTAAGTCAAATTCTGTCTATGATCGATATAGAATTCCTAGATTTGGGCAACCCTTTATATATCTCAAAATCCTTTTTTAGCAAAATATAGTGAGATTCTTTAGGGTTCACCTGGAACCTAGCAGAAATGGATGTAGCAAACATGATGTCTGGCCTACTTGCTGTGAGATATAATAGAGACCCAACAATGGCCCTATAAATTTTTTGATCAATAGATTTTCCATGCTCATCAGAATCTATCACAACATTTACAGTCATAGGTGTCTTCATTACAGAGGCATCACACATCCCAAATCTTTTAATAAGATCCTTAGTATATTTAGATTGGGAGATGAAGATACCATCATGTGATTTCTTCACTTGGAGACCAAGGAAATACGAAAGTTCACCCATGGTAGTCTTCTCAAACTTTGAATGCATAAGGTCAGAAAACCTTTTGCATAGTTTGGGATCAGTTTAGCCAAATATTATGTCATCTACATAGATTTGAACTAACACAATTTTATCTTTATGATGTCTAATGAAAAGGGTCCTATCTACAATGCCTTTAGAAAATTTATTCTCTAAGAGGAAGCTATCTAAGGCCTTATACCAAGCTCTTGGAGCTTACTTTAAACCATAGAGAGCTTTATGCAATCTAAATACATAAGAAGGATGAGTTGGAGAGATAATACCTTGTGGTTGCTCTACATATACTTCCTCTTTTAGTTCATCATTTAGGAAAGCACTCTTTACATTCATCTGGTAGACTTTTAATCTTTTCTAGGCAGCATAAGCTAAGAAAATTCTTATGGCTTCAATCCTTGCCACTGGAGCAAAGGTCTGGTCATAATCAATTCCTTCCTCCTGTGAGTAGCCTTGAGCAACTAGCCTTGCCTGGTTCCTTATAATGTTGGCATCAACATCCAATTTATTTCTAAACACAGATTTTGTTCCAATGATTGGGTAGTATTTGGGTCTAAGAACAAAATCCCAAACTCTACATATCTCAAATTTATTGAGCTGCTCTTGCATTGCAATGATCCAGTGGGGATCTTGCTCTACATCTTTGATGGAATGGGGCTCAAATTGACAAAGGAAACAAGCAAACATCATGTCAGGGTTGAGTTGATGTTTTGTTTGCACACCAGCTTATATTTCTCCAATAACTTGAGATATAGGATGATCTCTAAGTTTGACAAGATCAGTGGGAGGAGTTTGAGCAACAACTTATGGGATTAATTCCTCTTATGGAATTGTGTTAGCTGTTTGCAGAGTGTCAGGAACATCCAAGCTATCTTCTTCACTATCACCTTCAACAACTTGTGGAGATGGATTAGATGACACCTCTTGGGTGAGGTTTATATCATTCAATCTTTCACACAAGTGAGGTACCTGCAAAGAGCTACTGGTAGAAATTACTTTCTCCTTGTAATACATGTTAGCTTCATCAAAAGTCACATGGACTGATTCCTCAATTTTTAAAGTGGATTTATTAAAAACCCTATAAACCTTACTGACTTGGGAATATCCTAGAAAAATTCCCTCTGCAACTTAGCTTCAAACTTTCTTATATGTTTCTTGTTGTTGTTGTGAATATAACATATACAACCAAATACTTTAAAATAAGTGATTTTAAGTTTCTTCCCTTTAAGCAATTCATAGGGAGTCTTATTCTTATGTTTATGTATTAAACTTCTGTTTAGTACATAGTTTTCTTTGCTCACAGCCTCTGCCCAAAAGGAGAGTATCACAACCCGCATTTTCTCCAAATTAAGAGTTATCAAAGTATGGGAAAACACGCGTCGTGATGCCACGTCGAGCAAGGGATAACTGCTGACGCTCAGGCAAAACTATCTACTAGACTATGACAATTCATAAGTTTAATGATTAGAAAAATCAGTTATATTTTAAAGGCTGTATCCCTCGGCTCAGTGGATTACCTAGTCCACAATTTAAAAACTATACTTATACGCTGCGGAAAATACTTTATTCAGGTTTTACATCCTAAAAGAGTGCATAAGTGCCCCTAGAGGATAACTTATACTATGCAGGACCCTACATTTAATTTATACTATAAATAGGAAAATGATCTTTTTACGTTATTTGAAAAATAGTGGTTGAGTTTTATAAAACATGCTGATCATGAGATATACTTATAATAGTGTTTTTAGGTTTAAAAGTAACTAGCAACCTAGCATAAATCATCCCAAGAGCAAGTAGACTATCTCCAGAAAAGGTAGCAGCAAAAGATAACATATCTAGTATCAAGGTAAAACTACCAGTGGGCGCCAACAAACTGATACAAAACCACTGGCAAGTATGTATGTCTGTAAGAAAGAAACACAAAACTACCTCACAAGACAAAGGAACTGATCTCCACAGTACGAGAGACCACCAGCAACAACACAACATAACTAGCCGCCTAATCGGCTACTTACCAGAACCTGAGGCATTCAAAGAAGAAAAGAATACCTCAACAAGCTAAACAAGTAAGCTGTACGGAAATGTTAGGCTAAAAGATAAGCAAGAAGAGTAAGTAAACCGTAACAAGTACCATTGTCCAAGGCAAGACAAAAAGGAAAAGCACTATGCGCGAGGAAACAGCAACAACCCTGCCCAAAAATCCTGCAGAGTTTACTAGGCTACCATGAGCCCAAACGTTGCAAATTTATAAAGGAAGAAACATCTAACACCTTAAGTTGTGAGAGATGGTAGTAGCAAAAACAACGCGGATCTGGGTTGGAGGCAAACTCAGTACCCCAACCACTATTTCCAAGAAACAAAGCTCAAGGGTCTACATGTGAAAGCACTAGGGACCTCCGACTAACTTGCCTAGCTCGTACCTGGAACAAGATAAAAGTGTGGCCACGGCTAAGTCACACAATTTCACCCCTATTAATAGCTTCAAACCACCACTACTAACCACAACCCACGATTCGGCACTTCGAAAAACATAGCCGACAAGGAACCTCAAAATCAAGGAAATTCACTCGGGAGAGAAAATCAAAGTATGGAAAAAAATGTTGAGATGACTCAACACGGCATGGCGTTGAGTGAGCCCACTCACTCAATGCCTAAACAGATGGTAGCATTGAGTGAGCTAACCTCATTCAACACCAAACAGCTATGACATTGAGTGAGGTTCACTCACTCAACGACTTCTACAACACTGGCTGTGGCGTTGAGTGAGCTAACCTCACTCAATGCCAAAACAGCTACGGCGTTGAGTGAGGTCCACTCCCTCAATGCCTTCAGCAACACAGGCTGTGGTGTTGAGTGAGCTAACCTCAGTCAATGCTAAAATAACTACGGCGTTGAGTGAGGTCCACTCCCTCAACGCCTTCAGCAACACAGGCTATGGCGTTGAGTGAGCTAACCTCACTCAACGAGAAAATAGCTACGGCGTTTAGTGAGGTCCACTCCCTCAACGCCTTCAGCAGCACTGGCTGTGGCATTGAGTGAGCTAACCTCACTCAACGCCAAAACAGCTATGGCGTTGAGTGAGGTTCACTCACTCAATGCCTTAGCACTTAGCCGCAAAAATCAACTGTGGCGTTGAGTGATTCCACCTATCTCAACGCAAAAACAGCTTTGGTGTTGAGTGAGGTCGACTAACTCAACACCAAAATACTTAACCGCAAGAAAGGGATGCGGCGTTGAGTGAGCCCGCCTCACTCAACGCCTAAACCGCCATGGCGTTGAGTGATGCCCACTCACTCAATGCCATCCGACATAACCATGCAGATTTGCTGCAGCGTTGATTGAGTCCGCCTCACTCAACGCCTAGACAGCCATGGCGTTGAGTGAGGTCGACTCACTCAACGCCACACTACTTAGCCGCAAAAGAACAGATCAATGGGCAATGGCGTTGAGTGTATGCACCACACTCAACGCAAAGCCCAAGCAGACCCGGCGTTGAGTGTGTGCACCACACTCAATGCCAAGCCCAAGCAGACCCGACGTTGAGTGTGTGCACCTCACTCAATTCCAAGCCATGAATTCTCCAACGCTAACTCCAGCAAGTCTAAGTACAGGGAAGGCTTCTACTACAGCCACTACCTAGGGAAGCATATATACATCCCAACTCGAGCCTAAGCAAGATAGATTTGCATAAGAATTAAACTATAGCTTTGCCCCTCTTCCCGGCTACAACTACTGCACAGGAAGAATCGACCCAACCCTCAAGCCCTCACACAGCCCTAGAACAAGGCTTCTCTACTAACAGTTGGGAATTTGTACCCGATTTCAAGCAAGAATAGGGTTTCTAACCTAGGGCTAATAGGGCTTTATTAACATAGCAAAAACAATCTAGACAAGCTTTTCTACGGCCGCAAGAATAAAGAGAAAAAGAGAACAATACTAGGCAAGGGCAAGAATACCACTTGCCTCGATTTCAAGTGAAGCATGGCCGGCCTCCCTTATCCTCACTCGGCACCAGCAGCAACAATACCTAAAGCAGAAAATCTAGAGCTTTAATTGCGGAAACGGACAACCCTAGAAAATTGAGACCCCTAGAAACACCATGAAAACTGAATTTCTTACCGTAGGAATGAAGGTATAGGCAAGAGCAATCCAAATCCGCTTTTGAAATCGAATTCTGTCCACAAACGCTCCCAGAATCGGCATCTGAAGGGGAGCAGGTTCGGCGGTTTCTTCGCTTCTTTCCGCGAACAGCCGCAGACGGGTTCGGGAAGATGAACATGAGCGGTTCTCTTAAGTCTTAACTATCCTATATATAGCATCCTCTTAATCTTAATTAGATAATCAACTAATTAAGGCATAAATGACAAGGCAAAACTTCCAAGCACCCGCACCCTTTCAAAATAATTATTAATATAATATTTATTAAATAGTTTTATTTTTCATAAAATACAAAACGACGCGAAAACCGAACATCCTCGGAATTCGACGAAATTCACATCGTAGCTAAATATCCACGCTACGAACACAACGACGAAGTCAAAACTAACTTTTGATGAACAAAACTCAAGTTATGCCCACCCAAAGTCAAAATACAAGCATCCCCCGAGAGGCCACACCGGGTCACCCAAAATGACCCGGCTTGCTAGAGAGATCTTGCCAATAGACTACAAAATAGGCCACTTAGTTCTAAGGAGTTAAGACCACACTCCACAGATGAAACAAGCCAAGAAAATGCATCAACGTAACGCCAAGAAATAATTAAATAATCGCAGAAAAAATCAGGGGCGTTACAGTCACTCCCCCTAAAAGAAAGTTTCATCCAGAAACTTTACGCACAACACTTCTACTATAGAAGGAAAAGTAACAAGCCAAACATTACAAGAAGAAAACATACCAATCCAATCAGGGGAATAGTTGAGGGTGAGCCTCCCTCATAGCCGACTTTAACTCCCAAGTCGCGCTTTCCAAATCCTGATTCTTCCATGGAAAATTGACCATCGGGATGGACTTCCTTCGCAGCACCCGATCTTGAGCATCCAAAATGCGGACTGATGAGTCCTCTTTATATACCTATTTTCGGATTCATCTAGGCTTATTTTCTTGTCTTTGCACGCCGTTTAACGTCATTTGCACTCCTTTTGGTTCGCTACGGTTTTACACGTCTTGTGCACTCTTTTAGCCTATTTCTGTGCGTGTGTGTATTTCCCTTTTGCTGTGCAGTATATTTATGTCTGTGACTGCCATGATCGACATCCCGTCCAGTTTTCTTGCAGGTTTGGGGATTGTGTGGGCGTCCGGGGTAGGACTTTCACCATTTTTTGGCAAAGGAGTCAATGGTCGTGCGTTTTTACCCACGCACGACCATCGACCTCTTTGGCGCACGATCATCGGTCGTGCGCAGTCATGACCTCTCCTGTGAAAGTTCTGTCCCGGCATATCGCACGATCACCAGCCATACCGCGCACAGTCACTGCTCGTGCGCTGCCGGTCGTGCGCAGTCAAACCTTTTTTTTCCATTTTGCTGCCTCCATATCGCACGATCACGAACCATATCGCGCACGACCACTGGTCGTGCGCCTGTGATCGTGCGCGCTGTTTAATCTGCTTTCTATAAATAGCGCAGGTTTCGCCCTATTCCGGATCGCTCGACATTTTTCCGCCATTTTCGTCTCCAAGGAGGGTTTCCACCATCCTCCTTCATCTTCCACCATAGGGAGGTGCTCCGGGCAAGCTTTCAACGCCAAATCATAGCCGGAGCTTCCTCTCGGCCTCCTCCTTCATCCTCGAGCTTCAAGCGGAGTTTTGACCTAGCTTTCTCCATCAAGCTAGGAGGAGCTGGAGCCGCAATCTACCGGGTCATTTCAACGAAGAAGACGGGTCCATTGGGAGTGAGTGACAGCCTCCTCTACCCCGGACGCAGTTGAGGACCGAGCTTGGACTCGGATTGACAACCTGGGATTCCAACCTTGAACCCTCAATAAGACTTCGGATTCGGTCGATTCGCACACCTCTTCCTCTTGTATTTGATAGCTTAGCTTAACCCTTTGTATTGATGAAGTACACTTTATTGTAGTTAATGATCTTGCACTTTTTCATGTCTATGTGATTTGTGTGATTTTGTTATTATTGCTTGAGGTGCGCCATATTCCATCCACCACCATCCACCCTTGCCGCACTAGCAATTGCTAGTGGCGTGCGTTGCGAAGAGGTACTTACGACCCTCATTCCGCCATTCTAACCACCTCATCCGCTAGCCTACTCGTCCATCCGCCAAGCGATTCGATGCATAGCGGCCCGTGTAGTTTCCATCCCGCCTGGCGAAGCATCGCATAGCGGCGTTGCATAGGAGTAGCTTGTAGATTTTATTTCCTGTTTCCGCAACCATCAAAACCCCCCATCGTTTCTGCCGACCCGAGGACTTCAATCTCAAGTCCTCCTCGACATTAACTCATCCCTTACTGTGTTCCTCAAGAGACCGACACTCGGGTATTTATTCCCAAACTTTATTACTTGTGCGACTGGTGCGCTTGCCGTATTTTCCACGCATCAAGTTTTTGGCGCCGTTGCCGGGGAACATAGTCGTTTGAGTTTTTGAAGAGGTAGATGCGAGATAGTCGCCCTTGTCCATTTGTTCATACCCTGTTTTGTCTTTATTTTAGTTTTTGAAATTGTTTACTTTATTTTTTCTGTCCCTTCATTGTTTTCTTTTTTTTTAATATTGCAGATCCGAGTTGTTTTATTCTTGTGTGTAGTAATTTCCGGTAAATATTTGAGTTCGCGATGGATTCTGCTGCCGAGTGCCGTATTTTTGACGCTTTGCGGAGATGCATCGATGCCATGGCTGTTTCTAATGCCGAGCACTGTTTTCGGTGTATTCTATGTCAAGGTGTGGGCCATATGTTGAAGGATTGCCCTCGTTTGTGCAAGCCTTCTACCTCTGTGGACGCATCCGCAGCCGTCCCCTGTTCGCGGGAGACTACTGTGGATGGGCCTACTAGGGTGTTGCCTGGCCCATACACTGACATGGCGCACCTTGCTCGATCTTTGCCCGTTGAGATTACGGAAGAATCTCTCGCCGCATATAGTTCCTTCATGGGTTCCTCAACCCCTTTTTACGAGCTTCCTTTGAGTGATCGCTCTCACTCGGATTTTAGCCCGCAAGGAGTGGATCGGGAACTCATGGACGATCCTGTATGGGACAATGAGAGTGTTCCGGTCGTCGACGGGGTGGCATCTGCGGATGATGTTGCGAAGGGGCCTGCACATTCTATGCCTGATTTTGAGAGCAGCCTTGCCCCTCCGCAATTTTTGCCGGATTGTGCTACACCTTTGTCTTGTGAGTCGGCTGATGATGCCGTATTTGTGGATGATTCGGTGCCCGAGGTTGCGCCGAAGTGGGATGAGGATTCTACTATCTCCGACAGAGAATGTGGATCTTCGGAACACTTCTACGCACCCCGGTGGGACAAGGAGTATTACCTTTCGGATGCGGAGGTTTGCACCTCCCTATCTGACGAGGCGGTCCCCCTTTCCACCGTGGACCTCGAGTTCTCGGATTCTCCCCAATACGACTCATATGACACTGACGATGATCATTGTTTGGATCCTGCTGGGGGTGATACCGGGACCACTCCCCCGATTATTTCCTTATGTTCTTCGTCTCTTTTATTCCTTGATCCCCCTTCCATATCTGAGCCTGTGCGGGTTGATTCTCTGCTGGTGTGCTGGGATGACGATGAGCCTTGTGCTCAAGCCGTTGACTCCTACGCACCTGTGTGGGATGACCCCTTCCAAGGCAAGGATATTTTTTGTGTTGGGATGAGTGAGGACCAGGCCTCCTCATCTTACTTCCTATTTCCTCTACCTGTGCGTCGCAGGTATTATTACTCAGGTAGAGGGGTAACTGTGCTATCGCCGTATCGGTACCCGTTACCGCAACGGATATTAGGACAGTTGCCTGTGCACTTGTCTTTTCATAGGCCCATTAGCTAGAACTTTTCTTTTGTTGAATAAGTCGTGCTGGGATGACAATAACCCCAGTACTTATCTTTCATTTTCTGCATTTTTCTTTTTTATGTCTAGCTTAGTTTAGTATTTCATTTTGTATATTTTTCTTTTGTTTTTGCGGAGCTCACCCCTGCAGGTATTCAAGGAAACAACGCATTAGCGGGGTTGTGATTCTTCGTTTGGCGGGCCTGCTGCTACTTTCCACGCGTCTTCTGGTATGCTCACTAGCTGAGCATTGGGTAACCTCTTCCCTTAGCTCATTCTGATTTTAATTTCTCTATCATTTGATGTGTTGTTTAGTTTAAGTCTGGGGGAGAGCATGTTTACCTTTTGCACGTGCACATTTCTTTTGCATACTAGAAGCTTTTCGTATTTTATTTTGTTTATGTTCATTGCATCGCACACCACTGCACCCACATTAGCGCGAGCTTAGCTGTTAGCGTGCCACGAGTTGAACTTGTATCTTTGTTAGATTTGGAAAATTTCTGTGCTAGTTTAGGATTGTGCGACGGAGTAAAATGTTGGCCTTGCTGTGTTTCTAGTCAACTGCTCTCATTTTGTATATAAATTTTTGTAGATTTAATTTTTTCGTATGCTTATAGTTCTATATTTTTCTATTTGCGTAAATATTTCTTATTCTACTCAAAAGTTGGTGAATCCGGTGTGAATCAAACGGTAGCGTAGGAATGTGTGTAGCCGCCACTAGACTCGTATTGCTTGAGTCGGGATGAAGGATTATCTTTCTCGGTTGCTAAGAACTTGCCCCAAGCTATTCTTGAAGCATTGGTACAGGGTTAGTCTAGCGTGAGAGTGATGTAGGGCACCTTTTGGCCCGGTTGAGCTTTGTACCCATTCCTAACATCACCCTTGCTAGCCCCTTTGTACCTACCCTTCCTTTTGATTCAGCTCCACTATATTCGCCAAAGCCTCATAGCCGATCCTAGTCGCACACCCAATTCGCGCTTTAGTAGTTTACATTTTATGTTGGGTTGTGATGTGGTGATTCATATTTGTGATATGTGGTTGTGCCCAAAAGAAAAATGTGCTGATTTTGTAAAAAGAAAAAGAAAATATTTAAAAGAAAAATATTTGAAAAAGAGAAAAAGAGAAAAGAAAAAGAGAAAGAAAAAAGTTTGATTGAAAATCTTTATTTGAGATGATTTGGATTTGGAGTAGGCGGTGCACACACCCATTTAGTAAAAGTTAAGTCTGGGGGTGTGGTGCACCCGTGTTTATTTTGTGGGCAGCGGGTACTAGTTTTGTACGTTGTTCATTTGGGTTAGGTGCATACCCTTCATGTTTATCCTTGTTTTCCTCACCGTAACCCAAGCCCCATTATTACCCGAAGTCCTACAGACTTGCGCTTGAGTTGACTAGTGTCGTGGAGAGAGTGCGAACGGGCAAGCTTATGGTTTCCGACATTGGTGGATTCCTTTGGGGGTAATCTTGAGCCCCGGTCTTCGGCAATGCTCACCTTAGTGGCCTGTCTACTTTCTTCCCGCGTTGGACCAGATGATTCACCGTGATTCCACTTTTGAGTAATAATAAATTTTTGATACGCATTGTGAAAAATATAAAATATTTTGTATACTTAAAAATTTCCTCTACTTTATTTTTATGCACGCGAGCATGCGACTTCGCATGGTACTCCGTTTTGCAATTTATTTGTTAGCTAGTTCATTTTCCCCGTCTGCTTAGGTTCTGTTTGCTCGGGACGCGCAAACGGTTAAGTCTATGGGTGTGATGAGTCCTCTTTATATACCAATTTTCGGACTCATCTAGGCTTATTTTCTTGTCCTTGCATGCCGTTTAGCCTCATTTGCACTCCTTTTGGTTCGCTACAGTTTTACACGTCTTGTGCACTCTTTTAGCCTATTTCTGTGCGTGTGTGTATTTCCCTTTTGCTGTGCATTATATTTATGTCTGTGACTGCCATGATCGACATCCCGTCCAGTTTTCCTGCAGGTTCGGGGATTGTGTGGGCGTCCGGGGTAGGACTTTCACCATTTTTTGGCAAAGGAGTCAATGGTCGTGCGTTTTTACCCACGCATGACCATCGACCTCTTTGGCGCACGATCATCGGTCGTGCGCAGTCATGACCTCTCCTGTGAAAGTTCTGTCCCGGCATATCGCACGATCACCAGCCATACCGCGCACGATCACTGCTCGTGCACTGCCGGTCGTGCGCAGTCACACCTTCTTTTTCCATTTTGCTGCCTCCATATCGCACGATCACGGACCATATCGCGCACGACCACTGGTCGTGCGCCTGTGATCGTGCGCGCTGTTTAATCTGCTTTCTATAAATAGCGCAGGTTTCGCCCTATTCCGGATCGCTCGACAGTTTTCCGCCATTTTCGTCTCCAAGGAGGGTTTCCATCGTCCTCCTTCATCTTCCACCATAGGGAGGTGCTCCGGGCAAGCTTCAACGCCAAATCATAGACGGAGCTTCCTCTCGGCCTCCTCCTTCATCCTCGAGCTTCAAGCGGAGTTTTGACCTAGCTTTCTCCATCAAGCTAGGAGGAGCTGGAGCCGCAATCTACCGGGTCATTTCAACGAAGAAGACGGGTCCATTGGGAGTGAGAGACAACCTCCTCTAGCCTGGACGCAGTTGAGGACCGAGCTTGGACTCGGATTGACAACCCGGGATTCCAACCGTGAACCCTCAATAAGACTTCGGATCGGTCGATTCGCACACCTCTTCCTCTTGTATTTGATAGCTTAGCTTAACCCTTTGTATTGATGAAGTACACTTTATTGTAGTTAATGATCTTGCACTTTTTCATGTCTATGTGATTTGTGTGATTTTGTTATTATTGCTTGAGGTGCGCCATATTCCAACCACCACCATCCACCCTTGCCGCACTAGCAATTGCTAGTGGCGTGCGTTGCGAAGAGGTGCTTACGACCCTCATTCCGCCATTCTAACCACCTCATCCGCTAGCCTACTCGTCCATCCGCCAAGCGATTCGGTGCATAGCGGCCCGTGTAACTACAAGCTACTCCTATGCAACGCCGCTATACGATGCTTCGCCAGGCGGGATGGAAACTACACGGGCCGCTATGCACCGAATCGCTTGGCGGATGGACGAGTAGGCTAGCGGATGAGGTGGTTAGAATGGCGGAATGAGGGTCGTAAGCACCTCTTCGCAACGCACGCCACTAGCAATTGCTAGTGCGGCAAGGGTGGATGGTGGTGGATGGAATATGGCGCACCTCAAGCAATAATAACAAAATCACACAAATCACATAGACATGAAAAAGTGCAAGATCATTAACTACAATAAAGTGTACTTCATTAATACAAAGGGTTAAGCTAAGCTATCAAATACAAGAGGAAGAGGTGTGCGAATCGACCGAATCCGAAGTCTTATTGAGGGTTCACGGTTGGAATCCCGGGTTGTCAATCCGAGTCCAAGCTCGGTCCTCAACTGCGTCCGGGGTAGAGGAGGCTGTCACTCACTCCCAATGGACCCGTCTTCTTCGTTGAAATGACCCGATAGATTGCGGCTGCAGCTCCTCCTAGCTTGATGGAGAAAGCTAGGTCAAAACTCCGCTTGAAGCTCGAGGATGAAGGAGGAGGCCGAGAGGAAGCTCCGGCTATGATTTGGCGTTGAAAGCTTGCCCGGAGCACCTCCCTATGGTGGAAGATGAAGGAGGACGGTGGAAACCCTCCTTGGAGACGAAAATGGCGGAAAAATGTCGAGCGATCCGGAATAGGGCGAAACCTGCGCTATTTATAGAAAGCAGATTAAACAGCGCGCACGATCACAGGCGCACGACCAGTAGTCGTGCGCGATATGGTCCGTGATCGTGCGATATGGAGGCAGCAAAATGGAAAAAGAAGGTTGGAATGCGCACGACCGACAGCGTACGAGCAGTGATCGTGCGCGGTATGGCTGGTGATCGTGCAATATGCCGGGACAGAACTTTCACAGGAGAGGTCATGACTGCGCATGACCGATGATCGTGCGCCAAAGAGGTCGATGGTCGTGCGTGGGTAAAAACGCACGACCATTGACTCCTTTGCCAAAAAATGGTGAATGTCCTACCCCGGACGCCCACACAATCCCCGAACCTGCAGGAAAACTGGACGGGATGTCGATCATGGCAGTCACAGACATAAATATAATGCACAGCAAAAGGGAAATACACACACGCACAGAAATAGGCTAAAAGAGTGCACAAGACGTGTAAAACCGTAGCGAACCAAAAGGAGTGCAAATGACGCTAAACGGCGTGCAAACACAAGAAAATAAGCCTAGATGAGTCCGAAAATAGGAATATAAAGAGGACTCATCACGGACCGGCACTTCAACAAAGGAGAGATTAGGCTCCAACTGGGGCACAATATCAAAGACTTGCCCACTACTGCGCACACACTTCCGTAATTGTCTTACATGAAATACATTATGAACACTTGGGAAGTTTGTTGGCAAATCCAACCTATAAGCTGACACGTCAATCTGATCAATGATCTTAAATTGGCCCACATACCTCGGGTCCAATTTCTGGTTCTTACTGAACCTCTTAACTCCAACCATCGGGGAAACCTTAAGAAACATAAGGTCCCCTACAGAAAACTCCAAGTCCGACCTACGTCGATTGACGTTCTTTTCATATCTCTCCTGAGCTATACGAAGCTTTTCTCGAATATGCTTCACCGCCACTTCCATCTCCTCGAGCGCATCCGGACCCAAGAAGGGTCTCTCACCATTCTCAGCCAAAAACAGGGGAGTTCTGCAGCGCCTCCCATACAAAGCTTCAAACGGAGCCATTTGCAAACTTTCTTGATAACTGTTATTGTATGAAAACTCCATAAGTCGCAACCGCTCATCCCACGCTCCTCCGTGGTCTAGAATGTAGCATCTGATCATATCCTCAACTATCTGGTTCACCCGCTCCGTATTCCCGTTGGTCTGTATGTGGTAAGCAGTAGAATACCTCAGATTTGTACCCAAACCCTCCTGCAAACTCTGCCAAAAACCAGAAGTAAACCGGGAGTCTCGATCAGAAATAATGCTAACAGGCACACCTTGCAATCTGATGACCTCATTCAAGTACAGCTCCGCTATCTTCTTCATCGGATAATCAATCTTATACGGAACGAAGTGAGCACACTTCGTCAGTATATCCACTATAACCCAAACAGAATCAAATCCCCTTGGAGATTTCGGTAAGCCCATAATAAAGTCCTTGGAAATACTTTCCCACTTCCAAGTCGGGAACTCTAACGGAGTCAACTTGCCACCAGGCCTCCCGTGATCGGCCTTCACACGCTTGCAAGTGAGGCACTCAGCAACAAATCGGGCTATATCACTCTTCATCCCATACCACCAGGCAATCTGCTTCAAATCACGATACATCTTTGTAGATCCCGGATGGTAGGCAACACTGCATCCATCAGCCTCTCTACATATCATACCGCCGATGTCTCTAATAGTGGGGATGCAAAATCTACCGCGGTACTTCAAAGTACCCGCATCATCGATAGAAAAATCCGGCAACTCCCCTCTCTCAGTCTTTAGGTATAAGTGCAGCAGGTCCGGATCATCCTTCTGGTGCAACCTAGTAAGAGAAATCCAAGACGGCTCTGCGAATGCCAAACTGCTCTACATGTCACAGCATCCCACTGAGATATCCATAAGGAGGAACTCTTCCACTAAACGATCGGCGAAGAGATTAAAGATCTTCCCCGTCTTCCGGCTCAGGGCGTCGGCCACCACATTGGCCTTGCCTTGATGATACTGGATCTCTACATCATAATAAGCCACACACTCTAGCCACCGCCGCTGGCGTAGATTCAACTCCTTCTGCATGAACACGTATGAAAGTCTCTAGTGTCAACTAAATCCACCTATGGGGAGGGGGGATAGGTGTCGTGCGGTCTTTTGCGGAATTAAATTAACCTGCACAAATTAACAAACACAGTACAGAAAACACACAAAGAGTTATAGTGGTTCCCTGATTTAGGTACGTCCACTTTCCCCCTTCGACATATCTCCCACCAACGGACGACTCGGTCACTTCTCCAAACGGATTGAAATCCAATACTCACACAACGGAAGGAACCCTTCCAACAAAGGAGTCGCAACTCCACCCCCACGGGTTTTACCCAACCCTTACAACAAGGAATGAAAATTCCTTTACAACAAAACAAAAATAGAATGTAAAATAAAATACAAACAAAGCTTCTGAAGATTCCGATGTCCTTCTTCGTTCGTTGAAGCTTTCTTGAAAGTTATGAAGAGTCCACAACCAGATTTTTCTCTTGGATAGGATCTTGTCAAGATCGGCGGCGGCAAGAGAATGCGACGACAATACTTTGTAGATCCAAACTTCTTGACGAAGCAATCAAGGTCTACCAACGATCTCAGTCGGATCAATCGTCTCCACAAATTCGGAATGGAGAACTAGTCTCGTTCAACGAATCGAGAGACAAGAGATCTCAAGAGATATGCGTGAGATGCTCGGCTTGCCTCAGTACTGTTGCCGAAAGATCAAAGAAGATCAGAGATTGGCGGCGACGACGAACTGCGAGCGGCAACAAGCGATTGGCGATTTCCGCGATCGGCTAGGGAAAGACGTCGGCTACTTTTGATTTTACGCGAATGGATACTGTAGAAATTCAAAATACAGGAGTATAAATACTAGAGCCAACCCTAATGACCGTTGTGGGGCCCACAAAAAGAAACCCTAGCCCCAGCCTAAACAGCGCACAACAAGGTGGCTCGGTTCAGCGAATGAGAAAAAATTCCTAAGGCAAAATCGGCGGGAATCATTGGTGATTCCCATTGATGTCTGCAGGAATCACAAACGATTCCCGTCGATTCTGCCTTGGCTGAATTCCTGTTGGAAAACTGTCAGCCGGAGGAAGTCGGCAGGAATGCAGACTGATTCTCGTCAAATCTGCGGGAATCACTAATAATTCCCGTCAAAGTCGGCGAGAATCACTTAGTGATTCCCGTCGATTTTGACTTAGAGGAATTTTCTCTTCCTTCCTTTGATGACTTGGTATTTAACCCATCTTTGCTACTTCTTCTGCTCCTGATCTGCCTAGACCCTGTACTTGAAAATAAGTACACTCCAATAGAGAGAGCACGCGTGAGTCAACAAACTGATCTACTCAACGAGGGATTACGTTGCGCAGACCCGTGTATATTGACCCACTGCACCCTGACATTGGTGTGTACTTAGCATGGAATATCTGCAAGCACAACTTGATAGAAGATCGTCAAATATATTGTCAATTCAACATAGCTTGTTCAGGGGCTTCTTCAAATCAGGTACATTGTGGATACAATACCCAATAATCTCCCCCTATTTGAAGAAGCCTAGACCCTACAAGCAAGGTGAATAGAACACATGGGAATGAAAATCATAAAATGAAAATTCAGTTGAGAGTGAAATTCATTACCATTTTCCTGAGAGCATACTTAACATTTGCATCCACCTTAGCCTTAGCCGAGAGGATAATCTCCCCCTTTTCGGCTTCTGCAAATCTGGGACTTCACTTGGAGCACAAAGCTCTCCCTCAATTCTTGCATCCGTACCCGATCTTGAATTCATAGCAGATGCTCCCCCTTGATCCAAGAGCCTTGAGCCCTTCAGTCTTAAATCTTCATAGTTCAGCATGCCGAGTTCAGTTTTGAAGAGACTGAACTTGACCTCTTTTAGGGGCTTTGTGAATATATCTGCAATCTGCTTATCTGTGGGGACATAGCAGAGAGATATATCTTTGTTTTACACATTCTCCCGAATGAAGTGGTAGCGCACTTCAATATGCTTTGTTCTGCTGTGCGGCACAGGATTGTTCGCAATTGCTATTGCGCTCGAGGAGTCGCAATACATAGGAACTTCTCTGAACTGCAAGTCATAATCTTCGAGTTGATTTCTGATCCATAGAAGTTGTGCGCAACAATTGCCTGCTGAGATGTACTCAGATTCGGCAATAGAGGTTGCGACACAGTTCTTCTTTTTACTGTTCCACGAAATAAGCCTTCCTCCGAGGAATTTGCACGTCACGAAAGTGCTTTTCCTATCATCCCTGCTTCCTGCAAAGTCAACATCTGAAAAGCCTATCAGCTTGACATCATTGTTTCTTGGGTACCACAAGCCAAGATTTGGTGTACCTTTAAGGTATCTAAGAATTCGCTTTACAGTGACATAATGAGATTCCTTAGTGTTCACCTGATATCTGGCACAAACGCATGTGGAAAACATAATATCCGGGCTACTAGCAGTAAGGTAGAGCAGGGATCCAATTATGCTTATGTATTTTGTTTCATCAAAAGGTTTCCCTTTATCATCCTTGTCCAGAGACACAGTGGATCCCATTGGAGTCCTCATAGAGGTTGCATTCTCCATTCCGAATTTCCTGAGGAGTTCATTTGTGAACTTCGTCTAAGAAATGAAAATTCCATCCTCAGACTATTTCACTTGAAGTCCCAAGAAATACTTTGGCTCTCCCATGCTGATCATTCAAACTTTCCTTGCATAAGTTTAGAAAAATTCTTGCAAAGATTGTTGTCCGTTGAGCCGAATATTATGTCATCGACATAGATTTGCACCAGCAGAATCTTGCCTTTTACTTCCCTAAGAAACAATATCTTATCTATTTTTCCTCTCGAGAACTTGTTCTCAAGAAGAAAACTAGATAGAGTCTCATACCAAGCTCGAGGAGCTTATTTTAAGCCATATAATGCTTTATTAAGAAAGTACACATGATTAGGGAATGATGGATTAACAAAACCTGGGGGTTGTGCGACATATACTTCCTCTTTCAAATTTCCATTTAGGAACGCAGATTTCACGTCCATCTGATAGACATTGAATCCTTTGTGAGAGGCATATGCCAGGAACAATCTGATCGCCTCGAGCCTTGCAACTTGTGCAAAGGTTTGGTCGAAGTCAATCCCCTCTTCTTTTCTGTAAACTAGAGCCACCAGTCTAGCCTTGTTCTTAATGATGACCCCGTGTTCATCCAATTTGTTTCTGAAGATCCACTTAGTGCCGATCACATTCTGTTTCTTTGGTCAGGGAACAAGCGTCCAGACATTGCATCGTTCGAATTGATGCAGTTCATCTTGCATTGCCAATATCCATGACGCATCTTTGTTCGCTTCGTCAAACTTCTTTGGCTCAACCTGCGACAGAAAACTAAGGTGTAGAATCTCGTTAATTGTACCTCTGCGAGTTCTGACACCGTCCCGAGGATCTCCTATGATCTGATCTCTTGGGTGATCCCTCACGTGTCTTAGCTCTAAGAGTCTTGCATCTGGAGCTCCAACAGCTTCTCGGTCTCCTCCCTCTTCTGGGGGAATTTCTCCATCCTGATCGTCATCTTCTCCAGTTGGCATTGAGGTGGAGACCTTGACGTACTTAGGAGTTGCATCTTTAGCAGTCTCATCGATAAATAACTGTTCAAGCCTTGCAACTGCATCTTCAAGAATGCTACTGGATGAATTGCTGTGAAGCAAGCTTCCTTCATCAAATACAACATTAATGGACTCCTCTACCACTAGGGTTTTCTTATTGAAAACCTTATAAGCCCGACTATGGCTACTATTGCCCATGAAGATGCCTTCGAAGCATTTTTCTCCGAATTTAGTACGTGGGTACTTCCCATTATTGAGTACATAGCATATGCAGCCAAAAATCCTTAAATAGGACATGGTCGGTTTCCTGCCTTTCAATAGCTCATAAAGCGTCTTACGATGATTCTTGTTGATCAATGCTCGGTTCTGCACATGACAAGCCGTATTGACAGCCTCTGCCCAGAAGTACTCTGGAAGAGAGCGTCATTCAACATTGTCGTACATGCTTCAATGAGCGTTCTATTTCTCCTCGCTGCAACTCCGTTTTGCTGAGGAGTACGCGGGGAGGAAAACTCATGAAAGATACCATGTTCTTCATAGAATTCTGTCATAGCACAAGACTCGAATTCTGTTCCATAGTCACTTCTGATTTTTACCACGGAGCAGTTAAGTTCGTTCTGAATCTGCTTAATAAAATTAGTGAAGATGTCAAACGAATCTGACTTTCATTTCAAGAAGAACACCCACGTAAACCAAGAGTGATCATCAACAATCACTAGCGTATACAATTTGCCTCCTAAGCCATGAATTTGCACTGGACCGAACAAGTCCATATGCAGAAGATAAATACATATGGAGGAGTCTTTGTCTGTAATGCCCTTAAAGGTAGCCCGAGTCTGTTTGCCCTTCTGGCATGCAGGACAAGGGCTATCTTTGATGCACTTAATAGTAGGGGCATCCCTTACTAAATTCTTGGAAAACAACATATTAATAGTCTTGAAATTAATATGTGCTAATCTCTTATGCCATTGTTCACAGAGAGATGCACTGCCTTTTGCTACTAGGCACACGGGGGTAGAAGAGTCTAAGCTAAGAAAATCTAAGAAAAAGATATTTATGCTCCAAATACTAGTTAATACCGTCTCCGAAGAGGCACATGATATTATTAAGCACTTCTCCTTGCAGAACTTAACGTCGTATCCTTTATCACACAACTGTCTTACACTGATCAGGTTATGGTTTAACCCTTCAACATAGGCCACGTCTGTGATAGAGAATACACTGTTGGAAATCATACCATAACCCCTGGTGACTCCTCGATCTGATCCTCCAAAGATGACTTTGGGTCCATTTTTTACTGGGGAGTAATCACGCAGCAGGCTTCTTGTCCCGGTCATATGCCAGGAACATCCACTGTCCAAGTACCAGATTGGCGTTTTGGTGGCCTTTGGACATACCTGCAAAACAAAATTAGTTACCCTTAGGAACCTAATTGAACTTGGGTCCTAGATTCCTTGTTAGCATACTCCCCCGCGAATAGTTAACCCTACGAGTGGCCGACCTTGCATTGCTAACATGAGGAGTCTCGTTGAATCTTGGATTAAACCAGCAATCCACGACAAAGTGACCAACTTTGCCACAACACCAACAGTCAAACCTGTTGTACCAGTTCCTAGGCTCCTGCTTCACCCTTGGAACGGTGGGTCCAGCCGGGGCCTTGTATCTGGAGGTGGAGGCATCATGATAACAGCAGTCACACGACTTCTTCACTTCCAGTTCCTTCAGTATGACAGGCTTGGCCTTTGGTGCCTGCTTCCTATTATGGCCGCTAGAGAAGTGGTCATAATTCTCCACTTGGATTTCCTCATATGGTGCCTTGAAGACACTCTCACCGTAGTTGCAGGGGAAGGTCCAACCGTCATACCGGCTCTTGGGATTTTCAATCGAGGGCCGGAAGAAGTGACCATAGGTTGACTCAAAGTCCTGCTTATTGCAAGGAAAGCCAGGCTTTCTGAATGATACAAGACCGAGTGGAGCCTTTCCCTTTTCTGCAGTAGAGGCCTTCTTAGTAACCTTATTTTTCCTCTGATTTCTATTTCTCTTGGATGATTTACCAGGCACAGCCACATGCCTTAAGCCAGCCCCCCTAGCCAAAGCAGAGAATTCATCAACCAGAGGAAGAACGGTCTTGGGCATAGAGAAGCTTTTGACAATCTTCCTCTCTACCGCAAACTGTTCTTCCAGCTTGTTGATTTCTTCCTGTTTTTGGTCAAGGAGCCTTAGAGAATCTGAGTGCTCAGAAGTAAGGTCCAAGTGTTCCTGTCGGAGAGAAATCAAGCTAGTGATCTATTCTCTTAGGGACACATCCTCAGCCTTAAGGAATTTAGCCTTCCTTTTTTTGAGCCCTCAACCTCTTACGGAACTCTTCGAAAGTATTGAGAAAAAGCTCATACTTTTCGAGGAGTTCAGCCTCATGGGTAGATGGACTGTCCTCGTGGTCATCTTCAGGAGACTCAGAGTCAGAGTCATAGTCAGAGAGGGGGGTGCGATCTTTTTCCTTCCCAGTAAATGGGGAACAGTCTCCATCATCACTGGAGTCTGAAGAGTCGGATTCACTCAATGTATTTGGCTTTTTGGCAATGTAGCTCCTCTCCTTCTTCTTATCTCTAGAGGACTTGTGCTCCCTCTCCCTTCCCCTTATCTCCCTTGCTTTGGTGGCAGTCAGCAACGACGTGGCCTGGCTTATTGCATCCAAAGCAAATAATGTCAGCAAAGCGATGTTTGTTCTGTTTAGATTCATACCTGTCAGAAGAGTAATTCTTCTTCTGATGTCTGGAGGAGGAGCCGTCTCTCTTTCTTTGATTCCTCATCTTGAGGAACTTCTTGAACTCTCGGGTGATGAAGGAGAATTCTTCTTCTGATAGCTTTGAGTCGGAAGAGCATGGCTCAGATTTTTCTTCCTCATCCTCTTTCCATGAGCGTGACAAGGCTGCACCCTTGCCCTTCCTTGAGTGATTGGCTTTCAGGGCTACAATCTTTTCTTTGGCAGCGGCTTTATCGGCATCTTCTTCAGCTTTTTTGGTGTTCAACTGAAGCTCATAGGACATAAGCTTCCCAAACAGAATCTGGGTATCAGTTTCTGGCTAGCTTGCCAAATTCTCTGATTGCGCAGATCTTGGTGTGCCATTCCTTAGTAAGGGATCTATGGAATTTGTCATTTAGTTCACCATCGATGAACACTCTGCCATAACCCTTAAGGGCATTGACGATCTTCAGGAAGTTCTCGAATGTCACTCCGATTTCTTCCTTGGGACCTTGCCTGAAGGCCTCATACTTTTGGTTCAGAAGGGATCTTCGATCATCCCTTACTTATTCTGTGCCTTCCATCAGGATGATCAGGCAGTGCCATATGTCCTTGGCAGTCCTACAGTTGCTGAAATTCTGCATCATGGAATCATCGACGGTGCTTACTAAGATGTTTTGAGCTTTCTTGTCTAGTCCGAAAAGCACCATCTCATCCTTATCCATTTCGGAGAGCTTCTTCGGCACCATCTTGGTAGGATCAATGGTGGAGGCCTTAGTGGGTATATAAGGTCCCTCCTCCACTATCATGAAGAGTCAGGGGTCGACTGCTTCCATGTAGAACCTGATCCTTTCCTTCCAGATCGTAAAGTTCATCTTGGTGCACACTAGGATCATTCCTGAATACTTGAGTCCGTCCATTTTTGAGATCTTCTTTCTTCTTGACACTAGACACGGGATCTTACTCAAGGTGTTAACCTTATTGATGAGTAACCTCCCTCTGATACCACTTGAAAGTCTCTAGTGTCGACTAAATCCACCTATGGGGGGATAGGTATCGTGCGGTCTTTTGCAGAATTAAATTAACCTGCACAAATTAACAAACTCAGCACAGAAAACACACAAAGAGTTATAGTGGTTCCCCGATTTGGGTACGACCACTTTCCCCCTTCGACCTATCTCCCACCAAGGAACGACTCGGTCACTTCTCCAAACGGATTGAAATCCAAACCTCACACCACGGAAGGAACCCTTCCAACAAAGGAGTCACAACTCCACCACCACGGGATACACCCAACCCTTACAACAAGGAATGAAAATTCTTTTATAACAAAACCAAAATAGAATGTAAAAGAAAATACAAACAAAGCTTTTGGAGATTCCGATGTCCTTCTTCGTTCGTTGAAGCTTTCTTTAAAGTTATGAAGAGTCCACAACCGGATTTCTCTCTTGGAGAGGATCTTGTCAAGATCGGCGGAGGCAAGAGAATGTGGCGGAAATACTTTGTAGATCCAAACTTCTTGACGAAGCAAGCAAGGTCTACTAACGATCTCAGTCGGATCAATCGACTCCACCGATTCGGAATGGAGAACTAGTCTCATTCAATGAATCGAGAGACAAGAGATCTCAAGAGAGATTCATGAGACGCTCGACATGCCTTGGTACTTTTGCACGAAGATCAAAGAAGATCGGAGATTGGAGGCGACGAGAACTGCGAGTGGCGACAAGCGATCGACAGTTTCTGCGATCGGATAGGGCACGGCGTGAGCTACTTTTTATTTTACGTGAATGGATAATGTAGAAGTTCAAAATACGCAAGGATATAGAGCCAACCCTAATGACCGTTGTAGGGCCCACAAAAAGAAACCTTAGCCCTGGCCTAAACAGCGCACGACAAGGTGGTTCGGTCTAGCGAACGAGAAAAATTACCTAAGGCAAAATCGGCGGGAATCGTTGGTGATTCCCGTCGATGTCGGCGGGAATCACTCACGATTCCCGTCGATTCTGCCTTGGCTGAATTCCTGTTGGAAAACTGTCAGCCGGAGGAAGTCGGCGGGAATGCAGACTGATTCTCGTCGAATCGGTGGGAATCACTAATGATTCCCGTCGAAGTCGGCGAGAATAACTTAGTGATTCCCGTCGATTTTGACTTAGAGGAATTTTCTCTTCCTTCCTTTGATGACTTGGCCTTTGACCCATCTTTCCTCCTTCTTCTTCTCTTGATCTGCCTAAACCCTGTACTTGAAAATAAGTACACTCCAATAGAGAGAGCACACGTCAGTCAACACACTGATCTACTCAACGAGGGATTATGTTGCGCAGACCCGTGTATATTGACCCACTGTACCCTGACATTGGTGTGTACTTAGCATGGACTATCTACAAGCACAACTTAATAGAAGATCGTCAAATACATTGTAAATTCAACTTAGCTTGTTCAAGGGCTTCTTCAAATCAGGTACATTGTGGATACAATATCTAACAACGTACTTCAGGCTCTTATGATCAGTGAAGATCTTGCACTAAGCCCCATAAAGTAGATGCCTCCACAGCTTCAACGCATATATCACCACCGCAAACTCAAGGTCATGCATAGGGTAATTCCTCTCAATATGGTGGCCTGACCGGCCACAGAAGCTACACACCACCTTGCTCTTCTTTCCCGAAGCAGCATCGGGTACCTGGGGTTTCTTCTCCTCAACAGACTTCCACTTGTCCTTCCTCTTTTGCTGGCCTCTACTCTTTGCGGTCTCGATAGCCTCCACCTTCAGAGCAGCCTCCACTACCCCTGCATAAGTCTCTAATCCATAAGCACTGGTCAACTGCTGCACCTCGCTCCTCAAGCCACAAAGAAATCGCTTGACTCAATCAGCCTCAACACTCACAAACCCAGGAGCAAACCGGCTTAACTTGATAAACTCTATCTCATACTCACCGACCGTGAGTTGCCTTTGCTTTAGGTGGAGGAAGTCGTTCATAAGACGGTCACACTCGACCGAAAGAAAGAACTTCCTCAGCAGCATTTCCTTGAATACTTCCCAAGAACAACCATCTACCAAGCTCTCCTTTTTTCTAAGCCACCAACTCTTAGCCAAACCCTTGAGCTGATAGGCGGCTATAATCACTCTCTGATCATCTGTAATACCAGAGTACGAGAACATCTCATCCATGGAGATCAGCCAATCATTTATGACCATGAAATCTTCCTTCCCATCATAAGTAGGAGGGCTAAGTCACTGAAACTGCGAGATAAATGCCATCTCTGCTGGCACCACCACAAGAGGTCTCAGGGGTGCAGGAGGAGGAGGAACAGCTATCCCCCCCCCCCACAGGGCCTTGCACTCCCTGAGTCTGTCCTGCCACAACTGCCACCATAGACTGGATCTGGGCTCGCATATCCACCATCTGCCTGCTCAAGGAATCACTACTCTGCCGCAGGCTCTCAATCACCGCATCATTCTGCGCTCCAGATGACTCATCCTCAGACAGGGGGGTCGATCTCGTCGAAGGGCATCTCGCAATCCTAAAATCATAACAACATTAGTCAGATCCTAGTACAACAACTATAACTAACTAAAAGTACAGACAATACATACATAAATATGAACTTAAAGTTGATAAACTTGCTCTGGGAGTTTATTCGTTTACAAGAATTGATGTTATGCCTAACCTAGGATGGTTTACCACCACCTTTCTAACTCTTGTGCCTAGATCGGGCATGCATGGACTTATATTATTTTTGACTCGAAAACTTATATGCGTACATATGTCATCCTACCAGTCTTTAACTTGGCACGTTGTTCTTATGCAATGTTATGTTATGCATGTTTGTGCTATGCATTCTAAAAAGGCCCTAATGCATGTTATGAGCAGCGTACATATGAAAATGTTATGCATCCCATACTACATAACATTCTCATGCAACGAAAAGAAAACGAGCTAGTCGCAGCCATGTGGTGAGGTTATGCATCCCATACTACATAACCCTCACATATTGCCCCTATGGTGGATCCATAAATGAACACATATTATTCATCCCAAACTACATAATATGCCCCGTATACTTCATGTTACGCTATGAGTGTAGTGTTCGTGCTTTTGCCAAGACGTACTAATGATATATCGGTGTGTGAATGACATGATGCTAAACTGCTAAAGCAATCAAAAGGGACGGTTGCCCGACTAACTTGTCAAGCAACCTCCATCTGATACCAACTGTCACAACCCACAATTTCTCCAAATTAAGAGTTATCAGAGTATGGAAAAACACGCGTCGTGATGCCACGTCGAGCATGTGATAACTGCTGACGCTCAGGCAAAACTATCTACTTGACTATGAAAATTCATAAGTTTAATGATTAGAAAAATCAGTTATATTTTAATGGCCGTATCCCTCGGCTCAATGGATTACATAGTCCACAATTTAAAAATTATACTTATACGCTGCGGATAAAACTTTATTCAGGTTTGACATCCTAAAAGAGTGCATAAGTGCCCCTAGAGGACAACTTATACTATGCAGGACCCTACATTTAATTTATACTATAAATAGGAAAATTATCTTTCTACGTTATTTGGAAAATAGTGGTTGAGTTTTATAAAACATGCTGATCATGAGATATACTTATAATAGTGTTTTTAGATTTAAAAGTAACTAGCAACCTAGCATAAATCATCCCAAGAGCAAGTAGACTATCTCTAGAAAAGGTAGCAGCAAAAAGATAACATATCTAGTATAAAGGTAAAACAACCAGTGGGCGCCAACAAACTGACACGAACTCACTGACAAGTATTTATGTCTGTAAGAAAGAAACACAAAACAACCTCATAAGACCAAGGAACTGATCTCCACAGTACGAGAGACCACCAACAACAGCACATCACAACTAGCCCCCTAATCGGCTACTAACCAGAACCTCAAGCATTCAAAGAAGAAAAGAATACCTCAGAAAGCTAAACAAATATGCTTTACGGAAATGTTAGGATAAAAGATAAGCAAGAAGAGTAAGTAAACCGTAACAAGTACCACTGTCCAAGGCAAGACAAAAAGGAAAAGCACTATGCGCGAGGAAACAGCAACAACCCTGCCCAAAAATCCTGCAGAGTTTACCAGGCTACCATGAGCCCAAACGTTGCAAATTTAAAAAGGAAGAAACGTCTAACACCCTAAGTTGTGAGAGATGGTAGTAGCAAAAACAACGCAGATCCGGGTTGGAGGCAAACTGAGTACCCCAACCACCATTTCCAAGAAACAAAGCTCAAGGGTCTATATGTGAAAGCACTAGGGACCTCCCACCAACTTGCCCAGCCCGTACCTGGAACAAGATAAAAATGTGGCCACGGCTAAGTCACATAATTTCACCCCTATTAAGAGCTTCAAACCACCACTACTAACCACAAACCACGATTCATCCCTTGAAAAAACATAGCCGACAAGGAACCTCAGAATCAAGGAAATTCACTCAGGAGAGAAAATCAAGGTAAGGAAAAAAAACGTTGAGAAGACTAAACACGGCATGGCGTTGAGTGAGCCCACTCACACAATGCCTAAACAGACGGTGGCATTGAGTGAGCTAACCTCACTCAATGCCAAACAGCTATGGCATTGAGTGTGGTTCACTCACTCAACGCCTTCTGCAACACTGGTTGTGGCGTTGAGTGAGCTAACCTCACTCAACGCCAAAATAGCTACGACATTGAGTGAGGTCCACTCCCTCAACGCCTTAAGCAACACAGGCTATGGCGTTGAGTGAGCTTACCTTACTCAACGCCAAAATAGCTACGGCGTTGAGTGAGGTCCACTCCCTCAATGCCTTCAGCAACACAGGTTATGGCGTTGAGTGAGCTAACCTCACTCAATGCCAAAATAGCTACGGCGTTGAGTGAGGTCCACTCCCTCAATGCCTTCAACAACACTGGTTGTGGCGTTGAGTGAGCTAACCTCACTCAACGCCAAAACAGCTATGGCGTTGAGTGAGGTTCACTCACTCAACGCCTTAGCACTTAGCCGCAAAAATCAACTGTGGCGTTGAGTGAGTCCACATATCTCAGCGCAAAAACAGCTTTGGCGTTGAGTGAGGTCGACTAACTCAACACCAAAATACTTAACCGCAAGAAAGGGATGCGGCGTTGAGTGAGCCTGCCTAACTCAACGCCTAAACTGCCATGGCGTTGAGTGAGGCCAACTCACTCAATGTCATCCGACATAACCATGCAGATTGGTTGAAGCGTTGAGTGAGTCCGCCTCACTCAATGCCTAGACAGCCATGGCGTTGAGTGAGGTCGACTCACTCAATGCCACATTACTTAGCAGCAAAAGAACAGATCAAGGGGCAATGGCGTTGAGTGTATGCACCACACTCAACGCCAAGCCCAAGCAGACCCGGCGTTGAGTGTGTGCACCACACTCAATGCCAAGCCCAAGAAGACCCGGCATTGAGTGTGTGCACAACACTCAATGCCAAGCCCAAGAAGACCCAGCGTTGAGTGTGTGCACCACACTCAATGCCAAGCCCTGAATTCTCAACCGCTAACTTCAGCAAGTCAAAGTACGGGGAAGGCTTCTACTACAGCCACTACCCAGGCAAGCACATATACATCCCAACCCGAGTCTAAGCAAGATAGATTTGCATAAGAATTAAACTATAGCTTTGCCCCTCTACCCAACTACAACTACTGCATAGGAAGAATCGACCCAACCCTTAAGCCCTCACACAGCCCGAGAACAAGGCTTCTCTACTAACAGTTGGGAATTTGTACCCTATTTCAAGCAAGAATAGGGTTTCTAACCTCGGGCTAACAAGGCTTTATTAACATAGCAAAAACAATCTAGACAAGCTTTTCTACGGCCGCAAGAACAAAGAGAAAAAGAGAACAATACTAGGCAAAGGCAAGAACACACTTTCCTCGATTTCCAGCGAAACTTGGTCGGCCTCCCATATCCTCACTCGGCACCAGCAGTAACAATACCTAAAGCAGAAAATCTGGAGCTTTAATGGCGGAAACGGACAACCCTAGAAAATCGAGACCCCTAGAAACACCACGAAAACTGAATTTCTTACCGTAGGTATAAAGGTCTAGGCGTGAGCAATCCAAATCCGCTTTCGGAATTGAATTCCATCCAGAAACGCTCCCGGAATTGGCGTATGAAGGAGTGCAGGTTCGGCGGTTTCTCCGCTTCTTTCCGCAAACAGCCGTAGACGGGTTCGGGAAGATGAACGAGAGCGGTTCTCTTAAGTCTTAACTATCCTATATATAGCATCCTCTTAATCTTAATTAGGTAATAAATTAATTAAGGCATAAAATGACAAGGCAAAACCACCAAGCACCCACACCCTTTCAAAATAATTATTAATATAATATTTATTAAATAGTTTTATTTTTCATAAAATACAAAACGACGCGAAAACCGAACATCCTCGGAATTCAACGAAATTCGCACCGTAGCTAAATATCCACGCTAAGAACACAACGGTGAAGTCAAAATTAACTTTCGACGAACAGAACTCGAGTTATAACCACCCGAAGTCAAAATACAAGCATCCCCCGAGAGGCCACACCGGGTCACCCAAAATGACCCGGCTTGTTAGGGAGATCTTGCCAATAGACTATAAAATAGTCCACTCAGTTCTAAGGAGTTAAGACCACTGTCCATAGATGACACAAGCCAAGAAAATGTGTCGACGTAACGCCAAGCAAGAATTAAATAATCGCAGAAAAAAATCGGGGGCATTACAGAGAGGGGCATGTAAGCATCTGCAAGTAATGTGCTTGCAGCCTCAATTAGGGTTCTATTTTTTACTTTCAGCTACCCCACTTTTTTGAGGAGTTCTTGGAGCTAAGAAGTAGTGTCTGATACCTTCCCTCTCACAAAATTCTTGCATAAGAAGAGACTCAAACATAGTACCATGATCACTTCTAATCAATGTGACTGGAGTAGAGTACTCAATCTGTTTGGTCTTAAGAAAATCTGTAAGAACCTTGAAGTTATTTTACTTAGATCTCAGAAAGAACACCCAAGTGAATCTTAAGAAGTCATCTACAATAACTAGAGTATTGGATATCCCTCTTAGACTTTGTACAATAATAGGGCCAAAGGGGTCCATATGTAGCAAGTACAAGATCCTAGGTGAATAATTTTTTTACAGATTTAAACCTAGATTTAGTTTGCTTGCCTAATTGACAAGCCCTGCAGAGGCCTTCCCTCTTATAGGGACCAGAAGGCAATCCTCTAACAAGGTTGTCCCTAGATAGTTTAATAATGTTTATCAGATTTACATATCCTAGTCTTTTATATCACAAATCATTTTGATTACTAACGTGATTAAAAAGACAAATATCTGAAACAACTGATTGAAAATTTACTACATATATGTTGCCTTGTCTATTTCCAATTAAAACAGTTTTGTTTTTTTAGTAGAAATAATACAAGAGCTTGAGTTAAATGATACCTGATAACCTTCATCACATAATCTACTTATGGAGATGAGGTTATGCTCTAGTCCACTTACATATACAACTTTTTTGAAGGTTACTGCCCCTACCATGACTTCTAAAAAGCTTTCAGTCTGGCCACAATTGGAGTCAATAAAGATCACCTTTGCTCCCAGCTTGGACTTGTAATTAATTAAGTTGTCCTTGCTGCCAGTCATATTCTTGGAGCATCCACTGTCCAGATACCATTGTTGATTAAAAGCTGCACAGCTCTTCACCTACATAAACAGAAGTTAGTTGTTCTTGACCCAGGTTACCTTGGGTCCTTTATTTTTCTGATAAGAAAAATTGGAAATAGGTTAAAATTCAGGTTGGCTTTTATATCCAAATGGGTGATATCTTTTAGCTGGAATTTCCCAACTGGTAAAAGTATTAATAAGTTGTCATGTCAGATTAGAGTTTCTAAAAGAATTGAAATTTTTGTTAACTCTGACTGGGTTCGACGAATAATCATAAGTTCGTCGATCTGCATTCAATGAAATGAGATGAGATCGTCGATATTTGCTCAAAGAATGAATATATTCATTTTCTGTGTCCCACATTTGTCGATCGCAGTAAGACGAATTTTTATTACTATAGTTAGCATTCATAGATCGTCAATCTTGGTTCGACGAACTATACACATTTCGTCGATCTGAGTTCGACAAAATCTGTTGAACATTGTTTTTATTCAGATTTTGATTTTTATTGTTGTTTCTCTTTCGATTTTTGGATTTGTGAGAAGCTTCTGTTGTTTGATTATTATATATTACCTCTTTTCCTTTATCTAATATAAATTTTATGGGGGTTGATAATATATTCTTCTTAAGTATGGGGGGTAAGCTCGATGAAGAACCTAAGCCCAACTTGCCATTTAGTCTAGCATTGACTATGCTTGTGAAGTCCATCACCTTAAGGCTTCTCCCATTGATATATTCCTCAAGTTGCTTGGCCTCACATAGTTTTATTTTAAGAGAAATGATTTGTTTATTTGCTAAAACAAAATCATCTTTAAGCTTAATGTTTTCAGCAAATAGATTATCAAATTCAGTTTGCCTATTACTAAGTATCTTGATTTCTTTTTTAGATTTTATTAGTCATTACATAAGGCTTTGAATTAAATTTTAAAATCAATATAGTTAAAATCAAAAGAAGAGATTACCTAATCCCCTTTTGATTAAGATTCCTCTTCTGATTCCTCAGATAGTATTTCTGCTTGATCTTGTTGAAGTATGAGACCGGGCGGTCTGGCGGTTTAAGCCTGGCGGGTTGTAGACCTCACGGTGTAGCGGATACTCTCCAACAGTTTGATATCCAGGCTGTTGTTGTTTGTCGTCCGGTGGTCTGGCGGTTTATGTCATGTGGCTTGGAAACTGGGCAGTTTAGCGGTCTCCTACCGCATCTCCCTCTCTTGCCTCTGGTATTGCCGAGCGGTTAGCCCATTGTCTAACCGCGTGGCCTATTCGGTCTGTTGTTCTAGCCGCTCAGATTCTGTATAGCTTTATTCCCACATTGTTAGTTTGTACTCTCTCCTCTATCCTCAATTCTATAAAAGGGAGGCCATACCTTTGTAAATTTATCTTTTTGAATAATTAAAATTTCAATTATTCAAGTTTCTGGCTTGTTATTTAGTCCTTTGTTCGCTACTTTCACATGGTATCAGAGGACTCGATCTCCTCTTTATTCTGTGCGGCCTCTCTAAACGCGTGCCCTAACCGCACGGCTTGCTTCTTCTCGCGACCTATCCTTGTGGCTTGTTTCTTCCGCCGGCTTGTGCCCTATTCGCGCAGCTTCCTTCTCTCCTTGTCGTTGCCCTTTGTGTGTGCGACCTCTTTGTTTCCCTGTCTTCTCGTCGTGACTTGTGCTTACTCGCCGCGACCTATCGCCGTGATCTATTTGTCTCCAAGCGGATCATCCTTCTGTTTGCACGGGCTACCTTCTAGCCGCTCGACTTCTTTCCCTCTGCTTGGTTCTGCGGCTTGGTCATGGCTATTTTGGCCGCTGGTGTCTGACATCGTGACCGCTGTCAAGCTACTATTTCCTAACCGCGCGGCTTCCCATTTCTTTCTCCTATGGCTCCTTCTGAGACTTCAACTGCCCCAACTCCTATCGCCAATCCGGCTTTGCCTGCTCCTCCTACTCCTTCCGGGAACCTTGACACGGTTTCTAAACTTGTTGGTTCCAATTATCTGGATTGGAGCGTCTCTTTCACCTTTCTTCTTCGCTCTCAGCGCAAACGTCATCACCTCACCGATGACCCTCCTCCTTCAGACTCTGCTCAATTTGAGGACTGGGATGCATGTGATTCCCTTGTCCGCACTTGGATGGCAAATAGCCACTTTGATGAATTCCTTCCCGTCATACGCCATTATGAGACGGTCAAGGCTGTATGGCTTCACCTTGCTGCTCTCTACTCGAAGGGGTCCTAGACATCTCGCATTTATACTCTCTATATGGACCTCTTCTCTCATCCTTCCATGTCTCCTACTGCGGCTTATCAACATGTTCAGGCTCTTGGCACCGAGATCCTCCAGAATCTCCCCTTCTCCGCAGACTTGGCCGAGCAGCACAAACACTTCCAGGAGCTCCTGGTTGTTTGTTATCTTCTCCGACTCCCCGAGTCTTTTGATATGATCCGCTAGCAGATCTTGGGCGAAGCAGAGTCTCCCACCTTGGATTCCACTACGGCTCGCATTGCTGCTGTTACTTCACTACTACAACTCCCTCTGATGTCCCCCCTCCTTCACAGGACTCCTATGCTCATCAAGCTCAGCGGGGTGGCCCTAGTGGCCGTAGCCTATCTAGCGGGCGCGGTTCGTCCAGGTTCCTCTGCTCTCACTGTGGTCGTACAGGCCATTCTGTTGACCGCTGCTGGCAGAAACATCCTCATCTTTGCCCTTCTGGTGACACATCTTCCTCAACCTCCGCCTCCTCTCGGCCATCTGCCTCTGTTGCCACGACCTCAGGTAGTGCTCATGTCATTACCCAAGGTAAATGGTTGATTTACTTTGGTGCTACAAATCACATGACTGGCAATCCTCAATGCTTCTCTCACCTAGAAACGTTTGATAGGTTACCCCCGGTTCTTGTTGCGGATGGTTCACCGTCCCTGGTTCATGGGACGGGCACGGTTCATGTCACCCCATCACTACGCTTAGCGGATACCCTCTTTTTCCCGAAGTTCCCTTGCAAATTATTATTCGTTACTACTTTATGCAAGCAACTTCAATGCCCTGTCTTATTCACTCCTACTTCTTGTTGTTTTCAGGACCTGAGGACCCAATGGACGATTGCTATTGGGACTGAGAGCGGCGGCCTCTACTTACTCGACAACGTTTCTGCTCTGTCCGCCTTCTCTTCCTCTTCTACTGATCTGCTTCAATGGCATCTTTTCCTTGGACATCCTCATCCTCGGATTCTTCGTCATCTCTCGCCCCACTTACCTTACACCAGTCCTCCGCTCGACTGTGATACGTGTCAGCTTAGCAAACATCACCGCTCCTCCTTTCCACCGAAGCTAGGTCGTGTTTCCTCTTGCTCGTTTGATCTCATTCATTCTTATTTCTGGGGTCCTGCTCCTACTCTCACCATTGGTAATGGTAGTTCGCACTTTGTAACTTTTATTGATGATTTCTCTAGATGTACCTGGGTATATCTATTAAAAGATCGCTCTGAACAACTTTCTGTATGACAATCTTTTTATTATATGATTAAAACTCAGTTTGATCTTTCTATTAAAGTACTTCGCTCTGATAATGCTAAAGAGTATCTCAGTCATGAGTTCTCCTCTTTTTGTATGCAACATAGTCTTATTCATCAGACCAGTTGTGTTTATACCTCAAAGCAAAATGGGGTGGCATGTAACATCCCATTTCCGGCTAGACCCCTAGGAGTCGGTTGGTCGAGTCAGAACCCCAGGGAGCACAAAAAGTGAAAATAAATCGATTGAGTTTTCGGGTCAAGGGTTGGTCACGCCCGTGACCGACCCGTCACGCCCGTGACTTGGGCGTGACTACTTCGACGATCGTCGATCTCCACGAGACGATCGTCGAACGTGCTGACTGGGCATGTCACGCCCGTGACCAAGGTGTCACGCCCGTGACTAGGGGCGTGACCCCATCGACGATCGTCGATCGCCGTGAGACGACCGTCGAGCTTGCGGCCCGGGCATGTCACGCCCGTGACATGAGTGTCACGCCCGTGACCTAGGGCGTGACCAGCCTTCGACGATCGTCGACCTCAATTCGACGATCGTCGACCTCGAAATTTGCCGTTCGGACATGTCACGCCCATGACCTATAGGTCATGCCCGTGACCTAGGGCGTGACCAGCCTTCGACGATCGTCGATCTCAATTCGACGATTGTCGACCCACAATCTGCCGTTTGGGCCTGTCATGCCCGTGACCCGAGGTGTCACGCCCGTGACCTTCCATCGACGATCGTCGATCTCAGTTCGACGATCGTCGAACCCAGAATTGGCTATCCGGGCCTGTCACGCCCGGCCTATGTGTCACGCCCGTGACCTATGTGTCACGCCCGTGACATTGGCCGAAACGACGGTTCAGGCCCGAAATTATTCCAACACGCATGGTAATAAATGCTGGTGTGGGAAGTTACACCAGGAGTAACTACCGGCCGTTTTCCTTCTGAAATCATATAATAAATGAGGAAAAGGTGGTCCAATAGAAAACCGCCAGCTGGACACACCTGTTCAGTTCCGCCGTTTCTTATCCCTTCACCGTAACCGAAACGTTAAGGGGGAAACTTCATGGACATAATGGCTTTTACCATTTCATCTTCCCACTTCCTGAGTTATAAAAGCCCACTTAGGGAAAGAGGAGAAGGTTACACGCTCAAGTAATCAGAACAGACCCTTGTTCTTGCTGTAGGAGAAGTCCAGCAAACGCCACCACCGCGCCATGGCACCCCGACGTTCTTCTCGCCTTCAAACCGCGAACAAGGTCCTCCTCTACTCCTTCTCTTTCATGGGTAGATCTTAGGATCCTTAGAAAGGAGGTTCGCGCTCAACGGAGCCGGATCCATCTCTCGTTTTCATGGAAAAACCATGAAAAAGGTATTTTGAGTTCGCAGGAAAGCGCCACCTCCGGCGGCCAAACCACCGCCGACCGCTAGCCATCGCCTCAACGGAGGTGGTGGTGGTGGCTGGCCAGGGAAGTGACCGTACGACCGGTGACGGATCACGGAAATGTTACAGGAAAAATGGCTTCCTGTGTTCTGGTTTTCGGGCTTGTAGAAGATGAACAGTAAAAACGGTTTATAATATATAACTTATGTAAATAATTTTATAAGGAAAAATATACTTGGATTAGTATATTTGAGGCTACAAAACGAGGCATTTAGAGGCCGATTTAGGAAAAATGACCAGACACAAAAGTTGTAGCCCTCGGGGTCTACTTTAATTTAAAATTGATTTTATTCAATTTGGGTGAGTGGTTTGAACACAGCACTCATTTTGGTGGGATCAAGACCTAGGTTAACCAGAAATTAAAATGGTTGCCCGCGGTTCATAACATGTCCAAATGACTTGAAATTTGGACTGGAGGTCTATAATATGTATATCGAGAGGCTGTCCAAAAATGAGAATTTTTGGAGAACTTTTGCCTAAAGTTTTTGTAAAAATTTAATAAACAATATAAAATTAATTAGGAGATGAAATTAAGCCCAAACTCCCCCAAATTTTGGGTGGTGGTCCCTGGCATCAATATTAAGATCTGTACAAAATTTCAACTCGATTGGTCGAGTTTTGAATAGGGAATTATCAAGTCCTAGATAGGTCTTGGTGAGGGGTACTTTGGGGAAAAGTACAATTGGAGATGGAGTGGACAAATCTCCTCAAAAGAGGCTGAAGTTGTTGGCCACTAATTTGTTGAGTCTATGTCTACCCTCTTGGGTAACATGGTGTGGCTTAGGGTGGATTTTACCCTAAGAGATTGGCTCAACTCCAACGGGTGGGAGTTTGAGGTTTGTGAAGGACATAGGAGCAAAAGCTCTTGTATGCCCTTGAAATTTCGGAGGAGAGGGGGAGGATATGATGAAAACCCTCTGGTTGAAATAGTGAAGGAATTGGAGGTAGTTAGGTACCTCGAAAGTTGAGATTTTGGAATAGGATAAACATGTAATTTAATTATTTTAAGCACTAAATCTAATCCAAAAATTATGAAACTCGGGAGGAGGGAGTTTTAGGATGTATTAGACTTATGGTAATTTTTTTGGAATTTTATGATTAATATATATTATACTTCATGTGTTAAAGAATTATTAGCCCAATTTGTTGTTTCAATTATTTGGAGGCTTTACATTAACTATAATCAGTTAAAATTCTGGATTTAGATCTTGACTAGTAGAACATTGATCCCTGAATTTTTATAGAATTTTATGTTGAGTAAATCTAGTACTTTATTCACAAATGATAGAAAGGGCTTTTATGTTTAAAAAATTATTATGGATAGAACACTTGCTGGAAAATTATGAAACTTAGCCAGTGCAAATTTTACGCCTTAATCTTCATGTCATAAATTATTTAGAATTTTTGGAAGAATATTTTCTGTACTTGATTCATAAACTATAGAAATTAGAGATTATTTCCAAATAGTTTTTCAGGTCATTTTGATGATAGAAAATTATGATACTTAGGATTTAGCCTTCTGAGATAGCCTACTAATTATCATAAATTTGCTGGACATCTTGCATGAATAATTAGGATAGTTCATGTTCAAACCGGTGGCCCTTAAGATTTTCGAGGAATTTAATTAAATGCCAAATAAATTAGGAAAATTTCCATTTTCTGGATTTAGGTTATTTATACCAAGATAAGTCTCCAGTAAATAGTTTAGGGCATTTGGATGAGTAATGGGTCATTGAATAACCGGTTCGACATGTAGCCTAGGTCGGTCTGCATATAGCAGGTTGTGAGATGCAATAGGACACGATCTGAGAAAGTCTTTGAGGTTTAAACATTTTGTCTGGGTGAACAATTGTGGAAGAAATTACAATAGGAAGATATAAAGAGTAGTGAGCAGTGGTGATAGCTAGAGTTAAGAGGTGCTCGGGTTCGACGAAAGATCGTCTTCCCCGAGGAGTGGAAGGTTTAAAATCACCCTAGGATAGTCTAATGTAATACGAGAAGGAAATCGGGTAAAAGGGTAGACAACCAGTAATAATAAGTGCCTTGCGAAAGGGAACTTCGGGCCGTAATGCACCGTCTTGGTTCCTAGTGCCCCTTGAGAGCCCTTCACGGGGTATACCGGGGGCAGTCCTGGGCTAACGTAAACTGTAATAATAAACCGACAAGAGTAACTTAGTAACTAGGGTTGCACTCTTCACAAACACTGTTGGCACAGGAAGAATGATGAGAGCGTCGGCTCGGTTGGTTTGGGAGACGGACGGATGGTCCGGGGAGCTTCGGCTCGGTTGGTTTGGAGACGGACGGATGGTCCGGGGAGCTTCGGCTCGGTTGGTTTGGAGACGGACGTTTTGGTCCGGGGAGCTTCGGCTCGGTTTCTATGTGTTTACGATAAACTTGCATGTGCATAAAATAGGAAAAGTTAAGGTGGTGGGTCTTTCGATATCGGGGAGTTCGATTGCACCGACACCGATATCGTTGACTCGGCGGGGTGATTAGCACTTCGCCAGCAGAAGTCCGGTGCGCCAGCCGGCAAGAGTACGCAGGCGTCCGCTTAGTGCACCAAGCGTTGAGGCGTACGATAGGTCAGACCAATGGTGCTTTTACTGGTTTTGGAGGTGGGCGAGGCCCAACCCACCGCTTCCGTTTGCCACTACGGAGGTATCCTGGGAGGTAACGGCTCCGAAAGGGGGAACTAAAGGTCTGTGTGCACAGAGTCGGGTGTGTGAGTTGCACTTGCATGTTTCATCATACCCACTAGCATGTCATAGCATAATCGATTCAATTAACCCTGACACCTAAAGTATAAGTGGTATGGGACGCTTATACATTAGGACCTGCAAAACGACCCCTTGATCTATAAGCTTGTGTGGGCAAGTTTATAAATCAAAGGTTAATTTCAATATATAACAACCATTGCTGTTTGATAACCGACACCCCAACGTATAAGTGGTATGGGACACTCTATACGATGGGAGCCTTGCAAAAGATCCCTTTTGCTTATGTGTTCTCGCATAAGTGAAGGTTTAAATTCTTATAATTGCTTTTCTTACTGTTAGACCTATTATAACCTTCATATAACTGCTCACCAAATACCACTTGCTAGAATTAGTTTCCGCTGCCATCTGTTTTCATGTTTAATCTCCACCTTCATGTCCTTCCCTTTCTTCCTCTCCGCTCGGTACCTAGGAGCCATGGGGGAAGGGGTAGGGGATGATAGGGCTTAGTCTTTATGACTAACGGTTTTCGAACCGCATCATTTAGGGGATCGTGGAGCCCAGCATGGAGGAGCAGCCCCAGAGATCGGTGCGCCTAGAGATGGGGCAGTCTAGCTCCGGAGTTCACACAGCCGGGACCGTGAGTCTCGACCTTGAGTAGTTTACTGTTTCGCTTCCGCATGAGAGACTTGTAGTGAGGACATTTTGTACCGGGCATAAGCCCGTATTTATAGTACTCTGATGTTTCTGTGGACACTCCCTTCGTGGAGTTTTATTATATATATGTGATTTTTATTATTGTGGACTGCATTGCTCTTACTGTTATAATTATGCTACTTTTCTGTGATCGAAATGGCCGGCGGAATCGGCGCCTTGTGGTGATGACCCTTCAGGACGTGAAGGTGTCACCGCAAAGCGGCGATTCTGGGCCTAAGACCCCGGTGGTTGAAAAAGAAAAAAAAGGGGGTCTTACAAGTGGTATCAGAGGAAACATCGATCAGAAGGAAGTAGCAGTCCACAAACCCTAGGTCACCCCCCGCTCGAGTTTAGTTTGGGGACAAACTAAGCAGCGGAAGCAGTGCTGTGCCCATATGGGGATCACATATAATTTGTCCACCTTTATGTAGTATTTGAACGTTTTCTCAGCATGTGTTTTTGTTACGCAGCCTCCAGCACGGACTACGCCTCAAGGTGGAGTTCAACAGGCTCAGGATGTTGCACCACCCCCACCGGCCCCCACTCCTTTCCTTCAGTCAGACATGGGACAGACCCTGACTGCCATTCTGGAGGCCTTCAGGGCCCAGCAGGTTCCGGCCCCGCAGCCAAATCGGGGGCCAACTGGCTAAGCATCTTCCGAGGACTGGCTCCCCCGTCCTATTTGGGGACAGAGTCGGCTGTTCGGACGGAAGAGTGGCTAGATATCATGTATGAGATGCTGACCGGGATTCGGTGTCCATGGGAGGAGAAGGTGGCTCTGGTTGTCTCCTGCCTGGAGTCCCATGCAAAGAGGTGGTGGAAGACGCTGTTGGACACGACCTTTGCTGATAGGGAGGTTGCGGAGATCACTTGGGAGGAGTTCAGGGCCGCACTGCTGGAGCATTTCGTTCCGCAGTCGGCTAGGGATGACTTGGAGGAGCGGTTCTTACAGCTGAAGCAGGGTACTCGGACCGTGGTGGAGTACCATCGAGAGTTTGACCACCTGGCTCGATACGCAGATTCCTACCAGCTGGACGAGGCGGGGTATATCAGGAGGTTCTACAAGGGCCTACGTGAGGACTTATGGGAGGCCCTCTTGTTTGTATCTGACGGGCCCATCTCCCGGATTTTGGAGATGGACAAAAGGATTGAGGCAGATTGGCACACCACCCGGGGCCGGAAACGGCCAGCAGAGGATCAGGGACGAAGAGGAAGGAATGACCAGCGGCGGGGTACTGTACCAGAGGGGAGGAGGACAGAGGACCAGCCTCATCAGGACGTGAGGCCGGAGCCGAGGGAACAGGTGGTATTGGCCCCTCCACCCCTTCGGATGCAGGAGATGCCGAGACCCAGGGGAATGGCGTATCCCCCAGAGCGCTACTTTTGTCATCAGATTGGGCACATTCGGAGGAACTGCCCCATGAGGGGGGCACCACCTCCAACACATCAGGGCGGCCCACCAGCTCAGCATTATGGAGGCCGAGGACGCGGCCGTGGTCGTGGATACCAGTGGGGAGATCGTAGACAGGAGAGAGAGCAGGTATATGCTTTGGACCTTGCGCAGCCTCGAAATCCGGAGCAGGTCATCGCAGGTACGCTGCAATGTTTCTTTATTTTCATAGAATCTCCCTTTAAGTTGTTAAAACTCAGAACCGCACTAGATAGATTAACAAGGAAAGAAAACTCTTTATAGAACCCTGAGATATTTAATCACCCCAGGTATAGTCTTCATCAGCGGCAAGCCTGCCCGCACGCTTTTTGATACTGGAGCTACTCACTCCTTTGTGTCGGAGTCGTTCGTGGAAGGACTGGAAGGTGTGGAGCGGTTCACAGGCTCGAGGATGAGGGTGCGACTACCAGATGGATCTGAGCTCCTTACCACGGATCACTGCAATATGGAGGCAGAAATTGGTGGAAAAGCGTTCGAGGCTCCAGCGACGATTTTGAAGCTGACGGACTACGACCTGATCCTGGGTATGGCATGGCTGCACTGGAACTATGCCCAGATTGACTGCCAGGCAAAGAGGATCACCGTGAGACACGGGGACTCTTTCATTACCATCGAAGGTATAGGACCTGTCTCTCGTATACTCTTATCTTCGGTACAGGCCGTCAAGGCCCATCTGCAGGGAGAGGAGGTCTATCAGATTCTTTTTGAGATGGCGGAAGTTAAGGAGTCGGTGACAGACATCCCGGTGGTGCGAGATTTTGCTGACGTCTTTCCAGAGAAACTACCAGGATTACCTCCACACCGAGAGCAGGATTTTCAGATACAGCTTGTGCCGGGGGCCAAGCCGGCGTCTAGGGCCCCTTATCGGATGGCCCCAAAGGAGTTGGCAGAGTTTCGGACTCAGTTGCAGGAATTAGTTGAGGCAGGTTTTGTTAGACCGAGTTCCTCGCCATGGGGAGCTCCGGTCCTGTTCGTGAAGAAGAAGGATGGGACACTCCGCCTGTGCATCGATTATCGAGCACTAAACAGGCTGACCGTCCGGAATACCTATCTGCTCCCACGGATAGACGAATTATTTGACCAGCTGGAGGGGGCCCATTATTTCTCGAAGCTGGACTTGAGATCAGGATACTACCAGCTGCGGATCCAGGAGGAGGATATCCCGAAGACGGCCTTTAGTAGCAGATATGGCCTGTATGAGTTCACCGTGATGCCCTTTGGGCTCACGAATGCTCCGTCGGCGTTCATGAGTCTCATGAACAGGGTTTTCGAGGCTTACTTGGATGTGTTCGTCATAGTGTTCATAGACGACATCCTGATCTACTCTAGGACGGAGGAGGAGCACACTCGGCATCTGGCACTGACCTTGGAGAGGTTGCGGGAGCATCACCTTTATGCCAAATTCAGCAAGTGTCAGTTCTGGTTGAAGGAGGTGGCCTTTCTAGGCCACATCATCAGCGGAGCCGGGTTATCAGTAGATCCAGCAAAGGTTCGGGCAGTTCGCGATTGGCCGCAGCTGAGGACAGCCACCGATGTACGCAGTTTCTTGGGACTTGCCGGTTACTACCGGAAGTTCGTGGAGGGGTTCTCTCGGATTGCCCTCCCCCTCACATCTTTGAAAAAGAAGGAGGCACCTTTTGTTTGGACCCCGCAGTGCCAGGCGGCTTTCCAGGAGCTGAAGGACCGACTCATCTCGGCCCCTATCCTGGCCCTTCCATCCGGAAGGGAGGGATTCCAGGTGTATACCGACGCATCATACCAAGGGATGGGAGCGGTGCTGATGCAGAACGGACATGTCATAGCATATGCCTCCCGCCAGCTGAAGACCCATGAGAGGAACTACCCGGTGCACGACCTCGAGATGGGAGCGGTCGTTTTTGCTCTAAAGGTCTGGCGTCATTACCTTTATGGAGTCCACTGCGATATCTTCTCCGATCACAAGAACTTGAAATACGTGGACACTCAGAAGGAGCTGAATATCAGGCAGAGGCGTTGGGTGGAGTTCTTAGCAGATTATCAGTATGAGATGCACTACCACCCAGGGAAGGCAAACGTGGTGGCCGACGCGTTGAGCCGGAGAGCGGCCACTTCCGAAGCTGGGCCCCAGGTTATGTCTATGGAGCTGGTTCAGTCATTCAGAGACATGCAGATATCCCTAGTGTCCGAGGATGACCCAGATCTGTATAGGGAGTATCTGGCATCGATAGTGGCCATAGACGATATTCGGGATCGCATTCGGGACGGACAGAGGACAGATGCGTGGGCGGAGCCGATGTTCCGAGCTTTGGAGGAAGGTTCGACAGGAGATTATTCCCTGAGAGATGGTTTGCTCCACTTCAGAGGCAGAGTATATATACCCGCAGGAGGCCAGATCCGAGAGGATATTCTGACGGAGGCGCATTGCAGCCGGTACTCCGTGCACCCGGGGATCACAAAGATGACCGCTGATCTGAAGAGGACGATGTTTTGGCCGGGCATGAAGAAAGACATTACGTACTTCGTGACCCATTGCGAGGCGTGTCAGTTGGTGAAGGCGGAGTGCAGGAACCCCGCAGGACTGTTGCAGCCACTCCCGGTGCCGGAGTGGAAGTTTGACGACATAGCGATGGATTTTATACATGGTCTTCCCCGGTCTCGGACAGGGAACGACTCGATTTGGGTGATTGTCGATCGTTTGACGAAGGTGGCCCGCTTTATACCGATCAGGAAGGATGACTCGGTGGGAGTGCTGGTACGGAAGTTTGTGGAGCAGTATGTCCGATATCATGGCGTGCCCCGGACGATAGTGTCGGACCGCGATGGACGGTTTACATCCAGGGAGTGGCGGTCAGTGTAGGCATATTTGGGCACCCGGTTGACCTTTAGCACGGCCTTCCACCCTCAGACGGACGGGCAGACCGAGCGCACCAACCGGACCTTGGAGGACTTACTACGGCTGTGTATACTGGACCGAGGGGAGCCGTGGGAGAAGATGTTACCGTTGGTCGAGTTCTCCTATAATAACAGCTACCAGTCCAGCATCAGGATGGCACCTTATGAAGCCCTGTATGGAAGAAAATGTAGGACCCCGCTTTCTTGGGTTCAGGACGAGGATCCGAAGCTGCTGGGATCAGATTTCGTTGAAGACACCGAGGCTCAGGTGAGATTAATCAGAGATAGGATGTTGGAGGCGCAGAGCAGACAGGCTAAATACTATGACGCCCGGCATCGTCAGGTGGAGTTTCGGGTAGGGGATCGAGTGTTCTTGAAGATCCGGCCCATGCACGGAGTCTCACGGGTGCGCGGTCGGAGGAAGAAACTCAGCCCTAGGTATATGGGCCCTTACCGGATCCTGGAGCGGATCGGACCCCTAGCCTACAGGCTAGAGTTGCCACCGGAGCTGGCAGCTCTACACGACGTCTTCCACATCTCTTCGCTGAGAAGGGCTCTACTACGCCCGGAGCAGCGGATTATGACCACCGAAGGGCCGGTAGCTTCAGACCGATCTGTTCACTTGGAGCCGGTTCGGATCGACGACAAAGGAGTGCGGATCTTGCGGCGCAAGAAGATCCCTTTAGTCAAGGTTCTGTGGAGAAACCACGGTCAGGAGGAGCACACCTGGGAACCGCAGGATCTGATGAGGCAAAGATACCCGGAGTTGTTCAGTCAAGTACATCTCACCACCTCTCGGTATATTATAGACTACCTTTTTTTTTGGAATGTTAAGACTAGATAAGGAAAATCCAGGACTTAGGCATGCGCACTTAATCAGAAAGGTAGGGGCTAATCTTTTGTTTATTGGGGAGATTGTCTTAGTTAACAAACGAACAGTCGCCTGAACCCAATAGAAAGATCGTATGGGATGTTACAAGTTTAATTTATTCCGATAGAAATCCCCATAGGCTCAACCTCAATTTCAGGGACGAAATTTTTGTTTTGTTTATTGGGATTTGTAACATCCCATTTCCGGCTAGACCCCTAAGAGTCGGTTGGTCGAGTCAGAACCCCAGGGAGCACAAAAAGTGAAAATAAATCGATTGAGTTTTCGGGTCAAGGGTTGGTCACGCCCGTGACCGACCCGTCACGCCCGTGACTTGGGCGTGACTACTTCGACGATCGTCGATCTCCACGAGACGATCGTCGAACGTGCTGACTGGGCATGTCACGCCCGTGACCAAGGTGTCACGCCCGTGACTAGGGGCGTGACCCCATCGACGATCGTCGATCGCCGTGAGACGACCGTCGAGCTTGCGGCTCGGGCATGTCACGCCCATGACATGAGTGTCACGCCCGTGACCTAGGGCGTGACCAGCCTTCGACGATCGTCGACCTCAATTTGACGATCGTCGACCTCGAAATTTGCCGTTCGGACATGTCACGCCCGTGACCTATAGGTCACGCCCGTGACCTAGGGCGTGACCAGCCTTCGACGATCGTCGATCTCAATTCGACGATCGTCGACCCACAATCTACCGTTTGGGCCTGTCACGCCCGTGACCCGAGGTGTCACGCCCGTGACCTTCCATCGACGATCGTCGATCTCAGTTCGACGATCGTCGAACCCAGAATTGGCTATCCGGGCCTGTCACGCCCGTGACCTATGTGTCACGCCCGTGACATTGGCCGAAACGACGGTTCAGGCCCGAAATTATTCCAACACGCGTGGTAATAAATGCTGGTGTGGGAAGTTACACCAGGAGTAACTACCGGCCGTTTTCCTTCTGAAATCATATAATAAATGAGGAAAAGGTGGTCCAATAGAAAACCGCCAGCTGGACACACCTGTTCAGTTCCGCCGTTTCTTATCCCTTCACCGTAACCGAAACGTTAAGGGGGAAACTTCATGGACATAATGGCTTTTACCATTTCATCTTCCCACTTCCTGAGTTATAAAAGCCCACTTAGGGAAAGAGGAGAAGGTTACACACTCAAGTAATCAGAACAGACCCTTGTTCTTGCTGTAGGAGAAGTCCAGCAAACGCCACCACCGCGCCATGGCACCCCGACGTTCTTCTCGCCTTCAAACTGCGAACAAGGTCCTCCTCTACTCCTTCTCTTTCATGGGTAGATCTTAGGATCCTTAGAAAGGAGGTTCGTGCTCAACGGAGCCGGATCCATCTCTCGTTTTCATGGAAAAACCATGAAAAAGGTATTTTGAGTTCGCCGGAACGCGCCACCTCCGGCGGCCAAACCACCGCCGACCGCTAGCCATCGCCTCAACGGAGGTGGTGGTGGTGGCTGGCCAGGGAAGTGACCGTACGACCGGTGACGGATCACGGAAATGTTACAGGAAAAATGGCTTCCTGTGTTCTGGTTTTCGGGCTTGTAGAAGATGAACAGTAAAAACGGTTTATAATATATAACTTATGTAAATAATTTTATAAGGAAAAATATACTTGGATTAGTATATTTGAGGCTACAAAACGAGGCATTTAGAGGCCGATTTAGGAAAAATGACCAGACACAAAAGTTGTAGCCCTCGGGGTCTACTTTAATTTAAAATTGATTTTATTCAATTTGGGTGAGTGGTTTGAACACAACACTCATTTTGGTGGGATCAAGACCTAGGTTAACCAGAAATTAAAATGGTTGCCCACGGTTCATAACATGTCCAAATGACTTGAAATTTGGACTGGAGGTCTATAATATGTATATCGAGAGGCTGTCCAAAAATGAGAATTTTTGGAGAACTTTTGCCTAAAGTTTTTGTAAAAATTTAATAAACAATATAAAATTAATTAGGAGATGAAATTAAGCCCAAACTCCCCCAAATTTTGGGCTGGTGGTCCCTGGCATCAATATTAAGATCTGTACAAAATTTCAACTCGATTGGTCGAGTTTTGAATAGGGAATTATCAAGTCCTAGATAGGTCTTGGTGAGGGGTACTTTGGGGAAAAGTACAATTGGAGATGGAGTGGACAAATCTCCTCAAAAGAGGCTGAAGTTGTTGGCCACTGATTTGTTGAGTCTATGTCTACCCTCTTGGGTAACATGGTGTGGCTTAGGGTGGATTTTACCCTAAGAGATTGGCTCAACTCCAACGGGTGGGAGTTTGAGGTTTGTGAAGGACATAGGAGCAAAAGCTCTTGTATGCCCTTGAAATTCGGAGGAGAGGGGGAGGATATGATGAAAACCCTCTGGTTGAAATAGTGAAGGAATTGGAGGTAGTTAGGTACCTCGAAAGTTGAGATTTTGGAATAGGATAAACATGTAATTTAATTATTTTAAGCACTAAATCTAATCCAAAAATTATGAAACTCGGGAGGAGGGAGTTTTAGGATGTATTAGACTTATGGTAATTTTTCTGGAATTTTATGATTAATATATATTATACTTCATGTGTTAAAGAATTATTAGCCCAATTTGTTGTTTCAATTATTTGGAGGCTTTACATTAATTATAATCAGTTAAAATTCTGGATTTAGATCTTGACTAGTAGAACATTGATCCCTGAATTTTTATAGAATTTTATGTTGAGTAAATCTAGTACTTTATTCACAAATGATAGAAAGGGCTTTTATGTTTAAAAAATTATTATGGATAGAACACTTGCTGGAAAATTATGAAACTTAGCCAGTGCAAATTTTAGGCCTTAATCTTCATGTCATAAATTATTTAGAATTTTTGGAAGAATATTTTCTGTACTTGATTCATAAACTATAGAAATTAGAGATTATTTCCAAATAGTTTTTCAGGTCATTTTGATGATAGAAAATTATGATACTTAGGATTTAGTCTTCTGAGATAGCCTACTAATTATCATAAATTTGCTGGACATCTTGCATGAATAATTAGGATAGTTCATGTTCAAACTGGTGGCCCTTGAGATTTTCGAGGAATTTAATTAAATGCCAAATAAATTAGGAAAATTTCCATTTTATGGATTTAGGTTATTTATACCAAGATAAGTCTCCAGTAAATAGTTTAGGGCATTTGGATGAGTAATGGGTCATTGCATAACCGGTTCGACCTGTAGCCAAGGTCGGTCTGCATATAGCAGGTTGTGAGATGCAATAGGACACGATCTGAGAAAGTCTTTGAGGTTTAAACATTTTGTCTGGGTGAACAATTGTGGAAGAAATTACAATAGGAAGATATAAAGAGTAGTGAGCAGTGGTGATAGCTAGAGTTAAGAGGTGCTCGGGTTCGACGAAAGATCGTCTTCCCCGAGGAGTGGAAGGTTTAAAATCACCCTAGGATAGTCTAATGTAATACGAGAAGGAAATCGGGTAAAAGGGTAGACAACCAATAATAATAAGTGCCTTGCGAAAGGGAACTTCGGGCCGTAATGCACCGTCTTGGTTCCTAGTGCCCCTTGAGAGCCCTTCACGGGGTATACCGGGGGCAGTCCTGGGCTAACGTAAACTGTAATAATAAACCGACAAGAGTAACTTAGTAACTAGGGTTGCACTCTTCACAAACACTGTTGGCACAGGAAGAATGATGAGAGCTTCGGCTCGGTTGGTTTGGGAGACGGACGGATGGTCCGGGGAGCTTCGGCTCGGTTGGTTTGGAGACGGACGGATGGTCCGGGGAGCTTCGGCTCGGTTGGTTTGGAGACGGACGTTTTGGTCCGGGGAGCTTCGGCTCGGTTTCTATGTGTTTACGATAAACTTGCATGTGCATAAAATATGAAAAGTTAAGGTGGTGGGTCTTTCGATATCAGTGGAGTTCGATTGCACCGACACCGATATCGTTGACTCGGCAGGGTGATTAGCACTTCGCCAGCAGAAGTCCAGTGCCCCAGCCGGCAAGAGTACGCAGGCGTCCGCTTAGTGCACCAAGCGTTGAGGCGTACGATAGGTCAGACCAGTGGTGCTTTTACTGGTTTTGGAGGTGGGCGAGGCCCAACCCACTGCTTCCGTTTGCCACTACGGAGGTATCCTGGGAGGTAACGGCTCCGAAAGGGGGAACTAAAGGTCTGTGTGCACAGAGTCGGGTGTGTGAGTTGCACTTGCATGTTTCATCATACCCACTAGCATGTCATAGCATAATCGATTCATTTAACCCTGACACCTAAAGTATAAGTGGTATGGGACGCTTATACATTAGGACCTGCAAAACGACCCCTTGATCTATAAGCTTGTGTGGGCAAGTTTATAAATCAAAGGTTAATTTCAATATATAACAACCATTGCTGTTTGATAACCGACACCCCAACGTATAAGTGGTATGGGACACTCTATACGATGGGAGCCTTGCAAAAGATCCCTTTTGCTTATGTGTTCTCGCATAAGTGAAGGTTTAAATTCTTATAATTGCTTTTCTTACTGTTAGACCTATTATAACCTTCATATAACTGCTCACCGAATACCACTTGCTAGAATTAGTTTCTGCTGCCATCTGTTTTCATGTTTAATCTCCAACTTCATGTCCTTCCCTTTCTTCCTCTCCGCTCGGTACCTAGGAGCCATGGGGGAAGGGGTAGGGGATGATAGGGCTTAGTCTTTATGACTAACGGTTTTCGAACCGCATCATTTAGGGGATCGTGGAGCCCAGCATGGAGGAGCAGCCCCAGAGATCGGTGCGCCTAGAGATGGGGCAGTCTAGCTCCGGAGTTCACACAGCCGGGACCGTGAGTCTCGACCTTGAGTAGTTTACTGTTTCGCTTCCGCATGAGAGACTTGTAGTGAGGACATTTTGTACCGGGCATAAGCCCGTATTTATAGTACTCTGATGTTTCTGTGGACACTCCCTTCGTGGAGTTTTATTATATATATGTGATTTTTATTATTGTGGACTGCATTGCTCTTACTGTTATAATTATGCTACTTTTCTGTGATCGAAATGGCCGGCGGAATCGGCGCCTTGTGGTGATGACCCTTCAGGACGTGAAGGTGTCACCGCAAAGCGGCGATTCTGGGCCTAAGACCCCGGTGGTTGAAAAAGAAAAAAAAAGGGGGGTCTTACATGGCAGAGCGTAAAAACCGACATCTTCTCGATGTCGCTCGCACCCTCATGACGCAGATGTAGGTGCCTCGCTCCTACTGGGGCTATGCTGTTCTCCTCGCCTGATATCTCATTAATCGCATTCCCTCCACGGTTCTCCATGGCAAGACCCCCTTCTCCAATCTCTACCCGGGCAAGGAACCATTTCCTCTCCCTCTCCGTATCTTTAGGTGTACGACTTTTGTGCATGCTCCTTCCGCTACCCGTGACAAGCTTTCCCCCCGTTCCACAAAATGTGTATTTTTGGGTTACTCGACCACTCAAAAAGGCTATTGTTGCTTTGACCCTGTTTTGCGCAAACAGTTTGTCTCCGCGGACATCACCTTCTTCGAGAATGCATTCTACTTCTCTTCTCAACCCCCCTTCCTCCTGATGTATCTGACTCTCCACAATCACTCTGTGTTCCTTCCACGCATATCGACATTTGCCCTCCTCTATCATCTCCTCCGTCGTCTCCTCCTCTCTCTATTATACCCCCTTCTCCGCAGCCGTCTCTCTCTAGTCCCGGGCCAGCTTTCTCCGCCAAAAATGCTCCAGTCCCTGAGACACGAGCCGACCTGGATCTTCCCATTGCTCTTCGCAAAGGGGTGCGGGCGTGTACCCAACACCCGCTTGGGGCCATTGTTTCCGATGATCGACTTACTCCTTCTCGCAGGTGTTTTGCTTTGGATATCTCAGCTATTACCACTCCCAACACCTACCAGGAGGCTAATATTATTCCTCATTGGAAATCTTCCATGGATGAGGAAATCGCCACTCTTACTGAAAGGGGTACCTGGAACCTTGTTCGTCTACAAGTAGGTACTGATGTGGTTGGCTTTCGCTGGGTGTTTGTTGTGAAGTTTCGCCCAGATGGCACCGTGGAATGCTACAAGGCCCGACTGGTGGCCAATGGCTTTACTCAGACTTATGGAGTTGACGACTTTGATAATTTATCCCCAGTTGCTCGCCTCAGCACCATCCAGGTTCTTCTCTTTGTGGCCGTCAATAGGGATTGGGCTATTTCCCAACTTGATGTCAAGAATGCCTTTCTCTATGGGGATCTTCAGGAGGATGTCTACATGGAGCAACCTCCTTGGAATGTTACTTAGGGGGAGACACGAGTAGCAGTTGAAGAAGGCCATCTACGGCCTAAAATAGAGCCCTCGGGCATGGTTCGACAAGTTTAGTGGCATTGTGGCTTCCATTGTCTTTACAAGAAGTTCGGCCGATCACTCATTGTTTATTCGCCAAACCGCATCGGGACTTTTGGTTTTGGCAGTGTATGTGGATGATATTCTTCTTACCGGCGATGACCAGGCTGGGGTTGACTTGACAAAGAAACACCTCCATCAACACTTAGTCACGAAGGATATGGGCTCCCCAAAATACTTTTTGGGGATAGAAATCTCTCGGAAGCCCGACTTGTTGGTTCTCTCCCAATGGTAGTATGCTCTTGATATTCTATAAGAGGCAGGATTGACCGGTGACAAACCAGCCCGGTATCCCATGGCTACTGGAGAGGACAAAACATGGATAGATGTCTCATCTCTTATATCTGATTCCACGAGGTATAGACGTCTGGTGGGCAAACTTATTTATCTCACGATGACCAGACCCGACAACGCCTATGCTGTAGGCAAGGTCAGTCAGTTCATGCAAGCTCCAAGGGAATGTAATCTTCAATCTGCCTTGAATATATTAGAGTATGTCAAAGCAGCACCGAGAAAAGGGCTACTCTTTCAGAAGCATGGTCATCTGAGAGTTTAAGCTTACTCAGACTCAAGCTATGTGGATGATAAAGGTGACCGTAAATCTACATCAGGTTTTTGCACATTTGTTGGAGGTAATCTTATGAGCTGGAAGAGCAAGAAGCAGTCTGTTGTCTCAAGGTCCAGTGCAGAAGCCGAATACCAGAGTATGACGTCAACCACGTGTGAGTTAAAATGGTTGCGGGCTCTCATGCTTGACTTAGGAGAGGTCTATGACTATCATATGCCTATGTTCCGTGACAACAAGGCCGTGATATACATATCCAAAAATCTGGTCTTCCATGAGAGAACGAAACATATAGATGTCGACTGCCATTTCATCCGAGAAGAGGTCTTGAAGAGACAGATTTGCACTCCGTTCATCACCTCCGACAAAGAGTTGGCGGATATCTTCACCAAGCCGGTTCCTACTTCCTTCTTCCACATTTGTGATAACCTGGGAATGATTGATATCTATGCTCCAGCTTTAGCGGAGTGTTGAAGTATGACATTCAAACCCTTAGAAGGAACAGACAGAAAATCTATCCAAGTTTAGAAGCGTTGAGTGAAGGTTGTTCACTCAACGCCTACAAAACAGACAATTCAACTAAGTCCAGATGCATCGAGTGATGAAGGCTCACTCAATGCCTAATAGGTTAAGACTGTAAAAGTCTATTTGCATTGAGTGAGGAAGGCTCACTCAACACACTAAATGTGTGGAGATGTAGAATTTTTCTAAGTACTTTTGCGTTGAGTGATAAGGCTACACTCAATGCCTGAAAAGTCTGTCTAGATTTTTCTAAGTTTAGAAGCACTGACTCATGCTGACGTCAGCATAAATTCAAATGTCACGAGATTTCCTTTTTATAAGACAAAAGGCGCCACTTACCTTTTGTTATTTATTAAATGCGAAAGATATGTTGTAGTTGCCCATTCTAGGGGTCCATACTGCACATAGAGCTGTTGGATTTGTAACTTCCCATTTCGTGCTAGAACCCTCACAGTCATTTTGAGTCAAGAAAGCTGACTCAAGCATGGGGTGCACCGGTAACACACGTCGACTAATACTCAACTAATAGGGCAGATTTAACTTAGAAGAATTCTGGACTCAACCAGGCGTTGAGTTTGTATGGTGGACTCAATGCCATTCCAGTTAAACTTGGAAAAACTTTTCTAGATCCACCAGACATTGAGAATGCTGAGTGGACTCGATGTTATTCCAGTTTAACGTAGAAAACTGTTCTTGATCCACCAGGAATTAAGTGCGTTGAGTGGCCTCAACACCATTCCAGTTTAACTTAGAAAATTGCTCTTGATCCACTAGGGGTTAAGTGCGTTGAGTGGTATCAATGCCATTCCAGTTTAACTTAGAAATTATCCTGGATTCAGAAAGTGTCGAATGCGTTGAGTGGTCTCAACGCCACTCACAGAAATTTAACTTAGAATATTTCTGGACTCAGAAAGCGTCGAGAGTATTGAGTGATTTGACTTAGAATATTTCTGGACTCAAGAAGCGTCGAGTGCATTGAGTGGTCTCAATGTCATTCGATGAGGCGTTGAGTGATTTGAATTAAAATATTTCGGGACTCAAGAAGAGACAAGAGCATTGAGTGGTCTTAATGCCATTCGACGAGATGTAGAGTGATTTGACTTAGAATATTTCTAGACTTAAGAAGCGTCGAGAGCGTTGAGTGGTCTCAACGCCATTCGACGAGGTGTTGAGTGTTTTAACTTAGAATTATTATGGATACTATAGCCGTTGAGTGGACTCGACGCTACTCGACAAAGCCTCAAGTGCATTGAGTAGACTCGACGCCATTCGTCGAATAGTCAAGTATACTCGATGATTTTGACTGGAATTTAAAGGCGACGAGTGATCACGATGAATCTTGACGATTCGTCGAGTGTGTATGGTATACATGACGATTTTGACTTTGAACATTTTTGGGAGACTATGTTGTGGGTTCATGTCTACGAGCTGAACTGGGTTTTATGGAAATGCGCCAATTGACTTATTAGGACCCGTTCTTTTCGACAAGACTTAATTTAAATAATAATGAGCGGTCCAATACTAGGGTGACACGTGACAGACGATCTAACCTTATTTCTTCCTATAAAAAGAGACTTATGGAATACCTTAGCTATCACTTCACATCTTGCCGAATCGTTACCTGTGTCGAAACCGTCGAAAGAGGGAAAGCCGTCGTTGACAGATTTTGCTGGAGGAAACACTGTTCCTTTCCGTGAAGAACAACACAACCGAAGAAGAAGATGATGCCAAGGAGAGTGACGAGATCCATGGCCAGAAATGAGGTGAGCTTCCTACCTTCTCCCTTGGTGCTAGATCTGTAGTTATTATCTAAGAGAGATGTCGACTAAAAAATGTTTGACTTGCAAGATGAAGATCTCCTAAGAAGAGACCATGCTAGGACCTTGTCCTAGGGATTTGATGTCTTCAACATCTCCTCTCTTCTTTGTGAAGATGATGGACTTGGTTTCGTGAAGAGGAATGGTCTACTGAGGGTGAATAAGGGAGGAGGAAAATCTGTGAGTGGCTTTGAACTAATAACTAATGGAAGAAGATGAACCGATGTCGTTAATCTTTCTTTAAGATGCGTGCATAAATCTATTTTCTGTGTGCAACGAACTTCAAGGACGTTTTCGAGTATGTTACTGCCATATCTGGGTTTTTGACTAAACACGAAAGTCGTAGCCCATGGAAAGACCTATTCAATGGATGGTTAAACATTTTCTTATGATTCCTTTAGCCTCGGGATTGTCTAGTCAAATTGTTGTACAAGCATGTCTTAAGTACATGTTCTTGGGTTAGTGTAGAACCGGGTTAGGTTTTGGTAGAGAGATTGTATCAAAATAATGTTGAGGTTTTGGTAAACAGTCTATACGTAATAATGATAAACAAATGATTTGGTGAAACATGATTGTACAAACGGTTTGAAGGAGTTTGATAAACAAATGGGTTGGGAAAGTTAGTGAACAAATGATTTGATACGATTGGTTGTACAAATGATATTCTTGTGAAATCTGGTAGGGATGTGCATAATTATAATCAGGAGAATGTATAACGCATAGCCATGTTATCATGCTTGATGTGTATTTAAGTATCATTATATTATTGTGGTTATCATACGTTGTTACACTTGTTGTGAATGCCTGATCACGTGGAAAGGAATTGGATGTTGTTAATGCATGGCCATATGATATGATGATTAATGGAAAGTGTTTAGTAGTCCACTGCTTAGAGTTGTGTCTACCTACGAGTAATAGTGTGGGATTGGTGTGTTGTATAAGGTAGCTTGCCAACTGTGTAAATGATGAATGCTTATGTGGTACGGAAATGTGGAAGGGTTGGAGTGCTTGTGTGTTTGCCGCACTAGAATGATGTGTTGATAAGGGAATCAGTATGGAAAAATTAAATGTGAAATTGCATGTGGTGTGAGTTGGCACGCGGTGTCATAATCCTGGGTTAAGGATAGTATGGTTGGTCTACGGGCTCGCCAGTCATCAAACCGACGGGAGTTGATAGATAGACTTGGAAGGTTGGGCCTTGGTCCTCGGTGCTTACATCCCGAGGCACCCTTCATTCCAGTGGATGGTTGGGTTGTGTTCTTTGGTGACACGCTCACGAAGACCCTCTTAATGCCAGGATAGTTTGGCTGTGTTCTTGGTGCACCTCTACCCGAGACCCCTCTGAGCCGTAGTACGCATGGAGCTCCGCTGTTGTGTTCTTAACATTGAGGCATACAGAGGCCTCGACTTGGTAGTGTGGATGCCCTCCTAATAGTGGAGAAGTCCGATTTACTGTCACTGTCTGGCGAGGACTGATGGCGCCTGAGAGGTTAGCTACATGCTCGAAAAGTGAGAACTACAAGTCTTTGTCGAAACAGTAGTGTGTGTGTGTGTGAGCATGGGTGAGTAATCACATTGCATTCATATCATTCCATTGCACCACATAAGATCCTTATTACATAAATTTGTTTGGGCACTGTTATATGATGAGTTACTTTAATGTTAAGTCGATCCTTAACTTATGTGTCTGTTTGAGCATTCATATAAGTTGAGAAACTTTCCTGTTGTAGGTTCATATTTGTATATTGTTGTTTATAGTAGAACTAATAATGTAGATTGATTTACTCACTTATTGTACATGTTGGATACTCTAATATTGATTAGTCTTAATACCAGCTACTTGTACTTCTGCTTATATATATATAGTGTACCCTTTTCCTTTCTCCGCCCGGTGCCTAAGAGTCGATGGGGGAGTGGATGTGATAGCCACTTAGTCTTTATGTCTAACGGTTGCTATGTCTTCCTTTTTATGAGAAAACCCCGCAGATAGAGCAGTAGCAGGTTGTGCAGGAGGGTAGATGAGCCTGGGTGATAGGGCCTGATGTGACGATACCATCGCTGCCTTCAGTTACGGATGTGAGTTTTTGAGAGAATATTATTGTAGCCCTTTAAGAAAAGTTTTTATGTACCCTGATATTATAGAAGCCTGTAGATGCTTCTTATTATTGCTGTACTTGTGGACTTTTATAATTATGTGCATTTTGACTTCTATTTCTTCTTTATGTTGGGTTGACATGGATGATATTGGTTCTAGCCGGCAGGATAGGCGTCTTATAGTATCCGTCAACCCGTATGTTGGCGTTACTGCAAGGTGGCTATTTTTGCAATAAGTCTCCCCTCAGTCGTGTCTTGTGTTTCGGGAGGGGGGGGGTCTTACAAATGGTATTAGCTTGCAACGATCCTCAACTAAAGAAGTCATTGAACAATGGTGCCTCCCCCGTTCAATTGGTCAGTTTGCAGACAAATTGGAATAGCGGAAGCTGTGTTGTGATCATGTGTAATTCACACTAAGTATGTCCAGTCGTTACCCTACATTTAGCCAACCTGACCTTAGGTTTGTACCTTTATGTGTAGATTCTGGTGCGTGTAGATCCAATAATGGGAACGCCCACCCCTTCCGTCCCTACCCAGTTCCAGCAGTCTGAGTTGGGAAAGACACTTACGACAATATTAGATGCCTTCAGGTCCCAACAGGCCCCTGTATAGCAACAAGCCCTGGGCTCCAACTGGTTGAGAACCTTTCGAGCACTCTCCCCGCCTGCTTATCTTAGGACATAGTCGGCTGTTCGTACTGAAGAGTAGCTCGACACTATGCAAGAGTTAATGGATGGAATCAGATGTCCAGCCAATATGGATGTGACCTTAATGGTGTCAGTCTTGGAATTGCATGGGAAGAGATGGTGGAAGTCCCTCATGGTTTCCACTTTCCAAGGCCTAGAGTACACGGAGATCAGTAGGGATGCGTTTTCTGGAGCTTTCTTAGATCATTTCATTCCCTCGACCGCTCGAGACGAACTTGAAGAAAGATTCTTGCAGTTGAAGAAAGGATCTAAGTCCGTGATGGAACATCAAACGGAGTTTCAGCACCTCGCTAGGTTCACTAACGCCTATAAGTTGGATGACCGTGGTTATGCTAAGTGGTTCTACAAAGGCTTGCGAGATCCCCTAAGGCATGCCATTTTGTGTATAGTGGACTCGAATTTGGCAGAGATCATAGATATGGTGAAAAGGCTGGAGGCGGATCACATGGGAAGTAGTAAGAGACCAGCCGAGCGCGTAATGGAAGCAGGCCCCAATTATAAAAGGAGGAAGGAAAATAGAGGTAGGGGAAATAATAGAGGCGGAGGTCACTTCCACCAGAATTTTAGAATGGAGCATCCAACCACGCAGCCAGCACTACCTCCATCACAACAACTGTACCAACAGCCTAGGGAGCAAAACGAGCGAGTTTGCTTCTAGTGCAATCAACCAGGCCATATTCGACATCACTGATTGCAACTAGGTGGAGATGCTCCCCCTGCTCTTCCTCCAGCATCCCCACGAAGACAGGGACATGTGCATGGTCGAGGACGAGGACCACGAGGAAGGAATCTTGGACATGCTCGAGAGCAGATATTTGGGCTGGATATGGCGCAGGAGCGGAATACTCAGGATGTGATTGCAGGTATGTCGTGTTTTGGAAAATATGTTATAAGTAATTTTCTTCAATTGCCTACGATATGCTAGGAGGCTAGCTTTGAGTCTTTATAATTGATACATAGGCACCGTAATGGTTAGTGGGAAACCAACTCATACCCTGTTTGATTCCGGTGCCACTCACTCGTTCGTTTTGGCAGACTTTGTTAAAGACTTAAAAGGAGTGCAATACTTCAACGGTAACACTCGGAGAGTACGCCTTCTGGATGGCTTCGAGATGACCTCGTCGACCAAGTGTGACATGGAAGTATGTATTGGATGAAAGATCTTTAAACCCTTGCAATGGTATTGAGAATACCAGAATTTGATCTTATCTTGGGAATGTCGTGGTTGGATTGGCACCACGCTAAGATAGATTGTGCGGCGAATAAAATCACCTTGAGACATGTAGACTTGGAGGTAATTTTCCAAGGTATCAAATTTGCACCATGTATGTTAGTGTATTCGATTCAGGCCCTTAAGGCCCATATAGGAGGGGACGAAGTATATATGCTATGTTTTGATTTAAAAGAGATAACATCAAGCGTGAAATATGTGCGGGCAGTGCCAGAATTCCCTTAGGTATTTCTTGAGAAGTTGCCAGGATTACCCCCACATAGAGAGGTGTACTTTCAGATTAAATTAGTACCAAGTGCAAAGCCCGTCTCTCGGACCCCTTAACGAATGGATCTAAAGGAACTCACCGAGTTTCGAGTTCAGTTGTAGGAGTTGGTAGAATCATGATTTGTTCACCCCAATTCATCACCTTGGGGAGCCCATATTATATTTGTCAAGAAGAAGGACGAAACATTAAGATTGTGCATAGACTATCAGGAACTCAACCGACTGACGTTGCGGAACACCTATCCCCTACCACGAATTGATGAGTAATTTGATCAGCTGGTAAGAGAGCATTGGTTTTCCAAATTAGATCTGCGCTCAGGGTATTAATAGTTGAGGATACAAGAGGAAGATATTCTGAAGACAGCGTTTAGCTTGATATATGGTTTGTACGAGTTCACAGTGATGTCGTTTGGACTCACAAACGCCGTTCTGCGTTCATGAGTTTGATGAACTGGGTGATCGAGTCGTACTTAGATATCTTCTTCATCATCTTCATCGATGATATTTTGGTCTATTCGAAGACAGAAGAAGAGCATGCAGAGAACTTGACCTTAGTTTTGAAGAAGCTAAAAGAGCATGCCCTGTTTGCCAAGTTCAGCAAATGTGAATTTTGTCTCCGAGAAGTTGCCTATTTAGGTCATGTGATTAGTGGAGCTAGGATAGCCGTGGACCCAGCCAAGGTGTGTGCCGTGAAGGAATGGTTGCCTTTGAAGTCAGCAGCCGATATACAGAGCTTCCTTGGACTTGCTGGATATTATCATAAGTTCGTGAAGGGATTTTCAAAGATAGCCCTTCCCATCACTGCCCTAATAAAGAAAGATGTACCATATGCGTGGACACCTCAGTGTAAAGGTTCGTTTCAAGAGTTGAAAGATAGACTTACCACCCCACCCATCCTGGCTCTTCCATCAGGGAAAAAAGGATTTCAGGTTTACACTGATGCGTCCTATCAAGGGATGGGAGTAGTGTTGATGCAACACGAGCATGTGATCGCTTACGCTTCAAGGCAATTGAAGAAGCATGAAGTTAACTATCCGATACATGATTTGGAGTTGGGAGTAGTGGTGTTCGCTTTAAAGTTTTGGAGGCATTATTTATATGACATTCACTGCAAGATCCTTTCGAATCATAAAAATTTGAAGTATGTCCACACTCAACAGTAGCAGAACTTGAGGCAGTGGTGGTGGTCATAATTTTTGTGTGATTATGTGTTTACATTGAACTACCACCCCGGGAATGCAAACTCCGTAGTAGATGCTTTGAGCAGAAAAGTACCAGAGTCGAGTCCTGACTCTCGGATGATGAATATTAAATTGTCTCGAGTGCTCGAGGAGATGGAGATAACATTGGCGTGAAAGGATTATTCGGAGTCTTATACTGAATATCTAGCTGCCATGAGCATAGTTTGTGACATCTGAGATCGAATTCGGGCAGACCAAGGGAAGGATGCTGCTCTGACCCTTGTGATTAAAGATATTGAGGATGGATCTACTAAAGAGTATACAACGAAGGACAGCCTCATTCATTTACATGGCAGGCTCAACATTCCCAAGGGTAGTGAAATCCGGGAAGACATCTTGAGAGAGGCATATTGTTCCAAGTATTTGGTGCATCCCGAGATTTCCAAGATGTATAGTGACATAAGAAAGACCATGTTTTGGACAGGAATGAAGAGTGTTGTTAAGTACTATGTAACACACTGTGAGGCCTGCAAGAAGTTGAAGGTGGAGTGTAACAGCCCTAGAGTATTATAGCAGTCATTGCCCATCCCCGAGTGGAAGTTCAAGGATATCTCTGTGGACTTTGTTTACGAGTTGCCTCACTCGCGCTCTTGGAATGACTCGATTTGGGTAATTGGGGATCGCTTGATGAAGGTTACCAGATTCATACAAATGAATAAGGATTCACATGTTGATGTTTTAATGCGTCGCTTTGTGGAGCAGTTTGTACGGTACTATGGGGTGCCTAAGACGATAGTCTTTGACGGCGATGGTCGCTTTACATCCAAGGAGTGGAAGGATGTTCAAGAGTACTTGGGTTCTCGCCTTACTTTTATCACAACTATTCATCCTCAGACGGTTGGTCAGTCTGAGAGGACCATCAGAACTATGGAAGATCTTTTGAGATTATGTGTACTGGATAGAGGAGAGCCATGGGAAAGGCACTTACCACTGGTGGAATTTTCATACAACAACAATTATCAAGCTATCATCGGGATGGCACCCTACGAAGCACTTTATGGGGGGAGGTGTAGAACTCCATTGTCATGGGTACAGGATGAGGATCCAAAGATTTTGGGAATCGAATATATTGATGATATCGATGTTGTTGTTAGATTGATACGGGATCTCGTTCTTGAGGCTAGAAGTCGACAGGCAAAATACAATAATAAGAAACATCGGATGGTGGAATTTCAAGTGGGTGACAAAGTATTATTGAAGATCAGGTCGATGCTTGGAGTGTCACGAGTGCGTGGTATGAAGAAGCTCAGCTCGAGATATGTGGGGCCCAATGTTATATTGGAAAGAATTGGCCATGTTGCCTATCGGCTGGAGATACCACCAGAACTGGAAAACTTGCACGACATCTTCCATGTGTCATCGCTGTTGGGTACATTGGAAAATGTGTACCTGATTTGGAGAAGCCTCACTTAGCTCAATGATATACATCAAGGTGTATTTGATGTTATTTTGAGTTTATATGTGCAGGTTAAGTATCTGCTAAAATGCAGAGAAAAGTTTCTAAGTTTATGTGTCGACACCAGAGGAAGCTGTGTCGACACTTCAGAAAGTTTTTGTCGACACTTGGAAATGGCTGTGTCGACACAGAGAATCGTTAGTCGACATCGACTGTGTCGAAACCTGGAGGCAGTGTCGACACATAGAAGCAGAGTCGACATCAACTGTTTCGACACCTGGAGGCAGTGTCGACACACACAAATTCTGAGATTATATCAACTATGTAGACACACAGGACTTGTGTCGACACTCAGCAGAGTTTCAACAATGTTGACTGCTGTGTAGTGGAGAAGTGTCTATGTCAACATAAAGAGGCAGTGTCGACTCATTCTACAGATGTAGTGTCAAGAAGTTGTGTCGACACCAAAGGAGTTATGTAGACATCACCAAAGCTTCTATCGACACTTTATCTACTTGTGTCGACACATAATGACAGTCAGTCTCGATGATTTGCTTACAAAGAAAAAGGTTCAAGAACTGACTGGAGACTTGACAGCTGTGCATTCCAACAAGTTTACTGAAGCTGTCAGACTTGTCAGAAGTTGGTTAGAAACCGGATCAGCCGGTTACCATGGATGAAGTCTATATATATGGATGGATTCAGTAAAATAAGAGATGATGAACAACAATAACAGGCACAATTACTGAAGTATTGATCATTGATCAAGAAAGTGCACGTCACACTGAAGAAGATTTTCGTGAGAAGATCTAAGGAGAATTCAAGCAAGAATTCAGAAGAAACTTCATAAGTTCTGAAGAAAGAGAGAGATCTTTAGCTGTTGAAGTAAAGGAGGAGACATCTACAAGTCTCCTAAGAAGCAGATCTTGAACCAATCTGCTAAGAAGGATTCAGATTTATTTCTGATTTTAAGAAGGAAGCTGGCTGTCAGTCAACTTCAAAGGAGATCGACCCTACTGAGTTCAGATTCAAGAAGCTTTGAAGAAAGCTACGAACAGGTTGATTTCAGCCATCAGTCTCATCAAGAAGCTGATCAAGAATCCTCTTATCCTTTCTCTCTGAACAAGGGTAAGAGTACATCAAAAATACTTATCATATTCTGTAGGATCTTTTCAAAGATCTGAGTTGTAAGCCTGTGTTATAAAGGCTGAGTGTAGGAGATTTAGATCTCTGAGTGGTAAGGCTGTTTGAGCCTGAGTGTAGGAGAATTGGTTCTCTGAGGTGTAGGCCTTGTGGCAAGGCTGAGGTAGGGCTGTTAGCCTGAGTTGTAGGAACCTTATAGGGTTCTGAGTTATAGGAACCTTTCAGGGTTCTGAGCTGTAAGATCTATGGATCTGAGAAGAAGGAAGAAGTTAGGCCGAATCTAGCACACTGCTAGATAGGTGAAGGGGGGAAAGTGGATGTACCTAGACCTTGGGGAACCACTATAAACCTGTGTGCAATCTGTGATGTGTGTGTGATTGTGATTTCTGTGTTGTGATTGCTGTAGAATAGTTAGATTCTATTTTAAGATCTGAAAAATAATCTGCCTTAAGTAAAAAAGGAAAAAAACCTATTCACCCCCCCCCCCCTCTAGGTGTTTGGGTTATCTTGAAATTAATTATATCAAGAGGTATCAGATGGAGGTTGCTCAAATATGGACTTAACAGTCTTAGTTAGATCCCTAAGGCAGAATCAAGAATCAAGAAAATGGGTTCTAGAGAAAATCACAAGGAACTAGGTTCTATTAAATTACCCATCTGCAGGAAGGAGATATTTGGAATATAGAAAGAAAGGGTTAGGTTGTTTATGGAGGCTTCTGACCCAAGGATCTATATTACAGTAAAAGAAGGTCCATATATTCCCATGAAGGTGTCTGTTCTAGATGCAAACTAGAGAACTCCCAAGGACTTTTCAGAGATGACTAAGGAAGAAATCATCCTAGCAACTATGGATAAAAGAGCCCAGAATATCATAGTAAGTGCCATAGATGATTCAACCTTTCAGAATTTGATTCACTACAAGACCTCCAAGGAAATGTGGGACACTTTGATAGTCTACATGGAGGGTTCTGAAGAAGTTAGACAAGATAGAAAGTTTATGCTAAATCAGGAATATGAAAGTTTCAGACAAGGGAAGTCAGATAGCATATCTGAGTGCTATAAGAAGTTCTACAGGATAGTAAATGAGCTGATGTCTTATGGAAGGGTTTCAGTACATATGAACTGAACGATAAATTCCTAAGATCCTTGAAAAAGGATTGGGACACCAAGATTAGTGCCATTAGGGAAGTTGCCAAACTTACAGATATTTCTCCTCCAACTTTATTTGTAAAGTTGCTGTCTTATGAAATGCAACTAATGACTAGAAAAGAGAAAGAAAGAAATGCAAAAGGGGAGCATAGAGAAAATTCTGTGGCCTTCAAGGTTGAAGCCACTACAAAGAATAGGAGGATGTCTCCATCTCCTCCTAGGTAAGTTACTGAAATTACCTCAGATAATTCAGACAACCAAAATTCATATAGCAGTGATTTAGATACAGATTTTGCTGCCTTTACAAGGTAGTTTCAGAGATTTTTGAAGAAGAAGCAGTGGAAATCTAGGCCCTCCATATCACAGCCAGTTGATGACTATTATCAAAAGAGAAAGTCATCTGGGAAGGACAGGAGTAGGTCTAAGCCTAACAAATCTACATCATCAAAGATAGTTTGCTATTGCTGTAATAGGCCTGGAAATGTTGTGGCTGAGTGTCCAGACAAAAGAGGGGAGTCTGCTGATAAAAGAAAGACTCAACAAAAGAGCAAGAAGGAGAAATCCTTTGTTGCTAAGAAGGAGAGAAGCTTGATAGATCAATCAGCTTCAGAGTCTGAATCTGAAGCGGAGGCATACATTGGTCTTTATGCAGCATATGAAGAAGAAGAGTTTATGCAATTACTGAACTCTATCTATGAACAAGAATACCATCAGTGTATGGGACTGATGGCTATATCAGAAGAAGACAAGTGCCAGGATCAGCCTGTTCCTAGTAAGGTACAATGTATTTTTAGAAATTCAGATTGTAGTACTGGTATAAAGTCAGCTACATCTGCATCAAGTGATGTGGATGGGTCTGAATCTGAAGGTGATATTCATCAGCTGATAGATGAATATGGGGACTTGTTGCAGGCACTAGAGAAAAGCAAGAACCTGGCCAAAACTCAGGCAAAGGACATTGCAGATCTCAAGATGGCTGCATCTCACTTAGAGAAAGAGTTGGATCAAAAATTGAATGAGATTTCCAAACTGAAAACTATAACTGTTATTCAGATGGGCACAATCACATACAAAAATGATCTAATTAAAAGTCTGGAAGTCAGACTTCAAAAGGAGAAAGATTTGGTGGCTAGTTATTCCAAGCCAAAATCAGTTTTACCTTTAATAGATGAGTTTGTGGCTCAAAAGGGTAAGACTGGAATAGGCTTTAAGGGTAACACTGGGGCTGTTCAATTCAAGAGAAAGGGCAAAGCCTCAGTCCAGCCACTGAATTTTAAAGTCCCTGTAGTTTTTAGAAAGGTACAAGTGCCTTCTAACAAGTATGACCTTGAGAATACTCATGGTAATATTAAGACTGAAGTTCTGAATGACAAGGGTGGTTATGTCAATAAGGCAGCCCATGTTCATAAACCCCATGTTCTTGAGAAAATAGTGGGTATAGCTGCAGCAGTACCAACACAATACAAAAGATTTGCTGTCAACCAGACTGTCAAGAATGTATCTAAAAATAGATACAACAAGTATGAATGATGGTGCTGTGGCAAGACAGGTCATTATGCCATAGATTGCTGGGACAATAGTAGTGTCAGGAAGAATAACAGTCTACCTATTAGAAGAGCTGTAGTTAGATTTGGTAAGTATGAAGCTAACTTTAACCAAGGACCCAAGACTTACTTGGGTTCTAAGGGAAGGTAATTCTTTATTGCAGGTGAGTCCAAGTCACCATACCCCTATATGGTACTTGGACAGTGGATGTTCCAGGCACATGACTGGAACAAAGGGATTGCTGAAGGAGTACTTGCCAATCATAAATTGGCCTAAAGTAATCTTTTGTGGCTCTGAAAAAGGAATCATCAAAGGTTTTGGTAACATTTCTAATAACCAGATTACTATCACTCAAGTGGCCTATATGAAGGGTTTGAAACACAACCTTATAAGCATAAGTCACCTGAGTGATTTAGGATATGACATTTCATTTGTTAAGAATGGATGTCATATCAAAAGGTCAAATGATCAAAAGGTCATTTTGACAGGATAGAGAAAAAGGAATGTGTACTGTCTTAATTTTGAGTGTGAGAACAAAGGTTCTCCTATTTTTCTTGTAGCTGATGAGAGAGCCTCTCGTTGTGTCAAATGGCACAAGAGGCTGGCCCATCTTAACTACAAAACAATTGGCCAACTCTTTAGCACAGAGTTAGTGAGGAATGGTCCTCAAGTTAAGTGTATAAAGGAAGGGATATGTTCAGCTTGTCAAAAGGGCAAGCAGAAAAAATCCTCCTTTCATAGCCTTGAAAACAAGGATTCAGTGAGATGTCTATACCTCTTACATATGGATCTTTTTGGTCCTATGCCAGTTCATAGTCTAGATAGGAAAGTCTACACTTTTGTGGTGGTAGATGATTATTCTAGATATTCCTGGGTGTTCTTTCTGAGACAAAAATCAGAAACCCCAAGTGTTTTACATAGTTTTGTCAAACAAATTCAGAATGAACTGGACAGTACAGTGGTCAAAATCAGAAGTGACCATGGAACTGAATTTCAATCTGAAAGTATGACAAGACTGTGTGAAGAATTTGGGATATTTCAAGAGTTCTCCTCACCTAGAACACCACAGCAAAATGGTATTGCTGAAAGGAAGAATAGAACATCTATTGAGGCTGGTAGAACTCTATTGAGTGACACTTCTCTCCCAGAATATTTCTGGGCTGAGGCAGTAAACACTGCATGTCATGTGATCAACAGGGCTTCTATAACCAAGTGCAACAAAAAGACTCCCTATGAGATCATGAAAGGTAGAAAACCAAATTTATCCTATTTTAGGATCTTTGGTTGCAAGTGCTATATCCTTAACAATGGCAAGTCTTATCTAACTAAGTTTGCTGCCAAATCCCAAGATGGGATATTTGTTGGGTACAATAACAATAGTAAGGCTTATAGGGTCTACAACTTGATTACATAGGCTGTAGAAGAATCTGTACATGTTTTTTTTGATGAAAATAGATTGATCAACAGTGAGTTGCCTTACAGTTCATGTAGTCCAACAGGAATAAATGAGAGAATGGACAAGCTTTCCATTGTAGAAGATTCAACTGTAGATCAAGAAATGGAAAATGGTGGCTACTGTCTAGGGGGTGTACAGGACTCTCTAGAAGTTGAAGAAAACCAAGAGGTGCAACATATTGAAGAAACTGGAGGTATTCAGCCTGAAGAAAGACTACCTCCAGCTGTTAGACACTTAAAAGATCATCCAGTAAATCAGATAATTGGTAATCCAAGACATGGAGTGCAAACCAGAAGCAGGAATTTGAACACAGTCCTGTACTCAAGCTTTCTATCTCAATTAAAGCCAAAGAAATTTGAAGAAGCTATCCTAGACCCACATTGGATTAATTCAATGCAAGAGGAGCTAAATTAGTTTAGAAGGTGCAAGATCTGGGAGTTAGTTTCTAAACCAAAAGACCACAATATCATTAAAACAAAGTGGATCTTTAGGAACAAATTTGATGAGAGTGGAATTATTATGAAGAACAAAGCAAGACTTGTGGCAAAAGGGTACAGGCAGGAAGAGGGAATAGACTTTGATCAAACCTTTGCCCCATTAGCAAGACTAGAAGCCATTAGAATGTTCCTTGCCTATGCAGTATATCAAGGATTCAAGGTATTCCAAATGGATGTAAAATAAGCATTCCTGAATGGAAATCTAAAAGAAGAAGTCTATGTAGAGCAGCCTTCAGGTTTTGTAGTTCCCCTAAAAGAAGAAGTCTACGTATGAAACCCTGTCTACTTTCCTTATTGAGAACAAATTCTCAAGTGGGAAAATAGACAAAAGTCTATTCTTAAGGGAATCCAAAGGTAAGATAATCTTTGTCCAGATTTATGTAGATGACATAATATTTGGGTCTACAGAAAACAACCTTTGCAAGAAGTTTGCTAACTTTATTCAATGGAAGTTTGAAATGAGCAGCATGGGGGAACTTAAGTTCTTCATGGGCCTTCAAGTAAGACAGACTGATGATGCTTGTCCATATCCATGTCTAAGTTCACTAAGGAGTTAATTAAGAAATATGGTATGGAATCATCCTCCACCATGAGAACTCCTATGGGAACAAGTATGCCTATATGCAAAGATGATATAGGTAAACCTGTAGATGAGTCTTTGTATAGAGGAATAATTTGCTCTCTATTATATCTCACTACTAGTAGACCAGACATTATGTATGCAACATGTGTCTGTGCTCGGTACCAATCTTGCACAAAAGAATCTCATTACACTGCAGTAAAGAGAATATTGAGATATCTAAAGGGCACACCTAATTAAGGCCTTTGGTACCCTAGGAATGGATATTTTCTACTAACAGGCTATTTAGATGCGGACTTTGCAGGTTGTAAAGAAGATAGGAAAAGCATTACAGGAACCTGTCAATTTCTAGGAGGAAGATTGGTGTCTTGGAGTAGTAAGAAGCGGACTAGTGTGGCAATTCCCACAGCTGAGTCTTAATATGTGGCAGCAGGAAGTTGATGTGCACAACTGTTGTGGATTCAGCACCAGTTAGAAGACTATGGTATTCAGGTAAGTAGAACATCTTTGTTTTGTGATTCTACTAGTGCTATTTCTATTGCTAATAATCCTGTTTCACATAGTAGGACTAAGCATATAGAAATAAGATACCATTTTCTTAGAGAACATATAGAGAAAGAGGACATCTCACTAGAATTTGTCAAAACAAACTATCAAATTGCAGATGTATTTACTAAGCCTCTAAATGAAACTAAATTCAATAGATTTAAAATTGAATTAGGAATGTTGACCATATGTTAGATTAACAAAAGTGGCTAAGTAAAATTGTGTTGACACATTCAGTAATAAAGTGTCTACACAGAGGATTTGTGTCGACAATTCAGGGAAATTGTGTCGACACAGTATCGTAGTGTCGACACCTAAGGGACAATGTGTCGACACATCCAGAAAAGTAGTGTCGGCACAACCATAGTAATGGTGTCGACAATTCTAGAATTTGTGTCGACACTTGCAATAAGAGTCGACACAAAATTTCTAATGAACTACTAAGTATGTCCAGTGTCGACATATCATCAATTAGTGTCAAAACATAGTAGTCAATGTCGTGGTCGAGACAATAGAAGCATGTGTCAACACTTTTCAACAGTTTCAACACTTTTAGACAATTTTTGCTCGCCTTTTGACCTTCTTTGTTTAGAAGGGTATAAATAGGTCGAGAACATATTCTGTCGACACGCTCTCCAGATTTTCGAGACTAAACCCTTGTATCGACAAACTCTCTTCTCTCAATTCAAGATTTCTCTCCATTCCAATGGCGCCAAAGATTGAAGAAAACATTAACGAAGGCTACGAGCTGGTGCGCAATGCTTTTGATTATACAGCGAGAGAGATTAAAGGGGTCATTACCCTTGTTACTGATAATGGATTAGAGTTTCTTGTATCTGAACCTACCAAAATCTGGAAGAAAGAAGTATTTGAGTTCTATGTTGCTGTAACAGTGGACTCCACTAGACTCAAGATTAAATCGTCAGTTCATGGAAATAGAGTGAAACTTACTCTGAAAAGTTTACAAAAGATTCTTCACCTTCCTAGAATTCCGGATGAAGAAGAGGTCCCAGCCTCAAAGACAAGGGATGCACTATAGTGGTGTGGATTAGATCCAACCATGAAGATTGGAGCAGCCATTAACAGAAAAGAGATGAATCAACAAGGAAAATTTCTATCTGAAGTGGTAGGGAAGGTGATTTTGTGTAAACCAGGAGGACATAATAGGCTCTCTGCCTATATGTTCAGTCCTATGACAAGGATAATCTATAAGATTAACACAGATTGGTCTGCAGTTCTGTTTGAGAAGATAAAGGAAGGAATCAAAAAGCCTAATTTGGCTAGATTGCTGAGTTTATACCTGGCTGGAGCAATTCCAGAGGTAATGCATCAGATTCCAGAATTTAAAATAAATCATATGAGAAGGATGGATATCAAGATAATATCCAAATGGGATAGGGTCCTCTCAAAGGACATACCTTATTTGGATAACCAAGAGACTGCAGCAAAATCACCAGTACATGACATTACTGAGCATGACCATGTGTAGGAGGACATAATAAGTGAACAAGTGCAGGGGGAGAAAGTTAGGGAACAGGTCCAGGACCTGACTGAAAATGCACAATTCCATGAGGAGACAGTTACTGCACAGTTGCAGGGGGAGCCAAATTCTGCACAGGCGCAGGAGAAAGACAGAATCAACTTATCAGAAGAAATAGATTCGCAAACTGGTCTTGATACTTCTGGAGTTACTGATGCTGCTGAGAAAGAACTATCACCTGCTAACACTCATTAAGAATTCACTCTAAAAGAGTTGTTTCTTGAGATTGAGGGAGCAGCAGATTAGGAGGAGCATATCAAGGTCGAGGAGGTACAAATGAGGTTTGAGGGGGAGCAGGCTAATCTTGAGGGGGAGCAGATTGGCACTGACAAAGATACACCCTCTACTCCACCAGAAAGGGTTAAGATAACTAGTTCTTCTGATTCAGAGAATGAAGAACTCAGGAATACCTAGAAAAGAAAACTGATGGTTTTCAAGAGGAGAAGCCAGAGATATAAGAAAGCTTTGCAAGCTACTACTTCATAACCAGCTCCTGAGACTGATTACAATAAATTTTTGGTAGATTTACAAGAGAAATTAGATGAGCAGAGATTGTTTTTGGAAAAATATGTGGATGAAAGCCATAAGGCCCTCCAATTTGATCTAGCATAAGATATTAAATCAATCAGATTTGAGGTAAATAAGAATAATAAAGATATGACAGATTGTTTCCACAAGGGGGGCAATGCTGTAGTATTTCTGGCTAACCAACAAGCAGAAATCAAGAAACAAGTGGATGATATTGCTGTCAAACAAGGCTATGTCCTTGAAAATCAGATTAGAATGAATGACAATCTGACTGAATCTCACAATGAGATAGTCACTGAAGTAAAGAACACAGTTATTGCAATGACTGAAGCAAGGGCTAAGGAGAAAGAGGAATTTGATCAGAAGCTACAGGAAGCCTTGGATTCCTTTAAGACAGCTATTACTACTTCTCAGAAAACAATTTCTGATCAGCTTCTAAAGATAAAATCATTTTATAAAGATGGTGTCAATTTTCTTGATGGCCAAATCAGATTTCAGAAAGATGACTTAAGAGATCATATTGTAAGAGAAGCCATAAAGGGGGAGAGAGTGTTAGTCAATGCTAGCTCAGATCATGCAAAATGGATATCTAATAGCATCAGAGCCACTCTGGGATATCCACCCCTTTGTGATGATGACAATGCTGCAGAATCTGTTGTGCAACCAGCTTATGCTGGAGGTGATCAACCTGAAGTTGCTCAGATCATCTACCCTCCAGCAGATTTTGATATGATTCAACAACAGGTTCAGACAATGTACAGTCCTCACCAGGATGTTGACAATGTCATTATAGAGAAAGTTGAAATGCCAGAAGCTGCCTTGAAAGTTCAGCAAGATGCTGAATTATCAAAGAAGAGATTCAGAGAGCAGGCAGAGTTAAAACCTGATTTTTAGCAATGGAGCCCCACTTCTAGAAATATCATATTAACTGCCTGGAAAGCTGTAAAAGACCAGGTTCATGAAAGGGGCAAATGGTATAATGAGCAGGAATGACAGAAGTATGAGGCAAGGCAGGAAGCCATAGTTCAACACAGAAGAAAGGCTAAGAGTGGGAAGCTACCTCCTAATGCTCAGGAGCCTAGCAAGTATTTCCCTAAGCCTTTTCATTATTTTAAAGGCAAAGGATTAAGGCTGAAGCACAAAAGAAGGCTGAGTTGAAATGCAAGAAGCTCATTAAAGATACAGAACCTTCTGTGCAGGCTCAGATTAGATAAGGGAAAGGAATAGTCATCAAGGAGCCTGTACAGCCTTAGTTTAGTTTTACTAGATTTTTGCAAGAACTATGTAATTCTTGGTTTTTAAAGAAATCTATGTAATCAGGTGTTAAGAAACTTTTTGATATGATAAACAAAACAATGTTCCATGTTCATTTAATTTGCATCCTTATTCTGTGATTTGATTTTGATATATGTTTTGTTTATAAGTTGCCCTTTCATATAATGCTTCTATACATAATAATGTTTGTTTATTATAAGTGGTGTATATCATTGACCAAAGAGTTATGACTTCTCCAAATAGGGGGAGATTTTTGGGTATATTGGAAAATGTGTACCTGATTTGGGGAAGCCTCACTTAGCTAGATGATATACATCAAGGTGTATTTGATGTTATTTTGAGTTTATATGTGCAGGTTAAGTATTGGCTAATATGCAGAGAAAAGTTTCTAAGTCCATGTGTAAACTCTAGAGGAAGCTGTGTCGACACTTCAGTAAGTTTGTGTCGACACTTTGAAAAGGCTGTGTCGACACACAGAATCGTTATTCGACATCCACTATGTCGACACCTGGAGGCAGTATCGACACATACAAGCAGAGTCGACATCAACTGTGTCGACACCAAGAGGCAGTGTCGACACACACAAATTCTGAGACTATATCAATTGTGTCAATACACAGGACTTGTGTCGACACTCAGCAGAGTTTCAACAATGTTGTGTTCTATGTAGTGGAGAAGTTTCTATGTCGACACAAAGAGGCAGTGTCGACACATTCTTCAGATGCAGTGTCAAAAAGTTGTGTCGACACCAAAGGAGTTATGTCGACATCACCAAAGCTTGTGTCGACACTTTATCTACTTGTGTCGACACATAATGACAGTCAGTCTCGACGCTTTGCTGACAAAGACAAAGGTTCAAGAACTGACTAGAGACTTGACAGCTGTGCATTCCAACAAGTTTATTGAAGCTGTCAGACTTGTGAGAAGTTGGTTAGAAACCGGATCAGCCGGTTACCATGGATGAAGTCTATATATATAGATGGATTCTGTCAAATCAGAGATGATGAATAACAATAACAGGCATAATAACTGAAGTATTGATCATTGATCAAGAAAGTGCACGTCACACTGAAGAAGATTTTCGTGAGAAGATCTAAGGAGAATTAAAGCAAGAATTCAGAAGAAACTTCATAAGTTCTGAAGAGAGAGAGAGATTTTCAGCTTTTGAAGTAAAGGAGGAGACATCTACAAGTCTCCTAAGAAGCAGATCTTGAACCAATCTGCTAAGAAGGATTCCAATTTATTTCTGATTCAAAGAAGGAAGCTGGCAGTCAGTCAACTTCAAAGGAGATCAACCCTACTGAGTTCAGATTCAAGAAGCTTTGAAGAAAGCTAAGAATAGGTTGATTTCAGCCATCAGTCTCATCAAGAAGCTGATCAAGAATCCTCTTATCCTTTCTCTCTCAACATGGGTAGGAGTACTTCAAAAATACTTATCATATTCTGTAGGATCTTTTCAAAGATCTGAGTTGTAAGCCTGTGTTATAAAGGTTGAGTGTAGGAGATTTAGATCTCTGAGTGGTAAGGTTGTTTGAGCCTGAGTGTAGGAGAATTGGTTCTCTGAGGTGCAGGCCTTGTGGCAAGGCTGAGGTTGGGCTGTTAGCCTGAGTTGTAGGAGCCTTATAGGGTTTTGAGTTGTAGGAACCTTTCAGGGTTCTGAACTGTAAGATTTGTGGATCTGAGAAGAAGGAAGAAGTTAGGCCGAATCTAGCACACTGCTAGATAGGTGAAAGGGGAAAGTGGATGTACCCAGACCTTGGGGAACCACTATAAACCTGTGTGCAATCTGTGATGTGTGTGTGATTGTGATTTCTGTGTTGTGATTGCTGTAGAATAGTTAGATTCTATTATAAGATCTGAAAAATAATCTGGCTTAAGTAAAAAAGGAAAAGAACCTATTCACCCCCCTCTAGGTGTTTGGGTTAACTTGAAATTAATTATATCAATCGCTTCGAAAGGCACTATTACGACCCGATCAACATGTTTATACCACAAATGGAGCAGTGGCAACAGATAGATTTGTTTGACTAGAGCTGGCGCGGAGAGTGGACGCCGAGATGAGGAACTTGCGTTGAAAAAGTGTACTGTTGGTGAAGGTCCTCTGGTCTAAACATGGGAAGGAAGAATATACTTGGGAGCTGATTGACTTGATGCGGAAGCGCTACCCGGAGTTGTTTCCCTAAGGTAAAATTTAAGCATATTATATTTCTATGCTTGTCTCCCCCACAGCCTTAGCCTGATTTCAGGGACAAAATCTTTTATTTTGTTTGCAATATTTGTAACGTCTCATTTTGTGCTAGACCCCTCACGGGCATTTTGAATCAAGAAAGCTGACTCATGCTTGGGGTGCACTGGTAACAGGAATCGAGTGATACTCGGTTAGTGGGGCACATTTCACATAGAAGAATTTTGGACTCAAAAAGGCATTGAGTGTGTTGGGTGGTCTCAACGCCATTCTAGTTTATCTTAAAAAAACTTTTCTGGATCCACCAAGAATTGAGTGTGTTGAGTGTTCTTGACGCCATTCCAGTTTAACTTAGAAAACTGTTCTGGATCCACCAGGAATTTAGTGCATTGAGTGGTCTCAATGCCATTCTAGTTTAACTTAAAAAATTGCTCTAGATCCACTAGGCGTTGAGTGCGTTGAGTGGTCTCAAAGACATTCAAGTTTAACTTAGAAATTGTCCTGAATTAAGAAAGTGTCGAGTGCGTTGAGTGGTCTCAACGCCACTTTAAGAAATTTATCTTAGAATATTTCTGAACTCAAAAAGGGTCGAGAGGGATGAGTGATTTGACTTAGAATATTTCTAGACTCAAGAAGCGTCGGGAGAGTTGAGTGGTCTCAACGCCATTTGATGAGGCGTTGAGTGATTTGACTTAGAATATTTCTGGACCCAAGAATCGTCAAGAGAGTTGAGTTGTCTCAATGCCATTCGACGAGGCATTGAGTGATTTGACTTAGAATATTTCTAGACACAAGAAGCGTCGAGAGCGTTGAGTGGTCTGAACACCATTTGACGAGGCGTTGAGTGTTTAACTTAGAATTATTCTGGATACTATAGGTGTAGAGTGGACTCGATGCCACTCGACGAAGCGTCAAGTGCATTGAGTAAACTCGATGCGATTCGATGAATTGTTATGTATACTCGATGATTTTGACTGGACTTTATAGGCATCATGTTGAAAACAAAAAATCTGTCTCTGTGAAGTTCAACCTTGGGGAAGGGGTGATCGTACACTTACTTCTCCCTCGTGAGCCAAACGACCAAGGAAAAAGAACAGGGGACAGACCCAAGGGCTCGGCGTGGAGGTTCCACCACACACCCGGAAGATATTAGAGTGCTTCCCCTCCCTAGTCAGATGTCGAGCTAAGGATACATCTAAAAGTATAAGAAGACAGGGGAACAAATAAGCAAGCTCCCTGAGGTACCCCCTTGAGTCTATTTATATATTTCTGAAAATGGCCTGTAAATAGCCAACCTATGCTGTTCTGAACAGCTATGTGCACCCCAACTAGGTCTGCCAACAGCATAACTCCGCAGTTCTAGCAGGCTATAGGCAGGCCAACAGGGGTAAAATAGTAAAAACTCATCACAAGAGACTGGGCGAGTGGTACTATGGAACCGCCACTGGCCGGGGGCGGCGAGTTCTTGATGGAGCTGGCACTCGCTGCCTCTTCCCAGCCCTGGGTGAGTGCACGCCCGGCTTGCCCCACTCGCCTGCAGCACGCCGAACCCCCCCGGGGAGAGTGCGAGCCTACCCACTCCACTCGCCCGCTTCTCACCGAGCCCCTGGGGTGAGTGCGAGCCGACCTACTCCACTAGCCCCTCAAATGATCCACCCCACTTGGGGAGCTGGACTGCTGGACTTTTGCCGATATGGCTCCTATCGACCGCTACTCACCAGATATAGGGTTGTACACAATCACCGCTCTTTGCGAGGTTGGTCCATGCTCGAAAAAAAACATCCAACACCACAATATGCGGCGAGTGCGACAGGGGCAAGAGAATCTCTTTGTGGGTTCCACAAGCGGCTATAAATACATGTCGGCGTACCTAGATGGCCTCCACCATTCCCCTTAATTTAGTCTTGCCGAGCTGGCTCTCGCCAAAGAGCTCCAAGAGAAGCTTAGCCGCGGCCGCGAGCTTAACGGCGCTCGTGCTGACGCGTTAGTCGGCATGCCTCCCATCATTGCACTGTGCGAGCAAAAAAAAATCAATCCTTCCAAAAAGGCCAAGTCCATCCCGAAAGATGCCGAATCTATCTACTTCGACCTGGAATCCACCTTTACTTCCGGGCTCGCCTCCTCCTCTAAACCAGTCGCCAACCTCAAGGGAAAAATGTCCGTCGATATTCCAGTCGAGCCTGAGAGCCACCAAATCGATGCCGAGACCTCCACGTCGCGAGTGCACACCCTGTACGATAACTCGCAGCCTCAGACTTTCCCTGACACTTGCTTGCATAACAAATCACCTCCCTTTGGGACTATAGGGCTGGACTCATTGACGATCATGTCGCCAGCTCACACTCCTTCTTAGCAGCCCATAAATACTCTTGCACTCGCGGGGGAAAGGGCTGGGGACATCCCGGTTCCCAGCTTCAATCTCATCTCTCTAGGGGTCAATCCTCCGGGTTGCGACAAGAACTTTTCCTTAGCTCCTCCGCACACACTCCAAGGGATGCCGTGCTAATCTCGTAAGCTCCACTTTTATTGACATGTTTTGCCTAGGCATCTTTGCTGCACTCGCACCCTTTATCTATCGGAGTTGATTCTTTTTCTTTGTCGCGGGGCTCCCTGCTCCGTCTGAAGTTAAAGAATATTCAGAACAAGCTCGCCACTCGCCACCCCCTGAGCCTGGGGTGGAAAGCTTCATGGATGACTTGCTGGATCCGGCCGAGCTGAGGCGGCGAGTAATAGAAGTGTTGAATTAGCAGGATCCCGTCTTGCGCCAACTTCAAGCGGACGATGCATATCGCGAGCAGAGGCTGCAGGCGCTGGAGCAGGATAATGTGCTACTCTCGGACAAGGTGGATCACGACTCGGCAAGGGAGATGATGTCCCCCACCCGAGTTATTGAGAGAATTGATGAAAGCCTGCAAACCTTCGGCAGGGACATGGACCTGGTCCGCGAGTACCTCAACCCACGCCGACCTCTAGGGATGGGGGCGCGAGGTCATGTTAGATGGAAATGGCTCCCTAGATTAGCCTACCGGACCTCTCCCCCCAGTTCCCCAGCTCGCACGGGTAGACTGAACTTTTCTTCTGCTTGTTATGAACTTTCTTCTCGGGGCTGCGATGTTCCTGTCTATAATAACTTAAATAATTTTTTAGAACTCAATATGCTGTTCGAAATAATACGCTGTGCCGACTAGGTTTATCTCGCCCTAGGATAGGCCAGGTCTCCGAGTCAGTGAGTCAGAGTCGGCAAGCTTGGACCGGCGAGTTGAGGCTGGCGAGCTGGGGCTAGCGAGCTGGGGCTGGCCATAAGTTCGGTTTTCTATAAATAGGCCCCTCAACAACCCCCTGATCCATCGCCTTTATTGCATTTATACCCCCCTGCTGCTCTTCTCGCTACCTGCTCTCGCACCCCCAACTCTTAGAACCATGGTTAAAACTCGACCTGTTGCCGATGGGTGATCAAACTGAGCGCGGCAGTTCGCCGAATACCTCTTCTTTGACAAGAACACCACCGAGGACGAGCTCTCCAGCTTCAAAGCCGAGTACGTGCCCCTCGGCTTTGAGGCATACCGGCCCACAGAGGGAGAGGCCATCAAAACTTTTTATCGGGGCGAGCTCGCCTTCCCCATTCAGCACTTCTAGGTGAGGTTGTGCCTCCCCCTCTGGCCGAAAATCAGTCAGATCCTCAAGTACTTTGGGGCAGTTCCAGCCTAGCTAGACCCGAATGCGATCGTCATGATGGTCGTATTTGCCTGCCACCTCCGCCGAGAGTGGAATGAATTCAACCTCGCTGTCTTCCGCAAACTATTCACCTAATGCGCGATCAGTGATGAGGTTGTCTTGTTGATGGGCTCGCACATCAAGATATGCGAGATCACAAACAAAAACCACAACTGGGTATGCAAGGACGTCGTCATCAAGGGCGACCTGGGCAGCATTCCCATCTCCCCCAAACAAAAGAGCGAGGAGGTATATAAGCCTCAAAAGGTATCCGACGTCCACGCCGAGCTGCACAAGTTCTTCCTGGGGAAGGACTTTGAGGTCTCCTTCCTTCGAAGGGGCCTTGACTCACTCCTCCCCGTTCTTCCATACGAAGGTATAAATCTTCCTTCCTCTTCCTACCGACTCTCCTACAATCATCGCTTTTCTAACTCAAGTTATTTCCTGCAGGGGAGCGGTCAATTCCCGAGCATCCACCTTATGAGGAATCGGGACTCTGCCCGGACCCGCTCACATGCGAGCGGGCAGTCGTAGAGGCCTGTCCAGGTGACTTGGGGTCTAGCGGAGCCTCCTCAAGCCGGAAACAACCTAGCCTCGAAGGGTCCAGCTTGCCTCGCCGGCCTTCACTACCAAAGAAGACGAAGGCTCTAGTGGTCTCTAGAAAACAACCACAAATCTACATAAGCTCGTCGGAGACCACGGGTGAAGGGTCGCCAGCGAGCTCGCTGAAGAACTCGCCGAGAAAAGACCTGGAGGGTGGCGAGCCCTCCTCCCCAGCTACAGTGGAAGCTGCGGCCCGCGAGCCGGGTCTGCCGAAGAGCCACCCCCTATTCGGCTTTAGGGGAAGTCAAAATACTCGGCCGGCGAGCAGATGGTTCGATGGGATGAGCATACCCACAGAGTTTCCATGTCATCACTCAACCCAACCTAGTCGGGGGGTCAACCCGCTTCCAGGCATGCTTACGCGCTGGGCTTCAACCTATAAGTGCGCAAGGATGCCGAGGCCTACAAGAGACTGAATTTTCGTCAACTCGACCGTAAAGGTCTACAGTCCCAGATACAGGCCTTAGAGGTGCATCACATGGTGGTCTGCCAAGGCTTCAGCCTCAACCACCAGCTGCTAAAAACTAAACAGTAGCGTGACCTTGCCAAGGACAACGTTGCCTACTTGACAGGGCGACAAAAAGTCGCTGAGAACCTTCTCGCAAAAGCCGCCGGCGGGATGGTAAGCTCCGGCTACCCCCCCTTCATTTTTCCCTTAGGATTATTTCACGCATATTAATATTACCTTGCCTTTCTTCCCTTGATGCCGAAGCCGCGAGCAAGCTGCAAGCTCGTGCCGCCGAGTTGGAGGCTCGCGCTGCCGAGATAGATGCTCATGCCTCCGAGCTGGAGAAGGAGAACAAAATACCGAGGGAGGAGAACAAAGGGCTTAAGGTCGAGCTGATTCTGTAGACATACATCTTCCTTACTCAATCTAGAGGCAAGCCGAGCATCCCTCCCAAATGGACAAAAGTCTACAGCGAGGCCGAGGTCGCCGGGAGGCTGCAGATCAACTCCTTTAGCAGCGCTGACTACACTCTCCAAATGATGAAAGACATGGAGGTGTTGGTGGAGGGATGCAACGGGATCACAGCGAGGGACCTTGTGTCGAACCTGTTAACGCTGGCTAACCCTCCCAGCGAGAAGGAGGAAAGCTTCGATTCGTTGTTTAATGATGTCAAGGGCTACAAAGACGGACACACATCCGAAGGGGAGGGCCAGGAGGACCACCCATATAGAGGGGAGGGCGAGAGCTGACTCACGCCTCCCTCTCATTTTTGTTCTTTCTTCTATTTTAATTCTCTTCCCTCATTTTGTAACCTCGCCGAGGTGAGCTCCCCATTTTGTAACAATGACATGTTAATGAAAAAAGAATTTGGTACACATTTTTTTTGAGCTTGTTGTAATGTACTCTCTTGCGAGCTGCCCTCCTCTATAGAGCGACCTCACCCGGGTAGAGCGGGCCGTTAGAATGTACTTATGTTAGGATTCGTACCTACGGGGGGGACCTTGGGGGCTCGCCAACCCCGGATAGTAAAGAGGCTCATTACTCGACGCGCTAAGCTCGCAACCACTCAGCTCGCCCGCGAGTACTCTTCCTTTTAGTTATCATCAAGCTAAAATTGTTAAAAAATTCCCAAGTAAAATTTGAAGAGGGTGGAAACGTACCGCCGAGGAACGCCTCCTCTCGCCTTCCATAGTAGATTCTGAGATCTCAGCTCAACATCCCCTTTACCATGTCTTTAGATATTCACCCCCATGGTAATTAGGCCGTATTATTTGCCGAGCTGGGCCCGCGAATAACCAACTCGCTTGTAACGACTCTTCTTCTTTGAAACTTGGTGACAAAGCCAAGAATCTTCCAAGTAAAACTTTGGCGGGCTGGAATGTAACTGTTGACAATGGTCTTAGCTTGCTGACCTGCAAAGCTCTTGGATCGCCGAACTGTCAAGGACTCGGCTCGCCCTTGCCAACTTGCCCCGAGAGTTGATAGATTCAACATTTCCCTAGGCTCTTCCCCAAGAAACTTCAGATGCCTAGTGTTGTTTATCAAGCGCGATCTGGGACAGCTCAAGAACCAAAATGGGGTCCTTTGAGGATCCCAGACCTTCCAGCTAGGTGGAAGCCTAACAGCGGGAGCACCTCGAGACCTATCTACAGGGTCAGAATACTTTCCATCAGACAACCTCTAGGTGCTACCACCAACCAAATCAGCTAGGTGAGAGCCTGACGACGGGTGTTGAGCAACAACCAGTCTCAGCCCTCAAGGATCATAATGATGTAACTCGAGGATCCCAACCATGCCAGCTAGGTGGAAGCCTGGCAGCGAAAACATCTCAGGACCTAACCCCAGAGCGAGAAAACTTTCCATCACTTAGCCTCCGAGCACTACCACTGGCCCCATCAGCTAGGTGGGAGCCTGATGACGGGTGTTGAGCATCGATCGGTCTCAGCCCTCTGGGGTCATAATGACATCACTTCAGGATCCCAGCCCTGACAGCTAGGTGGAAGTATGACAGCGGGAGAATCTTAGGACCTAACCCCAGAGCGAGAAAACTTTCCATCACTTAACCTCCGGGCACTACCGCTGGACCCATCAGCTAGGTGGGAGCCTGATGGTGGGTATTGAACATCAACCAATCTCTGCCCTCCAAAGTCATAATGATGTCACTCGAGGATCCCGGCCCAACCAACTTGGTTGAAGCCTGGAAGCGGGAGCATCTCGGGACCTAACCCCATAGTGAGAAAACTTTCCATCACTTAAACTCTGTGCGCTACCATCGACCCCATCAGCTAGGTGGGAGCCTGACGTTAATTGTTGAGCATCAACCAGTCTTATCCCTCTAGGGTCATAACGACGTAACTCGAGGATCCGAACCCTGCCAGCTAGGTGGATGCCTGGCTGCTGGAGCATCTCGGGACCTAACCCCATAGGGAGAAAAATTTCCACCACTCTCCAGCCCTCGCAGCTAGGTGAAAGCCTGGCAGTGGGAGAATCTCAGGACCTAACCCTAGAGTGAGAAAACTTTCCACCACTCTCTGGCCTTGCCACCGAGGTGGAAGCCTGACGGCGAGAGCATTTCAGAACTTAGCTTCATAAATACTTATAACAAACTTGACCTGCAAAAGAGTTGGAGCATCAAAAGATTTCATATTTATTGAAGGAATGGACGTACATATTTTCACGGATAGAAATGCTTCAAGTCATAACCAATCCAGGTGTGACTTAGGGTGTCACCCTCCACATCTCAGTGTCAGCACCCCCCCTTACCTTAGAGCTTCCTGGACAATATACGAGCCCTCCCAGTTAGGGTTGAGCTTCCCCACTACCGCTGATCTCCCTGCTGCATCCATCTAATTAAGTACTAAGTCCCCTTTCGTGAAATGTTTGACCCTGACGTGCTTGTCAAAGTACTTAGCCATTCTTTGCTTTACCTCTTCCTATCAGATGGCGGAGAGATCACACAATGCCTCCACCATATCAAGGGAGAGTCGTAACTCCTCCTCATTTTCAGCTTGCCATTCTACCCTTCCTGCCTCTGCCTCGACCACCCGAGGCATCCGGACCTCGAAATCTATTGGAAGAACGGCCTCGCATCCATAGGAGAGCTTGAAGGTGGTATCCCTGATGGATGTGTTTGGAGTGGTTCTAAGGGCCCAAAGAACTGAAGGAAGCTGCTCCACCCAGCTACCCTTTAAATTCTCCATCTTCTTCTTGAGGAGGTTGACGATGATTTTGTTTGCCGCCTCTACCTGCCCATTGCTCCTGGGATGGTGGAACGACGCGAACCTGAGATCGATCCTGAGCTATCCATAGAAATTGATGTACTTAGTGCTGGTAAACTGAGGCCCATTTTCCGTGATAATGGAATAAGGCAGGCCATGCCAGCAGATGATCTCCCCCCAAATGAAGTTCCTGATTACCTGGGAGGTCACCATGGCTAGTGCCTTCACATCCAACCACTTAGAAAAATAGTCGACTATAATAAACAAGAAGCTCCTTTTCCTGCTGGATTGGGGAAAAGGTCCTACTAAATCCATCCCTCAAATGGCAAAGGGCAAGGGGGCCGTGATACTCCTGAGTTGCTGAGCTTGTTAAAGTTTGATGGGGGGGGGGGCGAATAGCCGACACTTGTGGCATTTCCTTGTGAACTCCGCAACATCCTGACTTAGGCTCGGCTATAAGTACCCCAATTGGACAATCCTCCCTTCCAAGGTTTTGCTCCCCGAGTGGCTTCCACACTCCCCGAATGGACCTCCTCCAAAATATTTTGAACCTCCTTCTCGTCGATACAATGTGCCAACATCCCTGAGAGGGTTTTCCTATAAAACTGCCCGTCGCGAATAAGATAATATGTCGACTTGTGCTTGAACTTCTTCTTATCCATCCCTTCCGGGAACTCCCCTTTTGATAGGAATGTTGCGAATGGATCCATCCATGATTGGTGTTGGTCCACCTCCATCAGCTCTCCCTCATGGATGGATATAGTAGGTCAGTGATGGTACCCACCACCCGGGGACCATGCTTGGCTAGCTTATCGACATGGTCATTCTCTTCCCTAGGAACATGCTGGATGAAGAAGGTTTGGAACATACTGATGACCCCCTTCACCTTTGCAAAGTACAACTGGAGAGTAGGTTCCCTTACCTCAAACTCCACATTGATCTGGGAGTCCACCATCATGGAGTTAGTGAGGACCTCCATATCATGCACCCCCAACTCCCTGTCTAGGCACAATCCGGCTATCACGGCCTCATACTCGGCCTGGTTTTTAGTGATTGGAAAGTACACAACCACTGCTTGCTCGATCCTCGTTCCTTGAGGGCTCTCTAAGATCACCCCCACCCCTAGGGAATGCCTTCTAGAAGCACTGTCCACCATTTCCTTCCAGGGAACCGGGCAAGTGAGTTCTGCCTCCACCACCTCGACCACATAATTAGTCAGAAAGTCGGCCATTGCTTGGGCCTTGATCGAGAGGCGGGGGAAAAAAGGAGATATCGAATTTGCTCAACTCTACCGACCAATTTGCCAAGCTACCTGAATGCTCCACCCCCTAAAAGATGTTGTGGAGTGGGTGGTCCGTCACCACCCGGATGGAGTATGCCTGGAAATAAGGTCGAAGCCTCTGAGCCGAGATGACCAGAGCAAAGGTCAGCTTCTCCAAGATAGGATAATGGAGCTTTGCCTTCCTCAAAACCAGGTTTACGTAGTATATGGGCAGCTGCTTCTTACCCTCTTCCCGAACTAGGACAGAGCTCAGGGACTTTGCTCTGACCCCGAGATATAAAGATAGGTCCTCTCCCTCCTTCAGTCCTTGGAGCAGGGGGGCCTGAGTTAACTGCCTCTTTAAGGCCTTGAATGCCTCCTCGCATACCTTAGTCAATTCAAACTTCTTGCCTCCCCTCAATGCTTTTAAGAAGGGAGAACTGTAACAACCCGACCCGTTATATAACATATAATTGAAGTTCCAGCCGGGCCCCCACATTATATGCCACAAACAGACGACGAGGTCACAGGTTAATACCAAAATACCATCGCACCCTAACCCAGAGCATTCTAGCGGATGTTTATAAGTTGCACGAACTCAATCAATGAATGTCCACTATTATATAAATAACTCATTTATATACAAGACCAGGAATGTATGCAAGCACACCGCTCATGACCTTAAGGCCTTACAAGTTTCTCTTTACAAACATATGACTTCAAACATCGGCACGCAAACTGGCCACACATGAAATCAAAATCATCGCACGAACTTCGAGGTCCTAATAGCAACAGCAAGGGCTTCAGCCCGCTAAATCCACTTCAGCATCAATAAGGGCAGCACCTTATGGACATCCACCTTATGGGTGATAAACAAAGCAACAGTCAGCATTCAACTGACCAAATATAATGACCCTACCCCTTACCGGGGGCAGTGGTTCCTTCCCTGCATGTATTCCAGTCTCAACACATATATACAATACACAATATCATCACAAACGCTGGCCTTCGTGCCAGATGTTCCGTGCACTCAGGGAACGATTATGGTGTACAAGTACATCCTCAAGGTTCCACCAATGATTCGAGATGTGTACTTGTGTTCCGGGCATAAGCCTCCAAACCCCTATTGAAGGCCTCACACACCCATCCCACTCAAGGTTACGCACCTCACAGCAACTAGTTAGAACTACAGGTTGACCTACACTCAAAGTGTGACAAGCCCGTGAAACCGCACATCTGCATTGACACTAATCGACCGCTCACAATGCAGGTACATAGTACCTCTAGATCAATCTCCTACCATAGGGTAACAAGCCCATGAAACCGCACATCTGCATTGCTACCATTCGATCTCTCATAACACTAGCATACAGTGCCGCTTTCCTCCCAATCCATCTCTTCGCACAAGCAGACCAAACAACCAAAGGATCTATACAAAGCTTCCGTCTCACCATCACAATCGTCCTCACAATCTCCATAGGTTAACCGATTTATACACGGAGTCTTTTCCGGTTCGCAGCATCACAAATACAGACTTCCATCCAGATGGGCTTTACACAGCATGCCTATGTCGTACTACACATTTCTGGCTCTAGATGAAGACTAAACTGCTGGAATCACTTACGCTCTTCAATCTTTTGATGGAGGATTCCACAGATATACATGTATAAACAAAGGGCTTCACCTGCCCAAGGAAGAAAGGCTATTACCCTTGACGATCGCTTCAGCGCCATGAAAGAACTAGCCGGATGGAAATCACCGCAGCGCCCTTGCCTCCGCAACGCTAAGCTCGGCTCTCGATTCGGACCGCTGAAGCTCCACCGGCGGTCGGAAAGCTTCTCCTTCTTCCATCCTTGCTCTACTCTCTCTCTTCACCTTAGAAAGAGAATGGTCAATAAGAGAATGAGATATTCATCTCTATTCTCGTCCTTATAATAGCAAGGAGGAACTTCGACCATAGGATCCAAATAGAAGGGAATGAACGACCTCGATCTGCTTTGAAAAGAATCTAAATAGAGCTGACACGGCCTGTGACATGCCCGTGTCACAGGCTGTGACCCTTGAGCGGCTACAGAACCGACTCAATCTTGATCAGAACACGGGCTACGCCATGCCCTTGTCACTCCCTGACATGCCCGTATCACTCCCTGACACGCCCGTGTCAACCAGTACACGATCGTGTGGCTGGCCGTGTCACCTCATGAACACTAGGCCGAAACACCCGAGAAGAACACGGCTAAGGCACACGCCCGTGTCCTTGGCCGTGTGCCTAACACGCCCCTGTGATACGCCCGTGTCACAGGCCGTGTACCATACTCAACGCCACTCCACTCAATGCCACTCAACACCACTCCACTCAACGCTGCCCGAGCAGGACACCCCTTGGGGCATGCTCGTGTCCCAGGCTATGTCGCCTATTGATGATCATCGACCGTGCTATCTCGAGAACTCGACTCGTCACACACCACAAAGGACATGCCCTGGGATGCGCCCGTATCCCAGGCCGTGTGCACCGGGCACGCCCTGGGACACGCCTGTGTCCCAGGCCGTGTGCACTGGACACACCCAAGGACATGACCGTGTCCCATGCTGTGTCACCCAGCCTGACCCCATTTTGGGACTTAGGGTTTTTGGGGTGTTACCATCCTTCCCTCCTTAGAGAAATTTCGTCCAAAAATTTAGCGTAACGTAGATACGAACACACCCACTCCTTTGTTACAAATATTCACAAAACGTTCCGGAATTACTCGCACACACAAAGTTTTTTTACAAACATCATACAACGACAAAAGTACTGGACATTCTTTATTTCTGCTCAGCCGCATCCTTCATAATCTTCTTAACAGCCTCTTGTACTTCAAGAGTATATACCTGAGGTTGCTGAACTTTATGATTTGAGCTTTGCGGCTCCTGCACTTCGAGAGTGCACACTCGTGGTTGCGCCCGGGGTGTAGATGATTCCTCCACTGCTTTGCCCTTTTTTGCATAGGACGCACCAGACTTTCTCTTATAACAATTTCGGGCTTTATGTCCTTCTCTGCCACACAAGTAACAAATGGTTGGCAGTTTCCTAGTCTTCGCCTTCTTTGCCCAACATTGGTAGGCACAATGTCCTCCCTTACCATACGAAAAACACCTTTTCTTTGGTTTCTGTATGGAGGACGAGGGGGATACAGTCGCAAGGGGTGGAACATTGACATGGTACTTCGCTCGGAACTTCCTTAAGTCCATGTACAAAGACCGAGCTGCCCTGACCAAGGCACAAAATCCAAGTGACTTTAGACCCACCAATAAACGGCGAAGTTCATCGCACAGACCATCATAAAATCTGTTGATATTCGTCTCCTCAGTTTCAAATCCAAACTCTACATGTTGTCTCAACTCAACAAATGCATGAAAATACTCCTCGACCGTATATGGTCCTTAGGTCAGACACATATTCAACGGTGGGATCGATGCATCTACATTTGCCACTTGTTCATGCACACCAACTGGTAAGGGGAACACCCTAGGAATAGAGAGGTGTACCTGTCCCTCATGGTGGGCCTTTATCATTGCTACAACCACCTCCGAGATCAACCAGATCATCTCTACCGATATAGGCGGTGTGAGCACCTCCGCTCGCATCAAATTCTCATCCAAATGCTGGGGCTCAGACTGCCCAGCTCCACTCCTTGTCACCTAAACGTGAACAAGACATCAATAACCAACCAACCTCTAATCCAAAACAGTAAACATGACCAATCATTTACATTCCTAGTGGACATTCTTGAGTTCATTAGTGTTAAAACGGAGCTCAGACTGCCCAACACAACTCCTTGTCACCTATATGTGAACAAGATATCAATAAGCAACCTCCAATCCAAAAAGGCAAACATACCGACTACACCCACGCACATTCCTAGTGGACATTCTTGTGTTCAACTATGTTAAAACAGTTCGCACGTACACATATATACAATACACAATATCATCACAAACGCCGGCCTTCGTGCCAGACGTTTCGTGCACTCAGGGCACGATTATGGTGTACCAGTACATCCTCAAGGTTCCACCACCGATTCGAGATGTGTACTTGTTGTCCGGGCATAAGCCTCCAAACCCCTGTTGAAGGCCTCACGCACGCGTTCCACTCAGAGGTACGCACCTCACGGCAACTAGTGAGCACTACAGGTCGACCTACACTCGTAGTGTGACAAGCTCGTGAAACCACACATCTGCATTGACAATAATCGACCGCTTGCAACGCTGGTACACAGTACCTCTAGATCAACCTCCCACCATAGGGTAACAAGCCCGTGAAACCGCACATCTGCATTACGACCAGTCGATCTCTCATAATACTAGCACACAGTGTCGCTTTCCTCCCAATCCATCTCTGATAGTTTTACTTTCAAGACAACCTAAAACACCTAGAGGGGGGGTGAATAGGTTCTAATTACTTGTTTATTCTTTTAGGCAGAATTCAATCACAGAATTAAAACATTCAGCACAGCAATCACAGAAATTTCAAACATCACAGATTGCACAATGTTTTATAGTGGTTCCCCAAGGTTTGGGTACATCCACTTTCCCCCTTCACCTATCTAGCAGTATGCTAGATTCGGCCAAACTTCCACTATTCTCAGATCCTCAGATCCTACAGCTCAAAACCTGGATAGGTTCCTACAACTCAGGCACAACTGCCCTACCTCAGCCTTTCCACAAGGCCTATAACTCAGAGAAGAACCTTCTCCTACACTCAGGCAAACAGCCCTACCACTCAGAGATCAACTCTCCTACACTCAGCCTTTATATCAAAGGCTTACAACTCAGATCTGTGTAAAACAGATCCTACAGAAATTTAGAAAAGAAGTTTTAATGTCTTGCCTTTGTTGAGAGAGAAGAGGACAAGACAATTCTTGATCAGCTGATGAAATCAACTGAATCTGAGCTTTCTTCAAAGCTTCTTGAATCTGAACTTAGCTGAGTTGATTTCCAAACAGCTTCTTGAGAAACCACTGATGGCTTCCTTCTTCTTCTTCAAAATGGGTGGATCCCTCTCTATCCAACACCTTTGATGATACTTCTGAATTCTTGTTAGAACTCTTCTTAGATCGATCCTGAGATCGTCTTCTTAGATCGATCCTGAGATCGTCTTCTTTGATCTTCTGATGAAGATCTTCTTTAGTGTATTACTCCTTCTTGATTTGATTTCTTAATTTGATTGCCAAAGTTCAATCTCCTTATCTTCCCTCTGAATCTGTCTATTTATAGACCTTCTTAATGGTAACTAGCTGATTCGGTTTATAACTGTCTTCTGACAAGTCTGACAACATCAGTTAACTGGCTGCAACCCACAGCTGTCAAGTCTTCAAACAGATCCTGTGCCTTAGTCTTGGTCAGCAATGTGTTGAGACAGACTATCAGGAAGTGTCGAGACCAACTGTCTATATGTGTCGACACAAGTAACTTTGGTGTCGACACAACCTTTGATGATGTCGACAAGTTTGCCTTTAAGTCGACACAACTTCTTCAGAACTTTATTTTGAGAATGAGTCGACACAGAGAATTTATGTCGACTCAACACTTCATCTTTCTTCAGAAAATAACTTGGTCTTGACTTTGCAGTGTGTCGACACAAGTCCTGTGTGTCGACACAGTTGTTGTAGATTCAGAACTCAGTATGTGTCGACACTGCCTTCAGGTGTCGACACATCAATTGTTGACTTTGCGAAAATGTGTCGACTCTGTCTCATTGTGTCGACACAGCCTTCCAGTGTCGACATAAATGTGGTCGACTATCTTCTTGTGAGTCGACACTGCTTCCCAGGGTCGACACAAATGTGGTCGACTATCTTTCTCTGTGTCAACACAGCTTCCTTCAAGTGTCGACACAAATATTCTGAAGTGTCAGCATTGTTTCTTCAGGTGTCGACACATGGACTTAGAATATTTTTCTGTATTCTTTAACACTTTTTCACCTGTACATGTCAACTCAAAACAACATCAAATACACCTTGATGTATATCATTGAGCTAAATTGGACTTCTTCAAATCAGGTACACATTTTCCAATGTACCTAACAATCTCCCCCTATTTGGAGAAGTAATAACCCTTATAGCCAATGATATACACCATTTATAAAAAGTATAAAATGATGATATATGACATAACAGGAATACTTAATATAAACAAAATAATAACAATCCATCATAGAATGAACATTATATGATTCCAAACAAAATAATAACAATCCATCACAGAATGAACATTATATGATTCCAAACAAAATAATAACAATCCATCACAGAATAAACATTATATGATTCCAAACAAAATAATAACAATCCATCACAGAATGAACATTATATGATTCCAAACAAAATTTTGTTTATAACTTGGTAATGTTTGATTACAGATTTTTATATTGAATGATCAAAACATTACAAAACATTTTTTGAAAGAACTTAGAACTAAGACTGATCAGGCTCTCTTATGACAATCCCTTTGCCAGATTGGATTTGAGGCTTCACAGGAGCTTCAGAAACTTCAGCTGGCTTCTTGCCTTTTAGCTCAGCTTTCTTTAGAGCTTCTTCCTTGAGCCTTTGCCTTTCAAAGTAATGATAGGGCTTTGGAAAGTACTTGCTCGGCTCCTGAGCATCTGGTGGCAGCCTACCCAGCTTGGCTTTTCTTCTGAACTGTACTATAGCCTCTTGCCTAGCTTCATGCTTTTGCCATTCCATTTCATTATACCACTTCCCTCTTTCATGTACTTGGTCTTTTACAGCCTTCCATGCAGTGAGTATAATATTTCTTGAAGTAGGGCTCCACTGCTCAAAATCTGGCTTATGTTCAGCCTGCTCTCTAAATTTCTTCTTGGATAGTAGAGCATCTTACTGTTCTTTCAAATTGGCCTCAGGCTTATCCACTTTCTCAATAACAACCCTGTTAACCTCCTTTGGAGGGCTATACATATCTTGAACTTGCTGATCAATCATATCAAAATCTGGAGGAGGGTAAATGACTTGGGCAACCTCAGGTTGATTGCCTTCAAGTAGACCTGTTTGGATTCCTGACTCAGCCACCATAGCATCATCACACAAAGGTGGATATCCCTAATGTGCCTCGAATACTATTTGTCACCCATTTGGTGTGCTCTGAGCCAGCATGAACTAACAACCTCTCCCCCTTTATGGCTTCTCTGGTAATATGATCTCTTAGATCTTCCTTCTGAAATCTGATCTGGCTATCCAGATAATTCACACCCTCTTTAAAAAATGGTTTTAACTTTTGAAGCTTGTCAGATATGTCCTTTTGGGTAGTGATAGCAGTTTTAACTGATTCAATTGCATCTTGAAGTTTCTTATCAAATTCTTCCATCTCTTTTGCTCTTGCTTCAGTTTGGCCTTCAGTAGTAGTCTTTTTCAACTCATTAAGAATCTCATTGTGAGAGTCTTCAAGATTTGCATTCATGTTTATCTGATTGGTAAGAACATAGCCTTGCTTCAGTGCTATATCATCTGCCTTGGTAATAATGGACTGCTGTTGTTTTGCCAAATACACCACAACATTACCTCCCTTATGGAAGCAATCTGTCATCTCCTTCTTATGCATATTGACTTCAAATCGAATTGACTTTATATCCTGAGCCAAGTCAAATTGAAGGGCCTTATTGCTCTCATCAACATATTTTTCAACAGCCAATCTATGTTCTTCTAGCTTAACTTGCAAATCAACCATAAACTTGTTATAATTAAAGTCAGAATGAGATGGTGGAGTTGTAGTCTGTAGAGCCTGCTTATAACCTTTGCTCCTTCTCTTGAAGACTACAAGTTTTCTCTTCTTAGCCATTCTGGTTCTTCAGTCTCAGATTCAGATGAACTATTAACTTGAACTCTTTCTTAAGGAGGAGGAGGAATATCAGTCTCAGTGCCATGTTGTTCAGTCTCAACATGCACAGACTCCCCGTCAACCATTTGCTCCTTCTCAATTTCTATCTCCATGTCAAGGGCCTTCTCAATATCTTGCCCCTCCTCTACTCTATCAGTAACAATGTCAACATTAGGAAATAACTCATCTAGAGTATATTCCTTCTGAGCTTGAACATAAGATGTATCAATTGGATCCTCTATATTCAGATCTTTGGATATGTCAATTTGTACTGCCTCTTGCACTGGGTCTGACATCTTCTCCCCCTGTACTTGTTCAGTATTGGTGATGTCCTGGGCAGGTGAGTACACTTGCTCCCCCTGCACCTGTGCAGAAATTGAAATATTAGAAATGTCTTTTATTAAGAAAATACACCAGCTCCCCCTGCAACTGTGTTTGATATCATCTTTGCGCTTCAAACTCTGGATCCCTGCACAACGAGTGATTTGACTTCTTTTGTTGTGAAGGCCAAAACTCTGGTGGAGGCCTGGATACAACATCAGTCTCCCTCCATAGATCTTGCTACACAACGGGCATAAAAGGAAGCAGTTGGGATTGTGATGATGATGGCCCGAGTTCCACCCCACCTCCACAGTGTTCGGGCTCACATTCTTTCCTCCTCTACCACGCCTTCACTGTCTGATGTCTGCTTTATGCTGCTCAAGATTACCCACCCACCCCCTCCTCTAAGGTTCCAACAAATTTCACTCCCTCACTCCTTCAGTAGTCCCTCTTACCTACTCCTGCTCCAGCTCGTGACTCTTCAACTCGGGGAGGCCGCCATACGTCTCAGGAACGAGGACGTACTGGCCGCTCTGCCTTAAAATGTACTTATAATGCTCGAGAAGGTCATCTTGAAGCTACCTGCTACCGCAAGCATGATCTGCCTCCACATCTGGGCAGGAGAATGAGCTTGCTCCCCCTGCATTTGTGCAGGTATAGTGTCTTGCTGGGCTGGAGTAGACACAGGGTGATCTTCATCCTGCTTTCTCTCTTGTTCTTCTTGAAGCTGCTCAGTATCTTGAGCATGAGAAGAGGATTTCACTGGGGTGTCCTGCCTGCTTTCATCAGGCACATCCTTTGACAGCACCCTATCCCACCTAGAAAACAATCTCATATCCATCTTTCTCATGTGATTGATCTTTGTTCCTGGTAGGTGTTGCATTACCTCAGGGATGACTCCATTCAAATATAAACTCATAATTCTAGCCAGATTTGGCTTCTTTATTCCTTCCTTGATCTTTTCAAAGAGTACATCTGACCAATCTGTTGGAATTGTAAACACAATTCTGGTCATGAGGCTGAACATATAGGCTGAAATCCTATCATGTTCCCCTGGTTTGCACAGAATCACCTTGCCAACTACTTCAGACAGAAATTTCCCTTGCAGATTCATCCCTTTCCTGTTGAAAGTAGCTCCAATCTTCAGAGTGGGATCCAATCCGCACCATTGGATAGCCTCCCTTAACTTAGAAGCAGGGACTTCTTCTTCATTCTCAATTATTGGTAAATGTAGAATCTTCCTTAGACTTCTTGGGGTAATCTTCACTGTCGTCCCATGAACAGTGGACTTGATCTTGAGAATATCTGAACCTATTGATGCAGAGTTAAAGAATTCATGCACCTCCTTCTTCCATATCTTGGATGGTTCAGAAACTATGAACTCTAATCCGGATTCGGAAATAAGAGAGAACTCGTTGAACATCTGTTGGGGCTTCGGCAAAGGCATTCCTTACTAACTCATAACCTTTATTGACGTTGTCTTCAATCTTCGGCGCCATTGTTAAGGTGAGAAAGCTTGAGAGAAGAGAGAGAGAGAGAATGTTGACACAGGGTTTCAGTCTCGAAAACCTTGTAAGCGTGTCGACTGAATAAGTTCTTGACCTATTTATACCTTCTATTGAAAGAAGATCAAAAGGCGGGCAAAAACAGTCTATATGTGTCGACACAGATGGAATGTGTCGACACAAACTTCTATTGTCTCGACAACAAATCTGTCTACTATGTGTCGACACCATTGTGGATACGTCGACACCTGAGAGATATAGTAGAGTAACAGAAAATCTGTGTCGACTCTTAGGATAAGTGTCGACACAAAATTTGTAAGTGTCGACATCACTATTCTGGTGAAGTCGACACTACATTCCTGGATAAGTCGACAATTTAATTCTTAAGTGTCGACACATATTCTCTGTGTCGACACAATATTTCTGTCTTGTCGACATTACTTCACTGAGTCGACACATTATCACTGAATGTGTCGACACTATTTTACTTATCCAATTTCTGTTTCTGTCAACACCACTTGAGACCATTTGATAATCTAATATGCTATTTGTAAGTTTGTTGATAATCTAATCAATGGTCAGCATGCCTAATTCAATTTTAAATTTATTGAATTTTGTTTCATCTAGAGGCTTAGTGAATACATCTGCTATTTGATAATCTGTCTTAACAAATTCCAATGTGATGTCTTCTCTTTCTACATGATCTCTAAGAAAATGGTATTTAATTTCTATATGTTTAGTTCAACTATGAGAAACAGGATTATTAGCAATAGAAATTGCACTCTTAGAATCACACAAAAGAGGTGTTCTACTTACTTGAATACCATAATTTTTAAGCTGATGCTGTATCCACAATAGTTGTGCACAGCAGCTGCCAGCAACAACATATTCTGACTCAGCTGTAGATATAGCCACACTAGTCTGCTTCTTACTACTCCAAGATATCAATCTTCCTCCCAAGAATTGACAAGTACCTGTTGTACTCTTCCTATCCTCTCTACAGCCTGCAAAGTCTGCATCTGAATAACCTGTTAGTAGAAAATCTCTATTCCTAGGGTACCAAAGGCCTAGATTAGGTGTGCCCTTAAGATATCTCAGAATCCTTTTGACTGCAGTATAATGAGACTCTTTAGGGCAGGCTTGGTACCTAGCACAGACACATGTAGCATACATAATATCTGGTCTACTAGCTGTGAGATATAGTAGAGAACCAACTATTCCTCTATACAAAGTCTCATCAACAGGTTTACCTGCATCATCTTTGCATATAGGCATACTTGTTCCCATAGGAGTTCTCATGATGGAGGATGACTCCATACCATACTTCTTAATTAATTCTTTGGTAAACTTTGACTGGGATATGGACAAGCCATCATCATTCTGTCTTACTTGGAGTCCCAAGAAGAACTTCAGTTCCCCCATACTGCTCATCTCAAACTTCCCTTGCATAAGTTTGGCAAACTTTTTACAAAGGTTGTTTTCAGTAGATCCAAAGATTATGTCATCAACATAGATCTGAACTAAGATGATCTTGCCTTTGGATTCCCTAAGGAATGGAGTTTTGTCTATTTTTCCTCTTGAGAATTTATTCTCAATAAGGAAAGTAGACAGGGTTTTATACCATGCCCTTGGGGCTTGCTTTAACCCATACAAAGCTTTTCTAAGCTTATAAACATAATCAGGTTTAAGAGGATCTACAAAACCTGATGGCTACTCTACATATACTTCTTCTTTAAGATCACCATTCAGAAATGCTGACTTCACATCCATTTGGTATACCTTGAAGTCTTGATAGGCTGCATAGGCAAGGAACATTCTGATTGCCTCCAGCCTTGCTACTGGGGCAAAGGTTTGATCAAAGTCAATCCCTTCTTCCTGCCTGTATCCTTTAGCAACCAATCTTGCTTTATTTTTCACTATTACTCCATTCTCATCCAACTTGTTCCTGTAGATCCATTTTGTCCCAATTATATTGTGGCCTCTTGGTTTAGGAACAAGCTCCCAGACATTGCACCTTCTGAATTGATTCAGCTCCTCTTGCATAGCATCAGTCCAGTGCAGGTCTTGGATGGCTTCTTCAAACTTCTTAGGCTCCATTTGTGACAGGAAACTTGAATGCAGAATTGTGCTTTGACTTCTGCTTCTAGTCTACACTCCCTGTCTTGGATCACCTATTATCTGATCAGTTGGATGGTCTCTTAAATGTCTTGTAGTTGGAGGAAGACTCCCTTCTGGTTGAACATCTCCAGCTCCTTCATTATGCTGAACCTCTTGGTTTTCTTCATCTTCTATTGAATCTTGTACTCCCCCTGGACAATAGCCTTCATTTTCCAATACTCCATCTTCCCTTGAAGCTTCAGCAATGGAGAGCTTGTCCATCCTTTTGCTTATACCTGTTGAGTCATTTGATCTATAAGACAACTCACAGTTGATTAATCTTGTTTCATCAAACACAACATGCACAGATTCTTCAACAACTTGAGTAGTCAAGTTGAAGATTCTATAGGCCTTACTGTTTGTGCTGTACCCAACAAATATCCCATCCTGGGATTTGGCAGCAAACTTAGTCAAATATGACTTACCATTGTTAAGTATATAGCATTTGCAACCAAAGATTCTGAAGTAGGATAGATTTGGTTTTCTACCTTTCATAATCTCATAGGGAGTCTTTTTGTGGCTCTTGGTGATAGAAGCCCTATTGATCACATGACAAGCAGTGTTTACTGCCTCAGCCCAGAAATATTCTGGTAGAGAGGTGTCACTCAATAGAGTTCTACCAGCTTCAATTAATGTTCTATTCTTTCTTTCAGCAATTCCATTTTACTGAGGTGTTCTTGGTGAGGAGAACTCTTGGAAAATCCCAAAGTCTTCACATAACTTTGTCATGCTTTTAGATTGAAACTCAGTACCATGGTCACTTCTGATTTTGACCACTGTACTATTCAGTTCATTCTGAATTTGCTTTACAAAATTAAGTAAGATACTTGGGGTTTCAGATTTCTGTCTCAGAAAGAACACCCATGTAAATCTAGAATAGTCATCTACAACTACAAAAGTGTAGACCTTCCTACCTAGACTATGAACTGGCATAGGACCAAAAAGATCCATATGCAAGAGGTATAAGCACCTCACAGAATCCTTGTTTTCAAGGCTTTGAAAGGAGGATTTTGTCTGCTTGCCCTTTTGACAAGCAGAGCATATTCCATCCTTTATACACTTAACTTGAGGACCATTCCTCACTAACTCTTTGCTAAAGAGTTGGCCAATTGTCTTGTAGTTAAGATGAGCCAATCTCTTGTGCCACTTAACACAATGAGAAGCATTGTCATCAGCTATAAGACAGATGGGAGAAGCCTTGTTCTCATATACAAAATTAAGACAATATACATTTCTCTTCCTATACCCAGTCAAAATGTTCTCTTGATCATATGACCTTTTGATATGACATCCATCCTTAACAAATGAAATGTCATATCCTAAATCACTCAGCTGGCTTATGCTTATTAGATTATGTTTCAAACCTTTTACATAAGCCACTTGGGTGATAGTAATTAGGTTAGAAGAAATGTTACCAAACCTTTTGATGACTCCTTTTTCAGATCAACCAAAGATCACTTTGGGTCCATCTTTGACAGATGAATACTCCTTCAACAACTCCTTTGTTCCAGTCATGTGCCTGGAACAACCACTATCCAAGTACCATAAAGGGGCATGGCTACTTGGATTATCCTGCAACACAGATTTACTTATCCTTAGAACCCAAGTAAGTCTTGGGTCCTTGGTTCAGGTTAGCATTAACAAAGCTACCATTATCTCTTCTATCAGGTAGACTATTGTTCTTTCTAACACTTGTGTTATACCAGCAGTCTAGTGCAAAATGGCCTCTCTTGCTACAGCACCAACATTCAAACTTGTTGTATATAGATCTAGATACTTCCTTGACAAAGGAATTTCTGTCCATTGCTGGTGCTGCAGCAACTTCACCCACTGATTTTTTATAACCATTGGGTTTATGAACATGGGTAAGCCTGTTGGCATTTACACCTTTATTTTTCAGAACATTTGTCTTAATATGAGCATGAATATTTTCATGATCATATTGATTAGAAGGCACTTGCACCTTTCTAAACTTAATAGGGACTGAAAAGTTCAGTGGCTTGACAGGAGCTTTGCCTTTCCTCTTGAAACGGCCAGCTCTGGAGTTACCTTTGAATCCTAATCCTGCCTTACCCTTTTGATTCACAAATTCATCAATCAAGGTAAGACAGACTTTGGCTTAGAGTAACTAGCCACTAAATCTTTTTCAATTCTTAGTCTGGCCTCCAGACTCTTCACTTGATCATTGGTATAATTAATTGTGCCCATCTGAATAATAGTTATATTCTTCAGCTTGGCAATTTCATTTAACTTTTGATCAATTACTTTCTCTAACTCAGTTGCAGCTACCCTTAGTTCAGCAATTTCATGAGCCTGAGATTTAACCAGGTTCTTGCTTTTCTTAAGGGCCTGCAACAAGTCCCCATACTTATCTATCAATTGATAGACATCTCCTTCAGATTTAGATGCATCTATATCACTTGATGCAGATGTAGCTGATTCTGTACTTGTACTACAAACAGATTTCATAGAAGGACATTGTACCTTATTAGGACCAGACTGATTCTGGCATATGTCCTCTTCTGATCCTGCCATCAGTCCCATGCACTGATGATCCTCTTGTTCATTGATGGAGTCTAGCAACTGCAGAAACTCCTCTTCTTCAGATACAGCATATAGTCCAATATATGCTTCTGCTTCAGATTCTGACTCTGAAGTTGACTGATCTGTTAGGCTCTTACCCTTCTTTGCAACAAAGGATTTCTCCTTCTTGCCCTTTTGATAAGTCTTCTTCTTGTCTGAATACTCCTTTCTCTTATCAGGACAGTCAGCCACTACATGTCCAGGCCTATTGCAACAATAGCAGACAATCTTTGAAGTAGTGGCTTTGCTTGGCTTTGATCTGCTCTTTTCTTTCCTTGATGACTTTTTCTTCTGATAATAGTCATCAACTTGCTGTGAAGTGGAGGGCTTACACTTCCACTGCTTCTTCTTCAAGAACCTTTGGAATTGCCTTGTGAATGCAGCAAAGTCTGCATCTGAATCACAGCTTTCTGAACTCTGATCATCTGAATTTTCAGAACTGACTTCTGCAATTTCCTTAGGAGAGGATGGTGATATCCTCATATTCTTTCTGGTGGCTTCTGCATTGAATGCCACAGTCTTTTCTCTATGCTCTCCTCTTGAATTCTTTTCCTCCTCCTTCCTCACCAAAAGTTGCATTTCATAGGATAGCAGCTTTCCAAACAAGGTGGGAGGAGAGATCTCTGCCAATTTAGCCACTTCTCTTATGGCACAGATCTTTGTGTCCCAATCCTTTGTTAAGGATCTCAAGAATTTGTCATTCAGTTCATAAGTACTGAAGACTCTTCCATAGGACATTAGCTCATTCACAATTCTATAGAATTTCTTATAGCACTCAGTTATGCTATCAGATTTTCCTTGTCTAAAACTTTCATATTCCTGATTGAGCATAAATTTCCTGTCCTGCTTACTTCTTCTGATCCCTCCATGTAGACAATCAATGTGTCCCACATTTCTTTGGAGGTCTTGCAGTGAATCAGATTCTGAAATGTAGAATCATCTATGGCACTCACAATAATATTCTGTGCTCTCTTGTCCATAGTTGCCAAAATGATTTCATCCTTGGTCATTTCAGAATAACTCTTTGGAGTTTGAATATTAGCATCAAGAACTGATACCTTTATTAGAATGAAAGGTCCTTCCTGAACTGTGATGTATATTCTTGAGTCAGATGCCTCCATAAACAACTTGACTCTTTCTTTCCAAATTCCAAAGATTTCCTTCTTGCATATGGGTAATTTCATAGACCCTAGCTCCTTATGATTCTCTCCAGAACCCATCTTCTTGAATCTTGATTCTGCCTTTCAGATCTACCTCAGACTGCTAAGTCCTTTTTGAGGAACCTCCCTCTGATACAACTTGATAGTTTTACTTTCAAGACAACCTAAAACACCAAGAGGGGGGGGGGGTGAATAGGTTCTAATTGCTTGTTTATTCTTTTAGGCAGAATTCAATCACAGAATTAAAACATTCAGCACAGTAATCACAGAAATTCAAACATCACAGATTGCACAATGTTTTATAGTGGTTCCCCAAGGTTTGGGTACATCCACTTTCCCCCTTCACCTATCTAGCAGTATGCTAGATTCGGCCAAACTTCCACTATTCTCAGATCCTCAGATCCTACAGCTCAGAACCTGGATAGGTTCCTACAACTCAGGCACAACTTCCCTACCTCAGCCTTGCCACAAAGCCTACAACTCAGAGAAGAACCTTCTCCTACACTTAGGCAAACAGCCCTACCACTCAGAGATCAACTCTCCTACACTCAGCCTTTATATCACAGGCTTACAACTCAGATCTGTGTAAAACAGATCCTACAAAAATTTAGAAAAGAAGTTTTAATGTCTTGCCTTTATTGAGAGAGAAGAGGACAAGACAATTCTTGATCAGCTGATGAAATCAACTGAATCTGAGCTTTCTTCAAAGCTTCTTGAATCTGAACTTAGCTGAGTTGATTTCCAAATAGCTTCTTGAGAAACCACTGATGGCTTCCTTCTTCTTCTTCAAAATGGGTGGATCCCTCTCTATCCAACACCTTTGATGATACTTCTGAATTCTTGTTAGAAATCTTCTTAGATCGATCCTGAGATCGTCTTCTTAGATCTTCTGATGAAGATCTTCTTTAGTGTATTACTCCTTCTTGATTTGATTTCTTAATTTGATTGCCAAAGTTCAATCTCCTTATCTTCTCTCTGAATCTATTTATAGACCTTCTTAATGGTAACCGGCTGATTCGGTTTATAACTGTCTTCTGACAAGTCTGACAACATCAGTTAACTGGCTGCAACCCACAGCTATCAAGTCTTCAAACAGATCCTGTGCCTTAGTCTTGGTCAGCAATGTGTTGAGACAGACTGTCAGGAAGTGTCGAGACCAACTGTCTATATGTGTCGACACAAGTAACTTTGGTGTCGACATAACCTTTGATGATGTCAACAAGTTTGCCTTTAAGTCGACACAACTTCTTCAGAACTTTATTTTGAGAATGAGTCGACACAGAGAATTTATGTCGACTCAACACTTCATCTTTCTTCAGAAAATAACTTGGTCTTGACTTTGTAGTGTGTCGACACAAGTCCTGTGTGTCGACACAGTTATTGTAGATTCAGAACTCAGTATGTGTCGACACTGCCTTCAGGTGTCGACACATCAATTGTTGACTTTGCCAAAATGTGTCGACTCTGTCTCATTGTGTCGACACAGCCTCCCAGTGTCGACATAAATGTGGTCGACTATCTTCCTGTGAGTCGACACTGCTTCCCAGTGTCGACACAAATATGGTCGACTATCTTTCTCTGTGTCGACACAGCTTCCTTCAAGTGTCGACACAAATATTCTGAAGTGTCAGCATTGTTTCTTCAGGTGTCGACACATGGACTTAGAATATTTTTCTGCATTCTTTAACACTTTTTCACCTACACATGTCAACTCAAAACAACATCAAATACACCTTGATGTATATCATTGAGCTAAATTGGACTTCTTCAAATCAGGTACACATTTTCCAATGTACCCAACAATCTCTTCGCACAAGAAGAGCATACAACCAAAGGAGTTATACAAAGCTTTCTTCTCACCATCACAATCGTCCTCACAATCTCCGTAGGTTAACCGATTTATACACGGAGTCTTCTCCGATTCGCAACATCACCAATCCAGACATCCATCAAGATGGCCTTCACATAGCATGCCTATGCCGTACTACACATTTCCGGCTCTAGATGTAGACTCAACCGCTGGAATCACTTACGCTCTTCCATCTTTTGATGGAGGATTCCACAGATATACATGCAAAAACAAAGGGCTTCACCTGCCCAAGAAAGAAAGACCGTTACCCTTGACGATCGCTTCGGCGACATGAAAGAACTAGCCGGATGGAAATCACCGCAGCGGCCTTGCCTCCGAAACGCTAAGCTCGACTCTCGATTCGGACCGCTGAAGCTCCACCGGCGGTCAGAAAGCGTCTCCTTCATCCTACATTGCTATCCTATCTCTCTTCACTTTAGAAAGAGAATGGTCAGCATGAGAATCAGATATTCATCTCCATTCTCGGCCTTATAATAGCAGGGAGGAACTTGGACCATAGGATCCAAATAGAAGGGAATGAATGGCCTCAATCTTCTTTGAAAAGCATATAAACAGAGCTGACACGGCTTGTGACACGCTCATTTCATAGGCCGTGTCCCTTGAGCGGCTACAGAACCGACTCAATCTAAATCAAAACACGGGCTACGACATGCCTGTGTCACTCCTTTACATGCCCGTGTCAACCAGTACACGACCATGTGGCTGGCTGTGTCACCTCATACACACTAGGATGAAACACCTGAGAAGAACACGGCTAAGGCACACGCCCGTGTCCTTGGCCATGTGCCCAACACGCCCCCGTGACACGCCCGTGTACCACACTCAACGCCACTCCACTCAACGCCACTCCACTCAACGCCGCCCGAGCAGGACACGCCCTGGGACACGCCCGTCCCAGGTCGTGTCGCCTCTCGACGATCGTCGACCGTGCTATCTCGAGAACTCGAATCGACACACACCGCTAAGGGAACTCCCTGGTACACTCCCGTGTCCCAGGAAGTGCGCACTGGACACGCCCTGGGACATGCCCGTGTCCCAGGCCGTATCACCCAACCTGACCCCATTTTGGGACTTAGGATTTTTGGGGTTTTACAAGAACACTTCTCCCCAGCCCGGGAAATGAACCTGCTTAGACCTGCCAATTTTCCTGTCAGCCGTTGGACCTCCTTAGTATTCCAGGGCAACCCCAATTCCATGATTGCCTTGACCTTGTCAGGATTCGGCTCCACCCCTGCTGGGGTGAGTAGGTGGCCTATTACATTGCCCCTACTAGCCCCGAAGACACACTTCAAGGGGTTCATCCTCATCTTGTATTTGCGTAAGGTGTCGGAGGTCTCCTCCAGATCCTGGAGGTGGGAGTCCACATCCCGGCTCTTGATCATCAGGTCATCCACATACACCTCGAGGTTCCTCCCCTTTTGCTCCTGGAAGACCCGATCCATCATCTTTTTGTATGTCACCCCTGCATTTTTCAACCCAAAGGGCATCATCTTGTAGTAGTAGCACCAATTTTCAGTGATGAAGGAAACATCTTTTATATCGGGGGGGGGGGGGGTGCATCCTGATCTAATGATAACCTTAGAAAGCATCTAAGAAACTCATTATAGGAAAACCGACAACTGAGTCAACCAGCACGTCGATTCGAGGAAAGGGGTAACAATCTTTAAGACATGATTTATTAAGTAAGGAAAAATCAATGCACATTCTCCATCGGCCGTTGATGGCCGCGGAACAGAGACCTACTATGGTTGGTTCGAAATGGTCAGATTCCGCGGGCCAGTTAGAAGATCGAGTTTTCTAACGAGAGGAGACAAGTGCACCTATCGCATGTAGTACTCGGTATTCGTGAAAATACCGAGGTCGTATTATTCTCGGGGACGCGTTGATTATATCTACTCTTCCAAGAACACTATTATCTTACTATCAGTAAGGTGGGATTTTTTAGTTTAATTAAAACGGAAAGAAAGAGAGCTGAATTTTACTAAGTTAGTTCGATGACGGGTTAACGCTCGACATCGAATCGGATTAAGACTAAAATAATTCTCAATAATTATTAAACTTTGTTTTTAAATTAATAAAAGGCACTTGGCCGTGGAGGTTCCAAGAACATGAGCTCACCTTGGTCTAGGGATATCGCTCACCTGGGCGCTAAGGCTATTCGACCGAACGTTAGTCCGACGAAGGATTCCCCTTAACGCCCGCATTACGCTAAGAACCCCGCTATTGGGTGGGGAACCCAATCCGACAGAACTACGTTTCTCCTCTTTCGAGGGGGCGTACGCAGTTCTCTTTACCCAAGGGGGATCGGTCCATACGTGCAGCCTCTTGGCATCGCATATGGATAACGGAAATAGAGCCCACACATCGATTATGTGGTCCTATGCGTCGTTAACCCGGGGTAAACCTTAAGTCCTTAAATTAAAATTAAAATAAAGTTTTTTTTATTATTTCAAATCATTTTATATGTCCCAATGCTCTTCGATGCCGAAGGCTAAAAGAGATTAGCCACTCATTTGTATGGGGACGGCTTTATGTTTTTAGGTGAAGCGTGAGTGTTAAATTAAGCACTGAACAATTATAAGAGAAAACACGAAAAATAGGACAATTAGATAAATTGAAGGCTAATTGATGCAGGCACTCACGCACACTTCAAAACCATAAAGAAAATTAAATAAAGCAAGCCCTACTCAAATGAGTAGGCGGAAATAAATACACACACGCACACACTCTTCTTAATTGAAGAAAGCGATAAATAAAGCGGTAAAATTATCTCCTACACGCACGCACTCTACATAATTGAGAAAGCGATAAAATTTCAAGTCCCAGCTCAAATGAGTGGGCGGGAGTAAATTTATCTCATACACGCACGCACTCTACTTGAAAGTAAAACACACACACGCACTCTACTTGAAAGTAAAACACACACACGCACTCTACAGAAATGAAAACACACGCACCCACACAGAGTTTTCCTACTCAAGTGAGTAGGAAGAAAATGAAAGCAGTAAAAAGACAAGTGCCACTCAAACGAGTGGGCGGGAAATGAAAGCAAAGCGCCATTTAACTCTTAACGAGTAAGCGGAAATAAATGCATACGCACACACGCACTCTACAGAAGTTGAAATAAAGCAATAAAACCTAACTCATACACGTACACACACTTGCAAAAATAAGAAAAACAAAGTGCTCAGAAAATTAAAACGACTGCATTTCTACCGCTAGAATGCGGTAGAAATGCATAAAAAGTGAAAATAAAAATTAACCGGAGCGAAAAGTTTTGCAAATAAACGCAAAATGAAAGTTGGCGAAAAATTAGAACAACTGCATTTCTACCGCTAGAATGCGGTAGAAATGCATAAAAAGTGAAAATAAAAAATTAAAGGGACTAAAAAGTTTTGAAATTAAAAGCTAAAATGAAGTTGACGAAAAATTATAACGACTACATTTTTATTCATAAGTTTTTATAAAACCTCCAAAAAAGTGAGAGTAAAACTAAAAAGGAACGAGAAGTTTTACATTCCTAAGAGCCTAAGTTAAAGAAAATAAAAACGAACACTTTTAGGGGAGTTTTTATAAAACCTATATGAATGAAAAATGATAAAGAAGAAAAAGCTAAAGCTAAAAAGTGCGGAAAATGAAAACTAAACGGACGGCACAACGGATAGAAATGCCGATAAATCCTAAATCTAACTAAGTTATGAAAGCTAAAAAGAAAACATAAAAAGAGAATCACAAAAAGGGAACGAAAAAATTACTTAAGAAGGGCGCTTCCAATTGAACATTTCAACTATGCAAGATAGAAAATCTACCATTTTATTGAATAAAAAAGCTATTACATGAAAAAGCTAAAACAAACAACCTAATACAAACTAAGAAAGATAGGGAGAAATTCTCCTTACATAGCTTAGAAGCCAAACGGGCAGCACCTCCCCTAAGTAAGATGGACCAAAAAAGTGGATAAAATAAGCTTCCTGGAAGCTCTTATTTATAGGCAAATTTTCGGGTTGGTCACGCCCGTGACTAGGGCGTGACAGGGGGGCGTGTCGACACTATTCATGAGCTGATCGGGTGACTTGACTGGAAAGTTGACTTCGGCTGAAAATGTGGCGGTCACGCCCTAGGTCACGGGCGTGACATGTGTCAGTCACAGGCGTGACTGGGCGTGTCGGGGCGGTCGATCTGGGCGCGGTCCGGCCGCAAAGTCGCGCGCGTCACGTCGGGCCAGGTGGCTAAGTCACGCCCGTGTCACACCTTGACACGGGCGTGTCTAGGGGCGTGTCAAGCTTGGTTTGATCATCGCCGATCGTCGAGCTGGCAACCTGTGGTCTGCGATCGTCAAGGGCGTGACACGGGCGTGTTGGTCATGTGACACGGGCGTGTCAGTCAACATTTTGACTTTTTCTGGAATTTTTCTGGAATAAAAATAAAGCTAAGTTAGAAATAATATTTACAAAAATAAGCAATTTATTGAATAAAACAAATAAAAAAGACGAAATAGAAACAAAATTGACTTAAATAAAATACGAAAATATAGGTATATTTACAACTCATCAGCCGTCTCCTTTTTTAAACATTATAACATTGGAGACCCAACCATGGTATAGAATTTCGGATACAAAGCCAGCCTTCAGGAGCTTGGCCACCTCCTACCTGATGGGCTCGGCTTGCTTGTTCGCGATGGACCTCTTCTTCTGCTAGCTGGGGTAAGCTCTTGGATCCAGGTTAAAGCGGTGGCAGGAAACGTCTGCATCGATCCAGTGTATCTCTGCTGCGCTCAAAGAGAATATGTCCACATTCTTTTGGATGTATGACAACATCCTCTCCTGGTCCACCGGGTTCAGCCCCCGCTGAAGCGCACCTTCTCCACCCTTTCTCCAAGGGCGAGAACTTCCATCTCCACCACTTCCTTCGCAGCCTCCAAGCAAGACTACTCCCCCCGTTCTCCGACGTCCCCCTCCCCTGGGACAGGTACCTCCTCAGCTTCCTCTACAGCCATTACCTCGGTCGGCACTTCCTGAACTCCCTCGGTCACCTCCACCTGCGTGCAGTTCTCCTCCACCTCCATCTCTACTCTGCCTACTTACTTCTCCACCTCCTCCATCCTCCGCTCCATCTCATCGGCTCCTGCTTGCCAAGAGATGGAGTTCACCGCGGTGACGTAGCACTCTCTTTCCACTTTGGGGTCTCCTCAGATCCAGACCTGGATCCCCTCAACATTGAGCTTCAAGCACTGGTGGAAGGATGAGGGGACACAATAGAAGGTGCTGATGATGGGACATCTGATAATGGCATTGCAACTTCTGGGGGAGTCCTTGACGAACAACCTACAGTTTCAGGACTGCCCCTAGTGTGACATGGAGCCCCACTCCAAATTCAACTTCCTTCCTTTCTCTCGAGAACCCAAATAGAGGCCCGTCTGAGGCAAGCACCCTCTTGACATCCACTTTCATTTCATCAAACGCCTTATTGAAGATGACGTTGAATGTGCTCCCGTTATCAATGAGGATCCAAGAGACAGTGAAATTCTCGACCGCGGTCTGGATGACCAATGCCTCACAGAAGGGATCCTAATGATCTGACATGTCTTTCCTTGATAACGTGATCTTATCCTCCGGGGGTGGGGTCCGGGATGTGGAGCCAACACTCCTTCGGTATATAGTGTGGAGGCTTGTCTTCCGGGAATCCTTGACTCCCAGCTACCGTGGATCAATCTGATCCCGTCTCGGGCCCAACATCAGACCAATCCTCACACCTGTCCTCCTCTACCCGAGGAAAGACTTCCTCGATTCGCACCTCCTGGTGGTCCCACTATTTTTGCTTCTCCCTATTTCCTCTTACGTCGAGGAACTCTCGTAAAGTGGCCGTAGTATGGCCCTCATTTTAGTGGAAGTCATAATAGGGTAACTCCACCCTGACTTCCCTCCTTCTCCTCTACTGACCTCTCCTCCTCTGCATGGCTATGGTCATAGCCTAGTGCTGATCGGGGAGAGGAGGCCTCTGACCCTGCCTCCATCCTGAAGGGTGGAACTTCCCTAGGCCCCCTGGTGATTTTATCCCTCGTGGAAACCTCTTCGACAGCCTTTGTTTTGCCACTCCGATTGCCTCCAAACAAGATGGTTGTTCGGCTCCTGACGCCCCCACCTGGGCTACTGCTGCTGATGCTCCCTCTATCAGGGTTCGACTCTCCTCACCTCCTGACCTCGGCCACATCCTATCCCCTTCTCCTTTTTCGTGGACCACCTGACCAACTTCTTTACGAACACAGGGTTTGACGCCTCCTCGTCAACTTCCCTTGCCGCCCTCTCCATCAACTCCTCATAGGAGTGGGGCAACACCGTCTTCAGCTCCATCCTGAAGAAACCTTGCTGCAGCCCCAAGGTGAATACCATCATCAGAGTGTGCCCTGACCTCTCCTGGACCTGGGTTACCTCCTCCTAGAGCCGGTCCACGTAACTCCCCAAGGTCTCGTTCACCCCCTACTTGATGTGGAACAGGGACTCTGACTCCTTCTTCCTCTTATTGGAAGTGGTGAACCTCAACATGAACCCCCTTTACAGGTCCTCGAAGCAGTAGATAGAGTTAGCCGGTAGCTTGTAAAACCACTCTCTCGCCTTCTCCTTCATGGTGATGATGAAGAGCCTGTACTTAAAGACATCTGACATCTGCCTTATCGAAACAACATCCTCAAACAATTGGATGTGTTGGACAAGGTCATCCTTTCTGGTATAGTAGGACATCTCCAGCTTCCTGAACCCCTCTGGAACTTCGGCAGAAGAAACCAACTTGTTGAAGGGGCTGTCTCCCCCTACTGGGCGAGCCGAAAGTTCTCGCACCCCATCTCGCCGAAACGGCCTCCACTCGTCGACCCGGGGTAAAGCACTCGCTCGGGGATATCACACCCACTACCCTCCTCTACAACCTCCTTCCCAAATCGCCAAGCTGGGTAATCCTTTCCTAGAGCTAGGGCAGCGGCGATGGGGATAGTTGGTGTCGAGCACTCGACACGCGGGCCGAGTGCGAACCTGATGAGGCCAAGCTCCTCCTGCATGAACTCATCGAACATCCCCAATGTGGCGAGTGGGTGAGGGGGTGGTGAGTCAGCCCTGTCCGAACCTTGCCCTTCTCCTCCAGTCATCGAGCCTACTGAAGATTTTCTATGCAGACCACTCTCCACGCTCACCGCACCATAATGTTAAAACAAAAAACTTTGTATCTGTGTAGTTCACCCTTGGGGAATGGATGATCGCACACTTACTTCTCTCGCGCGAGCCAAATGACTAAGGTAAAAGAACAGGGCTTAGACCCAAGGGCTCGGCGTGGAGGTACCACCACACACCCGGAAGATCTTAGATCTCTTCCCCTCCCTAGCCAGATGCCAAGCTAAGGATACCTCAAAAAGCGTGAGAAGACCGGGGCACAAATAATCATGCCCCCTAAGGTACCCCCTTTGGTCTATTTAAAGATTTCTTAAAATGTCCAGCAAATATCCAACCTCCGCTATTCTGAACATCTATGTGTAGCCCAACTGGGTCTGCCAATAGCATAACTCTGATGTTCTCAAAAGCTATAGGCAGGCCAACGAGGGTAAAATAGTTAAAACACATCAGAAGAGACTGGGCGAGTGGCCCTATGGAACCTCCACTCACTGGGGGTTGCGAGTTCTTGTTGGAGTTGGTACTCGCCCCCTCTTCCCATCCCTGGGCGAGTACGAGCCCGACTTGCCCCACTCGCTCGCAGCACCCCGAACCCCTTGGGGCAACTGCGAGCCGACCCACTCGACTAGCCCACTGCTCGCCAGACCCTAGGGCGAGTGCGAGCCGACCTGCTCCACTTGCCCCTTAAACGATCCACCCCACTTGGGCGAGCCGGAATGCTGGACTTTTGCCGATCTGGCACCTGTCGACCGCTATTCTGCGGATATGGGGTTATACACATCGAGTGATCACGACGATTCGTCGAGTGTGTATGGTATACACAGCGATTTTGACTTAGAACATTATTAGGATACTGTGTTGCGGGTTCATATGTACTGGCTGAACCAAGTTTTCGGGAAAACCCTAGCTGTCACTTCACTTCTTGAAGAATCATTACCTGAACCGAAACCGTCGAAAGTGGGAAAGCCACCGGTGACGGATTTTTATGGAGGAAAGACTGTTCCTTTCCGTGAAGAACAACACCAACGAGGAAGAAGATGCCGGCAAGGAGAGTTACGAGATCCATATTCGGAAATGAGGTGAGCTTCCTACCCTCTCCCTTGGTGTTAGATCTGTATTTATTATCTAAGAGAGATGTCGACTCAAAAGCGATTTACTTGTGAGATGAAGATCTCCTAGGAAGATACCATGATAGGACCTTGTCATAGGGATTTGATGTCTTCAACCTCACCTCTCTTCTTTATGAAGATGATGGACATGGTTTCGTGAAGAGGAATGGTCTATTGAGGGTGAATAAGGGAGGAGGAAAATCTGTGAGTGTCTTTGAACAAATAACTAAAGGAAGAAGATGAACTGATGTCCTTCATCTTGCTTTAAGATGCGTGCAAAAATTTGTTTTTTATGCGTAGCGAACTTCATGTCTATTTTCGAATATGTTATGGACAGATCTAGGTTTTTGACTAAACACGAAAGTCATAGCCCTTGAAATGAACTTTCCAATTAATGGTTACACGTTTTCATACGAGTCATGTAGCCTCAGGAATGTCCAGTCGAAGGTGTTGTACAGCCATGTCTTAAGTACATGTTGTTCCCGGTTTAGTGTAGAACCCAGTTTGGTTTTGGTAGAGAGATCGTAGCAAAATAATGTTGAGGTTTTGGTAAACTTAGTCTATACATAATCGTGATAAACAAATGGTTTGGTGAAACATGATTGTACAAACAGTTTGAAGGAGTTTGATAAACAAATTGGTTGGGAAAGTTAGAGAACATATGATTTGATACAATTGGTTGTACAAATGATATTCTTGTGAAATCCGGTAGGGATGTGCATAATTATAATCAAGAGAATGTTTAACCCATAACTATGTTATCATGATTGATGTGTATGTGAAGTATCATTATATTGTTGTGGTTATCATATGGTGTTACACTTGTTGTGAATGCTTGATCATGTGGAAAGGAATTAGATGTGGTTAATGCATGGCCATATGATATGATGATTAATGGAATGTGTTTAGTTGTCCATTGATTAGAGTTGTGTCTCCCTACGGGTAGCCATGTGGGATTGGTGTGTTGTATAAGGAGGCTTGCCACCTGTGTAAATGGCAACCCTTATATGGTTTGGAAATGTGGAAGGGTTGGAGTGCGTGTGTGTTTGTCGTACTTGAATGATGATACGGGACTCAGTGTGGAGCCATTAAATGTGAAATTGCATGTGGTGTGAGTTGACACACGTTGTCGTAATCCTGGGTTAAGGATAGTATGGCAGTTCTACGGGCTCTCTAGTCGTCACACCAATGGGAGTTGATAGATAGACTTTGACGGTTGGGCCTTGGTCCTCGGCGCATACTTACTGAGGCACCCTTCATTCCAGTGGACAGTTTGGTTGTGTTCTTTGGTGACACACTCATGAAGACCATCTCCATGCAATGATATAGGACAGTTTGGGTTGTATTCCTTGTGCACATCTACCCGAGATCCCTATGAGCCATAATACGCTTGGAGCTCTGCTATTGTGTTCTTAGCAATGAGGTGTACAGTGGCTTAGACTTTGTATTGTGGATGCCTTCCTAGTAGTGGAGAATCTCCCTCTACTATCACCGTCTTACCACGACGGATGGCGCCTAAGAGGTTAGCTACCTGCTCGAAAAGTAGGAACTACAAGTCTGTGTCGACAAAGTTTTGTGCGTGTGTGTGAGAAAGGGTGAGTCATCACATTGCATTCATATCATTGCATTGCACTGCATAAGATCCTCATCATATAATTTTGTATGGGCACTCTTATATTATGAGTTACTTTACTTTTAACTGGATCCTTAACTTATGTGTCTGTTTGGGCATTCATATAAGTTGAGTTACTTTCCCGTTGTAGGTTTATACTTGTATACTGCAGTTGATAGTAGAATTGCTAGTGCATATTGATTTACTCACTTACTGTATATGTTGGATACTGTAATAGTGATTAGACTTAAACAACTTGCTTGTACTTCTGCTTATATATATATATATATATATATATATATATATATATATATATATATATATATTGTACCCTTTTTCTTTCTATGCCCGATGCCTAAGAGTCACCTGGGGAGCGGATATGATAGCCACTTAGTCTTTATGACTAACGGTTGCTACGTATTCCTTTTTAGGAGGAAAGACTGAAGATAGAGCAGCATCAGGTTGTGCAGGAGGGCAGCCAGACCGAGGTGATAGGGCCTTACGTGATGATACCATCCCTGCCTTCGGTTACAAATATGAGTTTTTGAGAGACTCTTATTATAGCCCTTTGGGCAAAGTTTTTAGGTACTCTTATATTATAGAAGCATGTTGATGCTTCTTATTATTGATGTATTTGTGGAATTTTATACTTATGTGGATTTTCACTTCTGTTTCTTTTTTATGTTTGGTTGGCATGGAGGATATTGGTTCTAGCTGATAGGACAGGCATCTTGTAGTATCGGTCAACCTGTATGTTGGCGTTACCGCAAGGCGGCTGTTCTGGGTATCAGAATGCCCTCGGCAGTGTCTTGTGCTCCGTGAGGGGGGTCTTACAAAATTTACGGGAAATAAAAAAGCAGCGTTCCGGGATTTTACAAAATAGTTGACTTTTGCAAGAGGAGATTTTTTTTGGATCATCTTCTTCCTGGAAGACCAGGTTGCAGAGCTTAAAGAACTTTCTCTCACTATTGGTCTGAAATTTTCAGACAGTTAGCTATTGAAAGACACATTGATAGTGCATTTTGTAGTCTAAACTATTAGGGTATTTTCAGGTTTTTAATACACAAATCATATCTTGTAAGCTTATATGTTGACCTCCTTTAGTATATATAATTGTCACTAATGTGTTTTCTTCATTTTTGCAGATTTTCACTGATTTCAGCCAATTTTGCTATTACACGCCCCCGGGTCACAACCTACCTGGGCGTGTACTTGGGGCGTGTAACCTATTCCTGAGGCAGAAGTCATCCAGAAGCCATATATCAAGAAAAACACATGACACGCCCCCTGACACGCCCCCTGGGCATGTCCCTAGGCGTGTCTCTGGGTGTGTAACCCGATCCCAAAGCCTGCTGGCGCATTTAAAGATTTTTCATTACTGCACATCAATAGTACTGACACACCCCCCAACACGGGCGTGTCGTCGGGCGTCTGCAACTTTTTCTATGATTGACGGATTTCTGACCAATGATTTTTGATATGACGTGACTTACACGATGGTGATCGCTTTTCGTGCTAGAGAAAAGAGAGACAAACTAGCAATCCCGCTAGGCAAGTATACCTATCGAACTGTAGCTAGGGTACACAAGTGTCATATTGAAATCTCGGAGCAGTCGAGTAATCTTACTCACACGAAAACTATTATCTTATCAAAGGATGGTTTTAGGGTTAAGAGAAAGCTAATTGCGATTAAGAAAAGAAATATTGCGCAAAAAGAGAACTACTTGCAGTTAAATAAAGATCTATTAAAAGCGATTACAACGAAGGGTTGAAACAATGAAATGGAAAAGCACTCGATCGAGAATCAACCTGGCAAAAGCTGATTAAAAATGTGATAAAACTTAAACTTAATAGGGTAAAGGTCCTTGACAGTGGAGGTTCCTAAAGCTTGAACACACTTCTCTCGAAGTCGTGCCCAACTGAGTTTAGGAAGGTCTGACCGAACTCTTATCCAAATTGGAGGCCTAAAGCTCGCTTTACGCGGTGAACCCAACAATTGGATTTGCTACAATCTGGGATATTTAACGTCTACCTCTCCCGAGGGGTGCATGTAACTCTCTTTACTCTTGAGTGTTCACTTCAAACTACGAGCCTCTTGGCTATCTAAGAGTGAAAACAAAGATGGAAATTATATATCAATGATATTACTCAAAACATGAACAATCAAGAGTAAATCGAAGGCCTAAACCCTAAAAATAAAAAGTAAATACAAAGATTCTTTACTTAATCAACTCGAACCTCGGATCATCAAGATCGAGTACAAGGAGGATTAGTTAATCATGGAGAAGTGGAGGAGGAGAGATGAGTAGAAGAACATTAAGAACACAAAGCAAAAGGGCACTTTATATTAATACTAAAAGAGAGTTACAACTTGGAATAAATTATTACATTTGCAATGAAATAAAAACCTATGATAGCATTACATAAAGCTACTAAAGAAATTACAAAAACAATAACAAAAGAGTACACTAAGCTAGGGATAAGAAAAGCATAAAGAGAGAGAGAGAGAGCATGAAAAACACTAAGAAAAAAAGGGCAGCACATCCCCTCTCAACCCAAAACTTCTCTGGACACAAGGGGGAACCACTGAATTTACAGACATTCTCACGAGTTGGTGAAGCCCCCTGTCACGCCCAGGGAGGGCATGTCAGGGGGGTATGTCAAGTACGGAGTTGACCTTGGGCTCTGGATTCTAGCGGGAATGATGATTGCTTCTGTATAATGGTGGACATGCCCTAGGATACGCCCGTGTAGGGGGGAGTGTAAGGCACATCACGTCAAAATCATATGTCGGAAATCCATCAGACATCGAAAAACATTGGTACATGCTCAGAGACACGCTCGTGTAGGGGGGCGTGTCCGTACTGTTGACATGCAGTAACAGAAAATCTTTAAATGTGGCATCAGGCTTCGGGATGAGGGTGACACGCACTGTGACATGTCTAGGGAGGGAGTGTGAGGGGGCATGTCATGGGTTTTCTCGGTATTTAAATTCTGGCAGCAAACTTCCTCGGGATCAGGTTATACACCCTGTTACACTCCCAGGGAGGGCGTGTCACGGGGGCTTGTTAGTTCATTTTTGGCCGAAAGCTCTAAAAACCTGTAAAAAGAGAAAAAACATTAGTGACAATAATTTATACAAAAAGATGCCAAAAAATAACCTTACAAGACATGATTTGTGTATTAAAAATTAGAAAATACCATTATAGCTTAGACTACAAAATGTACAATCAAATTCACCCAAGCTTAAGCTTTTCTTGTCCCCAAGCAAAGATATAAAAACTAGCTAACCATAAAAATTGACTAATCAAAAAGTTCTAATTATGCTTGCATAAGTACTATGCGAAATTTTAAGTAGGGAGAAGGTGAAACGTAAACCTAAAACAATTACTTAAACATGGTTTAATAATTTATAAAATTTACTAACAAAAATAAATCATCCAAAATTTTAACAAAAATTAATAAATAAATTTAAGCAAAGCAACATAATAAAAAACGCATTGAGTTGTAACTAGATCCAAGCAACACATTATGACTATATCAATTAAATAACAAAAATCTAAATTTAAATCCAAAACTAATACTGATTTACTTTTCTTCTTTACTTTGCTAATAAATAAAATTCAAAAACATGAATCAAAAGGACTTATTAGGACCAAAACATTTTGTTTACGATTATGATTAGGAGTGGAATTAAAAGATAAATAAGGAGGCTTAACAACACACTAAACCCAAATAAAGAGTTTCAAAAATTTTATAAATTAAATATTTTTCTTTTCGATTTTTTTTCTTTTCAAAACAAAGGCCATAATTAATTTTTCTTTTCATTTTGAAATTGGCCAAACAAAGCTAAACACTTCTTTTGAGAATACTTTTTCAAAATTTTCTCCAAATATATCACAAAATAACCCTATCATAATCATGAAATTTTTTAATGAAACTCAAAAATGTTAGTGTGATTAGATATGTTGGAATATTTGGCTTTGGTGAAATTAAAATGAAAAGTGGAGCTATCAATTGAAATTGGAAATAAGGCTCAAAAGCAGCTAACTAGGGGTAAAAATTTTTAGGTTGACAAGAAGGCTCAAACGAAAACAAAAATGGCCTAAATCATTTTCAAGCTTCTAAATTTATCTAAAGCATAGTTTTGAAAAAAATTCAAAAAGCAAGTCCTAGATAATAAAAGAAAATTAATGAAATTATCTTGAAAATAGAAATAATAGGCTCCTTGGACGTCCACATCTACTACGCTAATCAAAAGTTGACTTTATAAAAAGTATCCAAAAACGAAAATGAAAATAGCGGATGAAATATTTTTAAGAAAGTAAAGAAAATAAAGAACGAAAACCATAATAAAAATGCGAGTTTTAGAAAAAACATTTCACATTAACGTGCTACGGTGAATTAGAAGCATAGCATGACCAAAATTTTACTTGTGAAATATAATTAAAAAGAAAGATTAGAAATATTATAATTAGCTAAGTTGTTTACATGGGATTTTGAGAAAAACAAAACAAAATAAGGGGTTATATTGAAATACCAAAAAACTGTTTAAACTATTAAAGTAAAAAAAATAGTATATAATTTTTTTTTGAAATTTTTTCTATTTTTTTGTTTTTAAGATATTATATATTTTTTTTGAGATTTTTCTTTAGGAAGGAAAAGGAGAAAGCACTAAAAATTTTTTTTATTGATTTTTTTCATGGAAACAAAATAAAGAAAAAGAGAAGGAGGAAATCCTCCCCCAAACTTAAAATGGACATTGTCCTCAATGGAGAAAGGAGGGGAAGGATAGAGAGAAATTAAAATAGAAATGTAAGTACGGAAATGAAAAATAGGTAATTCCCCAGATTTATGCGCCACAAATGTTTATTAATGCCGCTCCCCCATGCTTGCGCTTTGGATCACTATAAAAGGTCTTCTTTGGACTTCGTGATGGATTCATCAGCGTTGGAGCAGGCGATCGCAGAAGCTTATGCTTGTCGGAGCCGTCCGGGAAAAAAAAATCAAAAATAAAGAAAACAAAAAAGTAACTTGGGTTGCCTCACAAGAGCGCCCTTTATTTAAAATGTCGTTTGAGCATAACGCAACAAAATAATATTGTCCAAAAGATTATTATCCAAAAATAATATTTAAATTTTTTAACAAATATAAAAAGGTCTTATGTTATCCATCATGCAGAATAAAATTAATACAACTTGGACTGACATCATCACAGAAATACAGTTTAAGACGTTGACCATTCGCTTTGAAATCACCCTTGTATATGTGTGAAATTAAAAAAGTACTATACGAAAAAACATCTTTAACAATAAACGGCCCAGACCAGCGAGACATAAGCTTGCCCGGAAATAAACGTAATCGAGAATTATATAAAAGAACTTGGTCTCCTGGTTTAATGGTTTTTTGGTGCCTTAAGTGTTTGTCATGAAAACATTTTGTCCGCTCTTTATAAAATTGGTTGTTTTCGTAAACATAAAAGCGCCACTCGTCGAGTTCATTTAGTTGAAATTTTAGAAAATCGTCAATAGAGTGTGGATCAAAATTTAAAAACCTTAAGGCCTAAAAAGGATGATGTTCTAATTCTACGGGTAAATACCATGATTTTCCATAGACAAACCGATGTGGAGTACATCCGAGGGCGGTTTTGTACGCTGTTTGGTAGGCCCATAGAGCATCGTATAATTTAGCTGACCAGTCTTTTCTAAAGGTGTAAACAGTCTTTTCTAAAATTCTTTTTATCTCTCTGTTCACAACTTCGACTTGCCCGTTAGTTTGGGGGTGGAAGGAAGTTGAAAGCTTATGCGTAACGCCGTATTTAATAAGGATTTTTGAAAAAAGCGTGTTACAAAAGTGTAACCCCTATCACTAATGATGGCTCGTGGCATACCGAATCGAGAAAATAATTTTTTTCAAAAACATAATTACGACTTGGGCATCGTTAGTAGGAAGAGCTTGGCCTTCAGCCCATCGTGAAACATAATCGACGGCAACTAAAATGTACCTATTCCCGAAGCTAGAAGGAAGGGGCCAACAAAATCAATTCCACAGAGGTCGAAAACTTCGCACTCGAGGAAATAATTTGGCGGCATTTCATTTTTATTGGAAATATTTCCTGACCGTTGGCAACTATCACACCTACTCACAAAGTCTTGCGCATCTTTAAACAGGCTAGGCCAGTAAAAACCCGCGCAAAGCACTTTTTGGGCAGTGCAAGCAGCCGTATAATGACCACCAGTCGGTCCTTCATACAAATGTTTTAGAATATCTAATCCTTCTTCAAAAGAAATACATCTCCTTATCACTTGGTCCGCACAGACTCTGAAAATATGCGGGTCCTCCCAAAAATAGTTCTTCAACTCAGAAAAGAATTTCTTCTTTCGTTGAGAGGAGAAATCTTTTGGGAGCACACGAGCCACTAAATAATTGGATATGTGTGCAAACCAAGGAGAAGGGGGTGTGGTAATTAAAAGCAGTGTCTGTTGGAGTTACCATGGTGATCTATAAGAGGTCAAACATGTAATCTCACTACCAACGCGATATTAGCCTGCAGGGTTGCACATTAGAGCATGTGGAGAAGTTGGAAGATTGACTGTGTTGGTAAAGGTTACCAATCACCATACAGAATGGGGTCTAACAAATGTTGCCAATGGAAAATTGTCGAGAATCGTCGAGTATCGATCATCGAGAATTGTCGAGTATCGATCGTCGAGTATTGATCGTCGAGAATCGTCGAGCATCGATCGTCGAGAATCGTCAAGTATCGATCGTCGAGAATCGTCGAGTCTCGATCGTCGAGTATCGATCGTCGATACTCGACGATCGTCGAGAGTCGTCGAGAATCGAAATGTTTGATTCTCGACGAATGCTGATTCCCGTCGAATTTTTTCCGAGAAACCCTATTTTGCTGTAGTCGTCAGATAGCGATTTTACCTAGGTTTATTTATGCTTTGGGTATAAATAGACACTTAGGTTTTGAGCGGAAGTAGAATGAAGAATTTCCCCGACCCGACGGAAGAGTTCCGCCGATTCCGCCGACAGAAGTGTTCCCCCGACAGAAGAGTTCCGCTTCCGCCGCCTCGTTCGCTCCGCCGACCTCCTCCTCTCCGGCGACAGTCGCCGGTATTGCTATTCCTGGCGCGGTCCAAGCAGTCCGTGGAAGTGAACGGTGCAGTTGATCTCCTTCCCGACCCTTCGTGCGACGAAGCTCGGTGTTGTCCTGCTCCTGTGGATTTCTGCAGAGACGTAGACGTTATTCTACGTAGAACTCGCCACCGATATGGACTCAAAGCTTGGAGCATCTCTGTTTAGTTTTGACTCAACAACGGAATGGTAACTTTGACCTAGTTATTTCTTTACTTCTTGATTCAACATTCATGCCCCGATCCCAATCTCTTTGGGTTGTTCTTGATTTTTATTACTTCCTCTGTGTGTACAAGTGTTGTTCCATCCTCATAGAGAAACCCAACAGTGGTATCAGAGGGAGGTTTCGGCCATGATTGTTGTTTTGGAAGTTAGGTTATTCCAGTACGTGTAAACCTAGAGATTTAGAAGTGTTCTGAATGTCTAGATTTAATCCTGGAACATCAATTGTTGATGACTTTCCAAGGGAAATTCGTGGGCCCATAACCCAGAGGTTAGGGGCTCTGCCACTTGGAACCCCGCCAGGAACGTCTTGGATTTCGTGGTAATTTCTAATTGTTAAAATTTGTTGTCTCCTTAGCAGTAACCGTCCCTCGAGTGGTTAATGAACCGGTGTATTGTTTTGGATTTTGAATCAACAATGAGAGACGAGCTTGTCTACTGCTTTAAGTTGAATTTCCTTTGCCTTTGTCCAATGCATGTAAATCCTAAGATTTGGAAGAGTCCGGATGTTCAGATTTAGCCCTTCCTTCTATCAAATGTTGATAGTGCCATGTTATGCACATAAGGGATGCATGTGGTTTTTTGAAAAGTGTTTTTCTTTGGATGTGCACATTGATCAAATGTTAATCATGGTTAATTATTAACCTATAATCAAAAATTCCCTTCATCAAATATTAAGTGTTTGGATGCCTTCCGATGGATGACACTCTTCTTGCCTCGATCGATGAAGTGTGGGCTTGCCAAAGTAAGGTGCATTAATCTATCTTGGTAAGGGTGCAAACGGATAATTGTGATATCCCACTGTCGACATCGGGTATAACTTAACTAGGTGACCTCAAAGGTTGAGTGCCTAGAAGCATAGGGTTGGCATACACCATATGATGGATGCGAATAAGGAGTTATTCACCAACCATGCAAGAATTGCATGAGGATGCAATTGGCAAGCGTTGCCTACCAAAATAACCACATCGTGTGAGAAAAGCCAAAGCTGACTCATTGTGTTGGTGAAATACGGATCTTGTCCACTGAGAGAGTAGCTCGCATGAACTCTCCGAATTGATAGTGAGGGCTATTATTTCGAATAAAATAGTTGGAGTTTTAATTGAAGTCCAAATTAAAAATAAATTGTATTTTGAAATTTTGGTACTGATATTATTCTGCATGAATTCTTGTAGAATTTTATGGCAAGTGGTTCACACTCCACTCTGTCTCTGAGAGCCATCCTTGAGAAGGATAAGCTCAGTGGGACTAACTACATGGACTGGTACAGGAACCTGAGAATTGTTCTCAAGCAAGAGCAAAAGCTCTATGTCTTGGAAGAAGAAGCCCCCGAGGTGCCGACTGGGAATTCTTCCCGTGCTGATAAAGATACATATAAAAAGTATACTGATGACGCCTTTGACGTCGAATGCCTTATGCTTGCCACCATGAACTCTAAGGTTCAGAAGCAACATGAGAACATTGGGTGCAATGAGATTGACGAGCATCTCAAGAAAATGTTTCAAGGGCAAGCTCGTCAAGAGAGGTTTGATGTCATAAAAGCGTTGTTTCAGTGCAAGATGGGAGTTCGAGACTCAGTAGGGACTCACGTACTCAAGATGATTGGGTATATAGAGAACCTTGAAAGGCTGGGTTTTCCTCTGGGTCAAGAGTTGGCCATAAATCTGATCCTGCAATCGTTGTCGGACATTTATGAGCAGTTCGTCTTGAACTACAACATGAATGAAATAGACAAGACACTGCCCGAGCTCCTAGGCATGTTGAGAACTGCCGAGATCAATATGAAGAAGGCCAAGTCTGCAAGCCCCATACTGATTGTGCATAAGGGCAAGGGCAAGGCCAAGGGCTCTAAGAAGATGAAGGTGGGACCTAAGTCATATCTTGAGCCCAAGTCTTCTGCACTGAAGAAAAAGCTGAGCACGGTGAAGGAAGGGAAATGCCACCACTGTGGCAAGGCTGGTCATTGGAGGAGGAACTGTCATTCTTACATTGAGGGTCTGTAGAAAATGAAGGGAGGTATGACTTCCGCTTCAAATATTTACGTTATAGAGATAAACATTTCTGCTCCTTCATCTTGGGTATTGGATACCGGATGTGGTTCACACATTTGTACAAATGTGCAGGAACTGGAAAGGAGAAGATTGCTGAGTAAAGTGGAGGTGGACCTGCGTGTTGGCAATGGAGAAAGAGTTGCTGCTGTAGCCGTAGGAGTTTACCGTCTTTCTTTTCCCAGTGGGCTTGTAATAGAACTAGATAATTGTTATTTCGTTCCGGCCATAACTAGAAACATTATATCCATTTCATGCTTGAACATGATTGATTTTATTTTATAATTAAGAACAACTGTTGTTCTATATTTAAGAATGATGTTTGTTATGTTGTAGCTCAATTGTTTAATGGTCTTTATGTTTTGAACTTGTACCATCTGATCTATAATGTAGAAAATAATAAAAGACTAAGAACAAATTACTCGAACCCTACATATCTCTGGCATTGTCGTTTGGGCCATATAAATGAGAAACGCATATCCAAGCTCCATAAAGATGGACTTTTGGACTCATTTGATTATGAATCATTTGAGCGATGCGAATCTTGTTTGTTAGGCAAGATGACTAAAGCCCCTTTCTCTGGTTATACTGAGAGGGCTGAATATCTCTTGGGTATTGTACATAGTGATGTATGCGGACCCATGAGCTCCATGTCTAGAGGTGGATATTTCTACTTCGTTACATTTACTGATGATTTCAGTAGATACAGATATGTATATCTTATGAAGTGCAAATCTGAGACCTTTGAAAAGTTCAAAGAGTTCAAGAATGAAGTAAAAAACCAGTTGGGTAAAAGGGTTAAAGAACTCCGATCTGATCGAGGTTGCGAATACCTGAGTCATGAGTTCAGTGATCATCTGAAAGAGTGATGTATTGTATCACAGCTCACTCCATATAGAACACCACAACCTAATGGTGTGTCTGAGAGGAGAAATCATACTCTGTTAGACATGGTACGTTCGATGATGAGTCATGCAGACTTGCATGTTTCCTTTTGGGGTTTTGCTTTAGAGACTGCTGCAATGACACTGAATCGCGCTCCAACAAAAATGGTTCTGAAGACACCATATGAGATATGGACTGGGAAGCGTCCTAGTATGTCGTTCATTAAAATTTGGGGCTGTGAGGCATATGTGCGACGTTAAATGCCTGACAAGTTGGAACCCAAATCAGATAAATGTTATCTGGTTGGATATCCTAAGGAAACGAAAGGGAATTACTTTAACCTACCGTCCGAGGGCAAAGTGTTTGTCGCAAGGACTAGCGTCTTCTTGGAGAGAGAATTCTTATCAAGAAAGACTGAAAAGGTAGAACTTGAAGAAGTTCAAGAACCACAAGTAATAAATGAACCGGAATTGGAATCAGAGACAGGACTACAAGATGTTGTAGCTAGAGAGCCTGCTCAAGAAACACATGTCCTACGTAAATCTGGTAGACCTAGATTTGAGCCTGAGAGATATGGATTTCTCATGTCTCAAATAGGTAATGTGTTGCTTATGGATCATGATTATGAACTAGCAACCTACCAAGAGGCTATGAATGGACCGGACTCTTACAAATGGCTTGAGGCTATAAAATCTGAAATGGACTCCATGTATGCAAACCAAGTTTGGAACTTGGTGGAACCACCTGAAGGGGTACGACCCAAAGGGTGCAAATGGGTCTTCAAGAAGAAGACCGACATGGATGGGAATGTACAGACATTCAAAGGGTGACTGGTGGCTAAGGGTTTCAAGCAAATTCATGGTATTGACTATTATGAGACCTTTTCCCCTATTGCCATGGTAAATTCCATAAGGATATTTCTTGCTATTGTTGCGTATTATGACTACGAGATCTGGCAGATGGATGTCAAAACGGCTTTCCTTAATGGAAAACTCCTTGAGGAAGTGTACATGACACAACCCGAGGGTTTTGTATCCCTAAATGAAGCCACTAAAATATGCAAGCTGAATAAGTCCATCTATGGACTGAAGCAGGCCTCTCGAAGTTGGAATCTTCATTTTAATGAGAAAATCAAAGAGTTTGGTTTCATCAAGAATGAAGATGAGCCTTGTATTTACAAGCGAATCAGTGGGAGCATTGTTGTCCTCCTTATATTGTATGTAAATGACATACTATTGATTGGGAATGACATTCCTACCCGGAAAGTTGTTAAGAACAACCTAGGGAACTGCTTTTCTATGAAGGACTTGGGTGAAGCGACTTACATACTCGGTATTAAGATCTATAGAGATAGATCAAAGAAGTTGCTGGGTTTGACCCAGAGTACATACATTGAGAAGGTGTTGAAGCGGTTCAACATGCTTGGGTCCAAGAAAGGATTTTTACCCATGTCTCATGGTGTGAATCTCCTTAAGGACCAGTGTCCAAAATCTTGTGAAGATAAGGACCGAATGAAGTTGATTCCGTATGCTTCGGCAATTGGATCAATCATGTATGCAATGTTATGTACTTGACCCGATGTCTCCTTTGCTTTAAGCATGACTAGCAGGTATCGTTCAGACCCCGGTGAGTGTCACTGGATTGCAGTCAAGAATATCCTGAAGTACTTGAGAAGGACAATGGATGTGTTCTTTGTGTATGGTGGAGAGGAAGAGCTTGTTGTAAATGGTTACACGAATGCTAGCTTCCAAACTGATAGGGATGACTCAAAATCTGAGTCAGGTTTTGTGTTTTGCCTTAATGGAGGAGCTGTGAGCTGGAAGAGTTCCAAACAAGAGACAATTGCTGATTCTACAAAATAGGTTGAGTATATCGTTGTAGCTAACGCAGCGAAGGAGGCTGTATGGATTAGGAAATTCATCAGCGAGCTTGATGTAGTTCCTAGCATTTTTTGTCCCGTAGTTCTCTATTGTGATAACAATGGTGCAATTGCAAAATCTAAGGAACCTAGATCTCATCAGCGCTCCAAGCACATACTTCGGCGGTTCAATCTTATTCGTCAGATTGTCGAACGAGGAGATGTGAACATTTGCAGAGTGCCGACTGAGGAGAATATTACGGATCCACTGACAAAGCCTCTCGCGCAGAGAAAGCATGATGGTCATACTAGATCAATGGGTATACGATACCTAAATGATCAACTCTAATCAGATTCTTGTGGGTTGCATGTAAACATATATTCTGTTAGCTATTGGTTATTTATTCATATGATGAATTGTGTACTTAGATTTTTCTTTTACAATTAATTGCAAGTTCTTTTATTATGGTTTCTCTATGCGATAGTTAAATGTTAACATAATAAATACCCTTAGAATATTCGCTTCCATAGGATATCAAGTACGTGACTTGAATGTGAGAGCCTATGATTTATTTGAAGCTTCATTCTTAAAAGGTCCCTGGTCGTTGTATCATCAAAGAAACTAAGGGTGATGATGATACATTAAGACTAGCACGTGCGTTGACTGATGACCAGTTCTCACAGGTCATGATATTGTGATATCAAGTCATCACGAGGGTACTTGTTAATGAACAAGTTGTACTAGACAGACCCAACCTGAGACTACTTTGTGGATTTTTATCTAAATGTGTCACGAGTAGGTCTCAATTGACAATTGTGTTGTGGTCCTTTGACCTGAAGTCACAACATTCATCAAGTGAGGAAGAGCGTGCTTTGATGCCATCTAAAGTCTTCCTTGAGAAAGGTTGATGATAAGGGTGGTTGTTGGGCACGTTACGAATCTTTTGGGTGTTTGTATGTGAGCAGATATGGGATTTGTCCTCCTATATGACAGGAGTTGCATCTATGGGCCCCTTGATGGAACTGGATTGAGAAATGCATGACCATGCTTGGTTGAGTCAATATGTGATATTGGACTCACCATTCTCTGGAAGTCCGTTCTAGATCAAGAAACTTGGATTGAGCTATTATGAGGGTGACACGGTCCATGCCTCTAGTTTTTTCCGGATGTAAGGGACAAAGGGACAATGACAACGCTGGGACATTGTTCATAAGGCTTATGAGTTATGAACTCTTATTGCTTGGGTAGCAATGATGCATTGCTAGATACCGCTCATTGTTTGTGAGGATTTTGGTTTGATACTTTCAAGATCAAGTGGGAGACTGTTGGAGTTACCATGGTGATCTAGAAGTTGTCAAACATGTAATCTCACTGCCAACGCGATATGAGCCTGCAGGGTCGCACATTAAAGCATGTGGAGAAGTTGGAAGATTGACTGTGCTGGTAAAGGTTACAAATCACCATACAAAATGGGGTCCGGCAAATGTTGCCAAGGGAAAATCATCGAGAATCGTCGAGAATCGTTGAGTATCGATCATCAAGAATCGTCGAGTATCGATCGTCGAGAATCGTCGAGTATCGATCGTCGAAAAGCGTCGAGTATCAATCGTCGAGTTTCGATCGTAGAGAATTGTCGAGTATCGATCGTCGAGTATCAACGATCGTCGAGAGTCGTCGAGAATCGAAATGTTCGATTCTCGACGAATGCTGATTCTCGTCAAATTTTTTCCCAAAAACCCTATTTTGCTGTGGTCTGCGGATAACGATTTTACCTAGGTTAATTTATGATTTGGGTATAAATAGACACTTAGGTTTGGAGCGGAAGTAGAACGAAGAATTTCCCCGACCCGACGGAAGAGTTCCGCCGATTCCGCCGACGGAAGTGTTTCACCAACGGAAGAGTTCCGCTTCCACTGCCTCATTCGCTCCGCCGACCTCCTCCTCTCCGGCGACAGTCGCCGGTGTAGCTATTCCTGGCGCGGACCTAGCAGTCCGTGGAAGTGCAAGGTGCGGTTGATCTCCTTCCCGGCCCTTCGTGCGATGAAGCTCGGTGTTCTCCTGCTCGTGTGGATTTCTGCAGAGACGTAGACGTTATTCTACGTAGAACTCACCACCGACAAGGACTCAAAGCTTGGAGCATCTCTGTTGAGTTTTGACTCAACACCGGAAAGGTAACTTTGACCTAGTTATTTCTTTACTTCTTGATTCAACATTCCTCGCCCGATCCCAATCTCTTTGGGTTGTTCTTGATTTTTATTACTTCCGCTGCGTGCACAAGTGTTGTGCCATCCTCATAGAGAAACCCAACAGCTTCTCATCGGGGAAGAAATCATTAAATTTTTTTCCATCTAATGGTTCTTTAAACGGATTATCTAATCGTGAGAGATGGTCGACGACCAAATTCTCGTCTCCTCGCTTATCATGGATTTCTAAGTCAAACTCGTGGATGAGTAAGACCCAGCGAATCAGGCACGACTTTTCATCTGTCTTAGCAAGAAGATATTTGAGGGCTGAGTGGTCTGTAAAATCAATAATTTTGGAAAGCGTAATATATGAACGAAATTTATCAAAAGTAAACACAACATCTAAGAGCTCCTTCTCGGTCGTGGTATAATTCTCTTGTGTAGAAGTAAGTGTTTTACTTGCATAATAGATGGGGTGGTTGTTTTTAGAAATTCTTTGTCCTAGTACGTCTCCAACCGCGAAATTACTCGCATCGCACATAATTTAAAAGGGAAGGTCCCACACCGGAGCTATCATAATGTGGGCATTAATTAATTTATCTTTTATTATTTCAAAGGCATACAGACAATGGTCATCAGTGAAAGTGAGATAAAGATCTATCTAAACTCTAGAGGGGGGTGAATAGAGTATTTTAAAATAGCTTTACAATTTAAACAAATAAAGCAATTAAGATTTAATGTATGTATAGGTGTAAGGTGTCTTATTAGATAAATCTGAACTAAGATAGCAAAAAGAAGAATCACAGCACACAATAAAGAAAATACTCAAGCAACCAGAAGACACAAGGAACTATAGTGGTTCCCCAAAAACCTGGGTACATCCACTCTTCTACCACCCTTGGTAGGAATCCACTCAGGATAAGTTGATCAGGTGTCCTGACACCAATGAGCTTTTGATAAGGTGCTCAAAAACCAAACTAGATTTTTTGATCAGGCGTCTTGCCACCACTGAGTTTTGACAAGGCTCTCAGATCCAAGCTCAGAACTTTTGAAGGGAGTTTTGATAACCCTTTTTTAGCAGGAAAAGAAAAAGTAAAGAGGTGAAGTTGTCTTCTCTGTTCTCAAATCAAATGAGAGAAGACTAGTGGATTGTTGATGATGTCAAAGCTCCCCCTATGATATAGAGTGGTTCAGGAGTGAGAGCTTTGCTTCAGGGTGATAGGTCTTCTGAAGTTTCAGATCTCCAGCAGAAGATGATTCCAGCAGATGCTGAAAAGTTTGGTGTCTGGAGTTCTTGATGTTGAAGTTATGATCACTTTTTTTGGTAGGTCAAAAGGATTGTTCTACTAGTTCTTCAGAAAAATGATCACTTGTGTCTGTCACTGTTAAAAAAAATCTTGTTGTTGTGCTGTCTGTTGTTTTCTCTATATCAGTGACTGAAGACAAAAAGGAGGATCTTATTCTCTGAAAAATTCCTTATCAAAGATAGTCGTTGGCAGTCAGAAATGTCTTCCATAAAAATTTTTGTCTTCTAGAGGAAAGTCCAATAAAACATTCCCTGAATAATTCCTTGAAACTTGCTGCAGAATAAAGAGAAACGGCTGGCAGATCTTCTTGACATAAATGCTGAGAGAATTCAAAAACATTCCAAAGACTGACAGCTTTTGAATCCTTAAAAACGTCGATCTCTTAGAAAATCGTCGATCTGAGCTCTACGATCATCGAACTGAGCTCAGAGAAAAAAAAGATCAAACAGACAGAAAACGTCAAACTGAGCTCGAAGATCGTCGAACCGAGCTCAGCGACTTGAAGAATAAGAGAAGAGAGATCGTCGACCTGAGCTCGAAGAACGTCGACCGAAGCTCGACGACTTTAGCAAGGTTGAGCTCAGAGAGCGTCGAACGGAGTTCGACATTTCGTCGACCTAAGCTCGACGATAACTGACTTTGGCTCAGCTTTAAGTCTGATTCCTTGAATGGTCCTGGGGGCAGCTCAAACCAAAATTCTAAGCCCAAGACATATTCTAATGTTGACCTTTACAAATATACAACTAGGTCAACCTGGTTTCCTAAGACAAACATAGTGATCCTTACCCAAATTAGTAATAGGGTATTCCAACAATCTCCCCCTATTTGGGTTAGGATTACTATTTATAGACAAAAATAGGAAATAAATAAGCATACAGACAAAACAAGAACTAAACCAATCAAAGCAAGAAAATGTCATAGCAGCATTGCAGATCATAGATAAAATATCAGCAAATGTTCAGAGGTGGATGATTGTTCAGCTTACACAAATCACTTCTTCTCAATTCCCTTTTTAAACAAAATTTCCCTGTTGGGATTGAGGGCTTCTTTCTTGGATCTTCTGTCATCTTCTGCACCTAAGGAAGTTTGAGATCTGGGCCTTGGAACTATAGCCTCAGGATGCAGCTTCATATAATCTTCTGGATTAAAGAATTTCCTTGAAGCATATCTCTCTAGTTCTTCCTTTCTCGGATCTGATAGGGTTGTAATGTTGGAAAAGTCTTTGCCTTACTCTCTGGCCTTTTTCATTTGATCTAGAGTAGCAAGCTCTTTCATTCTGGCAGTCCATGTTCTCAGGATCCTCAAATGGAACAGGAGGTTCATATTTGTTGATAGACTCAGAATCAGTATGAGGAGTCCTGGAGATAACTGTATCTTTTAGCCTATATGGGAAAGGACCTGAAGTAGATTCAATATGGCCTTGTCCTTCCCTTTGTTGAAATCTGTGCTCTCTTTGGCTTCCTCTATATTGACCCCTTCTAGATTGATAGCCTCTTTGATATTGTCCCCTTGGGTGATATTTTTGATAGGACTGGGAGGAACTTTGCCTGGAAGCTGGGGCTTGAGTGGCTGAGCCTGAACCAGAATCTGGAGGAGGAGGAGGAGGCTGATACTGAGAAGATCCCTTTTCATACTTGTCCAGCTTCCTTCTCTTCTTCATAGCCTTTTGTTGGTTCTTGGAATACTGCATCCAGGGCTCAGAGATGGGGCAGTCATGCAAAATATAATAAGGGGTGTCATTAGAATCCTTAGCTTGAGCTGGGGGTACTTTCATCATGGCCTTACTTCTGGCCTTCCTTTTCTGGGCAACTGTATTTGAAGAATCATCAGATTCAGTTTGAAACTGATCACTCTCTGAACTTTGGGGTCTATTATATAGGTCATCAATACTCTTAATATATTTCTCTTATAATTTCAACTGATCAGGAGTTAGGGCAGGAGCAGCAGCAGCAGAAATTTGAGCAGAAACAGTATGAGTAGTAATACTTGAAACAGAAACAGCATCAGGAGTTGGAGCAGCAGCAGGTTCTTCCAGATAAGAAGCAAGTTCTTCAGCAGCAGTATCTTTAGTCACGGGGAGCATTTCAGTATCTTCTGAAGTCAAACTTATTGTAGTAGCAGCAGCAGCAGATTCATTAACAATAGGCACAATGGCCTAGGTAGCAGCATTAGAGGAGGAAGCATAAACATCCACAGCCTTGCAGGAATTAACATAAGAGGCAATTTGGCTGGGATCACAGTAATTTATAGGCACAATGGCCTTAGTAAGGTCTTCAGTATGTTGAACTGGCAGAAAACTGAAATAAACTGTATCAAAATCAGAGAGCAGGCTCTGGAGGTCCATTGCAAAAGTAGGAGCAGGAGCAAGAGCTGGAGCAGACTCAGGCACATCCACTACTTCATGAGGCATCTCCCCCTGCCTTGGTTCAAGGAGAACTGAATCAAGGCACCCAGTAGAAGGGATTGTCTGGGAGGAGCTAAAGGAGGAGATCTTGGTAGACAACTCCTGGACTTGTTTCAGGAGTGGAGCCAAGATGGTCTCCAACAGAGATGTCAGCCTGGGAGCTAGCAGCTCATAGAGTTTGTCTGCCAAAACAGGAAGATCTACATGCTCAAGATGGGCTTGAGCAGAGGTAGGAGTAGAAGTTACTGGGGGTGTGGCTAGAGCTGATGGCATGGAGAATGTGGATATGGGAGGAGTAGGAATAGATGGTTCTGAGAGAGGAATAGTGAAGAGAGAGGTTGTTGAGATGGAGCTAGATGAGGCAAAAGATGGGGTGAAGGATGGTTGGGAAAGAATTTCGTGGAGAAGTTGTTGATAAGAGGAAGTTGAGGGAAGCTCAGGAGGAGTGGAAGGAGAATCATCCATAAAAGAATCATCTACAAGAGAAAATGATGGTGAGGTGAAAGTTGGAACTATGGTTGGATAAGAGAAAAGAGGATGGAATTCTTCTGAAGTAGATGCTGGAGGGGGGAAAATTGGTGGTGAACTGGTAATGGGGGAAGATACCAATACTGAGATTTGAGAGAAGGTTGAGGTTGAGATTGGGATGGAGACAGCTGGAGGAGGAGAGGAAGGAACAGACAAGTCTTCTGCTGGGGCAGAAACCTGAGAGGGAGTGACTTGGGTAGTCCTGGTGCCTGAAGTCAGTGGTGCAGCAGCAGCTCTGGTAGGGTTAACAATCTGCCTGTCCCATTTGCTAAAAAGGGCACAGGAGAGCCTCTTGGAGGCATTAATGAACATCCCAGCAGAGGTTAGCAACTCAGGGCACCTGGAATGCATATAGACCCCTAGAATTCTCCCAAAACTTACAGAAGTTTTATTCAGCTTCTTCTTGATCAGGTTGAAAAATATTGATCCCCAGTCTAGGTGCTTCTTGTTAACCAGAGCTCCCATTAAACAAAACTGATATCTTGAAATAGTATCATTGGCTGAGTGCTTCGCCAGAAGCCCTTTGCCAACTACATCGGCCAAAAATTGATATTCTATAGATAGATTTTTCTTCAGCAATTTGTTAGGGTTCACAACAGTGTGACCCATTCTATCAAGCATAGAGTCATATTCCTCTCCAGATAAATCTATGGAATCATTTCCAGAACTAAGAAGAAAAACTTCAGTTAGAAGAGCCGGGGTCAGTTGTACCTGAGCCCCTTTTATGGAGCCGACGACAGAATTCTCATTCTCATCTGTCGCTGTGAAACACCATTCTTTTATTTCTTCTGATGCAATCTTCATTCTGGTAGTCATTATCTGTGATAGCTGCTGTTCTCTAAATAGGTGGAGAATGTCTTTGAAACGCTGATCACTTCCATCAAATGAATTCATGTCAATATCAAAACCGGTGTCGAATTTCATCTTGGAAATGGCAGCACTGGAGCCAGCCATCTGCACCTGCAACACAGAACCAAACGCAACCAAGCGTAGAAGATTTAGAGGGAAAGAGAGAAAGTTGCAGAGAGTATGAAAGCGCAAATATGAACGATGGCCGAGGAAATGATTTTATATTAGGGTTCGACGGCGAACGGAAAATCGTGGAGCTCGGTTCGACAAAACGTCGATCTCAGCTCGACGATTTGGGCTACAGAAGGAATCTGAAGAGACTTCAACATCGTCGATCTCCGTTCGACGATGTTGAAAAGCGTCGAGTTCCGCTCGACGACCTCTGAACAGAAAGAGAGGAATCCTGGAGCTAACGGAGGCGCTGAACTTAGATCGACGATTTTGGAAACGTCGATCTCTGGTCGACGTTTCTTAGAAAAACGTCGATCTACGTTCGACGATTTCTGGGAATACGTCGAGCGCAGTTCAGAGACCAAGCCTATTCTACAGACTCAAAAAGAACTGATTTTTTAGCCTAGTTTTGCTCTGTTTTAACTTTTCAAAATCTGAGTTTATTTTAAACAGCCTCCATCTAACATTCCTAACTGATTTAGGAAGAAATTGTGCTTCTTTTCATCCAAGGGCTTGGTGAAAATATCTCCCCTTTGCAAATCAGTTGGGATATATTAAAGTTCTATTTTGTTTTTCTCTACATTATCCCTTAAAAAATGATGCCTAATCTCTATATGTTTTGTCCTACTATGGAGGACTGGATTTTGTGCTATAGAGATAGCACTAGTATTATCACAAAATTTTTTTTACATCTCTAAGTTGTAGCCATAGTCTATGAGCTGATTTTGTATCCACAATATTTGTGAACAGCAACTGCCTGCAGCCATATATTCAGCTTCAGCAGTTGAGGTTGACACAGATGTTTGCTTCTTACAAAACCAGGAGACAAGTCTGTCACCAAGGAACTGACAAGTTCCACTTGTGCTTTTCCTGTCTACTCTGCATCCAGCATAATCAGCATCTGAAAATCCAGTTAATTCAAATCCTGAGTCTTTTGTATACCAGAGACCTAGATTTGGACAACTTTTTATATATCTAAGAATCCTTTTAACTAGAGTTAGGTGTGACTCTCTAGGGCTTACTTGGAATCTAGCACATATGCATGTAGCAAACATTATATTTGGTCTACTAGCTGTAAGGTACAATAGAGAGCCATTCATTGCTCTATATGTTGTCTGATCAACTAGTTTCCCATGTTCATCAGCATTCAATACAGTATTGGTAGGCATGAGTGTTTTCATACAGGATGCCTCAGACATACCAAATCTCTTAACCAATTCTTTAGCATACTTGGTTTGGGAAATAAATATGCCTTCAGCATGTTGTTTTACTTGCAATCCTAAGAAGAAGGAGAGCTCACCCATGCTACTCATTTCAAATTTGGAATGCATCAGGTTAGAAAACCTTCTGCACAAATTTGAATCAGTAGATCCAAATATGATATCATCTACATAAATTTGTACTAGTAGGGTTTGGGACTTATGGGTTCTAATAAAAAGAGTTTGGTCTACTCTACCCCTTATAAAATCATTTTCCAGAAGGAAGCATGCTAGGGTCTCATACCATGCTCTAGGAGCTTGCTTGAGACCATATAATGCTTTATGCAATTTGAAAACATAATCAGGGTAAGTTAGGGAGATAAAACCTGGAGGTTGTCTAATATAGACTTCCTCTTTGATGTCCCCATTGAGAAATGCACTCTTCACATCCATCTGGTAGACCTTGAAACCTTTGTGAGCAGCATAAGATAGGAATATTCTAATGGCCTCTAACCTTACAACTGGTGCAAAGGTCTGGTCATAGTCTATTCATTCTTGTTGAGAGTAGCCTTGAGCAACTAGCCTTGCCTTGTTTCTGATAATAACTCCTTGATCATCCAGCTTGTTTCTGAACACCCACTTTGTTCCAACAATGGAGTGATCCTTTGGCTTAGGCACTAGTTCCCAAACCTTATTCCTTTCAAATTGATGCAACTCCTCTTGCATTGCAATGATCCAGTGTGGATCTTGCTCTGCATCTTGAATGGATTGAGGCTCAACTTGAGATAGGAAGCAAGTGTTGATCAGGTTCTGGTTGACCTAATTTCTGGTTTGCACACCAGCTGAGATGTCTCCAATTACTTGGGTGATTGGATGATCTCTTGTTGTTACTAGATCAACATGGGATGTTGATTGTTCACCAACCTGTGTTGTTGTTTCCTCTTGTGGAATAACAACAGGCTCTTCAGGATGATTTTCTTCAAGAGGTTGAACTTCTTCTTCATCATCACTGCTCTCATTCTTTTACAGAATAGGTTGAGTAGCTGTATCCTCTTCTTTAACCTGTAATCTGTCCATGCTTTCTGAAATAGAGTGTACCTGCAAAGGTTCTATGGTAGAAGTAGACTTCTCCTTATAACACATGTTAGTCTCATCAAAAGTGACATGAACAGATTCTTCAATTTTACAAGAAGATTTATTATATACCCTATGAGCCTTGCTGATCATGGAGTATCCCAGAAACACTCCTTCATCAGCTTTAGCTTGGAATTTTGCTACATACTTCTTGTCATTATTATGAATATAACAAGTACAGCCAAAAATTTTAAAATAATCTACTTTAGGTTTCTTCCCTTTGAGCAATTCATAGGGAGTCTTACCCTTCAGTTTATGTATTAAACTTCTATTCAACACATAGTTGGAGGTGTTCACTGCCTCAGCCCAAAAGGATAGAGGTAGGTGAGCATCTGTCAACAACGTAGTAGCAGATTCAATTAGGGTTCTATTTTTCCTTTCAGCTACCCCATTTTGTTGAGGAGTTCTAGGGGCTGAGAAAGTGTGCCTGATCCCTTCATTTTGACAGAACTCTTGCATAAGAAGAGAATCAAACTCTGTCCCATGATCACTTTTGATCAGGGCAATATGAGTGTTGAACTCAATCTGTATGCATTTGAGAAACTCTGTCAAACACTTAAATATATCAGACTTCTTCCTCAGAAAGAATACCCAAGTGAATCTAGAGAAGTCATCTACAATCACTAAAGCATAAGATTTCCCTCCTAAGCTTTGTACTGTAATGGGTCCAAAAAGGTCCATGTGTAGCAGATACAAAATCCTAGGTGAATCACTCTTATTAAGAGACTTAAAGCTATTTTTAGTTTGCTTGCCTAATTGACAAGCCCTGCAGAGTCCTTCCTTCTTGTAGGGGCCAGAAGGTAGTCCTCTAACAAGATTGTCCTTGGATAGCCTAGCAATGGTTCTGAGGTTTAAATGTCCTAATCTTTTATGTCATAAATCATTTGGCTTGCATACTGAATTGAATAAGCAAATGTCTGAATGGGCTGAAAGAAAATTTACTAGATAGATGTTACCTTTCCTTTTACCTGTTAACACAGTTGTGTTATTTTCTGACTTGATCTTGCACAGGGATTTGTTGAAGGTCACTTTATATCCTTCATCACATAGCTGACTGATGCTTATCAGGTTATGCTTCAGTCCTTCAACATATGCCACTTTCTTGAAAGTGACTGAGCCTATCTGAACAGCACCATATCCTTTGGTTTGGCCAAAATTTGAATCACCAAAAATTACTTTGGGTCCAAGTTTGGTTATGAAGGATGATAGGTTCTCCCTGTTCCCTGTCATGTGCTTTGAGCACCCACTATCCAGATACCATAACTGCTTTGATGTTGGATAGGTCTTCACCTGCACAAAATCAGCTTATATGTTTTTGACCCAGTTAACCTTGGGCCTAGGTTAATATCCCTTGAATTCAGAAATGAAAGACATCCCAGGTTGACTCTTATAACCTTCAGGATGGTATCTCCTAGGAGGTACTATCCACTCAGTATAGGGGTTAAAGCCTTGGGATGTGGGACTTCTAGGATTGAATCTAGATGTACCATTGAAGGATTGTTCACAGACCTAATCTCTGTTCGACGATCGTCGAACTGAGGTCGAAGATCTTGGGTCAGATCGTCGATCTCTGTTCGAAGATCGATTATACTGGAGTTCAGGGTTTGGATATCGTTGAGCTGAGGTCGACAATCTTTGGTTAGATCATCGAGCTCTGTTCGACGATCGTCGAGCTCTGCTTGACGCAATCTGTTGAACTGTAATTTTCTTTGACAGATATGCATTCTTCCTAGCTACCTCTACTACTCCCTTCCCTTTGTCAGAAACAAATTTGATTGGAGTTGTTAATATTGTAGGTTGGCTGGATGAAGCACCCAAGCCCAGTGTACTATTAAGTCTAGAGTTCACTGTGCTTGTAATGTCCATCAGTCTGATACTTCTCCCATTTAGGGATTCTTCAAACTTTTTGGCTTTTGATAGTTCACTTTTCAGTGAAGCTATCTCTTCCCTGCAGCATTCCAACTCCTCAAAGAGTTTGAGGTTCTCTGATTTTATAGTGCTATACTCAGATAGTTGTTTTCTGAGGGAAGTGATTTCCTTCTCAGACTCCAACAGATCTAGGCATAGTACCTTATACTCATGTTTAAAATCCTCAGAACTGAAATCAAATGAATTGATTACCTGATCTTCTTCTTGTTGAGCTTCTGAATCTGATTCTGACTCTTCTGCTTCTGAGTCTGTTTGAGAGGCATTGATAGCCATCATGCAGAATTCCTTTTCATCAGCATCATCCTCATCATCACTGGAGCTGGATGAGGCTTCAGAGTCCTCTTCAGTTTCACTCAATGTCTCAGCAACAAATCCCTTCCTTGTATGTTTGTTCTTGCTGAAGGAGGGTTTGTATGAGCTGTTCTTTCTGGAGTCTTTTTCCTTTCTTCTTTCTCTTCTATCTTTCTTGTCTTTGTTCTTATTTTCTGGACAGTCAGGCACAATATGGCCTGGTTTCCTGCAAACAAAACATATGATTTCTTTATTGTTATTTGATTTATCATACCTTGGTTTATCATGACTCTTGTATGATCTCTTTCTGAAGTCTTTTCTGGCCATCTTGTAGAATCTTTTGGCCAGTAGACTTAGGAGCTCATCATTTCCTGTAGCTTTATCTTCAGGCTCCTCTTCTGCAGCTTTGAAGGCTATGGTCTTTTCTTTCCTTGTGACTGGAGAAGTAGCCTTTTGTTCTTCTTCTCTATTTTTAATGAGCAACTCATAGGATTTGAGCTTGCCCAGGAGAGCTTCAGTGGTAATCTCATTTAGACTTCTGGCATCTTTGATTGGCCAGATTCTTGAATCCCAAGTGCTGGCAAAGCACATTAAGATTTTGTCATTCAGCTCAGTCAATGAGATTTCTTTATCCAGAGTCTTTAACTCATTGACAATCAGACTTAGTCTATTGTACATGTCAGCCACTGATTCAGCTTCTCCCTTTTTGAAGTTCTCATATTGACTTATCAGATGGGATCTCCTATCTTTCCTTTCATCAGCAGACCCTGAGACAATTTCAGAGAGCTTGTCCCAAATTCCTTTGGCTGAGTTGCAGTCAGCTACCTTCTGAAATATCTCATCAGACATTGTCTGAGCTAAGATGTTCATGGCCTTTGCATCTGCAGTTTTCCATTTCTTTATGTCTGCATCTGTTCCTGAGGGAGGTGGAACAGTACTTGTGCTTGTGATCTCTGGAGGTGTTGGGCACACTGTCAAAACAGAATTAAATATATCCTCATCAATAGAATTCATATAAAGTTTAATCCTTGCCTTCCAGAGTGCAAACTTGGAAAGGTTGCACACTGGAGGTCTGGTGCTTGCATAATCTTTGTTCTGTGCCATGTCTATATAAATTGATAGATATAGTGAAAATAACCCTTTAAGAGATTGATCTTATCAAGGATCTTTTGGTTCAGGTGTTAGCCTGTATGAGCAACCAACCTGCCTCTGATATCAATTGAAAGTGAGGTAAAGATATATCTAAACTCTAGAGGGGGGGGGGGGTGAATAGAGTATTTTAAAATAGCTTTACAATTTAAACAAATAAAGCAATTAAGATTTAATGTATGTATAGGTGTAAGGTGTCTTACTAGATAAATCAGAACTAAGACAACAAAAAGAAGAATCACAGCACACAATAATGAAAATACTCAAGCAACTAGAAGACACAAGGAACTATAGTGGTTCCCCAAAAACATGGGTACATCCACTCTTCTACCACCCTTGGTAGGAATCCACTCAGGATGAGTTGATCAGGTGTCCTGACACCAATGAGCTTTTGATAAGGTGCTCAAAAACCAAACTAGATTTTTTGATCAGGTGTCTTGCCACCACTGAGTTTTGACAAGGCTCTCAGAACCAATCTCAGAACTTTTGAAGGGAGTTTTGATAACCCTTTTACAGCAGGAAAAGAAAAAGTAAAGAGGTGAAGTTGTCTTCTCTGTTCTCAAATCAAATGAGAGAAGACTAGTGGATTGTTGATGATGTCAAAGCTCCCCCTGAGATGTAGAGTGGTTCAGGAGTGAGAGCTTTGCTTCAGGGTGATAGGTCTTGTTGGAACACCCTATTACTAATTTTGGTAAGGATCACTATGTTTGTCTTAGGAAACACGGTTGACCTAGTTGTATAGTTGTAAAGGTCAACATTAGAATGAGTCTAGGGCTTAGAACTTAGGTTTGAAGCTACCCCCAGGACCATTCCAATATCAAGGATATAGAGCCAAGTCTAAGGAAATTTTTGTCAAGCTCCGGTCGACGAAACGTCGAGCTTAGTTCGACGCTCTCTGAGCTCAACTTCGATAAATCGTCGAACTCCAGTCGACGATCTTCGAGTTCAGATCGACGATCTGCTTTCAGACAATTTTGTTTAGTCGTCGAACTGCATTCTACGTTTTTCTAGCTCAGGTCGACGATCTCTCTTTAGCTATTCTTCAGGTCGCTGAGCTCGGTTCAACGATCTTCGAGCTCAGTTCGACGTTTTCTGTCTGTTTGATCTGTTTCCTTCTCTGAGCTCAGTTCGACGATAGTAGAGCTCAGATCGACGATTTTTTTTGAGAGATCAACGATTCTAAGGATTCAAATGCTGCCAGTCTTTGGAATGTTTTTGAAATCTCTCGGCATTTATGTTAAGGAGACCTGCCAGCCGTTTTTCTTTATTCTGGAGCAAGTTTCAAGGAATTATTCATGGAATGTTTTATTGGACCTTCCTCTAGAAGACAAGACTCTTTATGGAAGACATTTATGTCTGCCAACGGCTATCTTTGACAAGATCTTTTTTTTTTGAGAATAAGATCTTCTTTTTCATCTTCAGTCAGACAAGAACACACAACAACATACACAAAGAACTCAACAAGAAGAATTAAGCTGTGACAGATAATAAGTGATCAATTCTGAAGAATCAGAATAACAATCTTTTTGCTTACAGAAAAGTGATCACAGCCTCTTCTCAAGATATCCAGACACCTCATCTTTCAGCCTTTTTGCTGAAACAATCCTTTGCTGGAGATCTAAAGTTCTGAAGGCCTATCACCCTAGAGCAAAGCTTCCATTCCTGAACCTGTCTACAACTCAGGGGGAGCTTTGACAACAAAAGATCCACTAGACTTCTCTCATTTGATTTGAGAACAGAGAAGACAACTTCACCTCTTTATCTTTTCTTTTTCTGCTGTAAAAGGGTTCTTGAACTCCCTTCAAAAGTTCTGTCTGGTTCTGAGAGCCTTGTCAAAACTCAGTGGTGGCAAGACACCTTATCAAAAAATCCAGTTTTGGTTTTTGAGCACCTTATCAAAAGCTCATTGGTGTCAGGACACCTGATCAACTCATCCTGAGTGGATTCCTACCAAGGGTGGTAGAAGAGTGGATGTACCCAGGTTTTTGGGGAACCACTATATTTCCTTGTGTCTTCTGGGTTGTTTGTGTGATTGGTTTGCTGTGTGCTGTGCTCTTTACTTCTTTGTTTTTAACTCTTTACTAACACTCTACACTATACTATAAATTGAATTTTATATTTGCTGATTAATTTCAACTGTGAAATTAATTTAAATAAACTCTATTCACCCCCCCTCTAGAGTTGAGATAGATCTTACCCTCACTTTCAATTGGTATCAGAGGGAGGTTGGTTGCTCACACAGGCTAACACCTGAACCAAAAGATCCTTGATAAGATTAATCTCTTAAGAGGGTTATTTTCTTTATATCTTATATTATTCAAAGACATGGCACAGAACAAGGATTATGCAAGAACCAGACCTCCAGTGTGCAATCTATCTAAGTTTGCACTCTGGAAGGCAAGGATTATATTATACATGAACTCTATTGATGAAGATATTTTCAATTCTGTCTTGACAGTTTGTCCACGTCCACCTACAAGCTCAAGCACAAATGCTGTTCCACCTCCCTCAGGAACAGATGCTGAAATTAAAAGATGGAAGACTGCAGATGCCAAGGCTATAAACATCTTAGCTCAAACAATGTCTGATGAGATTTTTCAGAAGATAGCTGAATGTAACTCAGCTAAAGAAGTATAGGACAAACTCTCAGAAATTGTCTCAGAATCTGCTGATGAGAGGAAAGACAGAAGATCTCACCTCATAACCCAATATGAGAACTTCAAGAAAGGAGAAGCTGAGTCAGTTGCAGACATGTACAACAGATTAAGTCTGATTGTCAATGAGCTAAAGACTTTAGATAAAGAAATCTCATTGACTGAGCTTAATGACAAGATCCTAATGTGCTTCCCCAGCACTTGGGATTCAAGAATCTGGCCAATCAAAGATGCCAGAAGTCTAAATGAAATCACTACTGAAGCTCTCCTAGGCAAACTCAAATCTTATGAGCTGCTCATCAAGAACAGAGAAGAAGAACAGAAGGCTGCCTCACCAGTCTCAAAGAAAGAGAAGTCAATAGCTTTCAAAGCCATTGAGAATCAGCCTGAAGAAAAGCTCACAGGCAATGAGGAGTTGGTCAGCCTACTGGCCAAAAGATTTTACAAACTGGCCAGAAAAGACTTCAGAAAAAGGCCATACAAAGGACATGATAAACCAAGGTATGATAAGTCGAATAATGATAAAGAAATTATATGCTTTGGCTACAGGAAACCAGGCCACATTGTGCCTGACTGTCCAGAAAACAAAAATAAGGACAAAAAGGATAGAAGAGAAAGAAGGAAAGAGAAAGACTTCAAAAAGAACAGCTCAGACAAAGCCTCCTCCAGCAAGAACAAACATACAAGGAAGGGCTTTGTTGCTGAGACATGGAGTGAGACAGAAGAGGATTCTGAAACTTCATCCAGCTCCAGTGATGATGAAGATGATGCAGATGAAAAAGAATTTTGCTTGATGGCTATCAATGCCTCACAACAAAACTCTGATGCAGAATCAGATTCAGACTCAGAAACTCAACCAGAAGAAGATCAGGTAATTAACTCTTTTGATTTTAATTCTGAGGACTTTAAAATTGAATTTAAGACATTGTGATTGGACTTACTAAAATCTGAGAAAGAGATAATCTCTCTCAGAAACAAATTATCTGAATACAGTATCCTAAACTCAAATAACCTCAAACTCTCTGAGGAGTTAGAATGCTGTAGGGAGGAGATAGCTTCACTGAAAAGTGAACTATCAAAGGACAAAAAGTTTGAAGAATCTCTAAATGGGAGAAGTATCAGACTGATGGACATTACAAGCACAATGAACTCTAGATTCAATAGTACACTGGGCTTGGGTGCATCTTCCAGCCAAGCTATAATATTAACAACTCCAATCAAATTCATCTCTGACAAAGGAAAGGGAGTAATAGAGGTAGCTAGGAAGAATGCAGATCTGCCAGAGAAAATTTCAGTTCAACAGATTGCGTCGAACAGAGCTCGACGATCGTCAAACAGAGCTCGACGATTGTCGAACAGAGCTCGACGATCTAACCCAAAATCGTCGACCTCAGCTCGACGATATCCAGACTCTGAACTTCAGTATAATCGATCTTCGAACAGAGATCGACGATCTGACCTAAGATCGTCGACCTCAGTTCGACGATCGTCGAACAGAGATCAGGTCTGTGAACATTCCTTCAATGGAACATCTAGATTCAATCCTAGAAGTCCCACATCCCAAGGCTTTAACCCCTATATTGAATGGATAGTACCTCCTAGGAGATACCATCCTGAAGGCTATAAGAGTCAACCTGAGATGTCTTTCATTTCTGAATTCAAAGGATATCAGCCTAGGCCCAAGGTTAACTGGGTCAAAAACAAATAAGCTGTTCATGTGCAGGTGAAGACCTATCCAGTATCTAACCAATAATGGTATCTGGATAGTGGGTGCTCAAAGCACATGACAGGGAACAGGGAGAACCTATCATCCTTCATAACCAAACTTGGACCCAAAGTGATTTTTGGTGATTCAAATTTTGGCCAAACCAAAGGATATGGTGCTGCTTAGATAGGCTCAGTCACTTTCAAGAAGGTGGCATATGTAGAAGGACTGAAGCACAATCTGATAAGTATCAGTCAGCTATGTGATGAAGGATACAAGGTGACTTTCAACAAATCCCTGTGCAAGATCAAGTCAGAGGATAACACAACTGTGTTAACAGGTAAAAGGACAGGTAACATTTACTTAGTAGATTTTCTTTCATCTAAAGTAGACATCTGTTTATTCAATTCCATATCTAAGCCAAATGTTTTATGGCATAAGAGATTAGGACATCTAAACCTTAGAACCATTGCCAAGCTCTCCAAGGACAACCTTATTAGAGGACTACCTTCTGACCCCTACAAGAAGGAAGGACTCTGCAGGGCTTGTCAATTAGGCAAGCAAACTAAAAATAGCTTTAAGTCACTTAATAAGAGTGATTCACCTAGGATTCTGTATTTGTTGCACATGGATCTTTTTGGACCCATATCAGTACAAAGCCTAGGAGGGAAGTCCTATACTTTAGTGATTGTAGATGACTTCTCAAGATTCACATGGGTATTCTTTCTAAGGAAGAAGTCTGATAACTTTAAGTGTTTGACAGAGTTTCTAAAATGTATACAGATTGAGTTCAACACTCACATTACCCTGATCAGGATTGATCATGGGACAGAGTTTTATTCTCTTCTTATGCAAGAGTTCTGTCAAAGTGAAGGGATCAGGCACACTTTCTCAGCTCCTAGAACTCCTCAACAAAATGGGGTAGCTGAAAGGAAAAATAGAACCCTAATTGAATCTGCTACTACATTGTTGACAGATGCTCACCTACCTCTATCCTTTTGGGCTGAGGCAGTGAACACCTCCAACTATGTGCTAAACAGAAGCCTGATACATAAACTAAAGGGCAAGACTCCCTATGAATTGCTCAAAGGGAAGAAACCTAAAATAGATTATTTTAAAATTTTTGGCTGTACTTGTTATATTCATAATAATGACAAGAAGTATCTAGCAAAATTCCAAGCTAAAGCTGATGAAGGAGTGTTTCTGGGATACTCTATGATCAGCAAGGCATATAGGGTATATAATAAATCTTCCTGTAAAATTGAAGAATCTATTCATGTTACTTTTGATGAGACTAACATGTGTTATAAGGAGAAGTTTACTTCTACCATAGAACATTTGCAGGTGCACTCTATTTCAGAAAGTATGGACAGATTACAGGTTAAAGAAGAGAATACAACCTCTCAACAAAAGATTGAGAGCAGTGATGATGAAGAAGAAGTTGAACCTCTAGGGCCAGTTGTTATTCCACAAGAGGAAACAACAACACTGGTTGGTGAACAATCAACACCCCCCGTTGATTTAGTAATAACAAGAGATCATCCAATCAACCAAGTAATTAGAGAGATCTCAGCTGGTGTGCAAACCAGAAATCAGGTCAACCAGAACCTGATGCACACTTGCTTCCTATCTCAAGTTGAGCCTCAATCCATTCAAGATGCAGAGCAAGATCCACACTGGATCATTGCAATGCAAGAGGAGTTGCATCAATTTGAAAGGAATAAGGTTTGGGAACTAGTGCCTAAGCCAAAGGATCACTCCATTGTTGGAACAAAGTGGGTGTTCAGAAACAAGCTGGATGATCAAGGAGTTATTGTCAGAAACAAGGCAAGGCTAGTTGCTCAAGGCTACTCTCAACAAGAAGGAATAGACTATGACCAGACCTTTGCACCAGTTGCAAGGTTAGAGGCCATTAGAATATTCCTAGCTTATGCTGCTCACAAAGGCTTCAAGGTTTACCAGATGGATGTGAAGAGTGCATTTCTCAATGGAGACATCAAAGAGGAAGTCTATGTTAGACAACCTCCAGGTTTTATCTCTCTAACTCACCCTGATTATGTTTTCAAATTGCATAAAGCATTATATGGTCTCAAGCAAGCTCCTAGAGCATGGTATGAGACCCTAGCATGCTTTCTTCTGGAAAATGATTTTGTTAGGGGGAGAGTAGAGCAAACTCTTTTTATTAGAACCCATAAGTCCCACACCCTACTAGTACAAATTTATGTAGATGATATCATATTTGGATCTACTGATTCAAACTTGTGCAGAAAGTTTTCCAACCTGATGCATTCCAAATTTGAAATGAGTAGCATGGGTGAGCTCTCCTTCTTCTTAGGATTGCAAGTAAAACAGCATGCTGAGGGCATATTTATTTCCCAAACCAAGTATGCTAAAGAATTGGTTAAGAGATTTGGTATGTCTGAGGCATCTTGCATGAAAACACCCATGCCTACCAATGCTGTATTGGATGCTGATGAACATGGGAAACCAGTTGATCAGACAACATATAGAGCAATGATTGGCTCTCTATTGTACCTTACAGCCAGTAGACCAGATATAATGTTTGCTACATGCATATATGCTAGATTCCAAGTTAGCCCTAGAGAGTCACACCTAACATTAGTTAAAAGGGTTCTTAGATATGTAAAAAGTTGTCCAAATCTAGGACTCTGGTATCCAAAGACTCAGGATTTGAATTAACTGGATTTTCAGATGCTGATTATGCTGGATGCAGAATAGACAGGAAAAGCACCAGTGGAACATGTCAGTTCCTTGGTGACAGACTTGTCTCTTGGTTTTGTAAGAAGCAAACATCTGTGTCAACCTCAACTGCTGAAGCTGAATATATGGCTGCAGGCAGTTGCTGTTCACAAATATTGTGGATACAAAATCAGCTCAGAGACTATGGCTATAACTTAGAGAAGTCTAAAATTTTTTGTGATAATACTAGTGCTATCTCTATAGCACAAAATCCAGTACTCCATAGTAGGACAAAACATATAGAGATTAGGCATCACTTTCTAAGGGATAATGTAGAGAAAAACAAAATAGAACTTCAATATATCCCTACTGATTTGCAAAGGGGAGATATTTTCACCAAGCCTTTGGATGAAAAGAAACACAGTTTCTTCCTAAATCAGTTAGGCATGTTAGATGGAGGAAGCCTAAACTAATTTACAAGATTTTTGAAAAGTTAAAATAGACCAAGACTAGGCTAAAAAATCAGTTCTTTTTGTGTCTGTAGAATAGGCTTGGTCTCTAAACTGCGCTCGACGTTTTCCTAGAAATTGTCGAACGTAGATCGACGTTTTTCTAAAAATCGTCGACCAGAGATTGACGTTTCCAAAATCGTCGATCTGAGTTCAGCGCCTCCGTTAGCTCCAGGTTTTCTCTCCTTCTATTCAGAGGCCGTCGAGCGGAGCTCGACGCTTTTCAACATCGTCGAACGGAGATCGACGATATTGACGTCTCTTCAGATTCCCTCTGTAGCCCAAATCGTCGAGCTGAGATCGACGCTTCGTCGAACTGAGCCCAATGATTTTCCGTTTCGCCGTCAAACCCTAATATAAAATCATTTCTTCAGCCATCGTTCATCTCTTGCGCTTTCATACTCTCTGCAACTTTCTTCGTTTTCCCTCCAAATCCTCTACGCTTGGTCGTGTTTGGTTCTTTGTTGCAGGTAAAAATGGCTGGCTCCAATGCTACAATCTCCAAAATGAAATTTGACACCGGATTTGATATCGACATGAACTCGTTTGATGGAAGCGATCAACGCTTCAAGGATATTCTTAATCTATTCAGAGATCAGCAGCTATCGCAAATAATGACAACCAGAATGAAGATTGCATCGGAAGAGATAAAGGAATGGTGTTATACAGTGACAGATGAGAACGAGAACTCTGTCGTAGGCCTCATAAAAGGGACTCAGGTACAATTGTCCCCGGCCCTTTTAACTGATGTTTTTCATCTTAGTTCTGGAGAAGATTCCATAGAGTTATCTGGAGAGGAATATGACTCCATGCTTGATAGAATGGGTCACAATGCTGTGAACCCTAACAAACTACTGAAGAAAAATCTGTCGATAGAATTTAAATTTTTGGCGGATGTAGTTGGGAAAGTGCTTCTGGCCAAGCACTCAGCCCATGATACCATATCAAGATATCAATTTTGTCTAATGGGAGCTCTGCTTGATAAGAAACATCTAGGCCGGGGATCAATTTTCTTCAACCTGATTAAGAAGAAGCTGAGCAAGACTGCTGTCAGTTTTGGGAGAATTCTAGGGGTCTATCTGAATTCCAGATGCCCTGAGCTGCTAACCTCTTCTGGGATGTTCATTAATGCATCCAAGAGGCTCTCCTGTGCCCTTTTCAGCAAATGGGACAGGCAGATTGTAAACCCCTCCAGAGCTGCTGCACCACTATCTTCAGGCACCAGGACTGTCTCAGTCACTCCACCTCTGGTCTCTGCCCCAATAGAAGTGTTGCCTGCTTCTCCTCCTCCTCCAGCTGTCTCTACCCCAGCCACTTCATCCTCACCCCCAATCACCACCATATTGGTATCTTCCCCCATTAACATTTCTTCACCAGTTTCAACCCCTTCAGCATCTACCTCAGAGGAATTCCATCCTCTCTTCTCTTACCCAATCTTCACCTCTCCATCATTTTCCTTGGCAGATGATTCCTTTATGGATGATTCTCCCTCCTCTCCTCTTGAGCCTCCCTCTACCTCCTCATTCCAACAAATGCTGCAAGAAATTCTATCCCAACCATCCTTCACACCTTCCCTTGCCTCACCTATCTACACCTCAACATCTTCAATATCCTCCTTTCCCCTATCAGAGCCATCCATTCCCACACCTCCTATACCCTCATTCTCCATGCCACCAGCTCCAGCCATCATCCTTACAACAACCTTCTCTCCTACCTCTGCTCAAGCCCCTCTTGAGCATGTAGATCTATCAGCACTGGCAGACAGGTTATATGAGCTGTTAGCTCCTAAGCTAACCTCATTACTGGAGACCACTCTGGCTCCACCCCTGACCCATGTCAAGGAGCCGTCTTCCAAGCTCTCCTCCTTCATTCACTCTCAGGCAATTACCTCTTCTAGGTGCCTTGACTCAGTTCTCCCTGAATCCAGGCAGGGGGAGATGCCTTCTGAAGTAGTGGTTGTGCCTGAGTCTGCTCCTGCTTTTGCAATGGCCCTCCAAAGCTTGCTCTCTATGTTTGATACAGTTTACCTCAGATCTTTGCCAGTTACTCATACTGAAGACTTGTCTAAGGCCATTGTGCCTATTTCTGTCTGTGATCCCAGCCAAATTGAAGCATATGTAAATTCCTGGAAGGCTGTGGATGTTTATGTTTCCATCTCTGATGCTGCTACTAAGGCCATTGTGCCTCTTGTTGTTGAAGCTGCTGCTGCTGTTACTGAAGATACTGAAATGGTTCCTGTATTTGAAGATACATCTGCTGTTGAAGAAGTTTCCTCTTACCTAGAAGATCTTGCACCTGCTGTTGTTACTGCTCCTACTGCTGCTGTTGCTTCAAAAGTTCCTTCTGCTCAAATTTCTGATGCTGCTCCTGCCCTGACTGCTGATCAGTTGAAGTTACAAGAGAAATACCTTAAAAGCATTGATGATTTGTATGACAAACCTCAAAGTTCAGAGAGTGATCAATTCCAAAATGATTCAGATGACTCTGCAAATACTATTGCCAAAAAGAGGAAGGCCAGAAGCAAGGCCATGATGTGAGTCCCCCCCGCTCAGGCAAAGGATTCTAATGACATTCCCTACTATATTCTACATGACTGCCCCATATCTGAGCCCTGGATGCAGTATTCCAAGAACCAATCAAAGGCTATGAAGAAGAGAAGGAAGCTGAATAAGTATGAAAAAGGATCTTCGCAATATCAGCCTCCTCCTCCTCCTCCAGATTCTGGTTCAGGCTCAGCCTCTCAAGCTCCAGCTTCTAGGCAAAGCTCCTCCCAGTCGTATCAGAAATACAATCAAAGGGGGCAACATCAAAGGGGATATCACTCTAGAAGGGGCCAATATAGAGGAAGCCAGAGAGGGCATAGATTTCATCAAAAGGAAGGACAAGGGCATACTGATTCTACTTCAGGTCCTTTCCCTTATAAGCTAAAAGATGCAGTTGTCTCCAGGACTCCTCCTACTGATTCTGAGTCCATCAACAGATATGAACCTCCTGTTTCATTTGAGGATCCTGAGAAAAACCCCTTGTCCTGGACAGCTAGAATGAAAGAGTTGGCTGCTCTTGATCAAATAAAAAAATCCAGAGAGCAAGGCAAGGACACTTCAAACATAACAACTCTATCAGATCAGAGAAAGAAAGAACTGGAGAGATATGCATCAAGAAAATTCTTTAATATAGAAGATTATATGAAGCTGCACCCTGAGGCTGTAGTTCCAAGGCCCAGATCTCAAACTTCCTTAGGTGTAGAAGATGATAGAAGATCCAAGAAAGAAGCCCTCAATCCTAACAGAGAAATTTTGTTTAAAAAGGGAACTGAGAAGAAGTGAATTGTGTAAGCTGAACAATCATCCTCCTTTGGATATTTGCTGAATTCTTATCTGTGATCTGCATTGCTGCTATATCTTTTCTTCTGCATTGTTTTTTTAGTTTCTGTCTTGAATGTATGCTTATTTATTTCCTAATTTTGTCTGTAAATAGTAATCCTAACCCAAATAGGGGGAGATTGTTGGAACATACTATTACTAATTTGGGTAAGGATCACTATGTTTGTCTTAGGAAACCAGGTTTACCTAGTTGTATAGTTGTAAAGGTCAACATTAGAATGAGTCTAGGGCTTAGAACTTAGGTTTGAAGCTGCCCCCAGGACCATTCCAATATTAAGGATATAGAGCCAAGTCTAAGGCAATTTTCGTCGAGCTTCGGTCGACGAAACGTCGAGCTTAGTTCGATGCTCTCTGAGCTCAACTTCGATAAATCGTCGAACTCCAGTCGATGATCTTCGAGCTCAGATCGACGATCTGCTTTCAGACAATTTTGTTTAGTCGTCGAACTGCATTCTACATTTTTCTAGCTCAGGTCGACGATCTCTCTTCAGCTATTCTTCAGGTCGCTGAGCTTAGTTCGACGATCTTCGAGCTCAGTTCGATGTTTTCTGTGTGTTTGATCTGTTTCCTTCTCTGAGCTCAGTTCGACGATAGTAGAGCTCAAATCGATGATTTTTCTGAGAGATCAACGATTCTAGGGATTCAAATGCTGCCAGTCTTTGGAATGTTTTTGAAATCTCTCGGCATTTATGTTAAGGAGATCTGCCAGCCGTTTGTCTTTATTCTGGAGCAAGTTTCAAGGAATTATTCAGGGAATGTTTTATTGGACCTTCCTCTAGAAGACAAGACTCTTTATGGAAGACATTTATGCCTGCCAACGGCTATCTTTGACAAGATCTTTTTTTTAGAATAAGATCTTCTTTTTTATCTTCAGTCAGACAAGAACACACAACAATATACACAAAGAACTCAACAAGAAGAATTAAGCTGTGATAGATAACAAGTGATCAATTCTGAAGAATCAGAATAACAATCTTTTTTCTTACAGAAAAGTGATCACAGCCTCTTCTCAAGAACTCCAGACACCTCATCTTTCAGCCTTTTTGCTGAAACAATCCTTTGCTGGAGATCTAAAGTTCTGAAGGCCTATCACCCTAGAGCAAAGCTTCCATTCCTGAACCTGTCTACAACTCAGGGGGAGCTTTGACAACAAAAGATCCACTAGTCTTCTCTCATTTGATTTGAGAACAGAGAAGACAACTTCACCTTTTTATCTTTTCTTTTTCTGCTGTAAAAGGGTTCTTGAACTCCCTTCAAAAGTTCTGTCTGGTTCTGAGAGCCTTGTCAAAACTCAGTGGTGGCAAGACACCTTATCAAAAAATCCTGTTTTGGTTTTTGAGCACCTTATCAAAAGCTCATTGGTGTCAGGACACCTGATCAACTCATCCTGAGTGGATTCCTACCAAGGGTGGTAGAAGAGTGGATGTACCCAGGTTTTTGGGGAACCACTATATTTCCTTGTGTCTTCTGGGTTGTTTGTGTGATTGGTTTGCTGTGTGCTGTGCTCTTTACTTTTTTGTTTTTAACTCTTTACTAACACTCTACACTATACTATAAATTGAATTTTATATTTGCTGATTAATTTCAACTGTGAAATTAATTTAAATAAACTTTATTCACCGCCCCTCTAGAGTTGAGATAGATCTTACCCTCACTTTCAGGTCTTCTGAAGCTTCAGATCTCCAGCAGAAGATGATTCCAGTAGATGCTGAAAAGTTTGGTGTCTAGAGTTCTTGATGTTGAAGCTATGATCACTTTTTTTGGTAGGTCAAAAGGATTGTTCTACTAGTTCTTCAGAAAAATGATCACTTTTGTCTGTCACTGTTAAAAAAAAATCTTGTTGTTGTGCTGTCTGTTGTTTTCTCTATATCAGTGACTAAAGACAAAAAGGAGGATCTTATTCTCTGAAAAATTCCTTATCAAAGATAGTCGTTGGCAGTCATAAATGTCTTCCATAAAAATTTTTGCCTTCTAGAGAAAAGTTCAATAAAACATTCCCTGAATAATTCCTTGAAGCTTGCTGCAGAATAAAGAGAAATGGCTGGCAGATCTTTTTGACATAAATGCTGAGAGAATTCAAAAACATTCCAAAGACTGATAGCTTTTGAATCCTTAAAAACGTCGATCTCTTAGAAAATCGTCGATCTGAGCTCTACGATCATCGAACTGAGCTCAGAGAAAAAAAGATCAAACAGACAGAAAACGTCGAACTGTGCTCGAAGATCGTCGAACCGAGCTCAGCGACCTGAAGAATAAGAGAAGAGAGATCGTCGACCTAAGCTCGAAGAATGTCGACCGAAGCTCGACGACTTTAGCAAGGTTGAGCTCAGAGAGCGTCGAACGGAGTTCGACGTTTCGTCGACCTAAGCTCGACGATAACTAACTTTGGCTCAGCTTTAAGTCTGATTCCTTGAATGGTCCTGGGGGCAGCTCAAACCTAAATTCTAAGCCCTAGACACATTCTAATGTTGACCTTTACAACTATACAACTAGGTTAACCTGGTTTCCTAAGACAAACATAGTGATCCTTACCCAAATTAGTAATAGGGTGTTCAAACAATCAGAAATAAATGGGGTGACTTTTTCTAAGAGCTGAGTAAGAGGTTTGGTGATTTTGGAGAAGTATTTTATGAAGCGGCAGTAAAAACAAGCGTGTCCTAAGAAAATTCTTATAACTTTGACGTTCATAGGCGGCGAAAGCTTCTCGATAACTTCTATCTTAGTAATATCTACTTCAATACCTCTCGCAGAAATATTATGACCAAAAACTAACCCTTCCCTCACCATAAAATGACATTTTTCTCAATTTAGGGCAAGGTTAGTTTCTTCGCATCTTTCTAAGACATTTTCGAGGTTTTTTATGCAACTATCAAAGGCAACGCTGTACACGGAGAAATCATCCATAAATACCTCAATAATGCTTTCTACGTACTTATTGAAGATAGCGAGCATACATCTCTAGAATGTAGTTGGCGCATTGCACAATCCAAATGACATTCTTCGGTTGGCGAAGGTGTCAAAGGGACAAGTAAACGTAGTTTTATCCTTGTCCTCAGGAGATATGGGGATTTGAAAATACCCCGAGAGGCCATCGAGAAAACAATAAAATCTATAGCCGAATAATCGCTCTAAAATTTGATCAATGAACGACAAGGGAAAGTGGTCCTTGCGGGTGGCGTCATTTAACTTACGATAGTCGATACACATTCGCTACCCCATCACCGTCCGTATCGGGATTAAATCATTATTTTCATTTACAACTACAATTATACCTCCCTTTTTCGACACTACCTGAACAGGACTAACCCACTTACTATCAGATATAGGATAGATAATTCCTGCGTCTAAAAGTTTCATAACCTCGCCCTTTATGACTTCTTTCATGTTTAGGTTAATTCGATGCCGAGGTTGCATGGAGTTATGCGAATTATCTTCCATTAAGATTTTGTGAGTGCAGAAGGATGGGCTTATGCCCTTGATATAGGAAATCTGCCAAGCAATAGCTCAACGATGCTTACGTAAAACTAGAAGGAGTTTATCATTTTACACTTCAGTCAGGTATGTAAAAATTATCACGGGCTTTTTGGAATCCTTTTCTAAGAAGGCATACCTAAGATGTTTGGGTAGTTCCATTAATTCTAGGGTAGGGGGTTCTTCATAAAAGGTTTTAGAAATTCTTTCTTTTTCAAAAACTATGTCTTCGTAGACTTTTTTATATGGAAAATTTAAAGGGGTTGGTTTAGTGGCAATGACGGCTTATTGCAGAGATTCCATTGGAAGAGTAGAGGGAGGACAAAAATCAGAAAATTTATCTTCACTATCAGAAAGGCAGTAGGAAGATTCATCACTTAAGGTGTCTAAGAAAAAATAGGAGTCATCATTCTCTAAGGTATTCTTCATCGAAGGGGTGATAGAGAAATTCGCTTCATCGTCTCCTAGTCGAAGGAAGAGCTTACCATTGCTTACGTCAATGATAGCTCGGGAGGTTGCAAGGAAGGGATGACCAAGGATCAAGGGAACTCGACGTCTTCTTCGATATGCAATATGACGAAATCCACTAGGAAGATGAATTTGTCAACTTTGACTAAGACATCCTCCACTATTCCTAACAGGTACTTAACTGATCTATCAGTGAGAAGGATACTCATTTATGTGGGGTTGAGGCTACCAATTCCTAACTTCTTAAATAATGAGAAGGGAATTAGGTTGATACTTGCACCTAAGTCCACCAATACGTGCTTGAGAAAAAGACCACCAAAGACACACAGTATAGAAAAACTACCCGGATCACTGATATTCTTTGGTAAACTGTTTGTTAAGACCGCAGAGTACTCGATATTTAGTGTGACATTCGACAAGTTCTCTAACTTCTTTTTATTAGTTAAGAGGTCCTTAAGGTACTTAGCGTACTTTGGCATCTAGGAAATTGCTTCATGGAAGGGTATATTTATATTTATTTGCCTAAACATTTCTAAGAAGCGGGTATATTGATCATCAATATGTTGTTTGTTAAGTTTGGAAGGGTATGGTTGAGTTGGATCATTTTTAAAAATGAGTGGTTGAGCAAGATCTTTTTCTAAAGTAGAGAGCAGAGTGATAACTTCTTTTTCAGCGGGTGGTGGAATTTTCAAAACAGGAGCGGAGCTTGACTCGGGCTCTTCTCTAACCATACCAGAAACTTGCTTCCCACTCTGAAGAGTTATAGATTTCGCTTGCTCTCTTGGGTTGGGCTCGGTATTGGCAGGAAGAGACCCGGCGGGTCGCTCATAAATAATTTTTGCGAATTGTCCTACTTGATTCTCTAAAGTTTTAACGGTCCCATCTAGGGTTCTTATAGTAGCATCCTTAACATTCATATATTTTGAAAAATTTCCTCCAAACTAGGAGGTTTTGGAAAATTTTGAGGAGGTGGTGGCGGTGCCGAAAAATCATTTTGTGGTGGCAGGCGCATCGCGTTCGAAGGGTTACTCCATGAAAAATTAGGGTGGTTCTATAAAGCAGGATTATAACTATTCGGAAAAGCGAAACTCGGAGCATGAAAATTCGAAGCAGAAAAATTATTAAAACAATTTCTAGGCATATTATTAACATAATCAAATTGTTTGGGAGCAGGAGTTGCAGATTCCCAAACCTGAGGGGTGGAGGCAGCAGTCATCTCTGAAATTTTTTTACATAATATTTCTACTTTCAGAGCTAGCTGGGAGACGTTGTCTACTTTAAAGATACTTATTGGTTTGTTTGGGCGGGACCTAGTCATATTCCACTGATACTTGTTCATAGCCAAGTCCTCGAAAAGCTCAAGAGCTGCTTCCGGGGTTTTGTGGTTTAAAGTACCACAGGAAGCTACGTCTATCATTTGCTTTGTATTTTGATTTAGCCCGTTATAAAACGTTCTGCACTTGTAACCATATAGGCAGCGCGTGATGGGGGCATCTTCTTAACAGTTCTTTAAATCTCTCCCAAGTTTTATATAAGGTTTCAGAGTCTATTTGTCCAAAGGCAGAAATATCATTCCTAAGTTTTGTAGTTTTGGCTGGCGGAAAATACTTCGTTAGAAATTTTTAAGTTAATTGATCCCAAGTGGTGATGCTCCATCTTGGCAGAGTCATGCATCAACCATTGTTTAGCTTTGGTTCTTAGGGAGAAAAGAAATAATCTTATCCTAATAGCATCATTTGTAACACCATTGATCTTTAAGGTGTCACAAATCACAAGAAAGCTTGCTATATGCGCATTCAGAACTTCATCTTTAAGTCTGTTATATTGCACATACTGATGAACCATTTGAATTATTCTAGGCTTTAGTTCGAAATTATTATTAGCTATAGCATGGCGAACGATTCTTGATTCTATTCCCTCTAGATTCGGTGGTGCATAATAGGACATAGGCCTATGTACGGCTTCCTCCACGTGGGGTTCTTCCATTCTTAAAGTAGAAAATGACTCAAAATCCTCAACCGGTATTTGGAGAGTAGAGCCTTGAAATTGTGATCTTCTCCGAAGAGTACGCTCAATTTTGTGGTCCAAGTACAAAATAACTGACGGATTCCCGCGGGTCATGCAATAGAAGAAGAGAAGATAAAGAAGGAGAAATAAATAAACTAGAAAAAGGAGAAGCTAAAATTTTTTTTAAAATTGATTTTTTTATGTTTTAACTCCCGAACTTCCCAAGGGCTAACCGATGAAGGGTTCGCAAGGTACTAGACAAGATAGTGGTATTTAAGCCACTTTGCCCTTTTCGAGAGAGTTTGATGGTGTAGAAAATTGTGATGCGGGTTTCTATTAAGATCGTTAAATTTTTTTATTTTTAATTTTGTAGAAAGAAGGCGAGAAAGAGAAATGATAAAAGTAATAGGTTCGTGTTTTCAAATTATCAACAAAAGTTGCTCACCGACAACGGTGCCAAAAACTTGGTGATCACTTTTCGTGCTGGAAAAAAGAGAGCCGAACTAACAATCCAACTAGGCAAGTATACCTATCGAACTGTAGCTAGGGGACACAAGTGCCGTATTGAAATCCGGGAACCGTCTAGTAATCTTATGCACACAAAAACTATTATCTTATCGAAGGATGTTTTTAGGGTAAAGATAAAGCTAATTGCGATTAAGAAAAGAAATATTGCGCTAAAGGAGAACTACTTGAAGTTAAATAAAGCGCTATTAAAAGTGATCACAATGAATGGTTGAAACGATGAAATGGAAAAGCACTCGATTGAGAATCACCTCGGCAAAAGCTAATTAAAAATGCGATAAAAACCTAAACTAAATAGGGTAAAGGTCCTTGACCGTGGAGGTTCTCAAAGCTTGAACACGCTTCTCTCGAAGTCGTGCACAACTGAGTTTAGGAAGGCCCGACCGAACTCTCGTCCAAATCGGAGGCCTAAAGCTCGCTTTACGCAGTGAACCCCACAATTGGATTTCACTCTAATTCGGGAGATTTTACATATGCCTCTCTCGAGGGGTGCATGCAACTCTCTTTACTCTTGAGTGTTCACTTAGAACTACGAGCCTCTTGGCTAGCTAAGAGTGAAAACAAAGTTGGAAATTATATATCGATGATATAACTCCAAACATGAATAATGAAGAGTAAATCGAAGGCCTAAACCCTAATAAGAAAAAGTAAATTCAAAGCATCATAACTTAATCAACTCGAACCTCGGATCATCAAGATCGACTACAAGGAGGATTAGTTAATCATGGAGAAGTGGCAGAGGAGAGATGAGTAGAATAACATTAAGAACACAAAGCAAAAGGGCACTTTATATTAATACTAAAAGAGAGTTATAACTTGGAATAAATGATTACATTTATAATGAAATAAAAACCTATGCTAGCATTACATAAAGCTACTAAAGCAATTACAAAAACTATAACAAAAGAGTACACTAACCTAGGGATAAGAAAAGAATAAAGAGAGAGAGAGAGAGAGAGAGGGAGAGCATGAAAAACACTAAGAAATAAAAGGGCAACACCTCCTCTCTCAACCAAATATTTCTCTGGACATAACGGGGAACCACTGAATTTATAGAAATTCTAACGGGTTGGTCACTCCCCTGTCACGCCCAGGGAGGGCATGTCAGGGGGGCGTGTCACGTACGGAGTTGACCTCGGGCTCTGGATTCTGGCGGGAATGATGATTGTATCTGTACAATGGTGGACATGCCCTGGGACACGCCCGTGTAGGGGGGGGGGGCGTATAAGGCACGTCACGTCAAAATCATTGGTCGAAAATCCATCAGACATCGAAAAAAGGTGGTACACATCCGAAGATATGATCGTGTAGGGGGGCGTTTCCGTACTATTGACGTGCAGCAACGAAAAATCTTTAAATACGACAACAGGCTTCAGGATGAGGGTGATACGCCCTGTGACATGCCCAGGGAGGGCGTGTTACGGGGGCGTGTCAGCGGTTTTTCTCAGTATTTTGGTTCTAGCAGCAAACATCCTTGGGATCAGGTTACACACCATCTGACACGCCCATGGGGGCGTGTCAGGGGGGCGTGTCAGGTCATTTTTGGCTGACAGCTCTAAAAACTTGCAAAAAGAGAAGAAAACATTAGTGGCAATAATATATACAAAAAGAGGCCAACAAATAAGCTTGCAAGACATGATTGGTGTATTAAAAATCAGAAAATACCATTATATCTTAGACTACAAAATGTACTATCACATGCCCCCCCTACACGGGCGTGACCCAAGGCGTGTCCACCATTGTACAGAAGCAATCATCATTTTCGACAGAATTCATCTCCCAAAGTCAACCCCCTACATGACATGCCCTCCCCGGGCATTACCGGGGGGCGTTGCCGCCCCTTGTGTCTAGCAGAAGTTTTGGTGTGTGAGGGGTTGTGCTGCCCTTTTATTTCTTGGAGCTTTTCATGTGTTCTTCCTCTCTCTCTTTCTCATTTTAAGCTTTTCTTAATTATAGCTTAGTGTACCCATTTTGTAATAGCTCTTGTAATTTCTTTAGTAGCTTAATGTAAATGCTAGCCTAGGTTTTCATTTCCATGCACTTGTAATCTTCTATTTCAAAGTTGTAGGTCTGTTTTAACATTAATATAAAGTGCCCTTCTTCTTTGTCATCTTAATGTTCTTCTACCCATCTCTCTTCCTCCACTTATCCATGATAAACTAATCCTACTTATACTCAATCTTGATGATCCGAGGTTCGAGTTGATTAAGTTATGATGCTTTAAGTTTACTTTTTCTTTTTAGGGTTTAGGCCTTCGATTTACTCTTGAAAAATCATGTTTGGTGTTATCTCATGGATATATAATTTCCATCTTTGTTTTCACTCTTAACAAGCCGAGAGGCTCGTATTTTAAAGTGAACACTCAATAGTAAAGGGAGTTGCATGCACCCCTCAAGAGAGGCAGACGTTAAATCTCCTGGATTGGAGTGAAATCCAATAGTGGGGTTCACCCCGTAAAGCGAGCTTTAGGTCTTTGATTTGGACGAGCGTTCGGTCAGAACTTCCTAAACTCAGTTGGGCATCACTACGAGAGAAGCGTGTTTAAGCTTTAGGAACCTCCACGGTCAAGGATCTTTACCTTATTAAGATAGGGTTTATTATTGCATTTTTAATCAACTTTTGCCGAGGTGATTCTCGATCAAGTGATTTTCTAATTCATCTTTTCAACCCCTCGTTGTAATCGCTTTTAGTAGTTCTTTATTTAACTACAAGTAGTTCTCTTTTTAGAGAAATATTTATTTTCTTAATTGCAATTAGTTTTCTCTTAACAAACCTTAAAACAATCTTTCGATAAGATAATAGTCTTCGTGTGAATAAGATTACTCAACAGTTCCCGGATCTTAATACGACACTTGTGTCACCTAGCTACAATTCGATAGGTATACTTGCCTAGATGGATTGCTTGTTTAGTTCTTATTCTCTTAAATTTTAGTAGACACTGTGTTTTTGGCGCCGTTGCCGGGGAGCAACTTTTGTTGATAATTCGAAATCACGAACCTATTACTATTATCATTTCTCTTTCTCTCCCTCTTTCTTAAACATTAAAAATTTTAAAAAAAAACATATTAACGCTCTTAATAGAAACCCGCATCACAATTTTTTTACACCACCTAACTCTCTCGAGAAGGGCAATGTGGCTTAAATACCACTAGTACCTTGCGAACCCTTTATCAGGAAGCCCTTGGGAAGTTCGGGAGTTAAAACAAAAAAAATCACTTCAAAAATTTTTAACTCTTTTTTCTAGTTTTTTTGTCTCTTCCTTTATTTTCTCTTCTTCTAGTGCATGACCCGCGAAAATCTGTCGGTTATTTTGTACTTGGACCACAAAATTGAGTGTACTCTTTAGAGAAGATCCCGATTTCGAGGCCCTACTCTCCAAATACCGGTTGAGGATTCCGAGTCATTTTTACCTTAAGAATGGAAGAACCCAATGTAGAGAAAGCCTTGCATTGGCATATGTCCAATTATGCATGGCCGAATCTAGAAGGTACATAATCAAGCAAAGTTCTCCCAGATGTAGCTAATAATAACTTCGAACTAAAGCCTATCATAATTCAAATGGTGCAACAGTATATGCAATATGACGGACTTCTAGATGAGACCCGAATGAGCACATCGCTAGCTTTCTTAAGAATTATGAAACCTTTAAAATCAATGGTGTTACAAATGATACTATTAGGCTAAGACTCTTCCCCTTCTCCCTAAGAACCAAAGCTAAATAGTGGTTGATGACTCTGTCAAGTGGGAGCATCACCACTTGGGATCAACTGACCGAAAAATTTCTAACGAAGAATTTTCCGCCAACTAAAACTTCAAAACTTAGGAATGATATTTCTGCCTTTTGTCAAATAGATTCTCAATCTCTATCTGAAACATGGGAAAGATTTAAAGAACTCTTAAGACGATGCCCCCATCACGCGCTTCCTGTATGGTTACAAGTGAAAACGTTTTATAACGGGCTAAATAAAATTACAAAGCAAATGATAGCCGCAGCTTCCGGTGGTACTTTAAACAACAAAACCCCGGAAGCAGCTCTTGAGCTTTTTCGGAGACATAGCCATGAATACATATCAGTGGAATGTGCCTAGACCTCATCCAAATAAACCTGCAGGTATATTTGAAGTAGACAACATCTCCCAGCTAGCCCTACAAGTTGAAATACTAAGCAAAAGATAACAGAGATGTCTGCTGCCTCCGCCCCTCAGGTATGGGAATCTGCAACTGCTACCCCGAACAAATAGATTATGTTAACAATATGCCTAGGAATGCTTTTAATAATTTTTTTGCTGCAAATTTTCCTGCGCTGTTCTTTGCTTTTCCGAATTGTTATAATCCTGCTTTAGGAAACCACCCTAATTTCTTGTGGAGTAACCCTTCGAACGCAATGTGCCCGCCACCAAAAAATGATTTTTCTGCACCAACTCCACCTCTTCAAAATTATCAAAAACCTCCAAGCTTGGAGGAAATGTTTTCAAAATAAATGAATGTTAATGATGCGACTATAAGAAGCCTAGCCAGAACCGTTAAAAGTCTAGAGAATCAAGTAGGTCAACAAGGTAAAATTATATCTGAGCGACCCGCCGGGTCTCTTTCGGCCAATATCGAGCCCAACTCGAGAGAGCAAGCGGAAGCTATAAGACTTCGGAGTTGGAAGAAAATTTTTGGTATGGTTAGCAAAGATCCCGAGGCAAGCTCCGCCCCCATTTTGAATATTCCACCATCTGCTGATAAAGAATTTATCACTCCGCTCTCCGCTTTAAAAAAAGATCTCGCTCCACCACCCATTTTTAAAAATGATCCAACTCCACCATACCCTTCCCAACTTAACAAACAATGCCTTGACGATAAGTATACCCGCTCCTTAGAAATTTTTGAGGAAATACACATAAATCTACCCTTTTATGAAGCGATTTCCCCGATGTCGAAGTACGCTAAGTACCTAATGGAACTCCTGACTAATAAGAAGAAGTTAGAGAACTTATCGTACATCACATTAAACGTTGAGTGCTCTGCTTTCTTGACAAACGGTTTACCAAAGAAGATCTGTGATCCGGGTAGTTTTTCTAAACCGTGTGTTTTTGGTGATCTCTTTGTCAAGCATGCATTAATTGATTTAGGTGCAAGTATCAACCTAATGCCCTTCTCATTATTTAAGAAGTTAGGAACTGGTAGCCTCAACCCCACGCTTATGAGTATCCAGCTCGCCGATAGATCTGTTAAGTACCCATTAGGAATATTGGAGGATGTCTAGTCAAAGTCAACAAATTCATATTCTCGGTAGATTTCGTCATATTAGACATCGAAGAAGACATCGAGGTTCCCCTGATCCTTGGACGACCCTTCCTTTCCACCTCCCGAGCTATCATTGATGTAAGCAATGACAAGTTATCCCTATGAGTAAGAGATGATGAAGTGACCTTATCTATCACCCCTTCGATGAAAAATACCCTGGAGAATGACGACTCCTATTTCTTCTTAGATACCTTAAGTGATGAATCTTCCTACAACATTTCTGAAGATGAATTTTCTGATTTTTGTTCTTCCTCAACTTTTCCTACTAAAAGTCTACAAGAAATCGCCATGGCCAATGATTCACCACATTCAAATTTTTTGTATAAGTTAAAAGTCTATGAAGATATTATTTTTGAAAAATAAAGAAAATCCAAAACATCTTATGAAGAACCCCCTACCCTAGAATTAAAAGAACTACCTGAACATCTCAAGTATGCCTTGCTAGAAAAAGATTCAAAACTGCCAGTGATAGTTTCGGCCTACCTAACTGAATTACAAAATAAAAAACTCCTAGTTTTACGAAAACATCGCCAAGCCATTGCCTGGAAGATATCTGATATCAAGGGCATAAGCCCATCTTTCTACACTCACAAAATCTTAATGGAAGATAATTCGTTTAACTCCATCCAACCTCAGCATCGTATAAATCCGAATATGAAAGAAGTCATAAAAGGCGAGGTTATGAAACTATTAGACGCAAGAATTATCTATCCTATTTCAGATAGTAAGTGGGTTAGCCCTGTTCAGGTAGTGCCAAAAAAGGGGGGATAACTGTAGTTATGAATGAAAATAATGATTTAATCCCGACATGGACGGTGAAGGGGTGGCGAATGTGTATTGACTATCGTAAGTTAAATGACACCACTCGCAAGGACCACTTTCCCTTGCCATTCATCGATCAAATCTTAGAGCGATTATCCAGCCATAGCTTTTACTGTTTTCTCGATGGCCTCTCGGGGTATTTTCAAATCCCTATCTCACCCGAGGACCAGGAGAAAACTACGTTTACTTGCCTTTTCGGCACCTTCGCTTACCAAAGAATGCCGTTTGGGTTGTGCAATGAGCCAGCTACATTCCAAAGATGTATGCTAGCCATCTTTGATAAGTACGTAGAAAGTATTATGGAGGTATTTATGGATTATTTCTCCATGTTTGGCGATGCCTTCGATAGTTGCTTAGAAAACATAGAAAAAGTCTTAGAAATATGCGAAGAAACTAACCTCGACCTAAATTGGTAAAAATGCCATTTTATGGTGAGGGAGGGGTTAGTCTTAGGACATAAGATTTCTGCCCGTGGGATTGAAGTAGATATCACTAAGATAGAAGTAATTGAAAGCAGCCGCCACTTACGAATGTTAAAGCTATAAGAAGTTTCCTAGGTCATGTTGGCTTTTACCGCCGTTTCATAAAAGACTTCTCCAAAATCACCAAACCCCTTACTCAACTCTTAGAAAAAGACGCCCCATTTGTTTTTGATGACATTTGTCTATCTGCTTTTGAAACAATTAAAGATAAATTAATTAATGCACCAATTATGATAGCTCCAGTGTGGGACCTTCCCTTTGAGATAATGTGCGATGCGAGTAGTTTTGCATTGGGAGACGTTTTTAGTCAACGAATATCTAAAAAATTCCACCCCATTTATTATGAAAGTAAAACACTCACATCTGCACAAGAAAACTACACCACGATGAAGAAGGAGCTCCAAGCCATTGAATTTGTCTACGATAAATTTCGGCCATATATTACGCTTTAAAAAATTATAGTTTTCACGGACCACTTGGCCCTCAAGTACTTACTTGCTAAGATGGATACCAAGCATCGCCTGATACACTGGGTCTTACTCCTCCAGGTGCTTGACTTAGAAATCTACTATGAGAGGGGGGGGGGCGAGAATTTGGCCACCGATAATCTCTCACGCCTAGATAATCTGTATATAAAAAATTTAAATGAAAAAACATTTAATGATTTCGTCCGAGATGAAAAGCTATTTTCTACTAACACTTTTCCTTCCCCTAGTTTGCAAACATTTACATCTATTTAGTGGCTCGTCCCCTCTCGAAGGAGTTCTCCTCTCAGCAAAAGAATCAATTCTTTTCTGAGTTGAAGAACTATTTTTGGGAGGACCCGCATCTTTTCCGAGTTTGTATGGACCTGGTGATAAGGATATGTGTTTCTTTTGAAGAAGGACAAGATATTCTAAAAGACTTACATGAAGGACCGACTGGTGGTCACTATCAAGCTGCTCGCACCGCTCACAAAGTGCTTTGCGCAGGCTTTTACCAGCCTTGCCTCTTTAAAGACGCTCAAACTTTTGTGAGTAGGTTTGATAGTTGCCAACGGTCGGGCAATATTTCTAATAAAAATGAAATGCCAAAAAATTATTTCCTCGAGTGCGAAGTTTTCGACCTCTGGTGAATTGATTTTGTTGGCCCCCTTCCTTCTAACTTCAGGAACAAATACATCTTAGTTGTTGTAGATTATGTTTCACGATTGGCTGAGGCCCAAGCACTTCCTACTAACGACTCCCGAGTCGTAATTGCTTTCTTAAAAAAATTATTTTCTCACTTCGATACTCCACGAGCCATCGTTAGTGATAGGGGTTCACATTTCTGTAATGAGTTGTTTTCAAAAACTCTTATAGAATAAGGCGTTACGCATAAGCATTCAATTACCTGCCACACCAAAACTAACGGACAAGTCGAAGTAGTGAACAGAGAGATAAAAGGTATTTTAGAAAAGACTGTTTCCACTTATAGAAAAGACTGGTCAGCCAAATTAGACAATGCTCTATGGGCCTACCGAAAAGCATACAAAACCACCATTGGATGTAGGCCGTATCGGTTGGTTTATGGAAAATCGTGCCATTTACCTATAGAATTAGAACACCGTGCTTTTTGGGCCTTATGGTTTTTAAATTTCGATCCCCACTCTGTCGGCGATTTTCGAAAATTTCAACTTAACAAACTCGACGAGTAGCGCTCTTACGCATACAAAAATAACAAATTTTATAAAGAGAGAACGATATGTTTTCACACCTTGATAAGGGTGATTTCAAAGTGAATGGGCAACATCTTAAACTTTATTTCTCTGGTGATGATGATGTCAGTTCGAACAATGTTAAGTTTCTTCTGCACGAACTTTAACTAACTTAAGACTTTTTATTTTTGTTAAAAACTTTAAATATTATTTTGGACAAAATGGTTTGGACAATATTATTTTGTTACGTCGAGCTCAAACGAAATTTTAAACAAAGGGCACTCTTGGGAGGCAACCCAAGTTATTTTTGTATTTTCTTTATTTTACACTTTTTGCCCCAGGTGGCTCTGACAAGATGAAGCTTCTGCGATCGCCTGCTCCAATGCTGCTGAATCCATCACGACGTCTAATGATGAAATTTCAGGAAGTTCTAAAGTGCAAGCATGGGGGAGCGGCATCACTTAACATTCGCGACGCATAAATCTGGGGAAGTTCCTGTTTTTTCAATTCTGTAGTTTCATTTCTGTTTTAATTTCTCTCTCTCCTTCCCCTCTATTCTCCATTGAGGACAATGTGCATTTTAAGCTTGGGGGAGGATTTCCACCTTCTCATATCTTTATTTTGTTTCCTTTAAAAAATAGAAATAAAAAAAAATTTATATCTTAAAAATCCAAAAAATTAGAATATATTAAAAATCCAAAAAAATTAGAGAATATTTCAAAATCAATATATATATATATACTATTTGTTTTTTTACTTTAATAGTTTAAACGTATTTTGGTATTTCAATAGTACCCCTTGCTTTTTTATTTTTATTTTTCTCAATATTTCCTATAATAACTTAGATGATTATGATCTTTCTAATCATTCTTTTTAATTAAGTTTCTTAAGTAAAATGTTGGCCATGCTGTGTTTCTAATTCACGGTAGCATGTTAATGTGAAACATTTTTCTAAAACTCGTATTTTTATTATGGTTTTCGTTCTTTATTTTCATTACTTTCTTAAAAATCTTTCATCCACTATTTTCCGTTTTGTTTTTGGATAATTTTTGTAATGTTAACTTTTGATTAGTGTAGTAGATGTGAACGATCCAAGTCACTTATTATTTCTATTTTCAAGATAATTTCATTAGTCTTCATTTGTTATCTAGGATTTGCTTTTTGAAAATTTTCAAAGATAATGCTTTAGATAAATTTAGAAGCATGAAAATGATTTAGGCCGTTTTTGTTTTCGTTTGGCCTTCTTGCCAACCTAAAATTTTTTATGCCTAGTTTGCCCCATTTGAGCCTTTTTATGATTTCAATTGATAGCTCCACTTATCATTTCATTTTCACCAAAGCTAAATTTTTCCCAACCTATCTAATCACACTAATCTTTTGAGTTTCATTAAAAATTTTCATGATTATGATTGGGTTGTTTTGGGATATTTTTGGAAAAATTCTTGAAAATGTATGCTCAAAAAAGTGTTTACTTTTGTTTGGCCAATTTCAAAATGAAAAGGAAAAATTATTTATGGCCTTTATTTTCAAAAAAAAAGGAAAGAAAAGAAAAAGGAAGAAAAAAATTTCATTTATGATGAAATTTTTGAAACTCTTTATTTCTGTTTAGTGTGATTTTAAAGCCTCCTTGTTTATATTTGAATTCCACTCCTAATAATAATCCTAAACCAAATGTTTCGGTCCTAATAAGCCCTTTTGATTCATGTTTTTGAATAATATTTATTACCTAAGTAAAGAAGAAAAGTAGATTAGTAAAGTTTTGGATTTAAACTTAGATTTTTGCTATTTGATTGATGTAGTTATAACGTGTCTCTTGGATCAAGTAACAACTGAACGCATTTTTTCATTTGGTGGCTTTGCTTAAATTTATATAAAGATTTTTTTTAAAATTTTGGATGATCTATTTTCGGTATTAAAGTTTATAAATTGTTAAACCATGCCTAAGTAACTATTTTGGGTTTCTGTTTCACATTCTCCCTACTTAGAATTTCGCATAGTACATGTGTAAGCATAATTAGAACTTTTTGATTAGTCACTTTTTATGTTTGCTTGTTTTTATATATTTGCTTGGGGACAAGCAAAGCTTAAGGTTGGGGGAATTTGATAGTGCTTTTTGTAGTCTAAACTATTAGTGTATTTTCAGGTTTTAATACATTAATCATGTCTTGTAAGCTTATATGTTGAACTCTTTTTGTATATATTATTGCCACTAATGTGTTTTCTTCTTTTTTGCAGATTTTGACAGCTTTCGATCAATTTTGCTGTTACATGCCCCCGGGTCACGCCCAACCCGGGCGTGTACTTGGGGCGTGTAACCTATTCCCGAGACAGAAGTCATCCAGAAGCCAGATCCCGAGAAAAACACCTGACACGCCCCCCTAACATGTCCCCCATTGGTGTGTCTCTGGGTGTGTAACCCTATCCCGAAGCCTACTGCCGCAATTAAAGATTTTAAGTTGATGCACGTTAATAGTATTGACACGTCCCCTACACAGGCGTGTCGTCGGGCGTATACCACTTTTTCGACGATTGACGGATTTCTGACAAATGATTTTTTACATGACGTGCCTTACATGCCCCCCTACACGGGCATGTCCCAGGGCGTGTCCACCGTTATACAGAAGCAATCATCATTTCTGCCAGAATTCAGCTCCCGAAGTCAACCCCTTACCTGACATGCCCCCTGACAAGCCCTCCCTGGGCATGACCGGGGGGCGTGACCGACCCGAAAAAATTCTATAAATTAAGGCCCCCCGTGTGTCCAGCCAAAGTTCTGGTGTATGAGGGGAGGTGCTAACCTTTTATTTCTTGGAGTTTTTCAAGTGTTCTTCCTCTCTCTTTCTCATTTTAAGCTTTTCTGAATTCTAGCTTAGTGTACCCCTTTTGTAATAGCTCTTGTAATTTATTTAGTAGCTTAATGTTAATGCTAGCCAAGGTTTTCATTTCAATGCACTTGTAATCTTCTATTTCAAAGTTATAGCTCTCTTTTAACAATAATATAAAGTTCTCTTCTTCTTTATTTTCATAATGTTCTTCTACCCATCTCTCTTCCTCCACTTCTCCATGATTAACTAATCCTCCTTGTACTCGATCTTGATTATCCGAGGTTCGAGTTGATTAAGTTATGATGTTTTAAGTTTACTTTTTCTTTTTAGGGTTTAGGCCTTTGATTTACTCTTGAAAAATCATGTTTTTAGTTATATCATCAATATATATTTTCCATCTTTGTTTTCACTCTTAGATAGACGAGAGGCTCGTAATTTGAAGTGAACACTCAAGAGTAAAGAGAGTTACACGCACCCCTTGAGAGAGGCAGATGTTAAATCTCCCATATTGGAGTGAAATTCAATAGTGGGGTTCACCACGTAAAGCGAGCTTTAGGTCTTTGATTTGGACGAGCGTTCGATCGGACCTTCCTAAACTCAGTTGGGCACGAATTTGAGAGTAGCGTGTTCAAGCTTTAGGAACCTCTACGGTCAAGGACCTTTACCTTATTAAGATAGGGTTTATTATCGCATTTTTAATCAACTTTTGCCGAGGTGATTCTCGATGGAGTGCTTTTCTATTTCATCATTTCAACCCCTCATTGTAATCACTTTTAATAGCTCTTTATTTAACTACAAGTAGTTCTCTTTTTAGCAAAATATTTCTTTTCTTAATTGCAATTAGTTTTCTCTTAACAAACATTAAAACAATCTTTCGATAAGATAATAGTCTTCGTGTGAGTAAGATTACTCAATAGTTCCCGGATCTTAATACGACACTTGTGTCCCCTAGCTACAATTTGATAGGTATACTTGCCTAGATAGATTGCTAGTTCAGTTCTTATTCTCTTCACGATTAGTAGACACCACATATATTCAACAAGTTCAGAAAGTTCACTCTCTGAGTTAGAAGAAGGAGCAGAGAAAGCCCAAGATGTTGGTCATCTTGAAGTCCATTGCATTCAACTGATCTACTCATAAGGTTTGAAGAGACAGTGCTCTCTAGGATATTTTACATCACAAGAAGAACAACATTAAAGATCTATTCTTGGTCCAATAAAGAAGATAGGACTAAGTCTTCTCAGTTCAGGAAGAGGTAGACTTAGAGATCATTTCTCTGGAGTCAATCATCAACAAAAACAAACATTTCATCTGTAGGATCTTAATAGATCTGAGTTGTAAGCCTGATATATAAAGGTTGAGTGGTAGGATCCTTCTGTGGATCTGAGGTAGGTTCTGTATGCCCGAGCTGTAGGAGATTTGTTCTCTGAGTGGTAGGATCCCTCTATGGATCTGATGTAGGGCCTGTGTGTCTGAGTTGTATAAGAAATATTCTCTGAGGTAGGATCCTTCTATAGATCTGAATGTAGGGCTATCCTCATAGCCTGAGTGTAGGACCTTGGTTAAAGTCATAGGTATGTGATCTAGTGTAGATTACTGAGCTGTAGGAGATTATATCTCTGAGTGTAGGGCCTTGGGCCTTAGGTAGGACTTGGAGGAGTCTGAGAGATCCTGAGGGATCTGAGTTATAAGATCATTAATCATAGATTCGAGAAGTTGTCCTTATCTAACACATACTTAGAAAGGTGAGAGGGACAGTGGATGTACTCATACCTTGGGGAACCACTATAAATATTTGTGTGGTGTTGTGTGTTCTTGAAAGCTAACTTAAAACTACATCACCACACACCAAAGCAAAAAGATAGTCATAAAAGAGACAAAAATCTATTTACCTCCCTCTAGGTGTTTAGCTACTCTCGAATCAAAGACTTTCATAGGGGCTAACCCCTTTGGCGGCCGACTCCTACCAAATAGGTAAGGTTGCAAGATCTACACCTGTCGTCACTAGGGGCTAACCTCCTTTACTGGTCTGTGCTTTCCAAATCAGTTAGTTTGCAAGAACTATACCTATAGTTGTCAGGAGCTCACCCCATTTAGCGGTCGACGTTTGCCAAATACATATGGTCGTAAGACCTACACCTGTCATCTCTAAGGGCCAACCCCCGTGGCGATTAGTGCTTGCCAAATAGGTAGGGTTGCAAGATCTATACTTGTCATCGTTAGGATCCAACCCGTCTTAGCATTTGATGCCTGCTAGTTAGATAAGGTTGTAAGACCTACACCTGCCATCACTAGTGGCAAACCCCCCTGCCATCGACGCTTGCCAAATAGGTAGGGCACAAGACGCCCACATGTTATTGCTAGGGGCTAACCCCCTTAGCAGTTAGTGCCTGCCAAATTATTAAGGTCACAAGACCTATACCTGCCGTATCTAGGGCCTACACCCCCAACGGTCGACGCCTACCAAATAGGTAAGGTAGCAAGACCTACACCTGACATTGCTAGGGGCCAACCACCTTGGCATTCGATTGCCGCCAAATAGGTATGGTCGCAAGACCAACACCTGTCGTTGCCAAGGGCCAACCCCTCTTGGCGTTCGACGCCTGTCAATATTTGATCCATTATTCTGAAGGTTAAATAATATCAATGTTCCCCAAAACTTGCCCATGACTTATCTAAGCATTGATGATGATTGTCTTAGAGTCATGACTCCAATAATTCAAAAAATTAGGATCATCTGCCTGTTCAGCATTCTTCTGAGCCATGAACTTTTCATTCAGTATGAGACATTCTCTCTTTCTTATCTTTACAAGTTAAGAATCCCAACCTATCCTTTCCTGAGATCTGAAATCAAAATAAGAAGGCTCGTTGGCATCCATTAGAGACAAGTGGAGATCATTCCTAATTCCATATAGACCCTTTAGAGCTTTCACTGCATTGATATTCTCCCCCTTTCTGTCTTCTTAAAAGATTTTGTTATCCATATGAGAGGTGTTGGCCTAAAATCTGCTAAACAAAGTCAAAAAATATTCTCATTAACTTCCAAAAGAGAATTTCTTGATTTCTCAGCTAGCTTCATAACTTGAATCTAAGTTGAATACACATAGTCCTAAATATGCTCCACAACTTGTCTGATTATCTCATTTATATTGGCTAATATAATTCTTTACACTAGTAATGTGCTGTGTAGTCAACCTCATGTTTTCATCCATGGAGGTTAGGATCTAGACATTCTAATGAACAATTCTAGCAGCTTTATCAAACTATCGAGTGATCTGTGCATTTGTGATGGAGAAAATCCCGGAGGTGTTTTATGAAAGAGAGAAGATGAATATGATGTTCTCCGAATCTATATTTGATAAAGGCAAGAGTACCTTATCACTTATAGTATATAATATAATATCAAGGTCGTATTAGAACCAAGGCGCGTGGATTACTTCTAATTAAAAGAGATTTCTGTTATTTTATCAATTAGATATTTTGAGTTTATTTTCAAATAACAGAACGGTTATACGATAAAAGAGGATGATTAAGTGATAAGTAAAAAGTTAGTGCTTGATCTTGAATCACATTGGAATGAAAATGACCGAAAATAGAAAACCCTTAATTCTTTTTAACGAAGATGCTTGGATCGTAGAGGTTCCCAAAATATGAACGCACCTCTTTCAAGGCTATGCCCAACTGAGTTTAGGTTGATCAACCGAATTTTCATTTTATAATCAAAACCCCTAAAACTCGCATTATGTGGTAAACCCCTCTATTAGATTTGACTCCAATCTGGGAAATTTATGTCATCCTCTTTCAAGGATTGCATTCAACTCCCTTTACCCGTGAGTGATCAATCCGTACGCATGATCCTTTCGGCTACAAGAGTACGAAAACTGACGAGAAAATCATATATCGATGATATTACCTCTTTATAGATTAATCAAAGGTAAATCCTATACATTTGTTAAAGAGAAAGAGAATATATGGATTAAGAAAAAGAGGTCATTTCATTCCTTGGATCATCTCGAGGAAGAACTAACGAAAGTTTAGTTACTCATAATAGTGTAGGAAATGAAAATCATGTTAAGAATATGCATAATAAAAAAGAGAGAGAGAGAGAGAAAAGGAATATCAAACTATTTTATTTCTTATTAAAAATAAGTTACAAAAATGGCATAAAGACATTATAAAGAGAGTTTGCAAATAGATTACAAGTGCGATAAATGATATTGCAAGAACATTAAAGCATGGAAACAATACGCTAAAATACTCAAATAATAAACTCCCAATAACTGATCTATAGAAGGCTCAAATGAAGGAGGAAGGGTGATGTCTTCCCACTCTTCCTTCGTGCCTATTTATAGGGCCAAACCAAGGAGGTAGAGGTGGTAGATGGCACAAAGATGAAGCTTCCATAAAGCTTCCCTTGGTCAAAAAGCACATGTTGGTTTAAAGTTCAATGATGGCTACTCCTTTTCACACTTGTCATGAGACACATGCTTGAAAAGCATGGTAAAAGTTGGCTAGATTTCTCTCTTTCCAAGAAACTTCCTTTAAGAACACATGCTGAATTCATAGTCAAAGGTTGCTATCCTCTTTCATACTTAGGAGAAAATATCTCATTGGACCATTGGGGCTTCATTCTCTTCTTGAATATGGTTCAGTAACATGGTATCATGACTCCACTCGACATTTAGTTTGGCACGCCCTAACCGAAGGCGTGTTCTTTAGAATTGATAATGCAACTTATCACGGGATCCTGCAAAACAATAAAATAGGCGTCGTTAGGATATAATTATAAAAAAGATACGGTTTAATAGATAAAATTAACAATATCTATATATTTATATTAGATTATTTAGATTTTTGTATTAATAACTTAGGTAAAATTATGCATCATCAAATTCCACCAGACTTATTATTTTTCTTGTCTTCAAGCAAAGACATACAAGGTAGGGAAAAAAAACCAAACAAATTGGCTATGCCAAACACGAGTACGATGTGAAATTAAGGTAGAGGAATTATGAAAAGAAAACAAAACATTTTTACATAATCTTGGCACAAAATTTTACAATTTTCACTAGCATAAAAAAATAAATCATCCCATATTTTTAAGCAAAACTAAAATATGAGTAATGTGCTAAATGAAAAGGATATTGAGTTGCTACTAAAATCTAAGAGACATTTTATAATCATATCAATCTAAATCAAAGATCAATAATGCTACCTAAGAACTTACTCAATTTACTTTCTCGCTATCGTAGTAAAAATAAACCTAAGAAGCATAAATCAAAAGGACTTTCATTATGTGTAGATTTTTGGCTTAGGTTTTAAGTGTGGGGAGTTTAAAGTTAAACAAGAAGGGTAAAGCACACTTAAAACAAAAAAGAAGAGCATTATAAAATAATTTGTTGCTAGAAAACAAATTTTTGACACCCCATGTTATTTTGCAATATAAAGTTGGGGTCCAAATAACATTCATAATCATATATATATTTTTTCTTTCTTTCTTTTTTGTAGATATTTAATTTTTTTACTTTTTTGTAGTATTTGAGATGTAATACTAATCTCCACCATTTTCACAAAAAATAGTACACACAAGTGACATAAAGCTCACAAAGTATCAACTGTGCAACACGAGTAAGCTATATAAAGAAAATGGAAAAAGCACAACGTGGCTAGCAATGGTTTGGAATTTAAGGTTTAGGATGCAAAAGCTCAAACTAATCAAAAAGTTCCCTAGATCATCTTTGTTGGGTCCATTGCCCACAATGTCCTGGATTTGAGTTAAGTCAATGTTTTCAATGATATACACATGTCTGTAGATGACTATGATTGGTCAGGTATCCTTAGTGGCTAAGTCAGGTAAACACTTACCTAAGGTGTGGGATGATAGAAAACTGTCTAAGTCCACAGGAGTTGAGTAAAGATAAGTCACTCAACGCTAGATAGCTTATAACGCTGAGTGAAGCCTATACAGTCAAAGCCAAGGCAGTGGCAAGCTGAGAAAATTGCCAAGTCCACGAGCGTTGAGTGATGTCAACTCACTCAATGCCATACATCAAAAGGCTGTGAGATAGTATACAACAGTAAAATCCTGAAGTTGGAATGAGCTAAAATGTGACTAAGTCCACAGGCGTTGAGTGATGTCAACTCACTCAACTCCATGCTATAGAATAAGCAGAAAATTGGCTAAGGCAGAAAGCGTTGAGGGAGGCATGTTCACTCAACGCTCTCAACGCTCTCAATGCTTATGTTGCTGAATAAGTAGAAAATTGATTTAGGCAAAAAGCGTTGAGGGGAGGTCACTTACTTAACGCTATCAATGCCTAGTGAAGATAGAATTTTGTCTAAGGGGTTTGGCGTTGAGTAATGCTTACTCACTAAATGCCAAACAACTAAAAGCTGAAAAAGTAAGATTAGCGTTAAGTGGAGCTGAATCACTCAACGCCTAGAATCAGATTTATATTCTAAGTAGTCTGGCGTTGAGTGGAGGTTAGTCACTCAACGCCAAGAGACAGTGAATCTGTCTAAGTGTTTTGGAGTTGAGTGATGCTTACTCACTCAATTCCTATTCTCTGATGCCCGGTTTTGGCTAAGTCCACAGGTGCTTATGTCAGCAAAATCGACAAAGTCAACTAAGGTCAAATCAGTCACGGGGAAGCTACACTACATGCCAAAACTTATCGTGAAGCTAATGTACATCTTCTTCCGTTAAAGCAAGGTAGGAAACTGTAGTTGGGGCCCACCAATCTCTAAGTGCTGGTGATCGGCAAACTACAAAAAGGAAAAGATAGGGCCAAGACAAATTTTACTTTTAGGGCATATATTTTTCAAAAAGGAGAGCAACTGTCTTCATCATTGGTACAAGTGAAAAAGCTTGAAGCTCTCCAACAAGAAAAGTTAAGTTAGATGTGCAAGTCTCCAACTGCCATAACATATTCAGAATCTGTTCTGAAGAAAGAAGAACCTTCATCTTTTGGTAGGTTCAGTTGGTTGTTTGAAGACTCAAGATCAAAAGATCTTTACCCTTCAGTAGCATGTTCAGAAGTTTTCTTCTAAGTTCCTCCAACAAATCCTTTCCTTGCTGTGAGGAGAGTAGGAGCAGAAAGTTTTCTGTTCAAGTGGTTGACACAGAGAAATTTCTCTGTGTCAAAGTTAATTAAACTATTTCTCTTTATAGGATCCTTCTGTATCTAAGCTGTAGGACCTTTGGGTCTGAGGTAGGGCAAATTTTCCTGAGCTATAGGAGAGTGTATCTCTTTGAGGTAGGTGAGTGCTACTCATTGAGAAGATGGGTAGTATTTCCTGAGCTATAGGAGAGTGGATCTATTTGAGCTGTAGGAGCAAGCTTGCTCTGAGGTAGGGCTATCTTATATAGCCTGAGTGGTAGGGCTTAAGTGCATGAGGTAGGTGATACTTATATTTCTGAGTTTAGGCCTTTATGGATGAGGTGTAAGTATTGGAGGAGACTGGGAGATCCTGAGGGATCTGAGGTATAAGCTCCTTCGAGCAATGGTTTGGAGAAGTGCATTGACTAACAGGAAGTTAGCAAGGTGGGTGGAAGTTGATGTACCCATAATTTTGGGGAACCACTATAAAATACTTGTGTGCTTTTCTGTATTTGCTTTTATTTTCTTAATTACAGGTGCTAAGGATAAGCTCTAGATCACTAGAAGCTGAAAGCTTAAAGAAACAATCAAGTGATTTAAAAAGACTCTCAATAGACCTAAGCTGATCTATTCACCCCCTAGGTTGCTAGCTACCTTGAAATTAAAGACTTTCAAGTGGTATCAGAGGGAGGTTGCTCAAAAATTATTTAACAATCTGAGTGATCCTCCAAGGTAGCTTCTGCTAAATGGTCATGGGTTCAGGAGAGCCAGAGAGAGCCAGAGTGAGCTAAGTTCAATGAAACTCCCCATCTGCAGAAAGGAGAAGTTTGGAATATAGAAGGAGAGGGTGAGGCTATTCTTTGAAACCTATGATCCAAGAATTTTTGCAACTATTAGGGAGGGACCTGTCATTCCCATGAAGGTCTATGTTCTTGATGCCAACATCTAGACACCAAAGGCATTCTCTGAAATGAACAAAGATGAGGTCATACTAGCTTGCCTGGACAAGTGAGCACAGAACATCATAGCCAGTGCAGTAGATGAATCAACCTTCCTGAACTTAATTCACTTACAGACCTCCAAGGAGTGTGGGACACCCTGGTGGTCTACATGTGGGGTACTGATGAGGTAAGAGATGATAGGAAGTCTCTGCTCAACCAAGAGTATGAAGCTTTCAGGCAAATCTTGAAGGAGAACATAACTACCTATTATGAAAGGTTTTTCAAGATCATTAATGAGTTGAAGACCTATGGAAGGGTCTTAAATAATTATGAAATTAATGACAAGCTTCTCAGATCTCTCACTAGAGACTGGGATACAAAGATCTGTGCTATAAGAGAGATGGCCAAGCTTACTGACACTCCTCCCCAAATATTATTTGGGAAGCTTCTCTCCTATGAGATGTAGCTAGCTACCAGGAAGGAGGAGGATGCCTCTAACAAATCACTGGACAAATAAAATTCCATGGCCTTCAAAGCTGAAAGCTCAAGGAAAGGCAAAGAAAGGATTCCTTCTCCACCAAGGAGACCAGCAAAGTCAGACAGCTCTGACTCAAAGGCATCAGACAGCAGCATGTCTGATGAAGATTTTGCAGCCTTTTCCAGACAGCTCCAGAGGCTAATGAAAAAGAAGCACTGGAAGAAAAGACTTTCCAATTCCACCCATCATAGAAAGAACCAGTCCAAGACTGACAGGTATGGTTCTAAACATAATAAAAATAACTCCTCTAAAGTAATTTGCTACTGTTGTAACAAGCCTGGGCATGTGATAGATGACTGCCCAGAGAAGAGGAAAGAGACTGAGGAGAAGAAGCAGCACCAACACAAAGGAAAGAAGGAAAAGTCCTTCATTGCCAAGAAGGAAACGAGTTGGACAGACTCGTCATTCTCTTAGTCTGAAGAAGTGGAAGCCTACATTGGGCTAGTTGCTGCTACTATTAAAGATGAAGCTATTGAAGCAGGAGGAGTCAATTGTTTAGGGAGGATAGGAAACAGAGCCCCTCTGACACTATCAGATAGTGAGTCAGAGGTGGATGAAGATGCCCACAGCTATAGAGGGCTGATGGAAATGAATGATGAGGAAAGAAACTAGGATCAGCCTCATCAGAGCAAGGTACATCTATCACCTGGCTCTGCTTATCTGTCTGAGTTTGAGACTAGTCCTTGCTCAGAAGCCTCTTCACCCTCTGGTGAAGAAGATTCTAGATCTGAAGGAGATGCCAATCAACTGATTGACAAGTATGGAGAACTTCTAAATTCCTTCAAGAAGGTCAAGAAGTTATCTAAGAAGCAAGCTAAAGAGATCTCATCTCGTAAGCTTGCAGTTCCCAGCAGACTATAATGACAAATTTGCTGGACTAGAAAGCTAGGTAAATTAGAAAACTAAAGTCCCTCTTGGACATTTAGGTTGCCTCTATAGGGCACAAGAACTGTCTCATTAGGGATCTTGAAGATAAGCTTGAGAAGGAGAAAAGAATAGTAGCTAGTTATTCTAAGATAAGTACTGTCCTCCCCTTGATAGACTCCTCCTCTCAAAAGGGCAAGAAGGGGTTGGGATTCAAGGGAAGCACAAGAGTTACTCCTTCCAAAATGAAGGGGAAAGCTCCAGTTCCACCATAGCCTATTGCTTCTAAGACTCCCATTCTTTTCAAAAAAAGTTGTGATACCTTCTAACAGGTATGACAAAGAAAGTTCTTATGGTCATTGGGAGAGGGGTTGTTCATCTAGAGTGAACAAAGATGTTTACTTTCATGATGAATGTTTTGGCAGGGTGTGTGTAGTCAAGGCTGCTAATGAGAAATTTCAAATGGCCCAATCTGGACCATTTATCTTTAGTGCTTCTGCACAAACTCTCAAGAATGTTGTTGCAGCCAAGGCAAAGAATCTGACAGCAAAGGTTCTTACTAAGGGCAAGTCTAAGAATCAAGCTGATCTGGGCATATCTGAAGCCATCAAAAGCATGCTTTCTGAAAAGAAGCTAGCAGTTGTTGGCACTCAGGGTAGACCAAATTAGCCAGCTATAAGACTTACCTTCAGTCAAATTCTGGCTGAAAGAAATCAGAAAAAGGCCGCAACACATCTTCCTCCTGTCAAGGTTGCAGCTCATCAAGCTACAGGGCCTTCACAAAAAAGAAGATATAACTTACATGAGTGTTAGTGTTGAGGTAAGATAGGGCACTTTGTCGTTGACTACTGGCACAATCCCAATGTGGCCAAAGCTAGGGTCAGTCCACCAGTCATAAATTATACTGGTTGACATGTTCAGTTTCATGCTAACATGCACCTAGGACCTAATAGATATTGGGGTCCTAAGGTTAAGTAATTTGTATATTAAAGGATAGTTCAATGTACCATACCCCTATATGGTACTTGGATAGTGGATGTTCCAGGCACATGACTGGAACAAGGAGCAACTTGAAGGAGTTTACTCCTATAAAAGATGGACCCAAAGTCATCTTTGGATTTTCAAATAGAGGTGTAACCAGAGGGTATGGTAAGATCACCAATGGCATATTCACCATCACAAAGGTGGCTTATGTTGATGGGTTGCAACACAATTTTATAAATATAAGCCAGCTTTCTAATATTGGCTATATAATTGTCTTCTACAAGGTTGATTGCCTAATTAGGATGTCAAGTGATTAAGAGGTCATCTTGACAGGCACTAGGAGTGGAAATATTTATTGCTTGAACTTTCTTTGTCTAGACACAGATTCTCCTATCCATTTAGTGGCAAATGAGAAAGTCTCCTACTGTGTCTAGTGGCATAAGAGACTTGCCCATTTGAATTACAAGACTATTGGCAAGCTCTTCAGTCAAGAGCTAGTTAGGAATGGCCCCAATGTGAAGTGCTCTAAGGAGGGCATTTGTTCTGATTGACAAAAGGGTAAACAGACAAAGGTCTCCTTCAAGATGATAATCAAAGAAGCATCAGTAGTCATTCAAGATTATATGGATACTCCAGAAGATCTTCTTGGCACACTGGGAGAGGATGAAGATCAATAAGAAGATGCCCCTGTTGCTAAAAGAAGACTGTCACCTGCAGTCAGACATATAAGAGATCATCCAGCACACCAAATCATTGGTGAGGCAAGTCATGGAGTAATGACAAGGAGCAGAAGTCAGAATAGAGCCATGTATTCAAGATTTCTATCCCATGTGGAGCACAAGAAGTTCTAAGAGGCCAACATAGACCAGTATTGGATTGGAGCTATGCAGGAGGAACTTAACTAGTTCAAGAGGTGTAGGGTCTGGAAGCTAGTTCCCAGACCTCATGGTCATAATGTCATTGGATTCAAGTGAATCTACTGAAATAAGCTTGATGAAAATTGCATTATAATTAAGAATAAGGCCAGACTAGTAGCTAAGGGGTATATGCAAGAAGAAGGGATTGATTTTTATCAAACCTTTGCCCCTATACCAAGATTTATGGCCATCAGGTTATTCCTTGCATGTGCAGCACACAAGGGATTCAAGGTCTACGAAATGGATGTGAAGTTAGCCTTCCTAAATGGTGACTTAAAAGAAGAAGTCTATGTTGAGCATCCTCCAGGTTTTGTAGTTCCTAACTCACCTGATTTTGTTTATATACTTAGGAAAACTCTATATGGGCTGAAGCAAGCCACTAAAGTATGGTATGAGACATTGTCTAGTTTTCGCATTGAGAACAAATTCTCAAGGGGTAAAATAGACAAAACCTTATTCCTAAGGGAATCTAAGGGTAAGATTATCCTATTCCAGATCTTTGTTGATGACATCATCTTTCGATCTACTGATGATAACCTCTGCAAAAAGTTTGCTAAACTAATGCAGGGGAAGTTTGAGATGAGCAGTATGGGTGAACTTAAGTTCTTCTTGGGCCACCAAGTAAGACAGACTGATGATGGCTTGTCCATATCCTAATCTAAGTTCACTAGGGAGTTAATCAAGAAATTTGGCAAGGAGAATTCCTCCACCATGAGAATTCCCATGGGGTCAAGTATGCCTGTAGGGAGGGATGAAATAGAGAAACCTGTTGATGAAACTTTTTATAGAGGGATAATTGGCTGCCTTCTATATTTGACTACAAGTAGGTCAAACATCATGCATGCTACATGTGTTTGTGATAGGTATCAGGCTTGCCCTAATGAATCTCATAACTCTGCATCTAAGAGAATCTTGAGGTATCTTAAGGGCACTCTAGATCTTGGCCTTTGGTACCCTAGGAATAGGGAGTTTGAACTAACTAGCTATTCAGATACAGATTTTGTAGGCTGCAAATAGGATAGGAAGAGCACATCTGGCACCTGTCAGTTCTTGGGAGGTAGACTGGTATCTTGGAGAAGCAAGAAACAAACTAGTGTGGTAATATCAACTGCAGTGTTAGAGTACATCTCAGAAGGAAGCTATTGTGCTCAGTTGATGTGGATCCAACACCAGCTTCAAGACTACAACCTCCAGATAAGTATAACTCCTTTATTCTGTGAGTTTACTAGTGCAATCTCTATTGCTAGGAATCCTGTATCACATAGCAGGACTAAGCACATTGTGATTAGATATTTTTTTTAGAGAGCATGTGGAATGTGAAGACATCACCATTGAGTTTGTTCTAACAGACAAGAAAGTGGCTGACATCTTCACTAAGCCACTAAATGAAGCCAAGTTTAACACCTTCAAATTTGGGTTGGGTATATTAAACTTAGTATCGCTTCAGTTACTACTCACCTCTAGTTGTAAAGTATGTGGCTTTATGTAGATAGGATGGTCATTTAAGATACAAAGATTCTTAAATTGAGGGAGAGCTAGTCAGGCACTGCTAGCTAATTGAGGGGGAGCAGGTGATAAGATGATCAGTTTATCAGGTGCATCCTTCCTGCTATTTGCTGCAGTCAAAAAGGGGGAGAGGATAAGATGATAAGATGAGCAAGGCAGTAGCAAGGCAGCAAAAATTCAGTGGTAGCGGATGGCAGATGCAGGAATGTATTCTACAAGCAGGGAAGTGTGGTAAATATAGATCACTTCTATAGTATTTAGTTCCCTTTTATCATGCCTTGTGCTATACAGTTCTATGTATGTCATTGTCCTTGCTTAAGAGGTTTTGACTTCATCAAATAGGGGGAGATTGTTGGGTGCATTGCCAAGAATGTCCTGGATTTGAGCGAAGTTAATGTTATCAATGATATACAGATGTATGTAGATGACTATGATAAGTCAGGAAGCCTAAGTGGCTAAGTTAGGTAAACACTTACCTAAGGTGTGGGATGACAGAAAACTGTCTAAGTCCACAGGCATTGAGTGAAGATCAGTCACTCAACGCCAGATGGCTTATAACGCTGAGTGAAGCCTATACAGTCAAAGCCAAGAGAGTGGCAAGCTGAGAAAATTGCCAAGTCCACAGGCATTAAGTGAAGTCAACTCACTCAATGCTATACAACAAAAGACTATGAGATAGGCTACAATAGTAAAAGCCTGAAGTTGGAATAAGCTAAAATATGGCTAAGTCCACAGGCGTTGAGTGAATTCAACTCACTTAACGCCATGTTTTTGAATAAGAAGAAAGTTAGCTAAGGTAGAAAACATTGAGTGAGACATGTTCACTCAGCACTCTCAACGCTTATGTTGCTGAATAAGAAGAAAATTGATTAAGGAAAAAAGCATTGAGTGGAGGTCACTAACTCAACCCTCTCAATGCCTAGTGAAGATAGTATTTTGTCTAAGGGGTTTGGCGTTGAGTAATGCTTACCCACTCAACGCCAAATAGCTGAAAGCTGATAAAGCAAGATTGGCGTTGAGTGGAGCTGAATCACTCAACACCTAGAATCAGATTTATATTCTAAGTAGTCTGGCGTTGAGTGAAGGTTACTCACTCAATGCTAAGAGATAGTGAATCGGTCTAAGTGTTTTGGCGTTGAGTGATGCTTACTCACTCAACGCCTAATCTATGATGCTCGATTTTGTCTAAGTCCACAGGTGTTGACCTCAACAAAATCGACAAAGTCAACTAAGGTCAAATCAGTCACGGGGAAGCTACACTACACGACAAAACTTTCTGTGAAGCTACTGCACGTCTTCTTCCTTTAAAGCATGACACAGCTGGTAGCCACAGGTGGGGCCCACCGATCTCTAAGATCCGTTGATCGATGAACTACAAAAAGGAAGAGATAGGGCCAAGACATATTTAACTTTGAGGGCTTATATTATTCAAAAAGGAGAGCAGCCGTCTTCAACGTCTTCGCCATTGCTGTAAGTGAAAAAGCTTGAAGCTTTCCAATAAGAAAAGTTCAGTTAGCTGTACAAGTCACCATGTTCCACAGCAGATTCAGAATCTATTATGAATAAAGAAGAACCTTCATCTTTTGGCAGGTTCAATTTGCTGTTTGAAGACTCAAGATCAAATGATCTTTAGCCTTCAACAGCAAGTTAAGAAATTTTATTTTGAGTTCCTCCAGCAAATCCTTTCCTGTTGTGAGGAGAGTAGGTGCAGAATGTTTTCTATTCAAGTGGTTGAAATAGAGAAATTTCTCTGTGTCAAAGTTAATTAAACTATTTCTCTTAGTAGGATCCTTCTGGATCTGAGCTGTAGGACCTTTGGGTCTGAGGTAGGGAAAATTTGCCTGAGCTATAGGAGAGTGTATCCCTTTGAGGTAGGTGAGTGTTACTCACTGAGAAGTAGGGTAGAATTTCCTGAACTGTAATAGTGTGTATCTCTCTGATTTGTAGGAGCAAGCTTGCTCTGAGGTAGGGAAATCCTCCATAGCCTGAGTGGTAGGGCTTAAGTGCCTGAGGTAGGTGATACTTGTATCACTAAGTGTAGGCCATTATGGCTGAGGTGTAAGTCTTGGAGGAGACTTAGAGATCCTTAGGGATCTGAGGTGTAAGCTCCTTGGAGCATTGGTTTGGAGAAGTTCCTTGACTAACAGGAAGTTAGTAAGGTTGGAGGAGAGTGTATGTACCCATAATTTTGGGGAACCACTATAAAATACTTGTGTGCTTTTCTGTGTTTGCGTTTTATTTTATTAATTACAGATGCTAAGGATAAGCTCTAGATCACTAGAAGTTGAAAGCTTAAAGAAACAATCAAGTGATTTAAAAAGACTCTCAAAAGAACTAAGAAGACCTATTCACCCCCCAGGTTGCTATCTACCTTGAAAGTAAAGACTTTCAATCTTCATGCTCTTAAGTATACTAAAGCAAGGTATTAAAAAATTCAAGAGACGCAAATTCCAGATAAAAAATAAAGATAATTGACTTTTCGTGAAAAATGAAGATAATAAGCATCTTAGATTAGTTCGCATCTACAATACTTAACACTAATCAATCATTTCAAAGATTTTTAAAAGAGAAAACAAGGGATGGTAGATTTTATAAAAGTGAAAAACATAAAAAATGGCTATGAAAAAGTGCAAATATTTAAGAAAGATTTTCAAAAATAACATGTTACCTTAATTCCGTACACTACATGAGTCAACATATTACTCATGAAATATAGACAAAATGAAATTTAATTTAATTTATTTCAACTAAACAAGTACATGAATGATTAAAAATAAGAAAATGCAAAGTCATTGGGCACTAAATGATTTAGCAAAGATTAACTCAAATTATTAATTATTTTATATATGTTTGAAAGTGAGGGATAAATCTACTTTACACTAGACGGGGGGGGGGGGGGTGAATAGTGTATTTTAAAAACTTTAATTTATTTTTATAGCGGATTTAAAGTATGTGATATATATATATATATATATCTGTGTGTGTGTGTGTGTATAAAGCAAAAAATCACACCACATAAATTTAATGAATAACAATCACAGACGACATAAGGAAATTTATAGTGGTTCCCCAAAAAACCTAAGTACATCCACTCTTCTACCACCCTGTTAGAAATACACTACAGGTTTTTGATCAGGTGCCCTGCCACCACAGGTTTTTGCTCTGGTGCCCTGTCACCACAAGATCTATTTTTCTAAGGGAGATCTTGCAACCCTTTGAGCTTTTGATCAGGTGCCCAAAAATCGACTTAAGTCTTTTCATCAGGAGGCTTAGAAACCAAATGGGTAACTTTTGAAGGGAGTTTAGAGCCCTATTTATAGTTTATTAAAAAAAAGAATGATTGTGTCTTCTCTGTCAAGAATCTCTGAGAAGACTAGTGGATGTTGAAGTAGAAAGCTCCCCCTAATTTGAGTATAGTTTATGATCAGGAGAGGGTGTCCTTTCTTCAGGGTGTAGGACTTCTTATATCTGAGAGATTCAAGACTTTGCACAAGCAGAGACTGAAGATCTAATTCTGTAAGAGTATGTTGATCCTAAAGTATCTAAGTCAGTAAATCTTAGTGAGCAACCTTAGTCTATAACCTTGAGGAAGCAATCTTTTGTACATATATATATGATGTAGAGAAGAATTCAAACATTTGAATTAGTTGATTCTAAAACATCTAAGAGATTTCTAGAGAATGGTATATTCCTTGAAAATAGATCAACCTTAAACTCTGTTATAAATCCATATTTAATGCTGCCTCTAAACAGCTATATTCGTTAGAATATTTGGCATTAAATATCAGAGTCATAACAGTCTATAATTAAGCCTTTAAATCATTTTCCCTTCAGAATTTAATCAGCCTGAAATTAAGCCTGAACCTTGTTCTACCTTCTGTAAACAAAACTGCCTAAAACACTACAGAGAATTAGTCGAACTCAACAAGCATTTCGTCGACCAGAGTCTTGAGTTTGTTGAACTGGATCTTCTTATCTGTCGACCTGAGCTCAGAGTTCGTCGAGCTGAGCTTGACTTTCATCTAGCTTAGTTTCTGAGTAGACATCAGAGTTCGTCAACCGGAGCTAAAAGTTCGTCGAGATAATCTCAGAGTTAAAACTCTTAGTTCATCGAGCTGAGCTTGGCGATCATCGAACTGCGCAAAGCTTTCGTCGACCTAAAATCTGCATTCGACTAACTGCATTTCTACTTGAATTCTTTTGAGGCAATAACCTTGGAAATAAACCTATGACCCTAGACTATACAAAATGGGTCAAACTAAACATCCTAATAGTAATCCTAGTACAAATCAGTAATAGGGTTCCAACAATCTCCCCATATTTGGGTGAGGATACTATTTAAAAGAAAAAAACAACCCAAAGCATAGAATATCTACCAGAAAAACATTCAGCAGATATAAAATAAAGTGCTTTGAGAGTACAGAATCATAAACTCAGTTATAAGAACACTAATCAGAATTCACTTGTCATTCTTAGGAGCATTAGAGGAAGATTTTGAAGAAGGTTTGGTGAAGATTAACTTCCCGTTAGGATCAACAACTTCCTTTTGACTCATCTTCAATCTTGAGAGCCAATAATCTTCAAAGAAGTAGTCCTCGGAGCCATTGCCTCTGAATGTAAGCTCATGTATTGATCAACAATGAAAATTTTTTTCTTAACATACCTGTCAAGCTCTTTTTGTGTGTAAGAAGACAGTTGAAAACTGAGAACTATCCTTTCTTCTGCTTTAGCTTTATTAATTTGAGATAGAGAAATAAGCTCATTGAACATTGCCATTCTGAAGTTTGGGTCCAACTCTGGATCATAAGCTGGGGAAGGAGGCCTCTCTAGGCTTGGTTGCTTCTACTGCTATCTACTTTGCCCATGATGCTGCTAGCTGCTGCTCTGAGATTCTGACCTTGAAGGTCTATCTTTGCTGTCCTAAGAAGCTTTTGGATAATGAGAAGATGAAGTAGACCTCTGAGAAATGTTTCCTGCTGCATCTGCTGCTTGAGGAGGAGGAGGTTCTCTGCTAGACCTTGGATGTGACTGATATCTCTTCATTTTCTTCCTCCTTTTCAGTTCATTTTTAGAATATCTCATCTAGTGGGGAAGTTCTAGAGTGAGAGTTAATCCATGAAAGATATATTATGGAATGTCAGCAATACAAGAAGGTGGAGGAGCAACCTTTGTAGGAACTTTCGTTTTCTTTTACTTTCTTTTCTTGGAACTAGAGTCATCTGACTCAATTAATTCATCATCATCATCAAAATCTTCTGGCAGATCATATAAGTCATCAATCTGTTTAATTAACTCTGACTAATCATGAATTGAAACTATTGGCAGTTTATTCACAATATCTGTATTAGCTTGTATCTGTACACTATCATCTTATTCCATGTCTTGGAAAAGAATATCATCTAAATTGGGCATTGGGGATTCATCCCATGCATAAGTTGGAGGGGAACAAACTTGCTCTATAATATCTATATTCTCAATAGCTGCTAAAGTTTGAAGGATTGGATTATAACCTAAAGAAACAACTGAAAGGATGTTCCTTAGCTGTTCTAAAACTGAAAGATAACTGGGGCAGTATAACATATTATAGCCTTATTAGAAGAATTCTCAAAAACTGGAAATTAACTAGTATACAGAGTATCAAAATCTGATAATAAAGAAATTAAGTTAACTGTAGGATTAATAGAGACATCCCCAATAGTAGCAACTTCTGGAATTTCTACAACTACTTCTTCAATTGAATCTATAAACATTTCTCAATCTTGAATAACAACTTCTACTGCTACTAGACTGACCTGAGCTTCTGTTGCTAGAACTGGTGGAGATTATTCATAAAGCATCTACCCCTTCCTAGATCTAGGAAGACTTGAATCTAGGCCCCAGAAGATGTGATTGTGGAAGAAGAAATAGCTGAGAAGAGAGAGCAAAAATTGAAGCAGTAAGAGAAGCAATAGCTTCATTTATCAGTTTTTTGAGTGTGCGGGTAATAAATTCAAGAATGTTAGCAGAAATAGAAGAAAAATCAACATACATAAACTCATTAGGATTCTTAGTAGATGTTGAAGGTTGATTGGAAGTAGAAGGAATGGAGGTAGAAGGGCTGAAGCTGTTAGCATAGTTTGGGATGAGATAGAATGTTGTGGAATGGATGATGGAGGAATGACAGTATGAGTGTCATCAGGAATAATTTATTCCTCTATATGGGAGAGAGGTGGAGATGGAGATTCATGAATTGGAGATGAGTGAGGTGGAGTTAGAGGAAGTAGATTAAAATTTGGTAGATTAGAAATTTGAGGAGATGAGGGTGACTGATGAATGGGTGATTCGTGATGAATGGAAGTGGATGGTATATCTTCAGATATAATGGGTGGTATAGGTGACTGAATAGGTGATTGAGGAATGAGGGAGTTATCATGTGTAGTTGATGACTGAATAGTTGAATAAGATGGAGATGGTAGAGGATAAGAAGGAGGAGCAGAAACTTCTGCTAGAGTTGGGTGAGAGGCTGGAGCAGCCCTTATGCCTTTAGAAGGTGTCCTGGAAGAGGTATCCCTGGATGGCTTAGGGATAACCCTCTCCCATCTTCCAATTTAGGTTGACGTTAGCCTTTTGGATGCATTAATATGGGTGGTTTGTGAGACAAGGATTTCAGGGAACTTAGCTTGTAGGAAAATTCCTAGTACCCAACCGTAACAGACATCCTTCTTATTAATTTTCTCCTTAATTGAATAAAATAATATTGTTCCCCAATTCATGGATTTCTTATTAACCAAGGCACACATAAACATAAAATTTTTTTGGTGACATAATCATGTGAATAATGTTTTTCCAACAAAACTTTACCGACCACATCGGCCAAAAACTTATATTTAACAAAACAATTCTTTTTTAGTAGGTGATTAGGGTTTACCTAATTATGTCCCATTCTATCTAGCATCTCATCAAATTCAGTACTAGATATTTCTATTTCATCTTTTCCATTAACGAAGCCAAAAACTTCAGAAAGAATTTCTGGTGATAAAGTAACCAGATTTCTAAAGATTGATCCACTAAGTATTGTCTGATCAGGAAACCTTACAGTGTGAACCCATTCTCTGATATCAGCAACTGGGAGTTTGATCCTTATGGTCATGAAGTTCTTCAGAGTTTGATCCTCAAATAATTTCAGAATGTCCTGTAATATTTGGTCAGAATGACGGAAGGAATCCTTATCTATATCAAAACCAGCATCAAACTTCATCGTCGAGACAGTTGCCTGTGAAATCGCCGTCTTCCTATAAGACAAAGAGATCAAGTGCAAGGGAAAATAGAGAAAGCGCAGGATAGAGTTTGATGAAAACCTAAATATAAGTTTTCAGAAGTCGAAACGGCGAACTCTGTCTGACGAAAAAACAAAGCATCAAGATATTGTTTGATGAAAAATTCTAAAAAACGCATTTTGTCAATCTCCGGTCGACGAAAGTTTTGCGAAAGAAATACGTTTTGTCGAGCTCTATTAGACGAAAAATACCCGAAACTAATCCGTCGATCTCCATTCGATGAAAGTTTCTGAAGGAAAGTTCGTCAACCTCCGTTTGACGAACGATTCACGAAAAGAACATAGTTCATCGAGCTCCGTTCGATGAAAGGTGTGCAATTCGTCGATCTCAGAAACAAATGTCAAATTAATGATTCTCCATTTATCATGTCTAGTTGATTTAGGAATAAGAGATGTTTCTTTTCATCTAAGGGTTTAGTGAAAATATCTGCCCTTTGTAGATCATTAGAAATGAAGACTAGATTAATTTTATTTTTGTCTACATTATCTCTAAGAAAATGATGTTTTATTTTTATATGCTTTGTCCTATTATGCAGAAGTGGATTTTGTGCAATAGAAATTGCACTGGTATTATCACAAAATATAGTTGATTTGTTTAAGTTATATCCAAGATCCAGTAATTGATTTTGAATCCACAAGTCTGTGAATGTACAACCTCGGGCTCGCAGGAGCAGAAGGCGAGATGGGTTAAAGAGGAGGCTATTTTGCTTGGCGAGATGGACCCAAGCGAGAGTAAACTCGATAGGCGAGTGGATCCCAGGGAAGGGACCACTCGCGGGGCGAGAGCTGCTCGCTAAGCTAGTGGGGCTGAGGCAAGAGCTGACTCGCTTGGCAAGAGGGCTCCAAAGGTGGGAGCTCTCGCAAGCGAGATGATGAAGAGATGACTCGCTGGGCGGGAGGGCTCCATAGGGGAGAGCTCTCGCCCGTGAGATGATGCTCTCGCTAAGCGCCGGTTCGGAGAGAGGACTATTGATCGGTTCAGTGTTCAGTCAAAGTTTGGTTAAGGTAGAGAGGGGTTTACCTTATTAGACCCATGTGATTTTAAACTTTTACCCGTGTGGTCTGCATATAACCCCTCAGAATAGCGGAGTTTGGATGTTTGCAGACCGGACTAAGGGTATTTTGGTAATTTCAGGATGGTTCAGTTTGGTTATTGGCAGTTCAGATTCAGAGGCCTATAAATAGACCGGTAAGGTGCCTGATAGAAGGTTGTTGCCCCTTCTTTTCTTCTTCTAAGGCACCTAGCTCAGCATTGGCTATGGTGGGGGAGAATTGATAATTCTTCCGGGTAAGAGGTGGGACCTTAGCGCGGAAGCACAATGTCTATTCCTCTGATATTCTCATCTAGGGGTTGGTTCGAGAAGAGTAAGTGTGAGTTACAGTTTTAGATCCGAGCTTTAGGGGGAGTCGGGTTTATATGCTCCAACATTTTTGGTGCGGTGAGCGAGGATCGCAGCCTACATAGAAGAATCTTGGACTACTCCATGGCAAGAGATCTTGAGAAAGAGATGAGGGCGGGTCCTAGAACTCGGGAGGATACGTTGGGAGAGAGGAGTTCAGGGCATCCATTAGAGGCATCATGGACAAGCTGCATCAGATCTCGCAGCGAGATGATTGCCTGACCCCCCCCCTCCCCATCTAAGGCGCCTGGTCTCGCGCCTCAGGAGGGGATCGTCTCGGCAAGAGTAGGCGAGGATGCACTGGGGGGAGAACAGGGAAGGAGAAAGTGGTAGAAGGAAGCTGGTGAGACCTGGAGGGCAGGGTCCTGCGAGTGTCGTCTCGCCAGGGGAGATGGTCGCGCGAGTTGAAGTGGAGAGACCTCCGGCAAGAGGGTCCCATTTTGCGAGTTGATTCTTTTGGCTCCATCCCGGAAGGGTTTCGCGAACCAGAGATGACCTACTACGTGGGGAAATACGACCCCCTCGAGCACTTGCAATAGTTCGAAGACGCGGTCTCCATCAGGCCGATGACGGGCGCATTCAAGTGCCGCCTTTTTGCCATCACCTTGAAGGACAAATCAAGGGCTGGTTTCAACAAATCCCAGCAGGGTCGATATATGGTTTTGAGGACTTGAGTAGGAGATTCCAGTTGCGCTTCTCGACCTAGAAGAAGTGAAAGAAGAATCCGGAGTCTATTTTTCTGATAAAGCAGAAGGTCGATGAGTCCTTGGCCAAGTACGTGGATCACTTCCAGTAGGAAATCCTAGACATTCAGGATGTGCCAGGATTTGATATCCAAATGGACTTCACCGTGGGGCTGAGGGAGGGCTTATTCAAGATGATTCTGACCAGGAAGGCGTCGTTATTATTCGAAGGGTTGATGGAGAAGGCAGCGAAGGAGATAGCGATGGAGGCAGCAAACCGGCGTTTGCAAAGAAGTTGGCAAGGTTGATGGAGGTGGAGTCGAGGGAACCAGGAGGAGCGAGGCAGCAAGAAGGAAGGAGGAGGGAAGAGCTGAGGGGTCCGGTGCATTAAGAGTTGGGTTGGAGGCAGCTAAGAGGCCATGTTCAAGGGAAGGGAAGAGGTTTCCCCCAAGGGGGAAGGAACTACTACTAGGGAGGACCCGGGAGGTTCAATCAACTTGGTGGGGATATGGTCCTAGACCACTCCGACCCTCGCCTCAGCAAGTTATGGCCATAAGCCAAGGGTGGGGGAGAGGAAGAGAGCACGAAAGAACATGAGTTAGAGTAGGGAGAAGGCGGAACCACCCGGAGGGAAGGCGGGAGGGGGAGGTAGCCTTGCCGTATTATGACTTCCACGAAGAGGAAGGCCACACAACCGCTATATTCCCGGAGTTTCTAGAATTGAAGGAGAGGAGTGGAGCAGGTGAGCAGTAGCAACCGGTGCAGATAGTAGAGATTACTGGAACTTGGGAGTAGGATCAATGTGTAGACCGATCTGATGTGGGAGATTAAGGGGGGATTGGGGTGATCCATGGGGGTGGGGGTGGGGTGGGGATTGAGGCTACCCGAAAGGCAAGCCTTCATACCATGTACCATAGGAGCGTTGTCTCGACGTCATAAGCCCCGCCCCCGGATGAGAAGATTACTTTTTCCAGGAAGGACTTGCCGGATCACGAGGATCCATTTTGCGATGCATTGGTGATTCAGATCGCCAACGAAAACTTCACGGTGTCAAGGATCTTGGTGGATAACAGGAGCTTAGTGAATGTCATTTTCAAGAAGGCCTTCAACTAGATGAGGGTAGAGGCCAGGAGGGTGTTGGCAGCAGACGGATCACTGTTCGGATTTTAAGGAGAAAGAAAGGAGGTCGAGGGAGGAGTAGGACTCCATGTGACTCTGGGAGGGCTGTCCAGAATTACCGCTTTGTGATAGTGGAAGCTCCCAGTAGTTACAACGCCATATTTAGGTGCCCTTTGATCAGCACCTTCAGATGCATACCATTGTCTTTCCATCAAGGCTTGAAGCTAAACTCAGGGGGGGACTTAGATCAGGGTGCGAGGAGATCCTAAAGCAACCAGAGAATGCTACGTGATAGCGATGAACACCATTTCTGGGAAAGGTAATGCTGAGGAGCTGGAGAAGAGGATGGAGCAGTGGGAGCAAGAGGAGAGAAAAGCTGTAGGAGTGGAGAGTTGCATTGCGAGGGAGCCAGAAATGGCGGGAGAGCAGGAGGAAAGAGGAGAGGTGGAAGAGGAGAGACAAGCTGTAGGAGTGGAGAGTGGCATTGTGGGGGAGCAAGAAATGGCGAGAGGGCAGGAGGTCAGAGGAGAGAGAAGTTGTAGCAGTGGAGAATGGCATTGCGGGGGAGCAAAAAATTGCGGGAGAGCAGGAGGTTGGAGGAGAGGTGGAAGAGGGGAGAGAAGTTATAGGAGTGGAGAGTGGCATTACGGGGGAGCGAGAGAAATGGCAGGAGAGCAGGATGTTGGAGAGGAGGTAGAAGTGGCAGGAGGAAGAAAAAGAAAAATAATGGAAGAGGGGGAGTCGTCCAAGGGTGAGGCTCAGCTAGGGAGGATAGGAGTTACATCGTAAGGAAGTGGTGTTGATGAAGAGGTGGAGAGGTTCTTGAGGGAGGTGGTTGCGGTCATTGAGGAGCGTGAAGCCATAGAATGTGAGCTGAGGGAGCAGTAGGGAGAGGAGGAGCCTTCGAGGCTGGAGGCGGCAGTTGAGGTTTTGGAGGTGGAAGTCCTCATCAAGGAAGGAAGGAAGGAACAAATAAAAGTCAATGGAGAGCTCAGCCCCGAGGATCGCGAGAAAATCTGAAAGTGCTTACAGGAGATCATCGACGTCTTCTCCTGGAGCACTGCCGACATGCCAGGGGTTGATCCAGATGTGGCATGCCACCATCTTATCCTTGAACCCCAGGCTCGTCCCATTCAACAGAAAAAGAGGTCCATCGCTTCTAAGATGGAGAGGCCCATCAGAGAGGAGGTGGAGAAGCTGCTCCAGGCAAGGTTCATGTCTGCAAACAAGTATCTTGGGTGGGTGAGTAATGTTGTAATGGTGAAGAAAGGGGAGGGAAAGTGGAGGATGTGTGTCGATTTTTCCCTTTTCAATAAAGCATGCCCTAAGGATCGTTACCCCTGCCTCGAATCAACGCGCTGGTTGATTCAGCCATCGATTTTTCACTAATGAGTTTTCTAGATGACTTTTCAGGATACCACCAAATACGTATGCACCCCCCATGACGGTAAGGATGTCCATTTTGTCACCGAGGATGGGTGCTTCAGTTACAATATGATGCCCTTCGGTTTGAAGAACGCAGGGGCAACTTATCAGAGGATTATGGACCGGATCTTCCGGGAGCAGAAGGGGAGGAACCTCGAGGTCTACGTAGACGACCTGATGATCAAGAGCCGGGACCTTGGGTCTCATGTCTTAGATCTAAAGGAAACTTTTATAATTATAAGGAAATACAAGATGAGGCTCAACCCTCTGAAGTGCGTATTCGGGGAAAGCAGGGGGAAGTTCTTGGGACACCTCCTCACCCCCTCAGGAGTAGAGCCTTACCCGGACAAAGTGAAAGGAATCTTAGAGTTGGAATCTCCGAAGAATGTCAAAGAGGTTCAACGTCTCACCGGCAAGTTGGCTAGATTGAGTAGGTTCCTCTCCAGAGCAGGAGAGAGATGCTCGCCTTTCTTTCGAATGTTGAGAGGAGGAAAGAGATTCGAATGGACCTCTGAATGTGAGAAGGCTTTTTAGCTCTGAAGTAACAGCTCACCCAAATGCCGCTACTCCAAGGGCCACGAGAGGGAGAGTGTTTGTTCCTTTACCTAGGAGTAGGGACGGGAGCAGTAAGTTCATTCCTCGTGCGAGAAGAGGGTAAGAGGCAGTTCCTGATTTATTATGTCAGTAGGGTCCTAAAAAAAGGCGGAACTAAAATACCCTATCCTTGAGAAACTGGCCTTCGCCCTAATCGTCTTAGCTAGAAAGCTCAGGCTGTACTTTCAGGCTCACTCTATCCAGGTTGTGACAGATCATCATCTCCGTCATATCCTTGATGGGGTGGAGCATTCGGGAAGGTTTGCCAAATGGTCGATTGAGCTTAGCGAATTCGATCTCACTTTCATCCCCCGGGTGGATATCAAGGCGCAAGTAGTGGTGGATTTCTTGGCAGAATATGTGGTCGAGGTCAAAGAAGCTGAAGTACCCATGTACCATCTTGGGAGATTCTCGTAGATAAGGCCTCAGGAAGAAGCTCTTTTGAAGGAGCGATGATTCTAGTGAGCCCAGAGGGGACCAGAATTGAGCAGGCCCTAAAGATTCACTTCACCTTTACCAACAACCAGGAGGAATATGAAGCCATCATTGCAGGGCTCAGGCTGGCTCGAGATATCAACATACATGACAACAAGGTCTCCAAAGATTGTATGGTAGTTGCAGGACACATTAATTGAGAGTTTGAAATGAGAGTGCCCACCCTCCAATTGTACCTGACCAAGGTGAGGGGTGTCATCGGGCAGTTCCACAGCTTTTGAATTTGTCATGTCCCCAGGGAAGAGAATACTCAGGCGAACCTGCTCGCTTAATACGGCCCTCGGGCTGGAGTAACTATGACACAGTTCTTTAGGCCTTCCATAGAGGAGGGAGAGTTGATGGAAGTGGACCAGCAAGGGTCCTGGATGGATCCATTTATCGCCTTTTTGACATCGGGACGTCTACCCGAGAGAGACCTTTGGAAGAAGCTAGTCAGATGCAAATCAGCATATTATCTATTGAAAGAGGGAACCTTATACCAGAAGATGCTGTCAGGCCTACTGGCTCGGTGTTTATCTGAGAAGGAGGCCTTGAGGGTGCTGGAGGAAATTCACTTGGGAGAATGTGGGATACATTCTGGAAGTCAGACTTTGGAAGGAAGGGTGTTGAGGCAAGGTACTTCAGGCCTACCCTAAGGAGGGATGCTGAGGAATTCACAAGAAGATGTAAGAAATGCCAGGAGTTCTCCCCTCTTCAACTCCTCCCGGCCCAAGGTTAAGCACAATCACGGCTCCTTGGCCCTTTGCCATATGGAGACTTGATCTGGTTGGCTTGTTCCCCCAAGCCAGTGGCCAGAGGAGATTCCTGCTGGTCATGGTGGGTTATTTTTCGAAATGGTTGGAGGTGAAGGCACTGGAAAAGGTGACGTCGCAGGTAGTCAGAAATTTCGTGTGGGGAGAGATCATCTGCCGACATGGGCTCCCATTGGCCATCGTCACGGATAATGGACCGCAGTTTGCTAGTAGTGAATTCGTGGATTTCTGTGTCCAACTGGGCGTAGATCTTCGATTTGCCTTAGTTCATCATCCTTGAAGCAATGGGCAGGTGGAAGCTGCAAATAAAGTGATCGTAAACCTTCTCAAGAAGAAGGTAAAGAATTTAAGGGGGAGTTGGGTAGAATAGCTCCCCTCCGTTCTCTAGGCTTTGAGAACTACACCGTATACCGCCACGGGAAGAGACACCATTCAAACTTTCCCACGGCTCGGAGGCCGTTATACCTATGGAGTTCGAGGTTGAAGCCCCTAGGGTGGCAGCAGCAAGGAACGGAGATGAAGGGTGGCCAGAAGAAAAAGAGGAAGAGCATAAGCTCTCCCTTGACTTGGTGGAGAAGCTCGGGGAGCTAGCATCAATTCGACAGGAGGTAGTCAAGCGACGAATGTCCAAGTATTTTGATAAGCACATCAGGGTTAGGCAGTTCCAGAAGGGAACTTTGTCCTCAAGAAAGTGGATGCAGCTTGGAATGGGAGCCTCAGTCGGAAGCTCAACCCTAACTGGGAGGGTCCCTTCATAGTAAGGGATGCCTTGAAGTCAGGAGGGTATCATATCCAGGATGTGGATGGGGTATCTCTCTATCGGGCCTGAAGCGGTGACGACTTGAAAAGATTCTACCCTTGATGTTGTCTCTTTCCATACTTGTTGTTTGTCTTTTCCAGTACTTGATATTTTGCATTTTTCAATACTTGTAAACTTGGCTCGGCTTCCTGATATAATAAAATTCAAGGTGTTTTCCTTCATGAGATAAGATTGCGATGTTTGGAGAGGAGACTCCGAGAAGACCCACAGACTAGGCTCTCATCAAGCTGGCAGGGCTATAGGCTCACTCGGTGGTTGGAGTTGGTTTGGAGAGGAGACCCCGAGAAGACCCGCTGACCAGGATATCATCAAGATAGCAGGGTTGTAGGCTCACTTGGTGGTAGGAGTTAGTTTGGAGAGGAGACCTAGAGAAGACCCGCTGACCAGGCTCTCATCATGCTAGCAGGGCTGTAGGCTCACTCAGATGTTAGAGTTGGTTTGGAGAGGAGACCCCGAGAAGACCCTCTAACCAGTCTCTCATCAAGCTGGCAGTGTTGTAGGATCACTCGGTGGTTGGAGTTGATTTGGAGAGGAGACCCCGAGAAGACCCAATGACCAGGCTCTCATCAAGCTGGAAGGGCTGTAGGCTCAATCAGTGGTTGGAGTCTATTTGGAGAGGAGACCTCGAGAAGACACGCTTCTAGGCTCTCATCAAGCTGGAAGGGTTGTAGGCTCACTCGGTGGTTGGAGATGGTTTGGAGAGGAGAACCCGAGAAGACCTTCTGACCAGGCTCTCATCAAACTGGCAGGGTTGTAGGCTCACTCGATGGTTGGAGTTGGTTTGGAGGGGAGACCCCGAGAAGACCCGCTGACCAGGATCTCATCAAGCTAGCAGATATGTAGGCTCACTCGGTGGTTGGAGTTGGTTTAGAGAGGATACCACGAGAAGACCCGCTGAACAGGCTCTCATCTAGCTGGCAGGGCTGTAGGCTCACACGACGGTTGGAGTTGGTTTGGAGATGACACCAAGGAGACCCGCTGACCAGGCTCTCATCAAGCTGGCAGGACTATAGGCTCACTCGGTGGTTGGAGTTTGTTTGGAGGGGAGTCCCCGAGAAGACCCACTGACCAGGCTCTCATCAAGCTGGTAGGGGTGTAGGCTCACTCGGTGGTTGGAGTTGGTTTGGAGAGGAGAACCCGAGAAGACCCGCTGACCAGGCTCTCATAAGAATGGCAGGGCTGTAGGCTCACTCGGTTGTTGGAGTTGGTTTGGAGAGGAGACCCCGAGAAGACCCGCTGACCAGGCTCTCATCAAGCTAGAAGGGCTATAGGCTCACTCGGTGGTTTGAGTTTGTTTGGAGATGAGACCCCAAGAAGACCCACTGACCAGCCTCTCATCAAGCTGGCAGGGCTGTAGGCTCACTCGGTGTTTGGAGTTGGTTTGGAGAGGTGACCCCGAGAAGACCCGCTGACCAGGCTCTCATCAAGATGGTAGGTTGTAGGCTCAATCGGTGGTTGGAGTTGGTTTGGAGAGGAGACCCCAGGAAGACCCGCTGACCAGGATCTCATCAAGATGGCAGGGTTGTAGGCTCACTCGGTGGTTGGAGTTGGTTCGGAGAGGAGACCCTGAAAACACCCGCTGAACAGGCTCTCATCAAGCTGGCGGGGCTGTAGGCTCACTCGGTGGTAGGATGAAAGACATGGCCCTAAGAAGACATTCTTACAAGGCTCACTAAGCTGGCAGGATCGTAGGCAAGTTCAGTGGCAGAGTAAATGGTGAGGGCCCTTAAATAAACATCCCTCTTATCAATAAACGAGGGAAATTCATAAAATGATAAGGGGGGAGGAAAGAGTTGGAGCAGTGCAAGTGGGTACACTTCCAACCAGCCACTTGGGCGAAGGTCTCGCCTTTGTCGAGTGGACAATCAGGGAGAAGGAGTACCCTGCCTAATAAGGGGGGAGAGTTGACCACTCGAGACCACTCGCGCCAGAGATACCGTGAGGCGAGACGAGATGGGAGAATAAGTCGGTCCCGCGCAAAAGAGCGGTGGGGAAAGCTGTAACTCGCACTCTGAGCAAAATCCACTCTCCCGTAGGGTGGCGAGACAAGTAATGGTCCCGTCTCGCAAGCGGGAGAAAACATAAGAATCGTCTCGCAATAAAACGAAATTACATAACAACAAATAAATCAAGAATATATACACTTATCCGTATAACTGTTCATTACAAAATGAAATTAAGTACAAAGATATAAGCAAGAAAAAAAGAGAGAGCCCTAGGTCTCGCTAGAAGTGTTTCATTCCTCTTCGCTGGAAGACGAGTCATCATCCTCCTCTCCATAAATCTCTGGCACGAGATCGCGGGCAGTAACATTTTCAGACTCTTCCTAGACAACCCCTAGCTCTTTCATCATTTTCAGGATGAGCTCGGCCGTCCTAATGTTAGAGTCTCGGCGGAGCTCTTCGACCTCCTAGTTGGAATAATGAGGGTGAGGAGCATGGGGAAGTACTGAGCGAGAAGATGACGTAGCATTGTCTCGAAGATGGACGATATGAGACTTCAGATCTTTGACCTCCTCCTTCAGGGCTGCTATGCGTGAATGCAGTCGGTCCGCTGTCTCGGCATCCTGCAAAAGCTTATCAGTTAACCTGAGGCAGACGTGAGAGAAGCAGACAGAAGGTAAGATGAAGCTTACCACGCCTTCCTGGGCCTTAGCGAGAAGGGTCTTGGCAATAGCCGGCTTCTTTTCGAGGTCCCCGGACTTCTCGCATTCTGCCGCCAGGTCAGCCTCAGATTCTTTCCATTTTTAATTATTAAAAATCAGGTGGCATGAGAGCCGGTGCGAAAGCTCCAAGGTGCGCAGCTGCGTATGCGTAGTCTTCAGAACCTGATATCGCGAAGTTTCCGTCTCGACAGAATCTGACCCTGGACCCCCGTAAAGGCTGAAGCCCAGGGAGAAGGCATGACTAGTGGGTGGGTCCTGCTCCTTCCATGAGGGAAGGAGGGTGGAGATTGACACCCGTTCGCCTCCTTCTCCCATACTAAAACTGGGTCGTTAACGATGTCTTGGACCAAGGGGCCCATGTTGAAATTTTTATGAGAAGAGGGGGTCGGGCGATTGGAAGAAGCGGCTGCGCGAGATGGAGACCCATCTGGTTGAATCGAGGTGTCGACTAGTTGGTCGGGCAGTGCCATCTCGCGGGTAGACGAGACAGGCTGTTGACGAGATGACCGGGGAGGTGATTAAAGGGAACTTCGATCCTATGGAGATGGGCTCAGGGACCCCTACATCTCCTTCTTCTCTTGGAGGGCCTTCTCCTTTTTCTCTTTGGAGAAGGACACAACCTTCTTAATCTTTTTCTTAGTGCTGGGGCGAGACGAGGCGGTGCCTTTAGCGGGACTTTTCTTGACGGAGGGGGCCAAGGACTCTTTAACCACCTCGGCCGCCATGTTGGCGAGAGCAAGATCCTTGGATGGTTTAGCGTTACTCCTGTAAGGGGGGTGAACGAGGACGTTCCTCTCTCCTAAACATATAACTGGGTTATAAGAAAGCAAGACGAAATAAGTAAAAGAGAGACCAAAGGGAAGTGAGAGTACCTTCGCCAGGGAGCACGGGAAGTAGCGAGTCGAGGCCCCGCCGCAGGAAGAGGACTTCGAAGTTTTTGCCGATGAATAAATCGTACAACAGCTTATCAGTGCCACCCACCGGCGGAGACACGTAAAATATCTCGGGAGGCGACACAGGTGCGAGTGGGATGCCCCCGAAGTTTCCGCAGATGAAGACAAATTTTGTGAGCCAGTGGTGGTACTTATTAGACGTCTCGCACACCTTGAGCACTTGCCCAGTGAAGTAGGAGACGTTGTCGGTGTTAGCATGGTTGATGAAAAGCTTGCGGAAGACCGTCAAGCTAAACTCGATGCGCTCCCGCGCATATAGCTGGCGAAAGTACTTAACACCCAAATAGCATTCGGGTTAAGTTGCATAGGGACTGCGCCAAAATATTTTAGGACCTGCATTACCTCCGGCCAGAAAGGCAATCTCAACGCCGCCTCAAAGTGAGAGATGGGGAAGGCGAGTTCTCCAGGGAAGTAGGTGTTGCTCGCCTCGCCAACTTTGGGGGCCGTGATTCAAACCCTTCGCTGAGGAACTCGTAGGCGAAGCCGTCATATTCTTCTTTAATGATCTTACTGGGAGGAAAGTCATGGTCGGTAAACCTTTTCCCACAGAGGATGCGCCCCTCCCCCTCATCAGTATTATTCTTCTTTCCCATTTTTGGCAAAACGGTTGGAGGCGAGGCGATTAAAAGAAGAGGTGGCGAGAAGAAAGATTGGTGAGACGGCTGAAAGAAGAAAGAGCGAGAGTAACAAAGGATGAGAATGATAGGTGAGACGGGGGAAACAAAAGGACGAGAGCTAGAGCACAACAGAGGTAAGAGCGTAGCTCTGATCCGGGGTGAGGGGGTATTTATAGGGGATATGGTCAGTGGAAAAAAAACGGGTGGGAAAATATATGGAGGAAGGGGAGAGTCGGCCGACTTTTCACTATCTCTCTGCCTCGATTCATGTGCGGCCCAACAAGGGTTACCACAGTAAGGCGGGACAAAGAGCGAACGACAAAAAGAAATAAAGAAAAAGAAGTTAAAACTAAGCACAAAAAGATAAACCATAAATACCGATTATTTAATTATCCTATCCCGCACAAGGCGAGCAATATGTTCACAGGTCCTAGGCCCTGGGCGAGGTCGTAGCATAATAAACATTATAGGAATATTATAAATTCGAAGAGTGAGATGAGTAAATTAGGCAAGACGAGCCGAGGGATCTTGAGTGCTTGTGCCATTTCCAATGGCCTCCGCGAGATCCTGCATAAGGGGGACAGTTAGGAAGGTGAAAAGCGCGAGGTTCGTCAACACCACAACACGAGAGACGAAGCTGCTAATCGACCTCGTTTAGGATGGCCTGAGGATTAGTCTCATCCACCTCAATGTCAGCATCGATCTCCGAAGACAAGCGAGCACATTCAAATTCCAACCAGTTGATTCGTCGGTCGGCCGCCTTGTTATCTTGTTCCAACTCGCGGATGATACAAGCATACTTCGAAAACACCTCAGCAATTATGCGCTTCATCTCTAGAGGATCCATTGGGTAACCCATGTAGTCTTCAATATCGTCTATAGGAGGAGGGGGAGAGACAACTAGTTGCCTAGAGAATTCCTTAATAGGCGAGTCGACCTGGATGGCTATGCAAGGGGCAGGAGGGTATTGTAAGGGGGGTTCTCGTAGCAGTGTATGGGAGTAGCGAGCTGGACAGATGTCGTAAAGGGAAGGTTTTTTACCAGTATAATGATAGGTCCCAGCAGCGTGAGAAAGGTCCTCCTCCCTCACACTTGGAGGATTAGATGGAGGGGTGGATGGTTGAGGCAAGTCAGAATTTTTGTGATGGTCGGCGGTGACGTCCCGCGGGCTCTCGGGTCGATGTTGAGGTGCGAGATCCCCCTAAAAGTAAATAGTATGTGAGAAAATATGAATATAGGGGAAATAAGGACAAGAAGCGGAAGCTCACCTCTTTCTCTCTTGGAGATGCGGGAGGAGGAGGGGCGTGGATTTCTGGGAAGGTGCAAGAGGACTCCTCTGCCAAGGGAGCGGGGTCCGTTGTTTTCGCCTTCTTCAGGTAATACGATGATGGCAGTAAGGAGGGGGGTGCGAACCGGAATCGTGGTCAGAGCGGCCACGTTGTCCTTGTTCCACTTGCGCACCATCGCAATACGGTCGTGGAAGCTCAGACTGTGAGACATGATGGCAGTAGAGCTAGAGAAGGATGAAATGTGGAAAGGGGGGAAGGCACTCTCTACACGGGGGCAAAAATCCTATATTTATAGGTTTAAGTGGAGGGCCCCCAAAAAATATTCCATCATTAATTCACTTTAATGACGCGAGCCTCAGTTGGTCTTTCTTTCTGAGCTTGAGGCAACCTCGAAAAGAGCGGGGATTATATACAACCTCAGGCTCGCAAGAGAAGAAGGCAAGATGGGTTAGATAGGAGGCTATTTTGCTGGGCGAGATGGACCCAAGCGAGAACCGACTCGATAGGCGAGTGGATCCTAGGGAAGGGACCACTCGCGGGCCGAGAGCTGCTCGCTAGGCTAGTGGGGCCGAGGTAAGAGCCGACTCGCTGGGCGAGAGGGCTCCATAGGGGGGAGCTCTCACAAGCGAGATGATGAAGAGACGATTTGCTAGGCGAGAGGGCTCCAGAGGGGGGAGCTCTTGCCCGCAAGACGACGCTCTCTCCAAGCACCGGTTCGGCGAGAGGCCTAGTGATCGATTTAGTGTTCAGTCAAAGGTCGGTTCAGGTAGAGAGGGGTTTACCTTTTTAGCCCCATGTGATTTTACACTTTTACCCTGGGTGGTCTGCATATAACCCCTCAGAAAAGCGGAGTTTGGCTGTTGGAAGACCCGACTAAGGGTTTTTTGGTAATTTTCGGTTGGTTTAGTTTGTTTATTGGCAGTCAGATTCAGAGGCCTATAAATAGACCAGTAAGGTGCCTGATAGAAAGTTGTTTCCCCTTCTTTTCTTCTTCTAAGGCACCTAGCTCAGCATTGGCTAGGGAGGGGGAGAATTGATAATTCTTCCTAGTAAGAGGTGGGACCTCCGCGCTGAAGCCCACAGTCTGTTCCTCTGAGATTCTCATCTATGGGGTGGTTCGTGAAGTATAAGTGTGAGCTGCAGTTTTAGATGCGAGCTTTAGGGGGAGTCGGGTTTACTGGATCCAACAGTGAAAAACAACTACCAGCTACCATGCATTAGGCTTCAGCAGTTTAGGTAAACACATAGGTTTGCTTCTTGTAAAACCATGACACAAGCCTATCACCAAGAAACTAACAAGTTCCTGATATGCTTTTCCTGTCAACTCTACATCCACCATAGTCAGCATCTGAGAATCCAGTTAATTCAAATTCTGACTCTATTGGATACCAATGTAAAAGATTTGGGCAACCTTTTATCTTTCTCAAGATCCTTTTAGCTAAAATTAGATGAGATTCTTTGGGATTTACTTGAAACCTAGCAAAAATACATGTAGCAAATATTATGTCTGGTCTACTAGCTTTTAGGAATAATAGAGACCCAGTGATGGTCCAATATAATTTTCTGATCAACAGGATTGCCCTGTTCATCATTATCAACAACAGCATTGGCGGGCATGGGTGTTTTCATAGTTGAGCCATCTGACATCCCAAATCTTTTAATTAGCTCTTTTGCATATTTAGATTGGGATATAAAAATACCATTAGGAGTTTGCTTCACTTGTAAACCAAGGAAGTAGGATAATTCACCCATGCTACTCATTTAAAACTTAGAATGCATTAGGTCAGAAAACCATTTGTATAGTTTGGAATCAGTAGAGCCAAATATTATATCATCTATGTATTTGAACTTGCAAAATTTTATTTTTATGATGTCTAACAAATAATGTTTTATCTATAATGCCCCTACAAAATTTATTTTCTAAAAGAAAACTAGCAAGAGTCTCATACCAAACTCTTGGAGCTTGTTTAAGACCATAAAGGGATTTGTTAAGTCTAAAAACATAAGAAGAGCGAGTTAGAGAGATAAAACCTAGTGGTTGTTCAACATTAACTTCTTCTTTAAGCTCTCCATTTAGAAAGGCACTCTTCACATCCATCTGATATACTGTGAATTTCTTGAATGCTGTATATGCAAGAAAGATCCTGATAGCCTCCAATCTTGCAACAGAAGAAAATGTCTGTTCATAGTCTATGCCTTCCTCCTGTGAATATCCTTGAGCTACCAATCTTTCCATTTTTCCTTAAAAAAATACCTTGAGCATCCAGCTTATTCATAAAGATCCACTTGGTTCCAATGACTGGATAGTCTTTGGGTCTTGGAACTAAGTCCTAAATCTATATCTCTAAAATTGATTGATTTCCTCTTGCATTGCAATGATCAAGTGGGGATCTTGTTCTGCATCTTTGATGGATTGAGGTTCAATCTGAGAAATAAAATAGGCATGCATCTGATCTTGATTTAATTGATTCCTTATTTGAACACCAGCCGATATGTCACCAATCTCTTGAGATCTAGGGTGATCCCTAACTGTGACAAGATCAACAGGTAGAGTTGGTTGTTTATCTATTTGTGGTGCTAATTCCTATTGTGTAATTTCATTAGCCACTATATGTTCAACAAGAATTTCATGATTTTTTCCATCACTGTCTTCATCAGCAATCTGTTGAGAAGGATGTAATGTATCCTCTTGTGATAGGATTAATTCATTCATTTTCTCACACAGATTTGGTACCTGAAAAGATTCTATCGTAGAGACATTTCTCTCCTTGTAAAACATATTAGTCTCCTCAAAAGTTAAATGTACAGATTCTTCCATTTTAAGAGTAGATTTGTTAGAAACCCTATAAGCCTTACTAACATGAGAATATCCAAGGAAAATTCCTTCTAAAGCTTTGGCTTCAAATTTTCTTAAGTATTTCTTGTCATTATTATGAATATAACATTTATAACCAAAGACTTTAAAATAATTTACTTTAGGTTTCTTAGATTTAAGTAATTCATAGGGAGTCTTACGCGTAAGTTTATGTATTAGACTTCTGTTAATGACATAGTTTGCTGTGCTTACTGCCTCTGCCCAAAAGGATAGGTGAAAGTGAGCATCTGTAAATAATGTACCAGCAGATTCAATTAGGTTTCTATTTTTCCTTTCAGTCACCCCATTTTGTTGAGGAGTTCTAGGAGTAGAAAAACAATGCCTGAAACCTTCCTTCTCACAGAATTCTTGCATCAGAAGCGATTCAAACTCAGTGTCATGATCACTTCTGATCAATTCAATTTGAGTAGAGTACTCAATTTTGATACTCTTAAGAAAATCTGTAAGAACTTTAAAGTTATCTAACTAGTTTCACAGAAAGAATACCGAAGTGAATCTAGAGAGATTATCTACAATAACTAACATGTATGACTTTCCTCCCAAACTTTGTACTGCAATTGGTCCAAAAATGTCCATATATAGCAAATACAAAATCCTGGGTAAATCACTTTTAGAAATGGATTTAAAACTATTTTTAGTTTGCTTGCCTAATTGTCAAGCCCTGCAGAGTCCTTTCTTCTTGTAAGAACCAGAAGGTAGTCCTCTAACAAGGTTGTCCTTAGATAATTTAGCAATAGTCCTAAGGTTTACATGTCCTAAGCTTTTATTCCATAGTTAACTAGTTTTACTAAACTGATTAAATAAACAAATTTATGTTTTGTAGCGTTAAAATTAACTAAGTTGATATTACCTTATTTAACTTAGTTAAAACAATTTTATTTAAACTAGAAGTAATTGAACATAAATACTTATAATGGTTACCTGATAAACATCATCACATAATTGACTTATGGAGATGAGGTTATGATTGAGACAATTCACATAGGCTACCTTCTTGAAGGTAACTGCTCCAACCTTTACATTTCCATAGCCTTCTGTCTGGCCACAGTTAGAGTCTCCAAAGATAACCTTTGGTCCAAGCTTTGCTTTAAAATCCATTAGATTAGCCTTGCTTCCTGTCATGTGTTTTGAGCAACCACTATCAAGATACAACTGTTCCTCTATGGTAGGATAGTTATTTACCTGCATAAAATCAAATTAGATGTTCTTGACCCAGGTTACCTTAGGTCCTAATTTTCTTTCATAATGATAATTGGAAATGTAAGAATACTCTGGTTGATCTTTATAACCAAGTGGATGATATCTCCTAGGAGGGATGATCCAATGAGTAAAGGGGTTTTTTCAATTTTTTTTTGATTATTGTTTTGAAAATAAGTAAAATTTCTGTTTGAGGAAATTAGGTTCGGAGAATTATAATTATTTCATCGAGCTTCGTTCGACGAATAGTACCGATTTCATCTAGCTCGGTTCACAGAATGATAGTATTAATTTTATGCATTGCACGTTTGTCGATCTCTGTTTGACGAATCATATTGATTTCGTCGAGCACTAGCTGTTATGTAATTATACCAAAATTTTGGGTTCAGAGTTCGTCGATCGCCATTCGACGAAAAATACTGATTTCGTCGATCTTGGTTCAACGAATTTTGTTGAACATGATTTTTTTATGAATTTATACTTTGCTTTGATTTATTCTTTTGTAAAACTTTAGTAATTCTATCTGTAATTTGTTGAACTTCTTTTCCTTTAGCTGATATGAAGTTTATAGGGGTTGATAAAATATTTTTCTTAATAAGATGAGGCTAACTAGATGAAGCCCCCAATCCTAGTTTGCCATTGAGCCTGATATTGACTGTGCTTGTGATATCCATCAGTTTGATGCGTCTCCCATTAAGGGATCCTTCAAAATTCTTTGCCTCAGATAATTTATTTTCTAATAAAACTATTTGTTCCTTAAGAATTTCTAAGTTTTCCTTAAGTTTAGTATTTTCAGAATACAAGTTATTCATTTCAATTAGTTTGTCTCTGAGAAGTTTTATTTCCTTCTCAGATTTTATTAAGTCATTAAATAATAATTTAAAATCTATTTTAAATTGATCTGAAGTAAAATCAAAAGAAGATATTACCTGATCTTCTCAAGATTCTGACTCAGACTCGGAATTGCTACATGATGCATTGATTATCATCAAACAGATTTCTTTAGCCTTTGCTTCCTCTTCATCTTCACTTGAGCTAGATGAAGATTCAGATTCTGTATCACTCCAACTTTCAGCAACAAATCCTCTCTCCTTCTTCTTATGTTTACTGGAAGAAGGTTTGTTGAAGTGCTTCTCAGAGTCTTTTTCTTTCTTCTTGTCCTTCTTTTGATTATCAGGACACTCTAGAAGAATGTGTTCAAACTTCCTGCAACCATAACACACAATTTCTTTAGTTGGTGTCCTATCATACCTTGGTTTGTTATCATTTCTTGAAGATCTTCTCCTGAAGTCTTTCCTTGCCATTTTATAGAATCTCTTAGTCATGTGACCTATAAGATCTTCATTCTCTAGAGATTTGTCTTCCTTTTCTATTGCTTGAAAAGCAATGCTTTTCTCTTTCCTTACTGGGGGTGAAGACTTCTGTTCAGCTTCTCTAGTTCTAGTGAGCTCCTCATAAGACTTGAGCTTGCCTAACAGGGTCTCTGTGGTAATCTCATTTAAACTTCGTGCTTCCTTTATTGGCCAGATCCTTGAATCCCATGTGCTAGGGAAACACATGAGGATCTTATCATTGACTTCTATTAATGTGATGTCCTTCTCTAGGGTTTTCAACTCATTGATAATGAGACTGAGTCTTGACTACATCTCAGCTACTGATTTAGATTCTCCCTTCTTGAAATTCTCTTATTGAGAGATCAAGTTGGATCTTCTGTCCTTTTTCTAATCAGCAGATCCTGCAACCATTGTGTTTTTGAGAGTTCCAGATGTCCCTTGCTAAAGAGCATTCAACAACCTTCTTGAAAATGTAACTTGACATCGTTTGAGCTAAGATGTTCATAGCTTTAGCATCAGTAATCTTTGCTTTCTTCTGTTCTTCTGCACATTCTGGAGGTGGAACACCACTTATAGTTGTTTTGCCACAAGTAGAGGTGGACCTGTCAAGATGAAATTATAGATATCTTCAGTAATAGAGTTCATATACAGCCTAATCCTTGTCTTCCATAGTGCAAACTTTTTTAGGTTGCACATAGGAGGTCTAGTTCTTGAATATTCCTTATTTTGTGCCATGATAGAATTCTAGGTAAAAGTAAAATATATCATATCTTATGGTTCATGTGTTAGCCTGTAAAACAAAAAAGCAACCCTCTGATGCTAAATAAAATTGAGGGATTGATAAACTTTACACTATACAAGGGTTAATAGTGTATTTTAAAAACTTTAATTTATTTTTATAGCGGATTTAAAGTATATGATATATATATATATGTATAAAACAAAAAATCACAACACACAATAAAAATTAATAACAATCACAGACGACACAAGGAAATTTATAGTGGTTACCCAATAATCCTGGGTACATCCACTCTTCTACCACCCTGGTAGGAATCCACTACAGGTTTTTGATACGGTGCCCTGCCACCAAAGTTTTTCGCTCAGGTGCCTTGTAACCACAAGATCTATTTTCTAAGGGAGATCTAGCAACCCTTTGAGCTTTTGATCAGGTGCCCAAAAACCAACTTAAGTCTTATATTAGGAGACTTAGAAACCCCAAGGGTAACTTTTGAAGGGAGTTAAGAACCCTGTACACATTTATGAAAATAAACAAAAAGAATGATCTTATTTTCTCTATCAAGAATCTCTGTGAAGACTAGTGGATGTTGAAGCAGAAAGCTCCCCTTGATTTGAGTAGATTTTATGATCAAGAAAGGAAGTCCTTCTTCATTGTGTAGGCCTTCTTGTATCTGAGAGATTGAAGACTTTGCACAAGCAGAGACTGAAGATCTAATTCTGTAAGAGTATATTGATCTGTAAGTCTCAAAGTCAGTAAATCTAAGTGAGCAACCTTAGTCTGTAACCTTGAGGCAACAATCTTTTGTACATATATATATGTTGTAGAGAAGAATTCAAACATTTGAATTAGTCGATTCGAAAACGTTTTAGAGATTTCCCGAGAATATTAACTGCATTGAAAAAAAATCAGCCTTAAACTCTGTGATAAATCCATATTTAATGCTGCCTCTAAACGTCTATATTCGTTAGAATATTGGCATTAAATATCAAAGTCATAGATGTCTGTAATTAAGCCTTTAAATCATTATGCCTTCTGAATATAATCAGCCTAAAATTAAGCCTGAAACTTGTTTTGCCTTCTGTAAACAAAACTGCCTAAAACACTACTGAGAATTAGTCGAACACAGCAAGAATTTTGTGGACATGAGTCTAGAGTTTGTCGAACTGAATCTTCTTAATCGTCGACCTGAGCTCAGAGTTCATCGATCTGAGCTTGAATTTCATCGAGCTTAGTTTCTGAGTAGAGATCAGATCAGAGTTCGATGACCGGATCTCAAAGTTTGTCGAGTTAAACTCAGAGTTAAAACTCAGAGTTCGTTGAGCTGAGCTCGATGATCATCGAACTGCACTGAGCTTTCGTCGACCTAAATTCTTCATTCGACTAACTGCATTTCTGATGGAATTCTTCTAAGGCAATAACCCTAGAAATAAACATATGACCCTAGACTATACAAAATGGGTCAAACAAAACATCCTAATAGAAATCCTAGCCCAAATCAGTAATAGGGTTCCAAAAAAGTTTTATCCATTATTTGGCATATATATATTTTTATATACTAAAGACAAAGGAATATATATATATATATATATATCTTTATTCTATAAGGAAGGAGCTATATTACACCATGTGAAACATTTTAATGTCAAAATGCCCTCATAAATTCAGCTTTTGTGAGTTAATTGAGTGGTATTTCGGTCATTCGGCTGGATTACCATTTAATTAAAAGAGACCATCACTATTCCCCCAACTCAAAAACTTGATACCCCTGTTTTCTTCTTCTTCTGCGAAGGGCTAGGGCTCGCGTGCTTCTTTTGTGACTCGCGATTTCTTCCTCTACGACTCGCATGCTTCTTCCCCTGCGGCAATCTCTCCTCCCGTGACTCTCGTAATTCTTATCCCGCTGCGAAATACTCCTCCTCATGCTATCCAGGAGTTCCATGCCCTCATAATCATGATAACTGACGACTATGCTATTCGCAATCTTCTTCTCCCCAAAGCAATAAACCCTCGTGCTCTATCCTCCTCGTCGAACCCCATCATTACCTCCACTGGTTGTGGCTTCGCCGGAGAAGATTTCTTGGAGCGGGCTTCCTATTTCGCCATTTTGGAAAGCTCCTCTAACTCGTACAGTGGCTAGGGCTCTGCGGGCAGATGCACACTTCCCCTAACTAACTTACCATAGAGTTATTAAATAATTTCAAAACTATAGAAATATTATCCCCAAAAATTCACATTTTTAGGTATATTTAGGTATAGTTTTGGGTGACTCCCTATCCAAATTTCAGGTCATTTTGACAAGGGATGAAGTGGGGGCAAACATTTTAATAACTGTCTAGCCCTAGGTATAACCCCCACCAAATGAGTGCTGTGGTCAAACTACTTTTCCAAATTGGTTGAAATCAATTTTAAAATAAAGTAGACTCTCAGATCTACAAATTTCATGTTAACAATTTTCTCTGTACAAGCCTAAAAGTATTTTTAAATTAACTTACAATGCAATTGAATATGTGTGACAGAATTCATTAAATTGAAATATTAAAATAATGCTCCTGCACGGATCTTGACGCAAGAACCAGTGGTTCTGGCTTATCTTCTTCCTCTAGCTGACTGGTAGTATTGACCCGACCTAGAGCTTCTTCCATCAGCCACTGCTGGCCACCCGACCACCTCCCTGGCAGGCCACCACCGACACCACCTAGGTCGAGATGGTGGCTATCGCCAGGCGGCGACACAGACGCCGGAGGGCCCTTTTCCAGTGATCCCGACAAATCTCAATTTTTTACGGAAAAACCATGAAAACGAAATCTTCGATCGGGCTGAATTGAGCCCGATTTTTATTCTAAATGATCCCTATGATCTACCCATAGGAGAAGAATAAGGAGAGGACCTTTTTTGCGACCTGGAGGCGGGTTGATCGTCAGGATGCCATATTTTATGCTGGCGCCACTCAGTTTCTACAGTAGTACAGTGAACTGCTCTGGCTCCTTCAGGTAAGGTGTGTAAATGACTCCTAGGAGTCCAGTGAAGGTTTTAAGACAGTGAAATGGGGGAGGGGTGGTCATGACATCAATGCCATTAATGTCCATGAATGGCTCTGCTTGGCCATGGTGGTGGGGAGGTGAATTGGGCTCAATCCAGCCAGAAAATGGCTGGAAACTCCTCCTCTTCACCAGAGAAGTTGAATCCAACCCTTAATGGAAGGAGGAGAAGGGCCTTCCTTCGTGACACCATTAATGGCCATGAATGGTCTTTCTCGGCCATGGTGGTTCTGTGCATTCCAGCCAATGAAAAGGGCTGGAAAAGCTCCTGATCTTCTCAGAGCTGTTAGGGGAGATGAACCAAGCAAGTAAGAAGGGCCCTTGGCTTCCATATGCCATGAATGACTTTTACCTCCTTTTCTCTCTCCTCCATTAAAGAGGAATTTGGAGTTTTCTCTCTCCTGCCCCTCATGGCTGAATTATGTCATGGACCTAGCATAAATGCAGCCCACTAAGCTAATATAAGGTATTTAGGAGGTGGTTAGCCCAAGTGGCTATGGGCTTGAGCTTGAGTTAGCCCTTTTTGAGCAAAGTTTGACTTGACCTTGCTTAGGGTTGACTTTGGTCAAATTGACCTTTTGTGTCACCATCAATGGGTCTTTGGTGACCTATTGGCCTCCCCTAGGGTCTAGGTAGTGATGGCTAGGGTTGACTTGGCACCTTGAAGGCCACATGACCCTTATTAAGGGCACTTTGACCACATTGGGGTTTGAGTTGTTTGGGTCAACTTAGCCACTAGAGTTGACCCCAATTGGTCCTTGGTGACCCATTGACCCCAGTCTAGGGTTAGGAGGGCATGGGTGGGGTGCACTTGGCTAAGGGAAGGTCAATTGACCCTATGTAAGTCAGTTTGACCCATTTAGGGTTAGGGTTGACTTATGTCAACTTAAGCTCTATGGTTGACCCTAATGGATCTTGGTGACCCATTGACCCCACTCTAGGTCTAGGAAGACCTTGGTAGGGTTGGTTGGGGTCAGGGCACTTTGCCCTTAGCTTGGGAACCTTGCCCTATTTAGGCCTAAGATGATCCTAGGTCAACTTGGCCATCCCGGATTGACTCCAATGGACCCTTAGGGCCTTTTAATAGATTGGTGAGGTCATGGTGGGGTCTTGGTGTAACACCCCAAATCCCAAAATGGAGTTAAGGCAGGGCAACACGGTCTGAGACATGGGCGTTTCCCAAGGCATTTCCTGCTCTGAGTTGGGGCACACGGCTAAAGACACGAGGGTGTCCTAGGCCGTGTCCTTCTCTGGTTTTGGGCAGGGAACCCCACACGGCCAATAAAACGGGCGTGTCAGAGGCCGTGTCCTCCTCGAGTTTATGCGGCCTATTGAACACGGATGGGAAAGGGCGTGTCTGCAGCTATGTCTAGGCATACGGCCTATGACACGGGCGTGTTACATGGACGTGTAATTCTTTGGAAATTGTCCAGGGCATTGAGGCCTAGTGAACACGGTCTAGACACGGGTGTGTCTGAAGCAATGGTAGTGCACACGGCATGTGACACGGGCGTGTCACATGGCCATATCCTGTTTTGCATTAGTAAGTTCGTGTACCGCTTACAGTACATGTCCTGTGACACGGGCATATCACAGGCCTTGTCAGCCAAAAAATAGAAATTTAAGGGCAATCTGTGGTCATTTGTTTCCTTCATCCTGGATCCTGTGGCCCGAGCCTTTCCTTGTTGTGTTATGTCACAGATTTGAATGAAGTTTTGATTCATAACTTTTACCACTCTCTTTCTAAAGGAGAAATGAGAAGGGAGATCAAGGAGGAGGAGGAGGAGGAGAAGATCAGGCCGCTGATGGAGCTCCCGAGTTCTGATTCGATATCAGAGGCCAATTTTGTGGAGGCAAGGCCGCTGCGGTGCTTTCCAACCGCTAAAATTTCTATGGCTCCAAAGAGATTGTCAAGGGTAATAATCTTCCTTCTTGTATAAGTGAAGTCCTCCTTTATGCATGAGCATGGAATCCACCACCAAAAGGTGGAAAGAGTAAGTGATTCCAGTGGGTTGATAGTTACTATCCCCGAGGTAGTCTGCATTTAGACCCGAAAATGTGTAGTACGGGATAGGCATGTTGTGTGAAGCTAATTTGGACAGGTAGGTCTGGATTGGTGATGTTGCAGCTTGCGCACTTGAGAAGACTCCACGTTTAAATGTGTAGTTTGTGGAGTCGATGGGTTTACCAATGAAGTGGAATAACAGGAAGTACTGGAACGAGGAATTCCAGGAAAATACCCTTGTACTGCTTGTGTTGTGGATATTGTGGGCCAATCCTTTATGGACGGTGTAGAAAGTCCTTGGTGGACAGTGTGGCTATTGTGAAGCCAGTCCTATATGGATAGTGTGGGAAATTTGAGGCCACTCCTTGTTGGACATTATGGCTATGGTGAGCTGTGTGATCTGAAAAAGGCTTCGTGCCGAACAGGAAAGGTGATACTGACCCGCGCCTATAATTGTCCATGACTACGTTGGTATTCAGTGATGGCTAGGCGAATTGAGCAACGGGATTGGTTGATCTGTACCCGCATTATGTCCGAACGACGGGAAGACCTAAGTGATTGGTCTCGTTGGAGGGCATAATGGGAGTCTTAGTCCTTCGTGCCTGTAACACTAAATGCTCAATGTTTACCGTTAGGTTTTGGACCTTGAACGGTTGTGGGACCCTGGTTCGCCAGTACACGAAGAATGTGCCCTGAGTGCATGGAGCGTCAGGCCGCATGCCCGGCATTTGTGATATATTGTTTATGCGTGAGAGCATAATATGTAATAAATCTGTATATGCATTGTTATGCCATCAGGAAAGGAATACCACTGCCCCGGGAAATGGGTAGGATTGTAATAAATTGGTCAGCTGAATGCTTACCGTTGCCTTGTTTGCTACCTTCTGGGTGGTGTGTCCCTACGCAGGTTCTAGATAGCAAAGCGGAAAATGAAGGGTTGAAGTCCCTGCTGTAACGACCCTAGCCGATCCAACGTGACAATGCCACGGCTCCGCTCTAGGCGTCGCTACCGGGCTGCAGCCCAAGCACCACAACCCCTCTCAAGCCCACTGGCGGGTTGTTGGTGGCCAAAGCCTCCCTTTGATGAGGCAAACTCGATAGTCAAGCGCGCACCTCAGGGACTTCCTAGGAGGTCACCCATCCCAGTACTACTCCAGCCCGAGCACGCTTAACAATGGAGTTCTTTCAACTCTCATCCCTAGTTGAGCTGTAACACCCCAAATCCCAATTTGGAGTTCAGGCTGGGTGACACGGCCTGGGACACGGGCGTGTCCCAGTGCGTGTCCATCTTTGTGTACTCGAGTGAGTGTCGAGTAGGACTCGAGCGGGCCTCGAGTGTGTCTCGAGTGAGGCACACGGCCAGGGATGTAGGCGTGTCCCAAGGAATGTCCTTCATTGTGTGGTCGACACATCCTGGGACACGGGCGTGTCCTGCTCGGGTTGGTAGACGAGCTGTGTCGGGTGAAGAACACGGCCCAGATCCCAGGCATGTTCTGGATGACACGGGCGTGTCAAAGATGACACGGGCATGTTGGGAACCCATGTCCCTTTCAGGATGGTTGGTCCTGTGTCGATTGAGGGACATGCCCTTCAACAAGGGCATGTACTGATTGACACGGGCTTTTCAGGTGCTGACACGGGCGTCTCTAAGCCCGTGTCCTAGTCTGGTTTGAGTCGGTTATATGCCGCTTAAGTGACACGGCCTATGACACGAGTGTGTCACAAGCCGTGTCAGCCATGAAAAGAAGCTTTTCAAAACAAATCATTGCCATTCATTTCCTTCTATTTGGATCCTGTGGTACAAGTTCCTTCTTGTTGTTATAAGGCCGAGGAGTGAGAGATAAACTCTCATTTTATGTTGGCCATTCTCTTTCTAAAGAGAAGAGAGAGAGGAGAGCAAGGAAGGAAGAAGGAGAAGGATTCCGGCCGCCGGTGGAGCTTCAGCTATCCGAATAGAGAGCCAGTTCAGCATTGTGGAGGCAAGGCCGCTGCGGTGCTTTCCAACCGGCTAGTTTCTTTATAGCTCTAAATAGATCGTCAAGGGTAATGACCACCTTCTTGGACAAGTGAAGTCCTACTTTATGCATGTGCATGGGATCCTCCACCAAGAGCTGGAAAGCGTAAGCGATTCCAGCAGGTTGATAGTTGATATCCCCGGTTGAGTCTGCATCTAGATCCTTAAATGAGTAGTACAGAATAGGCATGCTATGTGAAGCCTTTCTGGACAGTTAGTCTGGATTGGTGATGTTTATATTGCAAATCGGAGAAGACTCTATGTATGTAACGAGTAGGTTAAGGAGTTTGTGAGGCTTGTGAGTTCCTTGAGGTGTATGCTCTGCATGAGCTATTTGTGAGGTGGCCGTGAGAGCCATTCTTTGAGATTGTGGAGGCTTTGTGCTTAACGGGAAAGATGAATCTATACCCCATTAGTCTAGTCTTAAGTCTGATGAATTTGAGCAATGGGAAATGTGGATCTGTACCCGCGTTTATGGTTATCTAACTGATGGCCGCGGAACAGAGACCGACTGTGGTTGGTTCGAAATGGTCAGATTCCGCGGGCCGGTTAGAGATTGAGTTTCTAACGAGAGGAGGCAAGTGCACCTATCGCAAGTAGTACTCGGTATTCGGGAAAATACGAGGTCGTAGGTCGTATTATTCTCGGGACGCGTTGATTATATCTACTCTTCCAGGAACACTATTATCTTACTATCAGTAAGGTGGGTTTTTTTAGTTTAATTAAAACGGAAAGAAAGAGAGCAGAATTTTGCTAAGTTAGTTCGATGACGGGTTAACGCTCGGCATCAAATCGGATTAAGACTAAAATAATTCTCAACAATTATTAAACTTTGTTTTTAAATTAATAAAAGGCACTTGGCCGTGGGGGTCAAAAATATAAGCGCACTTATCTCTAGGAATATTGCTCACCTAAACATTAAGACTATTCGACCGATCGTTAGACCGACGAAGGATTCCTCTTAATGCCCGCTTTCGCTAAGAAACCCGCTATTGGGTGGGGAACCCAATCCGGCAGAACTACGCTTCTCTTTCGAGGGGGCGTACGCAGTTCTCTTTACCCAAGGGGGATCGGTCCATACGTGCAGCCTCTCGGCATCGCGAATGGATAACAGAAATAGAGCCCACACATCGATTATGTGGTCCTATGCGTCGTTAACCGGGTAAACCTAAGTCCTTAAATTAAAAATAAAAAAAAAAGTTTTTTAATTATTTCAAATCATTTTTTTGTCCCAATGCTCTTCGATGCCGAAGGCTAATATAGATTAGCCACTCATTGGTGTGGGGACGGCTTTATGTTTTTAGGTGAAGCATGAGTGTTAAATTAATCACTGAATAATTATAAGAAAAACCACGAAAAATAGGACAATTAGATAAATTGAAGGCTAATTGATGCAGGCACTCACACACACTTCAAAACCATAAAGAAAATTAAATAAAGCAAGCCCTATTCCAATGAGTAGGCGGAAATAAATGCACACACGCACACACTCTCTTAATTCTAAAGGATAAATAAAGCTGTAAAATTATCCTACACGCACGCACATCTAAAGCGGTAAAATTATCTCAAACGCAACCTACATAATTCGAAAGCGATAAAATTGTCAATAACGCCCGTCTACTCAAATGAGACGCCGGGGTAAATTTATCTCATACACGCACGCACTCTACATGAAAGAAAACACACACACGCACTCTACAAGAAATGAAAACACATGCACCCACACAAAGTTTTCCTACTCAAGTGAGTAGGAAGAAAATGAAAGCAGTAAAAAGACAAGTCCCACTCAAACGAGTGGGCGGAAAATGAAAGCAGAGCGCCATTTAACTCTTAACGAGTAGGCGAAATAAATGCATACACACACTCTACAGAAATTTAAAACAAAGCTGTAATTCTAACTCGTACATGCACGCACCCTGGAAAAAATAAAAAAAAGCGAAGTGCTCAGAAAATTAAAACGACTGCATTTCTACCGCTAGAAAGAGGTAGAAATGCATAAAAAGTGAAAATAAAATTACCGAGCGAAAATGTTTTGCAAATAAACGCAAAATGGAAGTACTCGAAAAATTAATACAACTGCATTTCTACCGCTAGAATGCGGTAGAAATGCATAAAAAGATGAAATAAAATTAAGGGACTAAAAGTTTTGAAATTATAAAGCTAAAATGAAGTTGACGAAAATTATAACGACTACATTTTTATTCATAAGTTTTTATAAAACCTCCAAAAAAGTGAGAATAAAACTAAAAGGAACGAAAGTTTTACATTCCTAAGAGCCTATGTTAAAGAAAATAAAAACGAACACTTTTAGGGGAGTTTTTATAAAACCTATATGAATGAAAATGATAAAGAAGAAAAAGCTAAAGCTAAAAAGTGCAGAAATGAAAACTAAACGGACGGCACAACGGCTAGAAATGCCGATAAATATAAATCCTAAATCTAACTAATTTATCAAGGCTATAAAAAATGAAAACATAAAAGAAACACAAAATATGAACGAAAAATTGCTTAAGTAGGCGCATTCAAATGATTTTTTCATACTAATGAAGAGAGAAAAATTCAAATTTTATTAAGTAAAAACCCTAATACAAACTAAGAGAGAGAGAGAGGGGAGAAATTCTCCTTACATAGTATGGAATCCAAATGGGCAGCACCTCCCCTAAGCAAAGTGGTCAAAAAGGGACAAAATAAGCTTCTTGGAAGCTCTTATTTATAGGCAAATTTTCGGGTTGGTCACGCCCCGTGACTAGGGAGTGACAGGGGGCGTGTCGACACTATTCATGAGCTGATCGGGTGACTTGACTGGAAAGTTGACTTCGGCTGAAAACGTGTCGGTCACGCCCCAGGTCACGGGCGTGACAAGTGTTAGTCACGGGCATGACTGGGGCGTGTCGGGGAGGTCGATCTAGGCGCGGTCCGGCCGCAAAGTCGCGCGCGTCACGTCGGGCCAGGTGGCTAAGTCACGCCCGTGTCACACCTTGACACGGGCGTGTCTTGGGGCGTGTCGAGCTTGGTTTGATCATCACGATCGTCGAGCTGGCAACCTGTGGTCTGCAATCGTCGCGGGCGTGACACGGGCGTGTCGGTCATGTGACAGGGCGTGTCAGTCAACATTTGACTTTTTCTGGAATTTTTCTAGAATAAAAATAAAGCTAAGTTAGAAATAATATTTTTACAAAAATAAGCAATTTATTGGATAAAACAAATAAAAAAGGACAACAAAAACACAAAAAAATTGACTTAAATAGAATACGAAAATATAGGTATATTTACAACTCATCAAACACCCCCATACTTAAGCTTTTGCTTTTCTAGAACAAAGTTGAGGTTGAGTGAACTTATAAGGAATAAAAAAAAACCCTAAGTTCTGCTACCACTAGATTAATTATAAGAAAGATCAAAATAAAAATATACGGGGTATAAGAGTTAAGTCCTAAAATTATTTAGATGATTTAAACAGGGCAAAAGTTTTGGCAAAAGACTTCTTGATGTAATAAATAGAAAGCAATAATTGTATTGGTTAATTAAAAGAAAATAGTTTGGAGTTATACGAACTTTAGCTTATAGGAGTGTTATCGGAAATATGCAATTTACGAATTATGCTCTCAAAAGATTTTTGAATTATTTCTTAGAGAGTCATGAAATTGGCTAAGGGGGGTTGATGTTGGTTTATGAAGATACTGGATTTTGAGAGCGAGGTTATTTTGTTTCTCGAACCTCCATTTTTGATTTGGATGTTAAAGGAAAACGAAATCTTATTTTCCTTAACATAAAAATTTTTTCTTCTTCATAAATAAAAATAACCCAATGTATATGTGTTGGAGTAATGAATTTTATCCTCTTACTCCGTAACGTATAATCATTTAATTTATTGGGTGCCTATGTTTACGGAATGAAATCTTATTCCCATTGACATAAGATCTTTTTCTTTTTGGGGAAATATTTTTATCATACCAAGTAGGTTATGATAGGTAAGGGAGAAAAGAGACCTAGATTTTTAATTGAAAAATAATTAGAGCAACCTTTATAAATTATACGTTCCAATTTTTCAGAAAGCTAAAAGCAAGCATAATTGAATTCTATAGTCGTTATTTTCTAACATGGTACACATGCTCCTATCTATGAAAAATTAGAAGTAGTGCCTAAAGTGAGTCCCCTATTTTTAACAAAGTATAATAAATTCTTTTAAAACTTAACCCCGGCTATTTAGATTTTTCAATCTATAATTAACAAATGAATAGTGAACAAAGAATTGATCAAATTCGCATATAAATAAACCAAAACGAAAGTTTTGGATAACAAGAAACTTAAGAATGAGATGTTTGATTTATTTGTTTCATAACTTACATAAAATTTTTTTTGTTGTTTTTTTGAAGTTATGCTCTTTTTTTTTGTATTTTTGTATTTATATCTTTAATATATACATACTAAAAAAAAAGAAAAAATGCGAAAATAAAATTTTTTTTGGATTTTTAAGTTTTGTGAATTTTTTGTATTTTTTATTTTGTGAATTTATTTGTATTTTTAATGAAATTTTGATTCTATTTACAAAAATTTGGAAAAAGAAAAAATATTTACAAGGATGAGAGGGAGAAAGGGAGAGGGGAAAGAGAAAGATATTTACAAAAATAATATTTTTTTGGATTTTTGTTTTGTGAATTTTTTGTATTTTTTATATTTTGTGAATTTTTTTTTGTATTTTTAATGAAATTTTCATTCTATTTACAAAAATTTGGGAAAAAGAAAAATATTTTACGAGGATGAGAGGGAAAAAGGGAGAGGGGAAAGAAAAGAATATTTACAAAAAGTATTTACAAAAATTTTTACAAAATATTTACAAGAATATTTACAAAAAATAAACTAGGTAGCCGCGAGATGACTCGTTTATTGGATGGCTCGATGACCGATCTCGCGACCGAGTTAAAAATAAGTCAAAGTTTCAAAATTGAAACTTCAAAAATTTTTAATTTAAATTTTTTGATTTTTTTTGTGTTATATATATTTTTTTTGAAGTTTTGTTTTTTAAATTTTTTTTTTTTTTTTTTGTTTTTTTTAAGTGAAAAAGAAAGTACGAAAATACGAAAACACCCCCCCATACTTAGATCCAACATTGTCCCCAATGTTGTATGCTAAGCATGAGGAACAAGACAGCAGGTATATGTACAAAAAGGAAAAAGAGGGGGCAAAAAACGTCCCTGATACGCGCTCGGGGAAGCCCATTAGAAACCCTGCATTTATTAAAAAAATAAAAACATAATAAATAAAGACGTAAAAAAGATAGACGGGGGTGCCTCCCAGGAGCGCTTTGTTTATAGTCGCGTAGCTTGACTATAGTGGCGGGTTTATAATTCGAGGAGGATATGGTTTCGCTATACTCGATCACAGGGTCGCCCGCTATGTAAGTCTTTAATCGATGACCGTTTACTTTAAACGAGCCTTTTTCCAGGTGGGAACGAGTACGGTCCCATATGGAAAAACTTCTTCAACTAAGAAGGGACCGGACCAACGGTTTGATTTGCCAGAAAAAAGTTTAAGACGAGAATTATAAAGAAGGACTAGATCTCCCCCGGAGAAAAAATTTTGGGGGTTTTAATATTTCGATCGTGATAAAACTTAGAACCTCCTTATAGAACTTATTGCTCTCGTAAGCGTTCGCACGCCATTCATCGAGCTCGTTTAGTTGCAGTTTTCTATTCTAAGCGGCTAAGTTAGAGTCGAGGTTAAGAGTTTTAATGCCCAAAGTGCGCGGTGCTCCAGTTCTAAACGGGTAAATGGCACGCTTTTGCCATAGACTAAATCGAACAGGGTACAACCGGTAGCGGTTTTGTACGCCGTAAGATACGCCCATAACGCGTCATCGAGCTTAGCGGACCAATCTTTCCTATTAAGTGAAACGGTTTTTTCTAATATGCGTTTTATCTCTCGATTTACTACCTCAAATTGGCCACTTGTTTGCGGGTGTATGAGGTGGCAAGCTTGCGTGACTCCGTATTTAGCTAACGTCTTAGCCAATAGAGCATTACAGAAATGCGTTCCCCTATCACTAACAATAGCGCGAGGCGTGCCGAAAGCGAGAAAACAATTTTTTTTGAAATGTAACGACGACTCCGCATCGTTGGTGGGGAGAGCCTGCGCTTCCGCCCACCCGTGTTACGTAGTCGACCGCCACTAAAATATATGAATTTTTATAAGAGGAGGGGGGCCAACAAAAATCTATGCCCCATAAATTGAAGACTTCGCATCTAAAAACAAATTTTGGGCATCTCGTCTCGACGTGAGATTTACCACCGCTAACAGCTATCGCATGCGCGCACAATGTTGTGCGCGTCTTTGAAGAAGAGTGGGCGAAAGTAGCCCGCCTCTAGCGCCTTGCTAGCGGTCCGGTTGGCTTGATAGTGCCCCCGGCTGGACCCCTCGTTGGCAGTGCCTCAGATTTGTGTGCACTCCACTCCCGCGACGCATCTTCGAACCGCTTGGTCCGCGCAGATACGGAAAAGAAAGGGGTCATCCCAAAAGAAATTTTTCAAGTCGGAGAAAGAATTTCTTCTTTTGATGACTTGAAAAATCTTTTGGAAGTACCCGCGCGACTAAGTAGTATTCGCAGAATCTGCAAACCAAGGCGAAGATGACGAAGACGAACAAATGGCGAGAAGGCGTTCCTCGGGGAATCTGTCATTTATTTCAGATTCGACGAGCGCTTCCGCACCCGATTTTCTAAACGGAGAGGTGGTCTGCCGCTAGATTCTTCCGCGCCCTTCTTATCTCGGATCTCCAAGTCAAACTCTTGTAGTAGGAGAATCCATCGAAGAACCGGGGCTTCACGTCGGTTTGGGCTAGTAGATATTTAAGGGCGGAGTGATTGGTAAAAACGATAACTTTAGATAGCGTAAGATACGAGCGAAACTTATCGAAAGCGAAAACGACGGTTAAGAGTTCCTTTTCCGTCGTCGTGTAATTCACTTGTGCGGAAGTGAGCGTCTTGCTAGCGTAATAAATAGGATGAAAATGTTTTTTCTACGCGTTGGACAAGAACGGCTCCTAAGGCAATATCACTAGCGTCGCACATGATTTCGAACGGAAGGGACCAATTAGGGGCCACTAGAATTGGAGAATTGATAAGTTTTTGTTTTATAAAATTAAAAGCAGACTCGCAATCGCTACTAAAGACAAAAGGTGATTCCTTTTCCAAGAGGTGAGTAAGCGGCTTTGTTATTTTTGAAAAATCTTGAATGAAGCGCCTATAAAAGCCCGCGTGGCCTAAGAAACTCCTAATGGATTTTATGTTTGTCGGCTGAGGAAGCTTTTCTATGATTTCTACTTTGGCCTTATCGACCTCTATCACCTTAATCGAAATCTTATGGCCGAGGACCAAACCTCCTCGAACCATAAAGTTGCACTTTCCCAATTTAAAACAAGATTCGTGTCCTCGCATCGCTGGAGGACACGATCAAGATTACGAAGACAATCCGGGAATGAGCATCCGAATACAGAAAAGTCATCCATAAATATTTCCATAATATCTTCTACTAGCTCACCAAAAATTGCTAGCATACATCTTTGGAATGTAGCCGACGCATTGCAGAGGACAAATGGCATTCTTTGATAGGCGAAGGTGCCAAAGGGGCAAGTAAAAGTTGTTTTCTCTTGGTCTTCGGGGAAATGGGGATTTGGAAAACCCCGATAAACCGCCGAGAAAACAATAAAAGGATGACCGGAAAGACGCTCAAGAATTTGGTCAAGGAACGGTAGTGGAAAATGGTCTTTGCTGGTGGCATCATTAAGTTTGCGATAATCGATGACCACACGACCCAACCCGTAACAGTACGAGTTGGACGAGCTCGTTGTGCTCATTCGCCACTACGGTTAGACCGCCCTTCTTGGGCACGACATGAATGGGACTAAGCCATGCACTATCAGAAATGGGATAAATAATCCCCGCATCTAATAATTTAATTATCTCAGCTTTCACGACGTCTTGCATGTTTGGGTTAAGACGCCGCTGCAGCTGAATGGTTTTTGTGGCAATTATCGTTTAAGAAAATTTTGTGAGTGCAGAAAGAAGGGTTAATCCCCTTAGGTCAGAAATTTGCCACGCAATTGCGTGGCGATGTTTAAGCAAAACCTCCAATAAATCGGAGGTCTCCGAATCGCTTAAATACGAAGAAATGATTACCGGAGTGTATCATTTTTCCCTAAAAAAGCGTATTTTAGGGATTCGGGTAATGGTTTGAGTTCTAGGATGGGCGGTTCTTCTAGTGAGGTTTTAGTGCTAATGTCTTTTGAACCAATTGGTTCAAAAGGCATATTCGTAACGCGTCCTCATCGCAATAAAAATTTTCGAGCGAAAAAATATTTTCGTTTAAAACTCGGACTCGAAAACCGGAGAAGAACAATCTCCATAAAAAGAATCTAAAGAGTTGCAGAAATCGTCGCTCGGCGACGAGTCTTCCATAGAGGAGTTAAAGAAAAAGTAACTTGGTCGTCTCCTACCCGAAGGAGAAAGCTGACCATTACTTACATCGATTAACGCACGTGAGGTCGCGAGGAAAGGGCGACCAAGTATTATTGGTACGTTGGCGTCTTCCTCGATGTCCAAGATGACGAAGTCCACCGGGAAGGTGAACTTGTCTACTCAGACAAGGACATCCTCAACAACCCCGATGGGGAACCTAACCGAGCGATCCGCTAGTTGGATGCGCATATTTGTAGGAGCAGGAGTACCCAAACCTAAACGCAGGAAGAGCGAGAACGACATCAAATTAATGCTCGCGCCTAAGTCCTGCCAAGGCGTATTTTACTAATACATTGCCAAAAAGGCACGGGATGGAGAACCTTCCCGGGTCGTTTTGTTTTAAGGGCAATTTACTAGTAAGAGCCGCCGAGCAGACAGCGTTGAGAGATATATGCGAAATATCCTCGAGTTTGCGTTTATTAGAAAGTAGTTCTTTTAAAAATTTCGCATATTTAGGCATTTGCGAGATAGCCTCGCAAAAAGGAACATTAATATGAATTTGTTTTAAGTAATAAAATAATTTTTTCATATTGCGCGTTTACTCGCTCGTTATCTAACTTATGCGGGTAGGGCAACGCCTTGTTTAAAATAGTTTTGTCGTTAAAAATCGGTAAGGGTTGCGTAATCGAAGAAGAGGGAAGAGGGGTCGGAGGTGAAATATGTACCTGAGGATCGATCCGTTTTGGATCGACCACCTCCTTACCGCTAAGGAGGGTTATAGCGTTGGCGGTTTCCCTTGGATTGGGCTCCGTGTTCCCTGGCAGTGCCCCCAGGGTGCATTCCGACATAAGTCGCGCCAGCTGTCCAACCTGGAGTTCTAAATTTTTTAGCGATCCGGTGATGTTCCGGATATTGGACTCGTTGGATGCGACATAACGATTAAAATTTTCCTCCACCGGGGATGGCTTCATAGGAGGGGAGGAGGAAACATTGGCGCAAAAGGAGGGGGAGGGGGACGCTGCGCGTTGTTCGGGTTGCTCCAGGAGAAATTCGGTTGGTTCCTCCAACCCGGATTATAGTGGCTACTATAAGGGTTGTTTTGAAATAAGGGACGCACCGGATTTCCCATATATTCCACGAATTCATCGACTACGCAGACGTTAGAGGGGGGGGAGAAAACAAGGCGGAGTGGAGGAGGCAACAGACATCTCCGCCACCTGCTTAGTTAGCCTTTCCACTTGGAGGGCTAGCTGAGCAGTGGCATCCACTTCAAAAATGCCCGCCTGCTTAGGGCGCGCCCGCGGGACATTCCACTGGTTGGCGTTCAACGCCATTTCCTCGAAAAGGGCTGGGCCTGGCGGCCTCGGGGGTCTTATTGTTCAGAGTGCCCCCGCAGCCGCTCAATCATTTGACGCGTCTGACTGTTCAGTCCATTATAAAAAATTTGTACCTGCAACCACGTTGGCAGAGCGTGGTGCGGCCACCGGCAGAGGAACTCCTTAAAGCGTTCCCAAGTCTCGTAAAGAGACTCGGAGTCGTTTTGGACGAACGAAGATATGTCCGCCCGCAATCTTGCAGTTTTCGCGGGCAGAAAATACTTCGTAAGGAATTTCTCAGCCAACTCCGCCCAGGACGTGATGGATCCCCCGCGGGAGGAGAGTAACCATGCCTTAGCCTTGGACTTAATAGAGAAGGGAAAAAGGCGCAAACGAATGGTGTCATCAGTGACGCCATTAATTTTAAAAGTATCGCAAATTTCAAGAAAATTAGACAAGTGGTTATGGGGTCCTCATCCGGCAGTCCGTCAAACTGCACGGCATTTTGGATCATTTGAATCACACTTGACTTAATTTCAAAATTATTGTTGGCCACAGCGGGCTGAACAATACTCGACCCCCCCGTATCATCCAGTTGGGCCGAGCGTAGTAAGACATAGTACGCTCTGCCGTTGGGCATTATTCGGGTCGGCCATAGAAGAAGAAGAGGGTTCTCCGATAGATTCTGCGGGGTCTAAAAAGGGAATTCGACGGAGAGATCGGATACGCGCAAGAGAGCGGTCGATCTCGGGTTCGAATTCAAGATTTTCAGAACTCGAAGGTTGTCCACGGGTCATGCACCCTAAAAAAAAAATGAAAGGGGAAGGAATTTTTTTTTTTATAATTTTTTATTTGAAAATAAAGTAAAATTAATAGAGTCCTGGATTCAATATAACAACCGTGTTCCCCGGCAACGGCACCAAAAACTTGATGGCCGCGGAACAGAGACCGACTGTGGTTGGTTCGAAATGGTCAGATTCCGCGGGCCGGTTAGAAGATCGAGTTTTCTAACGAGAGGAGCAAGTGCACCTATCGCAAGTAGTACTCGGTATTCGGGAAAATACCGAGGTTGTATTATTCTCGGGGACGCGTTGATTATATCTACTCTTCCAGGAACACTATTATCTTACTATCAGTAAGGTGGGTTTTTTTAGTTTAATTAAAACGGAAAGAAAGAGAGCAGAATTTTGCTAAGTTAGTTCGATGACGGGTTAACGCTCGGCATCGAATCAGATTAAGACTAAAATAATTCTCAACAATTATTAAACTTTGTTTTTAAATTAATAAAAGGCACTTGGCCGTGGGGGTTCCAAAAATATGAGCGCACTTATCTCTAGGAATATTGCTCACCTAAACATTAAGACTATTCGACCGATCGTTAGACCGACGAAGGATTCCTCTTAATGCCCGCTTTATAACGCTAAGAACCCCGCTATTGGGTGGGGAAACCCAATCCGGCAGAACTACGCTTCTCCTCTTTCGAGGGGGCGTACGCAGTTCTCTTTACCCAAGGGGGATCGGTCCATACGTGCAGCCTCCTTGGCATCCGCGTAGGGATAACGGAAAATAGAGCCCACACATCGATTATGTGGTCCTATGCGTCGTTAACCCGGGGTAAACCTTAAGTCCTTAAATAAAATAAAAATAAAGTTTTTTTAATTATTTCAAATCATTTATATTTGTCCAATGCTCTTCGATGCCGAAGGCTAATAGAGATTAGCCACTCATCGGTATGGGACGGCTTTATGTTTTTAGGTGAAGCGTGAGTGTTAAATTAAGCACTGAACAATTATAAGAGAAAACACAAAATAGGACAATTAGATAAATTGAAGGCTAATTGATGCAGGCACTCACGCACACTTCAAAACCATAAAGAAAATTAAATAAAGCAAAGCCCTACTCAAATGAGTAGGCGGAAATAAATGCACACACGCACACACTCTTCTTAATTGAAGAAAGCAATAAATAAAGCGGTAAAATTATCTCCTACACGCACGCACTCTACATAATTGAGAAAGCGATAAAATTGCAAGTCCCAGCTCAAATGAGTGGGCGGGGGTAAATTTATCTCATACATGCACGCACTTTACTTGAAAGTAAAACACACACACAATACTCCACTCTACAGAAATGAAAACACACGCACCCACACAAAGTTTTCCTACTCATGTGAGTAGGAAGAAAATGAAAGCAGTAAAAAGACAAGTCCCACTCAAACGAGTGGGCGGAAAATGAAAGCAAGCGCCATGTAACTCTTAACGAGTAGGCGAAAATAAATGCATACGCACTCCACACTCTATAGAAATTAAAACAAAGCTGTAAATTCTAACTCGTACACGCACGCACCCTGGCAAAAATAAGAAAAGCAAAGTGCTCAGAAAATTAAAACGACTGCATTTCTACCGCTAGAATGCGGTAGAAATGCATAAAAAGTGAAAATAAAAATTAATCGAGCGAAAATGTTTTGCAAATAAACGCAAAATGAAAGTACTCGAAAAATTAATACAACTGCATTCTACCGCTAGAATGCGGTAGAAATGCATAAAAAGATGAAATAAAAATTAAAGGGACTAAAAGTTTTGAAATTAAAAAGCTAAAATGAAGTTGACGAAAAATTATAACGACTACATTTTTATTCATAAGTTTTTATAAAACCTCCAAAAAATGAGAATAAAACTAAAAAGGAACGAGAAGTTTACATTCCAAAGAGCCTAAGTTAAAGAAAATAAAAACGAACACTTTTAGGGGAGTTTTTTTAAAAACCTATATGAATGAAAATGATAAAGAAGAAAAAGCTAAAGCTAAAAAGTGCAGAAAATGTAAACTAAACAGACGAACACAACAGCTAGAAATGCCGATAAATCCTAAATCTAACTAAAGTTATCAAGGCTATAAAAATGAAAACATAAAAGAAACACAAAATATGAACGAAAAATTGCTTAAGTAGGCGCATTCAAATGGATTTTTCATACTAATGAAGAGAGAAAAATTCAAATTTTATTAAAGTAAAAACACCTAATACAAACTAAGAGAGAGAGAGGGGGGAGAAAATTCTCCTTACATAAGTATGGAATCCAATGGGCAGCACCTCCCCTAAGCAAAGTGGTCAAAAAAAGTGGACAAAATAAGCTTCCTGAAGCTCTTATTTATAGGAAAATTTTCGGGTTGGTCACCCCCGTGACTAGGGCGTGACAGGGGGGCGTGTCGACACTATTCATGAGCTGATCGGTTGACTTGACTGGAAAGTTGACTTCGGCTGAAAACGTGGCGGTCACGCCCCAGTCACGGGCGTGACTGGGGCGTGTCGGGGAGGTCGATCTGGGCGCCGGTCCGGCCGCAAAGTCGCGCGCGTCACGTCGGGCCAGGTGGCTAAGTCACGCCCGTGTCACACCTTGACACGGCGTGTCTTGGGGCGTGTCGAGCTTGGTTTTGATCATCGCCGATCGTCGAGCTGGCAACCTGTGGTCTGCGATCGTCGAGGGCGTAACACGGGCGTGTCGGTCATGTGACACGGGCGTGCCAGTCAACATTTTTGACTTTTTCTCTGAATTTTTCTGGAATTTTTTTTCTGGAATAAAATAAAGCTATGTTAGAAATAATATTTACAAAATAAGCAATTTATTGAATAAAAACAAATAAAAAGGACAAAAAACAACAAAATTGACTTAAATAAAATACGAAAATATAGGTATATTTACAACTCATCACTAACCTTGGGTGCGTAAGGCCAATTAGGATCACATAGCGTGAGTACATAGGCATGCTATGCCCATTAAGACTATATGCTCATTTATTATCGCTGAGGTGAAAACCTCTGAGTGGTATGGGCAAAAATTTCTCCAGCAAATGTGTGTGTTGTAGCCTAAGTGCCCATTGCCAACAAGCTATAACCTCTGATCGGCGGTAGGACCTAAAAGATTTTGGTACACCATAATGTGCCATGAGGGCACGGAGCGTCTACACCGAAGGCCGTGTTTGTGATGTAATGCGTGAGTGCCACTTGTGTGATATATAAAAGAATTTGAATTGCACTGCATGCAGGGACGAACCATGCCCCGGTAAGGGGAAGGGTCGTTATAAGTAGTCCAGCTGAATGCTGACTGTTTTGCTTTTGTTTTTCAATCTGGGTGGACGTCCATATGCAGGGCTGCCCTCCTAATGCTGACTATTGTATTGAGCTGCTGAAGCCCTTACTGTTGTTGCTTTTTAGGCCCTTGAAGGCCATAGCGAAGAATGGATTTCCTGAG